>CM029504.1:18119113-20519113 GCA_017140595.1 Eucalyptus curtisii
TCGATAAATGTCAGCATATATCAGGCACCTCCTTTCGAAGGAACCGAAGATGGGCCCCAGACGTCTGAATGAATATATTCAACTGATCATTTGGTCAAATGAATAGTTGTAGTAAATTTAACTCGGTGCTACTTCCCAAAGATGCAGTGCTCACATAAGTCCAACTTCCCTATCTTTTGATCCTTCAACAACCCCCTTTCACTCAGCATCGTCACACCTGCCTCACTCATATGCCCTAAACGCATATGCCATAACTAAGTCAAGTTAGAGTCTGACTCACCTGATGAAAATGCAGCAGTTCCGGTCACGGTCTCTCCCAGTAGATGATAGAGAGTATTCACTTTCTTCACTTTCATCATTGTCATAACACCTCGAGAGATCTTTAATACTCCACCTTCAGCGGTGTACCTACACCCGATGTCATCGAGTGTCCCCAGAGAAATAAGGTTGTTCTTGAGCTCCGGTACATGCCTCACATCTGTCAATGTGCGCATCACCCCATCGTGCATCCGAATCCGAATTATCCCTATCCCCACAGCCTTACAAACTGCATTATTCCCCAAAAGAACTCTACCACCATCTGCAGTCTGGTAAGTAGTAAACCAGTTCTTATGAGGCGTCATATGATAAGAATACCCCGAATCTAGCACCCATTCGTCTCCTGACGAAATAGTAGTCATACATAAGACAGCTTATGCATCACTATTGCTCCCCTCGGCAACGTTTGCCACACTGCTTGTGGCATTTTGCCTATCAACTTTATTCCTCCGCTTAGGACAGTCTCTCCTAATGTGCCCCTCCTCGTGACACTCAAAGCACTTCACGCGTCCCTTGGACTTTCCATGACGTGATTTTGATATGCTTTTACCCCTGCTGCTACTAGGCCCTCGATGTTGTTCTCTACCCCGAATCATCAATGCTTGCGCTGCTCCTTGCGCTAAACTGTTATCTCGCAACTTTCTCTACCACTCCTTAAGAGAATAAGGTGGACTTTACCTCTTATGAGGTAATTGTAGTACGCCCCGCAATGCTGAATCGTAAAGTGCTCCCATGATTCGGTAAAGAGGCTAACAACATCATGCCCCGCTCTTCATCATCAAGTATCTTCCAACATTCTTCGATTCATCATGAGTTTATTAAATTCATCTAGGTGGGTTCGATAGACGTACTTTCGTATATCTAAATTGAAACATCTTCTTCAACATGTACAAGCGATTGTTCAAACCTTTCTTCACATAGAGTGCTTGAAGTTTTGCCCATAATGCTGCGGCATCCTTCTCCTTAGCAACCTTTATTAAGACCTCATCCGACAAATTTAACAAGATTATACTCTTTGCTTTTTCCATTAGGTCTACCCTCTCAGAGGCTTTCATTATAATCGGCAACTCATCTTCACCATCCAGTGCCTTGGCCAAACCTTGTGTTGTCAATAAAGCTCGCATCTTGATGCTCCATAACACAAAGTTATTGCTCCCGTTAAACTCTTCAATTTTAGATTTCCTCTCAGACATAATTGTAGTAATAGAATTTCTTGATAATAATCAGACGAGCAAAAGCTCCAAATCACAATCAAGAAATCCAACCCCAAGCTCTGATACCAATTGTTGGGATATAATATGCGGAAACGCAGGATCTTGCAATTTATGTCAACGCGAAATCGCCAAAGAAATAAACGAGAAAAATAAAGACACTAGAAATTTACGTGGTTCGGTCCAAGTATCGGTACCTACGTCCACAGGGAGAGCCGGCAACAAATAATCCACTATAATCGGAGAATCAGAGTTTACAATCACTCATACGCTCAAGTGTTTCCCGCACCTAGATTTAACCTCAAACCCAAAATGTTTGTAAATAAACATCTCACTTGGACATAAACTCACTGCACAAAATTACTGCACGTTCAAGCTCAAAACCAAACGCCGAAAACAAGAATTCCTTTTCTTGATCGCGTGGGTGGCTTTACTTGACGTTGTGCGGCATTGGCTCCACGTAGGGTTTCAGCAGCAACTCTTCTATGTAGGGCTTCTTTTCCCTTTTATATGCGTGTGCCCAAAGAGGAAACCTTCTTTTATCTTTTATTTCCTCTTTTGTGCAGTTTCAAGAGTCTAGCGAATCGCATTTTGTAAACGCTCAAAATCAAGACATAATTTAACAAAATCGTAAGCACAAAATATCCTTCTTGATTGAGTATATCGAGGACATATATTGTAGTATTGTATCATAATAAATACAATAATCAGTTTGATTTGTCCGATAGTAAATTTCGATTCGACGTGGGTGCTTCCTGTTTGAAATTAAAGGGGAGTCTTAATCAGCAACAGAATTTAAACCTACAGTCTAACGAATAGCACTTGACCTTTGGTAAGGAAGGGAGGTTAAAGATAATCTTCTCCATTATATCTCCAAATATAGATTACTGCACTTCTTTTCAAGTACTCGATTACAGCACAATAAAACAATTGCTTTCAGATCGAAGATTCTAATAAATGTTTACAAAATTCACAAGCTGAAACATAGGAAAATTTGCCTCCTACATCGCTCCATAGTTTAATTTGCATCTGTGGGTTTTAGAAATTCCATATGTTAGGACTTAGTTCACAGTCCCATAACTTTGGATAAAATTCTTCATGGCCTCCATCAGTTGCGGATCCATTCACGAATGTTTTCAGCCGTTCAGATATCATCACTGCGCCTAAACCAGACTCGCCGATCTGCAAAAACATCAAGAAATTCCCAACAAATATGAAGCAACTCTAAGAATCAGGTTTCACCAGGAAAAATATTGGCTAGCGAACGCAATAAATGTATAGTTCAGGTCGAGAATGAATTTCGCCACTTCTCTTGAAAATGATTTATGTGTACCGTCAGAAGGCAAGCTCCGATATCAGTAAATGGAGATTAAGTAAGTACCTTTGCATGCACCAGGTGGTAAACTGAGTTCTCGACAACGGAGAAGTTGGCGTTCAGTACCTCGACTTTTTCCTCATGAAGCATCCGGAGAATCTCCAAGAAGATGAAGTGATCATGCAGCCCGCTAGTCAATATCACCTCCAGAGAAGAATCTCTCACTCCGATCTCAATTTGGGGTGATTTTATGGCCTCCAACGTGTTGCTGCTTGGGCTCGGGCTCGGTCTCTTCTTGCCCATTAGGTTTTCTTTCTTATCCTTGGCTTCCTTCACTGCTTTCTCCAGGCCTTTTATGTATCGTATGGCTTCATCTATCTGGTCAGGCAGTGATTTCGCTTCCTGCATTTATTCATCATGTCAAAGATCCTCTCGTAATGAAAACGACTCAAACACATGCATGTACATGCATATGGACGTAGAGGACAAAGTATTTCAGGTATCCGCATTGTACGTATGCTTTCGTGCCATAATATCACAATCACCCTGATTAATCCTGTGCCTAAGCTTCAAAACTTCAGAAGTTCGATGATCGAGGAGGTTATCAAGAGATGAGACCTGACTAGACGGCTGAGAGGGGAGGAGGGAGTTGAGCACGGAGTAGAGATGCTTCATCCGATTCCTCCGGTTCTTCTCAATGATCTTCCTCTCCGTTCTCCTTGGACTCGAAGGCTGAAGGCCCCTCTCCATTTCCTTCCCTATCACGTTCACGAGAGACAAAGCCATGAAAACAAATCCTATATTTGCATCAAAGACAAAGATGGTCGTCTTTGTGTGAAATGTGTTCCTCGGACCGATACCTTCATTTATACAAGAGCCAGAAACAGTGCACAGTACGTGGTCAGCAATTCAAAGAAAGTGATATCGTCGTAGCTATCCTCCATTGGGGTTTCACTTGATGGGACATATGAAGTCCTTGCACGGTTCACTATCAATCCAGATTCACGCAATAATTCATATTATGATGCACGAGAATGGACTGGGGATAAACGGAAGTGATTTAAAAACAAGTCACTTTTGTATAACGGTCGAGTCGAGTTATATTTCAACACTATTCAATGCATGGTTAAATAAACTGTGTTTCCACACAAATTCACTACCAATTTCTTTTCAAAGGACGGTTAATTTTTTGTCACACATTCAGTAGTTTTTATATTACGATGTATGGTGTTAAAATATCACCCATGAATAATAAGCTCTTCATTAATCACAAAAGGAACGGAGTAATTTTCCTTCTCTCTTTTTTTTGCACGTGCTGTGTCCATCACTTTTGACATGATAAATTATTTTATAAGTCTCTCCATTTTGTTCTTCGTCAATAACGAGTTTCGCCCACGCTTTTTCATGTGCTTTTTTCCCTACTTTTATTTACGAAATTGCAAATCCATGCTTTATTAATTAAAAACAACAGAATAGCATTCCCTCACTGGAAATATATATTTTTTAATTTCATCATAGGACGGAAATTGAAACAGAGTATTGTAAATTAAGTTTAGTGGCAAAGCTTGTCGTAAGCGAGAAATAATCGATGGATGACGCGAGCGAGGCAACGACGGAAAAGGGAAGTCGTCGACTGAGGAGTCAATGACAGCCGTCAACTTGGAAATTTGTTCACAGTCGGAACACTAATTTGCACGTGGCACTATCGATTCATGTCTTCTTCTTTTTTTTTTTTTTTTTTGATCGAAGAATATCGGAGCCCCCTTTCGCTTACACTAATCGGGATCACATGACCCTTCGGTGCTCGGTAGCACCGTCGAGTTTCGTTGCAAGCCGCTATTTAAACGTAAAATTTTGAGAGAGATTAGCCCAGCATCCCATCACTAGGGCCCTCACTTAAATTGTGATAGGAACGCGGGGATTCAAACTATTGATCGCAGCGTTGCAGGAGAGGACGAATATTCACCGTGGCTGTACACGGGTGGGTTCTTCTTCTTCTTTCGTCGTTCCAGTCCGTAGAAATCAATCTTCAATGTCTGCTGAGTATCGTATAGACCAGGGCCACAATTTAAAGCTTTTTTAGACCCTGTCGGCCACGGACAGCGACTTTAGCTAAGCCCTTCGTTCACGAATCTCAATGCATACACCCGCACATATATTGTTCATGCAATTAAAGTTTGTTGATTACTTGTATTTGCTGTCGAACTCCTCGGTCAATTGCTTTTCGGTTTGTTACGCTCGAAAGAAATGCGCGCCGGCTTGATGAATCTCGGGCTCGAGGAATCTCTACCAACCTCTGATGAAAATCCAACTAGATGGCTCGAACTTCATCCTTAGCACAGGAAATCGAATTCGTATTGTATGTCTAATCTATATGCACAGTGTTGGCTTTTTAACTTTGAAGATACAGTTCCTTGGCTAATCGTCTTTCCTTTAGATGAATTTCTGTAGCCCGAAACCTCAAGCTCTGATCAAGTGGAGAAAATTAACGCATTGCTTGCTTCCTTGTACTTTTTTTTTTTTTTTATTTGATTAGCAAAGTCTTCATCAATCATACACGTATATGTTCACTCTTTGCATTATACACTTTCGCATCGGTCGTACCATGAAGGATGGCCGACATTTAGTTAGCAAATTCCGCCATAAATTAGTCGGATGAACTAAATCGGTACCAATGTGAAAATGTTGGAATTAAATAGGTCTAATTGAAATATTTCTAACCGAATTGATATAAACACAGTAAGTTTATAATTTATTTATTTATTGTACTTTTCCCCTCCTATTATGCTCATCAACTATAGTTATTATCCACCCAAATTAATCCATCATGCAATATAATAGAGAATCTATATAAATCGGATGCAATTTTGATCGCCCTCAAGCCACTATACCTAAACTATCCGTAGCTAATCATGACTAATCGATCACATACTTGCGCCCATCAATACAATCAACAAGCCTTGTACCTCAGGCTCTTCCCACAAGTAAGTCAAGAAAGACCACATGAATTCGGTGGGCTCAAGACCATTCAATACGATCCATCAGCTTCTTGATACCCCTGGAAATATCTCAACTAGCACCTGGGGCTTAGACAAGGGAGGGCGACGCGACTTGCAGTAATTATGATGTCTTCTCTCGTTGTCGTTCGAAGGCAGCCACAAATTCATTGATTCCTAGGCCCTCTTCTGATTTTTCTCTCTAAATTTAAGTTTGCAATAAAAATAAAATAAAATTCATAAAAAGAAAGAAACGGAGTCAAAAAAAAAAAATTAAAACCGGTTGAAGAAGTCTACCGGTCTCTTCAAAATGAATTAATGGCGGCCCCTCTGACCGTTTCACTGTCATTTTGGCAGCGGGCGGTCATGCGTGCATTTCCCCCATAGTCATTGCGGCCTTCACGCGTTTCGGACCGGCATAGATGCGACAGCAAATTAAAATGTGTCGGACTACTGTCCCCACCTCCCTATCGAAGACCCTTGACCCAACCGATTCCGCCGATAGCGACTTGGCGATCGAAGGGGGACATGTTTTTGTCCCATGGACTTTCGTGGGTTTATCAAGCTGCAAAGACGGGACCAATCCGAGGTTTCCCAGCCCCATGCAACCGTTCTGCCTGGGTCCAACTCTAATCTGCGGGTTCAATTCAAGCTATGCGTAGCTTCTCGAAGGGACGACAATCATGGCGATATGTCACAAGAGACGTCAAAGAACCTAAAACGGGCGACAGACAAATCAAACACGGCTCTTAGGTGGGAGTGCAGTCATTGAAAATATCAAACATAGCCGTAACGGACTTTCTACATGCTGATTTAAGAGTTTCCTTCTATCCGTAAAGATTCCAGCAGAGATCACACTATTGTCGTAAGATTGCGCATGCTCCTACAAGTCTCGAAAACCTTATCACCCTAAAGAAGACATCGATAGATTGTTGTAAAACCACCGACAATGGGTGGCCAGAAAGGCTTAAACATATAGTATTATCTTTTTTTTGTCGGTCTTACCATACTCTTATACTAACTCTTATTCTCATTTTTTTTTTTTTGCCTCTTTGCAAGGTGTGAAGTCGAAACCCACACCTGAAACTAAATCATCCCCACCTTAATCCTCTAAGACTGTAAGGATTCGAACAGATCGCCTCCCCCTTTCCATGTGGGAAGGTTGACCATTAGGGTCCCAATGGTTCCAAATTGCAATTTATGGAATGGCAGATATGGTGGGTTTGTCTCCGGAAGATGCCTATGTTCAAGGAAACTCAAAAGCCCAGGCAGCGGCTTTGATTCCGAGCTCCCAACCAGATCAGCAACGTGTTTTGACTTCTGGTATGCACCACATCTAGACATATATAAACACAACATGCCCGCGGAATAAGAAACGGTAAATTTGCCAACTAGTGAGTGCTGGAACTTCAACCAGGTCCTTCGTCCTGGTTTGTGCATCGGAACTACCAAAGACGCGTGCAAGAATTAACGTTTGGACAGACTGTACGATGGACTGCAGCTTGATTTCATAAATGAAACAGAAACAGTTATGGCCGTCTCCTTTCAGTTGCGTGAAATGTAAGTTCTACGAACACGGCAAAGCAACGCAGCAACTATCTTCTTTCTATATGGGTCAGCTGGCAAGCAGTTATGGCATTCAAGGCAGTGACTATCTTCTTTTGACGGCATTGATCATATAAACCGTGCCCGCCTTTTTTTCACCTTTCCATCGGTATTCAATTAATCTGACCAAGATAGGACACGTCGTCAGTGAAATACTTAAGCATTTGCCATATTAATCCCGAAAAATGAAACAGAACATCCGTCAACATAGTTACAGTCGGCCAAAATCCAGAACCAGGATCAAAACAAGGGAAATAAAAGAGAAAAGCAGTCTTGCGGCATACCTTCATTGTGGGTACATCGTCACCTGGCACGACTCTGTAATTGACCGGCTCTTCCCGTATCATCACCACCACGTCGAATCCTTCGCAATTAGCATGTAACACTCTGCTGATTTGGAACCTATCAATGCAGTTCTAATTACCGAGAAAATTAGTCAACCACTGATTTACTTGCATTCATTCTAAAAACTAAATTCATTATTATTTTAATGTGATGATTACAACATGGTAGCATTTAAGTTCATTTGAAAAATCCCAGCACGTAAAAAAAGATTCATCTTCCAGTCATACTGTTTTAATATCCAATAAAGGGGCAGACAATAGTAAAGTACCAAAAAAAAAAACTAAAAACTAAAAACTAAAAATGTAGCTGCATAACATAAATTATGTGAATACTATGAAGAGTGCTCCATTGGAAGACAAATGGTCAGGAGGAAGATACTAGAACCATGCTAGTTGTCAAAGGGTACGAGATAGGCTTAATTCATTTTATGATTAATCAGCCATTTAATGATTTGTATGAATTTATAAAACTCATTTTATTTGTACAAAAACTCTCTACGTAACAATCCCGGCTCTCTCTTTTTTTCTTTTTTTCTTTTTGTTCAAAGCCCTCTTATTTATATAAGATAAGATGATATGATAGATAAAATCATTATCAATTAAAATTAAATTAATCTTATTGAATTGGGTTACACATGGAAATTAATATATGCCTATAAAATCATCTAAAAATCATCAGAAAGGAATATGGGAACGTCGGCAAAAGATGGCAGAAGGAAACCATCAGTGATTTAAATGCATTGAGGAGGTGGAGAGTTCGATTCCTTATCTTCTCGGGGACTAAGTTGGGAACGTGTAAGTGAGAAATTGGAGTTTTGCAACTTGCGCACAGCCTATAATACAAATAATTAGGGATAAATACACTAAAAGTGCTAAAAGTTGTGTACGGCACTCATTTTAATTCAAAAAGTCTTTGCCGGCTCACTCAAGTGTCAAATCGTAGAAAAAAAAACGATAACTTAAGTGCCGACAGCGAGAAATTTCAGCCAAATTGATTACATGGCATTTATAATTAAAATTATAAAATAATTTGAAATTTTTTTTAAAAACACTAATCCACGTGGCATGGTTTGTACTAAAGTGATCACTTTTTAACAATGACTGGCATTAAAGTGATCACTTTAAACAAAATTTAGCACTTAAATTATCACTATTTACAACTTTTAGACGACATTGTTTAAAAGTTATCTGCTAACTAGACATGCCTGCTATCCACGTATGACTGAGAAATTAATAAAATATAATCACGTCAGATTTCCAACAACTCTAAATTTTTTTTTTAAAAATGGCACTCAAGTAATCCAAAAAAAAAACTTTTGATACTAAATTGAGCTAATCCATGCTAATGAACAACATTTATTGCAAAACTCACCTTTTATAGATTCAATTGTTCCTTAGCAAAATCAGCATTAATGGCTTATTAACAAAAGAACTCTCTTTTATAATAGTTGCATCAAAAAAAAAAAAAAATCCAGAGACATCAATGTTTGATAAGTCGTATAGTTAAACTTTTTTATCCAACTTATATCTAAAAGGATATAACTAATTACTAACAACCTCTATAGATGCGGCATGAATCCATTTTTAAGGAATAATGTCAATTTTTTTTTCAAAGGAACATTTCATTCATTTTTGTAGATATATAATAGAGAGACACAAGCCAATTACAAATTAAGACAAATTCAAAACAAAACAATCTCTAGATAAGAAGATGAATCATCAAAACAAGATTAGAAGTCACGGGCTCAAAAAGCAAACTTATGACTTCTTCAAATCAAAATCAGTGGCAGATCATCGAATATGAGCACATAGCAAAATCTTCATCTTTTGTTACAGTTTTGCCTTTCGGCAGTGCACGCCTAGTTTTGGCATTCCTAGCACCATCGTTGTTCAAAGTAACAAGGTTGAACGCATACAAATCTTACACCCGTGAAAATGAAACCTCCACTCAAAGCTCCTTTGACCTCCTTTGAAATTGGATCTGTGCACTAACGAAACCCAAGAGAAGCAAAACCCCAAAATCATAAACACAAAAAACTCCAAATTTAAACTAGATCGGGATAGAAACCTCCTCAAAATGGGGGAGAGAAATTTAAACTAGATCAAAAGAGAGAAGTTCCCCAAAATGGGAAAAAATGTCAATAAGCTTGGAGGATGGAAAGCAGCTAAAGATTTGGAAATATGTGTTACACTTTCTTTATGTTTCATGTGTAATTATCATCCTATTTATAATACAAGAGGTTTAAATGTATAATATACACAATAAATTGAAAAGATTCCATGCAATCAATATCAATTAAGATCAATTAGCATCAGCAACCGTATCTTTTACACTCCCCCTCAAGCTTGGCAATCTACACACATCATGGATGCCTAGCTTACTTAACAGATACAAATCTTGCCTCTGGCATAAAGCCCTGGTGAAAATGCCAACAAGCTGTTTTGTCGTTCTTATTCCTCTTGTTCTGATCACCCCACTTCGAATCTTGTCTCATAAGAAATGATGGTCAACTTCTATATGTTTTGCCCTTTTATGGAAAATTGGGTTCATTGCGAGTTTGAGTGCAACATCATTATCACAAAATAAGACAGTAGGTTCATTTACCCATACACCAAGGCCTCTTATGTAAACTATCACGTAGCTGGTCTATGCCATTGCTTGATATTCTGTCTTGGCAGATGATAAGGAAATTGTTAATTGTTTCTTCATCTTCCATAAAAGTGAAAAATCTCCCAGATTTATACAAAAACCAATAACAGATTTTCTACTCATGGGGCAACTAGCATAATTCATGTCACAATATGCTATCATCTCCATGTTGCTATCCTAAGATAATAATATTCCTAATTCAGGATGCCCTTTCAAGTATTTTACAACTTTTGATGTTGCATTCACGTGAGACTATTTGGGGGCGTACATTGATTGACTAAGAACCTGTACCGCATAGCAAATGTCAAGTTTGGCCATGGTTAAATAGATAAGTTTTCCAGTGAATCTTTGATAAGCAAAAGGATCTTTAAACAAATGATCCTTGTTTATGGGCAATCATTTGTCATATTCAGTTGTTATCAACCTGATATTCCACTCGATTGGAATAACAACTGGATTAAAACTTGACAATCCTACTTTCAATATAATTTCTAAGACAAATTTACGTTGGCTAAGATAGATGCCCTTATTTGACCATGCAATTTTTATCCCAAGAAAATATTTAGAAGGTCCTAAATCTTTAATGTGAAATGTAGAATGTAGCTACTTCTTAAATCTCTCAGTGACGGATGCATTATTCCCCATAATGAGTACATCGTCAACATATAGAAGCAAGTAGATTAACGATATACCTTGTCTCCTTGTAAATAAAGCATAGTCGTGCTTGGATTGCTAGAACTTTGCAGTTGCGGGTGCAATAGTGAATTTGGTATACCATTGACGAGAAGCTTGTTTGAGCCCATATAGGGACTTACAAAAACAACACACATTATCCTCCCCCTATCTACGAAATCCCAATGGAAGGTCTATCGCGACCTACCCTCAGGGAGAGGGAGTAGGTTTAGGAGTATTACCTAAAGGATGGGCTTATGGTCCATCGTTAGGCTTGGGCTCCCAAGCCCATACTTTGCGCGATATTGGGGTGTTCTCAAGAAATTCACAAAAAATGAGTCGCCACTAGCCTATTGGAGTCGGCTAGAAACCAAGTGAGGCATGGGAGTGTATCTCACTTCTTAAGCAACTAGAGAATCTAGGGTCGGGGACTTTATTACACTAATTAACCAATTAGTTCCTTTCGGTACCTAATCTTGTTCATTTAAAAAAAAAAAGATTTTTGTCAAGCAGTTTGGACTGATTTTATACCTATCCACTAACATGTGATGTGATCATGCAGGTACACAATCATTAAAGTAATAATTTGCAACCAAAATCCGAATTGCAGTAAACTTTAGCACGTGCAATTAAACATAATAAAATATGCAAATTAAACATGCGATATAATCAATATACGAGCAAAGAAAGGCCTAATTATATTAAGAATGCAAGACATGGCAATTCCTAACCAAACCCTACATTTTTTTAAAATTTTCGAAATTTTTTTATTTTAATTATTTTTTATTTTTTATTTTTAAAATATTATTTTAATATTATAAAATTACAATGTATTAAAAACGCCCCGGGTCGATCTCCGGGTTGGGTTCGACCCGATTTGTTGAAAAGACACCCGAGCTCGGACCAGATCGGGCCAAACGGCCCGATCCCAAACCGGACTGGGCCATGCAACCCAGGCCGGCGGAAACCTAACCGGGCTGGGCCTGATGTGCAGGCCCGGTCTGGTCAAATCTTTTTTAACAAAATGAAGCCCACAAGCCCACGTCTTAAACCAGCCCAAACCCGACTCATGTATGCCTGGCCTGATTCACCCAAGACCCTACCTGATTGATTGCACCTAGCTCGGTTCTTTTGACCCAGTTCGTGCCTCCTCTCTCCCTTGATCTTTCACGGCGCCGATGAGGCTAGTTGAGATGAATGGCGCCAGTGGTCGCTAGGGAGACGCGGCAGGTCAGCGACCAGCCAAGGACTCCGGCAGTGGACTACAGCTCGGTGGGAACATGTCTAGAGATGCGATTTGACGGTAGCAAGTTCGACAGCAAGCGGCTTGACTCGCGGTCGCCGATCCGACTCTGGTCCGTGAAAAGGGGTAGCGACGATGGGCAGCAGCTTGACGGGGATGGTGCGGGGATGGCGGCTAGGTTCTTTGGAGACGACACTGATGGGGATGACGGCGGCAACAAGCCACTCCAAGGACGGCGTCACGACAGCAGCAGCAATCGAGGTTTGTATTGAAGGCCGGCAGACGCGGCGGTGAGTAACTCGGCACGGCGTCGAAGAGAATGGGCAGCGACGGCGTCGAGCCCAAGCGTTGCAGCATTTAGGGTCGAAGGGCGGCGGCACGGTGAGCAGCAGTGGTTCTGCGCGATTGCACAGCTCGAGGCGGCTACTAACTCCCGCCAATCTCTAGATCTACCCTCAGCTCTCGACTTCTCCTCTGGTCAGCTAGCTCGGCGTTGGGACTACACTAAAGTAGATGGTGGCGGGCAACAGAGACACGGCGGAGATCCGGTGCAGCGACGGCGTCGTGGGATGGCCGAGATGGTACGGTTCGATAGAGGGACGGCGTCGGGCAGCGTCGACGACGCCTCCTTCCTCCTCGGATCCTGCCCCCTCCCCCGGTTTCTCTCCCTCTCTCTAGTTTTCTCTTTCTCCGTCCCTTTTTTCCCTTCTTTTCCCCCATCTTGTCCCCTCCTTCTCTACTCTGCTGTTGTCTTTTCCTTTCTTCTCTACTCATTGTCCCCTACTGTTGCTACTTTTTGCTATCTGCAAGTCCCCCGCTCGCGAGGATGGCTGGAGGAGGGAGAAGGCTAGTGCGAGCCGGCCGAAGGGGAAACGACTTGGGCGGGAGAAAAGGAAAATAGGAGAAAAGGGGCCCGGGCCCAACACAGGGGGAAAGGGAAGAGGGTCGGGCCGAGCTAAGGCCGAATCCGACCCGACCTATCCCGTAAGCGTTTTTTTTTTCTTTTTTTTTTGTTTTGTTGTTTTTTTCTTTGATTTCTTTTTTATTTTCTTTTTTGTTTTGTTTAAAAATAGATGTCAATAAGATCTATATAAATTTCTTTTTCGAGATCACCATGTAGAAAAGCATTGTAGACATCCATCTAGTGAAGGGACTAGTCACGAAGAGCAGCAATAGAAAAAGACAAAGACTGCACTATGACTTCTTCTGCAATGGGAGAGAAAGTTTCCGTATAGTCAAATCCTTCCCTTTGTGTGAATCCCTTCGCGATTAATCTGGCTTTATAACGTTCAATGAACCCGTCCACTTTGTACTTGATCTTATATACCCATTTGCAGCCTATGGGTTTTAGATGAGGCAATAGACGAACAAGATCCCAAGTTTTGTTATCCATTCGAGCTTCTAATTCATCTTCCAATGCCTGTCACCAACGAAGATTTATGGCCGCCTTGTCATCGGATGAAGGTTCCTATTGCTCAAAAATTCTACTAATGCTGCACATATGTTTGGACATGAGATGAACAAAACTAACATAGGAGGAAACAGGATATTGTGTACCAGATTTGTCCAAGGATAAGCAAATGTAATCTATTGTCCATATGGATGGTTGGATTGTGCAGCCTGAACGCCGAGGATTAACTGGTACAAACTAGGGCCATCAAATGGGTGGATCAGGTCGGGTTTGGGTCGGGTCAAAAATGGTTCGACCCATAGTGACCCATTTAATCCGTTTTGACCCATTTTCATGCAATGTAAATTTGATGACCCATACCCAACCCAACCCATATTATCGAAACACATTTATATTTAACTCAGTTTAGTTACTTAAATAAAAACTTCACACCAAAGTTAAAAAGTAGATAAAATAAAAAAATGTTAAAAAACCTTTAAATTGAAATACTTTTGAAGAACTCTTGATAAGACAAAGTTTGATGAGCTAATAATTAACATGAAAATAATATTTGCTTATAACAAATCTTCTTGAATGCGAGAATGCATAGCCTCTTAATTGTAATTGTTTTTAATTTTGGTTGATTTCTTGATTTTAGTTCACCAAGTTAAAAATTACATTATGATGTTTAGAATTTCTATTTATCAATCTAAACAGCATCAAGCTTCATCTAAAGTACTTCTCTAGTATGTATGTATATGGATATCTATCTTCCAAATATCATTAAAAAAAAAAAAAAATCGACTTTTTTATTATTTTAAATTTTTTTGAATTTATTTTTTTTATTTTCTTCTTTTCTCTTTTCTTTCTTTTTCCTCCTCCTTCTTCTCCATTGTTACTCCGTCGACAGTGACCAGCCAAGCCGCAATCAGCGAGATCAAGGCTCTACCCATCCAAGCGAGCTCGAGCTGCCAACCTCCGTTGCGGCCGGTGAGCTCGAGGCTTGGCCGATCTAGGCAAGCCCGAGCTCTATCGTGGCTGGCGAGCTTGCGGCTCACCAGATCCAAGCGAGCCCAAGCTCGGCCATGGTCGGCAAGCTTGCGGCTCGGCCGATCCAGGCTAGCCCAAGCTCCGTCACGGCCAACAAGCCCAAGCTCAGCCAAGGCCGACGAGCTCGTGGCTCGCTTGATCTAGGCGAGCCCGAGCTCCCTCGAGGCCAACGAGCTCACGACTCGCCGGAGGCCGACGAACTCAGGATCGGTAATGAAGATGGTGGCGTGATGGCGGAGTAGGCGGTGGCTGCAATCGGTTGGGATCAAAAAGGAAAGGGGGTGCTCTACTCATCCAAAGATTTGCAGTCATGGAAGGAAGAGAGAATTGAGGCAGAGCCTCTGCCGCAAAGGAGGAAGGCCATGGGTTTGAATGGGTTATTGGTTCAAAGTGGGTTTCATAATAACCCATTCAAACCCATTTCTTTTCATGCTTTACTTTTTCAAACCCATTTCTGACTCATATTTAACTTTCACTTGACTCATATATGACCCATTTAACTAAAAATGGGTCATAATATGGGTTTATAACCCATTTTGCTAGCTGTAATACAAACAGAACATTATCTTGTGACCCAACAGAGGGATTATCTATTGAAATAGGTGATTATGAAAGTACAAGTCTCTCAAATATTGCTGGTGATGGATGATTGGATATTTCATTTTCCATATCCAGTGTAAGTTTGGGAATAAATCTTTGAACGAATCGGGTAGAACAATAAAATTAGACTTTGAGATGTAATATTATTTACCCCACAACATTGCTAATGGTCATTGGAGAATTTCCTCCAAGATACAACAAAATCTAGATTGAGAATAGTAGATAGCAATTCTAGTATTTCTTCAAGATCTCTCAAGGGAAACAATTGGAAAAGATGGTTGTATATATTTTTTAAAGAAAATAAAATTGGACGAGGAAGATCATCGTTGAACAGACACATTGAGTAATTTATAGCAAAAAACAAGAAGTTATATCAGAACAAAGACAACCTTCTGAGGATTAAGAAATTATATCTAAAAAATATGAACTCTGAGATAACCCTTGGAAGAAATAATAAAATTCAGAATTAACTAAATGAAAAAGAAAAGGTCATCGTAAGTCCTTCGTAAACAATCCCATTTTTTCAACTGGACACTATGGTTAATTTTTTTTAAAAATAAATTCAATTTTAATAAATTAAAATAGATCATCAGTTAGTGCCAAATCTCGTCCATGTGGACACCCACATCTTTTTAATGTGGGACAAAGCACATCTTAGTTTGTTTTACAAACAAACTATCAAACAATCCTTCCTTTTTTTTTTTTTTTTTTTTTTTTTTTTTTGGTAAAAACAATCCTTCCCTTTGTTTGTAAAACAAAAATACAAAAATAAAATGTTAAAAATACACAGCCAAAATTTCCGTAAGATTAATATACATGCATAAAGGTCTTTTTTGAGTTAAACATTTATTTAGTGCAAGTATCTCGAAATTCTATCAAAGTAATAAGTAGCTCAGTTTTAAATTTGTATATTTAAATAATAGAATTAGATAACCGCACATACACTAATCTCTTGTTTTGACGAGAAGTTCTATATTATTCCGCACTATTATGGCATTGTGTTTAATCTTGTTTCATGAATTCTCTAAAAGGCAACTCTAACTTTCGTAAGAAGGAGTACCACTTCTAAGCTCATATAAGTGAAATATTTATCATGTATTTATGTTACTATTATCACATCACAAATTTACTATGTGTTATTAAGAATTAATTCAACCTACAAAACCTAACTAACGATACAGACTTCCCATATCATGGTTAGTATTTTAATTAAATAATCACTTTCAATAACTTGTTTTTATCCATTAAACCTTATAATTAGTGGTGTTCTAGAAAAAAAGTCAGGTTACAACTACTGGTGATTTTAATTAAAGGGTTTCAGCCACGTTTCTTGGGAGATCATGTTTACTATGTCTCTTGGTAAAGCTTTTGTCGAGGATTAGCAGGATTATTGCTTGACCTCATGTGGATAATTGTTATGGTACCATCTTTAATCAGTTGTCTCATGTACTCATATCTTAGAATAATATATCAAGACTTACCATTATAAGTGCTATTATAAGCTCTTGCCAAGGCAGCCTAACTATCACAATGGATAGAAATATGAGGCATAGGATTAGGTCATAATTTGATATCCAACAACAAATTCCTAATCCATTTGACCTATTTCCTAGTTGCTACTAGAGCAATGATTCAAATTGCATAGTTGAGTGAGTTATGCACATTTATTTCTCACTCGTCCAAGAAACAGCACAACCATCAAATGTGAAAATCTATCCAGTAGTGGATTGTTTATCTCTCACACTCGTAACCCAACTAGCATCAATGTATCCTTCTAATATAGCCGAATTATCATAGAATAATAAGATAATAAAAAATTTTGACAACAGCTTTCCAATATTATGCATTTGAATTACTAGTATCTACTCAACTTGCACACAAAATAAGTCATATTGTGTCTAGTACAATGTATCACATGCATTAAAAACCCTATAGCACTCACATTAAAATCCCTCTACTGAAATCAAATGGAGTACCCATTTCTTTGAAAATAAAATGTTGAAATTTATTCAACATCTTTTCCACATAATCATTTTGACTCAAAGAATAACTCCCACAATGTTTTTTAACTTTACCAAGATAGTATCCATTTCACCCAAATCTTTCAATTTAAAAATAATAGTTAGATACTTCTTAGTCTCAATGACTCCAATCATATTGGTTCTAACAATAAGCATACCATCAATATTATAAAGCAATTTAATCAATCTATATACTTTCCCTTCATATCCAGGAAAAACAAAACTCTCTGTTTTGTTCCATGTAAATTTTCTCATTTAAATTTCCATTCAAGAAAGCAATTATCAAGATATGCAAAGCCACAAAAAATTAGCTATAATGTTAGCTTTATTTTCTAAATAGTGAGGGCATGAGTAGTAACAGAAAGAAATGAGTAATTAATCAAAACCAGATTTTGGCGGCTCTAACAAAAGCAAGCAGCATGTACATTCAACGAGAGAAAAGGTGGATCGTGAGAGAAAAATTGATATGAATTTAATCCATCATGGCCATCAGCTCCCATTTCTACTTCTGGTTTTAGAACTTTTGCAAGTTTATGAACCATTGATATCAATCTTATACGGCATGATTTGCTGTCGTTTGAATCAATTTTATTTTCGTAAAAGAAAAACAAAAAAATCTGAATTAGGATTAGGTTCATTTTAGAATATTTCTTGTTATCTTGCATATTTAGAATGGCAATTTTAATTTCGAATTTTATAAAAATAAAAAAAAAACACAAAAAATCATCAATACGTCATGGCATATTAGAATAAATTGCCCCTTAGGATAAATTAGTTGCAATTTCTAGGATAGATTGCCCGATACCTGCCATATTATTTCATATTAGATTACGTTTAAAAAAAAGTGAAAACAAAAATTGTAGAAACCATCTCTATAGCCAAACATTTTTTTTGAATAAATGCCGCCAATTCTCAAACCCGAAAAATTGGTCGCGACAATGAGTAATTAACCAAAACGAAAGCACTGTACATTCAACTTCTGAATTTAATCCATCATGGCCATTAGTTCTACTTCTGGTTTTAGAACTTTTGCAAGTTTAGTGTAAGGATACCTTTTAGTATCTCTCTAGTTTGATAAAGCCAATTCTCAAATTTGGCGGTGTGCGCCAATTTGAGCACTGACCTCATCGGCGGAAGATTGAACTTGAAGTTTACTCTGGGCCATCTAGGACACCTAGGTTTGCAAGTTTCGAGACCATTCGAGGTTTTCAACGCTATGAGCGGAAACCTCTCGTACCCCACAACTGCACCAGCCTAAACGGCCCTAAAATAGAGATTGAATCTAGGCAAGTGTCGGCATCATCCTTCAGAAGCCTTAGGTTAGGCAAGGACTAGCGAGAACAGTAGGGCTGAGCGGAACTGGCAAAACTTTGCTTACCAAAATGCTTCTCGTAGAAAGAATAGAAGACGAACCTGGACAACCACAGCGATAAGAAAGTCGCACGCTCAATCTCGCCACCACCGCCATAACCACCCTCTCTCTCCATGAAATGCTCAAGCCTTTCTGCATGGCTAGGCCTTAGCAGCCTACCAAAGATCTTATTGTTACGAGTTTATAACCATTTTCTGGGAAAGAGAAATCTCAAAAACTAAGACAAAATCAATCATCATCATGCCCATATTCCAAATTGCTTTCATAGATAGAGAACTGCATATCAGCCCACGCATGTAACAACACTCTATAATAATCCATTAAACAGAACGGAATCAACAAAATAGTATAAATCAAAACCTTCCAAAAGGTGTAATTAGAGTCATACCTTGCACTCGATCTCATGGATCAGAGTCTCGACATCCTTGAAGTTGGATACGAAGGTGAGAGGCTGTGGCTCCCCTGAAAAATTTGCGGAGACAATTCCAATGAGCCGCACCAATGCAAGCACTCAACATTTTTTGCATGGTGTACCCATCCGGCGCAAACAACTTCAAGGCATCTATCACGGCATGTGATCACTAGAGATATTTGTTTCCTTTGTCGAAGATTTCGAAGTCTCCTCCGTATGCACATCTTCTTTTGTATCGACTGATATCCATCAGGATTTCCTTCATTGATTGCTTCTCCAAAACAAAATCATCCTTGTCCCCAGAGCCCTCGGTATCCTCATCCATGGTATCCTTAATGCCATCTTTCACCCCCTCCAGTGATGCTATACCATTTTGTGCGCAAGCCTGGTTCTCGATTCGAGCAGAGATGCACTAGCGGCAGAGCAAGATGAAAGCGCCGAGTAAAACTTGAATTTAAATCGACTCTGACTCCATTGTTGCAGTAATTAATTCCTTAAATTGTTGGGAATATCTTCAAATGAATTGGGTAAAATAATGAAGTCAGACTTTGAGGCACAATATCATTTTTTTAAAGGAAGTATTTGCCCCCACAATGTTGCCAATGGTCAATGGCAAATTCCTCCAAAATATAACAAAACCTCAATTAAGAATACTAAACAGCAATTTTAGTTTTTCTCCAGAATCTCATAATGGAAACAATTGTAAAACATGGCCATACATTTTTTTTAAGAAAATGAAATTAGAAGAGGAAGATCATCATTGAATAAACACATTCCATGATTTATAGTAAAAAACAAGAAGTTATATCCAAATAGACACAACTTTCCAATAATTAAGAAGTTTTATCTGAACAGGTACCAACGATAAGATAACCCTTGGAAGAAATAATGAAATTCTAAATTAAATCAATAAAAAATAATTGTAACTCCTTCATGAACAATTGCACTTTTTCAACGAAACACTATGGTTAATTTTTTATAAAATAAATCCGAATTTTAATAAATAAAAATAATGATTGTTGGTTAGTATCAAATCTCATCCACGTGCGCACTAACATTTTTTTGATGTGGAACAAGGCACATCTCAATTTGTTTATAAAGCAAACTACCAACAAGTCTTGCATCAATATAAAAAAGATGCTATAGGAGGTGTCACCTGTAGAAGCATAATCACTGGTGCCTGTGGAGGATCATCTTCGCTTAAAAATAGACGATGAGATGTAACAAAATTGTCCTGTTGATATGAACATAACTTGTCCTAGAAATGGAAAATACCTTCATGAAAAAAGACACCTCTACTAATGAAAAATTGTCCAATGGATGGATCAAGAACCAAATATCCCTTTTGAAGAGTAGGATATCCTATAAATAAACACTAGAGGGCATGGGGACCCAATTTGTCCCGAGGGTCTACCGTAGACACATAGCATAAACACCCCAAAACACGAAAGTGATGAATGCCTGGATGTTTCCCAAATAATAATTGCAAAAGAGTCCTTCCATTGAGAACATGAAATGGCATCCAATTGATTGTGACCACATAATCTCCCCATAACTTTTATAGAATTGAGGCTTGATATTTAAAAGCTCGAGCAAATTCTAATAGATGATGGTGTTTTCTTTCTACAATTCCATTTTGTTGAAGAGTGTACCCACAGGAACTTTCATTAAGAATTCCATTGGAAAGGAATGGGCAGAAGAACAGCCCAAGTGCCAAAACTTGGCACAGAGGGACACTTAAGTGCCAAAACTTCGAAAAGGTACACTTAAGTGCCAGTTTAGAAGTTAAATGGAACACTTAGGTGCCACTCCGGCCAAAATCTGACCAAATGGCTGGCGTCAGCAATTTTCCGGTGAGTTTGGTCCAAAACGGCGTCATTTTGCACGCGGCGATGTGGCGAGAAAATGCAAAAACGACGTTGTTTCGTGTCTGATGTGTAAATAATAATATAAAAATTAATTAAATTTATTTAAACTTAATTTATTTAAAATATTCTAAAATTAAAAAAACTTAAAATTAAAAATTAAAAAAAAAAAAGGAGGGGCGAAGGGGGCGGCTAAGGTCTGAGCCCTCGCCGCCGCCGCCTCCCCGCCATCGCCGGCCCTTCCCGACGACGGCGGGGAGGCGGCGAGGGCCCGCAGCCCTCGCCGGATCGGGGCGAAGGCCCGGCGAGGGCCGCGACCCTCACCCAGATCTCGGGCGAGGGCTCGCGGGCCCTCGCCGCCTCCCGCCACCGCCGCCGGAAGGGCCGGCGACGGAGGGGGAGGGTTATCCGAGGTCGCCGAGCCCTAGCCGGGGCCGGCGTCGCCCGGCCAACCGGCGGTGAGGGCTCGCGAGCCCTCACCCAAATCCGGGGGCGAGGGTCGCGGCCCTCGCCGTCGGTCGGCCGGGGCCAGCGACCCCGGCCGACCCTCCCCCCTCCGTCACCGGCCCTTCCCGGCGACGGCGGGGAGGCGGCGGCAACGAGGGCTCAGCCCTCAGCCGCCCCCTTCGGCCCCCCTTTTTTTTTATTTTTTAATTTTTAATTTTAGGTTTTTTAATTTTAAGTTTTTTAGAATATTTTAAATAAAATTAAGTTAATATTTTAAATAAAATTAAGTTTAAATTTAATTTAATTAATTTTTATATTATTATTTACACATCAGACACGAAACGGCGTCGTTTTTGCATTTTCTCGCCACGTCAGCGTGCAAAACGACGTTGTTTTGGACCAAACTCGCCGGAAAATTGTTGACGTCAGCCATTTGGCCGGATTTTGGCCGGAGTGGCACCTAAGTGTTCCATTTAACTTTGAAAATGGCACTTAAGTGTACCTTTTCGAAGTTTTGGCACTTATGTATCCCCCCGTGCCAAGTTTTGGCACTCCATGTGTTCCAAACTCGAAAGGAATGATGAAGAGCATCCATGATTAAAGAATTCACGGGCATTATCAATGCAAATTTGTTGTACGGATTTGTTAAAATGACTTTTAATCGAGATAAGGAAATTCTTGAGATGAGAAAGTGTTGACACCTAAATTTTTACCCAAAAATCATTTTCGAAAAATGGGAACTTGTTTTTCCACAAAAATATTTCTTGTCCAATTCTTGCATATAGATTATCTAGGCGTTTATTATAGTTTTTTTTTAAATGGAAGATGTGTTTGCTAAAAAAAAAAAAAGAAAGAAAGAAAAGAAAAAGTTGGGGCCAATGATCTAAATGTGACTAGCCAAGCCCAGGAGATCAAATTGGAATTAAAATGGCAAGTTAGGACCAAAATGCAATTTCCAAAAGTTGATGGATCAATTCGCAAATTTTGCAAAATTTGCACCCGAGCCCTTAAATCATCATCTTGGCCCCTAATTGAGTTGAAATTGAACTTGGTTCAGGTCTAATTAATCGAATCGGGCAAAAATGACCAAATTGCATTGAATTGAGCATTCTCGGGCAAGAAAATATGGCCAACTTTGAGAGACTTTCTTGAAAAATTGAGAGGAGAAAATTACGAAAAATGATCAAGATCTTAAATTACTATACATGAGCTTGCTAATTGATCAAAAATCGCAGCCAAATTGATGGATTAAAGCACCCAAAAAAGCTGTCAAATCTCAGCCCATAAGTTAGTCTCAATTCGGAACTGCTGGGTAAGTAACTTGGTGGCTCCACCATATCTTCCTCAGCTGCCCAACCAACCTAATCTCTGCATGTGATGGAATACCATAATTAATAGTACAAGTGGACAAAAATTGGTCAAGGATAAGCTGTTGAAAGCACGAGAAAATAGCAGCAAAATCCGCACACTCAACAGTTGCAAAAATGGAAAATTTTGGCTAGGTCAGAAAGTGGGTGAACTAGCTCAGTTGGTAGACTTGGCAAGAGGAAAAAAGCCGATCAAGAGATTGCTTAATGCAGTGGATAAGATCTATGAAGCAAAATATTTTGAGGGATAAAAGGTAGGAGACAAGAGGCACTAAAGAGAGCTCACAATCGTTCCCCAAAGATACCTTCAGAAGTAACTCAGAAAAGCAAAAACCCAGAAATTCCAGACCGACCTTGGTAGAGAAAAGTGAAATTTTCACAAATTTGCGGCCAAAATTAGTAAAAACCTTAAACTATAGAGTGAAACTTCACTCAAATATCTTTTCAACCATAGGTCACACGTCTAAAATGGAGATAGGAAAGACCTCCTAAAGCCCCCCCCCAAAAGATACCCTCCTGGCGGGCCAAAGGAGTCCTAAGATTTTAGTGTTGAGCATGATTGGTCACAAGTGAGGAAAAGCGAGTGTTTTTGAGAAAAGTGAGACAAATGAGGGAATAAATGACTTACAAGACAAACTAAAATACACATAGTTTAGGTCGATTTAAATTTGGCCAGCAAAAGAGGTTTTGAAGTCTAATTTTAGAGGTCAACAAAAACCTTCGTTGTCAGTTTTTTCTTCTGCAGATCTCACTTTCAGTTTGAATGAGCCATTTTCCACATGCCCCCGGAGGGATAATTTCTTGGTTTCCTTGGCCAAAAGTCACTTGCAAAAGAAACTAGGAAGCAAGGTTAGCATCCTAGATGCGTTTTTTTTTTTTTTTTTAGTTTGAACATGTTTTGATCATGAAAATCAAGAGGAAAACTAGTCTGGATAACTGATTTCTAAGGTTGAAATTTTTTAAGTTTTTAAAACCTCTTCAATACCCCTACATTCTTGACTTGTTACTCCCCTTTGCATGCTTTTTTTTGGCATTGTGACTTTGATGAATGTTATATGGGAGTAAAAATGATGCATAGGACAACCTAGTTTAGTCTTTAAATCTCCTTGTGAACTATGAGACCGTCTATAACATGAGCAAAAAACCAAACCAATCCACATTGAGACATAGTTGGCCAGCATAGATCATGCATGTATGCGTCTTGGAGAGTTCATTTTGATGTGTCCGATTGATCGTTCTCTGTGATAATTGTTGCATTTGAAAGTCCATGTTACCTATTTTCATCCAGATGGAGTAATATTTCATAAATATGTTGCAAATTTTGGTTGTCGGGACTTCAATCTGGGCACATGACATGTTTGTTTGACTTGGGTTCAAAACCAAATTTGCAAAATGGCTCCAACCCGCATATTGGAGGCCGTTTTCAGTTTGGTTCTTGTGTGTTCCAAGCTATGATTGTGGCATCCCGAAACACCTGAGGTCGCCACAGGTACCTATCGCTCCACCTAATGAACACTAGTTACTTCTCTTAGTGGAAGCACCGTAGTTCATAGGCATTTTTTTTTTTACGGTCCCGGTGCAACTTATTAGCGGAAGAATAAACGAGTCTCACCATCTCTCCCTCCAATAACCATAATGCAATGCACACCAACTACACATCATATGTAAAGATGAAGCCGAGCCACTTTTATTTATATATTTCCATGATGGGTTTCTCGGGTCGGTACAACCAAAAAGAAAAGCCAAGACTTTTAGCTACACTTGGCCACAGCTCAAAAGAGATCTCGACCCCTATATCGATCACGTGTCACCCTCCATCTATAAGTGTCAGCTATCCTCAAAAAGTGTCAGCTCTCCACTCCTCACGCGGGCCATCACACCCACCCCGGTGTGTCGGGCGGTGGCGGCGGCAACATCCCCCGCATCACTCCGTCACGGCGGACGTGGACCGACAAGAACTCCTAGACAACCGAGCCCCCAGCCAGGCCCACATCATACATGACCAGCACGCGAACCCGTATAAACGTCAGACCGGGGATGGTAACGCAATCAATCTCCGAACACTCGACCTCCACGTCAGATGGAAGGCCATAAAAGGTACCCGCGTGACCGAAGAGAGAGACATCTTTCTAATCTGAAATGTTGCTCCCCGAAGGGGTGAGTACAACCACTCAGCAGGTAAAGGATCCATTAAACTACTCAATACAACACACAGAAAAATCATAACACCATAGCATAGTACATATCAATTCATGCATCCAAGCATAACTTACCTCGCAGCCATGCATATGTCATCATACCATATGAGCATACACCATCATGCACTCATCATCAAGTATTCATACATATACCATCATGCCATAGGTGCATATACAACCATGCACTCATCCTCAAGCATTCATGCATATCCATACCTCATGTGCACATACCACAATGCACTCATACACATCATATCATACAGCCATGCGTACATGTCACCATACCATGCATGATTCAATTTCCACTTTTATCTTTCAATTGGGTCACCACATTTTTCTTTCCCGGGATCAATAATTGCATCCCACATTTTATCACTCGCACCCCAACCTAACATCGCGAGAAACCTCCGGCACACACCACCGGGCATCCGGCACCCCCACATTCCGGGCATCTTGTATCCCAACTGGCATCACGAGGCATCCCCCCAAGCACAAACCTCCGAGGCTTCCGGCACCCAACCATTCTAGGCATCTCGAAACTCCCGAGGACATCCGGGCATATATCGTAACACAACCGAGCATCCGGCACCCCCCATCCCGGGCATCCTGACACTCCCAGGGCATTGTCGGCTCACCTCCAACAGTCTCCTCATTCATCATAATTCATATTCACCAATTTACGTCTCACAATCAACATGGCACATGATATAATGGCAACAAAGTCAAATTCAGCTTTTGATTCTATATGCAATGTTGAATATCATCACATGTGCAGCAAGATTTAATCACTTACAACAATACAATTTATGGGGCTCATGCAAAACAGAAGAGTCAATGCATTACAGCCTTTGAAATCCGCACAATCCAGCTTGCACAGTTTTAGAAAATATTTCTATTAAATACCCAAATGACCTTTAAAAATTATGAAATTCTAATATGTGATAGTCAAGACATAAATACATACATTTCGTGAAGAACACTGCACCAAAAGACCCTCATGTCAAGCGGTATAGACTGAGCATCACAGCACCATTTTCATAATCACTTAACTTGCACAGTTTTCGAAACATTTTCAGTTAAATAGGCAAATGAACTTCAAAAATTATGAAATTTGAATATGTTTCAGGGGAGACATAAATACAGGTACTTCATGAAGAATAATTTGTCGAAAGAGCTTCATACAAAATGATATGACCCACACATTTAAACTGACTAAGTCCGAACGCGTCAGATTACACGGTTTTAGAAATATTTCCGATTAAATACCCTAATGACCTTCAAAAATTATGAAGTACGACTATGTTGTATTCAAGACCCTAAGGTAGATTTTTTATGAAGGAATAAAAGTCAGATTCGACCTATATAATTAAATATAGGCGGTTAAAACTTCTGTTCCTAGTACCGAAATCTCCAGATTCAACACCTTCCGAAAAACCACGATTTCACCTGCCTATCCTTATTTTTTTCTCTAAATTTTTGATATGTTAAATCTCAGGATGTCCTTTACATCTTCTGTTAAGAAATCGAAGTGAAATTTCAACAAAAAGATAGCCTTACAGTCCATGCATTCATCAAAGGTAGTTACCGAAATTTCCAGATCCAGTCTCTCTGAAAAATAGAGCTTTCACCCTCTTATACTTGTTATTTTTGTCCCAAATTTGAGTATGTTATATTTCAAGAAGTCCTTAAAAACTTTCATTTAGAAATAAAAGTCAAAATCTAACTCGAACGTCACATGCAAGCCACTAGAACATTCAAGGTCGAGCTGTTTTCTCAAGAACAGTTTACTAGTTTTTGAATACCACTCTTAAAACGTCCGTTTTTCATCCCCTAAACAATCCGAAATTTATCATCACTCATTCATACACTCTAGACACAACATGCAAGAGTAGATTAAGAATCCCAACTTGCCTCTAAACCGAGCAAACAGCGAGCACACGGCGACTGGACACGGCGGCGACGAACGACGGACGCACGGCCTCTCCTCCTTTCCTCTTCTCTTCTTCCTTTCTTCCTTTCTTTCTTCTCTTTCTCTCCTCTCTTTCTCTCTCAGACGAACCTCTCTCTCTCCCTCTCTTTCTCGCTTAAACCGGTACATTTTCCCTTAATTTCTTCCCCTCAATCATTAGTCATCATTAGGTATGCATGGGTGACACTTGGCAATTTCTTTGGGACAAATGGGGGAGGGCAAAACCGGTCTCTTCCCCTCCACTTTGCATGGTCGACAGCCCTTTTATGGGCTTATGGGTCGGCCATCTTGGCCCATCTTAGGCCCAACCCTCTTGGGCCTAAGACCCAAGCTTAATTAACCTAAGATTAACCCTTTTAAAAACTAATTAAATCCCCATCAAATCAAAATACTAAATTGCAAATTAAGATAACTATACACTTGCAATTATAAATTCATAAGTTCCAATTTATCATACATATGGCCAAAGATAGAATTCTCTTTCCCAAAATTCATCCATTAAAGACTTGGCCATACATCTCATCGCGAATCATGGATTAAAAGGCTACAAAATGCAATAACGGTGTTTCCATCGCCTATCCATGGCTCATGGCATATTTAGGGATTTTCATGAAATTCTAGGATGCCACAATGATTTCTAGCTAAACATGTTCTTTGAATGTAATAGTATATCTTTAAAACTTTTATTCCACGTGTGATTACTTATGGGTCGAGATTGAAGGCTACGAACATAGCCCAAGAAAGCCGTTTTGAGGTGATTTGATGCAAGCCAAGTTTTCGATAAAATGTCGGAACCAATCTTTATTTTTGAAAAGGTCGATTTAAGCTCGATTATTGTGATATTCATGTGTTGTGTTGTTCAATGTTATCATATAGCGGTTTAGGGAATTATTATTATTTAAAAAAATCAAAAAAACAAAATCAAAAATTTCAAATATATATATATAAGTGATAGATGGTATCAAATCAAGGCAAAAATGACATCTATGAAATTTTATTAATTTTATAAGGTCATTTTTTTCCTAATTTAATGCTACTTTGATAATTTATAATCATTTTTGTGAACAATCCATTTTGCATAGATTAAAAATATTTAAAGTACGGGCCGGGTCAGGTGGGTGGGCTCGGTTCGCCCCGAGTTTACGCCACCGGCTGCCGGCGTACGGCGGTTCTCGGGTCATCAAAAAAAAAAAATTAAGTAGTTTCATGCATTTAGAGTAATTTCATGCACATTTAAATTTCCATTTTGCTCATGGGGGTCCGGTCCCGAGGCATGATAACAAGGCCATGTGATATTATTTGCCCGACTTGTATCGGCTTTTCCTTTTCCGCATTTATTTTCAAGTCATTTCAATTTCTTGGATGTTTACTTACGCACCTTTTTTTCATTCATTTGAGTGTAAATTTCTCTTCTAAATTATGTTAGGACTAGTCTAGACATTAAGGAAAACAAACCTACAAAAACATTTGCATGGATGCTTAGCGGTTTTATAAGAATTATAATTGGTAATCAAGATTGTGTGGCCATTTAGATAAACAACTTTCCAAGTTAGTGGTACTATAAGAGCGCTAATAGAAACATTGGCGTAAACAAGTCCCAGTTCTTAAAAAACTCTCGTTGCGTAGGAATCGAGACCACACTCCCAAGTCTTGATTGGTTTCTAGCCAACCCCAATAGACTAGTGGCGACTCCTAGAAATACATAAGTTGTTAAGAATTAAAATATAAAATCTAACGTCACGCGAGATATGCGCTTGAGAGAGCTCGTGCCTAATCTAGGGTCATTGGTCCGCCTATTTAGGCAAATACCCCTAAATCTTCTTTCTTTTCCCCCGAACGGCAAAAGAGAGGTCGCAACAGAAAGTACTCGAGCCTTGGATTGCATGAGAAAAACCTAAGTTCCTCAAGTATGATCATCCACAATGGTGAGAAAAAAATTAGATCCATCACGATATGGAGTGTGATATGGTCCTTAGATGTCCATGTGCAAAAGTGAGAAAGCTTGATTGGCACGTGATGTGTTTTTTTAGAAAGGCATTCGAGATTGTTTAGCTAATGGATATATAGGGCATTTGGGATGAGAAAAGACAGCACTGTGGCCCAGACGTTGATGAGATAAAGAGATATTTTTTTGTTATTTTTGACATTACATAAGATGCTATTACTAAAAGGAAAAGATGTAATGTCAAAAGTCTTGGGAAATGTGACTCAAAAATAGAGTGCCCCATGATTTGTACCCAAGCCCATCGGTGTCACAGTCAAAAAGGACCTAAAAGAGACAGACATCAAAATCAAAAAAGACTCAACGGGAGTTTTCTTCACAAATTTTAGACACAAAAATGAGATAAAAGTGGAAATCAAGAATGAATAGGACATTTTTTAGTGTGGTGGAAGAACTAAGCTCAACATGCCCAATTTTAGAAACTGAAGAATCAATATATTTTGGAAGGAAAATGAAGGTACAAGGTGAGGACTTGTCAATCTTTGAAAAAAAAAACGTTTATCACAGACTATATGGTCACCAGCACCTAAATAAATAATCCCTGCTTTGTTCGAAATAGTGCTCATCTGACAATAGGAAATACCTGCATAATTGGACGTCTTGTCCTAAATTCCCATCCGATTTAGAGCCCTCATAATTTGTTGAAACTGGTCATTATTGATAGGCTGATTAACCTTAGTATTTGATGCAAGAAAGGTCCCGTTCCTTCTTATCTACTAGCTTTCCATGCAATGTCTAACAATTTTCTTTAGTGTGATAAGGACATTTGTAATAATCACAAAATTTACCTTTTCCTTTGTTGAAACTAGCTTTGTTGAATGATGTGGCAAAATTCGAGCCGTTTGATCCTTTTCTAGGTAGGTGTTAACTTGATGTAACGTGGGCTGTTAGATTGAGGCACGGTGAGGATTAGAGTTGAGCTATTTGATCTCGCTAAAAATCCTACACCGTTCGATCCCAAAAATCTCGTTCATTCGTTTGTTGTGCATACCCTAAGCCGTCCAATCAAGCAAGCAGATCATGGCCATTCATTCAAGATGAATGAAAAACATCTTCTTCTTCCTTGAGGAACCCTAACGTGGTGCCTAGGTTTTGCAAAAAACTTCCATGGCAAACCTCGATGCAACCAATCACTACTCCAGCGAAGCTTTGGTTGCAAGAACAACACCCTTATTACCTTCTCCCGTTCTTTCATGGCTCGGTATAATGCCAAAGTAGTCTCAGGTCCTTCCTACTTCTCCTCTACCATTTCGAGTTCGTTCCACGGAGCAGACAATTGAAAACAATAGAAATTGATAGATTTCTGTGTTTGAGCTCCAATAGGGCTTGAGTTAACAAGAAAATTTTAGCCTTATCGAGCTTCCCATACATTTCTTGCAAGTTTTCCCAAAATCCCTTCATGTCTTCAATCAAGGGTAGTTCGATGGTGACCTCCATTGTGAGGTAGTCCCCTATCGAGGTTTGCATGAGTTGATTGCAATTCCTGTTGGAAGTTTTTTGTAAAAACAAACTAAATGTTTTTCCTTGTCCCACATAGGAAAAGTGGGAGGAAGTAGGCCAATTAATAAGTGTGGAGTTTATTTAGTGTATTTAAAAAGATGATTGGGTGTGAGCTAGACCTCATCATACCCGCATGTGGGTGCACGATTTTGGCGCGATTATTTAGCGCACTTTGCGTGCCTGCGGTTTAATTAGCACTAACCCCTTTGTTATTTTATTTTATTTTATTTTTCTTATGGTTATCTTATTAATCAATTCAAATGTTGTTTTTTTTTTGCAATTTTTTGGAAATTATTCAAAAACATCGAAATTTTATTTATTAAAATAATAATAATTTTTTTAATTAATTATTCCGAATTTTGTTTGTGTCTTTCCAAGACAACCTTTGGAAAAAATACTCATTCAGTTTGCAACTCTTCCCGAAGGGTCTCAATTGTTCGTTTTTTCAACTTCTTCCGAATGGACACTTTTGTTTTTTTTTTTTTTTGGGAACTAGAGGAGCCGCCTCACAACGAGCGCTCGGCATAAACCCCCAGGGAGCACTGGCGCGAGGACCCACCTCCCACGATGCTCCGCTTAAGTCACGCTATATGCGCACGCGGTGACTCAAACCTCCCCCCTTCTGCAATTAGAGGGGGAAAGACCCAAACCAACGCGCCCATAGCGGGGTGGGTATGGACGCTTTTGTTCATCTAGGCAATTTTCAAAAGGACACATTCATTCATTTTTGTAATTTTTTCATGAAGAGTTGCCTGTGTTTTAAGACTATTTTATATATGTACATATTAGTTTTCAAAAGAACGAAGTGTGATCATTTTATCTTTTCGAGCATTCTTTCTGAAAAAAAAACTACATCCATTTTTTCAATTGTTTCCTAGAGAGATCCTAGAGAAATACTAGAATTACTATCTAGTATTCTCAATTTTGAGACTTTGTTGTATCTTGAAGGATATTTGCCGGTGACCATTAGCAACTTTGTGGGGCAAATAAATTCTTAAAGAAAGTGATATTACACCTCAAAGTCCGACTTAAGTACTCTAAAGATCCGTCTTCATTGTTCTACCCAATTCGAAGCCATATTTTCCCAACAATTTTAAGGATTTATTTTGTTCAACAATGAAGTCGAAGACAATCAAAGTCATGAATCAAGACATGGTCAAACTGGACCGGTTCGATGGGAACAACTTTGCTCGCTGGAGGGACAAGATGATTTTCTTACTCACTGCTCTGAAGATTTCCTACATACTGGATCCTAACTTGGCGCCTATAGAAGATCCGAAGATTACTATCGAAGGAGGACAGCCAAGTGCGGACACTTATTGTCTTAAAGATTACCACTTAATCCTAGAAAAAAATTTTGGTTGCCAATCACTAAGGCGGACACTTATTGTCTTACATAACATGACTAGCTTTTTTTCTTTTTTTTCGAGTTGAAAGGAAAGTTTTCGTTTCACACGAAAAATATATATAACTTCAAGATAAAATGCAAATCCTAGAAAACAAGTAAATCTAAAAAAATGAATCAACTTGGTACAAAACAGGCTTTTATCTCAACCTTGATAATAGGATGGGAAAAGTACTGGCCTAGACCCCAAAAAAAGAGATCACCATCAGGACCGGCACCGCTACTAGATTACTGTGACATCCCGATTTTCCAATTCTATTTTCAGTAAATTGATATGGGCATTTCATCTTTGCACATATAGTTCTTTCCCTTGAGTTGGCCACTCATGTGAAAACTAATCTATCAAGTGAAGCCGGTAAGAAATTCTAATGCATCAAACTCGAGAATTTGACCAGCTCCTATTACTATCTGTGATTGAGTGATTTGAATTGTACTAACCTGCAGGAAGGAACTGAGGCGAGGTAAGTTCTCTATGTGGTGTGGCTAGGCCACCCTTAGGGTGTTTTTAGTTTAAGTTAAGTGAGTTTAGGTGGTTATATTAGTTTTAAATGTGGTTTATATTAAGGGCGTATTTTCTTTCTAATCAAGGAGGGGGTTTATTATGGGTTGAACTTGCTAAGACGATGTCTCACCCCAGATTATGAATTTGATGAGTGGGCCAAAATTTCAAGTCCTTGGTTGGCATTGGTGAAGGACGAGTATGATTTCGTTGTGTGGAGGCCCTAAGTGTAGAAGGAGAATGTGGCAATGAATAACAATTGGATCGCATGATGAGTGTTGTTGACGGGTCGGATTATGAAGAATTGACGATCCTATTAGACTAGTTAGTCATATTAGCAATTAGGGCAATTATCTTTTGATGGGAGTCGATTCCCTTTCGCGAGATCTTGTTTTATGAACTTGTGGTTTAAAACCTGACTTAACAGTTCGCCTTGTATATAATTGCACTATAGGTTGCAATGTATATAGGGGTGGTTGCTTTTAAAGTGGAACTTTGGAATCCTACTTTCCTATCCCATTGTTTTATTGTCTGGGGATTGTTTATATGCTTCCGCATGCGTATATTAAAAAGAAAAGGGTCAACAATGTGTCCTGAGACATCGCTATTAAATCGACAAAGGAGAGGGATGGGTGCGTGCTCGAGAATCGGGGCATGACATCCCGTTTAAGTGGTATCAGAGCATGGTCTGTGTATGGAGTGATAAGGTGCGATGAGTCATGGGATAGTTGGTAGGAAAGGCTTTTAAAATGCTTATGCATGTGAGTGATAGTTGATTGGTAGCTTGTTTGTGGGGTCACTCAAATTCTAACTTGATGTTGGAATTGGAAAACGGGTGTCTATAAGGAGCATGTAGGATGAGTGACCAAGAGTGGAGAACTCCTTGAAAGAGGTCGATAGGACCTATATCTCGGGGTAGGACACTAACAAGAGTTGGTACTCGAGATAGAGCACAGGCTCAGGCCAGCGCGTGTGTGAGAGTACCGCCGTAGGTCGGTACTGAGAGTGTAGCAGCACCGAACGATCCTAGGTTCGACGGGATCATTCAAGCGCTAGAGTCTTTGGGAAGCATTTTGGGTCAGCAAACACAAGAACAAGCCGTCGTTGTTGCCGCTGTCACTGCTGCCGCCAATGCCGCAATCACGTCATTGTTGCTGCACCTATTGAGACCCAACCTGGAATTGTGATCGAGGAGCAAGCCGCCCCATCTAGGTCGTAGTTCAATTCAGACAGAGTTGGAAGTCGATTTGGGAAGAGACCAATGGTAGAAGGAAAGCACTTTAAACATCCCACTCGAAGGAGTATTGTGGGAAAGCCAGCATCCAATCTGAAGGGAGTGTGTCATGCTTGTGGGAAAAGGCATGGACCAACCCCATGCCATTTTAGGACGGGTGCCTGTTTTATGTGTGGCCAGCAGGGTCACATGGCTAGGAATTGTTCGCATAGGCAGATGGGACAACAACTGCTACCACCACCGCCACCGATGAATCAGAATAGAGAGAATGCGCCACAAGACGCACAGTGGGGTACTTGGATAAGGCCCCCGGTGTAAGAAAGTGTGCATGCTGTCATCCGACAAGAAGTAGAGGACTCACCAGTCAGGTGCCGAGTTCGTAGAAGGAAGCATGGACTGACTCAGTGTCCAGGTATAATGGGAGCGTGCTATGGATGTGGCCAGCACGGCCATCAAGTGAGGAACTATCCTTCGTAGGTCTAAGAGAGCATCAGCACCGCTACCGCAGTTAGGGCGCCACTAGGATGGCGAAAGGAACAAGAATGAATCGAACCATGTACCGATCAGAGGAAGAATGTTTTGGGGTGAATTTATCAAGGTAGTGTAGCAGAATTTTGGTTAAGTATGGAGAACTTCGGTTTGTTGTAACAAAGTTGTAGAAAGGAGAATCGCTGACTAGAATTGTACTTGACTAGTTTGTTTATGTATAACTTTGATGTTATATATGAAAAGGGTTGGCTCAAGGAGCTTTTTGTTGTAATGACTTATTGTCGTAATATAATACAATTCGACCTATTGATTAATAAAAGTTTCGAGTTTATTGGGAGTTGAGGAAGACCCTCGATTCCTTTTTATCTCGTCGCTGGAGGCAACTCGTTTGCTAGACGAGGGTTGTCAAGGTTACTTGGCGACTGTCGTGGATACGACAGTAGAGGAGCTGAAGTTAGAAGATATCTTTGTAATTCAAAAGTTCCCGGGCATTTTTCCAAAGGAATTGCTAGATTTGCCGCTAGGGTGAGAAATCGAGTTTGTGATTGAGTTAGCCCCTGAGACAGAGCTAATCTCTAAAGCTCCTTACTGAATGGTTTTGTCAAATCGACTTGAGGACAGGGTGTCATCAGCTAGGGATTGGAAATGAGGTTATACCGAAGTCAGTGTTTCGCACTCAATATAGCCATTATGAGTTACTGTAATGCCTTTTGGTTTGAATAATACTCTAGCTGCTTTTATGGATTTGATGAACCATGTGTTCAGAGAGTACTTGGATCGGTTCGTAATCGTGTTCATCGACGACATCCTGGTATACTTGAAGAGTACTGAAGATCATGAAAGGCACCTAAGGATAGTGCTTCAGACTTTGAGAGATCACAAGCTGTACGCCAAGTTCAGTAAGTGCGAGTTCTGGTTAACTCGTGTGGCTTTCCTAGGTCATGTCATCTCCGGAGAAGGAATCTCAGTGGACCCAACCAAGATTGAAGCAATAATCAACTGGCTAAGACCGACTACAGTGACAAAGATCAGAAGTTTTCTAGGTTTAGCTGGGTATTACAGACGGTTTGTGGAAAGGTTTTCAGTGTTAGCATCGCCGATGACAAGACTGCTGAAGAAGGAAGAAAAGTTTGTGTGGTCAAATGAGTGCAAGAGTAGTTTTCAAGAGCTTAAGCAGAAGCTAACTACTGCACCTGTGCTTACTATTCCATCTGGTCCGGGAGGATTTGGGATCTACAGTGATGCGTCGTTTAAGGGATTGGGTTGCGTATTGATGCAGCATGGTAGGGTCGTTACATATGCGTCCCGTCAGTTGAGACCTCATGAGTGGAATTACCATATGCATGACTTAGAACTCGCAGCTTTAATTTTTGCACTGAATAGTTGGAGATGTTAGTTGTGTGGAAAAAGATTTTGGATCTTCACTGACAAGCATAGCCTTCAGTATTTATTCTCTAAAAAAAGAATTGAATATGAGACAGCATCGCTAGTTGGAAATCCTGAAGGACTATAACTATGAGATTTTGTATCACCTCAGAAAGGCGAACAAGGTCGCCGATGCATTGAGTAGAAAGTCTTCAGTTGCATAGTTGGTACTCAAGGAATGGAGTCTACTTGGGAGAGCACGAGATTCGGGTTTCAAATTTGAGGTAGGCCACCTTTCGAATCTTATGGCCACCCTCAGAATTGAATTGGAAGTGCAAGTCAAAATCAGAGCGCTTCAGCCGACGGATCCAGAGATTCAGAAGATCATGCAAGCAGATACAGAAAAGAGAGAAGCCTGACTTCATTTGATGGCGGAACACTAAAGTTCCGAGGACGATTGTGTGTACCTGACGATGTAGCACTTAAAGAAGAGATCTTGTTAGAAGCTCATCGTAGTAGTTACAGCATTCATCCTAGTAGCACCAAGATGTATCATAATCTAAGTCAGAACTACTGGTGGTCGAGTATGAAAGTGGACATCACCAAGCACGTCGCCGGGTGTTTGACGTGTCAGCAGGTCAAAGCTCAACATTACAAGCTAGGAGGACTTCTACAACCTCTCGAGATCCTAGAATGGAAATGGGAGCATATCACGATGGACTTCGTGACTGGATTACCGAGGAGTCGAAGAGGAAATGATTCAATTTGGATAGTGGTCGACAGATTGGCAAAGTCGGCTCGCTTCATTGTAGTATGAAAATACCTTAATTTGGATAGGCACGTAGAGTTATATGTGCGTCATATAGTTTGGCTGCATGGAGTGCCGGTGACGATTACTTCAGATCGAGACCTGAGGTCTACAGCCGCCTTTTTGGAAGAGTTTGCAGATTGCTTTAGGAATAAAGTTGCAGTACAGTACGGATTATCAACCTCAGACGGATGACTAGTCTTAAAGGACAATTCAGACCTTTGAGGACAGGTTGAGAGCATGTGGGTTGGTTTTCAAAGGAAGTGAAAAGGAACAACTCCTTCTCGTTGAGTTCACTTACAGCAACAGTTGCCGGCTGAGTTTTTAAATGGCTGCTTGTGAAGCAGAGCAAAGCAGAGTTTACAGAACTTCAGTTGGTTGAGTTGAGGTTAGAGACCAGAAAATCGCAGGTCCAGAGTTGGTTCAGAAATCAGTTATTCAGTTACAGTTATCAGAGATAGAGTAAAGACCGCTCAGAATTGCCAATTTAGCTTCGCAGATTTTTTTTGTGTCAAAGACCTTTGGAATTTCAAGTAGTGAAGTATATTTTCCATAGATGTCGCCTATGAAAGGGACATTGCGTTATGTTAAGAAAGGAAAGTTGAAATGGTACTTACATCGGAATCCTTTGAAAATTGGGTTCAAAGAAGGATTTTGACTTTAAATGGATAAAGAAAGCAATTTGAGGCACTGTCGGCACCTTTAGCCGAGTGGTACCGGGGAATGAAGAAAAGGGTTTGAAGTCGGGAGTTCGGATCCCCGACGCGGCAATTAGCCGCTTAGTGGAAAAAGGGGAAAAAAAAAAAAAAACCAAATTTTTTGCAGCTTTTATTTTCGCAAAAGTGGACAAAGCATTTTAATGACTTGGACAAGTTTGGAAGTGATCTGGCATTACCGCAGTACAGAAAGAGCAACCAGGGAAAGAGAAGATTTGATGAGACGACTGTATCCCCACCTTTTTGTTTAAGAATTGGTAAATGTTTAAATTTCGAGGACGAAATTTTTATAAGAGTGGAAGAATTGTGACATCCCGATTTTCCAATTCTATTTTTAGTAAATTTAGATGGGCATTTCATCTTTGCACATATAGTTTTCCCTTGAGTTGGCCACTCATGTGAAAACTAGTCTATCAAGTAAAGTTGGTAAGAGATTCTAATGCATCAAACTCGAGAATTTGACCAGGAAGCGACCTTTCGACCAAGCTAATCTGCAATGGTCATTACGGCACAATTAAAAATCGATTAGAAAGCGGAGATAGGTCGACTCAACAAAGGCATGTGATCAAGTGTGGGTGATTCCACTAGATTGCACAATTCTTGTCGGTCGGCACTGGACCGGCTTTTCTATCGATTGGGTACCTTGTGTCCTTATTTGAAACCTTGAGATTTTCACGACAACCGAGAGTCGCCAATGTGTCAAAGATGTACATTGTGGCTTGATCAACCACAGGTCAAATGCATGAAAAATTCTAAAAGCTACCCGGTAGATTAGGACGCGTTAATATTGTGTCAGAGTGAAATTAACCGTGGATTGAGATCAAATTCAGAAATTGGAAGTCCGGGTGTGTCACAAATCATTTTAGGAACATTGACTCATCTTCGGAAGATTTTTCATGTAAACCGAATTTTTCAACAAAATAATCAAATTATGGCTAATTTGATTCGGAAAATTGGTAAGCCCACTTTTGGTTGTATTTTTGAGATCAAGATGGTTCTATGGTCAAGTAAATATGTGAATTAAAGTGATGTGATATTGGATTAATTTTATGGACTTTAATTGGACTCAATTGGAAGAGATTGATTGGAATTGAAGAATTTAATGTACAAGATTTTATGCCCTAGCAGAAAATGAAATTAAACCTATTGGAATAAGGTTGTGAGAGGTTGGAGTTAGTGGATTGTGACATCACAAGTGATGTCATGGTGTGGGGCAAGAGTGGCTAGGATGTTGACAAGTGGAGGGTGGGGATTGGATCTCAAAAAGGCACCTATCAACATCATCTTCAAGCTTGGGAAGAGAGAGAGAGAGGAGAGAGAGAGGGGGATCCGAACCAGGCCAAGCTCATCCGAGCGCCGGCCGCCCTTCGTCCGCCTGCCGTCGTCGCTCGCACGCTCGTCGCCAGAGTCGTCCGCCGCCGCCGGTGCCGTTCTTCCTCCGCCCGCGCGACCAGCTTCCTCACGCCGCTGCTCCGCCCTCGTCAACCCGTCCAAGACGTCGTCCGACCATCCCAGCAGCTGCTCGACCATCGCCGCCGTTCGCCGCCACCGCCACCGCACGAGCCGCCGTCGTCCGTTTTTCGCGGTTACGCCCCGTCCAACCGCCGAGCCACCCCCGTCCGGCCAAGCACAACAACCGTGACCAGCCCTAGATCTAGAACTTCAAGGCCCGCTTTTGGTGTCTTCTCGGCCTCCTTTGGTGTCGACCCGAGAAGATTCGTCGATAGCATCACCGTCCCCTTCGCCGGGGACTCGTCGGAAAGCGATTCCAGTGACTTTAGCTCACTAAACCTCGATTATAGGGTTAATTATGCTTAGGGTGTTTTTAGTTTAAGTTAAGTGAGTTTAGGTGGTTATATTAGTTTAATTAAATGTGGTTTATATTAAGAACTTTAATTAGTTTAAAGCATGTTTAATTAGGGCTAAGAATGTTTATTTTATAATAAGCCTTGATGTGACTTAAAGGAATTTATTTTTGATTTAAATAAATGTTTCGAAATTATTGGATTATTTAATAATATATTATATTACGAAAATTATTAAAATATTATTATTTAATTAATTTTCGGAATAAATTTAATTATTTAATAAATTCTGAAAATTTTATCGGGACCCTAAATTCTCATAATTTCGCGCTGATCGCTGCCGTGTATTCAGATTTTGAAATTGATGGTTGGATATTACAAATTGAGTGTGGATTGTGAAAAATATGGATATTATTATTTAATTAATTTTCTGAATAAATTTAATTATTTATTAAATTTCGAAAATTATTTCGGGACCCTAAATTCTTAGAATTTCGTGCTGATTGCTACTGTGTAGTCAGATTATGAATTTGATGAGTGGATTTTGCAAATTGAGTGTTGATTGTGAAAAATATGGATTTTATTCAGAAAATCCCAAGTGTCGGGTTTTGATACCAAAATTGAATTTTAATGATTATATTAAATAGTGGGTTTGAAAAGTGAGTTATCACCTTTCGGTTTGAAATTAACGTGCCCCTACACACATGAATAACTTCTAGAATATTTTTAATATGAAGAAAAATTGTCGGGATCACTATTTTAAGTAGAATGCAAAGTGTCATGGGGCCGAGTATGATTTCGTTGTATGATAATTAAGAGGAATTGTCCTGGGCTATTAAGCCGGACGTGCCCCTATATGGGAGGCCCCACATCAACGGGCTTGGGTCGCAGTTGATTCTAGGCCTATACTCCTTCGGGAACGCCGTCGACGTAGTAACGAAGCCGCGCTCCAAGGTGGGGAGGCGATGCCTAGCATTCATGCCAGTAGATAGCCGAACTGCGAGTAGGCTATGCCCTTGTATGGCAATGAATAACAATTGGATCGCATGATGAGTGTTGTTGACGGGTCGGATTATGGGACGAATCGTGTGGCATGGCATGGGACGTGTCATAACGGTTTGGTCTTATAATTCGGACTCATGTGGTCATTTGAAAAGAAATTGATGGCGTTCCAGTTGTTTAAGTTCCTATTACTATCTGTGATTGAGTGATTTGAATTGTACTAACCTGCGCAAGAATGAACCGAGGCGAGGTAAGTTCTCTATCTGATGTGGCTAGGCCACCCTTGGGCGTATTTTCTTTCTAATAGGGGTTTAGGGGGTTGAACTTGCTGAGACGATGTCTCACCCCATTGTGGGCCAAAATTTCAGGTCCTTGGTTGGCATTGGTGAAGGACCGAAGGCCCTAAATGTAGAAGGAGAAGCTTGAAGAATTGACGATCCTATTAGACTAGTTAGTCATAAGGCAATTATCTTTTGATGGGAGTCGATTCCCTTTCTGCAAATCTTGTTTTATGAACTTGTGGTTTAAAACCTGACTTAACAATTCGCCTTGTATATAATTGCACTATAGGTTGCAATGTATATAGGGGTGGTTGCTTTTAAAGTGGAACTTTGGAATCCTACTTTTCTATCCCATTGTTTTATTGTCTGAGGATTGTTTATATGCTTCCGCATGCGTATATTAAAAAGAAAAGGGTCGGCAATGCATCATGGGACCTCGCTATTAAATCTACCAAGGAGAGAGATGGGTGCGTGCCCGAGAATCGGGGCGTGACAATTACCCCTTGTAAAGTAAACACGTTCAAACTAGCTAGCTAGATCTCAAACTAGAGAAAGAGAACTCCCCATGGCTAGGAGCTAACAATCAATAGAGGGCCTTGCCACAGAAAGTCCAGAAGTCGCTTGATTCTCTTCTTAGGAAAATGCATCTTCCTTTCCTAATCGAATGGATTCCCCTTCTACTATTACTGGAACAACTATTTAGACTCCATCGCCAAATGTCCTTCTAATTCTTAGCCTACTGCAAAGACACGTTAATTTCATAAAGATAGATATATCATAGCATCAAAGTACAACTGGCAATCTATTACTGAATCTCGCATCATCATCTATGATAAACACATGCCAAGATTTCCCTCTTTAGTGGCTACGGCTTTGCTAAAAGGTAGTGCATACCTAGGTTTGATGTCCCCAGCAACATGACCGTATAAAGATAAGAGCAACACACTAAAATGTTGAAAGAGTATAGAAAATGCCTTGTAAATTACATATCTATATCTAGATCAAATTAGAAAAGCATCCAAATAGAAATCTAGGTCAAGATCGGGAGAGAGAGAAAAGCTGCAAAAGAAATGCCAGTTAATCACGAAATCACTTTTAGATAAGCTAACTATTGAAGACAGCAGCAAAGGAGCCCCGGAGACTTGCAGAGCGCTTGACTATCTAGAGCAAGCACTAGAGCCGAAGCAAGCGAAAAAATCCAAAAGAGCAAATTCTTCCGAAACACTCATGCTTCGAACTTCTAAGCTCACAAGACAAAACTCTCCACTTTTGCGGAGGGAGTCAGCCACATCATCCATGAAATCAACAAAGAGATCTTGAAGATGAGGAGTAGAAAGATAGGGAGACATCAGGGATGTCACTACAAAGAGAGGGCTAGGCAGCGGTTTCAGAAGAAGAGAGGAAACCCTAAGTGAGTAGGGCTTCACATGGCAGGTATTGACATGAACAATTTTTGCTTTTTTTTTAATTTTTTTCTTTAATTCCTTTTCTTTCTACTAAGTTCAAGGAGGGCTTCACGGCCCTTTCCTTTTTGTTTTTCTACTAAGTTTGGTGAGGGCTCAGTAGAAAGATGGGCATTCACATCAGTGATTGCTAGCCAAAATTAATAGAAATAACTATATTGATAAATTATCTAAAGGTTTATAACTTAAATGGCTAAATTGAAATGTTTACAACTAAAATGATATATGTACAATAGATTTACGACCTTTTTGATAATTATCCCCAAACTTTCACCTAAGACTAAGCATGGACATATATAATAAAGGAGGCAAATGAGGGACAAAGAAAGATTGGAATCGTGGAGCCAACTGCTAAAAAAATCTTAAGCTATTAGGTAATGGCATGATTCAAAATTTAAATATTATAATGCTCCCTTCGCGTGTATGCTAGACTTAAAATTTTTGTAGGACCACTATTAACTTAGTTAAAAGCTTAAACTATTGGATGAAGATGGTTTAATACTTACATAACATATTACTTCGGATAGTAAGCACAAAATATCCTTCTTGATTGAGTATATTGAGGATATACATTGTAGTATTGTATCATTATCAATACAATAATCACAAAGTTTGATTTTCCCATTAGTAAATTTCGACTCAACTCGACCCGATCCAACCCATTCTTCTAAACATTCTTGGTGAATATAAGCTATATGATTCATGCATCGGATGAAATTAAAGGGGGAGTCTCAGTCAGTAAATTTTAATCATGCAGTCTAACTAGTAGCGCTTCAACTGAGGTAAGGAGGGGAGACTGATGATAATCTTCTTTATTATATCTCCAAATATAGATTATTGCACTACATTTCAAGTACTCTTTCACAGCACAAGTAAACAAAAGCTTTTCGATCGAAGATTCTAATCAATGTTAACTAGATTCACAGGCTTGAGCATTGGAATTTTTCTTCCGAGAGGTTCTAGAAATTCCATATGTTAGGACTTAGTCCACAGTCCCATAACTTTGGATGAAATTCTTCATGACCTCCATCGGCCGCGGATCCATTCACGAATGTTTTCAGCCGTTCAGATATCATCGCAGCACCTAAACTGGACTCACCGATCTGCAAAAACATCAAGAAATTCCCGATAAATATGAAGCTACTCTAAGAATTAGGTCTTATCAGGAAAAAGAAATTTTATCGGCTAAATCCTACCACGTCCGGTTCAGGTCGAGAATGAATTTCGCTGCTTCTCTCGAAAATTATTGATGTGTACCATGAGAAGGCGAGTTCCGATTTCAATAAATGGAGATTAAATACGTACCTTTGCATGGACCAGGTGGTGAACCGAGTTCCCGACGACGGAGAAGTTGGCATTCATTACCTCGACCTCTTCTTCGTGGAGCATCCGGAGAATCTCCGAGAAGATAAACTGATCATGAAGCCCGCTAGTTAATATCACCTCCAGAGAAGAATCTCTCACTCTGATCTCAATTTGAGGTGATTTGATGGCCTCCAGCGTGCTGCTGCTTGTGCTGGGGCTCGGTCTCTTCTTGCCCATCCGGTTTTCTTTCTTATCCTTGGCTTCCTTCACTGCTGTTTCCAGGTCTTTTATGTATTTTATGGCTTCATCTATCTGGTCAGGCAGTGATCTCGCTTCCTGCATTTATTCATCATGTCAAAGATCCTCTCAAAATTGAAACGACTCAAACGTGTGCAAGTAGATGCAAATGGACGTAGAGGACAAAGTATTTGAGGTATTGACGTTGTATGTACACCTTCATGCCAGAATAATCAATCATGTACCTAAGCTTCAAAACTTCAGAAGCTCGATGATCCAGGAGGTTGTCAGGAGATGTAATAATGCCATAAAAATGGATCGACACGATGAGAGGATACAAAAGCAGAGATGACAATTTCTAACATGATATGACACATCCCTAAAAGCAAAAGAATGACGCTAATCGACATGAACTGATATTACATTAGTCCTTTTCCAGTGACACGAATTCGCAACCCCAGTTTAACAGGTGAACACGAACAGTCGATCGAGAGAGAGAGAGAGAGAGAAACCTGATCAGAGGGCTGAGAGGGGAGGAGGGAGTTGAGCACGGAGTAGAGATGCTTCATCCGATTCCTCCGGTTCTTCTCAATGATCTTCCTCTCCGTTCTTCTCGAAGTCGAAGGCTGAAGACCCCTCTCCATTTCCTTCCCTATTACGTTCACGAGGGACAAAGCCATGAAAACAGATGCTATATTGTTATCGATGACAACGATGGTCGTCTTTGTGTGAAATGTACTCCTCGGACAGGCGCCTTCAATTATATAAGCTCATGCCCCCTGTGGGAAAGAGGCCAAAGTGTGGTCAGCAACTCAAAGAAAGTGATATCATCATAGCTATCGTCCACCAGTGTTTGACTTAATGGGACGATGTAAGTCCTTGTACGGTGAATTATTAATCCAAATCACACAATAATTCATCTTATGATGCACGTGTATGAATAGGAAACTTAGCGGATTTACGGAAGAGATTTATAAACGAGCTATCTTCGAATATCGATCGTATTGAGTTGTATTTCAACACTACCCAATGCACGACTGAAAGAACTGAGCTTTCACCCAAATTCATTATCAATATTTTTTTCAGAGAATGCTTAATCTTATGTCATGCGTTCAATAATTTCGGTATTACGAAATATCACATTGAAATTTCACACATGAATAATATGATTTTTGTTAATGATAGAAGGAATGGAATATTCTGTCTTTTCTCGCTTTCTTGCGTGTGTTACGTCCATCACTTTTAATGTGATATGTTATTTTATAAGACTCTCCATTCCATTATTCGTCAATGGCGAGTTTTGCCCTCACTTTTTCACATTCTCTTTCCCCTAATCTTACCTGTTAAATTGCGAATCATTTAAAAGGAACATAAATTGTACGGCTTATCTATGAAATTGCGAAATAGATGCTTTATTCATTTAAAAAGAACATTATTGTACGTCTTTAATTCCGTTGTAGGACGGAAATCGAAATAAAGTATTGTAAATTAAGTTTAGTGGCAAAGCTTGTTGTAAGCAAGAAATAATCGATGGATGACGCGAGCGGGGAAACGTCGGAAAGCGAAGTCATCAACTGTAGAGGAATCAACGTCACTCGTCACCGTCAGCCGTCGTATTGGAAAATTTTCCACCGTGGGAACACTAATTTTACACGTGGCACTGGCGGCGAGTCTTGTCTTTTCCTTTTCTTTTTCGTTCCAATTCGGGAAAATCAATCTTAATTGTCTGCCAGATTATCGTGTAGACCAGGGCAACATTTTTGGACTTGCCCTGTTCGCCACGGACAACGACTTAAGCTAAGCCCTCTGTTCATGATATTTTCAAGGCATACACACGCTTATTTACTCATCATGCAGGTAAAAGTTTGTTGATTGCTTGATTTGCTGTTAAATTCCTCGGTCAATCGCTTTTCGATTTATTATGTTTGAACGAAATCATACGCCAGCCTGATAAATCTCGGGCTCGAGGAATCTCCATTGATCTCTAGTTAAAATCCAGCTGAGTTGCTCGAACTGTCATTCTTAAAAGTATAGGAAATCGAAATCATATCGGGGGACTAATCTATGTGCACCGTGTCGGTTTTTTAACCTCGAAGATACAGTTTCTTGGCTAATCATGTTTCCTATAGATGAATTTTTATAGCCCGAATCCTCAAGCTCTGCTCAGGAGGAGAAAATTAATTCGCTGTTTTGCTTCCTTGTACATTGTTTTGCTTTGATTAGGAAAGCCTTCGTCATTCCGCAATGTGCATCATAATGGAGATTGCGTCATTCCTATGTGCTCATCAACGATAGTCATTTTCCACCCAAATCAATCCATCATGAGATACAACAAGAGAATCTACGTTGATAAGGGGAGAATTACTTCAAAAAAAAAATTAAAACCTATTGTAATTATGCAAATTTACTCCTCAATAGTTTTTTTTTCTTTTTTTATCAATTAAATCATAAACATTTTGTATTTATATTATTTCAATCCATTCGATTGAATTTGGCTAGCCAGCGCTAACTTAGCACAACCAGTGCTGATGTGGAAAATTTTCTAATATTATTTTAATATTTTTCTCAAAATTTTTTTATTTTTTCTTTTTTCTTTTTTTTTCTTTATTTTTTTTCCTCTTCCTTCTTTCTTTGGTTGATCACCAGACGGAGTCAATTGGCCACTGAAGAGGACCCACCTCAGTGGGCGAGGTTAAGCCTCACCAGTTAGAGGAAGAAAGAAAATGAAAAAAGAACAGAAAATTAATAAAAATTTGAAAACATATAAAAATATTATTAAAAATTATATAAGTCAACGTCAGTCGTATCATATTAACGTCAGTTGTACGTCAACAACGATCAACACAGGTGCAAAAGATCTATAATTCAATCAGTACAGTTATAATAAATTTATGACTATTTTGATAATTTTCACAATAAATAAGTCTTGTCGCACATGATGTTGATACAGTCGAACCTCGGGCTCAGTGGCCTCAGGACCACCGGATTCAATACCGTCCGCTCTTTAGGGCGTTTGGAAATTTCTCGGCTGGGCACCTGAGGCCGGGACGAAGGCGGTGGACCCGACTTGCGGTATTTTCGACGTCCTTTTCGTCGTCTTTCAAAGTTTACAGTGCGAACGGCTGGACGACGCTGTAGATATTGCGGCCTTTGGCGGATTCCAGACACGCGCGGATGCTACAGCAAATGGAGAAAGGAGTCATGTCTGACTGTCCTGTCCGCCCTTTTCAAAGAGGCTTGACCCGACCAAGTCAACCAACAGTGACCTGGTTATGGAGGCCTGACATGTTGACGTCGCATGGGGCTTCCTGGAAGGAGGGAGGGAGGGACAGTTTTTGGTTACAGCTCCTGCAAGCAAAGTGAAGATGCTCCTCTCCCCCACCACGTCCACCGTCCAAAGGCCAAAAACTGTTGAGGCTGCTGCGCTTCTTTTTCACCAGAATGATTTGAGTGGAGACTAGGATGAGTCAGCAGGATAAAAAGATGTACCCTAAAGTTGTTTAGATAAGCCTCAAGGAGATTTCACTAAGATAAGCCTCAAGGAGATTTGACTAATATAAGCACGCGATTAATTTATGATTGTGATGAATCTTCTTGTGGGGACGAAGATTCCTGGATGATTATATGTGAGTTTCGAATTAAAAATGTGACTCCAAAATGATAGAAACGATGGGTCTAGATTTTAGTCGATATCAGATCCGTTCTAATTTGAACCAAACTTATCAAGCCAGCTGCCTAGTTCTCCCATTTGAGCTAGCTCTCGATTAAACCCTCTTACTATGAGTCTAGTATCATATCTTGTAATATTGTACAGAGAAATGCATATGTAAATGTTGTTAATCTATTGTGATATTAACAACTTATTTTTAGGCCACAAAAAAAAAAAATAAGTAATAAGAAATTATTGTGGTATCCACTCCTTTAAAAACTTGTAGTTCATAAGATGTTGTTACTCTTATAGCGGCCTAAAAATTATTATACTAGAAAAGTCCTATTATATACTTCTAATTGGTTAAACCAAAGCCTCTTTTCCTAGTAAGTTGTTATCAAATGAAACCTAGGACATTTTTTTTTTGGTCGGTTCGAAACCTAGTACATTTACAATATCAAAAGGGTGAGTTTCACGGGATCTTGTTCATCGTTGCTTAGGTACATTTACTACATTTGTGTAATAGTTCTGCCTCTTTTCCATCGTAGGTGAAAGGGGCTAGTAGAACACCTAGAGGGGGTGAATATGTGTGAAAACAGATTTTGACAACTATTTCAAAATACAGAAGTATATCGCAGCAAATAAAGTAAAAAGGAGTTCATGGAAGAGAAAAATAAATACAAGATTTATATTGGTTCGGCTTAAATCAAGCATATGTCCACTCACCCACACTGACAGCCTTCTGACTGGTTTCCACTATAAATCGAAAGAGAATGTTACAACACTGTGATCTCGAACTTTCAGTGAGGTGTCTTTGTTATTCCCATAAGATTCACTCTAAAATTTCTCACTTTCAAATACAAGTTTAAGCACTAAAAGATGAAGGACAAGAGAATTGGAAGCTTTAGATTTTGGAATTCCTTTTTCACGCTTTCTTCGAATGACTTGAAAAATCCCCTTAAATACTTCTCCATACCTTGTCGATTGTTAGCACTTTCCAAATGAATTCTTTCAATCAACCCGTTGAACAGAATCAATCAAGGAGATCTCAAGCCGTTTAAAAATTGAGATAAAAGCCCGTCAATCCTATTCGCCCATACAATCAGGATCTCGGTTTCCATAGGTAGATTCTTTCCAAATAAGCTTGCCTTCCAAAAATGATTTGATTCTTCAAAATTGATTCCAATTAAGATAACCAATATGGTATGTGATATTTCCAATCAGAAAGCCTGATATATCATGTTTGTACTGAAACCTTGAAGAAAATAATCCTTGAGTTTGATTAAGTCTCCATTCTTGCATTCAATTTGAAACTTGTCTGAGTGGATAGACTTGATAGACTTTTACACAGAAGTCTGGCAATCTTCAATAATATAACTTAAATAAGTTTTGTCAACTTCAAAACATCATAGGAGTTTCTCCAACGGTAGGAACCATGTCCATGTTTCTAATTATGTTTGTAGATTAGGCATTTACACGGCAATTGTCCGACTCACCACACCACTAACTACAAACGAATTTATGTTTGTAGCACCGACTCAAAGTTCAACCTTAGGAAAAATTACCAAAATAATTATAAACCTATTACACTTATATCAATTCGGTCTTGGCCATATTAGTCTTAAACATTTTAACAATATGCCATTGTAGTTCTTCTAGTGCATCATGCAACCATTCATGGTTTATATTATATGGTTTCCTTTCTTTCTCCTTATCCATCACAGCGCCAAAGTGCGGTTGTTTGCAGGTCGATGAGAAGTTTACTCTCGAAGTCACGTGTTCTTGACTTTTTGGTTCTCATGTTCTTAACTTCTTACCTTCCTCATAACTTCTCAGTGCGTTCCCAGAACTTGGGTTCGAATGGAACAACTTTACCATACGGATAAGATGTTCAAAAGGTGGCCTGGACCTTACCTTGTGAAAGCTTCTTTTGGGAATTGGAAGAATGGACAAAAGGTGGAGCCAAACGTGTCGTTTTTCTTCCACTAATTTGCTTGTCTTCTTATTTTATCCACTTTTGACGGAAGAAATTGTTTCCCCAGGTGGTGCCTATGCGTTGACATCGGCGTTGACATCGGCATAGCCTTCGGGGAAGGGGATAGAAAAGTTGGGGAAGGAAGTTTCTCCGTGGTCGACAAGGGAGTAAGGGATCGAAAGCCGATTGCAATCAAGTCTTTCCGGTCAAGAGCGCCCTACCAAAGCCTCGGCGCATTGTATTTCATACGTTAGCAATTTAAAAGTAAGAAGTCTTCTTCCATCAACTTAACATGTGGATAGACCAAATCTGATTCAAATTCTCTGACCCAGAGCAAATAGTTAAGAAAACAACACAAACATGGTTTTAAATCTGTTTAGAAGCTTGATGCTTATTGAAGAACGAAGGGTAGAGATCTCGTTGAGGACAATCCGGGTTATTTTATAGTCCATGCTACAAAGTTGAAAGTCTTCTTCAAGTCTATGAAGCCAGTGTTCAGACATGCAAATGCCCTTGCCTGAAACAAAAATTAAGCTGAAATCAGATGGGACATGCGAATTGCGTAAATGAAGAATGAAGTGACATGGATTTATATTTACACTTCGAACGAAAGTAGGAAACTCCAGACATGCCTATATGTGTAAAACAAATGGAGTGGCAATGCCATAAGCAAAAAGAAGGGTGCGCGCACACAGGCTCACTCATAAATACAAACTTTGGCTTGCACATCCGCACGGTAGTACATCAGCAGATGAACGCGCACACACATGCACATGTACATGAACGTCCACTCCTACCCACCCACCCAACAGCAGACACACCCACACACATTATACAAGCCATGTTGAATACGCAATTTTTAATTGTTATTAGAGTTAACTTACAAACAGAAATTTTTAATTGTTATTAGAGTTAACTTACAAACAGAAATAGAGAACCTTGCAACAGTAATATAAATTAAACAGGAAAGGTACCTTTGAGTATTTACTATAACATATCTTGTCATTTAAAGAAGCTGTTGCCATTCAAGCAATTTTCCCGCAAACATTGGGATGATCTCGCCAAATGGAAAGGAGAAAGATTCTGGGACAACCCATGGATTCTTCCTTAACGTAATCTTCGATTTGTTCCTTGGAAGCCCATAGAAATCCGGCCCATTAAAGCTAGTAAAGGCTTCTAGTTTGTCAAGTGCCCCTGCCTATCAATAAGGAACTGCTGTCAGCATATGTTACCATTTAGGTAGCAAAAACCAATGCCAAATAATTAGATGACAAGGATTAATGAAGTGTCTATCAACAAGACAGAGAACGTATGAACCTAAATACAAGTTGACCAAATCCACATGAATTTGAGGACTAAACTATTGAATTTAAGGGCAACATGCATCTTTTAATCCTTAATACCTACTAGGAGATAATTGATTTGAGTAGAGAACAGCTTCAATGTATTACTGCTAATATATAGATCACATAAGAGAACGCTTTCCTTCAATGGCTAGATCCAGCTAAATGTCACAGCAACATAATATTAAAACACCAGCTCAGGCAAACTTGCCAACTGAGATTCGAGAAGTTGATGTATAAGTAGTGATTTTATAAATCGGTTATTAGGTAAGTATGAAACAAGGTGTAGGGTTTTCTCTCGGTGCTCTCTAATTAGAGCTCTTATGTGATATATTATGAAGTCATTGAGTAAATATATGGTCATCATGTCCTTGCTCTCTTCTTCTCTTTTCAGATTCTAAAACTTTCACAGAAGAAATAATTATTCCTACAAGACTACAATGACAAGCCAGGACTTTCAGCTAGTAAGTGCACATAGCTGTGCTACAGAAAAGTTGCAGACAAGAACACAATGCAGGCATTCTCAGTTACCTCGCTTATGTCTTTTCTCCTACTTTTCTATATCGAATAACATCTCCTAACTACTAAGTCATCGGAGAATGGGTGCATGGACCATTGCTGATTTAAGTATATCTAACCTGACTTGAGACCTTCACTGATAGAAGTATGATATAGGTATTAAATCTAATTAATGTAGCAGTTAGAATTAGAGAGATTTTTCATTTTGAGCAAGCAAATTGGATTTTTAAATAAACAATCTTGAAGACTTTCACATGTCAACCGGAAAATTTACTATGACATCCTTCAAGGAAGTTTATATTCAAGTATAATATGAAATCTCACAAACAAATCAAAAGGCCGAGATGCATCAAACTGATGCCAGCTAGAAACAAGAAATTTCACATTACACAATATCATCACTTGACAGATCATCAAATAAAAGGCGCAAGACCATATCCATGGACAAATTCTGTCAACCTGTTGGGAACTTGATTGGTAAATTGATTTCCTCTTCTTTTTTTCTTTTTTCTTTTTCTTTTTTTTTTTTTTTTTTTTTTGGTTGGGGGGTGGGGGTGGGTCAGAGAGATGGGAAAGTACCTCTTCAAAGACCTTAGCATAGAGTGACAAAGCAACTGGAGCATTGTAGATACCAGCACATCCACAAGGACACTCCTTTCTTCGTCTCTCATGAGGAGCACTATCAGTTCCAAGGAAGAATTTTTTACTTCCACTAGTCACAGCTGCCACAATGGCCTGTCCTAGATGGCATCAAACATGACCAAGTGAATCTCAAGAAAATAAGTTTTCTACAAGTAAAATTTGGGAAAATTAATAAGCTTTAAGCACACTGCTCTGGAAAAGCTCATGTCAGTGTCAATCAGGATGAATATCTACTCATGATTTGGGGAATTTTGAGCAAGATGTGTAATTGATGCAAATTCAGGAAGGGAAGATCGCTCAGCAGTTAATATACTTCAATAGGCCTATCAGACTTTAAATTTCAAACCAGCATGTAGCCCATCATTAAATCTCAAGGCTACTTAAGATTGCTTAGCAAGACCAAAAGGCAAGATATTGGTGAAGTTACATAGTACCAGCAGCAGCATACAAAAATATTCACTTACTGTGGGTCTCTCTTTTTAGTACAGGAAGGCAGTAATTATGCGGCTGCAATCCTCCTTGGAATATAGAGTTCCTATTTAAGAGAAGATGCTGCGGGGTAACTGTAGCCGCTATAAATCCTGAAAAATTATACAGATTCAGATTCACTCTCTTATTCTTCAGTTCTTTATAAATTCTTGTCAGAAGAGGGCTTGGGGTAAAGTAAAAAGCCATAAATTGGCATTGTACCTTCTTTGCTAGACTGTACAAAACTAACAGCATCAGATGTTGTGATGTGCTCCATCACAATCTTCAGCTGTGGAAGTTTGTGGATCAAAGGCTGTAAAACAGTGTCGATAAAGACCTTTTCCCGATCAAATATGTCCACAGCAGCATCTGTAACCTCCCCATGGACCTGCAAGTAGCATCCAAAGCATTTCTAAGCAAGAACGGCAACTTCTTTAGTCAATCTACCACCATAATGAAAGAGGGAAAATGGCATATCGCATTTACATAATGATTTACTTAAAACAAGGATAGATAGGCACCCATTAATTTAACAACCCTGCAGCAATTTCATCCAAGAAGCAGTATAAACCTTAACAAAGAAAGGAACCTTTGGATACATATGACCAATATATAAAACTACCAAACCATCTAATATTGTGTCAGATTTCACCTAACCTCACATTAGCTCTCACTGTTCCTCTCTTCCAAAGACATGGTAAAGTGTTTAGTTCTCTTACAATTTAATTATTCTCCAGTTTAAATTGCCGCAGGCATACCATAATACAATCCATCTGCACATGTAACAAACCTGAAATCTTGATCGAGATTCAAGGCTAGATAGCTAACAACAATTTATTTAGAACAAATAAGTTACCAGCAAAGGCATGTCATGCTTGACCATTTCCTCAAGGACAGGAAGGCATTTTCCTAGAAGATCGGTAACACCTTCCTGAGAATTTGTAGTAGCGCCAGCTGGATACAGCTTTACTGCAAACACGGCACCACTCTGTCCTGCTTATGCCATTAGTATCATCACTGACTCTTGACTAACACTGAAGAATAACAAATTAACTCTGAAAAAAGAAAAGAGAGAGGAGGCAAATGACTCTTTTATTTTCTGTAAAATTGGATTCTGAACACTGAACGTCAATGAAACTGCTAGCACGGAGATATTGCAAAAAGGAATCAATGACAAGGTCTCAATCATGAAAAGGACAGAAGAGAAAAACAAAGGAGCTATCAAAAGGATATAATCCTCAGGAAAAAAATTATTTATCCTTAGCAAATCAAAAAACTTAATTCCATTAAGTTGCCAACCAAGACAAGCTCAAAAGGTACAAGGTGCACTTTACCTGTATTGCATTTTGGAAATCTATCAGCCTCTGCCTAATTTTCCTTTTTACTATCTTATTAATTAGAAGCAGGCAAGTAGTTTCATCAAAATCTTACAAAGCAAGCAAATTAAAAAAAAAAAAGTGATTACTTGATCATGGTCAACGTGAATTAATATGCAGTGTCATGAGAAACTCAAATAACAAAGACCAAACAGAGTTAACATTTACAATGGTCATGAGCATGACAACCTCAAAAAACTTCAAACCTCTGAAATAGTAGAGCAGAGAAAACTTCAAGTCAAAATAGTGTAAATATATAGCTTCGATTAGAAATGAGGAACTGCTCTGAATCTGGATGCAATGTAAGACTTACTGGCTAGTTTGATCTCATCGGGTTTTGTGGAATCCGTCAAGTAAAGTGTCATAAGAGGAGTAAAGTTGCTGTTGGCTGGCAATGCTCTCATGATGGATTCCCGATAGGCCACTGCAGCAGATGTGGTAGTGACAGGAGGCCTCAAATTTGGCATCACTATAGCCCTTCCAAAATGACTCGCACTGGAGAAGTGGACAATACCACACACAAGAAGGTGACATCAGGCAACTAGCTAAAAAGATAAGGGGACACCTCCAATTGTGCGATAATTTGTATTGACTAGAGAACATACGCAAACAAGTTATGCTAATCCACAAAAGAAATATAGCTAAAAATAGATGACCTGTGTGGGAGAACAGCTTCAAGAAGACTCCCATCACGAAGGTGAAGATGCCAATCATCGGGCTTTGTTAGAGTTAACTCCATCCTGGTCCCTCTTGATTTTGACAGATTACGCCCTTCAATCTTAGCCGAATTGAACTTCAACACCTATGATGCATATGGATATCTTCATAAATTTAGGACAGCCTAAAAGGAAATAAATGTATTTTGTGAAAGACAGGTCTGCAAGGAAGCTTGCAATAGAAGAATTAGCATTGAGGTTCAAAATGAACTAGAATTAAAGTTTGAAGTTAATTCTAATGCCATGAAATGCTTATAAGTTACAATAAAAGAAAAAATTTGAATGCTATAAAATTCAGAAATCCAATGAACGACCTCTAAAGCATGTACTCAATTTACCCTTTGCATAACGTTTTACCGATCCAGTTGATCACTCTACCATGTAGCCATTTACCCATATAACTTGCATGCATCAAATATCATCAATTATCTTATAAGGTAAAAACCACCTATTGATAATGATAGCAATAAAGAAGTTTCAAGCTAATCAACTGTCGTCAAGCACTAGTGGGCGGAAGCACACACATTCAACTGCATTTGGCTCAATGAGGTACTCAATTGTAGTATCAAAATCGAAGCTAAATAGCATTTGAACCTAACAATAAGGTAAAGGTGAAGAAACCCAACATGTGAACAAGTCAATAAGCAAGTAACAATATAACTTCTGAACTTTGGACCCTGGATTCAACAAATGGAAATTTAGCATTTTAAGTTTAATATCCCCAGTGGTTCCTGTACTCTAGCTCAATATTCAAAATCATCCCTCTACTTTTTCTTTGTTCAAAATGGTCCTACATTTTAAAATGGTTCACCGTTTGTCCTGGAACCATTCCAGTGACAGTCACAAAAAATGTACGTCTTATGAACAAATTGATGGAAGGACTATTGGTTGACTGTTTTTAAAAATACAAGGAAACTTTTGAAAAAGAAAAATGTAGAAGGACGACTTTGAATTTTACGCAAAAGTACAGTGCTTAATGTCATCAAGAGAGAATTGGCAACTTAGAATATTTCATCTGTATCCACTGAAGCACATTCCAAACAACAATCATTGTATTTCGCATAAAGACCATATAAAGAACGAAGTATGTTCTACAGGGAACGAGTTGTGTCTACATTGCATGGTAGGACCAGCGTCTTTATCATTCCAACGCCGCCGAGCTAAAGCCACTTCACAATTTGAGACCTCAGGAGAGCTCCAATCGACATTCCTGGAAACAAGAGAAATGCATATTAGCGTGCAAACTAGACTACGGCCTTGAAAGCAACTTGAAACTCGCAGGATAGGACAAACCCACAGCAAAACCTACACACAGAACAGACCCGCGCACAGGAACAGCATAACTCGCTCGCAATGTCTTTCATAGGCAGAACCCAACATCCACAACCTTTCTCAGCGGAATATTTTCAAGCAAGTGGCGTGCAATAGCGCAAGTGCCCACACCAAGTGAACCAACATGGCCCGTCACGCAACCAACAGCAGCATCGCAGCACAACGCATCATACCCACTTTCCCCACTCGCACAAGCACGCACAGGAAAGGAAAATTGAAGAACGAGGCAGTGAAATAAGACAAGTCCGAGGCCAGACTCGAGCTAAGACTTACAAAACTCTGCTTCAACCAAGCGCCTCTCAGCCGCATTCGAATTCGCGGAAGAAGGCGACTGAGCCCAGCTGAAAGTCATTGGAAAAGCGGGAGATGGGTCGGTGTCAAAGCTAGTGATGGGAATCGAATTCTGCGGATTGTATGAGCGAGACGACGTCAGTGGCTTATATAATATATCAGCATTGTATGAGGAAATAGATGCCGAGGCGTTCTTGCGCGTGATGATGATTGTTGGGAATCGCGAGAATAAATAAAGCGTATGGTTAGAAAAAATCCAACGAGGAATTAAAATAACGAAATAGTATTAAACAATCCAAATCCCACATGCTGTTTCGGAATATAGTCAAATTCAAATGTGTAAATCTACCCATTAGACAGAGAGTATGAGAAGAACTTGCAGTTATTTTTTTTATTTCCCAAGGACTTGTTCACTTGGTTTCTATTGGGACGGCCTTTCTAGCTATATTTTCCGCTACTCGGGCCTGATTTTAAAAAAGTTCTACCTGTTTTAATAACAGGTACCCAATGTTCGGGAGACCAATTACCCAAGATCCATACGTGTTTTCCGTAGGTTTTACCGTAATTGGTTTGTCTGGGGATGTGTGTATCCATGTTTTTCCACCAATGCACACATTCCTTAGCCCTGCTTCCATTTGTCTAGATGTGATCCAAGAGCTTCGAGCTTGGGGGCCTATGCTCTCTATCTGAACATACCTGGATTGCTTGGATTTGGCTGGAGAGGCGACAAACGCGGGGCAGCATCGATAAGCTCGATGCTCTCGACACGCTGCAAAACCTTTGACCCAACAAGAAAATTAACTGTTATCTGCTGTATCAGTTAAAAAAAGTGAACTTTTACCTATGAATAAGCATGCTGCACTAGTTTTTAAGTTGTGACTTGTTTTTCCACCTAGCTTTGTAATTATTTCAGATCTTTGCAGGATTCAGGAATTCGAGCAAAATTTCATCTGGAATTTCACAACTCCAGTTACAAAGTGACAAATAATGCTAGTTTCTTTTTAAAGATTTTGGTGGGTTCGACTCTGCTTTTGTTCCATTATTAGCTGGATGGGGACTCCATTGCTGCAATAACAAAGAAAGAAGATCGCTGGATTCTAGAGTCTAGTTTCTTTCATGTGAAGAAGTCCCCTTAAGGACCTTACAACCTGAACCCCAGGCATGAAAACTAGTCAGGTCCATAAAGTTGCGGAGGCAAAGCCTGTGAACAGAGGTGATTAGTACTTCAAATCTCTTTCAAAATCTAAAAATGGCTCATCTCATCTTCTTGCAAGATAGGGCCACTTGATGATATGTTCAAACTCAAGAGACTTGCAACAAGTTCTTTTGTGCATGTTCCGATGTCCATATTTCACAGGAAGCATGGGGCTTTAGAACAGTCCGATGGTCATGGTTGATGAAGCTGCAAGTAATTCTCTTCTCAAATTCCCTCCTTTCCCTGCAGATTGACCTTTGCTGATGTTTTCTTGTAGTGTACTATGTTCCTTCTGTGTTCCTTTTGATTCTTGTTAACGAAGAGAGCGTACACAAAGGACGACAGAATGAACAATGCGCCTTCTATCTGTGAACGGGCTAAAAGGTGAGTGTAAATCAAGGAAGCAGAGAAGATCTGAAAGGCCCAGGCTTTCACCAGCGCGCTGCAGACGTGAAATTCTTGATGAATTTCTACAAATTGAAATGAAAGATCCTGAGGATGGTTCCGGTCCCCTTGAAGATTAGTTTGCAGATACTTCATAGTTTCTCGGCTAAATCTTGCAGATCTTTTGAAATTTCTTTTGTTGGATGTAAGTACCATTGTGCTTTTAGCATAATATCTCACAATTTTTCTCTCACAATTTTTCTCTCTAATTCGCCTATCTCGCATGCGCCCCAACAATAGATTCGGAAGTTAAATTGATTGTTTTCATGTATCAGAAAGAGTTCACAGTTTAAGTTGCTGATTATGACATGGTGTTCCGAACGGCGTCTTAGATGACAGGTTTTGATGGTGTCGCGACCTCTTTTTTTTTTTCGACGCCCGATCGGGATGAGCGCCTGCAGAGGCTAATGGTTCGGCTAGGTTTATTTTAGCCCGGACTCTCCCAAGTCCACCAATTCACGACTTTAATGGTTCAAGTTTTTAACCTGTGAGTTAATTTTAAAACGGAGTCGCCACTAATCGGTTTGGGGTGGGTCGATAGAAACCCAAGCAAAGTATCGAGAGAAATTCTTGCTCTGCGCAACCAGAAAAATTAGGATCGAGAACTTGATTACACTAGTTAATCACTAATGCCCTTTTGGTACCTAATCTTGTTTAAACCTTAAGACTTTTTGGATTTTTTAGGGTTTTTCCATGCATTTTTGGAAGAAAAACATTTTTTGGGTATTTTTCTCATTTTTTTGGACATGAAAAGCATGTTTTTTTTTTTGGATTTTTGATCTTTTTTTGGAAAATATAAGTCTTTTTTGGCTTTTTCTGATTTTTTTGGCATTTTTTGGGAAAATATGATTTTTTTTTATTTTTTTTAGGAAAATAAAATATTTTTTTTATTTTTTATTTTTTTTGGAAAATAAAGTATTTTTGATTTTTTTGAATTTTTTAAATAAATTAGTTATTTATTTTTATTTATTTTTATTTATTTAAAACATTATTTCAAATAATAAAAACCGACCCGGGTCGGATCCACGGGTTGTGTGCGACCCGGGCCAGCCCAAAACGCAGACAGGCCCGCTACGTGGGCCCGACTTTTTTTTTTTTTAAAACCCTTAAAACGATGCCGAGGCCGGGCGTTTGGGGACGCCCGGCCCAACCCGATGACCCGGCCCTGGCAACCCGATCTCCCAGCGAAACCCTACCCGACCCGGCTCCGGCTCGCAACCCATCTTCCAGCTGCCCCAAAATTGCGAACCCTACCCGACTTTCGAGACCCGGATCCGCTTCGTGACCCGGAAAATCGTAAACCCTAGGGTTTGCGAATCCGCGGCGCCGAAGGGGGGGGAACGAAGGCTACGGCGGCTACAGCGATGGCGATGACGGCGGTGACGGCGTCAAGATGGGACGACCCGGGGGGAGGTTGCGATGGCGACAGCGACGGTATGTTACCTGTCCGCGAACGGCAGCTTGAGCGGCGAACGGCGACGACGGCGGAGGGTGCTCGAACTCCTCTTCGATCTGGGCTCGCGAACGTCGGGGTTGCGGTGGATGGCGAGCAGCGATCGGATGGCGTCGATGGCCGAGCGGCGCGGCGGAGGGCGCTCGACCCCGGATCGATCCTCTCGCCCCGCTCCTTACCTAGCTCGACTCTCTCTCTCTCGGGCTCGCTTACCGCCGGCCTCCCCCGAAGTCTCTCGGAGGGAGGTCGTCCGAGCTTCGCGACCCGATCCCTCGCGCGCTCGCTCTTCGATTTCCCCTTGAAGTCTCTCAAAGGGGAGATCTCTGAGTTCGCCATGGTCCTTCGACGGAGCTTGTGGCCTGCTATTTATAGGTGAGGGAGCGGCCGGTCGACGAAGCTTCGACCGCCGGTCTTCGCACACCGAGCGGCCTCCGCCGGCCGAACCGGTGTCTCATCCGTCAAGGTGGCTCTAGCTAGGCTGCCTTGCATTGAAGACGCGTCCCTTCCGCCTACAACGTCGCACGTCGCCATCCTCTCCCACCTTCCGACGTCGCGCACGTCCGGCCTCCGGCGCGTGCTGCTTATCTGATAAGGGAAGAAGACAACAGAGGAAGAAGACAAGCAAGGAGGGCCGGGCCAAGGAAAAGAAAGAGAATGGGCCTGAGGGCCCGCGCGGAAGAGAAGGAGAGGGGTCTGCTTCTTTTTTTGCTTCTTTTTTTGTTTTTCTTGTTTTTATTTTTTTTTATTATCCGAAAAAGGAAAAATAAATAATAATAAAAATAAAAACCTAATTAATTAATTTAAAAAATAAAATTTAGGCGTCGGTTATATATTGTTGATCGTAGTTTTGAGATTGGGATGCTATTATACTTCTTGAGGTTTTTTTTCCTAGTAGATTCCCTTACATTGATTGTCTTCATTGCCTGTTCAGGTGTCGCTAAAGGCCTGCCTTAAAAGAAATTTGCTATATATGTGTGTGTGTTTATGCGGTGCTAATAGAAATTGAACTCTGGACCGGGTCCTCTTTGACCCCAACCCCAATCCCTTTACCAGTAGGGCCGCGTGCCCGGTGACGTGGTGATCCAATCAATCTACAAAAGAACAAAACAAATATCTCATGCTTATGCCACATCACTTGATTAAGAGTGTTAATGTATATAAAATCTTTGAGTTTCATTAATTTAATAAAGACATAACTAGTCAAGCAAACATCGACAAAACACAATTGTAATATTTTGATTCACCAAAATAATCTGAATTATACCTAACGGTTCTCTTTTTGCAAATTTAATCGTGGTATAAGACTGTGTTAGTTCTGATTTATCTTCCGATTAGAGTCTCTACATATTCACTATATTATTGAAGAAAGGTAGTTAACCAAATAGCGACGACTTCGTCGTCTGAACAGAGACCTCAAATCCAACTCATCATGACTTAAGATGAGGTGATCGACTAAGTTCTTGCTCTTCGGATTTAACACCCACGTTAGCTTGGAAATGAAAAGATTTTTTTTTTATCTCGTGAAAAAACACAAACTCTAGCTTCAATCCCAATCTTGACCCAAATTTTATTATTGTCTCCCAAAAAAAGAATTCGACTTCGATCGCTATCTAAATCTAGTCCCTTTCGTGTTTCCATCCAATGATGCCGTTTAAAATGCGACGCATCATTCCCTGTCCATACGATCGACTCACGTCCATGTTAATTTGGAAGGATCGCATACAACTTGAGAGCTTTTCTTTCGTAGACTCTGTTGATGGCGAGTTCAAGGTCCCAACGCATGCATGGATCAAAGTTCTTCAGTACAACATCTAGTTTAATATGAGAAGCTTCCACATTCAAACTTTAACAGGGATCCCACACCCTTTTTTTGCGAACAACTTCTATTAAAAATTTATTTGCTATGAAGTTGTATATAAATTAGATCCTATTGTTGGTCTTATTAACTCGTTTTATGCCAATAATGAGATTTAGAATCGATGAACCAAACATATGGCAAACTCACAAGACATGCACAATTTTTTGTCGGAACTCTATGGGTGGCATTTTAAATCCACCATCAAATCCTAGGACTCAACCCTAAACGAGCGGTGGAAACTACCAAGTTGGAGTATGATGACAAAGGCAAAGGAAATTTCCGATGAAAATGAAATGCATAGAGAATCGAAAGAACACCAACAAGGAAAGCGCTATATCGGACCGATACTAAGGCCCCGTTTGGTTCGACATTTGAAATGGGCTTTAGGACTCTAAAGTCCCTTGGCAAAATGCAAAAGCGTTTGGTTCGTGTTTTTGTTCAACTTTGGGAAAATACAATTGCATCTCCAAGAGACTCTAAAGGCCTTTAGTCCACAACAAGTCCTGAGATACTTTGGGAAGTTGCATTTTCGGAATGCAAATAGCCTCGGTTACCGTTCATCTTCTCCAACGACCGCCGCATGAAAAAGCTTATTGGAGGCCGACGACCGTCAGCCAAGGGGTCGTGCACGCCGGCGATCACCGCCTGAGGGTCGCCCGACCCTAGCGACCGTCGTCGAACCTCAAGCGACGCTCGGATCGCGCAACCTAGGCAACAGCCTTAGGTCGCGCAACCCCAGGCGACGGTCGCCGGGGTCACACGTCGCTTAAGGTTGTGCAAACCCGGGCCGCCGATGCTTGGGGTCGCGCGCCTGAGGTGGGCAACCTCAGGCGACTGCAGCCGAGGGCCAGATCTGGCCGTCTGGCCGCCAGATCCGGCGGTTCGCCAGCCAAGTCTAGCCGATCGGTGGCCAAACTTTAAAAAAAAAAAAATATATATATATATATAATTTTTTTTGTTTTTTTAATTTAACAAAATTTCTTTACAAATGCAATTTTTACCAAGCAATATATTACCCAAAGTCATTTTGTTGAAGATACGCAAGAAATCATCCAAGATATTATTGCACAAGTCCAGATCAATTAATATCATATTTGATTTTGTATATAATATTGTTTCCTTTTGTTTACATACAACATGTACTATAATAGACATGTTCTGTACATTACGTGAATACATAGAAATACAACAAAAATTTTCCCCTCTCGCTTCTCTTCCTGTCGTCTTCTTCATCTTCTTTCATGGTATCAGAGCGGGTTGCGTATTTCCAATTCGCTTCTTCCTTTTTGATTCGTCTCCTCTGGTCTTCTGATCTTCTGCCGAAGAGCTCAGCTAACCTGCAAAAACACGTTAGCACTCCGGCGCAAGAATCAGCACCTTGAGGAAATCACATTGAAGCAGACGAAGGAAAAAACAGCAAAGAGGGAGATTTCCTTACCATCATGGCGACAATCAAACTCAATCGGGGCAATTACCCGTGGATTCAACGACCTCGAAGCACCGGATCGGGTGCATAACATCATAGGTCGGAGTGATCAACCCACGATGGGGCAATTTTTCCTTGGCAACCCGGCCTGGGGTATTCCCATTCGGGAACTTCCTACCGTGGGTGCCAATGCCGATATACTATGCAGGAAATCGAATGCATCATTCTCGGGAAGTCGATTCGAGAATCGTCCACCAGCCGCAAGCGGGCGGACCAATCAGAAACAATCGAGTCGTCTAATGCGGACGAAAACCCTAATGGGCCAGGCGATTCGCATACAGGGACTCAGAACACTTTCAATCAGGGTCAGCAAGCAAACCCTTACTCGGGTTTTCCACCCGGTTTCGTGCCGATCTCCTTGGCGGCCGCCATGGGTCGCCCAGAACCCGGCGACGCCCGTATGTCTCCATTCGACGGGCCGAGTTGCGACTTATTAGTCACCCTCTCACAGGACCCGAAAACTACTCGAGCTGGGCACGAGAGTTTCGGAGAGCACTCATCACGAAAGATAAAGAAGGCTTCATCGACGGAACTATTCCGATTCCAACCGATGAGAAGATGGGACGACAATGGAAAAAATGCAATCAATTGGTGAGAACGTGGATAAGCAACTGCATTAGCCCGTAAATCACAAAGGTTTACCTCCCACAGAGGATTCAAAAACAATTTGGGAGAGTATTCAAGAAATGTACGGGAAACTTGATAGGGCAAAAATTTTCTCGCTGCATCAAGCCCTCAGCGAGTTGAAGCAGGGAAACATGTCAGTGACGACATGCTTCAACAAGCTTTCCGCTCTCTGGAACGAGTTAGAAGCAGCAGAGGAAAAACTCGAAGGACCAGAGGCAACACTCCAGCAATACAAATCAATCAAGGATCGAGAAAAAGCGACCCGTTTTCTATTGATTCTCAACGATACTTACCTTCATTTCAAATCGCAGATCTTGGCAATGGAACCAGCTCCTCCTCTTGGCCGAATATTTCAGCTTGCGGTGCAGGAGGAAAACCGAGGCTCACCGCAACCGAGGCCAAAACCACCGAAACCCTAGCTGCGGCGGCCAAAATCGAAAGGGGCGCGAAAACCCTAACGAGAGGAAAAGAGGCGACATCGCTAGGGTTCAGAGAGCCAAAAGGGGGGCTAGGGTTTGCGGATCCGAAAGGCCCTTTTAAAGGTCCGATGGACGGCCAAGATCGACCCCAGCGATCTGACGGCCAGAAAGGAGCGCGGCACTCGGGCGATCTCGACGGTGGAGATGCGCTCGGCCTAAAGGGATCCAACGGTCCGAATTATTCGAGGAATTTTGGGCCAAATTTTAAAAATAGAGGGAAGTTGTTTTGCGATTATTGTAAAAGGCCCCACCACACAATTGACAATTGCTGGAAATTACATGGGAGACCTGACAGGAAAGGCAAGGAAATTTCAGCAACTCGCTTACTAGTCTAGTCCATCCACGAGATATCAATCAACCCATTACACATGGAGAATATCAACAATTAATGCAAGCTCGCAAAAATTGGAAGTACCAAAAAGGGGGAGCAGTTTTACGGTATTTCTCATTGTCGACAAATAGTATATCAAGAAATGCCTGGATTATTGATTCTGGAGCGAGTGATCATATTGCATGCAATAAAGGGTTATTCTCTGATATTCATGAAGATTCAACCAACCCTATTACTGTGCAACTGCCAAATGGCAATATCACTCATGTCACCCTAATTGGGACTGTCACTCTTAGCCCACAAATTACTCTTAAAAATGTTCTTTACATTCCAGTCTTCCAATTTAATCTTATCTCCGTATCCAAAGCTTGTCAAGAAAATTCGTGCCAAGTTTTCTTCAATGCCGATATCTGTCTATTTCAGGCCCTTTTGGGAAACCGATGGGTGGGGTAACCTTTTCGAAGGATTGTTTTATTGGAGAAATTTACCCAAAAATCTTGATTTACTCTCTTGTAATAAATCATTGTGTAATCGACTACCAATGATAAGAATTTTCTTTTGCATTCCAGATTGGGTCACAGCTCTTCTCTTCCTTACCCTCAGTGTCCTATTTGTCCACTTGCAAAACAATCACGAACGCCTTTTCCACTAAGTCAACATCGTTCCAGTGATATTCTTTCTTTGTTGCATGTCGATGTTTGGGGGCCATACCATACATTAAACCATGATGGGTCTCGATTCTTTCTCACTATCGTAGATGATTACTCCAGGGCCACATGGCTTTTTCTTATGCAAAGTAAAGGTCAAGTCCTATCTCACCTTAAGAACTTTCTTTCCTTGTCCAAAAATCAATTTGGAAAAAATGTTCAAAAGTTACGGACAGACAATGGAAGTGAATTCTTCAATCATGAATGTTCTGCACTTTTTTCGTCACATGGAATACTACATGAGAGTACGTGTGTCTACACGCCTCAACAAAATGGGGTGGTGGAGCGGAAACATCATCATCTGTTAGAAGTGGCACGAGCTTTGAAATTCTAAGCTTCTGTTCCAGACACCTTTTGGGGCGATTGTGTTCTAACTGCAGCTTATTTGATCAACCGTATGCCAAGCAAGCTTCTTGACGGGCGAACACCCTTTGAGCTACTTTATGGAAAAACACCAGATCTGGGACACTTGAAGGTTTTTGGATGTCTTTGCTACGCCACCATAGTAGGTCCTAGAGATAAAATGGGACTTCGTGCTCGTCGATGCATCTTTATGGGATATCCCAATTTACAGAAGGGATACAGGGTATTTGATCCCTCCACAGGAGAATTCATAGTTAGTCGGGATGTTTCATTTCAGGAGAATTCTTTTCCTTTCGCTACCTCTGCATCAGATACAGAACAAAATGATTATTTCCATACTATTCAGACGGAGGAGACTATGGAAGATCCAAACTATGTTCTCCTTCCTCAATCAGCAGATATCAGGCCATCTGCCAGGACCACCTATGAACATGACGTCTTCACACGAAGTGACAAAGACAACATCGGGAGGAAGTCGCTTCTCCAACTTCGAGTCTTGTTGGTGATAATTCTAATTCACCATCAAGAGACAATGTGCCAAGGCGATCGGGACGTAGCACACGTCCGCCCCCCGGACCAAAGACTACATATGCGGAGTCCGAAATCACCGGGTATTATGTTTCCGGTTGCTTCATTTGTTTCCTTTGATAGACTTTCCCCGGAACATAGATGTTGTATTACTCGTATTTCCGATGGGCGAGAACCATCGAATTTTGAAGAGGCACGCTCTGATCCGCGCTGGCAGAAGGCCATGGAAGCAGAATTATTGGCCTTGATGGATAATCGAACATGGGATCTTGTTACCCTACCTGCACACCGCAAGGCGATTGGATGCAAATGGGTTTATAAGATCAAATATCGTGCAGATGGATCTGTTGAGAGATACAAAGCTCGCTTAGTGGCAAAGGGTTTCACACAACGAGAAGGTTTTGACTACCATGAAACCTTCTCTCCTGTGGCCAAAGATGTTACTGTTCGATCATTCCTCTCCATAGCGGCCTTTCGGGACTGGTCATTGCATCAAATGGACGTGCACAATGCCTTCCTGCATGGTGATTTAGATGAGGAGATTTATATGGAAGTGCCACTAGGTTTACGGAGACAGGGGGAGGATAAAGTATGTCGTCTCCGCAAATCCTTGTATGGACTCAAACAAGCCTCAAGACAGTGGTATGCGAAGTTTGCTGATTCATTAATAGCTGCCGGTTTTCAACAATCCAAGTTTGATTATGTTGTTTTCACATGGACTAAAGGTATGTCATCTATCTACTTAATGATATATGTAGATGATATACTTATTATGGGCAATGATGAAGTGGCTATCAAAGAATTCAAAGACTATTTGCATTCAACATTCCATATTAAGGATTTAGGATCACCCAAGTACTTTCTTGGAATTGAAATCGCACGCTCGGACCAAGGGATTTCTCTTAGTCAGAGGAAATTTGCACTGGAGATTATATCGGAAGCAGTGCATCGGGATGTAAGCCACGGTGTAGTCCCAATAGAAAGCGAGAACACCAAACCGACTACGGCAGACTATGATGCTGGTTTGTCTCAAGAGACTGATCCTGTACTCAAGGATCAATTGAGATATCATAAGCTTGTTGGGAAGCTCATTTATTTGACCATGACCAGACCAGTTATAAGTTATGCAGTCCAGACACTCAGTCAGTTTATGCATCAACTGAAGGAATCACATATGAATGCAGCTCTTAAAGTGGTGAAGTACTTGAAGAGTTGTCCAGGACTCGGGATTCTCCTTTCCAGGAAATGTGATATGAGGATGACTGCTTATTGTGATGCGGATTATGCGACTTGCCCGATGAGCAGAAGATCCATAACTGGTTTCTACATCAAGTTGGGAGACTCTCTACTCTCATGGAAGACAAAAAAGCAACCAATTGTTTCACTATCTTCGGCAGAGGCAGAATATCGTGCCATGGCCAAGACAACTTGTGAAATAGTATGGTTAAGGGGATTGCTTCGAGATCTTGGAGTACAAGTTAGAGGACCGACCAGACTATTTTGTGACAATGATGCAGCCATCAAACTTGCATTGAATCCTATTGTGCATGAAAGAACCAAGCACATTGAAGTGGACTGTCATTTCACACGAGAAAAGATTCAACAAGGGATGATTGAGACACAAGGGATTGAAACAGAAGAACAACCAGCAGATGTCTTCACCAAGCCTTTATGTCAAAGACAGCATGCGTATCTTTTGAGCAAGATAGGCGTCTTGGACATCTACAAGCCACCAGCTTGAGGGGGAGTGTTGAAGATACGCAAGAAATCATCCAAGATATTATTGCACAAGTCCAGATCAATTAATATCATATTTGATTTTGTATATAATATTGTTTCCTTTTGTTTACATACAACATGTACTATAATAGACATGTTCTGTACATTACGTGAATACATAGAAATACAACAAAAATTTTCCCCTCTCGCTTCTCTTCCTGTCGTCTTCTTCATCTTCTTTCACGTTTCTCAATACACTTTAAAATTACAATTCACCAAACGCTATTTGCATTTCGAAAAACTCCCTTCACCCAAAAGCATTTGATTTTTGCAAAGATATTTTTCCAAAATCGAACCAAACGGGGTCTAACACTCGGACACAAAAGCTAAGGGAGTTAATGGGATTCCGTACATGAACCTGCAGGCTACGAAACTTGTCTATTTGGAACGTATGGGGATTGTCCTCCTAGGAAAAGCCTTAAAAGCCTCAATTTGTGGCATGTGGACTAGTCACGAGAACTTGTCCTTGCGCTAAGGTTTTGCTCGCGCGGTTAGCGAGGATGTCGGGGATGTCCTTAGCGCATGTCATTCTTAGCTTTTGCAAATTCCCACGACCAAACTTCACGTGAAACCAAACCTCGGATTAATTAGCCTTTTAATTAGCAAACGTAATTAGTAATTCTCAGCAACGTAACTTAGATGAAGAGGCCGGAAGTTTTTGTGCTTGTAATTCTTTCAATGTAGGAGAAAATTACTGAAATTCCCAAGTCGGGTTGGTTAATTCCGAATTTTGCAGTAATTAGATTTGAAAATTATGCTTAATAATGACGATCTGTATTGCAATTTAAAAAGGCTGGTATCTACTACATAGTCGTGCTCATGCATATGATTTTCCGAGCTAGCGTTCACCTTATGATGAAACTGAAGCCAACTAAAAAAAAGGGACTCGAGGATCATGCGAGCCTAAAAGCAAAATCAAAATTCTTTCGTCCTTTACAATTTTCCTTAATCCATGTGCTTTAGTTTCCGGACTAAAACTAATATTTATTTAGCAGAGGGACTGAATTTTCCGCATCTTAACTTCACTTATAACTTCGAACTTTTTTTAATTTTTTGGGAGTTATCCAATAATGCCTCTAAGAAAAAGTCATTTATTAATCAAGAATATGAAATAACAACGTTGGCAAAAACGAAAATCCTCAGACTTTAGACCCCTAATTCTAGCTAAAACAGCCCTAAGAGTAAGTTAAGCCAAGCCAAGCACAATTTAATCAGCCACCAATAAGCAAACTAACTCCAAGAGCGATCACAAGACCAACGCCACCCGCACAAGGAAACCCCGCTTTCGACGCCGAGGAACGCGACGGGGCGGGCACAGGGGCATCTGCATCCGACGGGCTCGCACCCGGGGGCGAATCCGGCTGAGGAGGCGGCGTGACTGGAGGTTGGACTACAGGCGGCGCCGGGGATGGAGTCGGGGCACCGCCGGGGGTTTTGTCCCGAACTGCCAGAACGATGACGATGAGCTTCTGGCCAGCGTTGCACCTGTCGGCGATGCCGCTGATGAAGAAGAAGGGGCCGGAGCGGTCGAACTTGAACCTGGAGGCGCCGTCAGTGAGGGAGAGAAGAGGGTTGTTGGTATCGCAGGAATTGTAATCGTCCTTCGTCACCACCAGGACCGAGTCGTTCCCTTTCTGGTATTTGAAAACTACGAAAACAAACGGACAAGCATCATCAAGTAAGAGACAACGTATGACATTGCATATAGCCCTTAACAGAAAGAGGGAGAGAGGAGGATTACCAAGGGTGTCGTTGACTTGGAACCGATTTCTCTCCGCCCAGTGATCGTAGGACTCGGAAGGGTTTTGCACCCAGCCATCCTTGCCACCCACGTAGAACTCCCAGGCTTCGGAGCAAGTAGCAAACCACACTGTTGCCGCCACGAACTGCCACGCGGTGAATCTTGTGGACTCCATTAGAGACGGAGAATCAAAGCTAGCTCGCAGAAAGAGAGAGACAGACAGACAGACGGACAGACGGACGGACGGACAGAGAAAGACAGTGAGAGAGAGAGAGAGAGAGAGAGAGTATAAGCAAGTTGGCGAATGGTGAAGATTGGGTATGGAAGGAGGTATATATAGAGAGCCGAGAGAGGTTTTCACACCATATTTCGCGAGGTTACCGTTGAGAGCGAGAGCATGCAAGAAAAATGCGCAGAGAATGCCTTGGACAGAAGGATGAACCTCGTTGAAAGAAATTTGGCCTCTACTCCACGTCATTAATTAGCAATTCAGCATGCGTTATCTCTTGCTTTTCTCCTTTACTGTTTCTCCTCCTAAGTATTTCGACACGTGTGGGCTCGCCATGGACTCAACGGCCATTACCACTTTGAATCAAGAAATCGTTTTGACTAGGGTTTTTATTAGCATTTGTTCTTTCGGCTCTTTTCTTTCCCGTTTGATTAGCCTCCCTCGCGCCCGACTCCATAAATCCTCATTTCTCACCAGCCGTTTCGAAACCTTTCAACGGTACAGTCGGAATCGAGGATTAAATGTGGCATTAACCTTCGTCAAAGTTGTTCTAACTGCTAATTCCTTAAACGTAACTAAAAGTTTGGGGGTGTCACATCTTCTTGATGAAGAAGGTAAAACTAATGTTTTCATGGGAATTGCGTGGGACGTTTGCTTGTCTTTGTCTCTTCTTTTGGTTTCGTTCGGTTGGAAGGCTTGGAAGGAAAGCTTCCCAACGCACTTACCACCTTTGTAGCTATGCCCTAGGAGGGTGTTAAAAGAGTGGTTTAGGTGAAGAACTATTGTTTAATGCCCATTTATGTAGTCATTCGGTCATGACTATCGTACTGTGGTGGTGATAATTCTCTTTCCCCATCAGATATTACATATTCTCTAAGGAATTTATAACATTGAGTTTACCTTCTACACTTCTCTTTTCACAAGTATTTTCGTAACCCATTAAATGGTGAGGATGCAATGGCACATTCATGTACATCAACTACCAAGATGCCTTGCACGGATCCAAGACTTTAGATATTTATTTTGGTATGGGTATAATGTTGGCTGTTGCTATAATTTGTATTTATCGACATTTCAATTTATGATTGCCGATTGGATACGCTAAACGTTGAGAGGTTTTGTGTTCCGATAACTTTACAAAGTTCATCATAATTGCCCTTTTTTTCTTTCAATTAGTCCAAATTTCGCATCCATTTATTTAATATTTCTTGGTAAAGCAACACCGATGATAAAATTTAATGGTACAAAGTCTAAGTTAGAATTACCATAAGAAAAATTATCCAAAAAGTCCTAAACTTGCTATACTTTTGTCAATCCAGTCCTGAACATTTTAATTTTGCTAATTGAGTCTTAAAATTTTTCAAGGTTTGACCATTGAGTTTACCTTGTCAATTTTGGCTTGAAATTGCTCATATGGCAATCCAATCAACGCTACTATCTAACATGGATGAATTTTAATTATTATTTTTTTTCAATTTTTAAAATTTTTTTCCTTTTTTTCCTTCCTTTTATTCTTTTTGTTCAAAAGGCCAGCGAGATTGTCGGCCACTCGCTAAGGGCTAGCAACCACTACCAATCCCTAGGCAAGGGAGAGGGTCGCAGCACTCACTAGATCTAGCGAGGGTTATGAGCCCTTGCTAAATTTGGCGAGGCAAGGGTGTATCAACCCTATCTTAGGCCCTTGTCAGCCAAAATAAGGGCAAGTGAGTACTACGACACCCTTGTCATGGCCTATGAGGGCTCGTGATGCCCTCTCTCACCTTAATGAGGGGCCTTAACCCCTCATCAGCAATCAATAAGGGCTTCGTGGCCCTTGCCCAGGGGCCGGTGGGGGTCGCTAGCTCTTAGTTACAGGTCAACAACCCTTAACTAGTGGCTAGTGACCCCATCGTCATTTGAATCAAAAAAGAAAAAAAAAGTATTTAAAAATTTAATAAAAAATTCGGAAAAAAAAAATATGAAAATTTGTCATTGTCAATCCGCCCATGTCATGTAAAATGGCTAATGTCCATATTAATAATTTCCGGCCAAAATTGATTGAATGAACTCAATTGACAAATTGTGAAAATATTTAAGATTTAATTGGTAAAATTAAAAGGTTTAAAACTAAATTGACAAAAATGTAATAGTTTAGGATTTTTTGTAACAACCTTTCCAATTACCATATGTAGCTAAGTTGATTAGATGCCAATCCAATATTTATTTATCTCATCTTTCTTGGCGAAGTTACACCTAGGTACATATTTATCATTTATATAACATTTTTTAAATCACTAATAATATTAATTTATTTTTAAACTATGTGTCATTATTATTATTATTATTTTGGCGATTATGGATACCTCTTGTGTTCATACTTCATTATTAACTATGTGTGAAGTACACTTTATTATGAAAATTACTTCCACGCTTATTGAAATCAATATAATATTGAAACTCTTTTGAAACTTTATTCAAAAACTAACTGTAATCCTAAATTGAATATTTAATCTCACCAATCATATAAAGTGATAGGAATTATCTTTGCAAAAGCATGATTTTATGGAGAAACTAGGCCTAATTTCCTAAAATGTAATAGTTTAGGATTTTTTGTAACAACCTTTCCAATTACCATATGTAGCTAAGTTGATTAGATGCCAATCCAATATTTATTTATCTCATCTTTCTTGGCGAAGTTACACCTAGGTACATATTTATCATTTATATAACATTTTTTAAATCACTAATAATATTAATTTATTTTTAAACTATGTGTCATTATTATTATTATTATTATTATTTTGGCGATTATGGATACCTCTTGTGTTCATACTTCATTATTAACTATGTGTGAAGTACACTTTATTATGAAAATTACTTCCACGCTTATTGAAATCAATATAATATTGAAACTCTTTTGAAACTTTATTCAAAAACTAACTGTAATCCTAAATTGAATATTTAATCTCACCAATCATATAAAGTGATAGGAATTATCTTTGCAAAAGCATGATTTTATGGAGAAACTAGGCCTAATTTCCTAAAAGGAACTCCAACTTTAGGTCCAATCTCAATTCTGTCTTGAACTTTTTTTTATCTAAAAAAAATCTAAACTTTAAATCAAGTCCAAATCTGCCCCCAACTTTTCTTTGTAAAAAAAAAAAAAAAAAAAAAAAAACCCAACTTTAGGTCCAATCTCAAGTTTGCCCAATTTTTTTTTTTTTTTTTTTTTTTGTCTAAGAGAAAAATTATCAATTTCTACTCTACCCCAAATTTGCTCCATTGGCCTTTCGTCCAAAAATCATTATCAGTTGCCCCTTATTTTCATATCCTAAAATAGTTTTATTCTGGAAATAATTTTTCACGTCTCCTTATTGGTGCAGATTTGTTGTCAACATGGAATGTCACGTCAAGTTGGGACTAGACCACCAAGGTTGATTTAAGAATAGATTGAAAGTTGGTTTTTTTTTTTTTTGATAAAACTAATTTCGAGATAAATTTGAGACAAGATCTAAAGTAAAAAAAAAAAATGGGGCAGATTTAGGACTAAGTTAAAGTTAAGGTTTTTTCTAAGACAAAAGAAGAGTTTGGGATAGAATTAGGACTGGACCTAATGTTTAGGTTTTTTAGAGAATTAGGTTGGAGAAACCATCACTTCCTTAAGGAACAGACCAAATAATCTCAATAATTCAGATATGTTTTAATTTTATAATAAGGCATGTTGGGGATAAAAAACTCATATGCTCAACAACAGAAATTAATTATATTTCAATGTAACTTTATACTTCCATCGGTAAAATTGTATTTTGATGCTCGCCAAAATCCATGGAACAAAGACGAGGACTCCGTGCCAGAGTTGAATGTTATTATTGTAATTCCAAGTAGATTATTTGGATAGCGGTTTGAGCTGTCATATTGGAAAATTTAATACCCACAAAAATAATGTAAGTCATTGCCTTTTTTTTTTAATATATAATTGCCTAATTCAATATACATGTCCTTCCACGTTCTTCATGTAAATATATTAAAAAGTGGTACGTTTGACACAATTATTTTGTTCATTTATTTGTTTGTGCTAACTGCTTTAGGATACGATGCCATTTACTTTAATAATGTTGGATTATTATGCTAATTAAGCAAATAAAATAAGAAAACGACCCTTCAAATTTAATAGGAATTCACGTACGGAGAAGCCTAAGAATAAAGCTACATTGGATTTTACGCGAGTAGGCTCGCACTTGTTTTTTCTTCTTGAAATTTCAAAAGAAATTTGGACAATAATAATTTTTTGGAACTTTCTGTATTTAGTCACGCATTTTGCTTTTGGAGCTTATGTTATGATTAATCTGTTACACATCATTTCATAGCTTTTTCTTTACGGGAACTAATTTTTGTTTTTGTTATTGTGAGTTTCACGACTCATAATATTCCACACAAAAAAATAGTAATCTACGCACCTTAAGCATAAGTTTCTTTTCCTATTATAGGCAAATTGCCGAACGGATCATTTTCATTTCTAGCATAAATAATTGTCCTCATTAATCTTGATTTATCAGTAAAACGTCGTCTCATGACTTTTCTTTAGAGAGCCTAATTTCTCTTCGCTGGTGGTAAGCTCTCTAGCCGTTACGAATCTTAATATTCCGCAAAAACGAATGATCGGCAGCTCTTTTTGAGTTATTGTTAGTAAAAATATTTAACCGACCACAAATTTCATCTTCACCATGCAAAATTTTACAGTCTATTTTTCGATAATTTTCCTCACTCATCGTTAACTTTTCTTAATTAAATGTAAATTTAATCGCCTTTCGCAATCGTAATTTTCCTTCAACATCGCATTTACGAAACAATTTTTTTTTTTTAGCAGTTACGAAACAATTGTAAAGTAGGTTTATGCCGATTTGAGAGGTCCGTTCGTGAAAATTCTCGAAAAAAGGAAAAAATTTCAACTTTTCTCCACGGTTACGAGAATTCCGATGAACCGCGCGTGATGTACACCGCAGGGGCTACGAGACCGAGGATTATCGTCGCGAGTCCATACACGTGTCGATGCATCCGGCTGCGCGTGCCCTCCACGGAGCCCTCTGTCGCGTGAACCTTATCCCGCCCTGTACTCCACCCCTCTCTCTCTCTCTCTCTCCCCGACCTGCATTATTCCTTTTTATTTTTGGATTTTCGCCGACCTCCGGTCCTTTACCGACGGTCGCAGCTCGCCGGGACCGAATCCCGACCCCACCACTTAACTCTCGTCCCGTCGCGTGACTTCGTTTCCGCTCGCTTCGATTCCTGCGGTCTCCGGTCGGAATCCGCATCTTCCGGCGGAGGTCGCCGTCGCGGGGGGGCGCGCTTCTCCGGCGGCTCCGCCTCCCTCCGTCGCCGTCCGTGGCTTCGATCAGTATTAAATTCGGGAGCTTTTTTTTTTTTTTGGTTAAATTGGGATTAAGCCGTTGAGGTCTCGCCATCGGCATCCGAATCGGGTGTTGACGCATTGTCCAGAGGGAGTTGTTGCGGCTGGTTGCTTCCGTGGTTTGACTCCACTCGAAGCAACACTTCCCCTTCCCCTGTCCCTGCCTCCCTCCCTAAAACTTCCCCCCCGCCCCCTCCGTCCATGGCCTCCGCATCGTTTTCTCGCGGCGCGCTCGGTCATCGCAGCAGTCGGAGAGGGAGGAAGACGGAGCTCGAGTTCGATCGCAGTTGACCCCGCCGATCGAGGACTCTTCTCGTTCTCGTTCTCGTTCTTGGCTTTTTCGGAGATGGTCGCCGCGGGGAGGAAGCTGCGGTCGTTGCGCGCCGGGGCGATAAAGTTGGGGCTGTGGCTGGGGATCCTGTTCTGTCGCCCGGCGGCGGCTCTGCGGCCGTTGAGGGAGATGGGCCGGTCTTGGGCCGACGAGGTTAGTTGACCGGTCCTCGTTGATTTTGTGACGTCCGGCGCACGATTGAATCCCGTCGCTTGATGGCTCTACTGTTGATTGAGTTTGTGTGGCATTTTAGTGAGTTTTCAGTGTGTCGAGAGGAGTGTTTTCGATCTTGCTTTTCGTTTGTAATCGTGATTGTTGAACGACTTTATAGCGGGGGCGCTCGAGATTTGTTCATGAGGTTTTGTGGGTGAGCTCATAGCGAACTGACCTTTCTCGAGATGGATTACGATGTGTAGGTGGAGAGGAGGTTGTCCAGTCAGGTACCAGTAACGTTTCGCATGCTGCTGAATGTGGTTCTGGTCTTACAGTTGAAGCGAGATCGAGATGCCGGGGATTGGGGGGCTATTATCCGGGAATGAGCTTACTATGTTCATTTAGGTTCTTAGTTTTGCTTTCCTATCCAAATTCCATAACTAGGGAATGGATAGTAAGTAGTAACTACAGTTCATGTACATGGGCCACTCTACCACCAATGAGCTAGAGTGATGTGTTAGATTGGATGGTCAGGTGCACTTCAGTGTGAAAATAATTCTCATTATCAAAAACAAAGTCTCTCCCTTGAAACAAGTCAAGAGACTGAGCAACCAAGGTTATAATTTAAGCTTAAAATTTTGGAAGCTATCGAACCCCTTAGTCCACCAGGGAGCTTGGCAGAACGAACTGCAGTGTCAGAGTAGTTTTGATTCTGTTTCATAGACCCTTTTGTTCTCCCTCTACATCATCAACCATCATCCCTCATTAAAATGTGTTCAGATTACACTTTCACCCTGAATTCCCTGCTCTGGTTGGTAGAACTAGTCAATTCTGGAGAATTTCTTCCTGAAAATTTAATTTCATGGCCCTTTCGCCTCAAGATGTATTGCCCTCAATAAAGACGTAGCTACTTCTGGATCTCATAAGCTAAAAAATAGTTAAGCGTTGAGTGCAGCTCATAGCCATTGTCCTTACCTTACATTGGAATCTCTACCCTCATTGGCCCTAGAGATTGTTAGAAGTAGCTAAAATATCTCATACTCGAGCAGCTAATCAGAATTGAGAAAGTTGTCTCACAAAAAGGAGGTTAGACATGCTGCATTGATGCCAAAACCCCATCACTCTTCCCTTATCCACACTTGTACACCAGTGAACTTGAAAATCTCTTCCAAGTATTTTAAAGCAGAGACCCTGCTATGATCTTCCATTCAGAGCTGATCTTTGCTTGTCATGAATTCCAATGACTTCTTGGAGAGCCTGAATAAAGTGCATCGAGCATCCTATGAACCAAAAGCTTGGTCGTCGTAGCTCTTGTTGTTAAGTTGCCTTTGCATCAACATAATTGATAATAGAGCCTAGTCCCTTGACAGCATTTTTTCTTTTTCTGGCTTGATGCTGTTCGATGCTTTGTAATAATTCACAAGCTGGCTCTCAACCATTCCCTAAGACTGGATTAGTTAATGACTATGCAGCAGTTGCCTGGTTTGAAACACTGTCCTTCTCAACATCCTGTCCAAGAAGATCATGTAACCATTAAACTTATGTATATTCTTGTGAACTTTACCTTGCAATCTTCCGTTCATCTCAGTGAAAATTGTAAAGGATGTGCACTATACCTTGCAACTTTGACTTCATATGTTTAAAAATGAGGAAGATAATGTGAACTGTGAAATTCACTGAAGCCCGGCATAGTGGGCATATATGCCTATAGTGATGTTTGGCGTCTCCTTTTGAAATACTGGGCTCATGAAAATTCTTTTTTACATGAGTTTTCTATTGCGTGAATTGCTTAAAACTAAAACCTTCTGAGTGACCCCTAAATAGGTTTCGCCCGTCCCTCCTGCATAGTGAACTGTGAAATTCACTGATGCCTGGCATAGTGGGCATATATTCCTATTGTGATGTTGGGCATCTCGTTTTGAAATACTGGGCTCATGAAAATTCTCTTCTACATGAGTTTTCTATTGCATAAATTGCTTAAAACTAAAAGCTTCTCAGTGACCCTGAAATAGGCTTCACCCCTCCCTCCTGCTCTCTAACTTTTATTCGGATATATTATGGTACCATCACACTTGGCTCAATGACCTTTTCAAAACTAGTTGATGACATGATATGTTTCCTGAGTTTCATTTGCATAATTAGGAAGTACAGCAAGGTGACTATACTAACTTGTTAAGTTTCCTGCAGGGGTTTTTTGTTAGGAAAGATGAAAACGAATTGGGTTCACTTGGTGAATGGAATATAAGTGGAACTTACAAAGGTTTGTAAATATTTTCCGGCTAGATCAACCTCATTGTCATTGTATTCTTTTATAAAAAAGATGGATTTTTTTACCTTACTTGGAGTTTCAGGAGTGCTTGTAATTCCGAATTTCCAAAGGAGGAAGTTTGGTGCTCTAAGCTGTTGTCTCTTCTTTTATTTGATCTGCATTGAGCCTTTCGTTTTCTCATTCACAGTTTTTTCTCTTCATCTAAGTGGGCACATGAATGTGTCTGGAAACATGACTATTGCAGGTACTTGGAGATTTCTAGATTCGACAAATAGCTCTTCGAGGTTTCCAGATTTCAAGAGATCTAGTGGCAACTCCATTGTTGAATTAGTTAGTACCCAAACGAAAATAGCCGGTGTACATTATATCCAGGTAATGGGGAGTAGACATAACGTGAGTATATATTACAGATTCCATGACTTTCTGGCCACATTGTGATATCAGGAAGTATGCACTTGGTTGATACTTTTGCAGATACTGTGTAGTAATAACGGATTGTTTTTCCTCTTGATTGTTAGCTTATATTACTTTTAACTGCTTTTGGTGGTGTTAGGGAGTCATTATCTTTCAGGATGTATTTGACAAGGAACGGACTGTTGGCGGTGCCCGAATCAGGATAGAAGGTGTATATATATGGCCATTTAGACAGCTTCGAATGGTAGCAAATAGGTATGATTTGTGCATAATTGTCCAAATGTCACTGTTGCATTTTAAAATTTTGTCATGGTATTTTGTAAGTTGTCGGACTTTTTCCTTGGAATATATGCTCGTCCGTTTGTGTTTACTGTTGTACTTGGAGAACATCTTTAAACCAGATTTGTCTGTCATGAATTCATTTCTTTGTAGCAGATGTTTTAGGTCTGACCACATGGTTAAATTGGACCTCAATGTTCATTTGTTTGAAACTAAGTTCAGGTCATTCATCATATATATCCTGAGAGTTGCCCCATTCTTGCATCAAAATTTTGTGAATCTGAAATTTGCTTTTGTTTTTTCTAACCTGCTTGTTGGTAAAATGGTGGTTAATCATTTGTATGCACTTGTTACTTCATTTGCAGATTAGGCTCATTAGTTTCTTCTTTTTTCCCCCCTCATGCATCTAATCTCCTCACTTTAAGTTCTGACTTCTATTTATTACCATCTTGCAGTGGGAAAGAGGGCGAGATTAGCCAGGATGATGATTACATATTATCAAATCCTTATCATTTGGTAAATTTTTCCCTTCATGTTGCATCTGGTTTTTATAATTCTCAAAATGAGCTGTTTCTCTGTTAAGACTTTATACTTCGACAGTTTTTCACGTACGTTACTTGTTGTATGTTTGGGTTCCAGTTTTGTAATTCTGGGACACAGCTTTGTAATGTTTAGAATACCAGACCTTATCTTTTCCTGGACATAAAAGATAAATAAATACAAGATCTAGTTTGGTTCCTTTTTGGGGAATAGATCTAGCTTGGGTAGTTTGACTATTTCTTTAGTATCTGATTTTCATGTAGATATTGGTTACATCATATGCAGAGGAAATTGTATATCTTGTCAATCCATCATATTGTTCTGTAGTCTGCTTATTCATTGGACAAGATATGTTGGCTAGATTGCATGGTCGTGTTATGCATAAGCTGGTGACTTCACAATACCCAAACCTAGATAAGTGGAATACAGAATTGACCAAGGAAACCGGCTTCTTGGATTGAACCATGGAATATTAAATTCATAATGGCTGGAAACAACTTGATACTGTTTTTTATATTGATTAAACTTGTCTATTGCTAATAACTAATTAACCAATCAATCTTTGAACAGCCATATTAGCTTGAAGTGAGTCTAATCCTTGCAACCTTGTTCTACATGGTGCCATTCTTTTCATCAGTCCATCAAAATTATTGCATTAAAAATGGCACCAAGGGATTGCCTCCATATTGACGCTTTTATTCATATAAGTTTGAATCTGTTAAGTCAGTAAGTTGTTACATCAGGGATTGGCTCTCGCTCAAACCAAAAGCTCAAAGTAAAAACCCAGAATTTCAACAGTATCCAAGTGTCTTTCTTTCTGTCAAAAGTTCTACTATTTCTTCCTTCAAAATAACCCAAAAGTTGCCAGAGATATCATCTTTAGCCCTTTCTTGTTTTTCATTGGTCAAAAGTTCATGCCTGTCTTCAAACTGGTTTTCTAGCTGCTATTTTGAACTACACAATATAACTTGTCTACTGTATTTGTCTGGGCTTTATATACATCTCCTCCCCCTTATAACTTAGACTTTCAGGTCAGAAAATAAAGCATGTAGCCAAATCAGTTTTCAGTTGTCCATACCCCATCCAATAGTTTGTTTCTCACACTGTCTTATTGCCTGTGTCAATCCCATGTGCGTTGTGTCATTCAGTTTGCATAAGAGGTGTTGAGATATCTCACATCATTTTGCTAGAAGTTTTTTTTAGATGTCAGATACATGTTATTCTCCTCTATCCAACCCAACAGCTTAAGCTTCAGGTCTAATACATTTAATGCTCAAAAAAGCCCCTGCCAATGTCTAAAAATGTCCTGACCAGGAGCAATTGATCAACAGATGAGCCATTTTTCCTATAGCCCTTTGACACAAGCAACATCTAATTATGGAGATCTTACCCCTTTTCTGCTAGTTGCCTAAGGTTTAGATGCTCATGCTGTTTCCTGCAGAAAAACAGAAACTTTTGGTAGCATCCTGACCCTTCTAATAGCTTTCGGAGGAAGTTGGACATTTCCTCCATCTTCCAAAGTAAAAGTCAAACAGGTTATAGAGCAATTTAAGAGAGATGATCTGTGCTTTGCAGGCCACGAACAAATATGATCTTCATCCCATTTAGAATGCTACCTTCTCCAAGATGGAAAACAGCCAAGATGCATTTTCAATTTCCTATTCCTTAAAATACCCCACGATGTATGCTGACCATTTCGTTGCTGCTTTGTCTGAACGAAATGCTTGAGTTGAGGGTTGACTCTTTGTTTCTTGCCAACAGCGCTGGGTAGGATGAGTGCCATTGCTAGTACTAGATCTAAATGGGGGCAACTGATATTATGCCTCACTGGTGATAACTGATAAGTTTTGCAAGTCAAAAGATCTTTCAAATTCTCATTTCCAATATGAGCCAGCTATTTTCTTGATTGTTCTGATATTCTCTCTTTCTGGAATTTTCAATATTTTGATGGTATTTATCAAAATATATTATTCTTCTTATTTTGTCATTTAATTGAAGAGTGTTTTGACAGCAGCAACTTTTGATTCTGATGCAGCTTGGAGTCTTCTCATCCCAGGTTTTTCAAGAATCTCCACGGAAAAAGATATGGAGAAGGAAGAATTGTAATAAGCAGCTGTCCTTTTACCTTTTCATCCAAGTTTTTTTTTTCATTTGATTTTCTGATTTCTTGAGGGAATACCATCACGTGCAGCACCAATCTATGATGTGGAGAAACATTGTAACATCGAATTTGCAGCTCAAATCTCACACACTTCATCCAAACAAGATGGTATGCAAACTTTCTCAGCATAATATTTTTATCTACAATAATTCTTGTCAAAGTATGTTTCTTGCAGACTTTTTGTGAAACATTCACAAATGAAGCCAAGAAGCATATGCGTGCAATTTCAAAACCATCTCTCTTTTAAACTTTTAAACCCGATAAAAATGATCAATGCTTAAATACAAATTTTGTGGTGGTTCTACTCATTTCATACATAAATAAGATTCGATTCTATGTTGGCAGCCGATGACACTTTCCAGCAAAGTGATTATGAGAGCTGTTTTGATACACTCCGAGTCCTATCATATTTTTATTTCTTTTCACACCATTTCTCCTTATTCCGTGTAATATCTCCATGAATGCTCACCAAGGGTCAAGGGACTAGGGAGAGCTTCTGATTTCTTCCCCGCCTCTGCTTTTTTTCTGGTGAAATCTTTTAAAGAAAAGATATAGATATGTTCTCAGGCTTCTACATATGGGGAAGTATTATGATTTTTCATCCTCCTTGTGCTCATTGATTTCTCCACACCTTCTGTAGATGGTGAACATGATCATTATCAAATGGAAGGTCTAATGGAGAGTCCTTCAGTGGATGATGATGGGGATTGTTTTGCACCCTTGCTACTGAATGCTACTTCTGTAAACATTGAAGTTTACTATAACAAAGCAGTGAATTACACCTTGATGGTCACATTTGTATCCTTTTCATATGATCAGTACCCCTTGTTATGATTCATTAGGAGCTTTTGGGTGCTTCCCTTAACATTCTTGCCTCAGGTATCTTTCCTTCAAGTTCTCCTTCTAATTCGACAAATGGAACATGGCAATACTCAATCGGTAAGGAGTCACGTTTTCTGAGAGAAAATTGTCATCATTTTTCACTTTATTTTTGTACTAAGTTCATTAATTTTTCTGTATCCATTAGGGAGCTGCCAAGGTCTCAATAATAATGATTGGGCAACAAGCTATTATGGATGCTTATCTTTGCCTCTTGCATCTTACAGCAGGGATACTTGTAGGTAAGTCAGGACATCAATTTAGGTAGCTTCTTAGTTTTGCTTTTTCTTAGGCAGCATTGTTGCACCAATAGTTGGGTGTCGTCCATGATTTATGAGAGCAATAAGACATTTGACTCCCCAGTGCTCCCCCATAAGCAGCTTTACATCTGACTGCTCTTTGAAAACTTAGATTGATGTATGAGTTCTCCTTTTGAGCTGTTACCTACCTCTGTGCAGTTTTTCATTCTGTTTTAGTAATCAGGGACACGTAGGATCATGACTACTCTTGCTGGATTATGGCCTAAAATGTTCATTTGGTAATGCAGAGTCCTTGTTCAATGCTTTTGCAACTGCGGCATTTTTCAAATTCGTAGTTTTCTCGATCTTTGAGATGAGGTATCTTCTTGCCATATGGAAAGCAAGTCGACCTATGAACAACGGAGAGGGTTGGGAAACTATGAGGCGAGAGCTCTCAGTGTTGTACAGTCGTTTCTGTAAGTACTGCTATCAATACAAACTTCTGATGTGCATTTTGTACTACTCAAGGGTTTGAAAGTATGAATGTGATAAGAGGATATTTTCAGGTCAGGATGTAGTAATATTCGTCACTAGAAAGAATACTGTGGATGAGCAACTGTGTATCCAACAAGGAATGCTTGTTAACCGATATGACAGTAGCCACACCCAAAGACCCTTTAGTGCATTTGTTCGACATTGCGGCAGGCTAATGACTGAGAATTGTTCACTTTCTGATGCACTGGTTTTTATTATTCCATCTTTCATTTGATGTTTCAAGTTGTTAGGCCAAATCTTAATATGAAGTAAGAGGAACTGTTATTTGTAGCACAAGTATTGATTCACTTCCCTGACAATTTTTGCAACCAACTTTTGTGTGTTGCAATCTTTTTTAGATTTGATAAGTGGTGTACTTTATACTGATGAATTATGAGTTTTTTTCCAGATGGGATCCTTTTGGGAGGCATTCTGCTCATGTACGAGTTCCATAATTATATTCGTCCCATCCTCCTCCTTATTTACTCATTCTGGGTACCACAAATAATTATGAATGTTCTCCGAGATTCAAGAAAACCATTGCACCCTCATTATATCCTGGGAATGACTGTCACTCGTCTAGCAATCCCGTTGTACATTTTTGGCTGCCCATACAACTTTATGCGGATTGAGCCTGACAAAAGCTGGTGCATATGCTTGGGTGTATTTCTTGGACTTCAAGCATCTATTCTACTTCTTCAGCATTATTTTGGGTCACGATGGTTCATTCCTCGTCAGGTAGGATGTCTTTGTAAATTTCAGTTGCAGTTACCCCTCTAGTTTAATGTCTCTCAATTTCTTGGTTGATGTTTCTGATAACTGCTGAGATTCTTGAGGGAACCTGCATTTCATCTCGCACTTATTTGTTACAATGGGAAATATTATAGCGTTACTGAGGGAAAAAATGAACTTCTCTTGTGGCATGGATTGCCCTAATGAAGAAATTTTCCACTGAAGTTAGGCTGTGCTTTTCCAACTGAAGAACTGATTACTAATTTGCCTTGGGAAGAAATAGTTTTACTCAAAAATTACCTGTTTAAATTCGGATTTTGGTGCTCTAAGCATCTGAAGTATTTGTTCAGCATTTGGGTCTGATTGCTTAATATGATGGTTCATGGGAACAACGTGCTTTCTGGATTTAGCTTGCACCGTCTCTGAACTTTCTGGAACTTTTCAGAAACATACGTGAAGGAGAGAAAATGATTTCATCAAGGGTATTTTGTTTTCTGAAGAGTATTTTATGAACCTCAATTACGACATCCTGCTTGCGTGAGTGTGCAAGTGCATGTGCGCTAGCACACGAGAGAGAGAGAGAGAGGTTGTCATTGTCAACTCCTCATTCTATTAGTAAGAATTTTCTTAATCTGAAACTACTCCACGTCTACCACTCATCAATTATGGATCCTGGTGCAAATTTGCAGATTTTGCCAGAGAAATATAGCTACTACAGGCGGTTTGATCAGGATTCGAGCCACAGTACAGACTGTGTCATTTGCATGACTTCTATCGATCTAACTCAGCGGTCAAATGATTGCATGGTTTACTTCTGCAACTTTGGGTCTTTTTATCTTCATTTTGTGTGTTATCTTTGCTAACGACAGTATGAAATTTCTCTCGCAGGTGACTCCATGTGACCATTTCTTTCATTCAGGTTGCTTGCAAAGATGGATGGACATAAAGATGGAATGCCCAACCTGTCGACGCCCACTACCGCCAGCCTGAGGACCGTTTGGCTTGTACATTATGTAATATCAAACAAAATCGCCAACTTGTAAGTCGCAGTGCCATCTAAATAACTGATGAATGCGTTGGTTGATCTAAATTTTAAAGACAGCTGTAGGAATTTTCCAAAATCAGACGAAGTTCTTAGTTTGGGATTCGCAATTTCTCACTCATGCACTTTTCTTGGCACTTCTGCGTAAGTTAATTAAATCGACATCTTGCAGATACTCACTGTTTTGCAATTAAAAAGTGCTGTATTATGGAAGGACATCTTTCAGTGAAATGCCTTTCGATGTCAAACGAATTTCTGAATTTGATGATGGAACTTTCACTCGACTTCACTTGTATTTTGTGATTGCAGGTTCGGGATGCAACTCATTTTGTTTGTAGCCCATCTTTGAGAGAAGGTGGTAAATATGATGTAATCGGCTCGGAAATGCAGTAGATGATGCTAAATCAGAGAGACTAGAGTCAAATAGCTGACACGATTCTTTCTTACTTTTTTGCTTTCCTTACAATGTATATTCAATAAGTACAGAAATCACAACCAAGTGGAAAGTTCTTCAGTATCATTTCTTGTGTCTGCATCATGTTCTCAGAGTGTACATTGAATGTGTTTGTTTTGGAAAAAATGAATGATTTGAAAAATATTTTCTTTAAAAAGTCATTAATATCGCTCATAGAAATGATCAAATGAAAATAAAATTGTTGATGATAATAATGCATTCTGGATAGACTTAACAATTTCAAGTGAAATAAGCGATGGGCTTCACGAAACTGTTTTTATTATTATTATTTTTTTTTTTGGCAAAACAAATGAAACTTAAAAAGAATTTCCTAATTATGCAAATTCCTGGAAAATCAGCAATTGTCTGTACTTCTTACCTGACTGATCTGATTTCCAAAGAGGAAAAATCCCACGCGTTGCCGTGGTAAAAATAAGACCATATGTAATTTTGTCTACGTGATTTTTGTAATTTCTAATTAACTATATGCCAATTGATTCAACGATTGTCAGGAAGTGTTTTTTTTTTTTTTTTTTTTTTTTTTTTTTAAGGTTTTCGCATTAAGATTTTAGATGAAGATAACCCAACAAGGGCGCATCGCACAATGCCATTCAATATATTTCTGTTAAAAACTATGTAACTTAGTGCAGAAGAGAATATGTTCACAATTCCAAATTCACCTAGTTTGAAATGCTAAACTATTTTCGAGTTTATTCCTATCTTATTTGGAAAAGCTAATTAATTATTTTTTATTTGTTAAGTTTTAACAAAAGACTGTTGAAGTTAAAGTATAGGACTTTGTAAAGGAACGAAAAACATCAGAATTTTGTCCTGAGATTACTTGAAACATGATCAGCGACTAACTCCACAAAGCAAAATTCCAATTTAGCTAGCAAAATCAAAATTATTGTCAATGAAAGAATGTCACCGATAAAGTATATGGACTGGACTGGTTATAATCAAACATATTCCGAATTTCGAGAGACAACATTTATTAATCATTTTTTATTTTATTGATCTGTTTCTTCAGGCGTGACATATACACAAATTGGAATTTTCACGAACTGTAAAAGTGATGTAATACATACATACATACATACATACATACATACAAGCTTTGCAGTAATATCCAGAGCATATACAGTCCCATATGTCCAACCCCAAGTCTGAAAATAAACTAGGAGTGACTTGGAGAAGGAGAAGGAGAAGGAGAAGGAGAAAGAAAAGGTGATGAAAGCAGAGGAGCTGCTGCCGGGACCCCCACGGGAGCAAAAGCAGCCGGGCCGCGGAAACCGCCCGTGCATGGATGCTGGAAACAGTCCACCGGGTGCTCGAGGGCGGCCCGGCATTCCTTCTCGCTCCGCTGGAACGGCTTCTCGGGCAAGCAGTTGTGGCTCTCGTCGTAGGCTATGCCTTTGGACGTCAGGTTCATGCACGTCCCTTCCTCTTCGCAGAAGTAGTTGTAGGAGAAAGTGAAGTTCGCCAAGCTCGGCAAGATGCACACGCCGGAAGGCACGACGCCGGTCATCATGTTGTGCGCAACGTTCAGCTGCTCCAGGTGCGCTAGTCCCGCGATGCTGTAGGGTATCGGGCCTTCGACGTGATTCAAGCTCACATCCAACACCCTCAGCTTATACAGGAACCCGACTTCGGGAGGCAAGCACCCCGACATACTAATATTGATCAGAAGCAACTCCTCCAGGGTGTCGGCGGAGTTAGCTATGCTGGGCGGCAGGCAACCGCCGAAGTTGTTATTCGCCAACACGAGAACGGAAGATGAGGTCTGGCCCAGACTTGCAGGTATAGCATTCGTAAGCCGGTTGTTATTGACGAATAACGCATCTAGGTTTTTCTTGAAGAGTTCCGGAGGCAATGACCCCTCGAACTCATTGTAGCGAATGTCGAGAAAATGAAGAGAAGGCATGGAGAGAACGACCGAAGGAAAAGGTCCCACGAACCTGTTGTTGCTGAGATCGAGTTCATACAGAAGCGCGAGATTAGATAGAGATTGCGGCAGTACTCCGCAGAACCGGTTACTGTTCAGGTGGAGGAGAGCGAGGTCGGTCAGGAGGCCTAACTCTTCCGGGAGCAACCCGGCTATATCGGCATGGTTTAGATCGATACCGCCCACCACCTGAATTTTGGGATCATCGAGTGCCTTCGCACAATAAACGCCCGTGTAGTTGCAGACGGACAGGCCGGACCAGTTGGTGGTGAAGTTACGCGGGTCGGAGTAGATCACGCGTTTCCACGCTTGAAGGGCAATGTAGGCATGGTAGAGTCTGGGGTTGGACGCCTGGGAATGGTGAGCCTGGTGCCGATAGTGTCGGCTGGGGGAGTGGCCGTGTTTCGCGGCGGCATTGTAGTATGGTAAGGCTAGGTGAAGCAAGAACAAGATGAGAGCATGGGAAAGAAAGAAGGTAAAAGAATGTGAAGCCATTCGTGCGGTTAAGCTCCTCTTTCTATGCAGTGAAATGACCAGGGGGGGTTGTTTTATACGAGAAATCGTGTGCCCTTTTCAGTTGAAATTTGTGCAGTCCTCCGTTTAAAACATGTAATCCATGTCCCGTTGACTCTAGTTCTTTCATACTTGAGACCTCGGAGGGACTGTTGCAACGACCATTTAAAACGACAGTTATCCGTTCGGGAACTTGTTCCAGACACCCTTCCTGTCTTTCATTCTTGTCATAATGTTCATATCTAGTCGGCGTAAGGTAGGAGACGACAGAAGATACTGGTGAAAAAGGGACGTTTTCCCTAACCGCGACGAGAGCAGCAGGCACAAGATATGCGATTGGAAAATTTTTCCTGCGACCCACTGTTTCAGATGAGAGAGGAGGCACGATTCCCACGGCGGCGGAGGACGACGGGGCTCGATGGGGACACGGCTCCTAACCCTGTAGTTTTCGTCGTTGTTGTTCTGAGTGGAGCAGGAGAGAGACAGTTTCCATCTCCATCCCCCCCGAAGTTTCTTGAAATTCAAGTGATATAGGTGTAATTTGACGAAAGGTCTAAACATGTCATCAAAGCCCCTCTTGAACAAGACCGAGCGCAGATCTTGTCCAAGATTCTTGACCAGAGAGCTTTCTTGGTTATGAAGCGTATAACAAGAAACCGACGAAACGAATTCAAGTGAAAACACTTGCCCTGCGACCCCCAGGCTTCATTCATGGAAGAGCAATTTCAGAACTACAAAGAAGTTCGAGAAAATATTAGGTGCTCAGGTGATAAACACGTCAGCTTCGTACTAGTCCATTCAACCGCCAATTTGGGGCCCATCTGCTAGACACTTTGCATTCTCTCTCTTCAATTAATGTTTTTAATTAATGTTTTCGAGAAGTTAGAGACGGTGTTGACGTGTTTCTTTGCAAGCTTCTTTTCGTACAGAACTAGTAAGAGATTCGGTTGTGTTGGAATTTCGTAGAAATGGCGACTCTCCTCGAATTGATCGGTGAGAAAAGATTGAGGAATCCGCTATCGACAAAGTTTTAAGACAAGGCAGGCCTGAAACTTGAAACGGGCAAATGCCCAATGTGATGCTTGCCCATCCAAATGGCTCAACATAAGCCGATCGATCACGGTGATAATTTACTTTCCACTCAGACAAATAGAAAGGCCGATGAGCGAAACTGAAATTCGAGCAAATATTCATAAAACACGATCTTCCATGGAGATAGGATTTCCGCCCTTCAAGCACTTCTGAGGAGCAACAACTGCCGAAAAGGTTCGAGGGGGTGCAAAATCTTACTCTTACAAGACAACTCAGGGATAAAAGGAAAAACATGCATCATCTAGTCTTTGAGACACTCTTACTTCCAAATTCCAATTCACAAAAATAAAAGGAAGAAATTGATGAAAGCATTTCTCCTTGTCCGAATTATTTCAAGATTCTAAGGATAACCTACTTAATGCTTTCATATTCGTCATCATCTCCCTTACCACGCTCCTATTAGCCGCCACCAGATCCATATTTCTTGCCGAATAAGACAAGCTGCAGCTTATCATATCCAGCCAGTACACCAGCGCCTGCAACGGCACGGAGAATATTCGCACCAGCACCCTTGAAGAGTGATTTGGAACCTTCATTCTTGACAATCTGGTTGAATGCATCCAAAGAACTTTTGTACTTCACAGCCTCTCCAGAGGTCATCATCATTCGTCTACGTACAGTATCAATTGGGTAGGAAGCAAGTCCAGCACCAATTGTGATTCCCCATCCAAGCAAGAAACTAGCTAGGAAACTATCCTGCAAAAACTCAAGCAGGCACAAGTTAAAAGAAGGGATATTGAGCAGCAAACAACATTCCATGGCTCAGTCCACCCCGGCTTGCCGTTGCTACAAAAGGGTTGACCTGACATGTGAAAACTAATCTAAATGGCAAGGTCATCAGATTTAATAGGACAAGTAAATTCAAATTCAATCTCAGCAATTTTCAGGGGGAAAGAGCAGTACTCAGAAGCAGGCTCAATTACAAATCAAAGCAAAGCAAATGAAGATTCCAATGCCATAAATAAGTCAGGATCAACTGGAGACACGGTAATGAATATGTGTAGCAGCTTCTGACCCTTAGAGATTTTACCAAAGAAAACGACAAATTAAGTACAGCGGAGAGGAGAAAGATATTCAAGGAAACATTTTCTTCATCATTTACAATTAAAAGAGTCCAAGATGATCTAGTGCACATAGTAAGTTTATATACCTGCAACCCTCCAACCAGAACCACAGGCTTCAGAGAATCGTACATTCCAAAGTACAGCCCTCTATACACAATGATGCCAATACACGAGATATTGAACCCACGATAAAGGCCAGCAATGCCATCGGATTTAATGGTCTTCTTGTAAACATCAATCAAACCATTAAACTGCCTCTCACCGCCCTTCTTAGCAGCCTTCGCGTCATTAGCCAAACGTGTCCGGGCGTAATCTAGTGAGTAGACAAACAGAAGAGATGAAGCACCAGCAGCACCACCAGAAGCCAAGTTACCAGCAAACCATTTCCAGTATCCATCACGGTCTTTCTTAAAATTGAACAACCTCTTAAAATAATCCTTGAATGCGAAGTTCAAGGCCTGGTAGAAACATTAAGCAAACATCTCAGCAATTTCCCTAGACTATGGATGGTAAAATAACACAATAACTAAAAGTGCCAACAGAAAAATCTCAGGCAAAATTCAACAGTTAAAGAGTAAATGGAGTTCCCTTCAATACAAATGGCCATCAATTATCTAATACATTAAGAAACCCAAGATTTAGAACGAATCATGAAGGATTAGCTAAAAAGGAAGCTATTTTGACTACCAACTATCGAGCAAGGAAAATCACCTGGGTTGGGAAGTATCTAATGACGTTGGCTGTGTTGCCTCTCCAGAGAGCAATCACACCTTCATCCTTAATAGTTCTGGCAAAGCAATCACCAATTCCCTTATAGGGTTCAGATAACCTTCCAGACTTGATCATTTCATCCTGATTTTGTATCAACAATTTAACACGTTCAATTGGAGCAGCAGCTGTCTTGGATACAGCAGCAGAGACTCCTCCCATGAGAAAGTCAGTCAGAAAACCTTTTACACCTTTCTCCGAGGGAGCTTGAACAAAAACAGGATAAAGGGGCGACACAAGTTGCAGACCAGTGCCTTGAAATGCTGGATGCAAAGAACTTTGTGACCTTCCATAATTATATCTGCCAGTCAGATTCTCCGCACCATAGCCCCTAGGGCACACGTTTGGAGAAAGCCTCGACATGAGGTAAGACTGCCCATGTAATTTCTGAATTATAGACGGACGCTGCGATCCATCTGCCATAATTGCAACTCAAATGCTGACCTGCGCACAAAAGGACATCAGATGGGGATATTCATGTTACGTATAACCAAGAATTTGATTTAACATGCTCCACGATGCCTCTCAACATGAATTATGACAATGTCCACCACAAACGATGATGAACACAAGAACAATAAGGAGAAATGCCCTCAGCACTCATCAGCGCAGTTTCAGCGGAGTCTAAGGAAAGAACATTCTCCAGTCAAAGTTAACCAACTTCTGAAAATTGATCACGAGTCGATAAAAGCTATCGATACCCAAAATCTGCGTGCGAAGTACTTGTTGCCTTGAACAATAAGACAACATGCATTGGCAATGCAGAAAAGATTGACCAGAAGTGAAAATTTTGCATTCACTCGGCTATCTCCCATAACAAACAACATTTGAGGTCATTACAAAAATTATTCATCATCCAACTTTCCAACATTTCAGATGCGATGCAGGTACACGGTGGAATCCTAACACACAGATAGCGAGCAGACCACCCGTATCGCCTACTGATCTAATACTAAGCAAGCATCGCGCTTCCATATCAATGACGACAGCCTCCAAGAGCCCGCTCGCATCACCTCACGACACAAACCTCCTCAGAACCAAATCAGAACTTCACAGCGGAATCCCACAACAACTTGAAACCAGCAAACGATCCGGACTCGCGAAGATCGCTCCGCAACATCCGGTCCCGAATGCCCGGAGGAAAAGCGATACACGTCGAGGCTACGCCCGAATTCCCGGACGATCGCGCCAACGAAATATCCGCATCGACGAGAGAACACGGAAAATCGCCCTCGGCCGAAGCGAGCTCGAGCGCGAACTCGCAATCGGAAATGCCACCAGACCGCATCGGACAGCGAGAACGCGCGATTTCCGCCACCGTCCGATCCAATCCTTCGCCGCCGAGCGACCGGAACGGCGATCGGGAACGGCGAAGAAGCGAGAGAGACGGAGAGACTGACCTGAGAAGGCCGCCGGCGGAGCGATGAACGAACTGCACACTCCCTGCAGCTGACCAGAGGGGAAGCGTCGGGGCGACGAAAATGGCGAATCTATTTTGGGAAATCGCCCGAGGCGAACCTAGGGTTTTATCCGAATGACCACATTGCCCTCCTGCTTTCTCCGAAATGACATTCGTGCCACGAAAGCTGACGTTCTTCCTGCTCTCTTGGATAGGGATAAACTAAAAATGAAGTCTTCCTTGCTTACAAGAGAGCGGCGGCTAAGGATTAGGAAAACCTTGACCAAATAAGAAAAAGGGAAAAAGCCACGAAAAATCTTGAACTTTGCCCAAAGTGATACATTTATCTCAAAAAATTTTTATGATATGAAAAATCCCAAACTTTTCAAACCGTGACACATTTACCCTATTAAGGGCATTTTTGTCTTTTTATTCATTTTTTTCCTTTTGCTTTTTTTTTCTTTTTTTCTTCTTCTTCCCTCCGCCGGCCATGGCGGAGCCGGCGGAGGGAAGCCGGCGACGCCGGCGAGGGTACTCTCGCTCGATGCCGGCGAGGGCACCCCTCGCCGAACGCCGGCGGAGGGAAGAGAGAAGAAAAAAAACAAGAAAAAAAATTTTAAAAATGAAAAGACCAAAATGCCCTATAATTTTGGGGTAAATGTGTCACATAACAAAAGTTCGGGGTTTTTTGTGTCACAAAATTTTTTTTTTGGATAAATGTGTCACTTTGGGCAAAGTTCGGGATTTTTCGTAGCTTTTTCCTTAAGAAAAAAAGAGGGGGAGATAGGAAAAATACTTGTCTGAATCCAAATCTATATGGTTCGAGTTCATCGTCGACAATGATTGCAAAGCCCTCACATGTGAGATTCATATGATCGGTGATCATGGTCATTTTAGGTTCAATGAAAAATTCTCCAAACTACAGGATAAAAAACGTACGATATGACTCATACATTATTATTTTAGACTCTTGCGGGGGCCTTTTCAGTCTGTCCATTTGATATACAATGACGGATGATGAGATCTACGGATGCATTCCTTATTTTAACGTGTCGATATCTGCACGTCCTATATTTCTAATTGGTACGGTATGTTTTTCTTATCTTGTAACTAACAATACCCTCTTCTTGTTTTACATCATAGAGATCTCGAGATTCGGACCAAAGCTAGGATGAAGCCTTTAATGTCTTGCTTAGGACTGGACATTCCTACTCTACTGGAAAAATGAAAGCCCTCCTTGCCTCCAAAAGAGTGGCCGCCAAGGAAAGGAATAATTCTGAACCAGAAAAAGAGTTAAGAAAAATAATTGTCCGAATAAGCATCTCCATGAATTGAGTTCATCATGACCAATGCTGCGTGGCTCCCACATTTAAAATCCGCATGATCAATGACTATAGTTAATTTGGATTAATCAACTCGGATCTAATAAGAAATTCTCCTAAGTACAAGACTGCGGCGTGACTTACGTGTCATTATTGTAGACTTGCTAAAATGTGACAAGACATTATCATGGTGGTCTAACAAAGCATTTTGAGGATGCAACATTAAAATGTTTGACTATGGATTTACGACATGAATGCATATGAATCGTATCAATCCCAATTAATTGGATCGATGAGAGGGTGGGGCTAATGTAATTTAGGCAAAGCTCTAACAAAGTTGTTGAGTTGCAATTTCGATCTTCAAAGCACCTAATCAAGTTCGAATGTCACACAAAGAACAAACACCTCACGAGCTGCACATATATACTTCATACTCGAAGGACCTTAGGCAAGGGCTTTTGTGACAAGCATAAATTAGGTTTAATCCCATTTCGAATGAAAGTCCACAAGTCTGAGTGGTCGATCCACACATGTTGTAAAGAGTTGGATAGAATTGATAACAAATTTTTTTTTTTTTTTTTTTTTTAAAAAGGGTTACTTTGTCCAAGTTTTCCCAAATTATGGGCGACTCCTCTTAAAGGGCTCGACTATAATCAAGTTTACTAATTTAATATTTCTCTTCTAAGAAAAAGAAAAGAAAACTGCCTTGCTTTTTACAACGATCTTATGTAATTTAGGGTGTGTTTGTTTGTGTTTTTGTTTAAAAATTGTTCAGGGAACGTAAATAGAAAAAATTATTTACATTCCGGATAACAATTTTTTACTAGAAAAACGCGTTTGGTAAACTTGTTAGGGAATAAAAAAAACGTAAACACGTTTGATGAATTTGTGTTCTTTTTCTATTTCTTTTAATTTTTTAATATTCTTATTTTATTTTTCCTTTTATTTTTCCTTTTGGCCGGTCGCCGACCTACGCCATGGTCGGCGGACCGCCGACGAGGGGCGGGCGGCCTCGCCCAACCACGGCGAGGCGCGCCGGCCCCGGCGAGGCTCGGCCTCGCCGGCCGGCGTGAGGTCGGCCTCGCCTTGGCCGGGCGAGCTCGGGCTTGCCCAGATCCGGCGAGCCCGAGCTCGCCTAGCCACCGGCCGACGCTCGGCCTCGCCGGCCCGCCAGTAACGCCGACCTAGCGGTGGCCCGGCCGAGGCCGAGCATCGCCGGTGGGCGGGCGAGCTCGGGCTCGCCGACCGGGCCGGCCCGAGCTCGCCCCTAAGGCGAGGCCGAGCCTCGCCCTAGGCCGGCGACGATCGGCCCTCGACGGCGTCGCCGGTCATGGCCGAGACCGGCGACCGGCCAAAGAAAAAAAAGAAGAAAAGAAGAAGAAAAGAAAGAGAAGAGAAAAGAGAGAAGTGTTTACGTAAAACGTTAAAAGAACAAGAAATAAGTTTTTATTTTTTTGCATTTTTTATTTTTTTTATTTCCTAACAAAAAAATAGATTTAAAACAAAAACGCAAACAAACGCGTAAAGCGTTTTATTCTTTTTTTATTTTTGAAAAAAAAAACAGAAAATCTGTTCAAAAAAAAAAAAAAAAAAGAATACAAACAAAAGAGGCCGTTAATGGTCGCAGCTTCCAATTCAAAGAAAGCGGTGGGGCCCATCAATAGGAAGTTTGGACATTCGTGACCGTACCGCGTTCGATGGTGGTTAGGTCTGTGCACATGTTCGGTAACTTTTAAGGCCTGTTCATTTTGACGGTCCCCCACCGTATCGCATCCCGGGTCATAAATTTCTTGCGAAGCTACGTACTTACTTATAAACGTGTTCATTTTATCAAAAGCCAGTATTGCTCGTGGATTTTGGAAAAATCAATTCAAGTTCGCCTACGCAAACATATTAACGATGATTATCGTACAGAAATATTTGATTAGCCAGACTTTTGGTGCCATGATTAAAAAATAATTATTTAAATCTCATGTTACACTATAATAACTATCTCACGGCATGCAAAAAGTATATTTGCAATTATTATGATTAAGACGATCAAGCTTTTCACTTTATCTTGAGCGAGTAAGCATAAACTTTTTGCCGCGTAACGTATGAGATATATTAAGGTGTTTTGTTATAGAAAATGACTAACGTGAAAAAAGAGTTATTTTCTCAATCTTGACTTGCTTATTTACTCTCGGAGTGTGTTAGTTTGAGCGAAGGATTTTTTCACAAATTAACTTTTCAGTGTTCGGTTAGTTGAAAGTGATTGGTCAAGAAAAAATAATGCGAAAAGTATATATTTTCTTTTCCCATAAATGATTTTCTTTTTTTCAAAACGCATTTTCCTTCGTTATAAAATTTTTCTACCAAGCAAACGTGCCTTCAATGCTCGAAGCAAGCCCAACAAATCCTGAATCTCACGGTCCGATGAAATCCGATTGAAATCATCCCCTTCTGAATATCTGCTTTCCAAGTCCAGCTATACTAATTTTATTAAAATTTATCTGCAAAATCAAATTTCTCTGAATAATGCGACAAACTGTTACTGAATGTTTAAATAAGTGAGCCACGTTAAACACCAAATAATAATCTTCCACGTCACTCCGAAAATCAATTTTACAAATAAATCTAATAAGCATGATCTACCATTTATTTCCCAAATTACGGCGAGCAAAAAACAGCACCGCCCAAGTCTCGTAGTGATGCCCTCGCGTATAACGGGAAAAGAATCCGACGCGGCAGGGCAGCTACCCCACGCGCTCGGCGCCACATGAGCTCGCCGCGTTTCGACCTCCGATTGGCCCGCGCTACCTGAAGGAGGTTAGAAGAGTCAAAGTCAACGATTGACCTGCCCTGGGGCCAGTTACGGTCGGACACGTCGTCTCCTTAAGGGAGTCCCGCCACCATTGGAGCATTTATTCTCCCAGCCGGTCCGACCGTGCACAGCCGCAGACCCATACGATCGCGGGCCGTACGCTCCTTATCGTGGCGGGTGGGGCCACCACCACTCACGAGAATCATCGCCCGAGCTGAACTCAAGAGCTCGTGCTTCTCCTTATGTCTAAGTGTTAGGTCGATTCCCTTTTTCCCTGCCAATAGGGGAAAAAAAAAAATCTACTCGTTTTATGTACTATTCTTCGTATGCTATTTTTATTTTTTTCTAATTGGACGCTTAAAGCACACCTTTTTTTGTATGAGTTAATTCTTTCGTTAAATCAAAATAAAAATATTAATTTGAATTGACTTATCGGTGCCGCGTGAATTGACTTATCGGTGCCACGTCAGCACTAATCGAACAAAAATGATGCTTTTATGTACTTTCCTTTCAAAAATAGGAGAAAACGAAAAAAGAAAAAGTAAATCTTGAAAATGAAAGGAAAGGAAAGGGACGCCTCCTAAAGTTCAGATAAAAGTCGGTTTACCTCTGTCATTTTAACTGATGAGGGTTGTCGATACTAGCTCAAAGGAAGGTATCCTGACCGTCCCTTGAGTTGCCAACAAGATCGCAACGATAGGTCATCGACTCTTGGCATTGTTGTCGACCAAGGCTGTTGAGCTCCCATCAATCGTGTCCCCTATGTCGATCCATCTACCATAATCAACACAAGAAAATACAACGACTCGTGCAATAACATCAAGCGTGATACATATTTGTTTTTCGAAAGGTATCACACGATATTAGAATAAATGTGCTCATGAAATGCATAAATACATAAAATGATGTCCATCCTCAAGTTATTGATATTTATAAAATTAATCTTTCCTTTGGCTGGCAATATGTTTTATATAACTTCATCTAATAAGTGCAACATTCATGCAGAATACACATTCTTTTGCAAAGTTTTAAGGTTGACCCAATGCGATCTGTGCAAGTGCTTACCCATGATTTGGCGCCAAGCATGCCCTTAGGTTCTTACTCCTCTTGCTTAACTTAAAGCCGCGCCTTTTCTCTATCCTCCTCTCTCTATCTCTTGAAATTTATATAGATCAATATCATCAATCATTTGGTCACGTAATAAAGTCTACATATTTAATGATTATGAGAATGTTAGTCCATGTATATTGAGTTTATGTCATATTTTTCCTCACCGTCGTTGCCGCCGCCCCATCATCAACGAAAAGGGTCCTCTCTTGCTGTTGGTGAGGGTTGCAACTACCGATTAAGACCCAACGACCCTCCACGGCCATCGTCCCACCGTTGTCGGCCTTTTTCATCGAAGATGGGGCAATGGCAACCTAGGCCTTTGTCGCCTTTTTTTGTATTTTTATTTTTTCTATATATTGGTTTTCTCAAAATCAGCTTATTTTTAATCTAAAATTTAATTCTAATCAGGGTTTAAAAAATAAATTTTAAACCAAAATAACGTCACAACGCTACTTAGGAAAAAGGAAAAAAAAAATCACGTTAGTAATTTCCGTCTGTCGAGTCGAAAATAATTAACGAAAATACTTGATTGCACCAATTTAATTAACTTTAGAACTCGATTGCACTTTTTGAAATTTTTAAAATTTTATTTCGATCGAAGAATAAAATATAATCACATGTTAATGACAAGTTACAAGATTTCATGCGTTCTCTGCCTCTCGCTTTTTTTTTTTTTTTTTTTCCTGCTGTCGTTCACGCGCACTCGCCGCCTCCCCTACATACGTACGCCAACGGGACCTGAAAACCAGAGTCTCAAGAATCAAGAACCAACAAAAATGGAGCTTGTGGTCCTCACCCCCACACCAAAACACGAACGCCCAGTCCCTTTCTCTACCCCCTCCCTTTTCACCTTTTCCCCCGCTTATAATTCCACTCCACCACCACCACCACCACCATCGCCATCGCCATCTCCCCCTTTTCTCTCTCTCTCTCTCTCTTCAACACCCCCCCCCCCCAACAAGCTCGTCGGAAGCGCTCGACGGAGCCCCTCTTTCCGCGAGGGCGGCCATGGAGAAGGGAAAGCAGAGGGCGTTCCTCGAGGAGAAGGTGAAGGCCGAGGCCGTGGCCGAGTGCGAGGACGGCCCCGGCTGCGGCGGCGGCGAGGACGACGACGACTCCAAGAGGAAGAAGGTGCCGCCGTCGAGCGGGAGCAGGCGCGGGAGCGGTAAGAGCGAAATTCCGGTTCTCGGCACGTGCCGTATGCAATGCGTTCTTCGCGCCCCCTCCTCGTCTTCGCTCGCCAGCTTAGACTTTAACGAGCTCTATATCTTAGTCAAGAGTGGATTTAATGAATTTTATTCTTCCTTTTTGTTTTTGTGTGCCGCGGACGCTGGGGTGTTTAGGTGCCGCGTCGAGGAATTGCCAGGCGGAGAAGTGCACGGCCGATCTCTCGGAGGCGAGGCAGTACCACCGGAGGCACAAGGTGTGCGAGCAGCACGCCAAGGCTCCGGCGGTGGTCGTCGGCGGCCTTTACCAGCGGTTCTGTCAGCAATGTAGCAGGTCTGGTCCGATTTTATTTGCGATCCTGTCTGTGCCGTGCTGTTGCGTCGTGTCGTGTCGTGTGATGTGCTTGTGTGATCTTAAGCAGTAGTGAACTCTGAACTCAGACATGAGCTCCTGATCAGTAGAAACCACATGCTTTTCTTGCATCAATTCATGTCTACAAACTCAGGGTTCTAAGTTCATTTTGAAGATTTGTAATTTGGAGGATAAAATCTCAGACCACGTGGTAGTAATAGAATATCTAGAATTCGAATGTTTTCGTCGATTGTTCTACAGAGAGCACAGTGAAAGCAAGCGACCTGCTTGGAAATTGGGCGAGGAGTTCCTCACATTGCGGTCTAATTTCACGAAATCTGCTAGCGCGCTTGATCTTTCAGCCCTTCTATGAGAATTATTGGAGAATTTCTGTCCGAGTCGTTTTCTAAGTTGTGTGGAGACACCGATTCTCGCTCTGCTTAATTTTGAATCGCGCCATTCCGACCAAGTCCGACTGACTTCAATCTACTTTTGAAACTTGGTGGATCGGATTTCCATGATAGTAATCTACACTGAATGGACAATTATGTGTCTGAACTCTGAGCTTGCAGTGCATATGCTCGTCTTGGAAGCTAAATTCTCTCTATGATCTTAGTTACGATCGATGTGCGTCTTCATAGTTTTAATCCTCTGTATGCTGGGAGTGCGTTTTATGTTCATAAGCACACAATAACTAAGGAAATGTCTTGTCTTGAAGTTATATAAGGTTCGATCGTGATCGATGTTGTTATCTTCGCCCATCTTTTTCTTCCAACTCGGAGCTTGATGTGCAGGTTCCATGAGCTGTTGGAATTCGACGAAAACAAGAGGAGCTGCCGCAGGCGATTGGCGGGACACAACGAACGGAGAAGAAAGAACCCGGCCGAGCCTCACATCGAGGGCTCGAGTGGAAAAGCCGGCGGCAGCACTCAAATGAAGGAGCTAGTCTGTGGACAAGTCGATAATCGGGGCCGGATCCAAGAGAATGCCACCTACAAACATTTTCAGATCAGATAAGCCCGTCGGGCCGCTTTTGATGCTCTCTCTCTTCTGTCATTCTAGTCGGTGATAATCTGTATTATTCATAATCTCTCTCGACACGAACGAACGTCAAATTCGAGGTTCCTAGTCCTCCTAAATGGGGGAAGTTAAGGCGGATCGGTGTGCTCCGCTAGTTTCCATTATGTGCCGTAGGCTAACGTCATCTCTCTGTTAGATCAAATAATTTAAGCTCGAGATTCTTGGTGGGCGAGGCGTTTCGTCTCTTATCTAATAATGGCACCCTCTTTGCTCGACTCTGATGATCTGTCACGAGCGGACGGATCTGGAATCCGCTTGCGACGCCTGCTTTCGGAATGGTTGGCATTTCGGATTGATAATTTCCAGGGATCTCATGGAGTTGGGACTTAGGGAAGGTGGTATCTGGTTTCTTTTTCCTGGTCTTGAACTCGTTATCGGTATTGTTTATGTTGTTCTTGGCCAATCGGACATGCGCATCGCTCTGTACGATTGCCTGGAAGATGGGGCGGAAGGGGAGGGGAGTAGGTGGTGTCTTTTTCTCACGAGCTTGGGGCGAGGTCATGGCCTTGGTAAGTGAACTTTTTAGCTTTTGCACGCGAGCATGCGTGGTTTCCAGAAAAGGGATAATTCCAATTTGGAAAATAATTTCTCATGAATGATTGTTTTGACGAAAAAAATATTTTTGGACAATTCATTTTTATTTTTATTTTTATTTTTTGGTCTAGGATTCAAACAATCATCTTTGACCTTTTAAAATCTAAAAACAACATTGAGTATCTTTTAGAAATTTTAAAATAAAAATAAAAATAAAGTGGAAAAGTATGGTTCAATTGAAATCTCGAGGGAGTGAAGTATAGATCTTCGAAATCAGAGGATGTAAAATGCAAATGCGGTTGATGCTGATGCGATGATGGCTTGGCTAATAATGTTGCTGCTGCATCCACAGGCATTTCCTTGTCAATGTCTCTTCCTTTTCCCTCTGTTTCCAATTCATTTTATTTCTATATTCTAGGATGAAAAAAGGAAATCATCAAAAGCCCCATAATTGATTAAAATCTTAAACAAATTTTCATTCTCACCCTCTTCAGCTCCGAAATCACTTATCCTCTCTATCCTCCGCCGAAGAGTGTATATTTCACTCTTCAAATCTCTTTCAACTGGGAGCAAATCATGGGTCATGCACTAACAATGCAATTTCAATAAGTCCCACCAGACGGCAAAAGATGACATGAGCATGGACATCACAAGCGAAAGTCACTAACATGGCTTGGCTCCCTCCCGCCGGCCGGGGCGGGGCCGAGAAACAGATCCTCCATTGCTACAGTAAGCTACTGCTAAGAATACAAGACTGAATCACGACAAGCCGCGGTAGAATTGCACGCGGACATGGCTTCTTTTAAACAGCAGCATGTCTCATTTCGGTATCCGCTCCGAAGATCCGACGCCCCTCATTTGCAAAACCTTCCAAACCTTTGACCCGGTCGGCCTCGCCCATCGATGTTTAGCTGGAGTCGCGGAGAACATCGACTCGGCCCAAATCTTTTCACGCCTGACTGCGATGGGCCTAGGGGATCCTGCACAGTACCAAGTACGATCGGGCATTGAGTTGATAATACATGAGAACAGTCAAACGCTCTTTTTAGGAGTCGGGACCATCGGACCTTGGCATCAACCCTCCAAGCGTGTGGGTCACACTCCTTTCTTTCTCCCCCTTTTGAACCGGTCTTATCCCTCGAGTTTCTTTCTTTCTTTCTTTCTTTTTTAATCTTTTGGGAGAGGAACATAAAGGCTATGCTCGTGCTCGAACTCAGGATCCGTTTGTGTGAAGAAGAACCATTCCCGGAAAATTGTTTTCCAACGTTCCGAGACGACGAAAAACTAATCGTTCTATGGAAAATGTTTTTCATGAACCGAAAAAAAACAAGCTTAGATTTGAGGAAAATAACTTTTTCTTCTAGCAAGAGGAAAAATTAATTATTCTCCAAGAAAATGATTCCCATGAAAAATATTTTCGTTTATCATGAAATTTTTAATGGGTACACTTGTTTAAGTGAAAGAATTTTTTGCGAATTAGTTTTCTGGACTTTTACATGTTTGGTTTGCTGAAAATAATCAATCAATAGAAAACCATCTATGGCTAAAGACAATATGTATGCACAAAATTACTAAAATGAATTCCTAATTTGAAAAGGAGAAAATATTTTCTCGAAAAATATTTCTCTAAAAAATATTTTTTTTTGTCAAAATGTATCCTTAACATAAAAAAAGAAAAATAAAGAAGAACAACATAGAGCTCGACCTGTAATTTTATCATTTACTAAAACCACGAGAATCGAATCCTTGCAAGTTTATATATGAAGGAAGCAGGGCTTCCATTTTTCCTTCTTTCTAAAAATAACCTTAATTATGCATTAGCTGCATATTTATATGTGAGGATAAAAGTGTAACTTGCCAAATATATATAAAAGAGAAAATTAAACATCTACACGCCTATTGTTTTTTACACTATTTATCCACTCTTCTCCTCGTTTTGCTGAAGAAAAATCTAAACTTAATAAATTTCGATTGTTTTGCGGAAAATGAATGATTTGGATTAGAACGAGTGCTTGTACCGCTTAAAATTATTAGTCAAAGTAAATATTTTAATTATCGATATATTTATATTTTCGTAAACTGTGAAAATAATTTTCATTCATTTTTAAGAAATGACTTCCAAATCATTTCTCTTTTGGGAAATAAAATGTGCCCCTAGATATAAATCGAAACAAATTTAATAATTGTTGAAGATATGTATAGTGGGTATGTATCGCGATGAATATAAGGCAAACCATAAGGACCATAGGTAAATAGGCTTGAATTTTATTAGATTTCTATAAAGGTCGAATTTACGAGCGAAGAAACATTATGGATTCGTTTTGCCCTAATTAGCACAACACACACCTAAAATGTGCCGATGAAAATTATGATCGCTTGAATCCTCATCTATAATTCAATCGGCATGGATGTATTATTTGTAAATTATTAGGACGAAAATTTACCGCGGAATTCCGTAAAAAGAAGAAAAAAACAATTTAAAAGACAATCCTCCGAGCAATGCAAAAAAAAAAGGAAAAAAAAAAAAAAGATGAGAAGGAAACGTAACGCAAATCCTTCCCCAACACACGAGAAAAGGCGCAGCGCATTGGAATAAAGACGAGCAAAAGGCCAAAAAGAGAAGGAAAAAAAATAAATCGAAAGGAAAAATAAAATAACAAAAAATAATAATTATGAGTAAAATGGCGGAAATACCCAACCTGAGCGACATAAGGCCGTCCACCGAACCAACATGTGCTTCCCCTCTCGCTCTTTTTCTTGCCGTAGCCTCCGACTCTCTCTCTCTCTAGCGAGCGATAAAAATATTCAGCGTCTTATAAATTCTCCCCGTTCGGCTCCTCTTTCTTCTTCGTCTTCTTCTTCTGCTTCTTCTTCACCACTTCGCTACCTTCTCTCCCTCCCTCCCTCTCTCTCTCTCTCATCCGTCGCCCCGCGCATTACGAGCGCCAATGCCTGCGCAGAAGCGGTCCCTGCCGGAGAGCGCGAACGACGAGGACGCCTCGCCACCGAGCGGCCACCACCACCACCACCACAGCAGCCACCACAACCACCACCAGCACGCCAAGCAATCCCGCCGCGACGGGGACCCCGAGCAGGACGACCGGCCCGCCGGGGAGCCGCAGGACGGCCCCGCCGAGGGCGGGGGCGGAGGCGGAGGAGCTGACGAGGAAGAAGAAGGTCCGCCTTAGCTCCTCTTCTTCTCCTTCTCTCTTGTCTCTTGTCGTTCTCTCTCTCTCTCTCTCTCTCTCTCTCGTTGACGAGCTCTCTGTTCGTATACGTGATCTCTGCGTGCGGTGCGTGCGGCGGCATGCGAGCGCGAGCTCGCGATTGATGCGATCGGATTTCGCGCTCATTGGAAGTGATTCCTCTCGCTCTTTGTTTTGTCTCCAGATTCTCAAGGGAGCCCGTCGTCCAGCTCGGAGGAGAAACCTGAGTACTCACTCCTCGCCGCCTCTCGATCTATACCTATCGCTCCGGATTCTCTCTCCTTCGTTGCTCGTCCTTGCTTGTTAGTCGCGCGGCTCGCGCCCGTGCTGCTTTGCTTGATTTCGCTGTTTCATGTCACGTCTCCCGCGTCTCTGAGGTTGCTTGTGTTGATCTCTTGATGTGGCCGATTCAGGCGCGTCCTCTGGTGGTCAGGCTTCGCTTGATTCAGTGCATGAGAATAACTATTGCATGTTGCAATTCATTTGGCTTTGCTGCCAGTCCGACGCTGCATCTTGAGAGGATTTTCAGTTCGTTGAGATCGTGGTTTTGTCTTACACATGAATATCGCATTGCTATTTTTGTGCGTCTATTTCGATTTTAAGTTGGCGTCGCGTCCAAATTTTGGATGGCAAAATAATGACGTTGACCGGACTTCTTTTGTGCTACGTATAGATGTATTACCATGTCATACAATATTTTCGTGGCATTTTTAGTTTTTCGAAACCAACCAGAACTTATTTCAATTGTGTTGTCGCTGGAGGCGAGCCTGGATGTTCTTCCCCAAATTTTTCCTTTGATTTTTTTATCTTCCTGTCTCTGTAACTTAATTATGTTATGTTCGGTGTTTAAAATTATCAAGACAGGCTTCGCGCTTCGATTATGGTCAAAGTATTAGTTGGATCATTAATCTACTGACTTAGGTGAGGAGAAGGCAATATGCCATTTGGACTTTGGTTTCTGCTTTGAGTTGCTATGAACAGTTGGACTAATAAGCAAAAGCGATCCTTGACTAGTGATGGAGCCCAGGTGTGATATTATTAACAATTAAAGTGCCAAAGGATAAGAAAAATTTTACTTCGACAGCTGATATAGGTAGTGTTTCTGGTATGGAGTCCTGCACTTGGTCCATCAGATTAACTAGTGCATTATTAATTTGGCAGAAATGATCATTTGAGTTGAGTGGAAGATGGACGGTTGCAAGATATTGGGCATCAGTTTTAACATCCATTGCAGTTGCCTATCACTTGCTTTTGATAATATCCTTCTCTGTTCTAGACTTCTAAAACTCTGAACAGACCATGTCTCTCAGCTACTTTGCATGGTTATCATGTAGTTCTGTCTTTATAGATGGTATTTGACATCCTTATGGTGGTTACTTCCTCTTTAGGGCTCTTTGTCCAAATTTGGGCTGGTAAAGACCCCACAGAGATGGTATCTAATATCTTTGTTCATTGAACGTATTCACCAATGCAAGCATCACATATGCTTCTGTTGTTCAATGCTGCAAATGGATGTTGGACCCCATTATCTATTTTGAAATGGACCCTGTCCAGCTGGTTCACATTACTAGCCACTCGTAAAAATTGGTGCAGCTGTGAATGAATGCCATCTGACTTTGTATTTTTAAAAGAGTTCGAAAAAGTTCGAATCTGGACAGCGATAGTCTCCAAATCCAACTCCTGGGAACCTAAGGACCTTAAGGAGTGCATCAAATCCTTGCAAGCCCTAAATATCTTGGAAAGATTTCCTTGGGGTGAATCTCTTTCTATAAGCTTTGTGAATCTGAAAAGCAGGGAGAATCTCACTTTAGTATCTGGAATATCACGAAAATTGTGGCAAATGTGAACCTTAAGAGTTTACAAATACATATATCTGTGATGTCCACATCTAGTCCATTATTTGGAGAATGGTCTTGGGCTTTGTTACTATTCGTCTTTTGGCTTATGTCAGCAACAGGTTCAGAAATCCTTCTCCTTGAAAACTGAGCTGCATGTGTGGCAAAGTTTGTGTTTCTTTATCTTTGATCATCATATTGGGGATGGCCTTGTTTTTCCCCAATTCTAAGGTCAAGTTTATAAAAGTGGGATTGCTGTATTCTATTCCCAACCTCATAATATTCTCTATGCATCTGATGACAAGTTCTTTGGGAAGGACATGGTAGGGCCCGCTTTGGGGATTTTTTTTTTTGTTTTTCCTTTTTTTTTGGGGGGGGGAGGGTGTTAGTGTATGAGGTTGCTTGCTTCATATGTCCATAGATAAAAGGCCTTGCATGATCTGTTCTGTTAGCTTTTGTATTTATCTTGTTTGGTACTGAAGACTACTCCTTTGGCTTATATAGTCCCTTTAGAGTATCAGCAATTTCCATATTGAACGCTGACATCACTTATTGTTTTCTTGTTTCCTGCAGATTTGTCTATGTAAAACTATCAGACATTCGTAAAGATGTACAATGCCCAATTTGTCTAGGTACTGTTTGGCTCGGCATCTTGCGTTTAAATACTTCTGAATTCTAATATAAGTATGGCTTTATCTTTATAGGATGCATCCAGGCAAATATCCTTTACGAATCATTTGTAAAGATGGTGATGTGTGCCGACTTCTGCTGCATTAAGTATAACTGTAATAACTTAATGCGTGTTCTGAAGAGTTTGGGGAAGAAAAAAAAAGGATATGAGCTAATTAAACTTTGTTTTTGTGATATGTTGGAATTGAGGTTTAAAATCTATGTTCATAATTATGTCTTTTTGCACTGGGCAATCTCATTAACTTCAGAGGCTAGATGTGCCCATTTAATTTAAGTTCTTTGTGCAGGAAACCTACTACAAAATTAGAGTCTCTGACTCTCTGAACTGGATTGGTATAAGCAACTATTAATCTAATTGTCTTCTTTGTTGTGTACTGCCTGTACACAAGGATTTTTCTCTTTCATATTGGTGCATACGGAGATAAAAAGAAAGGAGTTTTCCTTGGAAATGTTAGCATCAACACCTATGGTGTTTTTAATGTCTTAGTCTGGGTAAAGAAGATGCCTTCAGTTCAAATTGTCCCCACAATGAGTTCTCTATCATAACCGATATGATCCCTGGACGATGACTCCATATATTTAGACTTTGGACATTTTGCCAAATTAATTGTGCTGAAACATGCCATTGTATTGATTTTGTTCAGGGAAAAGCACTACTTCGTCTTCTCCAGTCTCTCTGGTTGTTTTGAAAAGAGAATAAGATACATTATCGGACAGATTTTCGACATCGTGCAATGACTTCTAATCTTGAGCTTTAGTTATAAGATCATGATAGATTACTGTTGCAGACTTCTGTAAACCCACCACGACTCCAACCGACAATCAGAACTAGGATGGTGAACTTCTATTAGGTTCAAAAATATGACTGGCCATGATCTGGGAAAGATGGAAGTCTACTTTTCATACCTATTAAAGGTATCATTGGTAATTTCAGGGTACTTTTTGGGGAGGGTTTAACAACATAGTTACGCTTAGTTCTGGTCTTCTTGTTCAAAAAACCAGTTGATTTTTTGGATAATGTTATCCATCAGTAGTTTAGTTATCATGCTTCCCTTAAGTTGTGATTATCATAGGGATATTATAATTCATCATCTTGAGATACCTATTTGATTTTATCATGCTCTTGCAACTTCTGAAAAGCTACTTATATTTCATATGAAGTTGATATGTAGCATTACTTCTCTTGTCATCTGGTAATGACATCATACAAGAAAGGGCTGTCAAATCCGGTAATCTTTGCAGGCATCATCCGGAAAACGCGAACTGTTATGGAATGTCTGCACCGCTTTTGTAGGGAATGCATCGACAAATCAATGCGACTGGGGTATGAAACAAAGAAAAAGCTTCCCTTATTATGTCTTATGCAGCTCACAAATGCGGTAAGATGTTGTTCTGCTTGATACTTCTGTGCAGGAACAATGAATGTCCTGCTTGCCGCACTCACTGTGCCAGCCGACGCTCACTGAGAGATGATCCCAACTTTGATGCTTTAATAGCAGCTTTATATCCGGATATTGACAAATACGAGGAAGAGGTATTAAATTGACAGGGCTATGAACTTTCTTGATCAGATGATACTTCTAGGTTGTTCTTTCTCCTGTTGTTGACTGGCTTTTTGCAATTTTGTTTCAGGAGTTGGCTTTTCATGAAGAGGAGAGAAATCGCAACAAGCAGGTCGTTGAACTTGTCTCGCAGATTTGTCAGCTTGACTTATCAATTTTTGGCCCTAGTTTGCCTGTCTTGCTGGCTGTACCATTTCCCTCGTATTTCAATATGAACATAAAACACCAGAGGAAATTGTCACAGTGCATGCATATTGGATTCGAAATATATACTGCTGTAATTTTTTCTTCCTTTTCATGATTATGGGTAGTTATTGGTGGAATCTCTGATCCTCAATACTAGCCGCGATGAAAATTTTGTCGGTTCATGTATAGTGGCTATGCTCCTAATTTTCTGAACTGACAGATTCAAGCATCCATTGCTCAAATTCTTCAACGGCAGTCTGAAGCACTTGTCAAAAGACGCTCGCTGGGTAAAGACGCGGGTATTGGAATTATGGGAAGACCACAGCGGAATCTAAGGCCTTCTACTAGGAGAAGACGGAATTCTCGAGGAACTGATCATCAAGGTTCTGAAGACAATGAAGATGAACATGATAGTAATGGTGGCAAAGATTCATCTTCCGCTGATGAACGTGGTACTGAAGTTAGGCAGAGACGTCGGAGAAAAAGGACAGGACCGCGTTCATCATTACCGTCTTCATCAGCTGATGTTGAATGCCCGGATAATGATTTGGAAGCAACCAGAGATACCAGAGGAATTTCTCCTGGGCCTGGATGGAACCCAGAAGTGCTTGCTTGGGGTAGGGGTGGTACAAGAAGTCACACAAGACATGGTGGCATAAATGGTAACAACAAGCACTCTAAGAACATGCGGTTATCCAAGCTGGTTGAGTACCTCAAGAGTTTAGAGGAAAATAATGAGGTAATCTATACGCAATCAAACTTTGTCAAAAGTCAATGATAAATCCACAGCACAGAGGATTGTTGCCCATGTTTTATGTAGTTTTTCTATCTGAAGTACACTCACAGGGTACATAAAAGAGAAACCATCCTAGGTCTTTAGATTCACAACTGGTGAAGTAGTCAAGTATGGTGAACATCTTTTCCCTTTCTATGTGTCATTACGGTCCTCCTCACTTTGGATTCTTTTTTGTACAGTTAGATGTATATTTCATGCTTGTTTCTTTGGATAAAGAAAGTACTCCAACTCTGAAGCAGCCCTACCTTAGCAGCAGGCGGAGTCTGTCAATTAAACATCTATGTGATGTAAGATTTTCTCCTGGAATTGCAAATACGATTCAATTATTATTTTTTCACACTTCCTGCAGTAGTGTATTATTTTGGGTATTCTTTTATCAAGATTGTTGTGATTATGTCTATGATTTGCTAGGGACCTGCATCTGGAGATAGGTGTTTGTTTGACTTCTTAATTACGCATGTTCAGACGGTGACTTAAAGTAAAAATTCAACATGCAATTACAGGGACCCAAGTTGTCTTCAACATCCGCATTTGTCCTTAGTAAAAGTCTCACGAGCTTAGTGAAGTTGAATTTTGCAATCATAGACGATATGATGCTTTTAAGCTCTCATTTTTTCGTTTATTTTGAAATTCACCTGTTCTCAAAATCATATTTTTGGGCCAGGAGAACTCTAAAAAGAGTGCATAAATAGTGTTGACTTCAAGAACGCACTCTCAGTGGAATGTTTTAATGGATAACTTAAGATTCAGTTTGTCTTCTTTTTCTTTTTCCTGGGTTGGGGCTTCGAGGTGAATGAAAATCTGACATCCTTATGCAATCTATGCATTGTAGAATGTTGTCGTCTATTTTTTTGGGCCACTCGTCTCCTTTCTTTCTGTAAGATGAGTTCTTTACTCTGCAGTATGTTGCTCACAAAACACCTCTGCAAGCTGAAGAAGTTGAAATATTGGTGGTCAAAGGGAATGATAACATCAGCCGTCAAGGACCTAGCCTGAATCTTTTATCCTCAGCAAGTGAACGTGAAAATGTTCTCCCTGTTGTTGATCCACATAAGGCTGAGCTGCAAATTCTGGAAAAGGAAGCAACGCTTGCAGGGATAATTACTGACAATGGATCCATCAATGACTATCTGGTAAGTTAATGCCACAATGGAGCTTCATATTAATTTTTTTTTAAAAATTTTCTGGCACCATTTATCAGTAACCTCATGCTTCTGCTACTATATTCTCCTAGGATGTTTATGAGTGGTCCTTTCAATGAGCACATATGTCTTGTTGCAGATTCTAGGATACCGGCAGAGACAGAACTCCAATTCCTGACGAGTTCCATGGGCGTCTTGGGCAATATTTAAGTAAACTCTCACATACTCGTATATATACATATATAGGTAGAGAGGTGGACAGGTTTGCCAGTTGAACTCAGAGTACATGTTAGTTGATAAAGCACACCATGTAGTTCCGAAAAAGGCACACATTATTGGTTACTTTTATGTTTTCCTTCCCTTGCTGATTTGACTGCAAATTGTTATTACCAGATGATATTAGAAGGTTGGCGTCCTCGAGACGAGGAGTATTACATGTTTGATGTCTATGGATTGAGTATTTAAACAGGTATCAATCCACTCAAGAAGTCTTGCTCGAGATTTTTTCAGATTAGACGTCCGATCCTCGCATAATTTATGACCTTCAGCTGCATACATTTGGCCTTGCCTTGGCGTAGGAACAGGTGCGAAGGGGCCAGGCGGGCTGGGCGGGGCCTAGGGGGATCTTTTGGCCCTATGGGAAAAGACTGGGCGTGACTTTTCTCAGCCCGGTCTATAGCTTGACCTTAAGTAGAGTAGTCAACCCGTCCGGGCCAAGGTCCCGTGCTTCTATAGCTCGAACTCTAAGACTTCCACATAAAATCAAATAGCAGACAAGGGGCGTATTTCTTCATCTGGATGGAGTTAAGAGGGCCGTGATTACTCTCATTCAGAGCTTTCTAAAGGCTGAAGGCCTTTGAGGCCATTTTCGGCCTCAAAAGTCCGCTCTTTAACGTGCTTTGAAAACAACACCAACCCGTCCCTCTCCTCCTCCTCCTTTCCTCTTTTGCCATATCTCACCCTAACATCGCATTGTTTTCGGGCCGTTTGATGTGTGATCATAGAGGTCTTATGGTCCATACTTATGGTCGTTGGCTTCTTCATTCGGGTTTCTCAAAAAAAGAAAAAAGAAAAAGAGAGAGGCTTTATTTCCTATTTTTGATTTAAATTTTATTCTGGATAGGTCTTGGGCGGAGCATTTGAGGTCCAGTAGTTCGAATTGGCCTGAACTCAAATTAGAAAATAGGCCCAAAGAGCGGTTCGATCCAGTTATAACCAGATCCAACCCCATATAATCCATTCTTTAATTCTCATTTGATGGTATGGTATTCACTAGATGGTTATGATAATTCAAAATAATGCAGGTGTTCACGGCTTATTTTCATCCAACTCATGTCTATAATTCTCTCTAATTTTATTTTGCATTCAGTCACTTTGCCCCCTGGATAATAGAGGTAAGTATGAAAACATTTTAACAATATAAATTAAATTAGGTTGGATATTATTTGTATCAAACATGAGTCACTAGATCTGCATTACATGAAAATTAATCAAAATAGATTCAATGAATTAAATCGGGTCGGATCATTCTCGACTCAATCCAAATCCAAGAATTACCAGCTTCAATCGTCTCATTCTGGGGTTGATATGTACTTTTCACAGCGACCAGTAAGAGTCTTACATCGGAAAGTATCTATAAGCGTCTATTATTTCCTTCATTTTAGTAACTTAGCAATGAAAAAGGTAATTTCTAACCTGTCTACAGTTAGGGCGCGTTTTGTAATGATTCTATTCCTGAAAATAAATTCTAATTAGAAATGATTTTTTTTATTCTGTTCCCGAGAATAATTTCTATGCATTTTAAGCCGTTGGTAACTGTCCAAAATTTCTGATTTTGGAATAGAATTGTGTTTAGTACCATGCTCATTGATTCTGTTCCAAATCAATTTATTTTAATTTTTTTATAATTTTTTTTCTTTTCCTTTTTTCCTTTCTCTCTCTTATTCTTCTTCTTCAAGTGGTCGGTCGCCGGACGAGGGTCGGCGACCTCAACGGAGTGTTGCTTGCCCTTGGTTAGGCTGACCCTTGTCGACTGAGCCTTGTCGGTGGCCAAGCAGCCCTCGCCGGGGCGGGGCGGGGCGAGGCCCGCCTGGCCACCGGCGGGGTTGGGCGAGCCTCGCCCAGCCCTGCGGAGGCTCAGCCTCCCCAGATCTGGCGAGACCGAGCCTCATCGAGGGCTAGGCGAGCCTCCGGCGAGCTCGCCGGACCTCTCCCTAGCTTGGCGAGTCTCCAACGAGCTGCCGAACCAATTGCCGACGACCAATGGCGGTACATAAAGAAGAAGAAAAGGGAAGAAGAAGAAGAGAAAATGAAAGAAGAAGAGAATAAGGGCTTGATTCTTAGATTTGTTCCCGGAAACAAAAATCAACTTTTTTTTTTTTTTTATTCTTGATTATGTTCTAAATCTACTTTCGAGAACAAAAAATTTACCAAATACAACTCTGTTCCAAAACTACTCCCGGGAACAAAAAATCAAAATCAGGCATTAGCACTATTTTGATGGTTACCAAATAGTGCCTTAGTAAATTCTTTTAAGTTGGTAAAGACTAAAGCGTAACGGTAACAACCGATAAGCTTCTGGCGTAGTTAGGGTGCGCATGACAAAGTTTCTGGAATAAAAATTGATTTCTAGCCAGAAATTGATTTCTCAATTTCTATTTCAGAAATTGAGAAGTTAAAAATTGATTTCTTCTTCAAATCTATTTCTGAAATAGAAATCTGTTCCAGAAATAGAAAAATCAAATTACGTTACCAAACGGATTTCTGCTCCAAATCTATTCTGGAGAACAGAGAAACAGAGAAGTAGAAATTTTATCATGAGAAACCTAATACATAACATGCGGTCACTCCCATTTCATCCATATTATTTGTTACACATTTACGAAAACCATTGAGGCGATATGATAAGCACGATCGAGTGCTGTCCTCAGGCATTAGCAGAAAAAATATACTTGTGATCATTCGTAAAATCATAGTACAAGTGTTCCTTCTATGATACAAACTCTAATATCTCCATACTAAAGTTCGTTATGCCGGTACTATACAAGTTCTGATAGGACAGAGGAAGAAAAAAGAATGGTCATCTCTAGTTGTCCTTACAGTTTCGCGAGTAACTCGAAGACAGTCTAGTCTGCGGCTGAAAAAAATCGAAGGGGGTTCCAGTCCCGAAAGACTTCCTGGTGGAATTGGGAGAATCCGAAAGCAAAGGCTCGTACACTGGATTTCTGTTCTTGGGTTGAGTGATTGACAATGAAGAGACGTCTCTCTCTGTCGGCCTCGGCGGTTGTTCAATGTTTCCCAGGGACAAAATTGGCCCCCCCATGCGTTCCGCTTGCTGGAGTTTATTGATCTGACTAGGTCTGTATGTGTATCTGAAATACTTCAGAGCTAGAATAGGACCCATTCCTGCTCCAACTATGACCTGCAAAATGAACCAAAAAATAAAAATAAAAAATCCTTGTTCAGTTAGGAAAAACGCATGCAACCTTAATCTAGCATCAAGAGTGCATTTTGGTTCATTTGCACTTTTCCAGATCATATTGCTCGGGTTTGGTGGAGAGATAGTGAAAATTGTCCGGTGAGAATATGCAATGTAGTCATTATTTCAGTCCCGCCGCCATATCATCTTAATTTCCGTGCAATTACCAAAGCCTGATTAATCCTCATCTGCAGAATGGCATCGCCATACTTGACTGCTCAAAAGAAAGATCATTGAGCCCAAATGAAACATGCATCAACAAAACGATTACTCACCAACATAGTTAGCCAGTAAGATGGTTGTTGGCACAACCGGAACATTATTGTGTACATCCCGGATGAAGGGATGGCACTTAACATCCAGTTGATGATGTAGAATGCAAGCAAATTTCCCCATATGGCGAGATGTTGCAACATGGTGAACGAGCTGCATTGGCAATCGAAGTTTAAGGAGTTAGCAATTGACAAGAAGTTAAGGAAGAAACTGCATAACAAATAACTCAGCATGAAGTATTGACTTTTTCACCAGGGAACATGAGGTATCAGAAGAAGTCGAACTTATAGTAGCAAAACAGCGAATCGGGAAGCTTACTTTGTCTCCAGTGTCACCACGAAGGCTTGCAACCATATACATCCAGAGAGGACCACCATAGATACCTCCCCCATTTCGCTCTTCTCAAAAGCATATGCATGTATGCTGATGGCAAATACGACAACCGCCTGCAATTACAATCCACATTCATTAAACACAGAATAACAAGCAAGAGCCAGCAATTAGTCAAATTGTGTAAGGTCCAATTTCTTTATTCCACACAAGGCACAATCCTCTAACAGACTAAAATGTGTTACTTAAATGTTTCGCCTTCCAAAGAATGGAGCTGGCAAATGACTGTCGTACATCCAAAGACGACCTTCTCAGTGTGCAATCACATAGCCATGACTTCGTTTCACATAAGGGCAATGAAAAGGGGACTCATATATACTAGAATTCCATATTGAAATTATGAATTCCATACTCATACAATGGCAACTTAGATATTTTTCCCAAAGTCCAGGGGGTCACCATAAGCTGTCCCTATAATTAGATCAACATAGCTATTATTCAATTCTGTTGAATAAGAGAAGAATCTGCGCTCAGCTAATCTTTCTGAAAAAGTAAAACCACAGAGCAAGAAACATTCTAAATCTGCACTTACATGAAAAAGTGATCGTCCAAACCATCCAGCAAATGTGCTAGGATTCAGAAGCCTGTTTCAAGAAGTAACATTAAAGAACATTTTTTGCACCGAGAGCCGAAAGAGAGTAAAAGTCTATACTCATGATCTCATAACATATTGAGGACACACCTCCCTGCTTGGCAGTAAAAAAGAATTTGTGGATGCTGCATAACGGTCTCTTCACCAACATCTTTGTCAAGTACACTAACTAAGACAGGGATGCTGGTGTAGAAAACATTAAAGGCCATCAAGCTGACTGAGTTGAAAAGACTGGTTCCTGAAATACCTGAAATGAAGGAGAAACTGGTAGTGTGTTTGTGTTAGAACAAGAGGTACAACCATAAGGTGTGCTCGCATAGCGCGCGCACAGAGAGAGAGAGAGAGAGGGGAACCATAATGGGAACTCACAAGATTTGGATGAAACATATTAGTAATGATTTATAGAAAGAATACTGCGAGAGAAATGCTGTTCGGTTGTAGGAGTATCGCCCATGAACCAGTATCAATCTTTTCAGAAATCTGAATTCTGTAGACAGCAGTCAGAAAAGTCAACATTTGGAAGTCCCATGGCAGCAAGCACATAGAGGAAACTAAACAACAATACATGCCACGTATTCTGAAAGAATAAACCCAAAAATAAAGTATTTCAAAGGTTGAGCCCAATGAAAGGATATCCTGGAACATGAAATTTGTTGACTAGACCCATATATGTATGCTGGTCATCCCCATTTAGATCTAACCATCTCCCCACTTTCGCAGACCATCCTACTATTCCATCACTACAGGTAGACCTTTCCAGCAAACCGGTCTCTCCATTGGAATAATGTAGACTTCTTTATGGTTAGATAATAAAAGTGCTGCCACACAATGTCACTAATGCATAGAGCTGAGACTGCATAGGATCACAATTATCTACAGCAAAGGTCAGTTTCCACAGAAGAAATTCCAACTAAATACATTTAATAAGGTTTGTAGTACCAGCAGTCCAGCCCATAGAAGCCAAAATCTTTCGGCATTTTCAACAAGAACAGTCCTATAGAAATCTATTCTCTGAATTAGCAACACTGTTTCTCCAAATGACCACATATTCTATGTATTTATAGCCATAAAGTATAAATGATTTGATGTCAATGCAAACATCCAAACCAGAAAAGAACGAACATTGGGCATGAGCTGCAATACTTACTCCCAATGCTATAATCAGCAGCCCTAGCTGCCTGTAGTCCTTCTCTGCCACTAATGCCAACTCCTATGTCAGCTTGTTGAATCATCTTGACATCATTTCCACCATCTCCAATGGCCAAGGTTCTGTACTCACATGATTTTAAGAGTTGCACAAGCTGCATGAGGAACACAAGATATGACATGTAATGTCACTGAAAATGTATATTTAGGACAAAAGGAACAACAATAGTAATTAGTGGTTAGATATATTTTAAGCATTAATAGAAGTAATTTTGGCTTTTACCATACCAGCATCATAATTTAAAAATCATGTACAAGTGTAAGATACAGTAATTAACATTACTAAAAAAAAGAAAACTAATTCACAGTTACCACAATATTATGAAGAGTAAACATCACTTGCACTTTCTACGTCCTATCTTGAAAATGTTCAGTTCTCAAAAACAACTTCAAGTCATGTACTAACCCCCTCATGAAGATCATTCTACTCTAATAGAGGACAAACACAATAATCAACAAAGATAAAGCTTTGTTGCTATATATGTTGAACTTCTATATCATTTATGAAGTTTCCATCATGATACTCATGTCAATGTTTTCAAAACAGCTTTATACAGATCCAAATGAAATTCAGAGGACCAGCAGAAGCCAGAGGTACAGGAGTTCCCTGCAAATTTAAATTATTTGATGACGCTAAAAGTCAACAACTTAAAAGGAGTGAAACCTTCTGTACTAGTAGACAACCATTGGTCCCCAAGGCTTAAGCTGTCATTAGAATGGACCCATAGTGTACATCTAACATATTTTTACCACATGCCATCGAATGTTAGTTAAGCCTTACAGGTGAAACATGTATGTGACTATGTCGAACAGACAAGTGGAAACATAACACGATAATTAGAACAGAGGCAAGATAAAGATGAGAACGAGAATTTAGACTCTTCATCTTTGCTCCATTACCATGTTAGACGACTGTTTGTCCTAAGATTGCAAACTACTGAGAGACAGGCTGGCACTGTACATAGAGCACATTGCCTAGCATGCTCCATACACTTAATTTCCCCATCTTATTACCACATCTAAAATTTATTATATAGCAAAGTTCTTAGGCAGCGAATAAGGTCAGTTTGTATTAAACAAACAATCTACCGGTGACTCTCTGATCTGCTATTCGATCATGTGACAAAAAGCTAATGATTCTCTAATCTGCTATGAGATCATATGCAAATAAAGAGAGATGCAAATTTCTGGTAAAATAACATCAACTACATAATTGAAAAAAATAAATAAATCAAAACCTATCACCAAGTACCCAAGCCTTCCGTCATAATCTAACACCAAATATAGACACTTCTCAGTAGAATTACCTGAGCTTTTTGTGATGGTGTCACCCGGCAACAGATAGCTGTCCTTGACAATATGGCTAACTCAGTGAAAGCCTTCCGATGATATGTCAGAGCAATTTCAAGAGCCCATCCATCAACAACAAATGCCACATCCTAATTCAAGGGAAAAGCTGGTTACCGAAAACCAACAGTCACATTAATAAATTTGCACCCAAGCAGATCCATTGAACAAATAACTTGAGCTTGAAACTATAGGTGTCAGGTGTAGAAAGTGACAAACAGCTGAGTGGTTTAACACTCGTTATATCATCATTTAATTTCATCCGGAGGAATGATTAGAGGCAGTCTAGACCAACAAGCAGACTATTCAAGAAGCAATAAGGGTATCGTTCAAGAACGGATACAGAAAATGTACTTTTTGTCTGTGCTTGTTTGTCACCTGTGGCCGCAGGAAAAACCAACCCAAAAATTGTCAAGGAAGTCCAGAAGTTTTGATACTTCACAGGCTGGAATGCTAGCAGGTGTCTAGTATTGAATTAATCTCTGTGATAGTACCCGTTATTCTAGAACTTTGCCAGGAATAGATAACTTAATTGCTAGAGGGAGGCCCACTGGATGTAGATCAACCCAAAGCTCCTACAAGACCAATCACCCTAAAGCTCCCATAAGACTACTGGAAAGAGGTCAAATATTGAAAGCTAGGATTTAGCACCGATCTAAATGGCTAAACTCTTCAAAATGCATGCCTACATATGTGAACGTGCAAAGTCAAGGCCATATGGCTCCTTCAAATTAAAGTCATCGCCAAATTTGTTGGATAGTTTTGTTTTAATAATTACGTGCTAGCATTTCACCCTCTTAGTGACCTCTAATGAAATTAAACCTACTTAATATATATCACATAAGCACAACAAAAGATTCCCAGTGATACAACTACTATGACCAAAGAATATCCAACCTAATTCAACCTTCTCAGTTTAAGCATTGCCAATGGCAAGTATCTATTGTCAAGAAACATTCAATTAAGACAATCAAAACCCATTTTTTTCGCATATAATATGAAGCCATCAAAATACTATTTAAAGACATGGCAAGAGAGAATTGACTGAACTAAGAAAGTGGTAAGGTGAACATATATTAAACCACATGATTTACCACATGAAGTCTATAAACTTTACCTTAGGTTCTGAGGAAGTTATCTTCATTGTGAGCAAGACTCTTTCTAAGCTTCTACAGACTTCGTCTTTGGTTTTCCCATCAATTAGAAGAAGCTGACCCTTGGGCTCTGTCAGAAATGGGAAGCAAGGGAAGTCAGGAAAGCATAAATTCTGCTATTAGATTCTACCTTCCTTGTTCTCCAGCACATGATGAACTGAAACGCAAAACAAAATCAATCAACCTGGAGATATGAAGTTGCAAGACAGTGCAATCTGTATGGCAGTATTCTGCTTGTCACCAGTAAGCATCCAAAAATTTATTCCTGCTCTTCTGAGTGTCTCAATTGTTTCCGGTACACCATCCTGAGTAGTAATGTAAGATATATCATTGTTTAAATTCAACATCATCCTAAAGGCATATTAGAAAGAGCATGGGAAAATAGAGCCCTCTGAAAGAGGAAAAGCATGTGTAGATTTAGAACATCCCACAAGACATATAATTAGTCTTAGTCACCTGAAGACGATCCTCTATTGCAGTGACTCCAAGAACTTCAAAATCATGTTCAATTCTTTGACAGACCTCCGCTATTCTCCACTGCAAATCCAATTATTTCAGGAAATTAAGGTACACTATCTAAGAAAAAGCCAGAAAGGTTATGTATGACAGGAAAATAACAAAATAATGGTTAGTCTATCATTTACCTCCCTATCAACCAATGTACTGCTAGCCTCTTTGAATGATAGAGACCATTCATGATACTCATCAGCCATTAGTTCACGCCAAGCCAAGCATAAAGTGCGTAAACCCAGTTGAGAATATTGTTCAACAGCTTCCACAAAGGTCCTTGTTTGTTGCCCTGGAAAATAAATAAATTTGTCAAAAATTTATACTCACAATTAAGAAACCTACAAATTGCACCATTGACACTCCTCTGATATATCTTTCTTGGTTTTCAGGGTGTAAAGTAAAAGATGTAAGAGCACCATAACTAGCTATTGCAGTCTGACAAAGTTACCTTACATCTACTGAATCTGAAATGACAAAGCAAGTACCCGTAATATTGATCCCTAGGTCAAATTCTCACTGAAATCAATACCAAAATCAGGCAAACAGGTATACTTTCAATTCGGCTATTTTTGTAGAATTTCCAACACTGCAAAAGTAGCATTTTGAAGCATGCACCAGGCAATCCAGCCACCGGTTGCACGCAAAAAGCTCCATTTGTACAAAAAAAAAGATACTTTTTTTAAGATTATACTGAAAGTTGATGTGGCATCTGAAAAGGAAACTTTTAAATTCATCATTGAACGCAAATCCTCAAATAAGAAGCAGGTGTTATCAGCACAAGGTAGATGACATGTTCCGAAATCATCACATTCCAACCTAGAAGATTCAATAGCATTCCCCTGAAAACTGCTACCATTTTAAATTCCTGAAGAATCATGCCATCAAAAGGAAAAGAGTATACAATTACTTGAGCTTGAAATACAACAAAACCCACTAATCAAAAGAAAAACAATATCTCCCTGCTCCTAAGGACACTCAAAAGTCCGAAAATATTTAAAGAAAACAAAAACAAAAGATCCTTGACCTCTAACCGGAGAAATTCTAACCAAAGAATACACTTACTAGAACAAGTTGCGATTTTTTCAATGTCCGATAGGCAGTGGAGTACTTTTATATGATTGAGTATGGTATAACCAGAAATGGTCCCTCAACATCAATAAACAACACATATAAACATCCAAACAACTCTTTTCATCTGACAAGTTCTAACACAGGATGGGGCTAACCAGGATTGGCATGAGGAAATATTGCTTCATCTGCTCCTTTGGTCAACAGATATATCTTTCCATTCTGGCAGTCTTTCACCACTATGGACATCCTTTTCCTATCAGATGTGAACTCTAGAGTTTCCAACACCTCATAACGGATACCTATTCCATTGAACTTAATCTCTGCGAGATACAATATGGACGAAAAGTCATTTTAATTAAACATAGATGACTATGCAGAGTACAAAAGACAGAAGAAAATGACTGGTACCAAGAATATTTGCATTCCTATTGACAAGAACCATATGCAGTTTCGCAGCAGCATGAACAAGAGCATCTTCATCCTGAGATTGTGCCTTATATGAGATTGCTCCAGTTTTACTGCAGCAAGAAAATAGAAGCAAAGGAACCATAAAAACCTGTAGCATAAATACATGATACACATGTCCAAATGGTATCTATATGGTGAATTGCCACTACAATCAATAACTGCAGATATGGAAAAGCATCTCAGAAAGAAGTTGGGATCACCTTTGCACAGGGATAACTGTGTTGCATATTGCCATAACTGTTAGAAACCTAATAACATCTGGAGAGCCAGAATCAATAGCATTAAGCAGTTCCAAGTCTGTATACAAGAAGAAAACTAGTTAGAAGAGTAAAGCTGGTCACAGTAAGTGATCAAATATACTAGATGGTGACTGCATGAGATTCAAGCAAAACATCAGTTTGCAGTTTTGATTAGGCATGGTAATTCTACATTGCTGTGCAAACTATGGAAATAATCTCCAACTGATAAAACAAGTAGCTTCAAATGCTATAAATTACCTCTATGACTTAACTGGAAGATCCCACATCATCACGTTGATTGAATCAAAAATTACATTAACAGGAATATTTAGGAACTGAATTAGGTGATTTTACCACTAACAATTAGGAATTGAAATAGATGACATGCGAGCAATTAAATCTAAACTTGGCAACATCTTTTCTACCGTCCAACTCTCAGTATAGGGCACACTTCCATTTAATGACTCACATAATAAATTAAAAAATGAAAGAAATGGAGCAGTCCTTTATATTGAGGAGGACAAAATTAGATAGTCAGGACCCTATATCCTTCCATGAGCCATAAAGGCACAGAGTATCTGATTTAAACACAAAATATACAAAATGGTCATAGCCGGCGCTCTGCTTGTGTATTACAAGCCACATATATGCATATATACATGCAGGTCTAGACTTATTGTAACAAAGCCACCCAATGCTTTCAACCAAGGATAGAACTTTATTTAGCAGGCAATGCTACTTCTATGCTAATGAAACAGTACTCCTCAGAAGCAACTCGTAACATTCTGGGCTATTGCTGTCGAATGTCAAAAACAATGTGAATCAGATGAAAAGAGTAGCTTGTGTGTTTATATGAAATGGGTAGTCTTTTACCCATTGGCCACCAGCCCACTTGATAAGTCCAATTGAAAGAAACTAAATTAAAGAAATACATTAACAAAAAAGTCTTGTATCAGGAGAAACTCGATCACTTGTGACAATGTCATCTCTCGAAAAAGGTAGTGATGAATTTTCGCTTTGCCCTCAGCTAGTCTGTCAATTTATGTTGAGTAACCAGAAACATCATTTCCCATTTCCCCTCCCTTTTAGTTTTCGAGCAACTTGAAGAGGAAAATCCTTTAGGCCTGTTGATGCATCAATCTCATTGCAATTGCAAGGACTATTAGTTTTGACGAACTGGAAAAGTAGAGCCAATGGCATTTCTTTCTTATAATTAACTAAGCAGGTTTACTATTGAACGTGCCCAAGTCCCTGAAAAAAAGTGGACCAGACTCGATGGTAACCCGGATCCAGAAAAAAAAAAAAAAATGTGTATGATTCCACTCCTGGACCAAAAATACGCAAGCAAGTTTGCAGACCTTACTGGACAAAAAATACCAATGGCAATCCCCACTAATGGTTCTAAGTACCCAGAGAACGTTGTTTTTACTTTGATTGTTTTCGTGTACAAAATGGCAACAAGATTTTTAACTGCTAATGCTCCAAGGACTCAAAAGAATGAACACATAGAACGAAAGATGTCGCATGCTTTGACAGAATCAGAACCTTTCAAGGCATCCCCAGTTTCATTTCCATAAAATTTGCCACTGATGCAGCATCTTCTAAAAATCATCTTGTTTTCAGTGAGTGTTCCAGTTTTGTCAGTCAGAATGTACTCAACTTGACCCAAGTCCTCACTTATTGCTGTGCTGCCAAGGGGAGACAAAACATTTGCTACATAAAACTGCTTTCAAGATATGCCAAACTCTAATACAGGTTTCTTAAGTTAAACAACTTACTTTGCAGCATGGGCAGCAATACCAGTTTCCTGGTCAACCATTTGCTGATCCCAGTCAATAAATTTTGCATACAGACTTTTCACGAGGTCCAGAGACACCTGCCAAAAGTTTTTCGAAGGTCTCAAAGTTACTAATTTATCTGAAGCTCTTTTAGTGCAGAATTTCTCTAAAACACTTCTGTAATCTCCAGCTTGAAATAGAGCACAGGATATTAGGCCAAGCTACCTCTCTCTTTTTGTTATGTAAAGCTGGACATTACCAGCAAAATCATTTGATTCAGTCAAGGTTGACATAGTAGCTCAATTGCCCATGCATAGCAAAAATTAAGTGGTTTGATTAAAAAAGTTAGTTCCAGCTCCAGCACTAACCACTAAGCAACTCTAAGCATTTGCAACAAACTTCCATCTTTACTACCAGAGCAATCACCTGCACTGAGTCAGGTAGAAGCCTCTAATACTTTATCAAGACTTTGATCACCTCTCTAATGAGTTTTCATTTCATTAATCACTAAATCCATAGACTTCCGCTGTTTGTGAGAATGTAAATAGCAGTCTTACAAGCTATAATTAGATGAGTTTTCCATTACGATTTGATGGAAAACCAATATTTATGTCTGCATAATGCGCAGAAAAACTGCTGCAAGACTTCTTAAGAGTCCAGACTTAATTTGCAAGGACTGTCAAGAGAAAGAATGATAACATAAAATAGAACTATTTTTTCCTTAAGCCACGTCATATTTCCTTTGCTAAAAGTTAAAGTTACCTTTCTTGCAATAGGTCAACTTCCAATAACAAAGATCAAAATGCTATGATAAAAGAAGAAATTTTCTTGATTTTTCAATCATAATCTTGAGATCTCACCTTAATAGATATGGGAATCATGATGGAACAAAGAAGCTCAAACCGCAAAGGTATGACCAAGACCTCATACCAGGGACCTTCGTGTGGATACATGACATACCATTGCTTCACCAAAAAAGGACCCAAAAAGAAGGAAACACAAAATCAGCTTATGCTGCAAATTTGCAGTTAAACATAAGGGGATTAAGTTTACTAAGGAAAAAAATTTCAAGAGGCATAATAGGAAAAACCAAACAAAAGCTACATTCCAGAGCCTCTTCCTATATAAGTCACAGTTTTGGTGTCAGATCATAAAGTCAAAGCATTTGAAGATTAGCGTATAACCATTCCCATTATATTAAATCACTGAATATTTATGTGCATAAACTCAGAAACCACCTCACTTGTCTATTGTTAGTAGATATTAAGGCTACACTATTAGTTTTTACCAAATCCCATTGCTTATGACTAGAAACTTGGAAAAAAAAAACTCAAAGCTCAAGAAAATAGTTCCAACAGCTTGGCTTTAAAATATGTTTAATCTTTCCAGGAAATCTTTTACAGTTTCCAGAACATTATGAAAAACTACACTGTATCCATCAGGAGTTTTATTGCTAGATCTTAATTCAATAAGATATTTATGATCTTAGCTAATGTGTCTGGCATTTAGTTTGATATCTTTCTACCTGCTTTAATATGTACTTATTCTTCAGCCATGCACTATTACTCTGAAGTACAAAGTTTTAAAAACCGATACTTATGAAAGTACTTTAACTTTGCAGTGCAGGAAATAAGATAATTAAAATGTGGAACCAAAACAGTGGAATCACAAAGCAAATAAATGTCCCAACAAATGACACGTAGAAGTTTTCCAGGAAAAGAAGTTCACCATATGACTCGAAAATCAATCAACAAGAAAGTTACATGGTAGGAGCCTTGTTGATCTCACTGACCTTTCTTGCTTCTGTGTCCTTCCATACATTACCAGCTATCCCCAAAACCATTACAACAACTATTTGGAAGATAAATATGGCTCCAGTCAACTTGTCAATCATGGCATCCACAGCAGTAAGCTTAGGTTCTGGTACACCTCTGCTCATACCCATCTTTGTTTCATTACCTGAAGCAATAAATCAAAAAGAAATATGCACCTTAATTGCAACCTTCATGATGAGGCGTTAACAGTTATTATTTATGTGACAAAGAAACAATCATGTCAATGCACATGTCATTAGAACTCTCTCAGATTCTGCCACAATACGTGTATCTACGAAAACCAAGTTCTCCAGCTTTTAACTTACAATCATAGACTATCATCAGAAACTTCCCTTTCCAGCACATCATTCCTCACAAAACCCCAAAGAAGACAGTAAAAAGAAGCAAACACCAATAGCATTGTCATCCTAATGCTACTTCCCCAACTAAAGAGTTGGAGAAATAGAGTTATATGACGAATGAACTCACAAAAGAGTGCATGCTTTTACCACATGCCTATATGTAGCTAAAAACACACATAACCACATAATATCCAGTCTTGCCTATCCATTTCTTCTTTTAAACTTGAATACATCATGAAGTATCTTTATTGTGATATCTTCTATCTGCCAAGCACCTTCTACAGATCTTTTCTTGAACCTCCAGTGCTTGCCTTCACTGTAGCAACGGTGGACCTTCTCTAATTTCAAATTAATCTAGATTCTGCTCATAGTTACTCTTTCATTTTGATACTTAACTGGCTAACTGCGATGCAGCAAGTTGTCTTCCAGATTTGGCATGTCTATCCAGTCCAGGTCATCACAACTCGATGTCACCCCACCCTCCCTCCCTCCCTCCCTCTCTCTCTCTCTGCACGCACGCACGCAAACATGCACAGGCACATGCACGCATCTCTTCCCATCTTTCTCATCCTTTTTCTTAACAAGCCAAATACAAAGAAACAAAGAATTAAAAAAAATACTGAGCAGTAAAGTTGTTCTAGCCAACACACCTGTATAAACAGCTACTCCACAAGCCCACTCTGTATTCCGCAAGTAGCATGTTTGAAGAATGGTGTTTTTTATGGTTAAAGGGCACACATCATTATCAAGAAATGGAGGAAGTAATCGAAGGTTAGCATCAAATCTTCTGATGTCCCTATCAGGATTGGGGCACTCAATAACACCCTGTTGAAGATCCCTTTGATAATATTAGCCAGAATAAACAACCAGGATGTTGCTTTATTAGGTTCACCAAAATATAGGTAACATTCTTGCCTTGATTTTGTGCAACAGTTCAGGATCGATTCCCATGCAAGCAGAAGGTACAACCCTTGTCTTTAGATCAGTTTCACCATCAAGGGCAGCTGTCTGCACATGTTACAAGAGACTACATAATCTTTTGAAAGATGGACATGGAATTCACACAAGCACAAAAGCAGTGTTACCAACAAAATTAGATGGACTGCACCATATTTCTCTATTCAGATTCACATCAATATGCTAATAATAATTCTCATGGAAATTTATATATTTGGAAAGATGACCAAAAGCACTCAGTGGCAAGATGTAAACCAAATGCCGGAGAAATCTAAGTGGTGACTGACTGGTTTAGCACAATGCCCAAAACCAAGTGCCGAGGATGGTAACCGATTGATGTTAAAACTATTTTCTTAATAGAATATAGACTGGACAGCTGACCTAGATGAATTATTTGACTCCTGATTATACATGTTTTAGCTTGAACATTAAAGTTATTAGCACATTTTATTCTAATCTATTATCATACTAGCATATGTGCCGTAAAACCTAGGTTTGCAGTCTATCATCCCTCTCAGGCATGCTGAACAGTTAATGAGTCGCACACCAATTCTTTCGCACAGATAGCACAGCACTAATATCTGCTTAACATCTAACCATAACATAGAAGAGGAACGAAACTAGAGGATCCGCCCTGTCTAAAGTCAAACCTGCTCAAGTTTTCATTTAGGCACAAGAAGGGTTCATTCATTACCTCTATATAGCAGACTCCCTGTGGATCGGATGTTCCAAGCAAAACTAGATCGCATGGTGCTTCATCATTCTCACGAAGCCATACAATGTTACCAACACGAATGTCCTGTGCTTGAATCTAGAAGATACGGTACAATATTAAAAAGAAAAGTAAGCACAAAGTTATTTTCTCGAAAATCAGAGGTGTACTAATAAAGTCACTTCAGGATATAAAGTAGACTATCAACAAATATCACACATTTCCATTAATGCAGAGACCCCATTCTAAGATACTTTGGGCTTGAGTCTGTCTCCAAACCCTTATTATAGCAACTATAGTTATGCTTAAAAGCAAAATGAACTTCAGACCCAGAGAGGCACAAATCCAGCATAACTGTCTTATCTGTATAACATCTGCAACATCATCAAACTAAAATAACAAATAACCACCATCGTTTTGTGTGTCAAAGTAGAATATTATGTCAATAAACTTTATATCATTGAAATTGGTTCTCCAACTGCCAGTGGACTAGACAACCGCTCCTTTTTGAGGCAAACATTTCCTTTGTGTCCTCCTTATTCAACTTATATGATGAAATATGAGGTCCCCATAGTTCTACAACTCTACTCTTACCTGAAACATGAGAAGCACTCTCATCCCACCATTATTAATTCAAAAAGGAGATGAAGATACAGATGATGTAGATTATCATAATCTCAAGTTGCTCTCTTAGGTCTGCAAATATTACGCGCAATTTCTCTTCCTCTGTGCTCCCAGGAACGAAACCATTATCAAATCCAACCGCCTTTTCCAATCAAAAAGATGAAACCTAGTTTTTAAAACCACTAATCACATTAACAACCTAAACAGAGTATATCTCTCCTAGGGGCATACTATCAAACAGACCAGCATAAACAATGTACGTAGCATGTCCTGCTTTAGTTGAAGTATCGAGACAAAAGGGACGCCGAACTATGGAAGAAGATTGGCAACACCCTTCACTTCAGGAACAGGTTGACACAGCTGAGTTGGTTGGAAGTCTATTGGCAGCCTACATCATGTTGCCAGGCCAGGAATTGGTAAATCCACCATTAGCCTATTGAGGTCACATTTGAGATATATAGAGCTTTGCTTTCTAGACATCATTTCACTAGAAAACCAGCCTAAAGATTATATTTCATGTATCATTAGTTTTACATAGGAAATTTAGAAATTTCCAAATATCCGAAGGAAAGTTACCACTTTGATTGAACAGGCATTTGAGTTATACACCTAATATTCAGAAAGCATACATATTTTCATTTCATAATCGCTTAAGGTTATGAACATGAACTATGTGTAAATTGTGTAACAACCAGGTAACAACAATACTTCTACATTGTGTATACTAAATAAAAACCATTATCAGTGTAGAGAGCATTGTGATATACACAGAGGAAAAACAACAACTGACTGAAACTATAACTACCAGACTTCTATGATCTGAAAAGTTCAAATCAGCGGCAAACATGCAATAACTGACAAACCAATCCACAAGATAAAACCACTTGAGAAGATCGGTAATCATTCTTCAACAGATTTAAAAGAAAGAAACAGCTTCCTTCCACAGAAAAAGGGAAATAAAAAGGAACAGGGGAGGTTTTTTTGAGGACAATGAGGTAGGGGAACTTGAGCATGATTTATTTACCAGTTTTTTAACTCCATGACGGACAATCCATACTTCTCTCTCATTTGCCTTTTTGTCAGAGAGATATCTATTGTAATCATCCCATGCCTCTTTTGTTGCTGAGACAGCAAATATAAAGATAAGAGGACCCCATGTACTGGCAGGATTCACTGGAGTAATAAGTGACCATAGCTGAAGGCAGGCAATCAATAGAAAATACTGGTTCATGAACCGGCTGAAAACAGAAAAAAACAAAACTGTATTACATACATATACAGACCTGATTTCAGTAAATGAGAATCAATATTGGCTATGGGAAGTGGAAGAAGTGTAAGCAGACTGCCTTAAATAAGGATATGTTCAGGTGACTGTTGTTTTAGTTTCTCAACCAATTTGCACCTGAATTTTCTAGGTTTTGTATTTGTTGACTAGCAATATCTAAGTTAGTCTCCCCACAAACACCACCACCCCCCCCCCCCCCAAAAAAAAAAAAAAAATGAGGCTCACCTGAACTGCTCCCATAAGTTTTTTGGAAGAAAATTCAATATAGTGTATTTTCTGTTGGATATTCGATTGTCACAGTAGAAATCCTGAGATGATGCATCGTCATTGATATCAACATATCGCTTCATTGTTGTCCTTGAAGCAGATAATCAACTCTATGCATCTCAACACTATCAGTTTCAGAGGCCACAACGAGAAACAAATCCGCCAGAGGCTCCCATCCTGAGTAAGAGATATTCATCAACAAATGCATAAGTCACACCAATGGCCAAATAAATTAACCAAAGGGCATCAACACACCAAGGCCAATCTTCATCAAAGTCATCCATGTCGATTCATGATGATGAGATTTCACAGCTATGATAATATGACGACGCATACCTACAACTGAGTAGGCCATGAATACCACATTCTAAGCATCCTAAGAAAATGCCAACAAGTTAAGTCTACGGCCTAGATGCATCAAGCAGCATAATAAATTTGCCCAGCCGATATAAACACAATGCCACTGGCACTCATTATGTGAAATGACGAATCTTTTCAATCTCCTGCAGTTATTTAAAACTCGCGCTTCCTCGGTTCCACTCGCTAACCGCGAACATTGATTCAGCAACAAAGTGGAAAAGTAGGAGTTTTACACTACCCATGTCAAGTATCTGCTTACACCAACGAACGAGCTCAGAACACGACAGCCGAATATAATCTATCGTCGCACAATCGCCGGCACGGAGCTCCAATCCGAACTCCGTATCATCTGAATTTTTTCAAACCGTCAAGGAGTTACCATAATTGCTCACCTTTCGTCCTCAACAAAAAAGAACCTCCAAAACCTCGCTCAAAAAGCTAAACGCAGCTAATTCCCGCCACAAACATTCGACGAGCAAATCCACAAACAAGATCAACGCGCGAGTTATCGACCATAACCTATCCGAGAGAGACGCAAAGGATTCGATATCGAGCACGAAACCGCGATTGCCGAATTCCTTATGAACTCCCCGGCGTTCTCAATCTCGGATCCGAGCTCAACTACACGACCGACGGCCATCGACCGAATTGATCGGCAGAGAAGGGAGATTGGCTCACCGGGATCGACGGATTGGCATGATCCGGGCTGCAAATTCGCGTCTCTACGGCCTTTTTCGGGTGCGATCGAGGCCAATTCTTCAACCGCCGAGCTCCTCCTCTTCTCCTTCTTCTCCTTCTCCTTCTCCTTCCCGGTGTCGTCTCCTTCTGTTTCCACGTACCGCCAGGTTGAGGAAGCCGACGGAGGAAACGGTTGCGTGAGGCCGAGTAGAGCCGGGGCGGAGTGACGGGCTGCACCGTGGACCGTCGGATTACGAGGGGATGGGAATATGGACGGGCGATTGGGCCCACTACGTGGAGGTGAAAAGATGCGGAATGAGAAGTGAGGAGGGGTCAGGGGTGGGGTCAAGTTAAGTGGATTAAATTCAAATTAATAGATTTTGATTAATACATATATAATTCTACAAAAGTTATTTTTCTTGTGATATTTGGAATTGTTAATTTCATATGTCTTAATCATATTCCAGATAGGTTTTCTTTTTTCAATTTTATTTTAGTGGTCAAGTCTTATGTTTCGTACTATTTTCATTTTACTTTTGACGGCTAGTGATCAAGTTCTCTTAATCACATTTTCTACAATTTGTTGTGCTTTACTCTCTATTGCAATGGTTAATTAATAATAGAGTTTGCGTCGTTGCGGAACATTGGGTTGGATTTGAAACCCATTTCATGTTTTCTATAATTTATTTTGTCTTAAGTTAGTGATGGAGTCTAGTCCAATCACATTTTCCTAAATTTATTGTGCTTCTCTTCTATTATGGTTAAAGGCAAAAAGTGTCTCATCGACTTAGACAGGCACTATAAAAGTTAAAAAAGAAGAAGAATAAGAAGATGAATTTCATTGAGTTGTTGTACAATATATACATGCACAAATGTTTATTTAGCGAAAAAAATGAAAGATAAGCAGAAGCGAATCAACTAAATATATGCAAATTATATTATATAGCCAAAAAAAAAAAAACACTAGAAATATTGGTAATCATACGTCACTACCAGAAAGATTTTCTGTGTGACACTCCCTTGCAAATTATCCTCTTCAAAATGAATGGTGATAGGGAAGATGGCCATTGAACAAGATTTTGTTGCATGTCCATCCATATGTATGAAATCAATGGATGGCATCCCACCATATGTCAAGAGAGCACGGGGCTCGGAGATAAGGGCCCATGTCGTAAGGACATAGATTGGCATCGAGCCCAACAGTAAATGTCAATGGTGAGAGAAAGCCAGACTTTCTCCAGGGACCCTCGATCCGAGTTCATTAAGTCAAAATGCCAATCACTTTCGAGTACCTGTAGTTGCCTTCCGTCCTTTGCAAGTAGGAAAAAACATTACAATGCTAAATATAGTAAATATTTTTCTTTTATGTTTAAACTTTAGAAAAAACGGTTGCTCATTCGAATTCAAATCATAATTCGAGTTAGTATATATTGTAGTCCCAATTATCAATCCGGAAGCACCGCATGAAGTGTGACCAAAGCGTTTGAGGGGTCTAGATTAATAGAGTACAAGTATGTAGTTGATTGAAAATGGGAGGAATTGCATTAGTTCCTGAATTTTATTCATCAGGACAAATCTATGCAACCCATAAGTGAGTTCAAACTGTTGGTCCCTATACAAATTGCTATGAACATCCTCGAGATTATAATGGGAAGAAACATGAATCTGTGCGTTAAACCGTGTGTAAGCCGAGTTTAGGTAAGGTTGGAGAAATTTGCAAAGAAAGACAAAAAATTCATCTGCTGAAAGAAGGGGAACAATCTCAAGAAAAATTAGGGCAATCCCAAATGCTGGCAACCGCCTAAAGTTGTTTCATCCTACTCATTATTACAACTAGTGAATAATGCAAATCGATTTGGAAACTTACAAAACCAAAAAAAAAGAAGATGAAATAGTAACTTAAATCATGATGGCCAGCATGAATATTCTCCCCCGGGCCAGAAATTACAGACCTAAAAAACAAAAAGGTGTGGTCAGCAAGAGGGGAAAAATCTTTAGTTTGAGATGCAACTAAACCGGCATTGCACTCTTACTTCATACAATTCCTAGCTAAGCCAAGATGATATGGCCAAAAGATAAGGAAAATACAGGATAGTCGGCAAAACCTAAGCATTCTTTAAGTGTCAAAATAAAAGTCAAATTGTTGCTCTTCACGGGCCACTCTCTTATGCTATGACTGAGAAGCTTATTTCTAGGCCAGATGATTTGTCTAAAGTAAAAGCAATCAGTGTGAGGTCATTGCCTAAAATTCTATTTAGACTGTAAGTTGACAAGTCTCCTCGCATATAGCAGATTTTTTGTTTTAGCCCCAGTTACCGGGTGTGGTATTAGATTCCGAGGCTCACTCCATCAAGTCACCCCTTAAAGGTTTTCCATAGACATTGAAATAGTCAACCTTGTGAAAGAGGAATTGTAAGATGTTGGCCAGGCGAAGACATTCTTTTGCAAGGTCTAAACAAACTGCTCTATGCCATTACATTATAGTCATAATGAACTAAAGAAGAAATGTGGCAATACAGCTTTAAAAGCTTTATCGTCGGGGTAATAAAGAAAGAACAGATTGAAAAACATGACAGCTTTGATCCTAAATGTCCAAGAGGATACTTTTAGAAGCAAAGTCAAGAGGAGAGAACGAGAACAAAAGAGAGAAAATTCCATAACGGGATTGCCAGGACCTCATTGCACGATCTCTCAGATGCATGAACTCTCTGACAATACTTGTGCCGATGCCGTTCAACGTTGGTCATACATCATCATTGCAAGCTGATTGAATGTCAGAATCAGCATTCTATTTGATAAAAAACTGATCGTAGACAAAAACTTGGCAGAAGAGTTTCTCCAAAAATCTACATAAACAGTAGCCTAGTAGAAATCTCTCGTTGCCAAGTGAAGCATCACTTATTGCAAAAAAACTACAACTAGCTTGATGTTAGTCCATCTAGACTTAGAACACAGTATCGACTGGTTAGAACACAGTATCGACTGGTCTGCTCTGCAGCTCATTCAGCTTCTAAGCTCTAAGAATTTGCACAGAATGAACCCCTCGAGCACTCATTACACGTCATCATTGCAAGCTGTTGAGAAAGAGTAGTGAATGAACTCCTGATAATGATGTCATTCCTATATTCTAGAATAAATGAGTAACTATTGGAGTCTGAACATCACATCCAGAAGAATTATGCAAAAAGCTTGTAATAAATCACACATGAGCAGCATTCCAAAGTTCAAAATCCATACACCAAACATGAATGTCTAGTGATGCAACAACATTCATTCATAAGCGAAACCTACGATGGATCATTTCTAACCAAGAGTTATCTTGAATTTTTACAATAACACATAAAATTGCATATCATCATCAAGTAGTAAATCCTGGCAACAAAGAGCACTCAAAGATCGACAAAACCATAGTATGGGACCAAAAAGGATATTTTTTATCTAAAACGACAAACAGATGATCACAAGAGTTCAATTAAGGAAAAGTTCTGAAAATTCAATGCTTAGATTATTTGATAAACTGAACCGTGTTTCAATACAACTGTTCCATTACAACAGAAGACGTATCCTGCCTACTCTTAAAGCTACTACTGGAGTTTGAATGGAGCCAAAATATAAAGGTTTGATCTTTGCTTCTTGTCCTTCATCTAGTCTTGGTTCGGCCTACAAAATTAACAAAAAGGAGGAGTGTGCACTTCTTTATTAATATATAAAGGTGGAGAAACGTAAAACCATCTATGTCCAAGATAAGAGGTGCATCATTTTTTGGTGGTATTGATTACAAACACAGACATCCAGTCAACAAGGTGCCCTCACGGTTCTCTACAATACTACCAAGATACTATGAACATGACTGAGGAATGCTAGTGCACTTTAGAAATTGATTTAAAAAAAAAAGTGCGCTCTTCTCCTCGATTAGAAGAAAGCTAGCTACAATTACAAAAATAGTTCTCATTTCTAAAGCACTTTTATTTTCCCTGAATACGAATCACCAACTTCTCTATAGGTACTCTATAGTCTATATTTCCTCGTATAATTCCTAAAAATTTTGAACTCTTAACTTTCAAAGTAACTGCACAAACATAACCTCAGGTCCTCATTATATCAAGGGAAATGAGATCAAAATCAATTAAAACAAATATATCGCAGCAACTCACCGGAAGATATAAAGCAAGAAAAGGCTATCAAGGTGACCTACAGGTGATGGTTAGATACCTAAAAAACCAAGTAGAAGGGAAACCCATCAGTGAGACCACCTAGACAACCACACTATATCTTCACAAAGGTTCACACTAGCAAATCTAAACATAAATTTACACGCCTGCGCAACACATGGCAATACACGTTCGGTCTGCATTTGACCTACTAATTGCAAACACAGAGTCACAAGGTGCAACACAGAAAAGCCTAGAATACTAACATAAGCTTCAATGCCGCTCTGAATTAACATAGACTAAGGACCAATCAAGCAAATAAAAAACAAATAAGCCACCACAGAACGCTCAAGCGCGATTCAAATTTCCGCGAGAGTTGCAATCTTTGGAAAGGAAAAAAAAAAATGGAGCTGAGAATTTACCATCGGGAAGCCATCCATAGGAGCGGCGAGAGATGGAGAGCATCGAAGTCATCAATGCCGAGGAAGTAGCGGTGTGGTACGGCAGCATCGTCTCCGCGCAGGCGCTCATCTCCACGGGGCTCCTTCAGACCACAATCCACAAGCGTCACGAAAAAACCGTACCTTCCGGAATCGAGCCCGAAACCGCAGACGCGAAGATGATAGACAGGACGGGAATCGAAATCGAAAGTGAACTCTCACCTGAAAATCCGATGAGAGAGGGGCCGGTTGGTCGCGGCGGCGCGGGGCGCGGACCGGGCGGGTTTGGCGGCGCCGGACGCCAACCTCGAAGCGGCGCTGCGGGCGGAGGCCGACCGGAAAATGGATCTGGCGGCGACGGAGGCCATCTCTTGCGGCGAGTCGGTGAACGGAGGAGCAAACGAAGTATTGTCGAAGGAGGGCTTTTGGAGCAGCCACCGGTGCATTAAAACCCTTCTGGGGGAGTGTTTGGATGCTCGGATAGGGTAACACCAGTACAGGAATAGAGATGCCCGACTGCAGGTTTATGGCGCGTTTAAGAACGATTCGTTAGGAATAAATTTCGATCGAAATAATTTTTTTTATTTTGTTCCCCGGGAACTGATTTGAGTAAAAGAATGTGTTTGGTAACTCGTCCAAAATTTCTAATTCTCGGAATAGAATTGCGTTTGGTTCCGTCCGGACCGGCGAATGGCGATCAAGCGGTGGCGGGCGGTGGGGGACGGCGTTCACGGGATGATGAAAGGGAAGAAAAAGAAGAGTTGGTTTTGATTCTCAATTTTTTTTTTTTGGTAACTCAGGGAATCCTGTATGCCGATAGTCGGCGAGCAAACCCTGGAGAGTGACTGTTGGACCTACCACCACAATACTTTAGGTAAGAATCCTAACGACGCATTTGGGATTCGAACTTCTCCTCTTTGTGAGGGGAAGAGAGCCCGAGTCAGCTGGGCGGTGGTTGATTCTCAAATTTATTCCCGAAACAAAAATTAACTTTTTTTTATTTTTGATTCTACTCCAAATTTGTTCTCGGGAATAAAAATTTTACCAAACACGATTCTATTCCAAAACTACTAAAGGAACAAAAAAATGAGAATCGGGTACTGTTTGGCACGTTACCAAACAGTCCCTTAACCCAAGCCCGAAACCCGGGTCCACTGTCACGGCCCGCGACCCGGAATGGCGGACCCGGGAGCCCCGGCCGTAGTAGCTCCAGCCATTCTCGAGGTCCTCTCTCTTCTCTCTCTTCTCTCTCTCTACACCTTCTGCAATCTGCTCTAGGGTTCGGGTTGATGATTACCGGCTCCGCGCTACCGATTCGCGCTTCGGTTGCGAGCGGCTGCTGACCCATTTTTGGGCTCTTGGTAGATTCTCCGGCGATGGCGTCTCTGTTCAAGGTACGCAATTTCGTCTCTCTGTCGTCATTTGCGTGGCGTTCTGCGTTGCTCCGTGCGATTGATCGGACGAGTTTAGATTGCTCCAGAAAAGCTCGTGGAAGGAGATTGTTCCGGTTTGGTTCTTTCCCGCCCCGATGGACCCTCTTGTTTTTCGGGAAGTTCCGGCGGGACCTGATTATTCAAATGTTACATCGTTTGTTTTGGGTTGGATGATTGCACGATGGGCATTCCGGATCAAATTTTTTTTTTTTTGAAGATTATTTGGTCATTGAAGCCTTTAGAGCGCGCGTGTTGAAAACCCTTTGAAGAAAGATGTATCCTTTTGCTTCGAATGGTTTTTGCCACCCGCTTTTAGGAGACTTCGTGTTTTTTCATTCGGGTGCTTTCTGTGTAGCAGATTATCTGGATGTTTCTCTAATGCTTATTTTCCGGTTCTGAAGCCCGCAGCATGATTGCTGCGACGAAATTAAGAGTTTGTTCTGGAGTTGTGTCGGCCGACTTTTACAATTTCTCTTTTGGTGTTTTTGTGTGACTGAGGTTAAGGTTTTGCGGACTAGGCTGGAGCTTTTGTCTATATTTGAGAGAATTAACATAGGCATCACTCGATACCCTCTTTCTTCATGAGTTCTGCGGGTGATTAAAGATGCATGAACATAAAATAGACTTGGCTTTGGCGAAGAAAATATGCATATGCGTGTATATCTGTGTGACAGGATGCAGTGATTCCCTTTTCTTGCCTTCTTTTGATTTGTTTCTTCATCTCAGGACCAAAACAAGCTTTCGGCATACCGAGACAGAAAATTTTCTGGTACACAGGAGGAATTTGAACAAGCACTGCTGTCTTCTACCACTGTTTACATTGGGAATATGTCCTTCTACACAACTGAAGAACAAGTTTACGAGCTTTTCAGCAGAGCTGGAGAAATCAAGAAGATTATCATGGGATTGGATAAGAATAGCAAAACACCTTGTGGCTTCTGTTTTGTTTTGTATGGCCTAAATCCTCAAAAACCTCATATAGAGTTTCACTTTAATTGTGAAGTCCTTAAGTTTCCTTGGATTGTCCACTTTAGGCACATTAGATTGATTTCAATTTCTCAATTGATTTTGTACTGCATTAGTGAAATTTATCGAGATAATTTGTTCTAGAGCTGGTGGTGTCGGTAATTTTTAGCAATGATGTCATCGGCTAGGTCTAATGGCTTAAGTGGATAGGCTGGTGTTCTTTAGCAGAAGGGAAATGAATAGCTCAATTTGTACTCAATGCGGTTTTTAGTGTAACATTGACATCATAATGGATGCTCTTTGTACTATGATCTTTTTATCCCATCTTACTGTGATTTTAATTTTGCATATTTGTATGATAGCACATTGGTTATATTTACTTCGGTTGGATTAGTGCCAGCTAAAGCCATTACTGAGGGCGCTCCTATTGCTGTGACATATTTACACCCACTTATCTTGCTGTGTATACGAGTTTTCTAATGTATCTTATTTATTAATTTCTTTTAGATACTATTCTAGAGAAGATACCGAAGATGCTGTCAAATATATTAGTGGGACAATTCTTGATGACCGTCCGATCCGTGTAGATTTTGATTGGGGATTTCAGGAAGGAAGGCAATGGGGCCGTGGTCGAAGTGGTGGACAAGTGAGATTGCCTCTTTTCTCTGTTTAAAAATCTAGAGCAACTTAATTTGTTTCAACTAAATCATACTTTCTAATTTGTTTCTTCAGGTACGAGATGAATATCGCACTGACTATGATCCAGATATCCTTTTAAAATTATATTTCTAATAGCTCTGGTCCTCTTAAGTTCAAATAAATGCGAGTTATTTTAGTTGGAAATGGTTTCTAGAGTAAACTACATAATAGCATGAAGATATGTGCTGGCATTCTGCTTTTGGCCCAAATGATAATAGCTGGTACTGCTGCATATCGTCGTCCAAAGAATGTTTGGTGTTTAAAAGTTTAAGGTTGATAATGCGGAGAAATTTTTCAGCCAAGCTCACAAATGATATAAATATTAATGTTTATAATTTCATCTATGGATATATTTGAGTTTCTTGAATTGCTCATTTTGATATCTGTTATCCTTCGTAACGTTCTTCTTCACATTTATAATACGGACCACTTTTTCGGCTGAGCTTATAAATGGTATAAATACTAATGTTTATAATTACATCCATGGATATATTTGAAATTCTTGGATTGCTCATTATTTTAGTTATCCTTCGTAACGTTCTTCTTCACATTTATCTCTCTCTCTCTCTCTCTCTCTCTTTTTGAGGTACTAGTTGAAATATCATCTTGTGTGGAAGAATATTGTTGATGTATTTTTTCCTCAAAATCTGTCTTATAAATATAGTTGGAAGACTTTATATTTGCCATTTAATTTTCCTATAACATGTTCACGTAGAGGTGGATATGGAAAGTTAGTACAGAAAGAGTTGGAAGTGCAACGGCAGCTTGTAGACTATGGTGCTGGTTCTTTGGGCTCCTACCCACCTGTTATACCACCTCCTTGTAAGTGTTCTAGGGTTGGTTTCACTACATCTATCTGTGTGCTCTAGTGTGGTAAATGGGCTGGTCTTTGTACTACGTCCTTGGTGGCGAATGAGTTGCTGGTTGCAAGATGAATACACAATTGGATTAACCAAATTCAGGGAATTAATTGCTGCTTTCATGCTACATGAGTCGTTAGTCAACATTTAAACTCACAATCTCTACCTCAGTTCAGCAGATGCCTGGAAATACCCAATACCTCTACAATGCAATGCAGCATCAAGGCCCATGTTTTTCTTGTGCCGCTTAGACTATTTTGTATTGCCTTTTATTTGAAGAGTACTATCGAAATCTTATGACTATATGGTTTTTCAGACGGAAGGCATGGTGGAAGCCAGAGTCATGGCGGATCATACCGTTACAGTAGAGGTGACATTGGCAAAAATGATTGTAGATCCTTTTGACATTTGAACAATTTCATAGGCAATACTTGTTTATACTTTCTACCTGATAACGCAGATTATAATCGGAAACGAAACCGAGAAGATGACCGTCGTCCATATGAATCTTCAAAGAGAACGTCAGACCATGAATCCAGTAGAGACCAAGATCCTGAGTCGAGACTGGTAATGTCACCTTTAGATACTGTTTAACATTAGTATTTGTATCTTCAAGTCTATCCATTCCAGTTTGGTTTCTTTATTTTTCCTGAAATTGCAAGTATCTATCTACTGGAGATACAGTACTTGTATCTTAAGAATATGATATAGAGAAATTTAGTCTGGCTGGTTCACTTGAGTGGGTTTTTTGGATTATAGCCGTTCACCATGTACCTCTATTCTGAAGCATGCAAATTACTTTGCAACTTGTTAGCACCACCAATAGTTTCATGCTGTCTTGTCAGAGTTCATTTAGTTGAGAGAAGGGAGTGTGTGCTCGTATGTCCCATTTTTGTTGTCATAACCGTGCTGAAAGCTGGCTGGTACATTTAAATAATGAATATGACAACAGAACAAACGATGGTGATTTTGCTGTATGTGTTTCTTCATGATATCTGGATGTTGCTATTTGGGAAGTTTATGGTCTCGTTTAATTTTGTAGGAGAAGAATCCACGCTTCCGTGAAAGTGGTGACTCTGATGAGGAGGAGGAGGATCGTAAAAGACGAGCTTAGCCTGATCTCCTGTCATTGACAATTGGGTGCGAGCAGTGGCGTCTGAAATTTTAATAGAGAGGATCTTGCAACTGCAATCTTGAAGCAATCATACTATACATTCTCATGATGATTAGTGAAAATCAAGCTATCTGATATTGATCTCAAACCACCATTTTATAATGACCTGTAAAAGCGTAGGACCTTGTCGACCCTTCGGCAGTGTTAAGTAACCAACGGAAATGATGAGCTTGTTAGACATTGAGGCTTTCTTCACAAAAATTGGTTTCTGCAAAAATTTAACTAGTCAGAGTCTTTGCAATTTACTGCTGTGGGAAAGGCATTACCATTTTCATGTTCTTATTCGAGGTTTATGACCATTTGGCGCTTGGTTGCTTCGACGACATGTTAAAAGGTCTTCTGAGTTGAGAGTTCCAATGCAGCATGGACAAGCTATGTCTTCACTGATTCATTTGAAATTTCTCCAACGTTTAACATGACGTAATTAATCTGATTGTGAAATCCCTTCCATTTTGATAGGATGAGGACCGCCTTTAGTATGGTGGATATTAGAAAGCTATGGTGCCTGGATGGTCAAAATGTTCCCTTTATTGGTATTTTTTACATATGCAACAGATGAAGTCATGTTCTTTAATCGTGAAGATCAATGACGGTGCGACATTTTCAGTAACTCGATATCGTATAATTCCATCACCAAAAAAGATGAGTTAAAATAATGCATCTCAGGATGGCCAAGGCAAAATGGTGATGCATCTCAGGGGGAACTGACATCTGGATTATAGGGTGGATCAGAGAGAGACTTTGGCCCTTCATTTCTTACCGGAACTGTATTAGAACGCACTGAACAGGGAGAGTTAATTTAACCAGCCACACCATGAAACCGACTCGAGAAACAGGTAACCAGGGGCCATCTTGGGATCATTGCTGGTGGTTACCGTAAGGGAACTGACCCAGGATGGGGGGTTGCCTCCTACGGGGCCTCTGTCTAACATCAGTTCATTCATTTTTGGCATTCATAAAACCAACTTCTACCCATGCCTCAATTCTAGCTTTAATATTAACATTTTTTTTCATGTTTGTGCATGATAATGACCGTTATTCGGCTAATCGCAATAGTACTTAGTGAAAGGAAAGAGTTCTCTGTCCAGTTGCCCATGCACTGGCATTGCTACGCAGAAGTACGCATTCAGATACTTCAGGGCGATAGAGAGTTGTAGAAATTGATATAAAACCAGTGCCAACTGCAGTACTTGCAACTCCCAGCTGTCCGCAGGTTTTAGCTTTCCAAAGCCTCAGGTTGGTGTCATCACTCCCAGATATAATAGAACTTGCGTCACAACTGAACTCTCTGACCAATTGAATAAGCAACTACAGAGAGATTACAAACGACGGGAATGCCAATGGCATGTGAAAATTATGACCGAGACCTTGTGTCACGACCCGAAAAAAGGGATGATTCAAGAAGGTTCTACACAATGGCAGTGACCAACCTTTGGAGCGAGCAACCCTCAACCAATATCCGTTTTCTCGAGTGTTCTAGAATAGTCTTAGGGGCAAGCGATACAAGCAATACAATAAATGTACAAGTACGTAAAAAAATGCGAATAACTGGAAGTTTGGGAGATATGATCTCCACCGTCAAATTGAGGTGAGATCTATGAATACAATTTATCCTATATAGGGTCTCCTCTCCTTATTGTATCAACTCATTCACAAGTGAAATACAAATCCAGAACTTCTCTCTCTAGAGTTCCTCTTTAAGATCCTTGCGAGTCTAAGCTGCTTGAGAGAAATTCTAAGGCCGCATGGTTAAGCAACGCTAGATCGATCAGCCCATGACACTTGCATGTGAAATAGATTCAGGATCAAACCTAATTCTCATGCTCAACATCAATGTAAGGCCCATATACGATGTTGGATACTTTAACCTACCAACAACATAAGGTTAAATTCATAAAACCAATCTAAACACCTCTGAATCTGTTGGACACCTACAAAATAAGGTTAAATTCAAAGAACCAATCTACCCACCTCTTAATCTTTAAAGAAGTCCTTTCAGCATCAACAGTTGCAATCTTTTGCCTTAAATGTAGCATTTTATTAGGTTCCAACCAATCTACAAGATCACCACATCCACATAGAGCCTTGAAAAAATAAACTCCCCTATTTACATAATACTGCATACTGCCTTGCACAACTCGAAAAGTATCCGCCAAATTCCACATTCACTTCAATGCTTTATTTCACATATTTTTGCTTTATTCCCCGTATGTCAATTAAGAAAAGGGGAACAAAAAGTTGAAATATTTTCAATTGCTAGTGCACTCCCTGGGCAGCCCAATAGCTGCAGTCTAAGAGATTGGAGAAGAACATACAGAAATGCTATCAGAAGAGAATTGCAACACAATACAAACTAGATTTAACTGTTGTTTTTACAGCAGTGAAGTTCATCAGATCCATTGCATTTCAAGAAATAGAATTTGTTTATCTCTGAATAGGAAGAGCTGAGTAGTAATGACTACATAACTAAACTGTACATCATAGATTAAGTTGTTCTTCAACTAATCTCCAAATTAGAAAGAGAGGATATTCTGCATTAAGAAGAAAGAACAACTGCATATAAAGTTGTATGCATCTTCATATTCAGTTACTGAAGCTGCTCGGCATGATTCACCAGATTATATTACTATCAATTCAGACAATAAGTTGCCTCAGTGAAAGTTTTCAAATTAAGTTCTTCCTTCATCTCTAAAAAATCTCACTTCCAGTGAAAGACTGAAGCTTGCCCGATTACCGCAGTGATGGTTTTTCCTGTTTGGGATCACATACGCAATTTGTAGAGGGTTATGTTGCAGTCACTGCAAGGAAAAAGAAGGCTATCATGACATGCCTTAAATTTAATAGCAAAGGAAATAATCTTATCAAAGTTAAAGCTGATTGAGACGAAAGAAAGTGGTGAATCACATCTGTTGAGCATCCAAAAACATAGATAAAGTAGACAAATAACAAACTACAACAGCTGGATAACAAAACCAGATGTGAAACCTCCAATGAACATCTTGCGGGAGCATGTGAGAAGAAGGAACAAAGAAAATATCTTCAGTAGGATGGGACAAATGAAATGCATACAAACCTTCCTAATGTTGCCAATTTTCCAGGGTTGAATCTTACAGATATTGACTGTGTCCGTTCCCCATTCAAAACTGCTTATTCACTGAGATCTACACAGAAGGATAATAAGAAGTGTCAGGATAAAAGATTATAAGTACCATAACAAAAAATGAAGAGAAATTACTGTCCAAGAACACCTGTTCTAATTCCAAATATCTACTTGAGCACCAGCTGTATCAAAAAGTTCACCATCCCATTGGTGATCAACTGCCACGCACCAATTAAGATTCTATCAATTCCGCAGGATAAGAGAATTTGACCACTTGTAGATACCATCAAAGCTCTCACAGGACTCTGATGACTGGAATATTGACATACTGTTTGCCTGTCAATAGATTTTTAAACAGATACTTTTACTATACATTTTTCTGTTGTAAACAAATAAAGATACCAGATGCAAACTCCATGAAGACCTGAAAACAACGTTGAATGAGTGTTACCTCGAAGCGATGTCCCAAAGGCGGATATCCATAAGATGAAAATAACAATGACAACTAGCTGTCTACCAGCCATTTAGTTAATATTAACAGTTCACACTTGCAGGGAAACAAGTTTGATAGATGACGTGTAATTAAGATGCAAGTATATGAAGGGCTTCACCACTGCTATGTGAAGGGCTTCACCACTGCCATTTCGGAAAATGAAAACGTAAAACCAGGTCCTGGACAGGAAATTTCTCCAAGGGAAGAACAACAAGAACTGCAGCGTAACGGAGAGAGTGACGACCAATGAAAACAAATGCTAATAGAACAAAGTCTCTAGCCCCAAGATTATTACTCAGTGCAAAAAAGTGTAGCGAGGTCAAGCACAGAAAAAAAGTAAGATTATAAAGGAACGGCATGAAGAGTTTAGTTCAGCATATAGCTTATAGATCATTAGTAGCAATAAGCATTATAAAAGCTGGGAAGGTTGCTCTGGCACAAGCACAAGCAGATAATTCAACAATCGAAGAACCATATCCAATCAGCTAATGATTGGGTAAAGACCAATGGGAGTTGGCAACTTCAACTTTGATAAAGAAATGTCCATGTATTTACAGGTACATATCGCTGTTCAGCTCGAGCAAAATTTGATTCTAAAATCACAAGAAGCTCTCCTACATTACTGACCATACACATCATGGAAATAGGAATACTCTCAGCTCATCTAACAAAAGAATAAAACCTGATGATTAGAAAACCTTTCACTGTGTCAGTGTAGATGTATTGAGTATAAAAGGTACAATGCATAAATAATCACCACGTGATCCGCATTTCGGCTCCGACCGAGCAGCAAAAGAACTTTCAAACGGACAGAAGGGCCCAATGCTTTCCACATGCATGGAAAAATGTCCAAAAACGGAAACTGCGACTGGTGAGTTCGTGCCCAAAAATTTCTATCTGGCCAAAGGTTCTAACTGAACTTCCATTCTCCCAGTAGGTTGAGCCTCCTTTTCTCCAGCAATTCCTCTTGGGCTCAAAAGATCCAAGGAATCATCTTCCTCCAGATTACCCAACACCCAACTACTTCTTCCATATATTCTCGCCCTTTGCCGCTGCTTTTCACGGTACTCCAGGTATATGACTATCACTGCACCAATCAAGAACCAGATAACTAAAGCCCAATCAAGTCCATGAACATTTTCACCACCATATCTGGCTCCTAAGAGCTTCATTCCACTTATCAGGGCAGCCACACCAGCAGCAATGGCCAATCTGCCAACTATCACATGAAAATATTCCCAAAGAATCCTTTTCGAAGAAACGTCCTCTCCATTGGCAGGTCTTTTCGGTCTAAAATATGCATTTAGTGGCTGTACACAGGCCAAAAATATAGCAGTGAAGCCAAACTTTACATGCAATGAGTTTGTACGTAAACCACGAAGCTCAGCTACCGCAAATAGAAGGGCGAGCAAGACAATGGATAAACCTGAGTACTGCAAGTAAACATGTATCTTGTACCATTGGTCACCTTTTACATGTTTCAGGTATCTAGCGGCCAATATTCCGCCAGGGAGCAAAATACCCCAAGCGAGAAACATCATAAAACCATGAACTGCTAATACTGGCCGTAGATCCTGCTCAGCCTCAGCAGAACCACGCATAAGTAGCACTCGCACAGGCCTTTGACTGGTTATGTGATGCATATTTCTCTCACTTAAGCGCTCATTAGTCCATTTAGCACCCATTGCCCATATCACTTTAAGAGGAGTGGTGGGGTCGACTATGTTCCTACATTCTGGCCTGTTGCTATGACTGCACTCTGGTTTCAGTGGACGAGTGAACTCCATTGTGATAATCCCATTTTCTGACTTGCACCTCACATATGTCAAATTTTCATTTGTTGGATGCACACTGGATGCATCCTGCCCATCTATCCAGTATGTATTGACCCTTCCCGTGCCATTACTGTCAACCCAACCAACATAAGCATAGCTGTTCACCATTCCACTACCAAATCCAATTGCAAGATAACCACTTTTCTTCTCCCCACGCGCAGCAATGGATATCGATTTCTCAGACAAAGTCCAGTAAAAATTTACCTGTTGATCATCCAAAACAACGCTGTTGTTGTACATATCAGCTAAACCACCATCAACCACTTGAACTCTCCATCCCATTTTCTGATGATACAACGACTGATAGTAAACTTGATCCGGTGTGTTCCTATCAGGTGCCCAAAACAACTCCATTGGACTGGCAGGGACTCCTTCAGCTTCAGGCCCTCCAGCATACACAGTCTCTGTTGTATTCCTCAAAGTGGCATTACCGCCAAGAAAATCTGAAGTGATGTAGAATGCAACATCATGCCCTGCTTGTATCGAAAACTTTACACGTACCCCTCTTTCCACTCGCAGCACAGGTGCCTCCTTCTTATTGATATAAAGCACTTTTGAAGGGTTTGGTGGATTTGGGTAATGCATTGCCTCACCAGTCACAACAACAAGAGGCATGTTGGGATCTGCAATAATCAAATCCTGGTCCTCCTTATCCTCTGCATCCAGCGGACCAAGACAATCATCGACCCTTTCGGAGACATTCAACAGCAAATGACCAAATCGCACAGACTCCTCACCTCCGTGATTCTGAGGCAGATAATATGGCCTCAGAGTATCTGGTGGGCTCATCAACCCCAATGCCCAAATCACAGTCGCATTGTCTTTATAATTCACAGGCAAATCATACTTCTTATCAACAACACTCAGCTTCCTCCGGTACCTGATGAAGGATATACCATCTCTTCTATGCCCATACACCAACGCAGTATTATTCACTGCAACGGGGTCGGAAGGCTCATATATCGTATCAGGGCAGACTCCCTTTGCATTTCCATCCTTATTAATTGTACACTCACTGTACCTCGTAATAAAATAATCATCTGCGAATGGAATGCCCTCCTCCGTGAACCCCGTCACTACCACATCAGCTCCATTCATGTACTCAGACGTGGCTTCCGGGTTTGCCCAACCGAAAGCCATGTAATTCTGCGTCCCAATTGCCGCTTCTAACCCAATATCAATAACATCTTGATCCACATCCAATGTCCACCACACACGATAGTTGGGAGACAACACTTTACAGTTCTCAAACATCGTCGGCTCCCTATAAACCCTAACCGCCCCATCACCGGGATTCGGGGTCGGGGCCGGGCTCATCTCCGATTTATTCGGAAACACCACATGCCCAAAGTCCGACGCCGTGGGCAAGTCCCACACGGCCAGAACCGGGATCTGATCCCAGCTAACATTACTCCTCAAACGAACGGTGAAAGACTCGTTTTTGTACGTCCGATTCAAAACCTGATCGGAGACGGCGTAACCGGACGTCATGTTACCCAAATCGGGCGCGATCGCGCCCCACCAATGCACGTCGAACCCGGAGAGCATGTCGAACCGGGAAACCCTAAAGGAGCAGTCGTCGATCACCCTGACGGTGCCGCGCACCTGGTGCTGGACCATCCTGAGCTCGGATTCGAGCCCGACGAGGGAGCTCGAGTTGGAGCAGCTCCGGCCCGGATCGGCGGCGCGGCAGGAGAGGAAGGAGAAGGCGAAGAGGAGCCATGGGAGGAGCGCGAGCTTGGGGAGGATCATTTGACCCCGATTTGCATCCGGCTTCACGCGGCCGGAGGTCCCGTGCCCCGGGGGGGGGGGGGGGGGTGGTGAGATCGAATTGGCGACGGCGGCGGCGGCGGCGGTTCCGCGAGATCGAGGGAGGGAGACGGCGAGTGGAGGGAGGAGTGACTCGGGCTGAACGAGTCGCCGACTCGGTGGTGCTTTTCGGGAAGTGCTCTGATGACGAGCGGGTCACGACACCGCGTGGCTCGGTTTTTGAGGCGTGGAGGTCGAGGGCGTTTTCGTAATATCGAGGAATTCTTTGCCCTGGAAAGTGGAGGCGTCGTGTCGGGAAAGTGGTTCGGAGGTTGCTTCCGCGAAAGAGGGCCGGCGAGAAACGCCTCGCCGAGAAGCAACCGGCTTTCTCGTCTTTTGTTTAGGGCTGTTTGTTTGTATTCTTTTTTTTTTTTTTTTTTTATGAACAGATTTTCTATTTTTTTGTTTTCGGAAACAAAAAAAAAATAAAAACACATTTATTTGTGTTTTTGTTCCAAATCAACTTTTTTTTCTTAAAAAAAAAGAATCGAAAAACTTTTTTGTTTCTTAACGTTTTAAAAAAACTCTTCTCTCTTTTTTTCTTTTCTTTTCTTTTTTTTTTTCTTTTTTTTTCTTTGACCGGTCGCGGTCTCGGACATGACCGGCGACCGGCTGTTGAGGGCCGGCGACCGAGTGTCGCCGGCCCAGTGGCGAGGCCGAGTCGCCATTTGCGGGCGAACTTCGGCTCGCGCCAGATCCGGGCGAGCTCGAGCTCGCCTAGCCAAGGCAAGCCGAGCCTCGCCGACGCGCCTCGCCGTGGCGGGCGAGGCCACCGGCCAAAAGGAATAAAAAAGAAAAAAAAAGAAAAAAGGAAAAATAAAATAAGAATATTAAAAAATTAAAAAAAATAGAAAAAAAACACAAATTTACTAAACATGTTTTGTTTTTTTTATTAGAACAAGTTTACCAAACGCGTTTTCTAGTCAAAAATTGTTTTTCGGAAACGTAAATAATTTTTTTTATTTTTATTCTCCAACAATTTTTGAATGTAAATACAAACAAACGCACCCTTAATGTCGGCCCCAACATTAAAAAAAGAAAAAAAAAATCTTGTATTAAAAGTGCTGTTGTTTTTGGGTCTATTGTTTGTGTTTGGCATTATGGAATGATTTGTTGGCGTCTTTGAGGCCGTTGTTAATTGGGTCATCGCTAGGACACGCACACCTAATTGCTTTGCAGGAAAGAAATGAATTTTTTTCCCCATTTTCTCCCCTTTTTTTCTCTTTTGGTAACGACATGAAGTGACATGTAAACAGAAAGTGCAGTTCACGTGCTGGATGAAGTGAACAACTTGTGAGAAGAACAACGGGGAATCTTGAGGACTTGGCAGAGGAACACATGCCATGAATCTGGACGTCGATGTCAGCACAAATTTCGAACGGCTATCACTGACTAGATTGACGCGTGGTCAAATTGAAGATTATGGACTGAATTGACGGTCTATAAATTTCGAACAGCTGTCATTGACTGGATTGACACGTTATCAATTGTAACATCAATTAGTTGAATGGACTATGTTAAAAAACTGTTATGCAGGTGAGTTGCAGCCTGCGATCCAAACTACTGAGGCCGGATTTTTGGAGTTAGTTCACCCTCGCGGGATTGCGACACTTTGTCCCAACCATTGTAGCACATGTGTTGCCCAGGGTATAAGGGGCATGATGACTTGACGTTGGTCAAATTGAAGAGTGTGAACTAAATTGACGTTGTACAATAAGTTTACGACTTTTTGGATATTCATTTTACAAAAGAAATAGATGCACGTGCTCCATTCGAAATTCAATGGACCATCTGATTAGCATAAACTTCACTGTTCCGGTGAAAATGGCAAGAATTGTAAAACCATAAGTTCACGCACAAGAGAAAGAGAGAGTTAAGAGAATGATCTTGCTGCGCCCTTTTGCATTGTGCAACGAGATCAAACATAGAGCTAAAATAGGATCTTAGGTGAGAAAGAAACGGCATGAAGAGTTTAGTTCAGCAGGTAGCTCATTGATCGTTACTAGTAATGAGCAGTGAAATAGCTGGAAAGTTTGCCATGGTGTGGGCGCAAGATTAACCGCATGATCCCAATTGATTTTGAACTGCATCAGTGAAACCTTGATAAGATAATATGTTCAAGTAGTCGGTGGTGTCTATAATTGTTAGCAATGGTGTGAATCGGCAACTCTGGTTGCATCAGGTGGGTTGGCATGTGTTCTTTAGCATAGGGCAGGAGCATAGTCCTTTGTGTACTCATCACGATTCTAAGATGTAACATCGAAATCGTCACGCATGCTTTTCGTACTGTGATCATTTCATCCCCATCTCGTTGTGATTCTTATCTTACGAGTTCTTTCAATTGGAAATGGTTTCAAGAAAGAACTTTAGCAACGCGCGAAGATATAAACGGGCATTCTTCCTTCAGGGCAAATGTTCATGATAGGAAGTGCGTGCACATTATCAATTTTTGAAGAGCGTATGCCGATAAAAAAATCCTTCCATTTTGATAGGTGCCCATATGTTCAAATCAGTTGGAATTGACAACATGGTGATGGGGTGGATCATGGGAGAATTACCAAAAAAGTCCTGAACCTATTGCAATTGTGCCAATTCAATCTTAAACTGTTTTTTGGGGCCAATTTAGTCATAAACCATTTACAATTGTACCAATTCAATCCATCCGGTCAAAATTAGCCAGCTGGCACTAACGTGGACGTCAGCCGGGGACAACTGGCCAGCAAACGTTGATGTGGCAAATTTTGTTTTCAATTTTTTAATTATTTTTTTTCGATTTTTTTTATTTTTTTATTTTTTTCCCACGTTCTTCTTCCTCCGGCCGGCAAGGCTAACCTCGCCGACCACCGGGTGTAGGCGAGTCTCGACACCGGCGAGGATCGTCGCCATATCTCAACGCAGATTTGGTGACGATCCTCGCTAGTAGCCGGCGAGGCCGCCGTCGCCAGATCTGGATTGGGCGGCACCAAGTTGAAGTCCAAGAATGGGGGCTTCCCCTTGAGCATGACGCTGTGGATGTTGGGGAACCGGCGGGCCACAATCTGCAACGGTGAGATCTAGGGACATTCCTCGCTGGTGGCCGGCGAGGCCATCGTCCCCAGATCTAGCGACGCTCGACCTCGTCATGGCTGGGCAAGGTCGCCGTCGCCAGTGGCCGACGGGAGCGAGCCTCGCTAGTGGCCAGCGAGGTTGACCTCACCGGCCCTCGCCTCTGGCCGCCGCCCCCGGCCAGAAGAAGAAGGTGGAAAAAAAAATAAAAAAAGTAAAAAAAAAATGAAAAAAAGTAAAATTAAAATTAAATTAAAAAATTTGAAAAAAAATAATAAAATAATTAATTAATAAATAAAATTAAAAAAATTGCCACATCGGCGTTCGCCGGCCAATTGTCCCCGGCTGACGTCCACGTCAGTGCCGCCCGGCCAATTTTGGCCGGATGGACTAAATTAGTACAATTGTAAAAGGTTTAGGATTAAATTGACAAAAAAAAAATTGTTTAGGACTGAATTGGCACTATTATAATAGGTTTAGGACTTTTTTGGTAATTCTTCCGGTGGATCAGAGATGAGACTTTAGCCCATCCCCCTTCTTTTCTACCGAAACTATAGAACAAATCGAATAGGGAGATTTAATTAGGGTATGTTTGTTAACTAGCTAAATAGTAATCGATTCTATTCTTTTGTTTTTGCAAATAAATTTGGAACAAAAATTCATTTGGCAAATTTTTTGCTCTTGAGAACAAATTTGTTTGCAAAAATAGATTTTAAATAAAATCAATGAGTCAAAAAAAAAGTTGTTTTTTTTATTCTCTAATAATTTCAAAATCAAGCCAACTCAAATTTCTTCTCTCCTCTTCTTCTTTTTCTTCTTCACTCTCTTTTCTTCTTCCCCCGACGCCGCCGTTGACCACCACTACCGTTGCCGATCGCCAACAATCAATTGAGTGAGATCTATTACCGAAGGCTTGCCTAACCGCTAAGAGGACTTGACCTCACCAAGCCATCACGAGGTAGGCATAGCCTAGTCAAGGTGAGGCTAAGAGGTCAAGCCTCATCGACGATTGGGCGAGCTTGGCCAATTGCCTGCAAGGCTCCACCAATGAGGCACGACCTCATCGCCCCCGACAACACTAATGACGCTTTAGTGAGGTCGCCGACCCTTGTCTGGTCAATCACCGATCATCCCAAGACTGGCGACTGACCAAAGCTTAAATAATAAGAGAAAGAAAAGAAAAAAGTAACACAAAATTTAAAAGAAAATCGTTTGGATTAGAAACTTTGAGAGTAGTGCCAGACGCAATTCTATTTCGGAAATAAAAATTTTAGACAGCTATGAAACGTCTTCAAATGTTTAAAAATTCATCTAGAGAACAAAATAAAAAGGAATCATTTCTATCAAAAATTGTTCTAAAAAACATAATGATTACCAAACAGACTCTTAACCAACCACAGCAACATGAGTAGAGCATTGATGCTAAGTAATTTCAACTCCAGTTCTGCCAAAAAAAAATCCTTTTTTTTTTTCTTGATTTACAAGGTAACAAAATCTCCTCCGCTCCCTTTTGAACTCAAGTTAAAGATCAAAGCTTATGATACAAACAAATCATGTCTTGATAAATCGCCAATAGATCAGAGACTGACTACTTGTGATGCTCCAGGCAAAAGCTGGCGTGACCAAACATTGGCTAACTCTCGGGCCACCCTTCACAGAAAAGGACCGCCGTATTCTACCAAAATTGTTAAGACTGAAAGGAGCTTGTGCATCGTCGCCCTATCTCACCTCTCAGGTGAAGTAACTTTTCACTCAAAAGCAACCTCTTGAGAAAGATAGCCCCATCCAACAATACAGATTTGAGAGATGCAAATATGATGCCATGCAGCACAACACGCTAAAAGAAGAAGCATCACTCAATTTCTTTGATGATTCTTCTTTTACGTAATGGCTCTGCTGAACTAGATCCAGGGGCACTGTGTGCTTTTCTTCTTTCTTCTTTCCTTCTATCTGCTTCATTCACGGTGCGCCTTAGAATACCTGCCTTGTATATTGGTTTAGGCAAGTGTCTGTGCCTGCATATACAAAGAAATTCAAGGTGAAAAAAAGAGTAATGAGCTATTTCACACTAGAAGCAGAAAGTAGTGTATTCAGATATTGCTGGCATCTTTCACAGACAAAAAAGCTTGAAGACCCATCGGCACACGGATTTTAAGTAGATATTGTTACCTCACAATACGCTTTACTTCAGGGAGGTGCTTGTATCGGCTCTTGACAGCTTCATGATACTCATGCTTCCGGCGCTCTCTTGGAAGAACCTATGGCATGCAAGTACAATGTGAGGAACTTGATTTGCTGATTCAGAGCAGCATTCTATAAAGAATCAACTTCAGTCCATTTATTATTGGCATTCACACAACCTTCTTCTAGCCATGCCTTGAATCTAATCTTCCATCAATGACATCTTATACATGTTTGTGCAAGACAATGACAATTGTTTGGCCAATCACAATGGTTCTTTGTGAAAGAAAAGTGCATTATGTTCTGTTGCTCATGCACTGGCACAGCTATGCAGAAGCACGCATTCAGATACTTCATCGTCAAAAGAGAGTTTCAGAAATTGATATAAACCAGCGCCAATAACTACTTACAACTCCCAGCTGTTCGGAGGCTTTAGCTTTCCAAAGCCTCAAGTTGGTGTCATCACTTCCGGATATGACATAACTCGCATCGCAACTGAACTTGACAGAAAATACCCTACACGCAAGCAACCCAGTCAGAAGACATAAGAGTGAGCTTACCCAATGGAATTCCAACCTCAAAAGGACCCTAATCATTTAAGGGCTTCAATGATACTACCATCTAAAAGACATCTCTAATGAACATGAGAGAGAGAGAGAGAGAGAGAGGGAGAGAGATTATAAACCAAAAGTCTGTAGTTGGGGATACCTCTGCATTCTTTTTGTATGATAAACTTCCCTACTGTGACCTCCATTATAGTGGAAAATTCTTACCTGAGAAAAAGCACGGGTTATTGTGACTCTACTGACCACAGTTTTTTTATTCACACAAAGCAAATGAAACACTGGACTTACTGTTCTATCATAGGATCCAGTTACAAATTCCCGACCAGTGGGAGAGTAATCAATATCCATCCTATAAAGAGAGACAGATTTCAATTCCAAGGAATCCACAATGACAGCAACAAATACATGATTGCAATGGTCTCTAAAACTACTAATACGTCATCTTACACAGCAGAAACATGATCCTTGTGTACACATTTGGCTTCTTCCAACTTTCTAGCATCGTAGCTGTAGCAATTGCAATCTTCATTTGCCTACATGTAGCAGTGTTTTACCGTAAGTTCTACTATGCTGAGCGTTGAAGTGGCATGTATGAAAACAGAAAAACTCTTACTTCCTAAGCATGTAAACAAAATAGGAGTTCTATGGTCAGTTGCTACACATGTCAAGGTTAGATTAAAAAAAAAAACAATTGCCTAATGACAACATTCAAGCAACACCTCAATTTTCTCCCCTTCAGAATCTATGCTTGTTTATCTTTTCTGCTCAAGAAAATCTGCCAACACATTTGATAAATGTAAACAATTGGAAATTGTGCATATTTTTCCTAGATAAAAGTACCATGTCAAAACAAATTCTGACAAATACTTCAGAACTACAGCTAATTCCTTCAACGATGCCAACCGTCAAGAGTTATAATCTTAAAAGCTGAAAACACGGTAGGAATGATATATCACATTTAAAAGCAGCAAGCTTAAGCTAACAGGTGGAGGGAGACAATGAAAACGTAAGGCCCATGTAAAAACCATAGTATCTAGAACATAATAAAGTCCTCTTCCTTCAGTATCAACAGTCACAATTTTTTGTCTTTTCTTGAGACATAGCATTCAATAGTGTCCATTAGGTTCCAACCGATCTACAAATTCACCACATCTACATAGAACCTTGTAAAAAGAAACTCCCCTAATTACATAGCATTGCCTTGCGCAACTCAAAGTGTCAACCACACTTCAGATTCACTTCAATGAAAGGGGAAAAAAGAAGGTGAAAGAATTTCAATCAGTAGCGCACTCCGCAGTCTAAAAGATCGGAGAAGAATAGAAACGAAAACTATCAGAAGAGAATTGCAACACAGTATAAACAAGATATAACAGTTGTGCTTACAGCAGTGAAGTTCATTGGCTCCATTGGGTTCCAAGAAATAGCATTAGTTTTTGTCTGAAACAGGAGAGCTGAGTTAGCAAAGCTACATAACTTAAACTGTACATCACTAAGTTGTTCTTCAGATAACCTCCAAATTAAACGAAGAAGATATTCCAAATGAAGAAAACAAACATTTGAATGTATATTCATCTGTTCGGCATGATTCACCATTATTGATTCAAAAAATTAGTCGTCTCAGTGGAAGTTTTCTTATTATTTTTCTCCTGCATCTTCAAAAGATTCCATTCTTAATAAAACACTGAAGTGATAACTTGCCAAATTACCCTCATGATAACTTTTCTTGTTGGAGATGACATACGCAAATCGTAGAGGGTTATGCTGCGGTCACTGCAAGGAAAAAGAAGGCCGTTATTATGTCTTATATTTAACAGCAAAGGAAATATACTTATCAAATTTAAAGCTGATTGAGACAAATGAAGGTGGCGGTTCATATTTTGTTGAGCATCCAGAACATAGATGAAATTGACAAACAACAAACCATAATAGCTGGATACAAAAGCACATTGAAACCTTGAATGAACATCTTATGGGACCATGTGAGCAAAAGAAGCAAAGACAAGGGAGGATGGGACAAATACAATGCATACATACCTCCCTGATGTTGCCAATACATTAGGTTCTCCAGGGTTGAATCTTACAGATATGACGGTATCCGTTCCCCATTCGAAACTGCTTATTGGCTGAGACCTACACAGAAGGATTATATGGAGGGTCACGATAAAAGATTAAGTTGCATCACATAAAAGTAGAGATATTACTGCCTTCAAACACCTGTTTTGATTCCAAATATCTACTTGAGCACCAGCAGTAGCAAAAAGTTCACCATCCCATTGGTGATCAACTGCCCTGAGAGTTACATAAAAGAATTTCAATACCAAGAATATCTATCAATGAACCCGAAGATTTGGATTTCGCAATTAGTAGATGACAATAAAACTTACCAGAATGCATTCTTCCATACATAAACCGCCAGTGGCTGAATGCAACGAAATTGAGTTGTTAGTTTGAAAGGGTAACTGTTCATGGCCCAACAAGTGTCAAAATACAGACAAGCATACCTTTGCCAAGTTCTCATGTGTGCCATCAGACTCCCCAAGAGTAGCTACAGGAACATTCCACAATCGAACCCTGAACAAACAAAGAGCAGGTTTGCTATGTAAGGAGTATAACACATGCAGAATTTTGCCAGTCCAAAAACTGCCATATATTGTTGTTACATATTGCAAAAATCTTTATCAACTGTCAAGTGCCAATAATGGGACTTACGTGCTATCAATTCCGCAGGATACCAGAATTTGACCATCTGTAGATACCGCCAAACCTCTGACGGGGCCTTGATGACCCGGAAATTGACATACTGTTCGCCTGTCCATCGATTTTGAAACAGATGCTTACACTATAAATTTTTCCTTTACAAAAAAATATAGACACCAGATGCAAACTCCATGAAGATCTGAAAATTACATCAAACTAGCCTTACCTCGAAGCAATGTCCCAAAGGCGGATATCTGTAAAATGAAAATAACAATATAATTAGCTGTCTTCCAGCTATTTAGTCAAAGACAACAGTTCACACCTGCAGGGAAACAAGTTTGATAGATGGCACGTGCAATTTAGATGCGAGTATGCCGACGGATTTCACCATCGCCCATTTCGGAAATCGAAAAACGTAAAACCAGGAAAAATTTTGAGTCTTGGACAGGAAATTTCTCCAAAAGAAGAACAGCAATAGCGGCAGAAGTCACAATTAACGGAGATTTGGGGCTAAACACCATTCCACCGTCACTCACTATGTTATCCAAAACTTAAAAATGAACTTCATGCAGCTTCCTAAAGGATTATATTTCTTAAATTCAAACTCATACATCGATGTATCATAACGAATCAACAGTTACTTGCACCACACTCATCCGCATTCACTGCTTAATGGAAACACAACGATAGGATGAGCATAACATAGACGTACCTCCATCCATAGAGCCAGAAAATAATCCCTTCAAGTAATTCGGGTTCTTGGCCATACACGATACCGAATCGACGTGTCCATCCATGGCTCCAACAAAGGGCCTCGCGAAAACCTAGCCAGTTATGAACAGAGCAAGATACACAATTAAGAACGAACGAACGAACAGCCACATTATAAGCAGGCAGAACGGAAACGGAAAACCGATCACGTACGGAAGCAAACCAGTCAGAAAACGAAGCTGACGAAGAACTTCGCATCGCATAAAATGCCAAAGGATCCAAAAAGTTCCCTTAAAAAAAAAAAAAAAGAGCTCACCTTGTCCAATTTAGCAGCATTCAGAGCCCGGACGTACTCCACCGCCTTCTCTTGGGTCCGAAGGTTGGGGTCGAAGTTGCGGAACACCCTCTGATCGAATTCGGATCGATTTTTCAGCAAAAACTCCAACGTTGACGAAGACACCGAAGCAGAAACAGCAGCGAAAATTCCGGAAGAGCTTGGGACGGCGGAACTCACCTGGAGGTCTTGGCTGCGCTCTCGGGTGAACTCATCCGTGGAACGCGATATCACTTTCACCTTCATCGCGGCGTCTGCCGATTACTCCTTGTCCAGAAGTAAGCCGGTTTCGGAAGCTCCGACCGGCGGTGACCGTTTCACTGGATCGCCGAAAAACCCTAGAGAGAGAATAGGGGCGCTGGAGAAGCGAGCTAAAACCCCACCGGGAAGAGGAAGAGGGAAGGAGGAGAGGAGAGAATTTGGGCCCGCCATGCGAGTGGGCTCGTGATATATGGGCTTGGCCCAAGTTCGTCGCAGACCGGCTCAAATTCCGATCTCGACTTAATGCGTCGCTTGAAGTTTGGTATAGGCATTTCGGAACCGTAGATTTTGATTTCATGAAGAGATGGGTCAGATTGAAGTAGATTGGGTGTGTTTTTTTGTTTTTTTTTTTGTGACAAAACTATTATTATCATAATTGCTGACTAAATATTAATTTCTTGTTTATGTTCAATTTATATCATTATCCATATGTAATATCATGCGCTGGTTATATAAAATCGCAATTTCTCTTACAAGCACTTTTTATGATTTGGCTAAGCTCCGGTTATCATGAATAATAATAATATAGCCCCACGAATTTGCTTTGCATTTTCCTAGTGACACTGCTCGAGGTTTCGCCTCCAGCTTGCTTTGGCTTCAAGACCCTGTAAGGAAAACAACTTCCAATTGACCAATTCTTGTTTTTTTTTTTTTTTTTTTTGATACTCAAGGAACCCCGTACAGCCGGCAGCCGGTGGGTAAACCCTGGAGCGACGCTAGCAGAGGACCCACCACCCCAACGTCGCACTTACGATCCCATGCGTCCAACGGGATTCGAACTCATCATCGTCCTGATGTACATCATGGGAACACTTATCCATCTGAGCAACTAAGCCACCGCACTTATCCAACTGAGCAACTAAGGGTGCGTTTGTTTGTGTTTCTGTTCTTTTTTTGTTCCCGGGAACAAAAAAACAAAAAATCTGTTCATAAACAGAAAAAAGAAACATAAACAAACAGACCCTAAGCCACCGCAGGCAGTAGTTCCAATTGACCAATTCTTGTTCATGTCCATTTTACCCACAGAAAATTTTCATTCTTCTTTTACCAACCTCGGCGCCCCTAGCCAAGGCTGCACAAACCGAAGCAAAGCTTCGCAAGGCCCGCACGCACACCGGGCCAGTGGCTCAACAGGGTTACACTGACCACAAGCGAGCTTTTTGCCTGAGGTCCCGTTGCCCCGCGACTGGTGGTCGCCCGAGAGTGCATCTACACTTCAGTTTCTTATAAATTTTTGTTTTTCATAAGTTAAAATATTGCCATGCATCGAGTATTTATACCCTAAGTTCTGACGAAAACTTGCAATTCCCGAGAGAATCGCAGCTACCAAACGTCAGAAATTCACCCTCAAAAGAACGACCGTCACATGGGAATGTGCATCGCAGTCACTTTTTGCTGTTGATATTAGATAAATTCTCACATCACCACCCCCCCCCCCCCCCCCCCCCCGCGAAAATGTACCTTCATAGCACATTCCCTCTGCGTTAGAAAGGCGGTCCACAAATATCCATCCATAGACAATTAGATGCATGACCGCAAAAATCACATGGAAGAACTCGAAGCGAAAAGAGAGATTGCTTCTATCTGTGTTGTTGCAATAATCTAAAGCACTACATTAGGAAGCATCTTCCCACGACAAACAAGGTAACTTTTTTCCCGGGGCACATTCGAGAGGCCTATTTTCCGTGTGTCCACGTCCAACTCGCTGATTCACCTTGTCTTCTTCGGAAGCAAAGATATTTGAGGATACCAGAAAAAGAGTTGAACCCAAGCTGGACGCAGATAGTCACTTGATTTGCCTAGAAGATTTCGGGCCATGAGGAAGTAGAATTTTGCCCAACAAGAGGCCAACTAGTGATCTTCCCTGTAGTCTGGATTCTCCTTCAAGATGACAAAACCTTCAAGAATAGGAGAGAGCGGAATATACCTGCAAGAAGCAGTCGCAGTTTAAGGGCACCGCAAATGACCGAGTTGAATAAATGAAAATTTACTACAGAGAGAGTTAAAGTACTTCTCAGTAGCTAACTCTGCCCGATCGCCAGCTGCCAGAAGGACTGGGGTCGAATGTGTCTGGAAGCCAGTGATGGTCTTGGGACGACCTGCCTGCCCGACAACATCAACAGCTTGGCCAACCCGTACTGGCACAGATAACGTTTTCAGATTTTCGTCCACCGTCAACAGCATCCTCGGCTGCCACACCACGAAGGAAAAATTCGCAAATTACTGAAGGGCACGAAATTAGCAAAAATACCAAATTCAAGACTTCTAGCTAGAGATGAACCTGCATGGCCAGAACAAGGAAGTAAAGAACATAATGATATTTCCCCAAGATGATGGCTTTCATGTCAAGGCACGCATGAAGCATTGTTATTATTCCTGCGAGTGCCGTCCTACAGACAAGTGCACATTAGAATAACAAGTGATGTTAATGTTATAAAAAGAAACTCAATAGTATACCATCAATTCCTTTCAGTTTAATCTCAAGAACGTGTGCCTTATGTCAGATTATATCCCAGATCTATCGTGCAAAGAAAACTTACGGAGAGAGCAAAAATCGTTCTGAATGATAAGGATTAAGAGTCAACAAACCCTTCCCCAAGTGCACAAGACCTTGGGCAATCCGCACCTATAGAGGGGGGCCAAATCACGTCAAATAATAACCTTATCTAGTAAAGATAATCTGCAAATTAGAGAACAGTTGTATTGAGCATTACACAGAATAGAAGGCTTGCATCCTTGTAGTAATAGCTAGAAAGATTACGAAGCATCCCAGCTATTCGAGCATTGTTGGTTCCAGAACCTATCAAGCCCAATGAAATAACAGCAGCCTATAGAAACACCAAAAATATCAGCCTCGATCTTCCAATTCAAATGACTAAAGGGGCACAAAGCATAGCTGTTTCTTCTCACCATTGCAACTTCAGAATCTGTGTCATGGCTTAGCCTACTTAAGGTGTCCATTACATTAACCTACGCAGCATAAAACAAGAGCTATAAGCATTCTGAGTTCTGCAGGATTAAAAAAGTCAACACCCTTGTAATAAGGATCAATTCCCTCCCAGAAAATGGGCAGAAATGGTTTGTCCATATTGATGGCATATCTAGGGATACAGTTTCCAATAAGATTAGATTATGATTTGATATAAATACTTTAAGATCATGGTATCATAAACTTACTTTAGTCTCATTTAAAAACTTAGTCCTATCAAAACCCAATAAGGTAGTACCGTATGCTTCATGTTGAGATTTTTTCAGAAAATATTCACGAATGTCAACTACCTTTGGATTTGCAATGCATAGAAGCCCAAGAGCCAATGGAACTGCCCGGCGGATGTTTTGTTCTCCATATTGTAAAAGATGCTCCAAAGAACGAATTGCCATTTCAAGACCTAGTTCTTCAGCCATTGCAACCATGGCAATTCCAAGGACAGCAGGTGCCTGATGAGTCTCCCCCTTCTCAAGATGTTGTGCGCAATGACCTAGCAAGTTTTGCACCTGCACCAATAAAGATCAGCAAATTATTCTGACAGTTGTTTCAATGAGTTATTAACTATGGTGGAGATAGGTACCTTAAGAACATTTCCTGTTCCAGCATATGCACAGGAAATGAGGGTCATCTCACAGTGTTTTCTGATCTTCTCATTGAAAGTCTTTGCAACTTCTGCTGTGACCTCGACATTTTCCTATAAAATAAGAAGAGTATTCAAGGAAACTGAGCACTAATAAACAGTATATCTGTGTTGGTATCTGTTAAACAATAAGGTAGTACCCAGATGCTCTGATGGTAGCAATATGAATTGAAGAGGCTCCATCAACATACCTGCTTTCCAAGATAAAGAAGACCGAGGCCAAGAGGTAAAAGACGAGCAAGAGGCTCTCCCAGCTCTGACTCGCTGCGGTCCATCAGAGTAAATATGATTGACTGTGCCACCTCTTCATTGCAGGAGCCCACATATATTAAGCCGAGAGAGATTGCAGTAAATGCAAGCACATCGAGGGGTGCTTTAGCGTCATTAAGTATCGGGGACAATTTAGCACGGATCTGAAAATGAAGTTCATAAAAACCAAATTAATGCTTGTCAATAAGAATATTTCTCACCGCAGCAAACCTATACAAAATTCAAGAGTCCCTAAAAATGCTGTTGCTCATGAGATGACTTGGAAGAAAATAGAAAGGATTTGATGGTAATCAAAAGAAAAATAACTGCATGAGCATAAGTATACATGTTCAGTGGAAAAAGAGTCATTTCTCCCAAATGTGTACATACCTGCTCATTCTGAGAGCCGGCATATGCAAGTCCAAGGCCCATAATTGCGCCGATTCTAATAGATGCATCTTCTTTATCAATGTAATCACCAAGAAGCGCCAGAGCCTGAGATATTCCGAAGAAAAAGAATAAGATTTAACATAAAGACAATGTTATCAGCATAACAGACGATAAAGGCAACTCACAGGATCGCAGTCATTCTTGATATTGCAGTTCACTATCCCAACACCCAACAGAGCACCTGCTATAACATGATTGTCATTACTATGGAAGTACTTGTCTAGTTGGGCCAGTCCAGTGTCAACATCCCACAGCAAAATCATTCCCTGCCACAGAGAAAATCATAACAATCTGATCCTAAAGAAATTTCTGGCAAAAATATCCTGAAGTAGCAAGGTGCACGCACCAGACTTGCAGCAGCACTAGCCTTTCCATGCTCTTTATTTTTGAAAAGCCAATTTCCTGAAGAGCCACTAGAAGAGTCTGATTGAACTGTCATTAACTTATCCTGCAGAGGCAACAAAGGAATTTAAAAAACGGAAATCTTGCAAAGATAATGTTTCTTCTTTGATTACCTGCCCAAAGCCAGCATTTACAAATGCATTAACAAAAGTAGCAGCCAGGTTTTGCCTCGCTGAATCCACACTTGTAATAGTACTAGCCCGACCATCGAGCAAATGTGCCTGTGACAATTCAATTTTTCATTAGCACAAGGTCAACGAGTTACAAGTCATATTCTAGTATATCATAATATTTCGAGAGAGCAACACACTAAGAATGCTAATTTTCAAGGATATCAATTACATGCAAAAATCATCCTCCATACTCACTCTATTCTTGTCCATACTCACTCTATTCTTGTCAGTGACCATGTCGCTGCACTTAAGTTTAGAAATCAAGAAATAATTGGAATATATAATGCATTAGACAAAATATATCAGTCATACTCTTTAGCAACCTTTAATCCTTGCTAAGCCTTCAGTCAATTATTTCATATTGGAAGATGATCAAAGGACAAGAACTAAATATGATGCCACCTATACATGTGGCGTATATCCATAGCCCGAAGTTAAAATGGTATATTGGAATGAATAAAGATTTGCAGAAACAAAAGGTAACACATGATACATACAAAAAGTAACATGCTAAAACAAAGAAGCTTGCAGCAAGTAGTTTACACTAAGGGCATCTCTTTGAAAGGACTCTTCTGTTTAAAACAATCACACAGCTCTCATTACATGTGCAGTGCCTTATAACATGATGCATCCAAGAGGTTGATTCGAATATTGATGATAAAATAAGTTAATGAGTTTTGCTAACCAAGACCAGATCAGGTCATCAAAAGCATGAACAATTATCAGCTGTTCAAACCTTGTAGATGTCTTCAGGGGACTTGGGCTCCATAACCTCAATATCGCGGGCAAGAGTAAGATAACCGTCACTTAAATTGGTATTGTTGACAATTTCCTGCAATGCCTCTTTTTCCTCAGCATCTGGAACCGTCTCTCCATCAAGCTCAAAGGTAATGCCCTGCAAAAAAGAATAGCAAATTACTATCAAATTCACCCCAGACAATCTTGCCATGTACGCCAACTACATCTGAAGCAAGGATTAAAGAGGCATTTCAATTTAGCTGAGAAACAACTCACATGTCGAGCAAGGATATAGCAGAATTGTTTCTTCCGTAGAAGATCACTGCAAGACATGAAGACCTGCTTCACATTCTGCATGTGTACTTTCAAGTGTTAGATTAGATTTTCTGAGGGTGAGAGAGAGAGAGAGAGAGAGATCCAAAATGTGGCACTGTGGAACTCCTCACAAGAAATTTCTGTACACAACTTGAAAGGAAAAGATGTTTATTCATATCTAACCAAATATACCTGCATATTATCTAGGAAAAGTGCAATCTGAAGGGCAATGGCGTATTCTTCAAACTTGAGATAGATCGAGTAAGCAATATCCAGAACTACATTGTCATCAGGTCCAGGAAGGTATCTGCAATCGATACAAAAGAGAGAATTGACAGGGAGAAAAGCCACACTCATGAATCAGTCCTCAACTACTAAGCTCCTAGACCATTTCCCGAGCAATCCACAGTGAATACCCTGACTGTTATGCACTGTTTTGATGACAAATACCTTGCAGCACTGGTGAGGTATAAACACGTCCTCTTGAAGTTAGTGCCGTCAACATGCTCCAATAACATATCAAGGTCTTCAACCTGGAAGTCATTTTAATATCCTTAGATTCACTTCAAAACAGCCTCACTAGAAAATAAAAGGTTGGCATGAATAATTTACTTTACCTCCATTAACAGGTCAACAGCTTCAGGTTCAGCATTGTGCTACAACAAAATAAAATGGTTTAGTATCGGTCATCAAAAGTTACAAACCTATCTGTGAATAAATTCCAGGGAAGGTGTCTTCTGCATACAATGATCCTAATCCATAATCCATTTCCTACCAACATGAAAATTAGACAATGATAAATACCTTCATATGGAAAGCTACAATTTGTTGTACAAGCTCCATGAGATCTTTTATAGGAGCCTCCTCACTCTGCCAAGGTTTAAAAAAGCATTGTCAAACATATAAATTGGTCAAAGAATATCCGAGATCACCAATTTCAAGAACAAATTATCTCATATGCAGTTGGTATTGTCAACAGGGATCACTGATGGAATTAGAACTATAGAACTAAGCCTGAGTACACTAATAAGTGAAAGCCAGATGTTACACATCATGTAGCACTAGAATGTAAATTAATGTAAATATAAGCAGGCAACAGAAAAGCACTTCAAGAATGAGTTTAAAAACCTGTCTTACATAATATGAAGAAAACAGAGAAGAGCTTGCCAACATTACCTGTCGCTTTGTATACTCTTGAGCAATTTCACCAGCTAAATTCCTGAGATCAGATGTTAAGTTTAAGGTAAGACAAAGTGCAATGTAAAAGATAAAGCACAAAACAACAAGAATTCCTCAATACCCAGTATCTCCAGATGGAGATCATGCACCAAGCATTGGAAAATGAATAACGTTCAAAATAATCCCTTCCGCAAGGATTTCACAATTGAAAGAACAAAGAGACAGCAACATCACCGTATCGTTCCCCATATATATAAAATATAATACATATAATCAATATAAAAGCAATGACTATGCATGTATATATAGTCTAACGAACCAAGATGCTGCTATTTTCCATCCTATGGGTTCAAGAGAAGCATTTCCTCCAAGGTTCATGAAAAGTTGGAGCGAACAACCAACAACTGAAAATAATTTTTGGTTTCATTTTTGGTCCACAGCCACTTAAATAGTGGGCTGATGCAGAGCAGCAAAATCCTCGTACCAATGGCACATAGCTGTACCAGACTCAAGAAGTATCAACAAAACTAGGCATCTAGAAGAGGCTATTGCAGAAAGATCATGTTAATTCAGAACTCTTCAGAGCAGCAAATACATGTCCCTCTTTACAAATATAGCAGAGCTTTCCCATTATACCCCAGTTAACAGCAACTTAAAAGGTGGGACATTGACCACTGGGCACATAAAACATCGAATTAACATTGACAAGCAAATATATTCAATCACTCGCAACCATTATAGACCACATCTTTGTCTAGATATACTGAGATTTTAGGTAAAATTTCAGTATTAAAAGGAGAGGGAAAAGAGAACCACTAGAACATCACATATATCACACCCAACATCAAGACTGATTACCTGACATACTCATGGCCCCAAGAGCCAATATCACCTTCTGAACCTAACAACCTGTACTTCAGACTCTCCTGGGACACCATATTTAAAAGAAAGAAATCAATATCAAATCTACAAGGGAGTTGGAGAAGTGAACTTGGGAAGGTTATGGAAAACATCTACACTACACCTAAAATAAATGCAGGCTATTCAGTGGGATGATCTTACATCAGTAGGCATGAGGCATGATTTCAAAAGATACTGATACTGACTATCTACAAATAAATGTCTTTTAAGAACACTGGCAACAAAAATATAGAAGGTTGGAGTTTCAATAAGTTGTCATCCTACAAGCAAGTCATAGATATGTTTCCCAGCAAAATATGATTTTAAGTCACAAGAAGAATTACCCGTTCCCCTTCAGCAGACATTGTCAAGGCCAAAACAGAGAGTATGTCCGCTAGGTATTTCTGCATCAATGTAAACCAGATCATTGACTGCAATTCAGATGAACTATCCTAGCAAACGATGCCATTTCAATCCATACTACACCTTCAAATCTGAATCCTTCATTGTTTCATAATACGCCTTAAGAGTTCCATAATGAGGTCGGAGAAACTTCAGGGGCTTTGGAACTGAAGTCATTGAACTTGTTGAAGTACGAATTTCTTGTCTACAAAGACGATTATAGGAGTCGTCAGACCACATTAGAAAGATAAACATGTACAGCCACTCTATTCGTGAGACATCTTTCCATTATTAGGTTCCAACCACATCCAGTGTATATTAAGAATTGTCTCATTTCTAGCAGCAAAAATGGTGAGTCCCTCTCTAACTTGATCCACATAATACTCATATAGTTCATAACATCCAAATTCACAGTACAAATGCATGCCGTAAAGATTTCCCTAGTCTAAAATAAATAACACCAAATTCTCCCCAAAAAAGCCCTATGCCCATTCTCTAGTCTTCTTCCTATAGTTACATAGTTGGTTTATACTGACAAATTTTCCTAAAACTGCCCATTCGACTCTTCTTCTAGCTGCATGCCAGATTTTTTTTGCATAATTGCCATATCATACTTGCACCAGACCTGCAACAATCAGAACACCAGTCCCCCCAAGCAGACGGAATAACCAACAAAGGACAAGCTAAATGTAGAATTCTTCATTTCCCTTAAGTTAATGGTTGAGTAGGAGGAGAAATGGAAGCAAAAAAAATCTCCAAAGACCAGAAGTACCTCATGCTTTCTAGAGCAACCTTCTGCAACCCAGGATCAGGATCCTGAACCCTTTCCACATATAGCTCCAGCTGCTGTTTCAATGCCAAATCTTCTTCTGACTGCAAATACATACATTCACAAACAACCAATCAACCAGCCTGCCCGAGATAGCATCTACAGAACTCACCAGCAGCATAAAACAATAAGGGAGGCGTAAGGAAACCGCTCGACGAGTGAGTTTCAGTCTCAGCACAGTCTTGGTTCATTATTGTCAACAATTAAACTGGATCAAGTCATTGTAAACTTACAGGAAGCAACAACAAATCTTTCCTACCAGATAATTTGACCTTTCAAGCAAGAAACGAAAAGATTTCTCCCCCGAGCAAAGAACTTAACGGAAATGAATTCATTAACGCACACCAGCTCCTCCATAATCACCTCATCAACTAACCGGTACCACTTCCACGACACGCCAAGATTCCAAACCACAAAGACCGCACCCGACTCCCGACTCAGCTCTTAATCAATCAAAATCACCAACTTCAACAGCACAACCGAAGCAACACAAAGCCGCAACTCACGCAGCCCACAACATCCAGCATTCGAACGACGCTCCAATCGAACGCGAAAAAGAAGGGAAACCAAAATCAAAGCGCCGAGAACCGCACTCACCAGGTCCTCGTCCTTCTTCTCTTCCTTCTTCTTGGGGTCCTTCGCGGGGACCTTGACGGGCGCCTCCTCGCGGGAGGTGCCGGCGCCGGCGCCGGAGCTGTTCTTTTCGGGCGCCATGTCGGAGCGCGGGGCCAGATCGGGGCGGCTACCGTGCAGCGGCGGCTGAATCGAGGAGCGGCCGGCGCAATCGCGGAGGAGCCCTAGCCGCCGATTCGGAGGAAGGGATCGTCGGCTTCGGAGACGGGGAGAGGAGAGAGAATCTGGAGCGAAGGTGTGAGAGATTTCCTCCTGCACAAGCTAAAGCTCACGAGTCTCGGTTCGCACTGACACAAAAGCGGAATGAATGCCTCGGCGAGGTTGAAGATGGACTTAAATAAAAACGGGCCTGGCCCATTTATATTTTGGGCCTCCGGACGGCATTCGCAGATCAGGCCCAATACTGGCAAACGCGTGGGAAACTCGGTATTACGAAATTGCCAAAAGCATTTATTGATAAAAAAAATTATCGGTAAAATTACACCGGCTGAAGAAATTGTATATGTAGAAAGATAAAAGAATCGAGATTTGATTTCTTTTTTCTTAAGAAAAATCATTTTGGGATAGAAAATATTCAAATTTCAATATCGAGAGAATATATTTATTAATCTGTGCATTAGAGCATGCGTACAAATGTACGAAATTGAGTGTTTTGATAATATTTGAGAAAAAGAGAAAAAGATTTGAGATCCCAAAAAAGTAAGAGGCCTGTCTCTTTGCTTATATAAGAGTATGAGTATAGGTATACAGTAACGAGCACTTCCTTAAGAATCGCTTCTAAAAGCGACACGTAAAACTCTTATTTGCAAGGATCAATCATTCTCCCTGGGAGGAATGCTTTTCTAGCGTTCTCCACGCATTTTGCTTACGCTTAGCATTTGTGCTTGCCTCATTAAATGTTATGAGTTTTGTTCGACACAAAAAAAAAAAAAAAAAAAAAGTGTCCAATACTTTTAAAGTTGCAAATCCGTGATTGTTAAAAATTCTAATAACTTTTTTGTAGCTCCTTCTGTTAAGTATTTCCTTGAAATACTTTTGTTATTCTCTCTCAAATTTATGGTACTATCCTTAATTACATATAAAATTCTCTCGATTATCGTATTAGGAAATTTTTGTATGTAATTAACAACGGGATACATTATCACTGTAAAACCTATCATTTTTTATTTTGTGGAAAAGAGAAAGATATTCAATACCATGCAATGCACCTATATGTCACTCGTTATGCTTGTTTCGGCGAATTACTTATCTCCTAAGTGTGAGTATCTGTCTAAAAGTTATATGAGACATTTGTAATTCAACAAACCTAAGTAATTATCTATTTAAATTACACTATTCAAGTTTTCTTAAGAATTTCAAACTTATATGAATGTGATGGGCATCTTAATCAATTGAAAGTTCAATTGGATAAAAACTACTCACTTTCAATGATATTCACATCGGTCACAAATATTTATTTGGCCTTCAAAAGTTTATTATAATTTAATCCATAACAATTTTCGTTTCAAACTCACAAATGCCTATATTTTTTAGTCAAATCGAAATCAATAGAATTTTCTCCTTGGGTGAAATCACTATAATGCTTTATGGTTCTTATAGCGGAGCTGACCCTTTCATCACAATTTCTACTTTCACCATAAATGTCACTATAAATGCAACTGTTAGTGGAATTGTCACTACTTTTTAAAATGGAATTCGATGCAGATTTAAAGATCAAAATAAAAGGTAATGCAGCCAGTAATGGAACCCTCAATTTGCTCCATCACCATTACGCTTTCTTTTCACCATTAAAAACTTGAAAATGCCCAAGGTATTGCAGTAGAGAAGTAAAATCATATAGTAATTTTGTGTATAATTTATTCAAATCTAATCTCAAATATAATAATAATTTTTCTAAAACTAAATTATTTTCCGAACGGTTTGAAGAGCTAGTTATGCCATGAGTCAACCTTTAACACCCTTAAATCTGATTGCATATAATTATACCAACGATAGTCATCTTCTTGTGTGAACGCACCCAAAAAAGTAGAACTATCTCATTGAGGCAAATTAGAAAACCACCAACAAGAAGGGACAAACTCATCTGCAAGTTTATGTACACATCTATCGTGCCAGAAATATCGTCGAATTAGGGATTCTTCTCCTCCTCTCGATGGCCTCATATTGCCGCCGCCGCCGCCGCCGCCGCCAGGAGGTCAATCAAAGGGGAGGAAGCGGGAGGGATGCTAGGAATGCCCTGGCGTTGAAGCTCCCCCAACACACCTTCCAGAGATGGAGGCTTTAAGCTGAGAGGAAGTGGCTGCCATGGCTTCGATAGGACCTCTCCAATGGTCACGTCGACACTCTCACTCCATTGTTGAACACGACAATTACAAACAGAACAATGAAATAAAAGTCGGTCCAAATTCGCATAATCATAGTGACGTATATGATTGGATGAGAATTACTTGGTGAAAATCGAATGAAGGGTTGAGAGGAGGCCAATTGCCCTGTTGGCGTCAAGACATTGATGCTAGGGTCTATTTTGTACGGGCCTTGATGATGTGGTATGCTCGAAACTGATGCTAAACCAAATCCCTTCACAGCATCAAATCACTTATAATCATCAATATTTCACATATTAACTATAAAAGATTTATATAATTATATTGCTGGATAAAATAAATATCAAATATTCCACGTGTCAATATCGTCGACTTTTAACAACATGATCAATTGATCAAAATGACAAGTAAAGAGCTCATAAATATTTTCTTAATTACCACAACTTTTTATCTAATAAGTTGAACGGGATGAAAAATAAAAAAAAAAGGTTTAATTAATTATATAAATAAAATAATTAATAATTATAAGTAATTAATAAACAGATCCAAAAAATAAGAAAAAATATAAAAGAAGCAAGCAAAAGCCCAAGAAAGGCAAAGCCCTGCCCTGGCTTGGCCGCCATGTGTCGGCCCCGCCGCTATAAGTACGGCCCCAGATCCTCCATCCGTTGCTCGCTTTCAGTATCCCTCGAATCTCTCTCTAGCCTTCTTCCGTTCCCTCTCGATTTCTCTGTTTCTTCTGCATTTTCTCGAGCTCGTTCAAGAGGGGCTTTTCTGCAGAGAGCAAATCCGCTCCTCCTTCGCTTCGGTAAAGAGAGAGCTAGCAGAAGAGAGAGAAAGGAACAGGAAAAATGTCGGACGAGAGCACGATGAACTTCATCGACATCCTCCTCGCCATCCTCTTGCCTCCTCTCGGGGTCTTCCTCAAGTTTGGTTGCCAGGTGATGATCGCCCTCCTCATCTCTTTTTTTTTTTTTTTTTTTTTTTCCTTTTTTACTCTGCTTTTAATTTAGAGTGAGAACAAAAAAATAGTAATTTGCCTTGAAGTCGAGAGTTCTTGGTTTTTACTTTCTTTTTTTTTTAGAAGGGTTTTGCCAGTTTTATGCGGAGTTGAAAGTCTTATTTTCGGAGGCAAAATTTCTCTCTTTTTTTTGTTTTTTGTTTTTTCTGGTTTCTTAAAATACAAGCAGAAGGAAATATGATTTTTGGGAGGGTTTTTGGTTTTGATTTTGATTTTGATTTTGACTTATGTATGTCTAATGCAGGTGGAGTTCTGGATCTGTTTGGTGCTCACGCTCTTTGGCTGGCTTCCTGGTATCATTTATGCCGTCTATGCCATTACCAAGAACTGAACTTTTGATTGAGTAAGCTCTCTCTCTCTCTCTCTCTCTATATATATATATATATATATATATATATAATTCTGAAAAATATTATTAGTCCAATCATTGTTAGAAGGACCCCACTCTCTCTCTCCCCCCGAAAAAAGGAAAGGAAGAAGAAGAAGAAAATGGGATTATTATTTACAAAATAAATAGCTGATAGAGTTATCTTATATGATGAGTCATGCATGGGGACTCCGCTAATTAGGCGGGTCTCTTTTATTTATTTTTTTTCAAAGCAGATATTGTAGACCACGGCATAATGACACGCGTCCGGCACTTCCGAGCTTTTGAATGTGCAAAATATTTAATAAAAGGATCACGAAGAATACGTGCGAGTTTAGGCGTTTTAACGAAAAATCTTATTTGTCGTATTTTTTTGTTTTTCTTTGACAGGTGGCAACACGTGATGGGCCGATGCGTCTCCATCCAACGGTTGCAGATTTCGTGGGATATCATCTTTTTGTTTTTTTGGTCATAGGGGAATCATCTGCTTCTTCGAATGTGTCTTTTCTCTTCGTTTTTTTTTTCCTGTGATCGTGATTAGTTGTCCGTAGCGTTATGATGATTTGTTGTATTGTTGGATTCATTTCTCATGTATGAAATGGCGCCCTCGATGTGTCGGCAGATTTTCAGATATTGCCTTTAATCTCGTTTCTTTAATTGACCCCACTCGAGATTTATGAGTTTTCCTACTGACAAAAAAGAGAACACGCTCTTTACCAAAAAAAAAAAAAAAAAAAAAAAAAAAAAGGGAGGATACGCTTGAACGTTCGTGAGTGGAGGAGGGACAAGCGTCCCAATTTGCCGAATAAAGTAACACAAGTCATTTCCACAGAGACATTTTAAAATGATGAAAAATATATGTATATTTTTTAATAACGACCGTTGGAATTGCTAATGATAGTAAATTAGAGTAAAATATTTTCATTATTCATAAAATTATTTTAGACATAAATTATTCTTTAGAAAATATGTTGTTGATATAATGTTCCATAAATTGTCCACATCACTGAGGACGGCTGATGGTGACTGAATTAGATGTGACGTTAGTAATTTTCCATGGTAATTGACTGGAAGAATTACATTGAAGTTTCGCGCAAAAGTTAAGAATCATATTAGCAATATTGGAAAATTTAGGACCGAATCGATATCATGCAATATATTTGAAACTAATTGAGTGTTATATCGAAAGAGAATATATTAGAAGAATGTCGTGTCAAGAGAGGACGGGGTTTTTTATTAGGATGATAGAAATTTTATATAAATGTAAAATGTGTGAGATATATGGAGGACATATGGCTTGTCACATTTTCCTTCTTAGATTATGATCTTGTTCATCATATAAAATCAAACTTTTATAATTTAACTCGAAGGTAAATATCACAAAAAACTTCAAATTTTATCTATTGTGACATAAAGACTTCAATTTTTTTATGTAAAGAAAACCCTAAACTTGCCCGGCATGGCACAAACACCCTATGTTCTTTTTCTTAATCACGAAAAATACCCAAACTTAGTGTCTATTTCAATCCTATCAATGGTTAATTTGTCACACTAGTATAAATTAGGAGTTTTTATGACACGAAAAATGCTTGAGGTATTTGTGTCATAACGAGCAGTTTTAAGATATTTGTGTCAAAAATGTTAAGGGTATGCGTGACACAAATACCCTATATTCTTTTCTTAATGACCAAAAAACCCAAACTTAGCGTCTTTTTCAATCCTATCGATAGTTAATGTGTCACACTAGTATAAATTAAAGGGTTTTCATGACACAAAAAATATTTGAGAGTATTTGTGTCATAATAAACAATTTTAAGGTTATTAATGATAAACAAAATTAGATCATTTGTGTCACAAGGGACATGATTTACAATTTTTCGTAATAGAAATCCTCATCAATAGAATGCATGTATTTCCTTGAAATTGGGATAAAAAAACTTTTTATATGTACCTCATGAGAAACATAAGATAAAATGATATTAATTGTTGTTTACACTGAAGAATGGTCAGGTTGTCTATCTGAATAAAAGCACATGACTACAATGTTGAGTGTATCATTAAGCATGTACCCCATTGTCGACAATCACAATGATTATATTGTTTTTTAATGCAAATCGATGACTACTATGGTTTAGTTGTCGACAGTGGATGGCTAAAGATAGTTGACAAAAGTATGGATCAATAAGGTTAACGGATTATCGATTAAGGCATCAACAGAGAGTGATGGAGGTTGTGGAGCAACTAACGCGCGATTTTAAAGGAACATCTATTTGGAAACGAGGTCATGACATCGTGAAAGTGTGGGCACAAAATTTTCAAGGACAAGGGAACATGGCTATAACCATAGAAGAACTACTAAGTGTGGTGATTATGATATAACCATTAAAATAACATCGTTCGTCTATAGAATATTGTGTTTGTGAACAAACAAATTTATTATCTTTCAATTATCTTTACTTTCATGTACTGCACTTTTAGTTTCCAAAGTCATAATGTCGATTAAATTATGACATGTTTCTTAACTATAGTTTCCAGATCCGTGTCATCGATTAATTTGAGTGATCGTGCGGCATTCCATAGCATCAAATGATAAGTGTGTAATTTGAAACTACTAATTCGAGATTCCATTTTTAACGATATACATGATTAAGACTTTTACTTTATTAATATATCATAATTTTCGTAGATTTAAATATCAATGGATTATAGCAAATGTTGGTCAGTAGAGATAATGATTTATTGTAATCGTTCAATTAAAAGTACATACGGAATGTGGGTAGATGGTAGATTTCGGGTTCCCGAGTATGCAAGACTGGCTTTAGGTTCTAAAATTTGGTAATTTGTTATAACGGATATGTTCCAAATTCTAGATGAAACCTAAACGGGAACAGAGCTTAAAATTGCTCACCCATAGTTTCTACATTAGGTTTTGTTAGTTTATGAAAGGTGAAAATTTTTATTTTCTTGATGTGTGTGCATGTTGACGGCAAAAGCTTTTTCTTTTTTCCTTTTGGGCGTTTTGTTTATTAAGAAAAAAAGAGAAAAATATATAATTATGGGATTGGCCAAAGAGAGAAATGAAAAAGAAAAATACTTATCTTTTGGGGGTTTCAATTTTGATTATATATTTGGAGGTGGAGTTCTAGATCAAGAGAAAACATTGAGGGGCTGTTTGTAACGTGCCAAACAGGACCCGATTCTGATTTTTTGTTTTCGAAAGTAGTTTTGGAACAAAATCGCGTTTGGTAAAATTTTTGTTCTCGATAACAGATTTGGAGTAGAATTAAGAATAAAAAAAAAAAGTTGATTCTTGTTCCGAACAAATTTGAGAATCAAAACCAACTCTTCTTCTTCCCTTCCGCCATCCGTCGCCGTCCGCCAGTCCGGCAAGCTTGCAGGAGGCAAGCCCAACCACCGGCGAGGCTCGGCCGACGAGGGCCGGCCTTGCCGAGGGCCAGCGATGCTCCGGTGAGGTCACCGGCCACAAGAAGAAGAAGAAGAAGAAGAATAGGAGAAAAAGGAAAAAAAGAAAAGAAAGAAAAGAAAAAAGAAAAATGTAAAAAAGTAAAAAAAAAATATTTAAAATTTAAAAGAAATTGATTTGGAACATAATCAATGAGCATGATACCAAACACATTTCTATTCTAGAATCAGAAATTTTGGACAGCTACTAAACTCGTTCTTTTACTCAAAATCCGTTCCCGATAACAGAATAAAAAAGAATCATTTCTGAGAACAGAATTGTTATCAAACACGCCCTGAATGGGCAGCCACGCCAAATCATTGTACACTAGCCAATCAAGAGGCGACATGTGGCTTCATGTGGAGCCAAGCCTCACCATTTTTTTAAGTCAAACTCTCCATGGCTTTATTTCAAGTAGCATTTATGCCATCTATGTCATTACGAGGAAGTCAAGTACTCTCCCCCGCTTCCTCCCTCCCGCCCTCTACTTGTATATAACCACAAAATAATTGAAGTGCCCCATTCTCTCTCACACACACAAAAATTCTCAGTATTTCCCAACTTATAATTATGCCCAATAATTCACATAATGTTCGCTAATTATTTCTCACAAAATAGTTTTTCAATCTCACAAAGAGATTCACAAGATCTTAGCACAAGATCTATTGGTTTCAAAACACTTGCGATTTCACTAAGACGTGATTCACGAGCGCCCCACACAAATCATCATTGCCATCAGGACCCTTCTTAAGAAATTCATTAAAGTCAAGAGTCTCTTCATTTGAGTGAAAGAATTTTCCGCAGATTGGCTTTTTAGACGATCTTGTGTTTGGTTTGCTAAAAATAATTACTTAATAGAAAATCATTTACGGTTAAGAAAAATGCATGCTTAAAGTTAGGACCTACAATTTTCTAACCTAACGAGGGAAAAACATTTTTTTAGAAAATGATTATCCAAAAAGTATTTTCTTTAATCATGAAATATTTCTAAAAATGGAAAATATCACAAATAGTCTATGAACTTTCATCTAATGTTCAATTTCATCTCTGAACTTTCGATTTACTCAATTTGGTTCATGAACTATTAACAAATGTTCCATCTAGTCCTTTCGTTTGTTCAAACCATTAAGTGATGACATGGATCATTAATTGATGACATGGAACTAAGTTGGATTACTAAAATCATGAGTCAATATATATCTTAAAAAATGAAAACAAATTAGGGATTAGTTAGAGATGAGAGCACCGATCATAAAAGCAAAGAGAAGAAGTGGTTCTGTATCTTTTTTTTGGACGGTGGCCACAATTTGACTTGTTTTAAAGGTAATTTCCATGTGGATATTCCACATGTCATTTTTTATTTTTTATTTAAGAGACTAAAAACCATGTAAGCCAATTCCGTTAACTTTAACTAGCGGAAGGATGAAATTGGTCAATTTTCAAATAGTCAAGAACTAGATCAGACATTTATTGAAAATTCAAGGACCAAATTGAACAAATTAAAAATCTAGAGACAAGATTGCACATTAAGTGAAAGTTTAGGGACTGTTTGTGACATTTTCCCTTCTAAAAAGAAAAATATTTTAGGAAACCACTTATGGTACGTTTGATAACCTTTTTATTTCCGATAACAAGTTCTATTTAATAATAGCTTTTTTTTTTGTCCAATTATGTTCTAGGATCAAAGTATATATATATTTTTTACTTCCTGTTTCCGTGCCAAATTTATTTCCTGGCTACTTTTTTTATTTCTGTGAATAAAAAAATTAGCAAGTATTATCAAATGGATTTTTATTTTTTGAGAAACAAAAGAATAAAAAAAAAAGATGATGATCACCCGTGCCCTAAAACTACCTATATAAACTAGGAAACTATTATTTTTCCTTCGTGAGGTCGAACTCCGGAAGATGGAAGGGGACAGATCATGACAACAATTAAATAATGTGGTCCAAGCAGACCCTATATCCAATGGCTCCTCTCGCGCATTCCTTGCTCACTTTCGCCTGCAAATATCCCTTGAATCTATCTTTTCTTTTTCCGTGTTTCTTCTCCATTTTCTCAAGCTCGTTCGAAAAGGGCTTCTTGCAGAGAGCATATTCAGTAAAGAGAGCTAGCAGAAAAGAAAAAGGAAAGGGAAAAATGGCGGACGAGGGCACGATGAACTGCATCGACATCCTTCTCGCCATCATCTTGCCTCCTCTCGGGGTTTTCCTCAAGTTTGGCTGCAAGGTGATGATCGTGCTCCTGATCCTTTTTTTTTTTTTTGCCCTTTTCCTTTTTAACTCTGCTTTTAATTCAGAGGGGGGAAAATATTAATTTGCCTCGAAGTTGGGAGTTCTGGGTTTTTAGGATTTTTGTTAGCATAATTACGCTTTCATCTATCGGTTTAAGTTTTTAAAATAGTGTCTAACAGCTCTCTGATACTATGCAAGATTTTGTAGAACCGCTATCAATTGTTTAAAAGTTTAAGTTATTAGATAAATGCGTGATTTAATATTTAGTTTCGCTAATAATTTTGCTGGTTTTATGAGGAGGGTGAAAGTCTGATTTTCGAAGGCAAATTTTTATTTTTTAGTTTTATGGTTTTTTAGGGCGCGTTTGGTAACGTTTCTGTTCAAAAATTGTTCCCGGGAACAGAAATAGAAAAAATTATTTCTGTTCCGGGGAAAATTTTTTGAATAGAAGAACGCGTTTGGTAATTGTACAAAATTTTTGTTCCTAGAATAGAAAAAGAACATAAACACGTTTGGTAAACTTGTATAATTTTTTTGTTTCTTTTAATTTTTTAATTTTCTTTTTCTTTTTCTTTTTCCTTTTTCTTTTTTCTGGCAGGCCGGCTCGGCGACGTTTGGCGAGCTCGTCAGAGGCTAGCCTGGCCTCACCCAGGCAGCGTAAGGTCGGCCTCACGCCAGCTAGGGAGGCCGAGCCTCACCGTGGCCTCGTGAGGCTCGGCCTCACCCAGCCCAAGCGAGGTCGAGCCTCGCGCGGTCACGGCGAGGCTCGGGCCGACAAGCTTCACCGTGGCTCAACCTCTCCGAGGGCCGGCGATGCTCCGACGAGGTCGCCAGCCATCATCTGGCCGGTCGCCGGCACTGGCCATGGCCAAGGCCGGTGACTGGCAAAAGGAAGAAAAAGAAGAAGAAAAGAAAGAGAAAAAAGAAGAAGAAAAATGAGAAAAAAAAGTGTTTTTGGAAGTGTGTTAAGGAGGAAACGAGTTTCTTCTACTTTTTATTTTTCCAAATTTGTTCGAAAGAACAAAAAAGTGTAAACAAACGTGTTTTTGTTTTTTGTTCCCAAAACAAAAGAACAAAAATTGTGTTTCGGGGAATAGAAACAAAAATTTGCCGAACACCCCTTAATGTTTAAGCAAAAAATGAAAAAAAAAGGGAATATGATTTTTGGGAGAGCTTTTTGATTTTGATTTTGATTTTGATTTTGATTTTGATTGTGACATTGTGTGTATGCAGGTGGAGTTCTGGATTTGTGTTGCTTACTATCTTGGGTTGGATTCCTGGCATCATTTATGCCATCTATGCCATTACCAAGTAACTGAACTTAATTGTGTAAGCTTCTCTCTCTATATATATAATTATGAAAATTATTATTACTCCAAATAATTATTAGAAGGATCCCATCACTTCCTCTCTTAAAAATATAAAAAACTAAAAATAGGGATTAGTAGGTAGCACATGATAACGTTTATATTTCTTAGAAATTTCTGTTCTTTTGTTCCTGGAACAAAAAAGAACGTAAAACCCGATTGATAACGAGTTGTTTTTTATTCCGGAATAGAAAATTAGTTCGAGGAATAGATTTGGAGTAGAAACGAGAAAAAAAAAAAATTACTTCTGTTCCCGGGAACAATTTCTAGAAATAAGTCAATTTTTTTTTCTTTTATTATTCTCTCTTGCCGCGGCCACCTTTAACCGCCCGGAGGCACCGCCACCATGCGGTTGCCGGCCAACCACCGGTTGCCGATCGATCGCCGTCGTCAGTCGCCGTCATTGGCGCCCATTGCCGCCCTTGGCCGCGGCGAGCGGTTGGCGAGTTAGCGATCCATGAATAAGAATAAAAAACGAATAAATACAAAAAGAAAAACTAAGGCGTTTAAACGCATTTCTATTCTCTTTCTATTTCAATAGTAAAAATTTTGTGTAGTTATCAAACGCGTTCTTTTATTTAGAAATTGTTCTCTGGAATAGAAATAGAAAAGAACTATTTTTAAAAAAAAACTCTTCCCTAGCCAAGAAGCGTTGTCATGCGCAATCTTACTCACAAAGCAATTACTGGATAAACTTATATGATGAGTCATGCCTGGGCACTCCGCTAATTAGGTGGATCCATTTTATTATTATTTTTAAATCAGAGATTATAGACCACGGCGCCTAATGACACGTGTCCAGTACTTTTTTTTGGGACAACAAACGTGTCCAGTACTTGCTGGCTTCTAAATGTGCAGATTTCGCTGTTACATTCAATAAACACGTTAGGAAGATTACGTGCGAGTTCAGGCATTTTAACGAAAAATCTGATCTTTCTGTGTTCTATATTTTTTTCTGAATTCTTCTTCCAACAGGTGGCGATGCGTGATGCGCCGATGCGCCTCCATCCAACGGTCGCGGATTTCGTGGGATATCGTCTTCTTCGAATGTGTCCTTTCTTCTCTTCGGTTTTTTCCTGTAATTGTCATTAGTTGTCCGTAGTGTGATTATTTGTTGTATTATTGGATTCATTTCTTATGTATGAAGTGGCGCTCTCGATATGTCGGCAGATTTTCGGATTGCTTTTTAATCTCATTTCTTTAATTGACCCCACTTAAGTTTTATAAGTTTTCCCAATACTACGATGATGAATTGATGATATGCTCGAGCGTTCGTGAATGGAGGGACAGCGTCCCAATTTGCCGAATAAAGTAACGCCAGTCATTTTCGCAAAGACTTTTTAAAATGATGAAAAATATTCGTTAAAAAATAACCGTTTGAATTGCTTACGGTAACAAATTAAAGTAAAATAATTTTATTATTCACGAAATTATTTTAGGTGTAAATCGTTATTGATAATGGAAACATTATTTATGAATTAATTATATCAAGGGACAAGAACAATCGTTTTTTGAAAATTTTCTTCCGAATAATTCATTTTTTATGAAATTCAAGATATTCTTGAGAATATATATTGCTAATATAGTGTCCCACAAGTTGTCTATGTATGTGTCACGCAAGATGGTTGGTGAAGATTAGATGTCACATTAGCAATTTTCAATAGTAATTAGTAGGAATGACTATATTAAAGTTTCATGCAAAGGTTTATGACTACATCGGTAAAATTAGAAAGTTTATAACTAAATTGACATCATACAATATGTTTAAAACTAATTGAGTAATTATACAAAGAGAAAATATTAGAAGAATGTCATTAGTAAGAGAAGATAAGTATTATTAGGCATTGTGAGACTCATGAATGTTGTCGGGTTAGCACAAAATTTTTGGGGAAAATTTCCATATAAGGATATGAAATACCATTATTTTCTCAAATAAAAATATGAATTTGACATTATTTCAAATAAGAACCTAAAATCTTTTTTTTTTTTTTTTTCACAAATAAGGATCTGAAGTTGATTTTGTTTCAAATAAGATTAGTAACCACATCAGTCTCGAAGAAAGGCTTGATCTCACTGGCTCGTCAATGGCATCTTCGTCCATTACTTTTTTTCCTTCCTTTTTTTTTTTTCGTTTTTCTTCTAAAAAAAGGACAAACTCAAAAAAGAAAATAAGGCTAAAACTTAAAAAAAAAAAATTTAAAAATACAAGCGGGAGGGCCTGCTTGTGATCCCCTAAAATAAGGCAACAATGCTTGCAAGCAACGAAACCTTAGTCAACAACCAACCTGGTTTAGCCAGGATTTCCCATGGGACTTGATTGCAGGTGTATGATAATTATATTACCAATTAAAGAAAGAATGTACTTAGTCTTCAAGCGCCCAGCTCGGATGGGGCAAATTTTGTGTTTGATCGTGTCGCCTTCATGTGAGCAAAACCTTAGTACACGTGAGTCGGATGTGCATTGGTAAATATTAACTGAGGAAAAGTCACAAAGAAGAACCCTCAATATAAGGTCGAAATGAAGATTACCATAAGCATATCTCAAATTTCGCTCAAGACCACTTACCCACCTCTATTTTTGAAAGGTTTCAAATACATATTTGAGTTTTTTTGAAAATCACTTCACACCTTCGCATCGATCATCTTCGTAACTCTACATGCAAAAGTGTCATTTTCTTTTAAAAAATACTAATAATGAAATCCTAAATTCTTATACCCACCAAAACTAAGTCAAACCAGACTATTCAAACCTTAAGCTCTATTGGCCGCTACTATCTCTTATCAATACCTAGCTAGTTATCATAGGGTTGGTTCCAAGTTCTTAGATATGTAAGGTAGGTTCCAAGTTTAAAAAATAAGAAAACCTATTTCGACGGGTAATTTTAATTGAAATCTAAAACTGTTCATCCTTAAAATTTTGTCATTTTTTTGGTCAGTTTATGTAAGGTGAAAGTTTTATTTCTTCGATGGGTGAGCATGTTGAAGGCAAAAGTTTTTGTTTTTGTTTTTTTCTTTTGGCGTTTTGTTTATTAAGCAAAAAAAGAGAAAAAAAAATGTAATTTTGGGATTGGCCAATGAGAGAAATGAAAAAAATAATTATTTTTTTGGGGTTTCGATTTCGATTATATATTTGCAGGTGGAGTTCTGGATATATGTGGCTTTATTTATCATTTAGGCCATCTTCATAATTACCAAGAAGCCAAGTAATCAATCTCTCTCTCTCTACGTATATATAAATATAACTAAAAAATAATCGAAGCATCGCATTCTCTCTCACATACACACAAAAATAAAGAAGAAGGGAAAAAAAGATTATTACTCCACAAAATAGTAAGTATATAATTCATTTTTCAAGAAATAAACGAAGTTAGTGTTTGTTTTACTGAAAACTTTATAATAAAGGAAAATAATTTTCCGTGGAAATCACTTTAAAAAAATTGATTAATTTATATTTATTTAGTGATTTAGAGAAAGTGATTTCCTAATCGTCCAAAGGGAAGTTTTTCCCCAATTTAAATTCTGTTGTTTTAGTCCATGGGAAACGTTTTCTATTGAATGATTAGTTTTCAGTTATCTAAAAATTGAAAAATAATTTCTTGAAAATAATCTTTCTTTTTTTCAAATAAACGGATCCTAAATTTGTCTTCACTTTCTATCTTTTCAAATAACCAAATAATTATGCAAAAGCAAGCTCACGTTCGTCGCGTTGAATGACAGTTAGAACGGGAATTGGAGATTGGGAACCGATTTAAGAAATGTAAAGAAAAAAAAAGAACAATGACAAAGAGAATTAGGCTTCCGCTTAGAGAGGTCCAACATATCCTTTCTTTAATAAATGACTTCCAGTCGGGAAAATAAGTTGGCATTTCAAAAGATGCCGAAGATTAATTTAATTTTGAGAATACCCAAATTTCAATAGCTTTCATGAACATTCCACATAGTCGATTACCAAATACATATGCCAGAATTAATCGAATTAAAAGTAAAATATCCTCGTGTTATCTCAAAAAAGTAGAAATCGCGATTGATGCCATATATAAAAATGAAATCATTTTGGCGATAATCATAATAATTCATTCATTCATTTCGTTGGGAGTTGCCAATTCACACGCCATCCCTTTTTATTCTTTGTAATGTCAAATGATCAAAGTACCTGCGATAATCTTCTCCTAGCTTCGAATCTTAGGCGATGAAATTTGAAAAAAAGAAAAAAAGCGCATCCAAGACCGTCACGATCCTAATTGTAACAACCTACAAATTGAAAGATAGGACGGAAAGCATAGGAATTTTATTTTCAATTGCACTCTCGTTCCTTGTCATCTTCCTACTTTTTTCTAAGGACACGCGTGACACTTGAGTCTTAAGGTTTTTTGAATTCCCATCTAATGTCTCTATCTTCAACCCCACATTGAAATATAGGAACAAACCACGACAATTTCGACCCTATTTTAATTATTTTTTTACGGTTTCGTACAAAACGACGTCTTGCTCTAAACCCTAACTACAGTTACTGGCCAGAGAGTACTTGCTTTTCTTAGCCATAACGGAAACAAGAGAGGAAGATGCTAGGATTCTTTGTTAAAGTTGGTGATGGTCCCATGTGGGCGAAGGACCAACGCACTTACTAAACCATCAACATCTACATAGTTGGCATTTTGCCTTCAACTAACGAACCCCTGTCCCACCATGGACCAGCCCGTCTGAAATCTAAAGCTTAATAATGAAGCGAATGTCTACTCTTTTGGTTTGAAAAGATAGTCATTTGAAGGACAGATAGCGGTGATAATAAGAACGCATGCGACAATAGTCCATGAATTGAGCAACTATTCTTCAGCGATTGCTTAATGCATGTGTAGAAAGATGAAAAAATTATGTGAGAAATGACAGATCAAATTAATGTAATCGACAGATATATATATATTTTTTTTTTAAGAAGTAAAAACTTTATGTCACATCCCTCTTCTTTCATGCCTTATCTAATTAAGTTGGTGTACTTTTGACTTGTCTAATTAATTCTTTTAACTTTCACTAATTTCTCACATTCCAACATAAAAATATGGGCAAATCTAGTTGACATGCCCGCTGGAGGAAAACATAGTATGATGGTTAGGTCAGCTCACAAATTTTGCGTCACAAAGACTTGATTATAAAATTCGTGAAAGTATAGAGACTCAAATAGAGTTTAAAAATAAAGAGACTTAATTAGAAAAAACATTTAAGTATAGTGATAAAAATTGGAATTTTTCCTTTCGATATTGAGAGAGAGCCGTCCAAGTATGAATCCTCGAGGGGCCAAGAAGGCTACTAGTCTGTGATCCAATTGAGGTGATTGGGCACACATCAAGCATGATTTCCCAATCTCAGGAAATGGTTGGCAGTGGGAAAGAGCACCATTTGGTTGTGATGTTGCGTACTAGTGGACATCTATTTCCCAGTTTCAGGAATTACATGAAGACAAATTGCAGATCAGAAGAACGGACAGAGACATGTGAATAAACCAAGTTCGTCAACTATATAGTACTTGAGACCCACGTCTCTTAACTTCACTCATTCACAATGACCAACAAAATGAAAGTCCCTATGGCATATCTCAAGCATGACAGGTGGGAGGAGGATTTCTCTTGTGCTTCGATAACAAGAAACGGAAACCGAACTGATCTTAGTGATAGCGACACCGACAGAGGACGGTGTTTTCATATACGGGTACCTGAATTTGGTACTGTATTGAACTGTTTTGTTCAACCCTCAGGTGAAAGCAACTTGGCAATACATGCAGGCTTATAGACAAAGAGGATGATGCACAGGCAGCGCATAATCAAGGCCCACCCATTTTTGAGCAAATGTTCTGTGGTCAAAACTAGGTATCATCAAGGCCTGCTTTGAATCGAAACCGATCCAGCCACTTTGTCTTTCCTGGTTTTGAGAACACTTCAGATCCCAAGGAAGATGTCCGTGCAACAGGTTAGACAGTCTTAAGGCATTGCCCAGTTTCAGCAAATTGCACAGGTCAGGAGACATCCAAAAAAAAAAGTCTAAAGACACCAAACTAGTTGACAGTGATAGGCGATTGTAGAAAAGTAAAACTCAGATTACCAGAATAGATGTAGTTTAATGCAAGGTATGAAAACATGCAAATCTGCAATCTTTAGACAGTACTTAAGGACTACTGTGTATCATGATAATCCCTTGAATTCATGCATATATAAAGATTACATTACCCCACTAATAAATCAGACATTCATGACAGTAAGGCTATTACATAGTGGATAGGGCCAAACACCAAGAAATGTTGGCCATTCACATGAACATTTCTCCAAAGTGACATCATTCCTCACAGATCAATTGCATATACCTTTCGGTGAATTAAAAAACACTCAGTGCAAAGAAGGAAGAGTTGGAGGATTTCATACACTTTTGGCTTGTAATTCCATAAAATTGCTGTTCCTCCTAACTCATGGGGATCGAAGCCTGTGTATCTACCCATTTCAAGACGCAACAGAGATGGGAGGATTTGTGAGTTTTGACTCATCATTCTTTAAATTGCCATTCCCTCCGACACATGGGGCAATGTGCCTGAGAAGTCTGCGAGTTTACCCACTTCAAGATGCAATGAAGATGGAAAGCATGATTGCATGCACCCCACACTGCAGAACAATCACAGAATATGTAATCAATAGAACTATTCTTAGAAAGCACCCTTGTTTACCTTTTTCTTCTTTTTTGTGGCTTCAAGAGGGAGAGAGAAGGGCAAATTGGGAAGAAAGGAGAAGTGACCATATCTTTAGAGATATGAAAACATCCATGACACGGGTTCAAGAAATGGGAGTTCAGTTACATAGATGGAAATGACAGCACATCATGTTTCAGAAAAAAGCCATGCTATTCGGCATTATAAACATCCAGTTCCTGTTCAAGTTTTAACTAATTGCAATAAGCTCAACTTAGAATATCCAAGCTCAGCTTACTTAGCTGAAAAAAAGCGTGAAACAAAAGCTCAAATTGGAACTTTGAATATCAAGGATGATTTGGCCTCAGACTAATGCTGCATACATTTCGAAACAAGAGCTATATCCAAGATTGCTCCTCTTCTAGCAAAAAAAGAAATAAAAAGCCAAGTAAATGGGACCTTCTCGGAGTGAAGCAAAGAAATTAGACGCCCAAATTAATTTTTGACCTTCTGCAAATGTTGAAGAGGAACAACTATTTTATGTTAAACAGCAACTGTTTAGTATTTGCTTGAAGTGCTTATAAAGCACAAGGCATTTAGCCTAGCTTGAAGCCTTGTTGACTATGGAGAGATATTTCAGATTCAAATGCAGACATCTTAGAGGAGAAATGCAGGAAATCTCCATCTACATTCAAGAGGCAATATCAGCTATAACATCACACCTTACTAAGAAAAGAGTGGGGAACAGTAAAAACTTACTCAGTGGACAATCATCTCCAGGGAGTTTACAGTCAGGACAACAGCCATCGAAGGCCATCCTACAAATTCCACACGTTTCATCCTGGGCATCCCAAGTCCATGAAGCGACAGCATGCCATCTGTGGTTCAACAGAAGATTTAGGGTTCCGCAGCCACTACAAATGAACAAGTCCTTCCCTCTTTATTACATATCAACAAATGCCTATTGTAGCTATCTACTAAAGGTGAGTACTTACTCTGTTCAATAACACCAGCAGGAATTCAGGAAAAATAGGTCAAGGAAAACTGTCCCCACTGAGTAGAACATTTGTAACAAAAGAATGAAGCAGATGCTTGCTACCAGTTGATGTTAGTCTCCAAACAATTCTGTGAAAATGAATCAAAACATTGACCATGGCAAGTTCTATTTGGGAATTATAAGCAGATAAATCCAAAATTCAAGCCTCCTTTTCTACTGGCTATTCTCAATGTATGTGTGTGCCCGCACATGTGCATGCTTCTGTTCTTGTGCACAAGCATGCACACACGTTTGTTTTTGCGTTTGCACAACAAATGCACATGAATTGTGCATGCACCTGTTTGAGTAATGAATTTATGCAAATTAAAGAGAACCGTTTCACTTCTGTTGTCCTTGAAATGGTTCACAATGTGAAGAATATCATTAATTCCTTTTTTATATTAAGAATGAAAGCAAATAGTAAAGACAGATAAATGGCTGTCAAAAGAAGCAATGAGAAGGAAAACAAATGAGTAATAGCAGGAGGACAACGTAATAGTAGAGAGAAAATCAGGAGCATAGAACCTACTACAAGTTAAATCTCTCGTCTAAGTCATATGTCTGATCATACATAAGTTTGTTGTTTCATGGATAAGAAAATGACAATAACTGATTTTGATACTTATGGGGCGAAGGAAAAGGATATATATGATCACTGGCCAATTAAAAGGGAAAGAATGAAAGATGTATTGGTAATCGATTGTGGAAGGATCCATTCCTAAATGAGAAAAGGTTTAAATAACACAAATGCAATATCTAGGAAACAGCTACATATGGATCAAATCATGGTCAGATGGCACAGGGAATCAAATGACAGCCTGATGGCACAAAGAAACGCTAACAAAGCTCTCATTACTGGACTGTTTATTGTTTCTATTATGCAGAAAACAAACAAATTAACTGGCCAGTTTATGAATGTATTGGGCAGCATGAAGTGCAGCCAGGCATTGTGCGAAGGATACTCAAGAGCTTGACTTTCATCCTGGTTTTCTGCAAAACCAGCAAAAACAAAAATGACCATGATGTTTAGTTGTGCAGTACACAACACACAATAAAGATATACAAAACCTGTGAAACATGGTAGCCCAACAAATATATGAACATTCACATTGGTCATCTCAAAGGAAACTTTACTGGGTTCTTGGAACATGCGAGGGAAGAGAATTTGATTTATCTCTTCTTTTTAACCCCACTTTGCCTCAGGACAATCACCCATTTACATAAGAAACCCACTGGCCAATGTCGCCATGGGCCGACCGGTTCACAATCTTCTAAACATTCTGTGTGGCTCATGCAAGTTAGTTTCATTCTATCCAAGCCAAGCCTCCATCACTCCGCGGTTGCTAGGGGTGTCAATGGGTCGGGTTGGGTCAGGTTTTGATGTTACCAGACCCGACCCAATCCTAAAAGCATACGACCCGAAGCAAAAAATCCTGCTTGGGTCGGGTCGGTTCGGGTCGGGTTTCAGGTCTATCTTTCTTTTTTTCTCCTTTTTTAAAAAAATAAAATAAAATAATAATGGTGGTGGGATCATAAGCCTATCAGTAAGGACCGCTAGAGTGGTGCCCTAGGGAACAAGCATTACTTAGCAACATTGAGATAATGAACAGAAGAGAACAATAGTAACATAGGCTTCAAGTAGAAGGCAGAGTATGAGAAGCAAACCTAGTTGACTAGACTAAAAAATATCATCAACTTAAAATAGTATTAGAAAAACGACAATTTGTTTTCCAGATGAGCTAAAAACAGTACAAAATCTTATTGAAGGAAAAAGTGATAATGAAATGAAAAACTGACCAAAGATTTACATGAGAACAAATTCAGAGAATGTTAACAGCTAGATAATCTCTTCAATAGAAAGCTTCTCTTCAACCAACAAGTTTAGCAACAAGTCTTGATCAGACGACCAACTCCTTCAAAGTATCACTGAATGAATTTTCAAACATTAGTTTTTTGAGGTCCAAATTTTGTGCATAACACTCTAGGAATCAATAGCATTTAACCACCGTGTACATAAAGCAAAAGATGAACATTACAAGCAAGGTGCTTTGCTAAAATTATTTACAAGAGTGCCAAGGCACTGCAAAATCAATAATGCTTACCAGCAAGAGTTTTTTCTGCTTTTTGCGCTCAGGAAGAATTCCAAGAGCATCCAGCATTAACTCATCCAGTTCTGTAACAGCAAATGTTGATAATAAATAGCAGTATATACCAAATAAGGAATTGTAACTGGAAATGCAACAGCCCAACCTTTTGTTTGTAACAGCGTAGCCAACACACTCAACGAACCCAAAACTTGAACATCGTTCCCGTCTCTGATGTATGTAAGTAATGTCTCCCTGCAAAGTTATAAATGTCAGAGAAAGAAAAAATGGAGTAAACATTGGCAACAAACTTCTGCTAATTAGCATCTCCTCAGATATAACAACATATAACCAATCAGAAAACTCTAAAAGGGACCTCACTCAGCATGAGAACATGATAAAACACTAAGTGGCACATTTATTCCATTCTTTGGGTCTTTGTAACAAAATCGAAATATAAGAGTCAAAATATCACAAGTTAACTGTATCTTTGCCATATTCAACGGTTTTTCATGTTGTTTCCACCTAAGCTTAAGCTATAATGGTAACCAAAGAAATTGAAATGATTGATTTGCTTCAGCTATTCAGAGGTTACATAACCTTTCTGGGAGTTGAGTACTGACTACAGGTCATATAACAATGAATCAATGATATATGTAGCAGTGACTTAAATAAAAAGAAGCCCAGAACAAGGAGTTCTTAAATGAGGCGTCCTCATACAAGTCCAAGATATATTGAGAATTGCATCATTGAAAGAACTTCACAAAAATACTTTCATCATAATCTCACATTTCTTCATGAACATCCAAAGATCTATCTTGGCTCTCGAAGCAAGTCTTAGCTGTAGACAACAAGTACAAGAGAGCATGCATCTCTCCAGCTTGGATATTTCATGTCAGAGAAACCTCAGCAATTAATCAGCTAATCCTCCTCTCTACTTCAGGTAATAAAAGGACACTGGAATCCTTAATAAAACAAAAAGTTTTTTGCTTTCGATTCCAAAAGGCAAGATGCACATCATAAAGCTCACCAAAGTTCACAGACAACAATCGGAGCTCCCAAATTCGCACATCACACAGAGCGGGTCTTGCTCTGGAAAAACAACTGAGCTCAACTTTGGGGAAAAGGGATGAATCCCAAAATGAACACAGGGAACACAAGGATCTAGAAACAAGAGAAAATCACAAACGCACGCAGGTTCCACCCAACTACATCACCGCACGAATTCAAACGCAGACCAACGCGTAAAGAAGACGAAGCCCCACACCACGAGCGAATCAAAAAAGCACAAGCGGGAGAGAGTGCATTGTCACTAAGATCGAGCTCAGACTCTCCGACTACCAAAGAAAAACCGCACAACGAGCTCAGTCGCAGGCGAGAACTATGCCAGTTCGGCAATCGCGACCTGAGGAGGACGGCCTCAATAGAACAAACGGCAAGCTAAGCGGACAATGCATCTCGAAATATGCGCCCGCGCGCGCGGGGAGGCGGCGAGCCCTCTCGATTGCCGCCGGCGAATCGGCACCGGCGGCGAAAGTAGAAAGGAACGAGCGGCGGAGCGCGCGCGGGAGCTGAAGAATCCGAAACGACTCCAAACCTAGAGATAGAGAGAGAGAGAGAGACGGAGAGAGGCTCACCGGAGGAGAAGAGGGGGCGGAGACGGAGGAGGAGGCGGAGGCGGCGGAGGAGGAGGAGAGACGGCGGAGGAATGCGTGCTTTTTTCGCCCGCGCCGGTGCTCGTCGCTAGGGTATTTTCAGGAGAGTCCGCAGTTTCAGCTGGGTCGCGGCCAGTCCAATGAAGCGGCGACACGTCAGCGGATGCTGTCCAGGTGGATATTATTTTGGTTTGGCTCGTTTCTAGAAAATATTGTTATGGCAGTTAAAAGGAAATGGGAGTAAATTTTACTTATGTTATGGTAGTAAAGCCTAGGCAGTATTTACAATCGGGTCACTTAATTTTGATCTCTGTTATTTTAGTGCCCTGAACTTTCATTTTTGCTTTAAATTTTGTCCGAGCAAGCGCCACGTCGGCCCTTAAAACAAACTTATAAATTCTTTAAAAGTAAAATATATGTATCATATGGAGAAAAAGAAAGGGAAGCAAGGAATCATTACCCTCCTCCACCTCCGAAAAGGGTGTCATGGAGCCTTTAGCATCATTGCAAAGGGCACCGCCACCATTTACGGCCCGAGATGACATGATTTGGTGCAAGCATCGACAGAGGGTTAGGCGACCTTTGTCGTTGTTGTCGTGGGCCACACCATCCAATGCTAAGGTGGGGAGGGTCGGGAATTCTGATATGATAATGTTAAGCAAATCCTATTGTCGCTAAACATTAATCGCTTGATTCATCTTTTTTCAATGTCAACCTAATTTAATCATGTGAATAGTTAATAAGAGACCTAATTATACTCTTAAGACGATCCATTGGCTTTTATGGATATCTCCAATCGGTTCTCCCATTCCTTTATATTTATTTATTTTGTTTTGGTTGAGAAAGTAAGTAAATGGGTAAATGGAATTGAAAAGAAAAAGCAAGTATAGGGTTAATCCTATTATACACATAAATCTATATATATTTAGTTTAAAAATTACAAAATAATTAAGTAATTGAGATTGATTTTTTTTAATTTATATATATATATATATATATATATATATCTATATCCATATATACCGATCTGGTCGGAGTGGGTGGACGGGCGGTTCCACACATAGAACTAGGAATCAGATCGATATTCACAGGTTCCATTAAATTGGAATCGGGAACCGGACCGATCCTCATGAGAATTGCCAGTTTCGGTTCCTGTTCTGAGCGATTCCTGTTCTTTTACACACTCCTAATTGTTAGACCACATCGGCATTCTTGATCCTTCGAATGATTAGGACCATAGGGAGAACCCCTAACATTGCAAGAACATCTTATAATACCGAGACTGCTATGTTGTGTAAGGATGCTTATTCTCCGTGCCTCATAACAATTGCAAAGACGAAATCTTAGAAGCTCTTGCTCCCTCATCAATGCAAAAACCCTGTCCCATCATGTAATGAGAGCTTGCTAGCACACCAGTTGAAATAAAGAAGCCAACACACATGAACTCGTGGAAAATCGATGACAAATCCACTTCGAAGGACAAGATTGGCTTCTTGGGTTTCGCCAGACTTAGGAGCGATTGTCATAATGATCACTTTCTCACTGGAATTGTAATCAATCCTCGCCTGCATCGCCTTCCCACTCTTCAGATTAATATCTAGCTTGCTCAAGTCATCGTCGGCGACGTTACAGGTGGTCGGAAGCAGAAGCATTCGACACCAAGCTACTGATGTTGATCCCAACGTGGTTGTCATTAATGTTGCCGAACTTGAAGTCCTGGACACGCGACTCGACAGCAAAAAGATGGTTAAAGAATTGACATAGTGACATGATTGGCATTGAGGAGGCCCAGATACTGGCCGGACAGGGCCCAAAGGTCGATGGTAGCGGAGACAGCAAAGGCAAGGTCACGACCAATAGATTCGGGTACTTAGGGACAACGGCAAAAAAAAAGGACTTGTCGCCACCACGAGAGTTCTTGAAGCGGAGTAGGAAGAGTAGAATGCATGGCCCATTAGGCGACTCGTCTTGTTGGTGAGCTTGAGGTCGCCATTGTTGTCTTTGGAAGATTATGCCCCTAGTTGTGCTACCAAAATAAGCATGTGCTCGCTAGCCAAAGAAGATTCGACCTGACCAGCTTAGTCATTTATTTGAGGTCAAATAGCAACTTTATACCCTTATTTAAAACAACATTCATTTTAGACTATCTTTTGAAAAAACTCATCCACTTTGAAGTCTTATTTAAAAATTTCCCTCTTTCTTATAATCTCGCGTTTCTACAATAAGTTAGGTGAAAGACTATGTGAATGTTGTACATTCATTTTCCAAACGTATGTTCTTAGAAGATTGCTTCTAGTATGTTTTGTCTGTTTCGTGGATAATTTATTGACCTGTATGAACAAGCATGCACATTAGGATGGTTGAGGATGATAATGGATATTTCTTAGTAGTTTATTTACATATATATGTAGACACCATATTGAGCACATTACACTTATCCAAGTTATATCTCTAGTACCTTTTACGCTACACTTTTGTATATTGATAAAGTTTTCATCTTTGTAATGATACTTATGGCCCATTTGATTATCCAACCAAGTGCTGCAAATTAAAAATTCAGCACTTTCAGTAATGTGATTAAGTTTCATCATGACCTTGAATAAAATTGACTAAAATGATTTAATTGGGTAAAAAAAAAAACTAAAACCAGTATGCAAGGGAGGATATGCTCAATTCGTTGATAGAAAAATAATTGCTGGTAATTAGAATATTACCATATATATTGATAAAAGCAACCAACAATGGCATTTGTTTTCTACTTCAGTAATAGGTTAATAACATCTGACAGTTAATTTTGATCATTATCATACATCATCTTAATTAATTTTTAACACTTTTTAAAACTCGCTACTTAAATTTTCAACAATTAATTTGTAGTTTTACCAAATATGCTGTTACTCAATAGGATCTATCAATTTCGATTATCATATAATCACAATGAATTGATTCTATATACATAAAAAGGTTTATCAAGATGTATTATTAGAATAAATTTTTTTATTTTTTAAGGAAATGTCAATTTAGATTCTCCATGGCATTGGTCTATAGACTACTTTGAAGGTAAAAGAGTAGGGTATAGGCACGCAATGCCCGAATTCAACATCGTTAAGCCTGAGTGCCCGGTATCGCTCGAGATTGAGTGGCAATGGGGGTCATAAGATCGTGACAAGTAGGCCTTCACTATGGGAAGAGAGGTACGGCGCGGCGGTTGACGGCGAGCCAAGCTTCGGTGGCAAGAGGTGCGAGCTGTGATGAGACTAGGCATGATAGCGGCGGCGTGGCGGGTGTGGTAACACCAGCATTTCAGCGACAGGCAAAAAGGGGAAAGAGAGAGGTATTTGGCGATTGGATATTTGGTGAAATTTTCAAAAATTTTCACCTCATGAAAAAAAAATTTTCACCTCATTTATTTTTCATGAGGAAACAAAGGAGCACGAACGCTTCATCCTGTCTTTTCAAAAACATTTAAAAATCAAAATAAAAGGTAATGCAGCCAGTAATGGAACCCTCGATTTGCTCCATCGCCATTACGCTTTCTTTTCACCATTAAAAACTTGGAAATTCCCAAGGTATTGCAGTAGAGAAGTAAAACCATATAGTAATTTTGTGTATAATTTATTCAAATTTAATCTCATATATAATAATAGTATTTCTAAAACTAAATTATTTCCCGAACAGTTTGAAAAGCTAATTGTGCCATAAGTCACCCTTTCACACCCTCAAATCTGATCGCATGTAATTATACCAACTATAGTCATCTTCTCGTGTGAAGGCACCCAAAAAAGTAGAACCATCTCATTGAGGCAAATTAGAAAACCATCAACAATAAGAGACGAACTCATCTGCAAGTTTATGTACACATCTACCGCGTCAGAAATGTCGTTGAATTAGGGACTATTCTCCTCCTCTCGATGGCCTCATATCGCCGCGGCCGCCGCCAGGAGGTCAATCTAAGAGGAGGAAGAGGGAGGGATGCTGGCAATGCCTTGGCGTTGAAGCTCCCCCAACACACCTTCCAAAGATGGAGGCTTTAAGCCGAGAGGAAGTGGTTGCCATGGCTTCGATAGGATCTCTCCAATGGCCGCATCGACGTTCTCACTCCACTATTGAACCCGACAATTACAAACAGAACAATGAAATAAAAGCCGGTCCAAATTCACATAATCATCGCAGCATATGTAATTGAATGAGATCGCCGTAGGCTAATTACCTGGTGAAAATCGAATGAAGGTTGAGAGGAGGCCAATTGCCCTGTTGGCGTCAGGACACCGATGCTAGGGTCTATTTTATACACGCCTTGATGATGCGGTATGCCCGGAACCAGTGCAAAACCAAATCCCTTCACAGTATCGAATCACATATAATCATCAATATTTCACATATAACTATAGAAAACTTATATACAATAATAATGTTAGGTAAAATAGATATCAAATGTGCCACGTGTTGGAATCCCACGCATTCTTGTCAATTTTTTATATGAACGACACAATCGATTGATCCATATGACATGTAGAGAGCTCATAAGTATTTTCTTAATTACTATGATGTTTTATTTAATAAGTTGAACAGGATGAAAAATAAAAAGGGATTAATTAATTATATAAATAAAATAATTAAGAATTATTAATTAGTTAATTTTAATAAGATAGCGCGTGTGTATATCCCTTGATTCTTTACTCAAGCGTTCTTTTTTTTTTCACCTACATATGTGCGGAGACACGATTCATTCATGAGATATTTGAGAAAATTCATAAACACCAAATCTTATATTCTCTCACGGACAGCCCTATGTAAAATATTATGACGTCAAAATAAACACAAAATCCTATTAATATCCAAACCTCAATAATATCGTATATTTAAATTAAATAATCGCCGTGTTGTAATTCTTACTTTTATGTATTTTACAAAAGAAACATTTGCAATACAAGAGTAGGTAAGAGGAATACTAACGTATTTTTGAAGCAACTTGGAGATACATTACCTAAAAACTTTTCATTGTTTGACTTGATAAATAATTTTATTATTCCTCTGTGTAACATCATAAATATATATTCTTTTATTATTTTTCAAAAATATACTATGCAACTAAAATATAATAAATTTATTTTCTTACCCTTGAAGGAACCAAAATTTCAACTAGTATATCTATAGCCCGGAACACCAATATAGGGCCATGACAAGCCAATAAGGAGAGTCCTAAGTTATTTCTAATTCTAGCTAAGTCATACTTGAAATACAAGATATAACATGGAACTCGGGTGGATGTCCTATGCTTACTTGCTGGTGCCAGTAGGAAGGGTCTGGAGGCGGCAACGGCGGTGGCGGAGGAGGATGTTCCAGCACAGGCGGCGGCACCCATGTTGGCAGTGGAGAAGGAACAAGTGACGGCTGTGAATGAAGCGGCCATGCGCCATGCTTCAGGGACGGGCTCAAGGTCGGGTGACCCCACACATGCAAGGGCCTGAAATGGTGCACGGAGGGCGGCGCAGGAGGGAACCCCATGGCGGGTGCAGCCCAAGGCGTCATAACCCTCTTGCTTCCACCGCCGGCCGCGGCGGCCCCGCCGTAGATCTGGCGCCTCTTGCTCCATCTTGCTGCGTCCGCTTCGAGAGATAGCAGGTGCCTCCTCTGCGATCGGTACTTCTGCCACATTTCGCACCTCAACATCAGTACTCAAACGTCTCCTCGCCGTCTAACAAACTACACTGGCCTCGACAGACTCGGTTTAATCAGATCTAAAATTAATACGACACCCTTAATTGATCCATCCACATTCCACCAAAATTTAGAAGCTCATTTGCTAAATCCTAGCGAATTAGCCAAATGGTATTGATGAAAAACGCTAAGAACACATGAGAAAATGGAAGATCAAATGGATTTTGTACTTGAAGGTGACTTGCAATGTTGTGGCGATTGAGAGAATCGTTGCCCATGAGCTCCAAGATCCGGGAAGGAACTGCCTTGTCCACCCCTAATTGCTCCACTGCTTGCACGAACTTCCTATGCAGATCTGGTGTCCAATCCACCTGCACAAGCACAGACAATTACACAAGCCAAATTTAGAAATTGTCATCGCTTAAAGACACGAATAAAGCACAAATAATCTTGATTAATGCGAAGTGGGAAGCCGGAGAACCGAGCAACGTGCGGCCTCGACTCGCCAATTGTTGTCCGGGACTCCGGCTGGCGTCGTAATTGTGTAAGTACGATCATGTCAAGCAAGTTTACATGACTGAGTGACGATTAGTTTGCAATTTGAGTAAGATGCATTTGTGTTTTGGTTCTTTTACCTTGACTTTTCTCTTCCCTTGAGCTTGAGGATTAGTTTTACCTTGAGCAGCAGCAGCAGCAGCAGCAGCAGAACTTCTTCTTCCTCTATCCCCTTCCTCTTTCCTCTTCCCACCACTCCGCCCTTCTCTCTTCTTCTCACTCCCTTCCTCGCCGTTCGAGCTCGCCTCCCCCGTCCCCGCCCCCGCCGCCGCCGCCGCCCCCGACCCTGACCCCGACCCCGACCTCTCTTCTGCCTCCGATAATTCCTTCGGACCTCCACCATCCCAGGTCACGCTTGGATTCGCCTTGGCCTGATTCTCGGACCCCGTAGAGAACTCGGCCGAGACCTCGGCCGCGTCCATCTCCAAATCCGGCAAGGAATCGTCCCCGGCAAAGATGTCATCGAAGTCGATGCTGTCGAGCAAGTCGCCCGCGTCGGAGAAGTTGAGGAACAGCGCGACATCGTCCTCTCCTCCTCCTCCTCCGCCGGCGCCGGCGCTGGCGATGGAGAAGCAGCTCTCTCCTCGGCGGGTCTCATCGCCTCTCTCGTCCCTCAAAGGAGACACGGCAAGCATTTCCAAATCTCTATCTTCTTCAAGCGTGCATGGAACAAAAAGGCGCATACGAAAGCTTCGAAATCCTAGCTACACGGTCGAGCTTTTATGCAGGCAAGCGCTCGTGCCCTGGTACAAAATGGCATCAGATGAGATGGAGGACCCCGGACCCAGAGGGACAGATATGACAGTGTCGACGAGGGTGGTGCTGTACTTTGTCGGTTTCCCGGAGGGTCATGAGTGGGAAATAATCTCCAAAGCTCTCTCCACCACAACTCGAGAAATTTTGTATTTTATGCTTTCTTGTCTCTGTCTAGGGTTCGTTGCTGCATCATATCTCCTCGTGTCTCTTCTCTCTCTTTTCTTTCTTTGCCTTTTCTGGGTTTGTGGATCCCCTTTTTTCCTGAGTATCTTTTTAAAGGGGAGAGGAGAGGGGAGAAGGATCAAAGGAACTCGTGAAGTATGATTAATTTTCTTAGTATGAAAGGATGAAGGTGGTATTGAATGGATTCACTGGCGTGGCGTGCGTGTATATCCGTGGGTACAGTGATGGTGTAGGGATTGAAAGCGATGGGGGCTCTCTTTAGATGGCCGAAGCAAGAATTGACCTTGATCCTTTCCTTTGGTGGACTGACGGATATCGGCAGTTGTGCTTGGTCCTGTGGCGATAGGAAGGGGTCGAACAAGGATCTTATAGCTGATTATGATGTGGGTTTTCATCGTGCTTAGACAAGTTGATCACATCTTTTCAGGTTATTGTAGACGTCATTCATCCCACGTGACATGATAAACGTTAACGTTGATAATTTTTTTAAATAATTTTTATAATTTTTTTTCTCCTTTTCTCTATCACTTCTCTTCCTGTCCATGCTGATTGCTGGTTGCCAACCATTGGCCATGGCCTGCGAGGGGCCTCCCTTTGCCAAATCTAATGAGGGCGAGACTCGATGAGGCTGCCTTGGCTTGCGTGAGGACGATTGCCGACGATGGTCATCCTCGCCACGGCAAGGCTGACAATCACCCAAGCTAGGCCGACGAGGGTCAATCGATGCAACATGGACATTTTTTTTTTCTTTTCTCTCTTTCCCTCTCTTTCTTCCAGTAGCCGATCACCAGCCACATGCCATGGCTAGTAAGGGCCACCCTCACCCAAGCCAAGGTGAGCCTCGTCGGGCCTCATCTCTCGACCTCGCCACATTTGGCAAGGTGGGCCCTCTCGAGCGAGGCCACCCATCACAAGTCGTGGCCCGTGGCCGGCGATCGGCCACTAGTAAAAAGAAAAGGTAATGAAAAATAAAGCAAAAATTATAAAAAAAAATTCACTTCGGTACCAATCATGTCTCATAGGATAGCTAATGTCCACATCAATAATTTTCGAATTTAATACATTTAAATGAGGAGATGATTGAGATGCGATAACACAATCGTCTATTATCTATTGGAGACAATTCCTTATCTGAAAACGTGTACTGGATATTCACAAGGACTATATGAAGTGCGACGAGTGGTTTAGTTATCATGCAAAAGTCATGGCCAACGAAAAATTATCGGCGAAAAGTCGATAATTTCGGCTTATCCATTCTTGATTATCATGCTTTGCCCAGAGATTTAAATTCAACTTGAAGATTTCTAGCTCATTCTTTTCTCAAATTACATAAGTCAGCATGAAAATCTAGTTACACGTTTCAAAATCTCATTGTCTCATTCCATAAAGAGAGGTCCGACGCATTGATAGTGATATTTGGGAATTGCTATTTTCCCTTTTTAAGGAGAATTGTTCAAAAGTTCCTAAACTTAATGTACGTGAACTATTTCATTCCTAAACTTTACAACGTGCCTAACTTAGTTCTAAACATGTTGATTATTTGCTAAGATAATCATTCCAGTCAATTTTGGCAGGAAATTATTGAAAATTGGCCGGAAAACTAAATTCGTAAATCATTCAAAGGTTTAGGACTAAATTGATCACAGTGAAATATTTAAAACTAAATTGGCCTTCATATAATAGAATTATGACTTTTAGACAATTATCCATTTCTTTCTTTCTATTTATCTTGTGGAAATTAAACGAGTTTTTTTATTAATCCAATCCATATATTCAAGATCCGTGATAGTAGAACTTTAACATTACTTATTTAATACCATTCGTTTGCCGGTGTCTTTCATCCCAGGAATATTCCGTAAAAAGTATATGCAACTAGCAAATGTTTGCCAAAAATTCAAAACCGTGTATTTTAATGAGGAAAACAGTATTAAAATATATTATTCTACTTATTTACAGAAGCGATGAATCTTATATACATGTAATCTCCCTCTATTGAATAACGTGTATGCGCAAATTTAGCTAGCATGAATGCAGACGGAAGACTCAAGAGAAGTTCTTCAACCCGACTTACTTAAAAAAGATTTTTTAAACGAAGAGACTGTCTCCATTGGGAAAGTGGACTTTAAATTTCAGCCATTGATAATCAGAAAGGCAACATAAAAACGGAAATACGAACGTGCGATTGACACCTATCATTTTTCAGAAAAGGAAAAGAAAATTAAGTCAAGATAAGAAAAGGACACGCATCTTTTATTTGGGGAGTGGTCCAGCCGTGACATGGACTCCCTCAAAATCTTTTAGGCAATCAGATGGGTCCCCCAAAATGACAATAATTTCGTTTGGTGATTTAAACCCAAGTGACTAAAAATTGTGATCTGACTCGGACATCTAGAAAGTGATTTTTTATTTGGTACATCACATTTATGAAGTTTAATTCACACAGTCGTAATGGTCGACAATAATGGTCGACAATAAATGAACTGCCATGTCAATGATTTTATGATGAAAATTAACAGAAATAACTAAATAAAAATCTTGTACAAAGGTTTATGACTGAATTTGATAATTTTTTTACAAAAAAAATTAGAGCTAAATTGATATTGATACAATATCCTTATGACTAATTGGATAATTTTCTTTCTAAATAAGTGTCATGCATAATTGTGGAATCAAAATGTTTGTGTGTTCTAAGTATTATAAAAAAAAAAAAGTATTCCAAGAAAACTTGTAAATTAGCCTTTATGAACCACTTGTTTGCAACCTCGCAATTTGTCAATCATGATTGTCCTCTCTCTCTCTCTCTCTCTTTTCCCCAATCTCACCCTTGCAGAAAATATGTTTGCTTTGATTCTGAAAAGTATTTATGTTTATGATCGTTTTGCCGCTTCAAATTTTTGAGAAATTTCCATATGACTTTGATTTTAAATATCAACTTTTATATTCTTTTTGACATGTCTTAGGTGTTTTTTAATAAATAAATGTCAAATTCTATACGTTAAAAGCAAAAGGTGTAAATCTAAAGTTGATTTTTAAAACTACCTTAACAGGTTACAATCATATTAATTTTGCTCTGTGAGATTTTAGTAGTGGTTCTTCAAAGTGAATGCGAAAAATGAATTCTATCTTAGTATTTTCATCCATCATGAGTCGATGAAAGAAAAACTCTAAGCTGATTGTACACATTTCTGTGTTTATAGGAATTTTGCCACAAGGGCCTCAGGACGATCGAGAGATTAAGTGCCACTATCCTCCTCCGCATTTTTTATGACTCCGGCAAGAAGCACCATCATCATTTACTTGCCACTGGAAAAATATCTGCACTATGACATAGAGGGTGGCACCGACTTGGAGTAAGTGCCATCGTCAAAGCAAACTTTCCTACAGAGAGAATGTGGTGATAGTGTCGGGATTGCCAAAATATAACAAAAGAATGAGGCCCAAAATGCCCAATTCAGGCTCCGTCTACTATCGCGAGAGATGAGCTTGATCCCAAATGTGGCTACCCAATCAGACATCAGATAGGCCAATCACAAGAGAGAGACGATATGATAGTTCACTGTTTTCTTTCTAAAGGGTGTAAATAGAATAAGAAAAATCTGAAGCGTGAGGCTTGGTATGACAAACCCTCAAATTTTTCATTCGTCGGCTAAGTGTCATGTTTTTGCATGGCTTGAATCTCATCGCCCCTCTCTAACATAATTCCGATCACAGTGAATGTACAGGTTGAGATGGTCCACTACTTGTCGGTCAGAAAGAAGAAATTATCTAACCCAAAAAGCAAAGAAGACAAAACAATCGTGGACCAACGAGGCAATAACCTATTGACGGTAGTAGGCCTAGAAATCTACCAGTCTTATGTTCTTGTTTTTTTTCAGAGCTGTTTTGTGGAGGAGTTGACCACAATCATGCACCGTTTTAACCCCCCCTACAGTATCCATGCGGGGAATATTCCTCCATCGATTTGGCACCTCTCTTCAGCTACACTTTTCCATTTTCCTCACACTTGCTCCGTACAAAGAAGTGAAATACCACATGAGGAAAGAGGTCATGTACTCCATGCCTTAATGCAATCGTGTTAGTCCCTAGCACGAATAGGGCCGATTGTGAGGATCCGACCTAAGCATGCGCGGTTATACTAATTAGCACGTCTAGGTTAAGATGTGATTTATATTTCCTATCGACAAAAAAGGTACGAGAATCTAGCTCCCCAATGAGCAAATGGGGTCTAGGGAGAGCCCCGACAGAGGTTGCGAGGGCAGCACCCTCGAGCCACCAAGAAACTTTATTAATTTGAGCCCATATTTTATTAATAGTTTAGGATTGAGCTCATGAATAATTATTAGATATATATAATCTCTTTATCTTACAATTAAGGGATGTGGCAGAGAGGTGTGAAGTGCTAATTATAGTGAAAACCTCTACTGGATGGACGTAACCCTATTTTAAGGGTGAATCGGGATAAAATTTTGTGTTTCAAATTCTTTTTCTAGCTTTTATTCTCCATTTTCTAGTGATTGTACGCCAAACCGTTATAGTCTGGAAATCAAGTGGCGTGTTGATTCTCGATGCTCAAGCTAGTGGGGGAAAAAAGAGAGGATAATAATGGAGAATTGAGAAGCTTGGATTATGCATGGGAGAGTCAACCCATATATGCTTTTCATTCATCATATTCCATGGCAGGTTGAGAAGCTCAACACTTAGCAACGACGACCTTGGCCACCGCTAATCCGGCAGGTTGAAGGCGAAGTTAAAGTTAGATGATCCATTCGAGATTGAATAAATGGAATTATAATACCAAGAGGGGCATCATTTTTCGAAGGCTAACCCAATTTGTCCCAACGGATAACAACGAAAAAATAAAAATCATGCCATTCGTTAAATATTAATTTGAAAAAAAAAACCACGATAACTGATTAACTTTTATCGGGTTAATACTATCAAAACTCTAAATTTGTACGCTCATACTACATTCATCCCAAACTACCTTTTGCGTCACAAGAAGTCTTGAAGTACCATGCCGCACTTATTCTAAACTCGTGCCCCCGTGCCACATTTATTTCAAATTAATGTTATGAAAAATCCCAAACCAATACATTCGTGTCACATTTATCTCCAAAAAAATTCGAAAATTATCACAACTTGGGGTACATGGGACATAGGTATACAATTTGTGGTAAATATGGCAGAAGTATATCAATTTTTAGAATTTTTGGGGACATAAAAATTAGTTTAAAGTAAATGTGACATGTATGTAATTTCGGTGGTAGTAGGCTTTTATTTATTTATTTTGATTTTAGCTTATTCAAAATAGATTACGCATTAATAGGCATTACCATGGCACAAGGCCAAGATGCCAGCACATGCACAACCCCCAATGATGGGATCTTGAATCAAGCAAGCACACCCACATGAACTTGGCTAGTCTAGGGCATGGCTGATACCAAGCCCCCACTAGGGGTAAGCATTGGTCTAGAGTCAACCTTGGACCGATCCTGAATCGGCCCAACCCCGTCAGTTCTAATTCGACTCCTAAGGAGACTGGGTCGGTCCTTAATCTTAAAATTCTTGGACCAGCATTATGCAGGTTGATCCTCGGTCTTGGAAGTTTATGGTCGATCCAACCCAGACCAATCCCGACTATTTATGTATTCAATATATTATTTATATTTTTTTATAAAGAAAAAACCCTAAAATAAACGACGTAAACAATATTAAATGGCTCCTCAGTGAGGGGTTCAAGTAATCTTACACTGTTCTTTAATAACTTAGATTTTTAATGTCTTTTACGGCGTCAACAGACGTAATTTACAAAGAAGAAAAATGTTTTTTTTTAGAAATCCTCACGACGTCCAAAAGGGCATAAACCGCTCCTCACGGCATTCGTACTCATTCTCTTCTATCTTATTTGTCCTTTTAGTCTCATAACTATTCGATTTTCAGCAATTTTTTCCATTCCTCTGTGTCAATTTGCCAAAATCGAAAGAAATAACTTCTCCGCTTGCCACTCGACACTCGCCTCGCTCGCTTTGGGTCACTTGTGCCACTCGCTGCTCGATGCTCGCCCTGCTTGTTGGTCCCCACTCAATGCTCGCCGCTCGTCGCTCGCCTCTCTTAGCTGACCTCGCTTGTCACCGAACTCATTGAATCGGTCCAGTCTTCGATCACATTTTCAAGGAGTACAAAAAATGAAATAAAAAAATTATCAGTTGGTCCCGGGTTGACCGTGGAATCGGATTAAATCCATTGGGTCGATCCGGCCCTCAATTGCCTTTTTCAGGGAGTACAAAAAATAAAATAAAATAATTTTTTAGTTGGTTTCGGGTTGACCTTGGAACCGGACCGAACGCAATAATTAGTCTGGTCTTTGGTCCCAAGCTCAAAATAGAATTTTTCGTGACACAGACGTAATTCCTTTTCTTTATTTTGATTTTAGCTTATTCAAACAGATTACGCATTAATAGGCATTAGCATGGCACAGAGCCAAGATGCGAGCACATGCACACCAGTGCTGGGATCGTGAGTCGGGCGAGTACACCCACCTGAACTTGGCTAGTCTGGGACACGGCCGATGTTAAGCCCCCACACAGACATGCTACAGTAAGCCGGACCTTGACGCTCATCGGTAAATCGCGCATTTTCCTTGGAAGCCCATTCTCCTAAATTGGAAATTCAAAGACAATTTTTGTCATTATCCTCGGAAAATAAAAATCTTGTCATTCGTCCAATATTAATTTTGAAAAATACACGATGATCATGTAATTTTTATTTGAATTAATATCATAAAAAAACTTCAATCTGGTACACACATGCTATATTTACCTAAAACTTATTTTTGTGTCACATAAACCTCTCGAAGTATCACGTCGCATTTAATCCAAACCAAGTATATTCGTGCCAAATTCACTTTAATTAATTTTTGTCACAAAAGAAAATACAAATCTCAAATTGGTAGACCACAATAAGCCAGACCGACGCTTTTTTAAGCCCATTCTCCGAAATCGGAAATTCAAATCACAAAACCAAATCATCATCATCATCACTATTATAATTATTTCGAAAGGAATGCCACGTCCTCAGCGAGATTATGGGGGGTCCCACTCCTCGATTGCCACGAAATCTCACGATCACCGAACCGAACTGGCAACTCAATTAAAACGAGACCGCCCGGGCAGAGCGAGGCCGGTTCCGCGGCGCTAACGGAAACCGAGTGGAACCTTCCGAAAGATCCCACTTGACCAGACTACCCCTGGCCTCCCGTGGGAGGGCCGCCAACCGCCCGAGGGCTCTTCCCGTCATTTCACGGGGGCAGTTCGTATTTCCGCGTTGCCGGTTCCGCAAGTTCAAAACCAGCCAACCTGCATCCGCCGATTTCCCCCGTCTGTTCCTCCGCGCTGCGAGAGCTCTTTTCCGGGAGAAATCGCGCGCAGGTCGGAGAAGGAAGGTTCGGCGATGGAGTGCAGGCCGCTGGGGTTCCTGCTGGGCCTCCCCTTCGCGCTGGTCGCTCTGGTCCTGTCCCTCGTCGGCGCCGTCGTCTGGCTCGTCGGGTGAGTCCCTTCCCTTCCCCCCCCCCTCCCCCTCGGCGATCGCGACTCCGTTCGATGCGCGGCGCGCGAAAATCCATCGGCATTGTCGAATCTTTTGCGCGGCGACGATGGCGATCTTCATGCGCAAGCTTTGATCTTTTTGCAATCTCTTTTCTCCTTTCGCATTTCGCTTCCGAGTTTTGCGTCGCCTTGGATGGATTCCTTCTTCATTGATTTTTATTTTTCTGGAATTTGCAGGTCGATATTGAGTTGCCTGTGCCCGTGCTGCATCTGTTTCGCCTGGCTGGCGAACCTCGCGGTGGATCTGGTGAAGCTCCCGGTCAAAGTGCTCAGTTGGTTCACCGATCAGATTCCTTGCTGATCATTCATTCCGATCTCTCTGTGTTCATCTTCTTCTCTTTGTTTTTAATTGTTTATTCATTTTAGGGCCACATATCTTCTTCATCTTCTTCTTCTTCTTCTTTATTTTCCAGCAGTTTGATGTTTTAGATGTTCCGCCACATTCATTGAGTTGGTGAACAGCAGTTGCGGGATGGTGAGTTGGAGTTCCGAATTTGTATGAACACAAAGTAATTTAGTGCCTGCCTTAGCAAACTGTGGAACGAGTCGACCGAGCGATGAGTTCGAATACGACGAAATCTCTTTTGTCTGAAGCATTTGTCAATTCGATTTGTTAATATGAAGCTTTCTCTCGTGATTGGCAAAAACGATCCTGATTAGCTATCGAATCGATGATTGGATGTCGGTGGAATGCTGACCAACAAAATGCGGGTTTAGATGATAAGGCGGGCTCCTCTTTCTTGTAGTCTTTAGGTTTAGGTATTAGGAGCGCGATGTTCTCTTTTTCCACCATCTTTTCCTCAAAGGTCGCTTCCAACTCGATCAATCACGGCCTGCGAGTATATGATTGCACGGTGATGTAATGAAGTCTCGCCAAAAGAGAACAACACAAGTTGAACTGCAGAAGCATTTGGAGACCATGAGAACCAGGAATAAAGGGACCTTGGTTGTCGACCATGTAACAGAATAACCACATTGCGCATTGGACAACCACGGTAGCCACAGCATGTCGCCGGGCACATTATCAAGCGCCAAGCAGGAAAAACCCAAGTGAGTGAGAGGAGCCAAAATACGAATGGAAGTGAAATGAAAGTAATTCTTCTTTAGGCTATCGGAATAGAAGTGAATATCCAAGCTTTTTTTCCTCATTATCACCAAATGTATGTAGAGTATTTGCTCTATCAAAGTACAACGCACCGCGAATATACTTCTGCGTGTGACAGAATTGCCCTGACATTGAGTGATTTCAACTCTCTCTCTCTCTCTCTCTCTCTAAATACATTTAGCGCTAAGAACCTACTGTCGAAACAATATGATGGGAGCACCGTCTTCTGCCGGCAACATGGATCTTCAGTCACTGTACTCCGAAGATGTAGATCCTGTAACTTCATCAGGGTCCACATTTTCAAATCCATCAATGGCTCTTGTATCCTCCTCCTCATCGAATTCCCCGTTTATGTATTCTCGAACATCTAAATCTCCGCCCCCATCGTCTCCCTCATCCTCCTCCTCGTCCTCCTCCTCCTCAACTTCCTCATTGCCATCCATATTATCATCGCTTGCTTCCGACAATTCATCGGCCTTGCCATTGAGGCCTCCAGAGTAATCATCTGCAGCGAGATCATATCTGTACGACCCAGTCGCTTGCCCATCTTCATCCTCAAACTCTGAACTCTCCGAACTGCTGCTATTTTCGGCTTCCTCCAAATTCAGCCCCGCATTATTACCATCATCCCCATTCCATTCATCCTCGATCAAGACCCCTGGCGATTCCTCCATCATCTGTTCTTTTGTGGTGTCCCTTTCATCAAAGGCAGGAACTTCCTTTTTCACTGCTCTCTGCCGATTTCTAGTGCTACGTCGTCCTCGCCTACGTCCACCTCGTCCACGTGACCGCCCTCTCTCACCATTTGCCACTCTAGCTCTCTTGCCAGAGTCAAACTTAGGACCACCAGGTATCCTTCTCTGGGATCTCCGACCGCTTGTGCGACTAAGGCCCCTTCCAGTTCCCCGGCCCCGTCGTCGACCAGGCCCGGCAAGTGCCGGCCCAGGGTCAGCCCAGTTTTCATCTACAGGCCCACCTCGAAAAGGAGTTCCTGCACTATCATGGTTGTGCCAACTCCTCGTGCCCATGTATCTTGATGGAAACTTCTGGGAAAAGGAAGAGCAGACCCATTAATTGCATAAACAATCAGCAAGGATTTAAAGGATGAAAATCACGCTTATGCCACAAAGTTCATGCATAAATTCTTAGGCCATGTTCATAGATTGCTTACATTGTGGATCGATATTGAGATAAATTAATACGCCAAGATAAACTGAATTGTATGTGAGATTATCACAGCCAAGCAAGGGAAAAAGAGGTTTTCAACTTTTCAAATCATAGTCCTACAACTCCAATTATACTCAGACCAGCTTACTGAGATCAAATACAGAAGTAATAACCTGTGAGGTCCTGCAATAAATGGTTGAACGGTAGTAAAATGAAGCATTTGTGATAAAGCACCGAAATCATGTCGCCATCATGGTTATCATCGCTAATTTACTAAGGCAATTGACTGGCTAAAGGAAAGTTGGCAGCATACAGCAATCTACCACTATGTACCTTCCTTCATCATTATGCAACCTCATAAACAATATCAGAGTTCATTACATTGACAAAGCAACTCACCTCAAAGTGCCCAGATCCTTCATTTACTGCAGACTCCGCCTTTTGATGGAGCGAATAAGAGATGGCTGAATCAAATTCCATGAGCCTTAATGCAACTGCAGCTGTTGTTTGGGGTATCCATGGGAGAACAATCAAAGCTTCAAGACTCACAGAAATATCAGTAGCAAATCCGGAAGAGATGCTCAACAATTCATTAGTGGTCTCGAAATTAGGGGACAAATAATCCCTCCTAATGGCACTCTCCAACAATGTCAAAGCCTGAAAACAAATAAAGAGGGAAGGAAAAAAAGAAAAAAAGAAACAAGTTTAGAGAAGAGAGGATACTTTGCAAGGAATACCATTAGGGAGAAAAAGTCTTGTTATATACCAGCCATCAGACAATTAAAGGATGAAATAAGAGAGCAAACAATAAAAAGACGATACAAAAGTACCAATGGAGTGCATAGCCATACTCCATTCTTTTAAGATCCGGGGAAAAAAAAAAGCTTCCAGGCACATAGAATCAAAGGGAAAGGCGTTTCCCTGTTTCTCAGGAAAAGGGATAACGGTGCTAGAAGTACAATATAGTAACAGCACGACGACACAAGTTAAGACGAACCTGAAGAAGGTCTGAAGCTGACGATGAAGTTCGCAGCTTCATACCCCAAGACTTGCGATAATCGTCAGCCCAAACGGACTCAAGAGCTTCTGGCGGAACAAAAGCCTGACAAGTCATCATTAAGAAAACCATAAGCTGCAAGAATCTTCAGGGAAGCAAAATTCAAAACATCACAGTGAAAAGAGCTTAAGACATCAAAAGCATAGGATAGACTTGCCTCCACCGAAGCCAATAACACTTTAAGCAGTCTTATTTTCACAGGGGAAGACACTGAACCATGCTTAGTAGGGTCAGACAGCATATGCAATTTGTGTTCAGAAGTTGCTGCAGACTCAGAGAGATATAAGTCGTTTTTTGAGGTTGTAGAGGTCCAATAACATGAAGGGCAGTTATCATAGTCCATAGAATTTATCTCATGACATCGATCACAAGCATTAAGAAGTGGCACACATCTTTCCTTCCCATATTTAATGGCACATAGCACCGAAGGACTTAGGCATTCCTTCCATATCCAATTCTCAAACTCTTGATATCTCTTTAGAGCACCATCTTTCTCATGTCGATTTCTTCCGAGCTCAATTTCAAACGATGTGGAGGTCTCTGATGTCTCAGGATCCACTCCACATACAGAACTGCTAGGGCTGTCAATGCCTATGGAAGCATCTGAGCCATGTGGCACTTCAAGAGCCTCTCTCTTGACTTTCTCTTCACTCGTTCTCTTGCCACCAGTGCAGATTGCATTTCTTCTAACAGATTCTTTAAATGACGACTCTATCCTTTGCAACATGAAGTGAAGATATGATTCTCTAACCCCACGTACATCTAAAGATGCTAACAAAGAATTGAAACCCTGCATGCATTGCACGGATTGATTAGAACTGTGGGGAAGTTATATTAAGGGAAAAGAACAGTGTTAGGCAGCAACATCTAAATATCAATATGAATACTAATTTACCAGAGAGACGCATGAAACAATTGATAGATAAAAAAATCACACACATATAACCACTAATGCAGGCAAACAACTCAATCATACAGTGGGCGCTTAAGATGGATCAGCACCTCTTCAGAATCAATTAGCCTCCATCGCCCGTCATGCAACTCAACGAAGATCCTACCACAGCCAGGATCATTTCTTGAATTGGATGTGACAAACTGCCAGTATCTGTTGCGCCTTCGATCCTGACCAAGAGGCAATGACCGATATACATACAACTCTTCTGCCTTGTAACCAATATAAGATTTTAACTGTGAGCGGGACATTTCAGCCGCATATCCTACTTGCTGCAGTGAAAAATTTTCTGAACCGCCAGGAATATCTTGCATTTGCACATTTCCTTCAGAAGTTATTAAGGGACTGGGATTCTGCTGAACCATCATTGATTCTCGCTGAATAGCAGGATCCACTGGCATCTCATTATTACCACCATCAACAGCAAGCAAAGGGCTTAGCTTGCCCTCAGCGGATGATATGTTTGTAAGGTTAGCTTCAGTTTTGCTTGCCATTTGGAATGGATAGTGAATCTTCATCAAGTAGTCCTCTTTTGTTCGGCGTTTATCGAGTTGTGCCTCTGCCCACATCTGTTTCTTCAATGCAGTCGCTGCTTCCAGGCGTTCCTAGAAAGTCACTCACATTTCAGACCACAAACAGGAGTACAATAATTATTTCTGGATGCTCAATGAAACGAGTTTAGTTTACCTCAAGAACACTACGTATTGAATTCCCTTCAATTGCAACACCAATAATAGCGACAAGAGCACTGAGGCGCTCTTCAACGCTAAGATCCGAGTACTCTCCTTCCATAAGTCCTTGCACCCATGGCTCTCCCGGATTGCTTTCATCAATATCAGTGTCTTGCTGATTATCAGTTACTTCATCTTGAATGCCACCACCACCTCTATCAACAGAAGCACTGGCATCTTCATCCTTGATCAAGTCTTCAGGACACATCAATGATGAATCTCCATTTGCTCTCTCCATGCCATTCTGTGAGATGTCTATTTCATCAGCATCATCCTTTCCATCACCCGAAAGAGTTTTCACATCAAGTAGATTGACGTCTCTTTGGGAGACCTCCACCTGCGAATTTAATTCAGCATTTAAATCATCCACCTCAGGGTCTTCCGTGCTTTCGCTTTCAGAGTCTTCATCTCTTTCAGCATCGTCAGCTTCCTCTTCATCAACAAGCTCAGTTTTAAATTCTCTAATCCTTTCCCTAGCAGCAGAAAGTATAGCCTCAGCATCAGCTGGATCCTTTCTATAAGCAGGTCGGACACAGTAAGTTGATGGAGCAGTTCTCTCGAAAAGCTTTGTATCCCTTGACAAAGCAGCAGCTACCGATGCTTCTGGAGTCTTGCTAGTAGTAAGATCTCGTAGTCCACATTTCTTTCAAGAGAAACCACAAAAAGGATATTTAATACTTTAAGGACAACATGATCAAACATTTTTCAGTCAACAAATCCTCTCACCTGAATCCTGTCGGCGACTTCAAGTATTGTTAGGCCATCATCTCCCTCCAGAGAGAGAACATGAAAAGCTGCAAATTTGACTGTTCCAGGGGTCAAACGATGCCTCGATCTGCGTAAATTAGAAAATCCCCTTTGTTGCATTTTGGCAAAGGCATTTTCAGCAGCCGCACCATTTCGCAAAATAGAAATTATATCTTGACCATCATTACCCTGCCCCTGCATTGGAGGAAACAACTTCAATTGAGTGAACAGTACTCACTTTTCACTACAGCACAGTAAAGTAACTCAGGATGGTGGGGGCTGCAAATTTTAGCCCTTTCCTTTGACTCTTAGCTTAAGAAATGCCTTTTATTTAATTCCATATATAAAGTTAATTTAAAAAAATTCATAGTTTCAAAAAGTGAAAATACTTCATTGTTCGTGGGAGAAAAACACAAAAGACCATTAGAAGGGCTTAAAAACCCTAAATCCCATGCATCGGTTAAAATATTTACAACCAACGTCAAGATAACATGGAAAGGATGTTCGATAAGTTTATCTCAAACTAGCATCACCTGAAAGTATGAAGAGCAACCCCAGCCACAACTGAATATACCTAAAATCTTAAATTGGAACTCAGAAGCCACAACAAAATTGTAGCAACTTGGGATGCAACGATCCAAGCAGCAAAACAGTTACTAAACTTGTAAGATTGATGATCTTCTGTCCAGTCAACTACAACTAGAGATTTCTTAGATTAATTCCTCAAACCATGAATTTTATACAGCAATAAACACCTGACTCACTTTCTGTTGACAATTACAATGAATGAATGCTCTCCATTCTTCTGCTAACGTGGCAGAAATTGTTCTTTGAAGTACTAACGAAGCATCCTGGAGATGGAGTGACCAGGGGACTCCTGAAGCACTGCTTCGTGAGGAGTCAATTTAATGGTCAGTTCTCCTGAAGCCTTCAGGAGGCGGCAATGAATTTTGTTTCAAAGAAAACAATACCCAGTGCAGTCACATACTGAATAAAAATCCAACTACATTTGTAACTTCAAGATACCCAGAAAAAGGTAAAGAAGCCACAAATCTCAGGCAACTCCACACAGCACTTTTCAGTTTTGGCGTATTGAGAAATGAATGACTATCCTTGCTTATGTGGAAGAGATCTCCTGATATTGAGGTTTTTAACAATATGTGTGACCATAAGGCTTAAAATGGCTGCAAAACAACTGATATGCAAATGAAATGACCATCAAACAAGCAGAAGAAACAAATGCACACAAAAGAATCTCATCATTGCAGTACAATTCTTAAGATCTAAAAATTAAATGCAAAGACGAAAAAACCACAACAACTTTTCCAATTAGTGTTCTCATGGTTATCCTTAGCGATGGCAACTTGTTCTAGTCCTACAACTAGATACTAGCTTCAATCTCTAGATAAAAGTGGAAGTTGTCAGAGTCATTTTCAAACTACTCTTTTGCGAGATCTAGGGTGGCTAACATGCCTTCCGTGTCCTACTACAAGATACAGAACGAACTCTAGCCATATAACACAAGAAGGAAATACCATCATTACCAACAAACCAATGCAAGGAAATAGCATCTCTCTCAAAGTATTGAAACTTCTGTACTCTTTCTGAAATGCAAACGGCAACAAGAAATGACAATCCAAGAAACAAGTAGCTTTCTTGATGGATATGAAGTCACCTCGTGATCGTCATGAATATATGCTGCTTCAACATTCTTTTTCTTCAGTTGGGGCCCAAATCCTGCAGAAAGGACGAACTGCCGCAGTATTTCAGGCCATGTAAGCGGATTCAATTGCCGCTGCCACGTCCGAATATCAAAACCCCAAGAATATGCCTACAAGGAATGCCTTAATCTTAGGTTATGAATGACAAGCAAAGAAGAAAAAGATAACTGCTCATGTACGACCAGCTCAAGAAGCAGTGTCATTAGTAGAAGGATCGAAAATTCCTATTTTTACTGACAGCAGCTTAAGGATGTTCCACTATCCTTATATTTGAAATGAATAAAGATAAACGCCAGAGACACAAAAAAGGCCAACTGATACCATGATACTCTATCAGAAAAATCACTGGCAACTAATTATTAAACTTCCAGAAGTGAACACATCTACAACCCTCCTCCTCTGCACAAAAAAAGTTCCACGACAATGTCCTTCATAAAATACTTAGGATTTTTATTAAGACCTCCACCAGAGTTAGAAACAATTCACACTCTCAACTTGAGTGGATAAACTTGGTTACATAACTATCTTTAAGCACACGTGTCATCCATCTACTAGTGAATGCATAAAGGATTCTTTACACACAGTGAATCTAATAATAATCCAAACAACTGTAGGAACTAACAAGAAGTAGCTCACCCCTTCAACTATGTGCGGATGGCCACCGCCTGGATTAGCAACACTATTTAGATTTGCTCCCACATTAGTGGAAGGTGTCCTTGCAACATCTTCAATATCTTTAATGATTGTTCGTAACAGAGAAACATGTATCTCACCCAACAACCTTGCATCCTGAGCCACAAGGCAAATACACTTAGCGTGAAACCTAGAAGGCTCATGCACTCCCAGCCTAGAGATAATAACTCCTTAAGGAATGAAATGCATGTTGGAAAACAGAACGTACATAGTCATGGAAAGCTTGGACAAACTCATCAAGAGTGAACGGCCACAGACCAAGAACATCTGCAAAAGTTATCAGGAACCTCCAAGCCTAAAGTCAAGAAACAAAACCCAAGATATTTTCAGGAAAAGATTTACATAGGCAGTGAAATATTTAAAATTTTAAAGGTTCATGCACAAACCAACATTTCTTTCACTGGGAAAGCAAGGCATACGGCCACAGTAATTATCAAATGAGTTGACACCTATCATATCAATCACTTTTACAATATCGCAATCTACAATAGGAAAATATTATTTCGAACAAATCATCGCTTCATCATGTATTTACATGTTATAAAAGCAACAAATGGAAATCCTACATTATTAGAAATATCATACTTCATCATATGAAGAGAAAAATTGTCCAGTAGCAATGTATAATAAACAGAATTGTTATATGCTAGAACTTTCAACTACAAACTCACAGGGACACCTAAAGTCTTTGAAGGAATGTGAGAGAACACGGTCTAAAAGAAGCTAACATGCTAATGTAAGATGCCCACGAGGCCTCATAGTCTGATGCTAATTATGCGGGGATCAAGCATGGCAAAATAGAATGATACTCAGGATAACGGATCTTACACTTGGACAACTCGAATTCCCGTGTATCATTTCTGTGATGAAACTCCAAAACTGGTATTATCTTAACCAACTATTTCTTGGAAAGGCCTAGACATAGGTTGCCGTCTTAAGAAGTGATCTACCTAAGCTCTGCTCTCAATAACATTGGACAGCATAAGAAAAACAACCCTAATCATTGAGCTAGAATTTACTTCGTCCCGCTACCTTAAAAAGGTACAACAAATAGTCTCACATCAACCAGAACCTACATATCTGACATTTAATGGGACAGCATTAAATTTAAATGAATTTGTCCTGATATTTGATGATATAGTAAATAAAGCAATGATTACAGTATATCATTAATAAGTATACGCGTTAAATGTAAATTAAAGTAAGAGGTAACATATTAACTAGGATAAAAATCATGAGTTATATTGGCATTTTTTTCCCAAAGTAAAAGGATAAAGGAGCAAGGGAAGATAAAAGGACATGTGAAAAGCAATAATAAAACTAAAATATAAGGAGAAGCAAAGCTCAAGCTTACCATGAGAAGATTCCCAATATTCTCCTCTGAATGTGACCAAGGTTGAATTGCAAATGGCCTTTTCATTTGCACAGATATGGGTGGAAATGCAGTCATAGAATCTGGAATAATAGAGAATATCTTCTTCATATACAGCATTACTAAATTGTATCTCATGAGTTGGTTCAATTAAGCTAGGGATGGCTATAAAACGAATGCAACATTTTCAGTAAAAACTAATCAATTAAAAAAAAAAAAAAACCCAAAAGTTGGAAATTTGGAGCCAAACATGTCAGCCTAACACTAATCAACAGTTGACCTAGGTTTTCTTCTTCAACTCATTATAACGTTACTTCTGAGCTTCAAATTCCACGGTTTTGGAAATTGTGTTCATGCAAAGTTTTCCTTTTGTTCCAACAATAGGACAGTAAGAAGACTGCCATCACACATAGTAAAATCAACTGCGGAAGTTTACTGGCACATAGCTAGCATGGATTTCCAAGGAGATCAAATCCTGCCAAAGTTAGCATGCTGGTTTATCATCTACAAGGTCTTGTGAAAAGAAAAGGTGAAAACATAAATTCCTACTAAAGACACATTGGCTACTTCCATTCAGGTCAAGAAGCCAAGGTCCCAGGACATTCCAGCTTATGAGTCAGTCTTAAGATTATATTCGTGCATACCACCACTACCACAATAGTAAACAAATTCCAGAAGGCCTCACCCATAGAACAATCAAATCTCTCAAATATATAACATGAAAGTAAAGCAAGAGATCAATTTGCATGCATTGATGAGGACAATAAATAGCTTCAGAATAATCTGCTGCTGCAATCACAAAGAACCTCATGTCCAACAAGAGATTGCACAACCTACCTCTATATAACTCAAGATTTTGCAAAGTTTCGAAATCCAGAGACATAATTGAAGGTAACTCCTTGCTTGAGGCCGCAAACTCCATTAGCTCCAATTGTTCATCCTCAATGAGTTCCACTGATTCTTTTGCCATTCTGCGAGCAATTGCTCTCTCATTAGCAGCTTTAAGTCTGGCAGCTTCCTTTTCTCTGCGAGCTTGCTCTTTTCTCCTCTGTTTCTCAACCTACACACGCACCAGCAATTTACTAGTTGAAACAACTTAATATTTACAGACAGATTGAGAAGAAAGGAAAAACCACAGTTGCTCAAGCTTACTCTTCTGGACTCTTTCTGCAAGAACTTCTCCCTCCTCTCCAATTCACGCCTTTGCTCACGCTGGTACCTCTCTACCTCTCTCTGCTTCTCCCGCAGTAATCTTTCTTCTTCCTTCCGCCTTTCACGGTCAAGCCTCTCCATTTCTTTTCTTACTTGCTCCTCTCTCTAGGTATAGACGTGCAATAGTATTAAATGACAACATATAAACTTAGACATGCAATTATATCCATTAAAACAAATAAATTTTATTGAAAATCAGCACCCCATACCTTTCGTCTCAAAATATCTTGCTTTTTTAGTTCTTTTCTAATCCTTTTCTCATGAGCTTCAACCTCCCGTTGTATTCTAGCCTCTTCACTCTGTACAGGTAATAGTTTGGAGACAACACTTACTGAAACATTCTTCAAGATAATAATTTTGCAGACAAGATATCTACCTATACACACTTCATAATACTGGAGAACCATGAGATTACCTTCCTCTTTCTCTCAGCTCGTAAAAGTTCCTCATTGTGAATGACCCGTCTGTCTGATGATACAATCGGATTGTCCAATGCTGAAGCGGAGTGAGCACCAAGCCTATTTTCAATCTCCAAGTTTGTAGACGAGGTTTTTGATGGATCTAAATCATACTCTCCTGGAGTTGATGTCAAGAGATGCCCCTGCTTGCCTGGTGGAGTCAAGAGACTCAAAGTGGGCATCCGATTTTGAAGACCATATCCAGAGGGCATTGACTCATTCACATGCAGGAATGGAGGTCCAGTCGAAATCCGTGGGTTACTACTATCTGAACCACCATGGTATGGTGGAACAACTCTTTCATATGTCTCAGCTCTAACAGTTGGTTTCTCTGGAAGAAACTGGTATTCATGGACTGGACGCACAACACCCTAAGAACAGAAAAAATGAATATTCATGTCAGTTTAGTCAAATTTTTTACCCTCCGCCCCCCCCCCCCCCCCCACCCTTTTTTGTTGTGCATGTGTGGCGTGCTCGCACACGGGGAGGAGGGTTGGGTGTTCCTTTTCTTATTTGTGAATAGGGGGATGAGTGGCTCATTTCAGCTAATTAATCCCAATAAACTATGCTAAATTATCCAACTCTGCTAGGAGAAAATTCAGATCATCTGAGGATAGAACCAAAAACCAACTCAGCTACTATACTCTAAATATAGTTTCTTCTTCATGAATGATCTAAAACTAGTATTCTTTTCCACTCCCTGTATGCTTATCTATTCAAATGTCCTGAATATACATAGTTGCACCAGTCTACATGCAGACACCTACTGACCTTTGATTTAGCATCAGAGCGCTCATATTTGGCCTCAAAAGATCTTCCAGTTTGTTTATGTTGCCCCATCACTGCTCCTCCTGCAGAGAAAACAAAATTGTTACCGGAGGTTATAAAGCAGCTTCATGGGTCATTACAACCTTTCACAAGAAACTTGATTAAAATGGGTCGGACAAGAAATACATCAACTTATTACTTTCAAATCTTTCAAAGGACTCAACCATCGAAATCCTTGGCCCCAAAGTAAAAGAACCCTAGACACATTAAGCAGTAAATTATGAGATAACTCATTCAGCCACCTGAAAGCTAGTATCTTGTTATCACTGGACGCCCTAACAGGCTAACAGCCACATAAACACAAACTCTAAAAACTCCTTTCTAGTCTCTCAAAAACAGCAACATAATACAGATTAGCCCATATTCAGCTAAAGCGACTCCTAAAACCTCTTATTGCAGTGGCATAAGGGATCATAGAAAAAGCAGCCAGTTCTATTCTATGAGAAAGGGAGAAACTCTTTCATAAGTTGCTGATCTTTACTTCGAGTAACAACAGATCAGAAAACAAGGTTCTCTTTATTCCTGGTTCTCCTGTAACTTAGCGTTAGTTTTGAATTGTTAGGGACAATATAAAGATATTCTAAACGGAGTATGTTTCCGATAGGCATAACATTATCACAAAAGACTCTCAAGAAAAGAAAATGCATACAACTGAGAATTTTCCTTGGATTGTTTCTATGAGACTAAGGATCAATAATTCATATTTCTGCATTTATCTCCTCAAATAAAGAGGAAAAAGTGCGAATCTGACAGCAGTGATTTGGTGTTTACAAGGCGTAGCCTTTTTTTCACAACAATCTCACAAATGGCGACCAGTATAACAACAATCAGGTTCACTCTGTCCTATTCTTAGAAACGTCTCCAATGCTAAAGAGATGTCAGTCAAATCTTTGCCTTTGGACTCCAAAGTTAAACCTGCAAACTCTAAAATGTCTCGGTACAAATCAATAGCCCTATGATCTTAGCAGTCAATTATTTATTGCACAACCAAGATAAAATTCAAGTAGCTCACTCCAAATTTCATCCAAATCACAAAGTAGGAGAACATCTGCAGATGGCGACACATCCCATCTACCCTTCAACAGTTTTTTTCCCTATTGTCAAGGCCAGAGGCCTTGGTCCAAGGACTGTCCAATGCACAATAATTTGCTCTCCTATATCTTCCTTACATCTTCACTAATTTCAGATTGTACTTCGCAATGCCATAATTTCTATATGATGTTTCAAAGAGAAGTTGTTTTTGACTAAGAGTTGCATAAATTCTTTTGCATGATATGGCCCCAGTTAGATACTACTCTGACCTTTTATCTAAAGTCTTAATCTGACCATCTATGAAATACTCTAGATGAACTCGTTCAAATACAGATGAAGTTCTCTGCTCACTGGAGTACTCCAGTTTGCTATTTCCCATGTCCAAAACACCAATCATTTATCCAGCTACTCTTGTCTGTCTTCATTGTGGAGCTATATTAGTTCGATCTGAACTTCACTCCTACTCGCCTAATGAATTTGCAAAACATTAACATCTAATCACCCAACAGACAGATTTGATCTAAGCTCCACGCGACATTCAAGTACTAAAAGATAAATGGCCTTGCAAAATGTCGTAATAGCTAATTAATGCATCCACAAGACATAACTACCAATCACTAAAAGAAATTGTAATTCCCTGATTTTAAACAAAATAGCAGCATCCAAATGAGCATGCTCATAAGGCAAAGAACTCAACTCACCAATAGGTGTGCCAAATGCACCTGGTGGCAAAGGATCAAACTCCATGCCAAGAATCGGCCCATCCTCCCTCAAAGGCTCGCCCAACTGTGCTTCCACAAATGCAATTGCATGGCGCTCAACCATCGATGGTTCTGGCTCGTAATGCCGCTTCATCACCGGATAATTACCGGTGACTCGTGCAACAGCCGTCCCGACTCGTGGGGCAGCTTGCCAAGGATCCACAGCCGGCACAAACGAACTTGATCCAGCAACAGCACCATAGGGAAGCTCATTCGTTGCTTCCCCACCAACCGACATTGGCTCAGAAGCGGCGGCAGCTGGGGAGTCCTTACGCTGCCGTTTGGAGGGTCCCTTCCTGTCCTTCAAACGCCGGTGACAGAACCACATTTGCAACTGCCTATCGGAAAGCCCCAATTGCCCCGACAGCTCAGTCCTTATCGCCTCGGACGGATACGGCTCCACTGAATCAACGCCAATTTCAGTGAAAAAAAAAACGATACGCGCAAATAAATCACATAACGCAAATCAGAAAAAGGGCAACACACAGAAGTGCAAATAAACTGATTAGCATTCCCACCAGCGTAAGTCTTCTCCAGAATCTCCAACTGAGAAGCAGTCTTCATCTTGCGCTTAGACTTGCCCTCCCCTTCAGCTGTCTTCTTCTTCTCAGCATCCCCACCACCGCCGCCGCCACCTCCATCTCCACCACTACCCGCACCTCCACCTCCGCCGCCGGCGGCCGCCCCGCCGCTACTGCTAGCGCCGGCGGCAGCTGCAGCCACCTCCTCCTCCTCCATTTGCTCGGAGCTCAGAAAGAGAGAGAAACTCGGATCGGGACGGGGTCAAGGAGGGCTAGAAACCGAATTCCATTGCCGACCCAGAATCGAGCACGGGGACGAACGCAAACCCTAGAAATCAAGAAGCGAACTTCTCTCTCTCTCAGGGAAAAACTCCCCCGTCCGCTCTTAAAAAAAAATGACTTTCTGTTGGTTTGACGAAAAAGCGAGGAATATAAATTCACCCAAATGACTTTCCTTCTCTCTCTACTTCTCTCTCTCTCTCCACCGAAAAGGAAAATTAAAAATTCAAAAAAATACTGATAACTTCTCCTCGAGTCTTTTCTTGCCTTCTTTCTCTTTCTTTTCTCTCTCTGTCGATTGCGATGTGAGGTCAGATTTGTGGAATATCGCACCAGCGACAACAATAATGATATTAATAATAATACTTCCCGAGAACTGGAGCCATAAAAGGCACCAGCACCACCCTCGCCATAATTACGAGAGACCGATCTCCATGATGAACGCGAAGAAGAAGATGAAGAAGAAGAAGAGCAGCCGTCGCGGCGACGGCGACCGCGACCGCGCGCGGCGGCGGCGGCAGCGGCGGTCGCGGTTTCTTTAATCGCGCGCATGTTTTCTTGCTGTCGTCTGCATGAAATTAAATTCACGGGCAATAATAATAATTGGAGGAGATAGAGAGAGAGAGGGAAAACGGTGTTTTGGATTCGTGCGTCGAAAAGCGAGAAAAAACAAATCGAAATTTCTTTTTTTGGGTTTTTCTCGAAAATCGGGTCGGGAAATTGGATCAGTGAAGTTGAAGCGAAGGATTGGATTGATTCGCGAATCGCTTTTCTCCTTTGTTGGAAGAATTCCTGTAGTTTCTCTCTCTAAAATGTCTCCCTCTCTCTCCCCCTCACTTTCTCTCTCCTCTGCTGTGCATGACTATACATATATATATATATATATATATTTTTTTTTTTTTTTCGATTAATTTAAGATGGTGCTTTTTTTTTTTTTTTTTTTTTCTTGGGGACTTTTTGAGGAAGGAGGGAGATCTCTCGACCGCTGGAGTTTCGGTACGATGAGAGGGGGCCTGTCCGAAAGCGGCGGCGAATGATGACGTGGCCGACGGAGGGAGGGGCGAGTGTGCCTCACGCGCGGGGGTCCTCGCGAGTGGAGATTCTCGTTTTGCCTTCGTTTTCGGGGTTTTTTTCCAGCAGGTAATTCGGAAATTATTACGAGTTAATTAAAAGTGGATGTCGCGTCAGGACTTTTTCTCTCTCGTGGCGTGGTGAGGATGGCGTCACGAAATTAATTTGCGCAATTACGTTCGACCACGCCAGAGCATGATACAAAATAGAAAAATTCGTAAGTGCAATGTGATGCGAATCGAGACATATATCGATAAAATCGTGAAAGGTATCTTTCACGTTTAAAACCCCAGCATCTTCGTTCTGTCGTTGTCTTGTCAAATTTACTTGACCCGACCTCTCTTGATTGATATTTAAGTTCCTGATAATATCGCGAACATTTGAGAGAAGGTCTGTTAATGTGTAAATTTTGTCTAGATCATGGGACTCACTAGTATCGAGTCCGAAATCTGTTCATTATGAGGAAAGAAACCCCCAGACATCGTCCTTTTCGAGAATGATCTTCATGCTTTAGTGTGTGCGTATGTATATGTAGAGAGACAGGGAGAGGTTAAAGATTAAAATTGGAGTCCTAGATCTACAATTATCGACTTACCTTGTCTGAATATTTGTGAAGGAATGGCAGGCCATGCCAGTGGGCCTTTGGTTTTGGGCCGTGGCCCAGTAAAAAAGTGAGCTCTTTTCATCCATCTCTATTTGATCGTGTAACTTGAAATGCATATTACAAGATTGGAGTGTGTATACTAGATTATGGCTCATGGAAAATTATAATTCCACTTCGCAAGATCAAACCAATCTTTAGCAAAGAGCAAAAAGGAAGAATTTTCAATTCTTGAATTGCACGTAAGTAGGTCATCCATCCCGTTGATCCGTGTGAGTAAAATCTTGAAAAACTTGAAAAACTTACAAGACCTCCAATATATGGTCAACATCGAGAGAGAGGGAATCCGATGCCATGCCGCTTGGTTGGGAACGCGAGGAAAACCAAGCTACACGCCACCCCTACCCCGATTGGCACCGCCACGAGGAGCTGCCGGGCCTCCTCCGACGGCGAGGGATAGAAGCACCTGACCACGTTGGGATCGAACAGTGCAATCGCCGCGAAGACCAGCACCGACATGACCCCATGCAACAAGTCCAGGAGCCTTATCCTGTACCTGTTTGCCTCCTCGGGCGAGAGCCGCACCCACCCGTCGAGGACTAACAGGCCCTTGAACGTCGCAATCCCGTGCCGGACCTTGCCACACTCGTCCCGGATGCTGTCGGTGAAGCAGAGGAAGAAGCAGGAGGCGGCACAGAGGGCGAGGAGGGCTAGGGTTAGGGTGTGGTTTAGGGAGGTGGGGCATTTGCCCTGGTGGGTCAAGACCGGGGACACGACTTGGAATGCAAGGACCGTCCCCGTGGGGAGGAGGTTCGCCAGGTGCGCGGTTAGCTTGAAGGTCTTCCGCGCCGCCTTTTGCGCCGGCGTCTTCGGTTGCCTTCTGGGTTCTCGATCTTGCGACGGATTGGTTATCCGAAGTAGGGATTGAGCTTGTTCTTGCGCTGGAGCCTCCATGCTCAAGAATATTTCAATACTGATGAAATGCCCTCTTCCACCACCAGCCAAAATATCAAGAGCTTCGAATTTCAAGGATCTTTCTGACTGCAATGGAGGAAACTACGAATGGAGTTTGGACAACGATATATAAATCAGAACGTGAAGGATTTGTTGTTTTTCGCCGTTACTTGTCAAAGGGTTTCTCAGTTGGGTGGCAACGGATGCAGAGCGCGAGAAGTTTGATCGAAACCGAATACTCTCTTTGAGCAAAAGCTTCGAGAAACTGTTCGTTTCTAGGAGGCTTCTGTGTAGTTGCATCTCTTGTCGCCTTATATCCAGAAGCTGTCCGGTTTTTGAGGAGCTCAACTGCTGTTTTTTCTTAGCCATTAATGAGGCATTGCAAGCTGTCTTTCGTTACTTTCTGTTGGCGAAACTTTTGTCCCGTTTCAACCTTCGTTATTTACCAATGCAACGTTACAGATCAGTTCCTGTTACACCCGTCATCAAAATGCAGCAAAGAACGAGCACCGTATACAACCTGAAAGTCTCCTTCTTCCACCATATATCTTCAAGATCTGCCTGATACGACAAAAGCTTGTTGGTGTAGAAATTGTTCGAGTACCAAGATCAGCCAAGAACAGAATGAGTTGGAAATTCTCATCGTTTAGATTCTCTGGAATCGTTTTCTCCTCTGAACGCGCCATGCATCGTGAACATTTTCGACACGGGAGCACGTCGGCAGGTTTCCTAGCCGTCCCGCGTTTCTCTTTTCCAAGCCCGGACGATGATGGGCTTCGCGACGGTGCTTTGCAGAGAAGGCCATCTGGATTTGCAGGTTCTTCGGACCCATGAGAGCCTGCAACATCTCATCTTATCTTCCAGGCCCATCGACTTTGCAGCTTGGTCACCATATTAGCTTGAGCCTAGTGCGTTTAAATGCCCCAAAAAAATTTCGTAAGTCTTTTTTCTTTTTAAAAGGAAACACTTTTGACCAATAACTGGGACAGCGATTGTTCATCGGATAATTGCCATCTGATTATAACATCTGGAGAACCATCTATCGTGTGTTTGGTATGGCTTTTCCAAAGTTACTACAACTGAAATAGGGCACTTTGACTTTTCAAGACAGTAAAAATCACGCGCTCGGTATTCTGGAAACCGAAGCACTATTACAGCAGTTTCCACAGAGCTGCTTCCGGTAGTATTGAGATGCTATTTATGGTGGGAGTAATAACTATTCTATTCTACAAATCAATTTCCAACTTTCTATTTTCCATACGATTTTCTTAACAAAAATATGTGTTTGATAACTATACAAAATTTCTATTTTTTTTAATAAAAATTCATTTGATAATAACATGATTTCTCCCTTTCAAGTGGCGGTAGGTGCTGGTCGACAAGCGGGGAGGTTGACGGCTGGTGACCGGCGACGGCCGTCCGACGTCCGGCGATAAGTGGGTGACGGGTGGTAATAAGAATGAACAATGAGAAGAGTTTTTTAATTTCTCACTTTTATTCCAAAAATTAAAAAAAAAAACTAAAAATTTTAACTTCTAATTTTTCTTCTAAACCTATTTTTGAAATAAAAATTTGCTCAAAAAATAGAAAAATTAAATTACGTTGCCAGACACATTTCTGTTCAAAACTTGTTTTCGGGAATAGAAAAATAAAAAAAACAAAGAAACATATCATGTGCGCCCTTAAAGGTTATTTAGTTGGGATGAAAACACGTACACAAAAAAGATTAAAATCTTAACTTTACAAGAATAATATACTCACGAGAAAAAAAAAGTGACTATTCAAAAACATTTTTCAAGACTATACATGAATGTATATTTGACGTTAACTCTAATCAGATTTTCATCGGAACTTCAGTCACATGTGATATTTTTCTTGAATTATTCTCATGCAGGTATATATGTATATGTTTCTATGAGGAATTTGCGTTTCTTAATGTGAAATTTAAATAGAGTCGATGTTAGAGGACACATCAGAACCAACTTCTAGAATTCGCACGCTGTCTTGTAACCGAGGGCACTACGCCGACAAGCCGATTTAGAGGGACAAATAAAGCAATTTGAAAAGTTTCTGGGCAATTTGCTGCAAATCCTAAGAACCTTAGGGGGGCAATATGCAACCTCCCGTCAATTTCCTCTGCAATTTCTCAATGGAAAGGACGTGCCAAGAAGATACAGAAACAAAAGTACAAAAACGAAGCTACAGCTACCCCATGGGCACTTCAATGCAGGACGGCATGGAAGTCAAAGCGTCCCCCCACCTCCACTGCACCTACACCACATGCACTAAAAGCTAAACAAGCTAAACACCAATAATTAATGCAAGCTGTCCTTAAGACCGAATGGACGATCGGCTCGTCATCCATCATCCCGCAGGAGCACCCGATCGGAAGGGGCAGAAAATTCAAACTGGGACCAGCCAATCGGTACTGCTGCTGCCGATGGTAGTTGATTTTTTTGTCTTGGGATGGGAGCTTTTTCCATGTGTTAGAGTTGACATGGCCTTTGTTCGCATGTTCCTGTCACCTAACTAAGAACTAACTCTCGGAACACCTGAACAAGCCTAATCCTATAGATTCCCTAGAGCTACGAGGCATTTGCGCCGATAGCTTCCTCCCCAATTTCTCGTGACCCGCAGGGGCGAAGCAATGGGGTTCTTGTTTTCCTCCTTTACTTGCTCCCATGCTCTTTCATGTACCGCACCGGATTCTCCGACGCGTAATTTGTCTTATTGGAGGCGTCTTCGTAGTAGTAAGGCGACAGCTTGCCGTCCCTCTTGACGATCCTGGCCTTGCCGCCGGAGCCGGCTTCCTGCAGCAGCTTCACCACCTTTCGCATTGAGGGCCGGCTTATGGGGAGTGAATGGGTGCAGAGGAGGCCGAGGTCGAGGACCTTGGTTATTTCTTCCTTGTGACTGGCGTCGAGTTTGGGGTCAATCACGCCGTCGATCCCTTTCTGGTTTAAGGTGGCGCTGACCCATGCCACCAGGTTTTTCTCCCCGAAAGCAGGATCTATTGGGAGCCTTCCCGTCACCAATTCCAGGATGACCACCCCAAAGCTGTATATGTCGCTCTTCTCGTTCACTCGAAGAGTATAGGCGTATTCTGCATCACACAGTTCAGTTAACGTTAGAATTGGATCAGCATATGTTGCTATTTCTAAAGAGACATTTGACAGTAATATGATGCTGATGCAATACCTAATGCACAAAACAAAATTTCAAACAATGAACTGAAGAATCGATCTCGAACATGTAACAGTAAATTGCACAAACGAATTGATTCGGATTTCGTAAAAATGATAAAGTAGTAGACCTGGTGCGATATAGCCATAGGATCCCGCTATGACAGACATCTGTTCTTCTCCATTGCCAACTCTGACAATCTTCGCGACTCCGAAATCAGCAACTTTAGCTCCAAATTCTCCATCCAGCAATATGTTGTTCGACTTCACATCCCTGTGAACGATCGGGGGAACACAATCGTGGTGCAAGTACGAAAGCCCCTCTGCTGCATCGAGCGCGATCTTGTACCTTGTCCTCCAATCCAGCAAGCTCCCTTTACTTCCGTGCAGCATATCCCCTAAACTTCCATTCGGCATGTACTCATAGACCAAAAGCTTGCAGTCTCCTGTGTTGCAGCAACACCATAACCTCACTATGTTCTTGTGCCGGATCTTCCCTAGAGTCTCGACCTCGACTTGATACCCGTCTTTCTCGGGCTCGAAGGTTGAAGCCTCTTTTTTCGTCACTCCCCTTAACTTCTTCACGGCGACTACTTCGCCGTTGCTCAGCTTGACCTTATAAACTTTTCCAGAACCTCCGCTGCCGATGACATTATCTTCTTTGAGGCAATCGGCGATCTCGAGCTCACTAAAGCCGAGCTTGTGAAACGATCTCCACTTGGACATGACGGCGTCTTTCCTAGTCTTCTTGATGTTCTTGTACTTATAACAGAACCAATAAATCCCCACGACAAGAACAAGGACGGCGAGCACAAAAAGCACACTGAGCATCCACAAGGACTTCGACTTCCTCCCATCGCTCCTTGTAGGACAGAGACCCAGTAGATCTCCGCACAATCCCGGGTTACCGACGAAACTATTTTTGTAAACTTGCTTGTCATACATTGGTGGAATGTCGCCGGAGAGCCGATTGTTTGATAAGTTGAGCAAATTGAGCTTCAAATTTTGCAGCTCATCGGGGATTTTCCCCGAAAAGTAATTCCCGGATAGGTCGAGATAATTAAGCACCGTCAGACTGCCGATTTCAGCCGGAATTTCACCAGACAGCTTATTGTTATCCAAGTTAAGCTCATTCAGCATCCTCCCCGCCTTAATTCCCTCAGGAATCTCACCGGAAAGTGCATTGTCACTAAGATCGAGCGTACTCAACTGGCTCAATTCCACCAAACTTCTGGGGATTTGACCACTGAAATTGTTGTGACTACCATGGAACTCTACCAAATTAGTCAGCGACACGAACACGTCCGGCACCGACCCGGAAAACAGATTCCTGGAAATATCCAAGACAGAGAGATTATGTGCGCCGGAAAGTGCATCCGGAACATTCCCAACAAGCGAATTTTCCGCCAACTCGAGCAAATTCGCGTGAGGCGATCCCCATAATCCTTCCGGAACTGTTCCAGAGAGCTGATTATGCTTGAACCTGATCCTGTGTAAGCTCTCGCATTTTCCCAAACTGGGCGGGATGGTTCCGGAAAACTTGTTATAGATCAACACAAGTTCCTCTAATTCACCATGCGCACACAAGTTCTCAGGAATTGGTCCCGAAAACTGGTTATACGACACGTCCAGGCTCTGTAGCGGCGAGTTCTTGCCGAGATCGCTGGGCAGCGACCCGTTGAGCTTGTTGTTGAACAGCTTGAGCTCCCGTAGATTCTCCGACAATGCAATGCTCTCCGGTAAAGTCCCTTCGAAACGGTTCTCAAACAGATTGAGCGACTGGAGCGGCAAGCTGCACAGGTCGTCCGGAATCGCGCCTGTCAACTGGTTCGTCGACACGTCGATGAACCGCAAGCTCGTCATGTTCGAGAACGCGAGGCTCAACTCGCCGGACAAGGAGTTCTTGTAGAGCTCGATTTGGATGGCGCTCTTCAACCAGGCAAGCGAGCTCGGGATCGGCCCGGTGAGCTGGTTCACGGACAGGTCCAGGTTCCAGAGCCGAGGTAGCCTCCCGAGAGATTCCGGAATCGGGCCCGTCAATCCGCAGTCTCTGAGCCAGAGGAACTCGAGGTTCGTCAGGTTACTGAATTGACTCGGGAGCTCGCTCGGCGTCCACGGGTTGGAAGCGAGCTCGAGCCTCTTGAGGCTCGTGACGTTCCCCAGAAAGGAGGGCATCGTCCCGTTGAGGAGATTGCTCACGAGCGAGAGCGACTCGAGGCGCGCGAACTCACCGAACCGCGGCGGCAGCCCGCCGGAGAAGCTGTTGAACGAGAGGTTCAGCCGGGCGAGGCCCGGGATGGCGGCGAGCGAGCCGGGGATGGGGCCCTCCAGGAGGTTCTCGGAGAGGTCGAGGCGGGTGAGGGCGCGGCAGGCGGAGACGGCGGAGGGGAGGGTGGAGTTGATGTTGTTGAAGCTGAGGTTGAGGGAGGAGAGGAAGGGGAGGCGGCAGAGGAAGAGCGGGAAGGGGCCGCCGAGCTGGGAGTAGGAGAGGTCGAGGGAGGTGACGCGGCGGTCGGGGCGGCCGCAGTGGACGCTGGTCCAGTTGCAGGGGTCGGGGTCGCGGGGGTTCCAGGAGGAGAGGGCGCCGGCGGGGTCGGAGAGGCCGCGCTTGGCCTGGAGGAGGTAGAGGCCGTCCTGGCTGAGGGGGCGGCGAGGGGCAGGGCGAGGAGGAACAGAGGGAGGAGGAGAGAGGGCGGCCGCATCTTGCTCTTGCTCTGCTCTGCTCTGCTCTGCGGAACAGAGGAGCGCACAGAGAGAGAGAGGGAGGGAGGGAGGTTGAAGATGGCGGAGAGGAGCTTGATGCTGATGATATAAGGAAGGAAGACGACCGGAGGAAGGGGACGACGGTGGTGGGTTTTGTACAGTGATAGATTTGGACGCTGAGTTTAACTGTTTGCTATTTTTAAGGTATATCTGCTTGCGCTAAAAAAAAAAGGAAGAGATTTTTTGTGCAGTTAGTGCATTAAAAAAAATTGCGAAATAGCAATTCATTTATTTCACTAAACGACGCCTCGATATTCGTCGGAGGTTTAACTCGTATTATTTGTCGAAATAAATGAACCGGAGCGTAGTGCTGTTAAGATATAATGTATACTGAAGAATCTCATTGGCTCTCTTGTAGTTTTATGGTTTGCAGTGAAGCAAATCCTAGATGCACCATGATAGAAACTAGAATATAGCTTAGTTATTTAATGAACTAATTGAAATTTGAAGCGTGATGATATTTGAAATGTGATGTATCTATATTATAACGTAAAACAGCATTGAAGAACCACTGCTTTTGACGGGATCATAATTATTTTCTTCAACTCGGGGCATTTTTTGTTATTCTATTAATGTTACCATTAATGGACGAATGCATAATAATTGTGTTTTTTTTTTTATTATCTCTCATGTACTTCAATTTTTATTTTAATCTTATGAACAAATTAATGTAGAACGACGGGCAAATACTTATATGGAAATCTTTGAGGGTGGAAAGAGCATACAGTCCCACAAATCAAAGAAGGTTATAGGATCTTTGAAATTACATATGAGTTACAATATTTGATCTTAAACTCACGCGTTTTTGTTGATTTCCAAGACATTAAAAATTTCGGACATATTTTACAGATTTTTCTAATAGCATTTTGAAAACTTTCCCTTTAATCAATATATTTTCTTTGATTATGTTATTTGATTTCAATTATTTGATTATCTAGTAAACTGAAACCTACTTATAAACAGGCGCTTAAGATATTGTAATTAGCACTTCATCGTTTTATTAGCACTCTCTCCGGGGATCCCTTTCTAGGTGTTTCTTCCTCCGCATCACAAACATATAAAAAGAAGTGGAGACATTGTCATTTTTTTTTCCGCACATATATCTTCAATTTCTTCATATCGTGTCAACAATTTTCTTACATCAACTGAAAAGTTAAATGCTTTATATTTGAATAATTTTACAAAATCCTTTCAATGCCACATTTTTTCATACTCGCAAAGCATGTGCAGTTTGATTATATTGGATACACAACAGTAACTTGTAATATTATAATGCAAAAATATTTTTAGTATTTATGGTCTTACAAATTCAATGCATTAAAACAACGGTAAGTCAATCTTCTGGGTGGCGAGAGAAGTCAGGGGATTCATAGTTGGGCAATCGGATTACCAAGTCCATTTGCTAGACGTATTTGTAAGGTGCTTGACTTAAATCGATTTATAAGACTCACAAGTCGTTCCTTGATCCTTAGGCAGCGGAGTCTCCTTACTTGTACTCGAGAATATATAAATAATTAAATAAAAAATAAATAAAAGACTTCAGTCAACTTATTGTGTTATTGTCGGAAAATTAAGAAAAGAAAACCATTCTGGGCGTTGAGTGGATTTAAGAATGTGGTCCAGACAAAGAGAAGGTTCAGTCAAAAAGAGTCAACAAAAGCGAGAGGGAAAAGGATGTGCTCTCCATTTCCCCAAGCTTTCTTCCTCGGTATTACCGTTTGAGTTTGACGGTTTTTAGAGGGCTTTTAAAGTCTTAGAATAGATGATGGAGATTTGCCTCTTTAGTTGCAAATATTTAGCGAAAACAAGCGATGAGATTCTCTCTCTCTTTAGAAAAAAAAAAAACATTGGATACAACTGGATGAAATTAATGGAAATAAGTCTAAGAACAAGGGAATTATGTTTAGCAAAAAATAAAAGAAAATCATATTTTTCGCTATTCTCACATTTTATATTCTCTAATAATTAGAAGGATATAATAGGCGCATGAGTCATGTGACATGGTCACTCTTATCTGATTCTTATAGCATTGTGGGAACATGTGACGATAGATCAAAAAATTCATGTGAAGTAGTCACTTGGATCATATTATTATAACGGTATTTGACATATTTCATGTGAAGAGCCGAAGTTAATCCAGCTCTTCAATATATAAGAAAGCTATATGCTAGAAAAAGAGAGAGGATGAGGGAATAGAGAATATGGGAATAAAGGGCTTATGGATGGAAAATCACGTGATGCGGTAGTCGCTCTTATTCGATTTCCTTACTAGTTATGAAGTTACATGTTTCATGTGAATAGTCAAGTTTCATAAAAGGTAATGTAGGAAACTATACCCTAATCTAGCTTTGTAGTAAAAAAGAAAGATATATAAAAGAAAAATACATTCCAAATTTTGTCCTTCACTTAGATTTCCAATTTCTTACATTTTATCCTTTTTATATCTCTTACTAAAAAAACCAAGAATAATTTTCAAAAAAAGTACTGTTTGAGGGGTGAGAGAGAGAGAGAGAGAGAGAGAGGGAGATCACATCAAGAAGCGTTATCCCTTGACTAATGGCATACGAAATGTGACTACAGTATCAAACGTGATATAATTTTGGTGAGTGGAAGTGGGGCCGATCGAATAAGGACATTTTTGGAGAGGGAAAACTTTGCAGCAAAAGGCCTAATTAAAATTGAATCTTTTGCCCTTTTGGTCCTCCAACTGTTCGAGATTTCAACGACAGGAGGCTTCCCAAGTCAAAGAAGATCAGTGAGGGACGGGTGAGCGATTTGATTGGAATTTAACATATGAGGGACGAATCCAAGAATTGATTGGCAAGTGCATCCCCCCTCAATTGCGGAAGGTAGTAAAATGAAGACCATCTACCTTTTTCCCGGTGGGGGGGACTCTGCTGTGCTCGGAATTCCATTATTAATTTCCTAAATAAATGCTGGTAGTTGGACTTAGGAGAACAGTTGTCATGACCATAGAGAAAATTGTCCCATCGATTTTAAACTTATAGTGCATATGCGAATTTAATCATAAACTTTTTAAACATTTACATGATGAACTTTTTTAGTCATAAATTACTAATATGATGGCATGTCATGTAGAATAACTAGTGATTACTGATCTATCACGTCAACGGTTTTCAGGAAAAATTGACTGGAAATGACTGTATTGAAATTTCAAGTAAAGAATTGGGACTAAATTGATAAAATCAAAATATTTATGACTAAAATAATATGTGTACAATAGGTTGAAATCTTTTGAATGCATTGAAAAGATTTCGCATGATCTAACGTGATTTTAGGTGTCGACACTTATTTTTAAAAGAACTAGTCGCATTTGAAACCCTAAAAGCAATAATACAAAGGAAAAGATCGAAAGAAAACATCTTTGAGAAGCAACCGTTAAAGAGAAAATGAAAAATCCTTAGAGCAATGTTCAATAAAAATATATAATATATTCAGCATATATTTTTTTTTTTGTCTCATTTAACAATCCATAAATCTAAAATTTGACTCTTGACGTTACTATCTTAACCATTTTAGGTCTTTTTTTTTTTTGGGTGACTGGCTTCTTCAATTATTTCGTCCACACGTGAGGGAGAACTATAGCATGTAAAATTTATTTTGCACCTTTTTCCGACAATCCTAAGTTTCTAAATGAGGACGACGATTGCGGAATCTACATCACGAGAAATTCTTTTTTTTTTTTTTTGGGCCCCCTCGACATGCCCACTTCCCGAATTCCATTTTGTGTAGGAGTAAACAGAAAAATCAATGATTTCCGATGCCCATTCGTCATCTATAAATCTTCTATAGGGGACCAAAATTCTGTTAAAAAAACTATGGTCAAAATGTCGTCTCTCCTCCTTTTGTATTTTTCCTAATATTTGATGCCGTCAAGAAAAATTTTGTTAAATTCTGTTATACATGACATCATTATTCACCATATTGTGCATATATTAGTTGACAAATCCTAGGGGCAAGCTTGAAACCGTCCAACCATATATTGTCCAATAGTATAACCTCTCTCTCTCTCTCCCTCTCTGTGTATTTTTTGGTGATCGGGTAAAGCATGGGATGAAGTCCGATCACATAAAATACTTCACTGATCTTATAAATGAGGTAATATGCTATCCAAAACCAAGGTGAAGTGCCCGAATTCGAATTGTTTATACTCGATGCGATCGAGAGGCCAAACTCGCGCCGTTTTCTTTGTTTTTTATTATATCTTATTTCTTCGTGTACATGTATTGAAAGTAACTCAGGCAGGATCTTTAGCCATTGATGAAGGACGACAGGCAAGTGGTTGCGATCCAGCCATGCCTACACACAGACTCTAGCAGTGTAGAGGTTTGAAAATTGAAACGAAGGAGACAAAATTAATTTAATTCTCTCGAGAAAAGATAATTTTTTCTAAGCTCAAACCAAACCTAAACCTAACGCCAAAGTTAGATCGAGAAAATAAATTGAAAAAAGAAAGAAAGAGAGCATACCCTCGTGCGTGAATCTATATATATATATATATATATATATATATATATATATATATATATATATGTGTGTGTGTTTGTATTCTAGAGCTTCTTTTGACCGAGACTTAGAGAATCGAGCATTCCCAAAGTGCAAGAAACACAAGCATTATTCCAAAAGAGTAGTGTGAAATGCATATATTCTTTTCTTGCAACACTTTGCGGAATATAGTGCAACACTTTGCAGAAATATATACGAAATAGTCACTTGATATTAAATTACAAATTTCATAAATTATGGGCTACTTTGGACGTATGCCATTTTGAAAAAGAAAAGGATGATGGTGTGGCACACACCGGGTCTGCTTTGTAACTTTCCAAACTCTGAAGTCAATGTGAAAAGGAGAAATTAGAAAAGTTAAATATTAAATTCGAAAGAAAAAGACTTAGAGTTGTTAGCGCGGGGACATTTTAATTTCACAAAACATTCAGATGTAGAGAGCTATGTAGTTCGTGAGAATTGTCGAAATTTCTTTCTTTATTGCCGCTCAAGGGGAAAAAAACGCAACCGATAAAAAGAGAGATGACCACAAACAATTTCTGAATTAAAATAAGAAAAGTGAGCTTTCACTAAAGCTCACGAAATGTAATAAAAAACAATTTCATTCTTTTTTAACCTAAAATGAAAATATGTTTTCTGATATTTCCATGCTCATTGAATCATTTTTCTTTTTCACACACCAATTATACCCATCAAACGTAAAAAAAAATAAAATAAAACCTTCACTTTTTTTATTTATTTATAGAAACATCAAATATAGTGCAACACTTGTGAAATTACGAGCATAATATTCACTTAGTTTTAAATCACGATTTTAATTAATAGATTATGGGCTACTTTAGGATATATACTAGAAAAAGTGATCATAATGTGTTACAAATCAAGGTCCACTTTCTAAGTCTTTAAAGTCAATGTGAAAAGGAGAAATTAGAAAAGTTAGATTCTTTAAAATTATTGAGCTCTTTACGAGCTATTGAACGCCTAGCGATGCTTGTCAGCCATTCATTGGCAATCATTGCGTGTTATGGTGTCAATGGTCATTGATAATTAGCTGTTAGATTGAGTTCGTCAACTTTGCCGTGAATTATCCGACAACATCGCAGAAGTGTCCATAAATTTTATTTTCGCAAAACATGTAGATATAGAGCTAATCTTATGTAATCAATGAATATTCATCCAAATGGAAATTTGTATATCGAAGCCGACATCAAGCATTGATATATTTAATTTTTAAGAACCGTCCAAATTTTCATCTTCGTTGCCTTAAAAGAAAAAGAAAACAACTGATAAACAAAATGAGACAATTCAAAACAATTTCAACTATGGGCAAAAGTGATCATGGTGTGGTACATACCAAGGCCTACTTTCTAACTCTCTACGTCTTTAAAGTCAATGTGAAAAGGAGAAATTAGAAAAGTTAGATTTTTAAAATTATTGAATTCTTCACAAGCTGTTGAATGATCGATGATGCTTGTCAATTGTTCATTGACAAACATTATCATTCGTTGATAGCTGTTTGATTGAGTCCAACAACCTTGCCGTGAATTATCCGACAATATAGCAAAAGTGTCCATAAATATTATTTTCGCAAAACGTGTAAACATAGAGCTTATCCCACGTAATCAATAAATATTTGCCCAGAGAGAACTCTATACATCAAAACCGACATCAAGCATTAATATATTTAGTTCGTAGAATTGTCCAAATTTCCACTTTTATTTCCATCCAAGAAAAAGAAAACAATCAATGAAAAGTAAGAAGACGATCGGAAACAATTTATGAACGAAAATACGAGAAATGAGCTTTCACTAAATCTCACAAAATGTAATTTTCTTTTTTCTTTTTGTTTCCATTCCTTTTTAGCTTAAAACGAATATCGTTTCCAATATCTCCATTCTCATTGAATTTTTTTAACAAAAAAATACATTTTAAAGAAAGAAAGAAAAAGGAAAAAGTAAATCTTCGTTTATAACACGTGAATATCGACTATTTGTCCATAGCGGAACCACGCACGCGCTATTCACCCCAAGACCTTAGTGAGCATTACTACGAATGATTATTAATTGTCCTCACGCGGGACGACCATAAATTTCAATGTAGTGGTTGCTGCTGAGCTGCTGCTACTGTTCCTTTGACCGGTCCAAGCAAAAAGGCCCCAAAAGAGGTTCCAATAGTCCACAGGCATGCACCACCCTCGTGCTGTCGATTCACATGTGTTTCGGTCGCACGAAATTCCACCAATTTAGTCCTTTCAATGTCCTACAAATCACGACATAGGCCATCTACGTGGCACAGCACCACGTGAGAGATCTGCAGTGAGCATTAATTGGAAGAATTGGCATTGAAACTTGGGCAAAATTGAGAAGTGTAAAATTAAATTGACATATTTATAACTAGTTTATGCTTTTTAATCATATTTTCTAAAAATCAGGATGCAGGCCATCCTACGTGGCATATTGCCACATTAAGGATTTGCGTAGAGAATTGAAATTTCGGCACATCACCACGTCAAGGATTTGTGGTGAGAATTAACTAGAAGAACTGGCATTAAAATTTCGATAAGATTGAGAAGTTTAGAATTGAATTAACATATATATAATCGGTTGATGTCTTTCAATCATATTTCCCGTCAATTGCGATGCAAGCCATCCTATGTGGCACACCGCTCCATTAGGAAGTTGTGTCAAGAATTGACCAGGAATGACTGGCATTTAAACTTTGATAAGATTGAGAAGTTTATAACTAAATTGATATTTATACAACGAATCTAGGATTGATCGGACAATTTTTCTGTAAAAATGAGAGTTTGAGTCCATACAAAAAGGGAGGGTTTGAATTGAAATTTATCATGTTCCGGGAGAGCATCTAGGACGGGACTTCTGGTCTTTCAATACTATAATGTTGGCATCAATTATATTTACCAATTATGATAATGATGGAAAGGGGGAATCCAAGCAGATAAGGTCTTGATGTGCAGGTCGGCTTACCTAAATTCTAATGTCACGCCGGCAAACAAATGCTAATTGACGTGCCATCTCTTCTTTTCTCACTGTTCCCTCGTCATTCGATGGGTTTGGCGGATAGTAGATTGAAGTAGAGACTAGGGGTTTCTTGACAATTTAGTAAGTGCAAGTCACATTCTGCCAAAGGACATCACAACAGAGATTAAAGTGCTTAATTAACATTTCGTATAAATTCGTTGATTTACAGAGGCGTCGCTTCCGTTGATTAGGATATCATTAAGATATGACACAAATGCCCTCCCTTGAGTTAATTTTACTTGACTCTCGTGCGACGCCCTTCGTCAGACATTAATACATTTTATGTGTTGACAAATGTCGAATATGTCGCATGCATTTGATCAGGACATTGGAGATGGCATGCCTGTCTAGCCTTGAGGATCGGGATTTCGTATAACCAAAAGACAAGGAATTTGTGTCTTAGAAAGTGTGAAGTTTAAGATTTGATTGTTAGTAGGAGCATGCAATTAATGTCATGTTTGGAGAAACCGATCCTTTGTGAATTTGAAATTCAAAATGATTTATTTGACTTATATTTGTGATGTGAGTGACTTAACATTTTCTTGAGCAATTTTTTGCTTAATTTTTTTATTATTTTTGGTGCAACACACTAACCCCTACCTCCAACATGACGCATGGGTTGATGGGGAGTTCGAATGTCATCCCGTGATATTAGCAGGATGTTTTCTTACATGCACGGCCGATACTGACTAGATCATGTTAGCAATTTTGGATCAAAATTAACTTGAATGACTATATTGATAATTTATTAAAAGGTTTATATAATAGGTTGAGTAATTTTTTGGAGAATTTTTCCTACAAATCTCATATTATTTTTCAGTATACATGAAAGATTTGAGGATTGGGCCACTGATTGAATATGGCCTCTTCAAATTTGGGCTTCAACAGTGGGCCTAATGTGCTCTTGAAGCTGGGCTAGCCCTACAGAAAAGTCACCATAACTTTTCATCTGAAATATTATAAGCTTCCTTCTATTCAAAGCCAAGAATGAATTTCGGCAGGTTTGATCTGATCGGAGGTTGCAATGTCTCTCTTGCAGGATGTCACTTGCTCATCAATTTAGCAATTGTTTTTCTTCATTCATAGAATGTGTTAGATGAGAGAAATTATTACATACTCGCCATCCAACTTATCATCAGTAGACAGTTGACGTTATATATATAATTATTGATCTCTATCTACTATTTATGGGCAATCACCTACTTCACATTTTTCGTGCATTTACACTTGGGGCTGGCTGAAAGGTTGATTGGAATACATTACCAAACAATTCCATGTTCAATTATAATGTCTTGTTCTCAAAGTAACTTTCAAATTATATCATTAATAGAGCCTTACCCAATGCACGAGGAAAGAATGACATGTATGCACCAATGCAGATTAACCAAACTGGAATACTTGGATGTTGCGAGTCCTAAAAGACGTGCATTTAAATAGAGACTAACATCTCATAACATGGTGAGATCGTAACAATAATAGTAACACGTCATAACATAATAAAAGGAAGAATAGAGGGAAAAAAAAAGAGGTAGAAGTGTCCAATTACTTTGAGGCAAGAATAAGCTTTGTACAGTTACATAACATTAATAGTTCTGTCCCTCAAAAAGGGTCATGGACCACATGAAACTCACACCTGGACACTGTACAAAGCATACGCCTAAGCATAAAGTTCGCAAAAAATATATAAAAGGTAAAAGCAGCCCTAAGAATCATCATATGTATATATGTATGACCACATAGAAGAATCTGCCTCTTGTAGCCTTCATCTGACAGACCTTCCTTATTCCTCCCCTACCTTTTCCACCAGAATTTGGAGTCACGTAATGCCTATTAACTTATTCCATCAATTTTTCAATGATTGGTTCTAGCATTCTACTTTAGTCATTCCATAATGCATTCAACAATAGTCTCCTTACTTTCGGATAAAAGAAGAAGAATATATCGATGCAATGCTTACAACCAAGTGCCATGCTCATGAAATATCATCACTCGGTCGGATTGACAATATTACGTCAGTATGCCACTTTATGTTAAAAGCATTGCATAATATACTCTTTGTTTTCTGGGTTTCCTCAAATGTATGTTCAAGAGACAAAAGAAGACCCACCATGGACTGCAAAATGGCGAGGGATCATCTGATGTTGAGAGCTTGCCCTATTTTGGCTTCCTTGGTCAAAAGATATGTAAGAAGAGTTATAGTACTCCACCAGGGCAGGATTGTTCTTGAGATTAGCATTCTCGTGCCCGCTCTGTCCATTCAGCTTAAGTGATGATGAGTCTTTCATGAGCGAGCCACATTGCCTTGGCTGTGTTTGGTAGAAGACCTTTGATACCACCAGCTCACCTTCCTTCTCTTCTTCATTGTTGCCAAGGTGGTACTGATGCATCACCCAATTGGTCTTCTCTGGCTTCCTTTGCTTCCCATAGTTGGTGTAGAGCACAAGTATCTTCTTGTAGCCCTTAAGCTCTGCTTTCATGAAGACCGGGCGGGTCTTGCCCGTCTTGTGCCACCTTGTCTCACCGCCTTCCTCGTCCGTGTGGACCTTCCTTCTCTTCCTGTTGCCGGTCGTGTACGCTTTGGAGGGTCGGTGAAAGAAGTGGCGGATCATGCCGTTTTTGCTCACGCCTTCATCATCATTAGAAACATACATACAGGTTACATAACTTGGACAATCACACGTACATACTAGTAGACATGATAAACATAATCGGGTATCTCATATTTTTAAGCAACGCAAAAATGTTTATAAAGATCAATGATTGCTGCTTGGCAATTCAAACGGAAGACTAGTCAATGCTTTATATTGCCAGTGGACGTTACTTAGATTTGGATGTAGTATATTCCTAGAGACAATGAATAAGTATGATCCGAGGTAAATATGATTGAGTTACTCCTAAAGCATTAACAAATGCATGGAAAATAGATGGATCTTTTGGCTAGAGAAGGAATTATGGCCATGGATGAGATATAATTCACATGGAACACAAGTGATGATCGCATAAAAGCAAATTTCAAGCACTTGAATAGATTTCCTTTAAAAGGTAATTATAGTCGATTGAGTACGTACTGTACATGTACCTGGAGTTAAAGTTAAAATCCGTCGGTTCAATAATTGAAAAGAAGAGGGACAATAATGTGATACCTGCTTCTATATCTTCCTCTTCCTATGTGTGTGCGCGCGTGAGAGAGAGAGAGAGAGAGAGAGAGAGAGAGAGAGAGAGAGAGAGAGTCTCTGTGAAGATTCTTGTACCATTCATGCAATGAAATCTAGCAACTGTGGGTCTAATAAGACTGAAATTTCAAATAACTTGTGTGTAGTAAACAATCTGGTAATACTTTCTTATGAGATGACCCATCTCTATGTTCTTAGTTTGATGCAATGAAAAGGGCCAAGAGAACAAGGAAAAGCTTCAAGAGAGAGAAACCCAAAACAAATAAACTGCACGTCTCGCAGAGAATGTTTAGTGTAAAATTCAATTCTTAACATTTTTTCAGATGATTTAATAACTTTGTTTTAAATCCAGTGAGAAGTTCAAGATATCTAAGAAGAAAGAAGAAGGCCATAAAGCCGGAAAGGCACTCTCTATCCAGTACCTGGTAATTTCTCTGGATGGGTGTAGCAAATCCCGTTCTCTCCCTGAAGGGTAGGGATGAACTGATCGATCAAGCGGTGAAGCTTCCGAGCATCAGGCCGCACCTTCCCTTCCAAATGCTCGAGCAGCTCTTGATCCGTTGGATCGAACTTGACTCCAGCCGGCAGTCCCGGCAATTCCTGAATCCCAGTCTGTTCAAAGAAAGAATCATCAGAAGAGTTTATTGGCGAGTTATTGACCAAGACGACTATGCTAGAAGAAATAACGAAAATTCTTCATGGAACTGAGATTGGTATAAAACCTGATCCTGGATTTCAAATTCATGCCCGCAGGAAGGACAAGTCCTGAACACTGGAGGCCTCTTGGCAACAACACCGGCCTTATTGTTGGATGGCGGTGGTGAGGTTGCGCTCTCATTTCTCTGCTCATCGCTCTTATTGTCATTATTGCACCAAGTCATGATTTTCTGTTCTCGCTTTTTTTTCCTCCGTCTTGCTTTTCCTCACACTTCCCATATACCACTCGACACGAGATCTATATCTTTCTCCTGTCACCTAAACTATATGCACTCCAACTACAACGATATCTCTCTTGGGAAGAGAGAGAAAGTGACAGATGAGGGAGAGAAAAGAAAAGGGAAAAAAAAATAAAGAAGAAGGGAATGGAGTTAAAAAGCAACTTGTCTCCTTCTTAAAGCTTGTTTTCATTCATGTGAGTTTCTTCTTGAGGGTTGGGAAGGAATTAAATTCTCTCTCTCTCTCTCTCTCTCTCTCTCTCTCATTCACTTTTTACGTCCTTTGCAATCTTATAGAATAGAACCCATCCTGCTTGATAACCACCCTTTCTTGCTCTTGCTTCCCACAGAGAGAGATGAATAATTAAATAATGGAAATGGGGAAAAATGGAGTTTCTGGTTGTGTATGATCTGCAGAGACAGAAAAGAGACGTTGCTTGGATCTGAAGTTAGCCGAATAGCCACCGATCGATGCCTAAGTATGGCCGATCCATACGATACCAATTGAAACCCTTGAAGGAGAATAATTGTAGATTTGGGTCCTTTACCAACTTCTGTGTACAGAAAGCTTTCACTTATGAAAATGAAGAAAAAAGAAGAAGAAAAAAACTGTTGTCTAGGCTTAAAAGAAACAACCAAAGATTAAATAGGGTTGAGTAGAGATGGGGCAACCTTATTTACAGGAGACCTTTCAACCCACCCACACACAGACACTCGCACTCACAGAGAGAGAGAGAGAGAGAGAGAGTTGCAGTTGCAGTTCCAATGTCGCCCTAGAGTGTACAAAAAGCTAAAATAGAGAAATACACATAAGACAGCAGGAGAGAGAGAGAGAGAGGGAGAGGCCCTATCATGAAGTGCCAACCATAATTCTATTTCTTCACGTAGACTTCTCATGCAAAGGAAGAAACCTCACCCGATATAACAAAATCGACGGTGTCTCCCTCCAATCTCTTTCTCCCCCAACTTTGGTAAACCATTTCTCTGTAAATGACAAAAATCTGCAGGAAAAAAAACCAATGACTTGTCTTTTAACTTTTCTATCGTTATTAGGTGTAAGGTTTTTTTTTAGTCATTTCTTCGAATTTCAATTTGCCATTTATAGTTTGGTTCTGATTTTCGCATTTCCTAACGCGAGATATCCTCTATTTTGCTTTTTCTTGCCCTCCCTAACTTACTTGAAAACTGCTTCTCATGAAGGAAAAAAAAATACTCAGAAAACTCAAATGATCGATCGTTTGCCATTGATTTTGTGTTACTACAAGTATCTGCATTTATAACTGGGAAAAATATACATATAGGACCTCGCTTGAATTCTACAGAAGAGAAACCATTAGAAAATGACACCATACGGGACAAGGCTTCAAGAAAAGATAGATCATAATTTATGGTTCGCCTGTGCCCTATAAACTGTGCTGCCAAAGCTGAGAAAGTAGATAAGGGGTATTCGTTCAATATGTATCCACTAAAGATCTACCAACTTAGAAAAGTACATTATATGTAAGAGTAATTGAGCTTATCTTTTGCCAAAGGACTAATATCCTAGTTTAACAAGATCCAAAAGGTTAGTCCACCCTAATCGAGCAACGAATCCATAATTAGGTGCAATATTTTCTCAATAGTACTCCCCACAATCAATCTGACCCCAGGTATCTTTTTGCTCCATCAACTGTTCTTCTCCCCTCAATTGAATCAAATTGATAACTAGCTTCATTTTTCTTCTAAGGATTGTTCTCTGTCTCTCTCTCTCTCTCTCATCACAACGTGCATCATGAGTATGGCCTTTTCCACGGGAGAATGTGCTGAACCCTCACAATAAGTAATGTGCCTGTCCTTTAGCACTCTTTTCTTTATGCCTAAAAGGTCTCACTTCATGCATGAAGGACGCCGGAAAAGAACAAAGGACATCTGAGCAATCGTTGTCAACTAAGTGTATTGCAAACTGAAGACGAACCAAGGAGAAATGAAACTAGCATCTGATCATTTTGAGGACGCCATGGAATTGATCTAAGCAGTCTTAACTAGGTAAATTGATGTTGGGACGTATGCGTCCTACTGATAATACTTCCGATGGGGGACACAGTTGTGTACATTATTTATGTGGTATAAACCATTTCTTAATTTATTGGCAAAAAGTCAGATTCGAATCACCCAAATGTAGAGGGTAAGTTAACAATTTCAATTTACCTCTTTGAAGGCCACCGCATTACACTAAGAAGGTCATATGAACAAGATTGAATAAAACCCATGAATCTGAAACTTATTTGAGCAATATTCGACAATAGCAATGCTGTCTACGCATAGGATCATTGAATCCTAAGAAAAATGACGCTTTAACTATGTTGATTTGCCCTCGAATTCAAAGGATGTAGGTCACCGCCACGGTTTATAGTTTCCATAAATCTAAAAGTCCACAAATGAATATGAACCTTGGATACCTTGTCTTGTTTGGTAGATTTCAATACGTCACTCGAATCCTTTGTATTATATTTATCTGCCACATGAATAACACATAGCATGAAAGGTAAAGCGTGTCCCATGCTTAGACCCTTGATTGCTCAGTGTGATGGGCCTACTATCTCACGGGCCCACTAGCTCATGGGCCTTGTAGATCTTGAGCCTAAGGACCAATCTGGGCGGGTCTAAGGAGGGCCGTTTAGTTACAAAGTCCACCCTGGCTTGAGTTGGACTGAATCAGGGCCGGCAATCTTATAATAAGGAAGCGTTCTCAGTTGGGCCAAGTGATGAAAGGCCCATTTGGCCCACTTGCGCGCCACACGTGTATGGTCACCTTTTTGGCAAAGAGGGCTACTTTACTTGAGCCAAATTCCCCTAAAATATTAAACTTTCACTCTAGCTCTAAATTTACATCACGTCAAAAAATTATTGCTATTTTTGTCAAAATTATCAACATCATAAGACTGTTATTGTTTTATACGTAGATGAGGGTGTTGGTAAATATGCAAATTCTAATAATGAACTTCTAATTTCTAACTGGCCTTGATGTTGAGAATTTTGAAGAAACTAGTAGCAATTTCTAGTTGATGAAAGTTTTTTAGGACAAGAAAAAGTTTGGGCAGATTTGGATTGGACCTAAAGTTGGTATTTTTTTTTTTTTTGGAATTAAGCCGATATTTAGAAAGAGGGGGGAAAAGAAAAAAACTAAGGTTATTTGCGGATACCCCTAATTTACAAATCTACTGCTATAGAGCCCCGTATGTTCTTCATATTTCGAAACATTAATGCATACTTGGCCTTTCAACTAGTTTTGGATATTGATACTCTCTAATCTTATTATTTCATAATTATTTTCTTCCGGTTTTCTTCTTTATGAATAGTACAAAAACATTGGAAACAAACTTAAAAATGCTGAAAATACTTTAAATTAATTTCAATAAGAAGACTTGGAGGTCATAGTAATGACGATTTCATCCTACATGTATAGTTTTAATTCTCTAATCGATTTACATTCTCAAATTAGTAAAGAAAAAGAAGACTATGCAAGTTCAAACAAGTGTTTTGCTCACTCCATTAAATTCTTCATTAATCATTATAGATTATTCGCGTAAGTTATGTAGTTTTTTTTTTGGGCTTATGATTAATAGAATCATGTAACTTGCTTTGTTACTTAAGTAAAATGTTTTTTGCCTAGTAATAAGTATTTATTATCAGTCGTTACTATGAAACTGGAGTTTGATCTGTCCAAGTGACCATTGCAGTTCCTTCTATCGTCAAAAGCATGCCAATAAGCAGTTGTTACAAATATACACATGCGATATATTTATGACTTATAATGTATGACAAAATTTCTTTCAATTGTTAATCTTGAGAGGTGTTGGCCGGTGGCGTGATCACATGACAATAGGATATTGCATAGTAATCATATGCAGTTCCAATGTATTATGTATTTACATGATTTCTAGGAAAAAAAGAGACTAGGGTTTCATATGGTGTCACATTGCATCGGTGCTCGTTGGAAATGCATAACTATTGAGGTTCGGGATAGTATCTGATTAACACGTCCTTTAGAGAACTCCATCATCTCTCCTTGTAGTTCGACAAAAGCATCATAATGATGGACTTCATGAGTAGATAGGAAATTCTGCACAAATGCAAACTCAGAGTTGGCGCTCTTGATTGAGACATTAGCGGATTTCCATCTCGGAATTTGAAGGCTACCTACTCAAATTCCATTAATTAGTGCAAACAAATTTGAGTTAGGGCTACCAACACTGGCCAAACGCCTAAGCTTAATCAATTCATATGAATTTAGGTAGAGGTAATCGTTAGATGGGGCCCAGTTCAAGTCTAAGCCCACCCATATTATAAAGTATATACACAAATCTTTGGGTAGGATAGGACCCTAACCGAAATTAGGTGGGTCGGACTTTCTCATATAAGAATATTACCCAAACTTATCCATTTACCTTTTGGGCTCATCCGCACATTGATCACCTCTACTTGTAAGATTCCTATGATCCTTTAGATTGCCGAACCTCTACGCTCATATCCGTGGATTATTAAAAAATTAAATAAGATTCATGTTCTAAGTTTATTTTCAATAACACTTGGCATAATCTACTTTTGAAATCTATACTTTGCCGGAACTTACGGTTGATATTATCACACCTTACGATTTCAAAACCCTACACTTCGCACCCTATGAATTCTTGACGTGCAAACTTTGCTTAGTCGAACTCTTTTTCTGATCACGTCATCCGCTGTCACTTTTCATTGTCTAAGTCCTGAACTTCTCATCAAGAAAAATCCCTTTTAACTATTCCATATCCTGAGGAAACCCATGTGTTTTTCGCACTTCTTTTTCTTCTTCTCTCAATATAAGCACAAGGCAGGTGCAAACAACATCGCTCTTTTCCCCTTGCGATCACTTCTACCAATCGTAGCTCTCAAGAGACTCAAAAGCCGAAGCTGGAGCTTTGAATTTCAGTTGTACTAAACTCTCCAACATAGTTTTGCGTGTCTACCTTGCCCTGTTAACTTGTACCAAACTCCACGCGACCACTTTGCTCCTCTCAACATCTCAAAACCTAAGGGGACTTTCTTTTGTAGGGACAACGCTGGCTTCTCTTTTCTCTTTTACCCTCTTCATCTTTTTCTTTTGATTTCTTGAGGTCTTTTTCATGTCTGTACTGCATGTTTCATCAGCAAAAGGCAAAGTAAAATCCTGTTGGGGGTAAGAGAAAAGCCATTGCACATACATAGACTCAAGATTAAAGGCTCTCTATAGTGTAAAAACTAAAGTGAAAGTGCACTCGCTGTCTACAGACGTGTGATCAAGCGCACTTGAAAATGATGGTGTTTGGTCGGCTCAAGATAACCTGTAAGAGATTGACATCCATGAAAAGGAAAGAGGGCGACTGTTTTGACACGCTTATGCCTTTTTCATGTCATAGGGTTTCTTGCTTATGTAGTAAAAGGAAATACGCTATTAGAGCGCTGGATATCCGACACTTGTGATGATTTAGTTGGGCTTTGTCGTTTTAAGCACACACATACGATCTGTCAAACGTTTATTATTCACTCATATACTTAGAACTATATTGTTGTAGGTATGTATATGCTTTTGACAAGGATCACTCAGACATTTAGGGCACGCATGGTAACGTTTCTACTCTAAGGAACAATTTCTTTTCAGAAATAGTTCTTTTCTATTTCTACTCCTGGAACAATTTTTGAGTAAAATAACGTGTTTGATAACTATACAAAATTTCTATTTTCGAAATAAAAAAAGAATATAAATACGTTTGGTACGATTCATAAATTTTTATATTTATTCGTTTTTTTTTTTTGCTCACGGATTGCCAAATGCCGACCACCAACCGTTGCCGCCCAATCGTCGATTGTCGGCATAGTCGCCGGCGAGCGGCGGCGATGGTCGCCGGCGGCTGTCGGTAGCGGCGGTGGCTACAGGTGACCGGCGTAGCTAGTGGTTAGCGGACGAGCGGCGGCGGTTGCGGCAAGGAAGAATAACAAAAGAAAAATAGAAAAGAAAAAAATTGCCTACTTCTAGAAATTGTTTCGGGAACAAGAAACTACTTTTTTTTTTTTTTATTTCTTATTTCTGTTCCAAATCTATTCATCGACTACTTTTATATTACAGTGAATAGAAAAATAAGTTGGCGTTACCAAATGGATTTCTATTCTTTTTTTATTTCAGGGAACAAAAAAACAGAAATCGGGAGAAACAAAAACGTTATCATGCAAGCCCTTTGAACTAGATCATTCATTTGAACAATAAAAAATTATATATGTGGGACTGTACCTTACAAATTATTGTAATCAGTTGCAATTAATAAGCAATTCACAATGACATATATATGCAAGAAAGTACTCTTTAGCACCGATAACCTTAAACATTTGCCCCATAACTTCATTACAGGCAGAGAGTTAGACAAGAACGTAGTGAAGAACTAAAGGAAAAAAAAGAGCAGCATTTATATACAGAAGAAAAGCAGCACAGATGAACTATCCCCGCCTGCAAGTTCTTGCATGTACCAACTCCATCTAATCCTTTACTCACATAAACAAAAATTAAGCTTGCATGCATGGTTTTAGTGATTTGAAAAAGGCTATAATTAGTACCACCAGTTGGCTTCGGGCCCTATGCTTTGTACTAGGATCAAGCCTTTGTTTCCACTGAAACATTCTTTAGATTCGTCTCACTCTCACATTTTTTTTCCCTTTGACGAGACAAACAAGGAGATGAAACTACATTGCAATAATGGAGCTAAAAAGTGATGCTCCTCTTTGGTCTCCCACTAAGTTCCCCACCTCCCTCAAAACAACGCTATTTAACGCCACCACTTTTTAAATTTGTTTTTAAAATGAAATGATCAACTTTTGAAGAGGTGAGAGAGAATATGCATGGATATCTCCTTCGACCCTCCACAAGGTCCGTGTCTCAACACACCAAACTATTAAGGGCAAATTCATCAGCACTCAAATATGCCAACTTTTTTTTCTTGCCCCCCTCTCTCTCTCTCTCTCTCTTCCCCCCATTGTAAAGTTTCCAACTTTCCCTGCAGAAACTCCCAACTTTTTTATCAAATTGGCTTGTATGAGCACATGTGAAAGAGAAAGAACACTGTTCATGATCATCGTCACCATCACCATCACCCATCACCATCATCATCATCATCGTCAGATCCAACCATTGATGGATGGAGGGTTACACATGGTGTGCACGCCCACACCCAAGAAATCCCTAGTTTGCCCACCTCCAGAAGAAGCATTGTTATCATCGCTCTGAGTGATGTTCCTGCGCTTCGCAGGTGGTGGGTATGCTTGCATTGTGCTTAGTGTTATGTCCTCTGCAGTGTCAGAGCTTGGCATTTGGCTTGACCCAAAAAGCCCACAGAACTTATTATCTTGATCCTGAGGTTGTTGACCATTATTATTGCTGGGCTTCAACCCAAAGCTCCCCAGGAAAGATGGCTCGGTGGCCGCGCCCATCTGCGCCGCCTTCTGCAAGAGAGCTGTCGCGGACATGTTCGCGGGAGATGAGGCTGGTTGCTGATGCTGAGTGCTGTACAGTGAAGGGACGCTTAGGATGTTGTTCTGATGATGATGGTGATTTTGACCTTCCTTCATGTGGTGAAGTGAAGGAGTGTTTATGCTGATGTCCTCACAGGCAGTGCTTGATGAGTACCTGCTTCCGAAGACCCAGCCGCCCAGGTTGTGATCCGATGGCGGAGGGTTGTTGTTTGGGCATGTGTTGTCGGCATACAAATGCGTTGCTGAGGGATTATTTAGAGACCCAAGTTGGTGGATCTCTTGCAAATTGATGCCCAGCGATGATTCTTGGGGTTGAGAGGTTTGACCCATCCATAGAGAAAGTCCACCGCCATTTCTCGGTTGGTGATTGATCATGGGCTCGGTGCTCATGTTGCTTGAGATTGGCTTGAAGATGGAAGGTAAGTTCGGTGGGAGGTTTGGAGGCAGGAGCGAAGTGCCCATGAAGTGGTAGGCGGTCGTTGGGTGAATGGTGGAGGTCGCATTGACTCTCGCCGTCTCCTCCGCCAACGCGTCGCAGAACGCTCTGTGAGTTATGAAGCTGTCTCGCCTGCGAGATGACGTTATTTGACAGATGCAATCAGTCTTACATTGCCTGAGAACCGGCAATAAGGCGACAAGTGGTCGCTAAATAAAGAAAAAGGATTGCATGTTGCACAAGAAAGCTAGGATTCCATGACTGTAACCGGGTCTACCATGGTACTGACAGAGAAATATAGTCGCTCTCTTTTCGAAAGTCAATGACTTGAGAAGTGGAAACGAAATTTGCAAGGTGAGAGAAATCGCCGGTGCATGGAACATGTCAAAACGGGCTCTTACATGGTCAAGAAGGTTTTACTTAATATAAGGAGAGGCAAGCAGCAAAAGCTTAAGCTTTTGATTGTTGTTTTCGCATTAATGGCGAAGGAGCTTTTAAGCAAACTCCATATGATGCTTTCTCTAGGCTTTTTGAAAACTCAAGCTTTTATTTGTGTTTATCATATGAACTCATGCTGACTAGTACATATTGAAGGAAGAGGACAAGAGATAAGAGAAGCCGGCCATTGTCCAGCTGTGAAGTGACCAACGTTTCCAAGAAATTAAAGAACTTCGGGACATATAGAGATTTGGGTTACCACAAGTCAACAAAAGGACACTAGCCTAGTCTCCTTTGTCCTCATCCTCGCTCACCTTTTTTCGGGTCGATCATCAGTGACCACATCCCCATGAAATTTACCAGAACTTGCATCCAAAAGAGATCACTAGTGCTTAGGTTTTTTTTGGATGTGTTGGAACAAGAAAACAAACATCTAATTATAAGACCCTATTTTCGTAGCTTGTCATGTATCTCCTGCCATGCACACATCAAGGGTCAAGTCCACAACCACAGTTACCACACTAGATTCCACTTTCTTGCTTTTAATAGCTTCTCGCTCACCTCCAATATAGTCTTCTCAACCAAAAATCTTATCCGTATTACTTTGGAAAGGAAGTCCACAAAAAATGTCCCAAGTCAAACAGCAAAATCTGCAACATAAGTGGTAACTTTTTCCCTGTGGTTGGATAATTTTTCCAACTACTTATCAACGTTCTTCTTGCTTTGCGTTAAAACTACCCAGTTTCGTCTCGGCCGTCATTGGATCATAGAAAGGCAAACATATGAAAAAGAGCGAAGAACTAGTATTTTACCTCGAAAAAAGAGTACCGCAGTCACATCGATACTCTCTGGTGCCACAGGTCTTGGAGTGTGCCTTCCAGTCCGACTGAACCGCGTACCGCTTGGAGCACTTCTCGCACTTCCACTTCTTCTCTCCGTGCTTCCTGCAAAAGTGCTTCTTGATCCCGGTCAGGTCCCCGAGCGCCCTCGACGGGTGGTTGTGGACACACGTCTTCTCAGGGCAGACGTACACGCGCTTTCTGGGCTCCTTGGTGCTCCGCTGCTTCAGCTTCCATGGCAGGTTGTGCCCTCGCCGGTGGAGCTGCAGGTTCTGGTCCCTCTGAAACCCCTTTCCGCATATTTCACACAAAAACCGGTTCGTCGCCATCAGGGTCTTCGGAGATAGAGCTATGACTTCGGCTTCTGGATCTGTAGGAAAAAAACATATGTTCTAATTAACAAAAAGATTACATGCCCAAAATTTGTTTGGTGCAAAGTAAGCATTTTTTACTTCTGCATAAACCCAATTATAGCCCCTGAATCTTCACTATACAAAGCTAGAAGAGAAGAAGAAGGAGAAGGAGGAAGAGGAGGAGGAGAGGAAGACGAAGAAGAAGAAGAAAAATATAACAAGAAAACTTGCCTGGAGTTCCTGGGAGATTTCTCTTCTTCTTGGTGGTGGAAGGTGGTGGTGGATTGGATCCAGGAATACTTGGGTTCTGATGAGCAAAGCCATTTGGGATCACTTCTTGTGAGGCCATGTTCTCTAACATCCCTTTCTCCCTCGAACACAGTTCGCTCTTATGTCTATTAAGAAAAGCTCAGCAACACACACATGAGTTTAACAGCAACCTTAGATGGAAATTTCAGACAAAACCCAAGAGAGCTGGTATATATTTATGCTCTTAACCCTAACAACAGGGTCTCTCTCTCTCTCTCTCTCTCTCTCTCTCTGATATAAATATTTTAGTTAAAGTTGTTCGTATGGTGTTGTTAAGTAAAGTAATATTGAAAGTATACACTTGTGGGAGGTGGTGAAAAGTTGAAATGAGGGAATGGGGGAAGAGAAGTTGCGGGCAAGGCAGAGAGGAGAAAAGGTGAATGATGACACTTATGATGAGGTTCAGGGGAATAGGTTGTCTCTTTGCCTTTTGCGCGCCGGTTGGAATGATTATCCAATAATTCTGCTTAGCCTTTTGTATTTTTCCCATTTGTCTATTTGTATTCTCTCTTTCAATAGCCCTTTACGAATTCACTTATTTCCATTTAAAAAAAACTGTACAAAATATTGACAGTTGGGACCCGATCAGATAAGATTTTTTTCGAGAATATATAGGAGCTCCTAAGGAGTTTTGAAAATCTCTGTATTTGTGATTATACATTCCCGTGTATTTGTCAAAACTTAGTTTGTACTTTTTCAAGTTGATGTCTCAAGAAAAAACTTTCTAGAAATTCTAAGTATTATAAAAGAGTTGTAATATACATTTCAGATTTTCAGACTTGCCTCACATATTAAGGCCCATTACGTGTAAATACAAAAACCTCATCTAAAATCTTATGCAACCATTATGACACGATAATATGAGTTGCGCCCTTTTCAATAACGTGATTATATGTCGTGAAGCATGTACACAAGTGATGCATAAGTTATTCTTCCCTGTTTCATACATCTATCATTTGAAGTTCAATTTCAAATATACTTGTCGACCCAAGAATGGTGGACTTGCTTTTTTTCTTTGTCAAAAAGATACAAAAATGAGAAAGGAAATTTATATGTGATGGAGACCGAGTGAGTTTGGCCGGCAAGGCATGCATATCCAACCACGCCCCTTATTATCCTTTTTCCCAAAAAACTTAAAATTAAATTCCCCCTAAGTTTCTGGCTCATCAGTAACTCTTTATTTTTCTAATTTTCATGGGTTTGGATTAAGAAAAGTGTTTGTTTTTTTCATAAGGTTCTTGGAACATGAGGATCTTTTAAATCTCCCATGCACGTGGCGACATGCACGTGTCCACCTGGCAACCAAGGTAAAATCCAATGCAAACGACGAAACAAAGACATTGAAAGGAATAATCGTCCGGATGGCAGTTCTTTGTGAGACCATGAATCTCCTTGTCAAGATCTCAAATCCACTTGGTCATATTAATCCATTTTAAGACCTAAGCTTATTGATCTTGCAAACAAAACACATGTAATTTGGTTATGAAAACCACAAATTTTTGGTTGAAGCACCATGGATTTGTGAATTTTGAAGCGAACCTAGTAAATTAAGTAAGGATTGAGATCCTCTAAATTTAGATAGGTGTAAATTTAATCGGAAGAGTTACTTTTGAACCAAAATACTCTCGTGATTCAGGAGAAGTTATTTAGAAAAATGGAAATCCTATGCATCCCCTCCTCTCCGACTTTCTCCTTCCCCCCCTCCACTGCAACAAATCTTGGTAGGTCGCCGTCACCTCAGTGGCACCGGCCATTCCCCCGTACCGATGCTGTCGCACTGTCGTCTTGTTGCCGCCTTAGCCTCCCATCCCCGCCGTTGTGTTGTAGATCCAGCCAACCATCAGCTCTAGTAAGTGGTACCGTACTGGCTACCACTTACCACTAGAGGCAAAATTGGAGTTAGGTGAAGGGATAAAAAAACGGAGAGGAAAGAAAATGGAAAAGAAATATGGACTATTCAATGGCATGTCAATCTCTCAAGAGGGGAAGTATATAATAAATTTACCCTATAAATTTTAAGGATCCCAGTTCCTTATATAACATCATACTAAGCAGAATAGGTAATAATGTGGATGTCATACATAGTATACGTAGGAGCCTGTGCGCGTATGTAGGCCGTCGAGTCAATCTTTAAGTTTGAGTGGTTGGTCAATTATTGATCGGTAGATAGTAAACTGAATGATTGATATTTTGTTCCTCTCCTTTTTGCCAGCACAAGCACTAGTACATGCTTTTCTTTTAGGAAAGAAAATAAAACTTTCGGTTGTACTTTGAATACTGCTTATAACCCACCATCATGTGGCACAACAGTGGGAGTGGTAGGTCTTGAATTACAAAAAGCCACGCGTTTTTTTTTTTTTTTTTTTTTCATTTATCTTATTTATTTTTATTTAGTGGTAAGTAATTAATTAACCTACTCGAAAATACTGAGAAATTGCTTCTACCCAAAGCAAACTAAAGCAAACCATGCAATGAACAAGGACCCGTGAGCCAAAAGCTTTCTTTGTATATTCGCTTTAGTTAAATGGAGAAAATCGTGTACAATGTACATCAAAGCCACCTATTCCTCCATTTTTCTAATACTTGGAAATATTATTCTATTATACCCATCAAATAAAAATGGGGACTCATTCATGTATATAGATAGATGCGGGGATTTTGAATCTGTTGTGAAATTGAAGACGAAAATGAGGAAAGGTGGGAAGAGGTTAAAAGACAGCGAGCTGACAAAGGCAGTGAATTTTTCGAAGCGTGAGAAGAGCGTCTGCTTGTGGGCTGACTTTTGCTGACAGCCCCCTTAATCATAATCTAATCATTCCCCAATTCTTTACGATAGTTTCCTTGGACTTATGCTGTTGAACTTTGGCGACTTGAGAATATTCTCTCCTCCTCCCAACAACAACCCCCCCTCACACTCTTACAACTTTCAAGGCCCTCACAAAATCAAGATTCCTACACAAACTCTCTCTCTCTCTCTCTCTCTCTCTCTCTCTCTCTCTATCTCTCTTTCTCTCTGTCTGTCGGGGCAATTCAAAGAATTAATTTTCTTTTGTGGAATTTCAAAATGAACAGTCTTTGGGGAAAAGCAAAACGTTGTCACCACGGGTCTGTTTGTTCTTTGGTTGTCTTCTTCTGGTTAAAATGAAGGAAGGGCTATGCTCTCTCTCTCTCTCTCTCTCTAAGTGTGTCTCTAGATGCGTGTCTATTGTATATATTCACTTGAGCAATTCAAACGGAGAGAATTCAAAAGATACTGATTCTTTTCCTAGGACCAACTACCTAGGCATGGATATGACCCGGGCTTTACATGGAATTAGCTTACAAGGAGATGAGTCCAAGCCATGTGAAGTTGCACTGTTCCTTTTATTCCCTTTTGGAAGAGTTTATACTGGGAAGGAGATTTTAGGGTTTGTCTTGTAGCATTTGTTCTTCTGTGTGGGATTCCAAGAAAGTATAGCGTGAATTAGGGTTTTATCAGCAACCTATATAAATATTTTAATTCAGAGGAGATACGTAGCTGCGTTAAGAGTGATAGGACTTGGACCATCTTGGAATTGTGGATTGACTGTATAATTAATTACATAAGGTTCTCTTAATTAAGATGTTAAATTGTGACTTTGTGAGAGTACACGCTCATATGTTAAATATGAGATCTAGTTCTGACCAAGATATTCAAGAATCGTGAAAAGAAACTTTAGTAAAATCTTTCATGTAAAATCTTCCTAAAGTCTGCAAAAGCTATTTTGAATATTTATTTCCACAAAAAAGGTAATCCCCTATTCTTCAAAAGTCTATCCCATTGTAAAATCCATCTACACAGTAATATAGCGGTATTACAATGCGAACATGATCCAATTATTCAAGTGTCCACTGGTAATTTATTATGTCATTTAGTAAATCAATTCTTATGTTACCCAATATTATTTTACTTTATAATAACTAGTCAATGCAAAAATTGGAGTTACGAAAATATCGGCAATTGAAGTATAATTGCTGGGAAAAGGATCTTTCTTTGCTTTTGAAAATATACCCTGAAAGGAGAGCAGATTTAGGTCGAGGAATCCACGTCTGTAGAAGCCCACATGCTTTAGCATATAAAAAAAAAGTGGCAAGGAATATGTGCCCTTTCCCAGACCAATTCTCTATTTCTGCTTTAGTTTTCTTTCCCTTTTGAGTTTTTTTATTTTCTCGTTTGCTTTATCACTTTTATACTCATTATCTTTGACTAACTTAACCAAGCAGTTCTTTGCTTGTTGAACTAAAGAAGGCCAAAACCTTTATTATAAGCACTATAAAATTCTGGATGTGAATATACTTGGGATGATCTTTTGCTTTATAGCTTTTGGGGTGTGTTAGGGTCGCTGTTGAAGATTGTGTTGATGCGAATTAATCGTTTCTTTCTCAAAGTATATACCAAAGCCAGGTTCAATGAAAGAGGGAGGGAAACAGATAGAAAGAGGGGAGATAGGATGGAGAAAGTGTGCCGTTTGCGTATTGGATCAGCACAAGGAAAACTTTTGAGAATTCCACGACTCAAAATCTCAGAATTTGGTTTTCCATCATACGTAGATGAATGGACTAAGGAAAGGGTCATTTTACCGCTGAGATTTAAATGTACACGGACTTAAAAAAAAAAAAAAAAAACTGTGGAAATATTATATGTAGATTATATGTCAACATTTATATAATGTGAAAGCTTTAAAATGTCAAAATTACAAAGAGTCAAAAGGCGCTCATCACAAGATGCCAAAATAGTGAAAAGTCAAAAGCAAAAGTTATTTCGGCCAAACTCTTAGCATTTTGTGTATGTCTAAGAGAGAGAGAGAGAGAGAGAGAGAGCTAAAGGGAGAGATAGAGGCGAGCATGGCGGCGGTCGCCATGCTTCATAGTTGCTATGGTGATGCTGAAGATGGCGGTGGCCCTGTAGGCGAGCGGCAATTGTAGGTGACTCTTGTAGCAAAGGGAGGACTCTTGGAGGAAAGAGAGACAAGTAATGCTACATGTACTAAAAAGATTAGTAAAAACCCTCATCAAGTGATGTGTCGACCTTCGTGGTATATGCTATGTCATCGAACGTGTGTTCAGTGAGCAAGAACATTCCATGAAGAAAAGGTGAAAGAAACTAAAAAGTTTGGCCATGAATAAGGAAAAGGACATCTCATTATTCTATTTTCCGTTTGTCCCAAATATAAGGAAACTAAAATTTCTTTTTGTCCAAAGAAAAAAATGAACTAGTTGCTTAGGAGTAAAAACGTAAGTGACGATATTTTGATAAATTTCAAAGGGATCGATCCTGTTTTTAATTTCTTCCAATCTCAAGCCAATTTTTGTAAGTGGCGATACTAATAGTTTGTTTGTTACACGAAAAAGGAACTTGTTCAAAAACCAGTTTCAAAGGAAGTTATTCTGAAGAAACTTGGTATGATTTACTTGTATCCGGTTTCATTTGCAAATGAGATGGAAGTCATTTTCTGATATTTAGTGGCCAAATACATTTTTGAGAAAATAGTCTTGCGACTTGATGTGAGTTCCCAAGTCTCGGGGTCGATAGTTAGGACCTAGGTTTGGGCACTAGCTGGACTTGAGTTGTGGAGGTTGAGGTCTTAAAGCATGTTCTATGTCCTAGGTTTGAGCAGCTGGGGATCCGGGTTAGGGTGCCTGCATCTTAGGGCTGACCATTGGTGTCCAAGGTTTGGGAGTCGAGAACTCGAGTTTGGGAGCCTTGGTCACGTACCAAGCCACTGGGGACTCTGGTCTAGCGCTAGGGCTTCGGTCCAGGCCGTCGACGCCTCAATTCCGATCAGGGTGCCCGAATTGCAGGTCCAATCATTGGATTCGGGGTTTGGGTACCTTTTTATCTTATCTAATCTTATGCTAAACCCATATACTTTTGCATTCAGCCTTCTAACATCGCCAAAAGTTTCATACTTTGAATGATGAGACTAAAGTAATTGTGCGTCACTTAGTGAAAGAAGATTGAATTCCACTTAGATTTTTGTGCATTGACTAGAGCACTAGTCATCACAAGATGGTTCTTTTTCCTCGCACTGTAAAAGGCTCTGGTCAAATGGACAAGAACACCGATCATAAAGGAAGTAATAGTTTAAGTAGAGTCTGTTTTCCTTTTGATGATCGAGATGGCAACACTAACATAAAAAAACGTAGATTTCCGAAATGCAAGTGAAAATTGTTAAGCCTGCAAATATATCCTATCAAAGAAAGGTGCCATTCAAAAATCAACTTAAAACCCTTAATACTCCGTTGGCAACCCTCCCACTCCCTCAAAACGACTTCATTTTCAGGCTCTCAGCTTTAGTTTCTGAAGCTAAGAGCCCGCTCTTCTTTTCTAGGTGTTGATTTTCTGTTTTTTCCTTTCTTTTTCTGTTCTAATTTGGGAGTCTTTTTTGCCTAGTTGGACATCTTCTTTCACTCGTTGTCGTTGCTTTTCTTTGCTTGTCGTGGTGAATAATTCTGCTTGGAGCAAAAATCTTTGTGAGAACTTCACATTAGTTCAACTAATAGGATGCCCAAGACATGATTCTATGACTCTTTCGAGATTCAACGGAAGCTCTCATTTCTCAATTTACGTCTAGATTTAAGTTTGAGAACTTTTCTCTCCGATCTAAATCTAGATCTAGAATTTCCTTAGAGGCATTAGATCTACAATGATTCAATATATTGTTGTTGTTGTCTCCAAATGACAATGATGTTGAGGACACTGAAACTAAGCGCGCACTAAAAGATGTTGATTGTAAATGAGAAGATTGTGTAGGCATAGCTTCTAAAGGTGAAGATCTCGACATATGCCCATCACAGACGGCTCTAGTAATTAGCCATCGATCGTTATTTATTGTTGTGACAGATTTAGTCTTTTGAAATGAGAGTATGCTTATAACATACCAGGCTATATTTTTTTGTTTTCTGGATTTTGTTTTATTTTATAGCTCTTTGAGATTTGCTTTACTTAGAAGTTATGTTACTCTCATATGATAAACGCATGAAATTTTCTTTCGATAAAAAGAAGAAAAAAAAAGGTGCCCAAATTGCTTGTCTCTTTTGCTTTAATTTCCTTTCTTTTTGATGAAAGTGTTTCTTATTAGTAATCAATATGCAAATTATGAACATATGTCCAAATTTGGATTCGCGTCTTTTCTAGTGACCAATTATCAGTTGGATACTCCAGGAATCTAGAATTATTAGCTTAAGGTGAATTTTCTCGTCATGATGATCTGCTTTTTGATGATTGGCTAAAATTATCTACTAAAAACTAATTTCCTTTTTGTTTTCTTGATTTTTATGGGACATTACTTTGTACTAAATTCGTAGCTAGGATGATGGGAGCACCTTCTCTCTAGAATATTGAATAGACCACCACTACATGAAGATCAATCAACAATTCCTAAATTTTCTTATAAAAAGATTAGAGATTATCTTTTAGGCTTGAAAGCAAAGTTAAAAGCACAAGACTCTCTCCTTTTCCTTCTACATGGAAAGGATGGTCCCTACCTCTTTTCATAAAAGTATGCAATTAACCATAGAGAAAAGCAAAGACACATAGCAAAAGCCCAAAACAGGGCCTATCATATAAGCACTAAAGCTCCACTAAAGAAGATCAATAAAAGACCTAAGAAAACCTATTATACTATAAGATCGAGACATGCACGGTTGGTGATTGTCTATCCTCTCAGATGATTAATTTCTTGGCACAGCAAGAGACAAATTTGTGTTCAAAAATGGGTTTTTGAAACATTAAACATTTAAGGGCCATCATTCCCCACCATTGATGTAAAGGTTAAAAGGGCAATTTGTAGCTAGACCAAAATTGCACACAGAAAAGATACTCTGATATAAATTAAAAAGTGACCTTTGTCTTCTTAGTGCCCAGTCAAGGTGGGTCTCAAAGAGGACATTGTCGCAAGGCAACTAGCTGGAGAAAGATTTTTATGATGACTATATACATGACTTGTGCACACTGACTAGAGAAAGTCTTTCTTAATTATGCGATGATTGCTTCCTTTTCAGTTTTTATAAATCTATTGCTTCATTTTTTATTTGGATTTGAGATTGAGCGGTAAACCCGAATGTTGATTAGAAATATATCTATTAAGAAAGATTGCATGATCTTCGAAAAAGCTTGTAAAAAGTTTCATCATTGAGGGTGTATCTAGCTAGGGCAACGGATGAAGTTCTTCGTGCGTCTATAACCTTTCGCATGAATTGGCTATAAGACAAATGCTTTCTTGCCCTTTTAAACAAGCCAGTGGTAATGAGTAATTTATCTATGGCCAAATTGCAGGAGAATAGCCCAATCACTAATCAACTTTCAAATTTATCCCAACATTATCAAATTATCACAAAAGTGCCTGATCTTTATTTTCTTTTCAAATCTATCCCACCGTTAATCTTCCGTCCATGGTACTTAGCCCAAAGGACTTTAGGTGTTCAAAGCTCTTTGCAAAGCAGTTTCCAAACGCAGTCTTAAAATGTCATGATCTGAATTTTAAATGAACAATTAAGGATCCGCAATGCTGCAAAAGAAGTCATGCTTTTGGTGCTTCCTTAAAGCCATTAAAAGCTCTCTCCAATTTGCCAACATAAGACAGGTGGCTTATTACTGACCACTTAAGCCTAGAGATTGCATTGCGCAACTGTTGTTCATCTTATTAATGTTGCAAGATGCATTAGTGTACACACCTGCCACCTGGTCATTTTTGTGATCCTAGTTATAGGAATTATAGGAATTAATACTTTAGAAGTGCTCTTTTGGGGGAAAGAGGACTCCTACATATAACCTATCTCTTCGGTGCCCCAGATGGATTCGGCTTTACCATGTGATCTTGCTTTGTTAATAGTTTATTGCACTGAGTGTGAGTAATCTTGTGACTTATTTAATATTTATGATTTTGGAGGACAGCAATTCTAGACACATATAAATTTATATTAATATTTTAATCTCAGGGCTACTGAGCAATGATATATATCTTTAACTCCTATTTCTTCTATACAATTTCACATTATTCAAGAGATATTCACATTATTTTAATGTAGACTGGCCTTAAGCTCGAAGCTCATGAACATTACTTAAAATAGATTGGACTTTCTATATGGTATAGATAGATATAAAGATGCAAATCACCATATCCTCTAATAATTCGTCAAAAAAAAAAAAAAACTATTTACACGCTCCCACAGCCCTGATCGACCTTTGATTGAACGATTGTATTTGCCTCTCCCTCGTGTTAATTTCGAACTCGAGGCAGATGTAACAAGTTCTAATCGGCACGCGGAGCAATAAGGCCTCAATTTTATTTTATTTTTACCTAATTAAGGAAACTCTCTTAGGATTTTTTTTATATTTGTCCATTGTTTGGTGAATCTCAGTATTAAAGTCGAATATATTCACATCATATCATGTATATTTTTTTGATATAAATGACATATCATTATAAACGGAGATGGTGAAAATCTCTCGTAACACTATTCATTAATTTATCTTTTAATTTATTTTTCCTCTTTTTTATATTATTTTCGTTATTATTTCTTTTTTCCCCTTTCATCATTCTTTAATAAAATTTTATCAAATAGTAAATTGTACTAACATACCTAAAATACAAAATACCTAAAATATATAATAAATATAAATATTTAATTTATAGATTGAATGTTTATTACAAGATAGAATTAAAGTTGAACATATAAATTAAAATAAGATTAACTAAAAATAAATTTTATTTTTATTTTTAATTTCTTAAATTAGAATTCAAATATTATTTATATTGAAATATAATTTCAATTTTTTTAATTTAATAAGTTTGTTGTTCAAGAAAAATAACTTTTTTATTATAGACATTAGAAATCCTATCCACCTTTATCCCACCTCCCTCATGAGATAATTTTATCTTGTCTATATCCCCCTTATATCCTACTTTATCCTGTCATGAGTGAGCACCAAAAATAGGATAGGATAAATTATATCCTATCCCGAATTTTATCCGACCGCTAAACGCAGCCTAAGTGGATGTGCATTTTAGATGGATTATGTAGCCTCGAAGATAGGAGACTTTAATCATGGCCCTAGTGCCATGGGCTGGCCCAGAATCACTTTGGGCGCGTCCAGACCGATCCGATTGGGCCAGAGGCAAGCCCGCATTTCTGTTTTCTTGATGGGCGGCGGGCCTTGGCACTATACGGTTCCAAGTCGGGTCAAAGCGAAATCGGCACTCGGGTCGAGTCTATTGTCGGTTTCCCTCACTTTTCCCTCACTTTCCGTCGCCTGCAAAGTTTCTCGGGAAAATTCCGAGCGGTTGCGAAGCATCTTTCTCGCCGGAGATGGACACGAAGTCTCTGGCCAGATCGAAGAGAGCTCACTCCCTGCACCACAGCAAGAAGCACCATCCCAGCCCGAAGCCCAAGCCCCCGCCGGGGACTCCGAGCGGCGCGGCCGCGAGCGCGAGCGCGGCGCCGGGAAAGCAAGCTCCCGAGAAGGCCCAGCCGCGGCCGAAGCCGAAGCCGAAGCCGAAGCTGCCCTCGAATTGGGACCGCTACGAGGAGGAGGAAGAAGAGATCGGTTCGGGCGTCGGCGAGGGTGGCGGGGTTCAGGGTTCCGATGTGCCGGCGCCGAAGAGTAAAGGGGCGGATTACCGGTACTTGATTGCCGAGGCTCAATCGCAGTCTCAATCTCAGTCCGTTTCCGATGACCCTGTTCTGGATAGTTTCGTGTCCTTGGGTGATGTTCTTCCCGGTAAAGTTCCGTGCTTGATTTTCTGTTTCGTGCGCATTTGCTCGTTTTGGCATTTGATCTGGCTCCGTGTTGACTCGGAGTTGAAAAGTTGATTTGGGTAGTTATTTGTTACCTGCTGCACCAGGACCAACTACTGAATTTGATGTTTTCGGCGATTCTTGTTAGTCGTTGGAAGGAGTTGGTACTGTTTTGTAGACAGGAGGGGTGGTGTGAGGAAAGTGTAGTCATTTCATCGGTGGATGGATGTACCTATGAATGATTGTGGTATTTCATGGAAAGATTACTGATTTATACCATTTTGGGGAGGCTGGTTTTGTTGCTAATTGCATTGATACTTCTTCCGTGGCCTTCATCGAAATCTTGGCTTATGTTTCTATGTGTAACTTTCTCTCGGGTTTTGGCAGAATTTTTTGGTGGAGGAGCAAGTACTTTGCTTTCAGTTAGGGGTGAGGCGGTCTTGTCGTGGGCCAACGAGGACACTTTCGTTGTGGATGATGATGAGGCAACTTCAGGTCATGAGGTACATGACCTTATTCGCTTTCGCCATTTGCTTAGTTTGACAGGTTCTTTCTTTTGAGGATTTTAGTTGCATTGCACGCGGCTCTGTCTGTTAAAAGAATTTGTTAGTTCGAAATGAGTTGTATGGGGAAGGATGGCTCTGCTTATTACTTTGGTGGGATCATGTAGATTAAAGTGATTTTCTATCTCAAGTTCTCAACCCCCAATGACTTCTGAGAAATGTATGGTCATTGTGTGATTTGAGCAGCCTCACTCTTCACAGTACACATGTTCTTGATGTTGTGTGTTAGGATCATGGTGATTGCTTTTTCATAGCAGTGGACAAATTGGATCTCATCGTTGCCTAACTAATAGTCTCTATCAAAGTGCAAAGTACTTTTTTTTGAAGATGTATGACTGTACATTTTAAGAGAAAGAGCAAGAGAGATGGAGGGAGGGAGGGAAGTGGAGCATAGGCAATAATTTTGTATGATGCAAGCTGATGTGTCTGGAGCTAGAATACGTTTCTGCCTAAAGTTATCTTGGGCCGGATGTTGTTATAATCATGATATTCTGGGGAGGCATTTTTTAAGCTTTTAGCTTCTGTAAAATGAGATAATCTGATGTTTCGTCTACTTTAACGTGCAAAACTGAACACTTTGTCTTTTAAAGTAAGCTGATTTACTTGGAGCTAGAGTACATTTCCTGCCTAAAGTTATCTTAGGCTGGATTTTTTTATAATCGTGATATTTTGGGGAGGCATTGTTCAAGCTTTTAGCGTCTGTAAAATGAGATAAACTAATGTTTCGTCTACTTTTCTGGTCCATAAACTTAACGCTTTACCTTTGATTCTAGTTTTTCAGTGTGATATGTCATCTACAAACTCCACTCCATTTCAATGAATTCTTATGGCTTTGTGCCAGCCACTTTCATTTTTGTTGTTGTTACATTTCAAGTATGAGATTTGTCTCACTTCTGTCAAATTGCCTCCACTTACTTTGTTGCTTCCGCTGTATGATGTTTTATTCAGGCGCCATTTCTTTCCCTGAACTTGAATGCACTTGCGGAACAACTAGCAAAGGTGGACTTAGCTAAACTGCTCTTCATTGAGCCAGATCTGTTACCGCCTGAAATGGTACTTCTCCTTTCTCAACTCATCTATCTGCAGAAGTTATATAAGAATTTATTTGAATTGAATGGTGAGTGTCATGTGGCAAAGTCTTTGGGTACCAATGGGATTTGTACTTTTGCCATTCCATATTTTTGTTTGGTAATCACTTGGCAAAGAAAAGATTCAGCTATCCTGTTTTATGGTTAGAAGTTCGAATTTCTTGGGAAAGAACTTAATGGATGATTTGAAAGTCACAGTAAGGCTTCTTTAGTTACAATGGTTTCGCTGAGGAGTGAGATTTTAACGATGACATGTTTTCTGGATAGTCACCACAAGTAACTACTTCTCACAGAAGGAAGGTTTGTGGGAGAATTAGGGTTAATACCCTGAAAAACCCCAAACTGGTACACCTATAACAAATTTTCCCAAAACTATTTTTTTGACCACCAAAAACTCCAAACTGGTATACCTTTGTCAAATTTACTCCAAACTGGTAGTTCTTTCCCCCGGTATTGGACTTTATGAAAGAGTATCTTCAGTTCAAGGGAAGCCTAAAAGCACTTGTGATAAATTTACCCTCTATTAGTTTTCGTTAATTTTTACTGTCAAATTATTAAGTTAAATGACACATGACAGTTGACTGGTATACCAATTTGAGATTTTACGCTCCGTTTGTCACAGTTTACAATTTTTATGATTTTTTTGTGGTATTAATCTAATTTAGCGGAGGGTATATTTGTCACAAATTTACCAGTTTGGGGTTTTTTGCAGTTGAATAAATTAGTTTGAGGTAAATTTGTTATAAACGTACTAGTTTAGGGTTTTTTTTATGGTCAATCGGGGTAAATTTGTCACGGGTATATCAATTTGGGGTTTTTCATGATCAAAAAAATAGTTTGGGGTAAATTTGTCACAAGTGTACCAGTTTGGGGTTTTTCAGGATATTAACCAGGAGAATTATTGAGATACTTGACACTGCGCTTCTAAATATTTTTAACATGAGATACGAATGACTTGTGCAAATTTAAGGCATGTCTCAGTATCCGATGTCAATACATGTACCTCTGAGATTCTCTGCCCGCATGTGCTTGGTGGCAAAAAGTACCGTCTCTGTGTGGATTTAACAAAAAACTACCTGCTCCAGATATGGTGCCTTTGTATTGTTAATCTAAATTTATCAGGATAGGGACAATTATCTTACCGGTTCTTTGATCTTAACTTGCTTTCTGAAAGTTGATAGGGGTTCATGTACTGCAGAAGTCACATGGTAGTCATAAAGTAATTTTGTCTGTCTAGGATCTGCTAAATGTTTGATTACTTTTTTCCCTGAGTAAGTGTGTGGTGGCACCTCGAGCAACAAATATCAAATACTTGCTAATATCATCTCTTTCACTGGTTGCAAGTTTTGCTCTGCTATATCTCGAAGTAGAATCTGATTTCATGTGATTGATTTGACAGCATACAGGCCCATACATTGGGAGCAGTGAAAAGGCCTCTGACCAAATGCAGACACACAAAATTGAAGCAGCTCAGAGTCAGTTAGATGGACTAGCTCTTGATGATTTTGATAGGGAAGAAAGAAAAGAAGAGGAACGTAAAGAGTCTGGAACGGGCAGAAGTAAATCAGATTCAGTATTAAACTTTCCGGATGATAATATTTCTGTGGATACTAGCGAAGTTTCTAGCTTAGGACAAACCATAGTGATAGAATCCACAGATCAGTCAATCGAGAAATCTGATACAGACCCAGAGAAGAGAAACTCCACATTTGAGGCAGCAGTTGCAGAAGCTGACCTCGATGCGCTTCTCAACTCTTTCAGTGAAACCAAGTCGACTGAACCATCTGGTTTTGGCTTCACTAAGTCCAGCCCTGCTTTTCAAGATCAAACTCTGACGTCTATGCCACAGGCCTCTGGGCGTGGCTTTGTTTCCTCTGCGGCTGCACCTGTGCCTGATTCTGCTAAGATCGATGTTCTTCTCGATGATTTACTCGAAGAAACCTCGAACTTTGCCCAACAAAACACTCATCACAGTGTACTGCAAACCCAGCAGGTAAATTCTGTCACTAGATCAAAAGAATTGGACGATTTTGACTCATGGTTAGACACCATTTAGCAGTTATTTAGCCTGAGGTCTTCAATGTATGTACTATAATCCCCCTCAATTGTTATACAAGGATGATCATCCTTCTTTTTTCAAGCCAAATGCTTTGTAGTGCACAGTTGGGAGCCTTGAGTATTCATCTTCATTTCGGGACAGCATAATAGCCAAGTCCTAAGACTTAAAAGACTGACGGGATGATTGACCGGGGCGTCAGTTTCGTTTGGTCTGTTCGACAACTCAGATTTTTATTTGTCTTTCGGCACTAAGACTTTTTGGACAGGTCATGTTTATGGTTTAAGCAAGTTGGTCTCATTCGCGGAGGGACAGATTCCTGAACCGTGATAATTCTTCCAGTACTTCTTACCTTACAGACCCATCGTGCCGTCCTGCTGATCACGAAAGTCCCATGCAAAGCAGAAATAAACGTACCGCGTCATGAAAACGGCGCGTAAACAGTCGATTCTGCTTTTTCTTGGTAGGCCAAGTTCGATGAACTCAGGCGCATTCGACCCGAGCTCAACCGCGTGCAAGAGGTCAGTAAAGCGTTGGCCGGATTCGACTTCGTACCAACCGTGGATCGTGATCTTTGCCCCACCTGTGAGGACATCTAAAACATTTTTTCGAATTGCCCGGTCGGCCTGCACGAGCAAACGCAGTGTGCCTTTTTACAGCACGGATGTCACATCACAGACAGACGCACATGAGGGACAGGACAGGCGGTTTCATCATCCACTGTACTGGCTGAGAAGAACACCCATCATGGCAACTTCCCATAATGAATCATGGACGCTGCGGACAGCATAGGCCTCGCTTCGCGTGATGGTCGTGAGGATGATGTCCGAATTCTGTTCCTCCATGTCGAGGCGATTTTTCTATTAACGCAATGGATTGATTCTCTTTTTCGCCCGTCTATACGAATATTATCAAATTGCTGGCACGACAAATTATTCATCGAAGTGCCGGTGCTACAATACATGTCGTAACGAAATCTTAAAAAATAAATAAAAATTTGATGTAGTGATCGGATGAGAGGACGCGGCGGGACGTTGCTGGCCCCGGCCACCACTGCAAGAGACAGTGGTGGGGCTATCGATAATGAGACCCTCGCCAGTGGCCGACGAGTGCTGCCCCGCCCTCGTCGATAAGGGTGGAGAGGATTTTTACTATCCTTCGTTGCGGGGCATGGCCGGCCAGCCATGGTCGAGTGCTGTGCTGTTTCATCATCATTGGCTACTCGTAGGAGGGGGCCGCTTTCTCTCCCCCTATCAATTTTCATTTTTTTGTTTCGCTAATGTCGCGGATGGTGCATGCCACGTCGACAACATCATCACCGTCCGTGACGGGAGAATTCGATTGCAACGAATCAAAAATCGACAACGCAAAGGACTTGATGGTACGAAAAGAAGAAGAAGAAGAAGATCGCCACCACCATGATGTCTGAAACTACCATGTTCCTGACTGATTTGCTTTCCACAGTAATTCCAAATTCAAGAAGAGAAGAAGAAGACGATGAAGATGAAGATCCTGAATTGCCTTTCCTTCTATGCAACTGCTCCTGAACCAGGAGGAACACAGAGTTTTCCCTTCTATATAAGCAAAAATCGGCAGAAAAAGAAATGGAAAAAATGAAGCAATTAAATTCTTTTCCATCGGGCAGGGCCCCCCATCAGAGCCAAAGAGCTCCGGCCTCCTTCAGGGCCGGCACCAGCTCGCCGGTGATGTGCGCCGTCATCACCCGGTCCAGCCCCCCGAACAGCTTCCCCCCGACGAACACCGCCGGGAACTGAACGACCCCTCTCCCGCCGCCGGAGATCCTCTCCAGCTCCCCCACGACGGCGCCCTCCTCCTCGTCGCCGAACTCCCGGACCGCCGGGTTCGCCCCGTGCCCCTGCAGCAGCCGGTTCACCACGTGGCTCATGCAGCAGCCCCGCTTCCCGAACACCACCACCGCGCTCTCCGCCACCGCCCGGCGCGCCCTCTCCCGGACGCCCGCCGCCAGGTGCTCCTGCTCCACCACCTCCTCCTCCTCCTCCTCCTCCTCCTCGTCTTCCCCCCGCCGCGCCGGCCGCTGCTGCTGCTGCTGCTCGCCGCCGGCCACGACGCTCGGGTTCAGGAGGAGCGCGCGGCGGCGGCGGCTCCTCGGCGGGCCGCCGCCGGCGCGGACCGGGAAGAGCGACGGCTCGTAAGGGATCGCTTGCTGCATGATCTCGGGTATCTCTCGGGTTTCTCGATTGATTGCGTGAGGCTTATCGAAGGAGTGAAGGAATTCGCGGTTTGCGTTGTGTGCGAAGAGGACGAAGTTGGGGGGGAGCATATAAATGGTGGGAACGGAGGAGAGAGAAAGTAGAGAGAGAGAGAGAGAGAGAAAGTAGGAGTGGGTGAGGGATGACGTCACGTGAGCAGAAGGAGTCGTGCGTCAACGCACGGTTAGGCTTTGGCCCTTTTCCTTTCGGTTGTGTCGATGACGTTTGCACTGGTGTCGCTCCAAAATCGAATTTTTCCTCCCATAATAATAATAAAAAAAAAGTTAAATTTTCTTTTCTCGTGATATTGATGTGGTCAAAGTGTATTTTAAATGAAACTACAATCGATAATGCGGCTGATTTTATTCGAATTAAGCGAAATTCGCGGCGGAAGTGATTTTCTTTATTTTAAATTTCGCTTTAGTTTTGTATGGATAGTTTCGATATTGAAGCATCCGGCGTTTCTTTATTTTTTTTAAGGAAAGAAAGGGATGCATGCATAAAACGGTGTCGAAATCGGGAATTACTAAACGGCATCTAATCATGTGCCTCCATGATGGTCGGTCGCATTACTATATATGGCATCTTACTTTCACAGATTATATGAGGAAAGAAGATTTAGGAAATTCCGCATTCGGCATAAAATCTTGGGCGACACAAGTCCAGATTAAATCAGATAAACTCGGCAACCAACTCAAAGCCGAATCCAATATTCATAGACACATTGACCTGATGATAAGATTACCAAATCGAGTCGGATACTGTACAACTACAGCAGATGTGGGCATCCCTCAGCTTTAGAAGGTGCGTAATGGCTTTGATTCCAATGAAAAAACGCAAGCCAATTAAAACCCTGTAAAATAATTTATCTCGTGCAATTAATTACGTAAAATTCCATTATATTAAGTTTAGTGTAAGTCGAATTCGCCAAAAAGTTCTCATCGAGTGTTTTTTTAGGCGCAGGGGAACACGTTATGGCATGCGTAATGTGGGCTCACGCGGTGCGCGGCGGTTTTTTCCACGCACGTTAGAAAAGAAGAGAAGGGGCGAAGATTGGTTGACCGACAGGAAGTTGGAGCCTTTTGTACCGAAGCTACTTTCGACACCACATGCATACGCGATGACGTGCGCGACATCGTGTGCACGTTTCTTGGCTCGAGATAAGAAGAAGACAAGTTAGGGTTTGCCGGTTATCGTATGGGCAGCCGCTTCCACGCTGTGTATATAACGCGTACGAAAAAGGGATTTAAAAATAAAAAGGGATACAACGGCTGTGGACGAATTCTATTATTTTTTAAAATATGTTGCTCAAAATTTTTTGATTATTTTTTATATTTTTGTTTTCTTTTCTTTTTTCATATTTTCTATGCCAATCGTTGGGCCTCAATGAGGGCCACTGCGGAGGCCGGCGAAGGTTAGCCTCGCTTAGGCCAACGTGGGCGACCCTCGTTGGTTGTAGCCTTTGATGGATCATCAGCCATCACTGAGGCCAGGCCGGCAGAGGAAGAAGGAGAAGAAAAAAAAATACATAAAAAGTAATAATAATTGAAAAGGCATTAATGAAATTAATAAAATATATTCATGTCAATGTTGGTCATGTCATATAGGACACTTCGCTTTCATGTCAGCAATTGAGTTGTGCAAAGAACTGGGAATCACCCAGAACTGGATAGAGTTGGATCGAAATGGGCGATTCCCATGGGAGGTGGTTCGATTCCCAGTTCAAATTTAGTGAAACCGGTGAATATCGGTCCCATTCTCTCGTTTCTAGGCGTGGAACCGCTCGCCCGCTCACTCGGATCGAACCGTTATATATATATATATATATATATATTAAAAAAAATTTCATCTCAATTACTTAACTATTTTTTAGTTTTTTTAACTAAATATATATGTAAATATATGTATATTTGTAGTTATTGGACATTATTGATGTAATAGGCTTAACCCTCTAGTTTTCTTTTTTTCATTCAATTAATCCATTTACTTGCTTTCTTAACCAAAACAAAATAAACAAACGTAGAGGAATGAGATAGCCAATTGGAGATTAATGTTTTAAATTTTGTGGATGTTAGGACTTTTAACATGGAATCTAATTCTCCACATGTTTTCAATGTCAGGAAACCTTAAGAGGACCACACCACGATCTTCGAAGAAATTAAAACTTTCAGCTAACTAGTATTATTTATTCATTCCACCCTGTAGTTTTCAATCCTCAATCAAAATCAATAACTCGCAATTCAACCTGAGTATAAGGTCGAACAAGCTTGAGTACTCTAAATAGAAGTTAGGTTCATTGTGAAAATTATTTATTGCATGCAATTTTATAGGGATTGGGGACCAATTTTATAGATCCACCCAAGAACTGGACTAAACCAGTGGTCTGATTCCCGAGTGGATCCATCGAATTAATGGGCGAGTCTCGGTTCTAATTTTTTAGAATCGGTTACTAGTGGGCGGTTTCCAGTTCCAAGGGAGGAATTGCCCTTGAGAACTGCCCACCCGAACTATACTCACCCCTAGTCAGCAATTTTCTAGCATAATTGGGCGGATGGATTATATTAGCAAATTTTCAAAATGTTTAGAATTAAATTAGCTAAATTGAAATATTTAAAACTACATTAGCTCAAATGCAATAGATCTATGACTTTTTCGATAATTTTTCGTATAGATATTACATTAATAGATGAACGCGTGATTTGATTTTTAAATATTACAACACTTCTCTTTGCTTATAAACTGAAGTTTGGTTTAGGATTAAGGATTATGAATATATAATAAATGATGCAAAAAAAGGACCTAGCAAGATTCAAACTCAAGAATAGGGCCTTCTATTCTAATAGGATGTGAGATTTTATAAGGCCATGATCAATTGATCTAAAAACTTGAGCTTATAAATGTGAATTGTGTTGCACTATATTTGGTAATATGTGTTGCCAAATTAGTACCTAGTGATTTTAACGAAGACCAACTTATATGCAGTCGGTACAATTTGAACATATGATCCGCAACTCTTATGTGGGAAATTCTCCGTATTCCAACCAATGGCATCAATTTAGAGAGTTCTCTCCCACTCAATTTTAAATAGATTTTCATAAATAAGAAAACACACATTTCCACATATAGAGAGAGAGAAAGATTAAGGGTGAATTAGCGAACCTTGACCACTCGGCATCTGTGAATTTAGGGGTACACTTTTCTACCTCGCATGGCAACATTCGAAATTTCACCCTTTGAACTTTCTTAAGATTACTCGAATTGAGAATCGCGAGTCAAGCCGACGCCTCCCATTTTTCCACAACCCTAAAAATTCATCGGCACGGGAATCACATTTAGCCACCAGTCGAGATTATTCTCGTATGAAAAAAATAGATGTATGAGTAAAAATCTGTTTGATTTGACGATTTTCGAATCCGGGTCTACTCACCGGAAAGATATTTGACTTTGGGGAGCGCAGGATTATCATGAAGAGGGTTGGCGCGAGATTTTGCCAAGCTGTCTCTCAGCTTTTGACCGGGGGGATAGGATAGGGGGCGTGACGTCAGCGGGAGCGCCAGCAGAAGCGGGCCCTCCCTTTCGACAGCAAGCGGAGGGGGAAGGGGTCAAATCTGACGTGGCGCGGATATTACGCAATCTCGTACCGCACCACCACCGCCAACGGAACGGAACGGAACAGCGGCGGGCCTCTCCTTGTCCGCCACGTGGCACACGGGGAATTCCGTTTTTGCCCGACTGCATGATTGTCGTGACTTGATCATTGGCTCCAACGCCACCTGCTCCCACGCCATCCTGGGTAACGTGCCTGATGTCACTTTGCTTTTTACCTTCTCCCCTCCGTTTCATTTATATATATATATAAAATAATTTTTCGAGATTGATTATTTATATCACTAAAGGTGCGTTTGATAATCTTTCTATTTTTAAAAATAATACTCATAAATAATATTTCTAATCCCTAAACAAGTCTTTGAGTAGTCAAATAATTTATATTATGGAAATAGAATTACATTTAGTACGACCTCAAAATTTTAAATAATTTTATTACATTTTTTTTCTTCTTATTCTTTCTCTAGTCGGTGACCTCACCGACCTCAGCGGAGCCTTTCCGTGGTTGGGCGAGGCTTGACTCGCAAGCGAGGTCGGCCCTACCCGATGATGGCTAGAATAGGCCAAATCTCACCCAACTACGAGAGGTCGTCGGACCCTGTCTAGCCGATCGTTGGACAAATCGGAAGAAGAAGAGAAAGAGAAAAGGAAAAATAAGAAAAGAAAAGAGAAAAAAAAAAGAAAATGGTTTGGGCTTATTTCTCGAGTTGTTCCCAAAATTAAAAAATAAATTTTTACTATTTATCAATTCTATTTCAAATCTATTTTCGAAAACTAATTTTTTCTAAGAACAAAAATTTTACTTAACCGATTTCTTTTTTTATATTCTAAATAACAAAATAGCAGAAATAGTTACTGTTTAACTGGTTACCAAATATACTCTAAATGTGTCAAAATTGATTGAAGACTTATATGTTAACCTAAATATAATGAGTTGGATTGTACATGGATTAGCTAGACTTTGCTAAATGTGTCGATATAGATTCGAGTTATAAAGTCCCAAAAAATATGGGTTTTTAATAGATGTAAAATCCAATCCACGTGTAATGCAATCTCCGTCATGATCTTATTTTTGTTTAAAAAATTTAAAAGATAGTAAAAAATTTACAATTTTTCATGCTTTAGAAAATCGGGAAATTTAACATGATTTTATGCGTTTACATATATGGACCTATTGATTTCAAGAGATGTCAGACACTTTGTTAGGAAATTATGCCCGTGTTTCACCTAAACCAGATGAATTTATATAGGGAAAATTATCAAAAACATACTTTGCTTGTCAGCCAGCGACTGCTGATATATTCCTACTTTTAAAAGTACCGATTACACGCATGAGATTAATCTTTGAAAACCAATTTGTGCATTCACATTTACTGTCATCAGGTCCGTGTATTCAAAAAATGCCATTTTCTTTTGAAAAATGCCAATCCTTAAATTCACGCCAATATAAACACTAAAGAATCAACTAAAATTCGAATCACTAAAACTCTGAGGTGCGTAAAGAAAGGCAATTCGGTCTCTATAAAAACGGGATTTTGCTTAGATGTGAGCCAATGATATTTTGCAAAAGTAGGCGTGCATAAGTAGTCATTGAAGTTAAAATGAGGTATGCTTTAGGTATTTCTCTTTAACGGCGTTGTATGCGAAAATTATCTGACGTAATCATATAATAGTTCAAAAAATGTCTGGAAATTCACATCGGTTGATTGGATTTTAATACGGATGCCGACCCACATCTTTCCGATATTTTTGACTAATTATTTTTCTAGATGCAAGTCACATCGATATTAGATGATAGAATCCTACTTTTGACCATCCGCGTGCTGACAACATCATGACGTAGCTCCGCCACATCTCTAAATGATGAACATGTCTCGTCTCTTTTCTTAGGCCCCAAAATAAAACTACTTTTTTTTTTCTTCTTTTCTTTCTGGTCTAATCAGAAAGGTCGCACCTTCTTTATGGTGTGGTCCCATTAATAATTCAAAAGGCTTTACCAAAACTAAAGTCCGAATTTATACAGTGTACATTGTGTATAATAATTCTAGGAGACATTATCCAATCATTCTTAATCTTATTATCCGGATCATAATCAAATTCTAAACCTTTCAATTCTACCAATTTGATTATGAATCTTTACGTGAAATTTCATTTTAGTTATTTCGACCAATCGTCACTTGAAATCGTCGGCGTGACGATATATCACGTGGGATGGCTGGCGAGGACCAGACCGCCGCAATATTTGTATAGTGCATCATTATTGAATGTCGAGAAGATACATATGGTCATCTCCTACTTTGATTTTCGTGTCCTTTGCATAAAGAAAAGCAATGCCCGATGACATTTCCAATCGAAACGAGAGGTGGACAATGAATCCGACGCATACCGACGTTTGACAAATTGCGTTTGCCGTGGAAGAAAGAAGGGGGGGCGTCGTCGTCCTCCAATTCCTGCTCAGCCGTGGAAAGACGACTTCACTTGGACCGACTCGTGCACCGCACTGAATCCCCCACTTATTTTGTCATGAAATGGAAAACGGTGGACTAAGAGCCACCGGTATTTTTCCGCACCCCTTTAACGTACGTATGGTGTCCATCCGATTGGGTGATCATCATTGGGGAATATACTCTTTTGCTTTCGCTTGCCTTTCACTTTTCTTTCCGCTATTTTTTATGGTGATTCCGCACCCATTTCTTGTCCCGATCCGAAGAACCCATGAATGTTGCGGGGATTTTTATCTTGTTAGAGCATCTCGCGTTGCTTAATGTGTGATTCATATGCTCTTTATATATGACATCTTTTCATCTACCAAACATTTTAATTGACGTAGATTTTGCCCCGGTTGATTTTGTATGTGCTGCCTCCTCGTCCGTCGAATTCCATGTGTATTTATATCCACGTGATATGGTATCTTTTGTGAGACCACTAACAACTTTTCTAAAAATTTAAGATTTTAATTGAAATGGCTTGATATTTAAATATTCTATAATTCCCCTCCATGCTTAGTCTGGTTTTTTACCCAATACTAAGCGTGAAAATATTTTATTGGGGAGGTAAAAAAGAGTCCGGAAAAATTTGAATTCAGGACCTCATATTTTGATACCATGTTGGCTTTTGTAGAATATTTAAATATTAAATTACGCATTCATTTCATAACTCATTATCTTTTCGTCTCTTGATTAAGTTTTTGGATTGGACCGTCCATCAGATTTATCGTCTCCACACAAAATTTCAAAGTGCAAACTTGCAAAAATATGCACATACATATATGTAGATATATTATTCAGATTGGATTCAAGAGCCAAGGTGACATAAAACAGATGGTTTGTTTTTCATGCATGCCACCCGTGAAATTGAAGTTTTAGTTGTCCGAGGTGACGAATTTGGACGCTTGGGTATTTCGTCAGGCATACCGCAGCAGCAGCTAGGAACCAACCAATGCACAGAGCAGGCAGTGGAGAGCGAAGAGAGATTGCAGGCGACAGAATGATGTCAAGAGAAGCAGCGGATGCAAAAATGCGTGCGCGGGGCGGGCGAGCGTGGGGGAGGTGGGAACCAGCTAGCAACCGACCAAATTTGGGGCGTGGACTGCAATGGAAGCAGGATCATCGTACGACTGCTGACTCCTACTCATGGCCATGATTGCGCTGGGAAATCATTCTGTGGGAAAACGCCTCCAAGGCGTACCACAAATTTCCAAAAGCTCTCTCTCTCCCTGCCCTGTTCTACCGGACTCCCTCTTACCCTTTTGATCAAATGGTTCAGCCTGCTGCCACGAATTCGGATCGAATGCTTTCCTAACTTTCTCGTGACATCGTGTCGACGACCTTTCCAACCCACCCGGAGAAATCTCGCCTCGGCCCCTGTTTGGCACGAGACCGAGTCCACCGCCACTGGCAAGAACATCCGAGAGCTCGCGCGGGCCCTGCATGATTCCCACCCGGACAGTCCGGCCTCGGCCCTGGTTTTGCATTGACCGAGTCAATCGCAACCGCTGAATATTACAGTGCTCATGTGGGTCCTATATGATTCCCGCGATAGCTAGCTTCTATGATTACGTCTAGTCATAGGTTTAGGACAAAGTTTCCCCCATCAGACATTAGCCAGACAGCCTTACCTAACTTGTCTCCTCACAGCCACATATATTATGGAAACGTCAGCTTTGACGCTCAAATCTCTCAATTAGCATCTAGAACAAGCAAACTGATCCAAAATAACTCTTCAACAATGTTGACTTCATTTTGTAATTGGTTTGAGCTGACTGGTGCAGGATGTGAACGCACGTTGAAGGACGTCAGCATCGAAGATGATCTGGGTCTCTACTGCACAGAAGTATAGATCTCTCCTGTTCATAGGGAAATCAGCTGCTCGAATATCCCTGACCATATCGAAAACCAGGATTACAAGCCGGGCAATCGGACATCACAGGATACAGCGCCCAACTAGCGCAGGATATTTCACGGCTGACATGCTCCCCAAAAGAGCAACGATCGAAGTCACTCCATTTGCCAATCTACAGCTCCATAAGTGAGCCTCTTACCGTTTCAATTTATGCAAGTTGAACCAAAATCAATCATTGAGAGAAGCGCTCAATGTGCCGAATCTGTTGCCTCACTATGACAAAGCCAAGTGATTTGTTAATTCTTCGACCTCTTAAATAAATGACTTGCCGATGTACAATCACCTCGTCAAAGCGACGATTACAACCAGATTAATCAAAGCACAACCTTCGTTGGTCACGGTGAGAAAGAATTCCCCACCTTATTGAAATTACGGAAACAAAAGGACAAATAAAGAGAGAGAGGTATCCCGTTTGAATCTTGTCTGAACAGTCAATACATATCCCCCCTGAGAGCATTGCTTTTCCAGAGTTCAGAAGGTCAAGAAAATTTACTTGGCATGCTCAGTTGGAAGTACTCTTGTAATTGGACGTATGGAGGATGAAAACTAACCATATTGAAAATCAACCGTTTCCCCTCATTTCTTCTTACTGGTTTTGCTTGCTAATTCCATATCCTGGAGATTAAGCAACAGATCGTCTGAATTCAGGAAAACCTTGTTGTTCGAATTTGAAATTGTATGGGCGATTTCTCTTGAAGCTTCGATCTTCCTCAGAGTGATAAATGCAGGATTATTGGCTATAGCTTGACCTATCAACTGAGCACTTGTGGCCTCACCCTGTGACATACCAAGAGAGGAAATAGATCAATCAAAGGCCGAAATAAAAGAACCATCCGAGAATAGAGGTAACTGAAGTTGCATGCCTAGGTTATTTCAGCAGAGGCCAAAATAATCCGAGCTGAATCTGGATTCATACCTGTGCTCTGATGATGGCACTCTTCTTGTCTTGTTCAGCTTTCTCCACAACAAATTTAGCCCTTTCAGCTTCTTGTGCAGCCACTTGTTTGGCCTCAATGGCAGCGGTGAACTCCCTTCCAAAAGTTAGAGTAGTAATGGACACATCATCCAACGCAATATTGAAATTAGCTGCTCTGTCTGTCAATACCTTCCGTATTTCCCTACTGACAGCCTAAGACAGGATAACCAAATCCTTAGCAAATATGTTACAGAAATATATTGATAAGAATGGGCCTTAACAAAGGGAGAGATAACAGATCCTGGACACATTAAACAGTGATTTTGTGTTAATGGAACTCCACAGAAGCCTTACTTTAAAGGCCCGTATCATCTCAAAAACTAGAATCAAAATAAAGTCTATACATAGATAATAAAAGATCACAAAATGTACAAATTTCTAAACTTAAATAAATTAGTTTTATAAGGAAATAGAATCTGCTCCGAGGTATGAGATCTTATGATCTAAGATTCTGAAATCCAGAACTTGATTTTAAACAACAGGCACTGCTACTGTCCTAGGTACATACCAAATCCAGGATCACCGGAAAAAGGGTGAAGAGGATAGAAAGTAGAAAAGGGGCATACATCACACTTTCAGTAAGAGAAGCAGCAGCAGCTGATGATTCAAATCACCATCAATTTCTCACTTTTTCTGGCATGTAGATGCCACATTGAAAATTGACATGCTGAACCGAAGAGAACCAAAACAGCTTGTTACCTCTCTTTGGGTAATAAGTTGGCTTGCATTGTACTGCGCAACCACCGCTTTCAAAGTTTCATGAATTATCGATGGCAAAACCCTCTCATTATAGTTTTCTCCCAGTGTACGATAAATTGTAGGCAATTGGTCAGGTACAGGACGAGTTAGGACTCGAAGTCCAATTTTGACCTACATGAAAAGAGATGCTCAATTTCAATGGGCATAAGCTTTAACATTCAAAATGATTCTAACAAAGGGTAATGATTTGGGTGAACAACCAATCTGATGCAACAACAGCCACTGGTTGCCAAACAAACATGGAACAATATAATAAATCTGACAGTCACATGCAATTGAACATTGCTGCAGAAGCTCCCACAATTGTGTGCATCAGCAATCTTCTGTGAACTTAATCAGCACAAGTCAAGCAAAAATGATCTGTGATATTCATTTCTGGCATTAATCACGACTAATTTTCTACCTCAGCTACAATGAGTGAGAAAAGGTTCTACATGCCCTCAGGACAACAATTGGTTGCCTTTCCTTATTTGATTGGGGAAGATGAGAGTTATCTCCCAGAAGAACAATGATGTATAAGATGGTAGAGTCACAGACCAGATTCGACCATCTACTATTGTCGACGACACGAAAAAGAAGAATATGGTCAAAAGAGGTGAACGCCACATGAAAACCAATGTATCTCTGCAATCACGACATATGCATTGATAATTGTGGCCGGTAGTTAATCAATTCATATCTATAATGCAATAGAAGTTTTTAATACTTCTACTGCTATCACTAACTAAAAGATGCCCATGGAGAAGATTCTGACAGTCCCTGACGCACGCATAATGATTAGGAAAGGCCTGCCAGACTTTTCATAAAGATCTAATATCCTCATAGTCAGACAGGTTGTCTTTTCTCAGATCACAAGGTGGCCTTATATAAATGAGTTGAAAGGAAAAACTTACGTAAATACCTACTCTGCCTAATAGTGACAGTGTATTACCAATTATAAAGCAACAACAATTACCATCTGAAGGTCCCGACTTCCCGAAGTACTCTCGATCAAATGAGGTCGTGCTCGTACATCGTAGATAATTGCTCTCTCGAACCATGGTATCATTAGATGCGTCCCTTCAGGATAAACCTGTAAAATTACCAGTGAGTTCAGCATGATGAATTATCCAAACAAACCTCCATTTAGAAAACAATAGGTCTATCATTTATACTCCTCTCCTCTAAATCAGTCAAAAAATTTGTAATTCACTAGCTTTAGCACCATCTCCTGATCCCATGCATGTTACCTTCCTGGAACAATTTTTTTTAACAACGGTAGAAGCACTAGAAAAAAAAAAAAGAGTCAATTTTGAAAGATATATCTCCCTCTTTGAAGACCATATAATCCATCATCCATTTCATGATCAAGCAGTAAGGTATCACATTTCATCAAATGAGTACCGAGAATTCCTGAGAATGACCACAACACCTTCCTAGTAAGAACCACATGCATGCGCAACAAAATACGACAAGCACCCTTAATGCAATAGAAAAAAAAAAGTTGAGAAAACAAACTATATGAAGAAACATTTTTGAATGCAAGTCGAAGGTAGGGAAAGAGAGTAAGCACATTAGCATATGCTAAAGGCATGACAAGCTTTCTATCTACAGGTTCCCATTGATATACATATGTATGCAAGAGAGAGAGAGAGAGAGAGAGAGAGAAAGTTTAGCACAAAACTACTCTCATGATACTCTAACATGAATCCTGTTAGATTAAAGAGAATTATAAGCTGTAGTGGAGGTAAATAAGTAACCTTGTCTTTAACACCACTTAGGCGGTTGAACATAATGGCTCTATGCCCTCCCTCGACATTGTAAAGACTGTTAGTGGCTCCATACAAGCCAAGACCACCGATCACTCCCAGCTTGAGCAATGCAGATGCTGCTCCACCTCCTGGCACTTTTGGGACTTTCATGTTATTGAAATTCATCTTCCTATAAGCACGAAAAAGTCAAACATAAATTCCTGCAAAGATGACAAACCTCATATCCATTTACTTTTCTCATATAAGGAACAAATAGATGAGACGGTGCAATTAAAAGAAAAGTCCACTTAGGGCCAAAATAAATCCCATTTGTAATCAGTAGCAGACGCGATGATTACACAATGTCTTTCGATCATAAATCCCGGCACGAAAGGAAACCAAATGACAACACCCCAATGCACTCTAATATAGTGAAGCCAAAGATCTTTCCGGGCAACCGGTCAAAATTCTGACCCTAAGCCAATCCAGGGTACCAACACCACTTCCTAAAAGTATCCTCTCCGACTACATTCTCCAATGCCCAACGTTCCACGCACCAACAACCGTAAACGGCGTATTGCCAGCACCCCCTTTCAACCGATTCGGCGATCAGCATCATAAGCCTAAGATGTACGAACTCGCCGAACTGACAACCATGACAAAACACAGAACATAACATAACATGACATGACTTATCTTGCCCACATCCATTATATGATATACAGAGAAATTCCAACGCACATTGATCAACCGGGCGAAAAAGAAAAGAAAAGAAAAGGGAACGGTCAGGAAAGGAATGCCACCAACAGCACATGCTATGACCGTGGCCACCGAGTAACCGAAAGACCAAATTGAAACAACGCTTGAAAAAAAGATTCCCCTAGAAAATAACCAACTTGCAACTCAATTCCGGAGACCCCAAAATCGCACGACCCTCAAATTTGCTACGTGGGTCTAAACAAACACAACCGAACTCACTTTCAGCAAATTTCAACGACGACCACGCCGACGGGAATTAACAAATTGAGCAGAATAACGAGACGCAACGCACGAACTCGTTTGTACCTTCGGCTTGGTGGTGAGGAAAGCAGGAGCTCTGTAGGGTTTATGGCTGTGATCGTAAGCTAGGCAATGGAGGAAGGGTTTTAGGGCTTCTGCGGATTAGAGATGAGAGATGGGCTTGTGGGCCTGGATTCATATGGAAAATGGGCCACGTTTAGTTCTTTTCCACTCTTCATTTCGATCGAATTTTGAAGGTGTTTAAGCCCATGAAATCCGACCCACAAAAAAAAAAAAATGCCCATGAAATAAGCTGCTCAGCTAACTATTTACCATAATCCAACGTGATACTACACAGCTTTGTTCTTATTTTTGGGTAAATTAACCGTTTAAGTACAATCGTTCGTTCAGAGTGAATTGGTTGAATCAAGGTAGGACCACGTCGATTTCAACCTCTAGATTCGAGCCATTGAAATTGCAAAAGATGGAACATTGTCGATAGGTGGTTACTGAATAGTCAATTGCATATATAGAGTTTGACGTTTTGTCTCTTTTTTGTATTTTTCGCCCTAATTAATGAACTTGAGAGAAAAAAAATAACATGAATGATTCTTGGACTTTGATATAATATGCAATTTTATCATAAGACTTCTAATTAGGGGACATGAGTCAAAAAAATATAGAGCCAAATTTGAAACTTCACGGAAAATTCAAAATTTAATCCCCAAATGTTATTTCAACATTCAATTCGTTTTGCTCCCCCTCCCCTCCTTCACTCAAGGAAAGTCTTAGGTATTTCTCGAGACTAGAGGCAATCAATGAATGAGTTTGAACAATCTCTAACCCTTAGATTATGGGTAATTTATTGCTTAAGTCTGTCCATAACTCAAAAAGAGAGATCATGTTGAAATTTGATTGAATTGGGCTTTTTAACTACATAGCCTTATCCAAGCTCACTCAAACCGGTCTTCTCGCGATGTGGCTCAAGCAGACTTGGGCCCCATTTGGTTTAGCATTCCCAAAGGGCTCTGAGCCCCCAAAACCCACTGGGAAAAATATTAGGTGTTAGATTTAACATTTGGATGTCTCCTTGGACAAATGCTTGTCTTTAAAATGCCGAAAGTCCAAAGGAGGTGGGGACCTGCTTTGGGTTTTCAGCATTTTGGAAATGCGAGTTCACCTCTACTGTTCATCCGTTGACTTCTCTCTCTCTCTCTCTCTCTCTTTTTTTTTTTTACCGAGCATCTTCCCCATACCTCAACCGCCGGCGGGTAGATTTGGTTGTTGGTGGTTGGCCCGCCATTGATCGGCGACGGAGTTTCATCGGATTTGATTTTTATTTTTTTTAAAAATAATAAAAGCCATTTGCAAATGTTGGGTTTACCAAACGGTATTTACACCAAAGTCACTTTTCAATGCCCTTTAAATTATAATTTAACTGAAGGTGTACGCCATTGACCTTGTACGGATCAATTTTCTTTTTCTTTTAAATTAACGCATATGTATATTTCCATGTGAAAGATAGAGACGCACCACCTGCAACGAGAATATCCTGATCATTTCTCAGTACCAAATCCCCAAAGCCGACCTCACCTCCTCAGGACCTTTTGACTTCGTGCTGCTTCGATGGCCATTTTTCCTAATATTTAAGTTAAGGTCTGTCGAATCGAATCCATCGCGACACCGCGAGGATTTGGTAAGGAACGGATCGGGACTACGACGTGGAATCGTGACGAAATTCCTGGCAATTTTCAGACTTTTCCGTACGGCCGCCGCACCTGACCTTTCATGGGAGGGCGACCGTGCGCTTATGCAGACAAGTACCGCAACCAAACAGACGATGATAAGCTATGTGATAAGCTCGTTGACTTTTTTTGGGTTTTTTAAAAATCCCTTTGGTCAAATGAATATTTCATAAAAAAAAAAAAAAACATTGTCCGAATCAAATTATCTTGCGCAGAATAAACAGACCCTGAATGCTGTTCTTCAGGGAATTTGGGGTTAAATGCATCTATGGTTCTCAACTTTTTTGAACGTTCACTTTTAGTGCTCCAATCGTTTTCTTCCCCACATCTATCGAAAAAGTTGTATAATTGCAGAATTAAAGTTTAAGGATGGAAAAGTAATCGAATCATAAAGTTTAGAGACTGCAGATGCTTTTTGATCGCTAATGCGATTGTTCATGTTGCGAACGAGTTGGGATAATGGATTTATCGAAGCAAATCAATTTGTCAAGATTTAATCACCGGTAGTGGTCCAGATTGGATGTACGTAGCTATGCCTATATTTTCCAATTTTTATTATTATTATAGGGAATAATTAAAATAAAAACGATACTTCTTTCCTATATAGAATCCAAGCACATGGGCTGACGCGTCATCTTTATTTCTTTTTGTCAAGTCATTTTCGAGTTTTATTTTGCATGTGCTGCCCAAATATAGAATTATATATTTTGCGAAGATAATTTAAGTTAGTGAACGTGATGAAAATGTTGATAATATTAAATTTGGTACTAGGTGAAGATTTACGTTGGTCGCGTCATCGAAATTTATAACGGGGCTGCTGTTGTATATCTATCTGTCATTCAAGCGATTCTTATACCGAATGTCATAAAAAAAAATGTTGATTAACATAAAAACAAATTTCCCTTTTACTATATTATGTGTGCGTAAGAATTGTACGATGATTATGTATCACCCAAGACATCCTGGTGATTAGGGAGGTGATTAGCTTGTTTTTAAGGAGAATTCCGCACGTAGAATGGAGGTTAACTCTTTTGAGTGACGGTTGTGCCGTGTGACCTCTAACACGAGTCGTCATGAGCCTAATCAAACGATGTTCATTTTCAAGTTATGTTCGTGAATCATAGGAAAACATGAACGAGTGATCTATGTCGACGAATCGAGATGTTTTCTAGTAATATTGAAGCAGATTGAGTCTTTAAGTCTTTCATGCAATGTTTGTATTATGCAATAATTCGCGTGACATTGCACCCTTGATCAAGTGATATTAGTCGATGCTTGGTTCAACAATCATAAGCATTCTTGCCTTTCTTTCCAATAGCTTAAATTTTTTAGAAAACGATCTGTCCCATATGGTACTAGACACGGATCAAAGAGTGCAGATTCAACTTACACGCGAGAGAAAACGTTAAGAAGTATATTGTAAATACAACGTTTGGCACGTAATGTCAGGATTTGAACGTTTGATCCGTCCTCTGATTCAGTGTCCAACGGTGCATACGGCGAAGAAAAACATGGTGATGGCGGTCTGATCTGACTAGTCATGTCTGAAAAATAAAGTGATTTGCCAATAACCTTTACCCATGCATATTTTATGTTCGTACGAGCATATATATATTGGGCTTTCTGGCTTCCATTCTCAACCAAGTTAAAGCAGGATCCCAGCAGAATCAACACCAGAGGATGGAGGGAGGAAAGAGTGGGCTTGAAGAGACGCCAACATGGGCAGTCTCCATCTTTTGCCTCTTCTTCTTCGTCGTCTCCTTAATTATCGATTCTGGTCTTCACCACTTAACTGAGGTATTCAACTGCTGTAGGAGATCAGTAAACTTACAGATTGTTGTCTGTGCTAATTTACAGCATATTTAAGTTTACATATTGTGTACTGTCTCTCCTTTGTTGATAACTTCATGTTCTGATGTTATTGAATTGGTGGTTCTGCTGATTGTCTTAGTTTCTCAAGAGGAGGAGGAGAAAGTCTCTCAATAAAGCTCTGGCAAAAATTAAAACAGGTTAGTCGAAAATGAATCTAACAGTAACAGTAGCCTAATTCCACAAAACAGAGTTTTACATGCTCCAACGTTGTTGTAGGACTATGTACTTTGGTTTTTATGACATTTAAAAGAGATGGTTTGCATTTGTTTGCCGTGTACATTCAGTAGTTCATCTCAAAGCACCAATTCTTACAAATTTGTTAGCATCCATGCGTAATTTATAGGGCGAACAACTAATTATAACTTTCAATGTGGATGTGCAGAAATGATGAAAATGGGGTTCATATCGCTGCTTCTGACAATTTCGGAGATACCTATCTCGCAAATATGCGTGACGGAGGCCGTGGCAAGCTCGTTTCTTCCATGCAAGGATGCAGTGGAGTTTGTGGAACCAGCTGTATCTTCTGCAACTCAATTGTCAGCAGCATCAGGCTTGAAGCCAGACCCCAACACCTCACTTGAAACTGCAGATGACGGATCGTTTTGCACGGCAAAGGTGGAGAAAATAGGATAAATCTCTAGAAACTAGTCATCCATTTGGGTTGTCATCATCCTTGGAGAATACTGCACATAGTTTATTGAGAATTGTCTATAAGCCTTACTGCAGTTTCTTGGGACTCATGTAGTCATGTTAAATAGACCTCATCTAGTCTCATGAATAATTTAACGTTTTTCATCTTACAAGATTCAAGCACCTTCTAATGCCGGTAATTTTTTGCTGAATAATTTGTGAACTTCATATAACATATACTTTGATGCTTAAGCAACCTGAATACCGGTGCTCAGAAGCATTGCCAGACCTAGATTTCGTTGGAGATAAACCATCTTTATCTCTGGGTACTGATTCCGTGCTCTTCCATTGGGTTGACAAATTTTCAGGGTTTGGTTCCCTTAATTTCGAGGGATGGGGCGATGCAACTCAACATCTTCATCTCCGTGTTGGCCGTTTTTCATGTTTCTTACTGCCTCTTTACCATGTACCTGGGAATTGCCAAGGTAGTAAACGTCCTGGCAAATGATTAGAAGATCATTGCAGTGCATATTAAATTATGAACTTGTGTCCTCACATTCATGGACTCCAATAGTGTGGAGCTCGAGCACGATCCGAACTAGCCACCATTGCGATCCATCATTTACTAGCGACAGAGTCGAATGGTTTCGATGGAGTGATCGATGTGTTTGGTTTTGTCAACAGATGGCAAAATGGAAGGCGTGGGAAGAAGAGACTCGAACCCTGGAGCATCAGATTGTTCATGGTAAGCTTCAACCTCCACTACTGGTCCTTGTCTTCATGATCTCACCTCATAGATAGAGTTGCAATTTTAAGATGCAGATATTCATGTTCTGATCAAATGTGATTACTTTGAGAAATTTGTTGCTCTTAAGAGTAATGAGACTGGAGCTGAGCTCGGAAGCAACGATTTCCCATAAATGATTTTGATATACTCTCGACATTACTATATTTGCTTGCAGATCCAAGGAGATTTCAGTTTACGTGTCAAACGTCATTTGGGCGGCGACATCTGAGATTCTGGAGTCGCCATTCTCTTTTACTTTGGCCAGTGAGTTCACCGTAATCATGAGCTACGAACTGAGTGTCTCGTTAACAACTCGTGCATGCGCTTCAGACCTATCAATAATCAAAATTAGCAATTTCATTCACATGCTATGATACCTATATATGTTGCAGAGACAGCCATCACTCTCGTTTAATGGGTTATTCTATAGAACATGTGGCAAAGGCTGCCATCGCCCCATAGATACATGAACTGAACTTGCATTCTTACTATTTGTTACAGCAGGCATACAGAACGATGTATAACCTAGGAATTGCACATTAAAGATTATGATCATGTTGCCCAACAGAGCCAAACTCAGTCTGGCCATTGATTTATGGTATCGTCATCAAGTTTGGTTTTGGATTCCTGACCGAAATTATTCTTTTTTATCATTGTTCAAGGTTTGTTTTATCCGACAGTTCAGAGGGTCAATATCAAAAGCTGATTACTTCACTCTCCGTCATGGATTCATCATGGTAAGAGGATGTCTTCTTCTACCTTGTCTTGGCAACTCTGGATTGAAGATCTACTTATAGATGTAGGAATGATTTCTGGACTTGAAGAGTTCGTCAATGAAGCACTACCACAAATTACAAAAGTCCTTTTACTTCATAGTTCAAGAGATAATGAAAACGTGAAATTGGTAGTTGTGAGCCATCACCTCCATATTCAATGACTAACTGTATTGTTTGTTTTTACTTGCCCCTAGGCTAATATCTCTGGAGGTAGCGATTTCAACTTTCAGAGGCTCATTAACAGAGCTTTTGATGATGATTTCAAGAAAGTGGTTGAAACGAGGTGAAATATTCCCCCCAAGTATATGTCCGGCTTCAGACTAGATTCTGCATCTTGACTGAAAAAATGAATGAGATTTTTTATCCTTTTACCGAAACGGCGAAGTAATAATGACCATTCTTGCAGATTTTGGATTTGGATCTTCTCCATATTCTTCATATTTTTCAGTGCGCACGGTAAGACAATACCTTGCAATGTGCACAAAGCTTATGAATATGCTACAACTCCTTTTAAATGTACAAGTAAAATGATATTCAATTCATAGAACTCTACTCTATGCCAGAAGCAAAGCTATCCATTTGCTTGACTCTTTCAACCTGATTTGAGTGCAGAGTTCTACAACTACTACTGGCTTCCTTTCATCCCTCTCGTGGTACGAACTGTGGTTTGTCATGTTGCTTTGTCTGTGACGAGCTGATCTGATCAAGAGAACCCTTTTCCTGTTGCTTAGACCTCATTCATCTTTTGCAGATTGTTCTAGCTGTCAGTACAAAGCTCCAAGTGATAATAACACAAATGTGCGTGCAGAGTTGCTCTGCAAATTCTGTGACTCGAGGGACCTGTCTTGTGAAGCCCAATGACGACTTGTTCTGGTTCAGACAACCTAAATGGCTCCTCCATCTCATCCAGTTCGTCATGATCCAGGTTTGTATAGCTGTTGTCTCATCACTTCAACAAAAAAATATAATGAACAAAGCAAGCAATTTAACTCCCATGTAAAGTATAACGGGCTAAAAGAATGAGTGCCTCCATGAGTCTAGCTGCTGACATCAATGGACAACAACTAGAAACAAGTAAGACAACTTCAGGCATTACATTTTCTCTTCTTTGATTTGGTTGCAGAACTCCTTTCAGCTGGCGTTCTTTGCATGGACATGGGTAAGTCTCTTCGAGCAAGGTCAATTGAAACGTTTGTTTGCTTCGATTGTTAGCTGATCCTGTTTGCAATAACAGTATGAGTTTGGCCTTAGATCTTGCTTCAACCAAGAAACACAAGACATTGCCATAAGGATTTCTATCGGTGTGGCAGTGCAGATCCTGTGTGGTTATGTGACAATGCCCCTTTATGCACTTCTCTCGCAGGTACAATTTCACAAATCCTAGAGTCTCATTCATGTCACTTATGGTTCATTCTAAGATCCAGCCTGGAGAAATGGCAAGATTGGTTTTGGTAGAGTAGAGATATGCTCTGCAAGGTGCTTGCATAATCGTTTTGTGATGTTGTGTCTAAGCAGATGGGCTCCGGGATGACAAAGTCTGTGTTTTCGAACCGCGTAGTGGAAGGTCTCAGGAAATGGCACAAGGATGCGAGACACAGGCTTTCAAAGAGCAGATCGATTTCAACCATAACCTCTTCGAGACCATCTTCGTCTGACACTTCGATTTCAGATAGGTACCTGCAAAACCAGGCCAATGAACTTACCTCAGAAACCGCCACAAGCCCTCCTTCTAGGCCCACCAATGTGGCTGAAGACGCACTGCAATATCACTGCATCTCTAGTGCGTCGATGTTCAACTCATCGACACATGAAATTACCGAGGAAGAAAGTCCAGTGATCATAAGCAAGAGGGTTGTTTACAATGGGGAGATCTCCTTTGCCAGCAGCTGGAAAGACTCGGGACGCTTAAAACAGACCGGAGATTGTACTCTGACAACCGAAGGAGGCGTCTCTGATCAGTTCACTGGATTCGATCGGTGACGTCAAAGTTGTATGTGAATACTGCACCTTCTGTACACGGTATAGCAGCAACTCTAAATGTACTGAGAAGTGATCTCCTTAAGGTACTGACCTTAGAGTACTGAGAAGTGATCTCCTTAAAGTACTGACCTTAGGTTATGTTCAGTCGTCCGGATTTCCAATCGGGATAGGACTTGATAGGATAGGATATGAAATCCTGAAATTTTTTATATCATGTCCATTGTTTGATGTATCGCAATATTAAAGTCGGATATATTTACATCATATCATGTAACGGTGTATCATTGTAAATGAATCTAAATGTTCATAAACAGAGATGGTGAAAATCTCTCGTACTACTATTCCTTAATTTATTTTTATTTTATTTTTTATTTTTTATATTATTTTCTTTATTATTTCTTTAATCTCCTTTCATCATTCTTCAATAAAATTTTATCAAATAGTAAACTATACTAACATACTTAAAAAACAAAAATACCTAAAATATATAATAAGTATAAATATATAATTAATATATTGAATGCTTATTATAAGATAGAATTAAAGTTGAATATATAAATTAAAATAAAATTAATTAAAAAAAATATTTTTTATTTTTAATTTCTTAACTTAGAATTCAAATATTATTTATATTAAGATATAATTTCAATTTTGTTAATTTACTAAGTTTGTTATTCGAGAAAAATAATTTTCCCATTATGAACATTAAAAATCCTATCCATCTTTATCCCACCTCCCCCATGGGATAATTTTATCCAGTCTATATTTTCCTTATATCCGACTTTATCCTCTCCTGAGTGAGTACCGAACGTAGGATATGATAAACCGTATCCTATTTCGAATTTCATCCCGACTACCAAATGCAGCCTTAGAGTACATGAGCCTAAGATGTACGAACTTGCCGAACCAACAACCATGACAGAACACAGAACATAACATAACATGACATTACTTATCTTGCCCACATCCGTTATACGATATACAGAGAAATTCCAACGCACATTGATCAACCGGACGAAAAAGAAAAGAAAAGAAAAGGGAACGGTCAGGAAAGGAATGCCACCAACAGCACATGCTATTACCGTGGCCACCGAGTAACCAAAAGACCAAATTGAAACAACGCTTGAAAAAAAGATTCCGCTAGAAAATAACCAACTTGCAACTCAATTCCGGAGACCCCAAAATCGCACGACCCTCAAATTTGCTACGTGGGTCTAAATAAACACGACCGAACTCACTTTCAGCAAATTTCAACGACGACCACGCCGACGGGAATTAACAAATTGAGCAGAATAACGAGACGCAACGCACGAACTCGTTTGTACCTTGGGCTTGGTGGTGAGAAAAGCAAGAGCTCTATAGGGTTTATGGCTGATGATCGTAAGCTAGGCAATGGAGGAAGGGGGGGTTTTAGGGCTTGTGGGCCTGGATTCATATGGAAAATGGGCCAAGTTTGGTTCTTTTCCACCCTTGATTTCGATCGAATTTTGAAGATGTTTAAGCCCGTGAAATCCGACCCACAAAGAAAAATGCCCATGAATTAAGCCGCTAAGCTAACTATTTACCATAATCCGACGTGATACTACACGGCTTTGTTCTTATTTTTTGGGTAAATTAACCGTTTAAGTACAATCGTTCGTTCGGCGTGAATTGATTGAATCAAGGTAGGACCACGTCGATTTCAACCTCTAGATTCGAGTTGATGAAATTGCAAAAGATGGAACATTGTCCGTAGGTGGTTACTGAATAGTCAATTGCATATATGGAGTTTGAGGTTTTGTCTCTTTTTTGTATTTTTCGCCCTAATTGATGAACTTGAGAGAAAAAAATAACATGAATGATTCTTGAACTTTAATATAATATGCAATTTTGTTATTGGACTTCTAATTAGGGGACTTGAGTCAAAAAAATATAGAGCCAAATTTGAAACTTCACGGAAAATTCAAAATTTAATCCCTAAATGTTATTTCAACATTCAATTCGTTTTGCTCCCCCTCCCCTCCTTCACTCAAGGAAAGTCTTAGGTATTACTCGAGACTAGAGGCAATCAATGAATGAGTTCGAATAATCTCTAACCCTTAGATTATGTGTAATTTATTGCTTAAGTCTATCCATAACTCAAAAAGAGAGATCATGTTGAAATTTACAGAATTGAATTGAATTGGGCCTTTTAACTTCATAGCCTTATCCAAGCTCACACAAACCGGTCTCCAGGCAATGTGGCTCAAGCAGACTTGGTCACCTCCTTGTCGTGCCACGATAAAGTCGATTTAAAGAAAGAACAGGAGCTCGGTACGAATTTAACTGGAGTTGTACGCCACTGACCTTGTACTGATCAATTTTTTTTTTTTTCAATTAACGCATGTGTATTTTCATGTGGAAGACAGAGACGCACCACCTGCGACGACAATATCCTGATCATTTCTCAGTACCAAATCCCCAAAGCCGACCTCACCTCCTCGGGACCTTTTGACTTCGTGCTGCTTCGATGGCCATTTTTCCTAATATTTAAGGTCCGTCGAATCGAATCCATCGCGACACCGCGAGGATTTGGGACTTCGACGTGGAATCGTGACGAAATTCCTGGCAATTTTCAGACTTTTCCGTACGGCCGTCGCGCCTGACCTTTCACGGGAGAGAAGCGACCGTACGCATATGCAGACAAGTACCGCAACCAAACAGACGATGATAAGCTATGTGATAAGCCCGTTGACTTTTTTCGGGTTTTTCAAAAATCCCTTTGGTCAAATGAATATTTCATAAAAAAAAACATTTTCCGAATCAAATTATCTTGCGTAGAATAAACAGACCCTGAATGCTGTTCTTCAGGGAATTTGGGGTTAAATGCATCTATGGTTCCGAACTTTTTTGAACGTTCACTTTTAGTGCTCCAATCGTTTTCTTCCCCATATCTATCGAAAAAGTTGTATAATTGCAGAATTAAAGTTTAAGGGTGGAAAAGTAATCGAATCATAAAGTTTAGAGATTGCAGATATTTTTTGATCGCTAATGCGATTGTTCATGCTGCGAACGAGTTGGGATAATGGATTTATTGAAGCAAATCAATTTGTCAAAGATTTAATCACCGGTAGTTGTCCAGATTGGATGTACGTAGCTATGCCTATATTTTCCAATTTTTATTATTATTAGAGGGAATAATTAAAATAAAAACGATACTTCTTTCCTATATAGAATCCAAGCACATGGGCTGACGCGTCATCTTTATTTCTTTTTGTCAAGTCATTTTCGAGTTTTATTTTGCATGTGCCGCCCAAATATAGAATTATATATTTTGCGAAGATAATTTAAGTTAGCGAACATGATAAATGTTGATAATATTAAATTTGGTACTAGGTGAAGATTTACGTTGGTCGCGTCATTGAAATTTATAACGGGGCTGTGATGTATATCTATATGTCATTCAAGTGATTCTTATACCAAATGTCATAAAGAAAATATATATATTTTTTGGTGATCAAGGATCTGCCGGAGCATGCCATTGTCAACTTACGCCGATTCGGGGTCTCATGGCCTCCGCGATGGAGGACCTACAGCGCCTATGCTGGAGCATGCCCTTGTCGGCTTATGCCGATTCGGGGTCTCACGGCCTCCACGATGGAGGACCTACAATGCCTATACGTTGGGGAGAGCTAGCCCAACAATCAACCGCCAGGGCTCCCACTTAAATCACTAGCAACGTAGGGTTTCGAACCCTCGACCTCCATGCGTTGGAAGGAGTAAACTTAATCAATTGCGCTGCCCACGGATGGGTCATAAAGAAAATGTTGATTAACATAAAAACAAATTTCCCCTTTTACTATATTATGTATGCACGTAGAACAACATGCAAATGCCTTTATGGAAACATTGGAGCGTCATAAGAGCGGGTGGTCCTACAAATCAAAGAGGATTGCCTGATCTTCGAGATTACAAATGGGTTACAATATTTGATTAACACATTTTCCTTGATTTCCGAGATGTCCCAGATTTCAGATGTGTTTTGCAGATTTTCTTGTTACATTTTGATAACTTTCCCTTTTATCAATATATTTTCCTTAATTCTGTTATTAGATTTTTATTATTTTCTAGATGGCGACCTCCTTATAAATAGGCGCCTAAGATATTGTAATATGCACTTCTTTATTCAAAATAAACACTTTGGATTCATTTCCAAGCATATAGAATGGAGATTAACTCGTGTAGAATGGAGATTAACTCTTTTGAGCGACGGTTGTGCCGTGTGACCTCTAACGTCTTGACGTGACATCGCACACTTGATTCCAAGTGATATCAGTCTACGCTTGGTTCAACAATCGTAAGCATTCTTGCCTTTCTTTCCAATAACTAAAATTTTTGAGAAAATGATCTGAGCACGGATCAAAGAGTCCAGATTCAGCTTACACGTGAGAGAAAGCGTTAAGAAGTATGTTGTAAATACAACGTTTGGCACGTAATGTCAGGGTTTGAACGTTTGATCCGTCCTCTGATTCCATCTCTAACAGTGCATACGGCGAAGAAAAACACGGTGATGGTGGTCTGATCTGACTAGTCATGTCTGAAAAATAAAGTGATTTGCTAATAACCTTTACCCATGCATATTTTATGTTCGTACGGGCATGTATATTGGGCTTTCTGGCTTCCATTCTCAACCAAGTTAAAGCAGGATCCCAGCAGAATCAACACCAGAGGATGGAGGGAGGGAAGAGTGGGCTTGAAGAGACGCCAACATGGGCAGTCTCCATCTTTTGCCTCTTCTTCTTCGTCGTCTCCTTCATTATCGATTCTGGTCTTCACCACTTAACTGAGGTACTTTGTTCAACTGCTGTAGGAGATCAGTAAACTTACAGATTGTTGTCTGTGCTAATTTACAGCATATTTAAGTTTACATATTGTGTACTGTCTCTCCTTTGTTGATAACTTCATGTTCTGATGTTATTGAATTGGTGGTTCTGCTGATTGTCTTAGTTTCTCAAGAAGAGGAGGAGAAAGTCTCTCAATAAAGCTCTGGCAAGAATTAAAACAGGTCAGTCGAAAATGAATCAAACAGTAACAGTAGCCTTATTCCACAAAACAGAGTTTTACATGCTCCAACGTTGTTGTAGGACTATGTACTTTGGTTTTTATGACATTTAAAAGAGATGGTTTGCATTTGTTCGCCGTGTACATTCGGTAGTTCATCTCAAAGCACCAATTCTTACAAATTTGATAGCATCCATGCGTAATTTGTAGGGCGAACAGCTAATTATAACGTTCGATGTGGATGTGCAGAAATGATGAAAATGGGGTTCATATCACTGTTTCTGACAATTTTGGAGATACCTGTCTTGCGAATATGCGTGACGGAGGCCGTGGCAAGCTCGTTTCTTCCATGCAAGGATGCAGTGGAGTTTGTGGAACCAGCTGTATCTTCTGCAACTCAATTGTCAGCAGCATCAGGCTTGAAGCCAGACTCCAACACCTCACTTGAAACTGCAGATGACGGATCGTTTTGCACGGCAAAGGTGGAGAAAATAGGATAAATCTCTAGAAACTAGTCATCCATTTGGGTTGTCATCATCCTTGGAGAATACTGCACATAGTTTATTGAGAATTGTCTATAAGCCTTACTGCAGTTTCTTGGGACTCATGTAGTCATGTTAAATAGACCTCATCTAGTCTCATGAATAATTTAACGTTTTTCATCTTACAAGATTCAAGCGCCTTCTAATGCCGGTAATTTTTTGCTGAATAATTTGTGAACTTCATATAACATATACTTTGATGCTTAAGCAACCTGAATACCGGTGCTCAGAAGCATTGCCAGACCTAGATTTCGTTGGAGATAAACCGTCTTTATCTCTGCGTACTGATTCCGTGCTCTTCCATTGGGTTGACAAATTTTCAGGGTTTGGTTCCCTTAATTTCGAGGGATGGGGCGATGCAACTCAACATCTTCATCTCCGTGTTGGCCGTTTTTCATGTTTCTTACTGCCTCTTTACCATGTACCTGGGAATTGCCAAGGTAGTAAACGTCCTGGCAAATGATTAGAAGATCATTGCAGTGCATATTAAATTATGAACTTGTGTCCTCACATTCATGGACTCCAATAGTGCGGAGCTCGAGCACGATCGGAACTAGCCACCATCGTGATCAATCATTTACTAGCGACAGAGTCGAATGGTTTCGATGGAGCGATCGATGTGTTTGGTTTTGTCAACAGATGGCAAAATGGAAGGCGTGGGAAGAAGAGACTCGAACCCTGGAGCATCAGATTGTTCATGGTAAGCTTCAACGTCCACTACTGGTCCTTGTCTTCATGATCTCACCCCATAGATAGAGTTGCAATTTTAAGATGCAGATATTCATGTTCTGATCAAATGTGATTACTTTGAGAAATTTGTTGCTCTTAAGAGTAATGAGACTGGAGCTGAGCTCAGAAGCAATGATTTCCCATAAATGATTTTGATATACTCTCGACATTACTATATTTGCTTGCAAATCCAAGTAGATTTCAGTTTACGCGTCAAATGTCATTTGGGCGGCGACATCTGAGATTCTGGAGTTGCCATTCTCTTTCACTTTGGCCAGTGAGTTCGCCGTAATCAGGAGCTAAGAATTGAGTATCTCGTTAACAACTCGTGCATGCGCTTCAGACCTATCAATAATCAAAATTAGCAATTTCATTCACATGCCATCATACCTATATGTGTTGCAGAGAGACAGCCATCACTCTCGTTTAATGGATTATTCTATAGAACACGTTGCAAAGGCTGCCATCGCCCCCATAGATACATGAACTGAACTTGCATTCTTACTATTTGTTACAGCAGGCATACAGAACGATGTATAACCTAGGAATTGCACATTAAATATTATGATCATGTTGCCCAACAGAGCCAAACTCAGTCTGGCCATTGATTTATGGTGTCATCATCAAGTCTGGTTTCAGATTCCTGACCGAAATTATTCTTTATTATCATTGTTCAAGGTTTGTTTTATCCGACAGTTCAGAGGGTCAATATCAAAAGCTGATTACTTCACTCTCCGTCATGGATTCATCATGGTGATGTCTTCTTTTACCTTGTCTTGGCAACTCTGGGTTGGAGGTCTACTTATAGATGTAGCAATGATTTCTGGACTTGAAGAGTTCATCGATGAAGCCCTACTGCAAATTACAAAAGTCCTTTTACTTCACAATTCAAGAGATAATGAAAACGTGAAATAGGTAGTTGTAAGTCATCACCTCCATTTTCAATGACTAACTGTATTCTTTGTTTTTACTTGCTCCTAGGCTAATACCTCTGGAGGTAGCGATTTCAACTTTCAGAAGCTCGTTAACAGAGCTTTTGATGGTGATTTCAAGAAAGTGGCTGAAACGAGGTGAAATATTCCCCCCAAGTATATGTCCGGCTTCAGACTAGATTCTGCATCTTGACTGACGAAATGAATGAGATTTTTTATCCTTTTACTGAAACGGCGAAGTAATAATGACCATTCTTGCAGATTTTGGATTTGGATCTTCTCCATATTCTTCATATTTTGCAGTGCGCACGGTAAGACAATACCTTGCAATGTGCACAAAGCTTATGAATATGCTACAACTCCTTTTAAATGTACAAGTAAAATGATATTCAATTCATAGAACTCTACTCTATGCCAGAAGCAAAGCTATCCATTTGCTTGACTCTTTCAACCTGATTTGAGTGCAGAGTTCTACAACTACTACTGGCTTCCTTTCATCCCTCTCGTGGTACGAACTGTGGTTTGTCATGTTGCTTTGTCTGTGACGAGCTGATCTGTTGGGAATGTCGGATTCCCAAAAACCGGATTCGACACTAAATCAAACCCCTAAAACGAATGCGGAAGACAAGCCCGGGAAAAACATGTATCACCGATCCTAAAGCACACCATGGAATCGAGCGTACCTTGTTAGCCACAGATTAAACACCAACGCCGATAAGAGGAAGAGAAAACCGATCCTGTTCGATCCGATGACGTCGATTGGCCTTGAAGGGAAGACGGCGTCGCCTTAAGCGCTTTGGTTTTCTTTTGGAGGGAGAGAGGGAGAGGAACGTACGTACAAAATGCTAAAGGGTGTGTTCCTCCCTCTCTTTCCTCCCTTATATACGTTCCTCCAACAGAAAGGAACGTACCCCTTCATCCATGGGCCCTAATATTGTGGGCCGGGCTTTCAGGCCCAACATGGGCAGACGGGCCTTAAGCCCATCACATAAAACCATCATCTCCCACTCGCACATGGTGGGCCGAACATGATTCTCTTTACCTCTCTTCAACATTCATACCGGTGAATAATCCGTGCGACAAAGCATACTTTGAGAGCTCGTTCTATACATCTGTTAGGAATATATAACAGCTCATAATGGGCATCACACTCTGAGTAGATTTAGTATGCAGTTCCCTAGATCGATCGATCACATTTATATCTCTCTTGATCTCTTTTAAACAATGATATATATATATATATATATATATATATATATATATATTGTATTCACAATTATGATTATCCCAAAGACAGTCATAATTGATTAACCGATGAATACAAAACTACAATGTGATTCTTCAAATTCGATCTTCCTCTTTCCTTCAAACTCTCAATTTTCAGTTCAGCTTGCTTTTCTAGAAATGTCCCATTAGATCGAATCAAACTCATGACCATTGGCAACATCCTAAGATAGCAAACACTAAATAGAAATCTTGAGAATAAGTAAGAGTCATGAGGGCACTAAAATTGAGGAACTCTTTTCCTCAAGAGTCTCACACGGCATAAAAGTTGAGATCAAACTTTTGCCACTCTTATTGGTCGTCTCATGCATACGTAGTATGAAATACGTATTACGGCATTAACTCCTTTCCCATGGAGCGTATGTCTACACCTTTCAATACCGTACGAGATGATAGTTCGGACATACCCAATGTCTAACTTGAGTTCACGTATCTACTCATTCACAAAATTCATCGAACTCACATCCGGCATCATAGACGAGATAAAGTAAAATATGTGGGTATTTTACTTTCGGACATAGTAAGTATTATGTCCTCATCTTAACACCCAGTTAATGCGATATACGTATTTTAAACTTGAGCTCTCGATTATCACCTAGATAATAAGCTTAAAAACAATCTCATCTCTATTTATCACACAGTAAATAGAGGCGATTACCCGTGTGAGTGGGCTAATCTTATATCTGTCCGACATACTTCTTAACTTAAAGCAATGCACTGAGCATTAAGATGCATAAAGATCAAACAAAGATTCATAGGCATTAATGATGAAAACACAAATTCATCAAATGTGAACACTTAGGGAAATTACAATATTGAGTACATCAGCCTCTACGCAATCCTAGAGATTTCATATGGCCACAAAACACATCTCTAGGTATTGGCTTTGTCATAGGATCTGCTACCATTCTATGCGTAGTATGTACTCTAAGTTCACATCTTTTCGTGCAATCATATCCTTGACAAAATTATACTTGGTATCTATAGGTTTGGTCTTGCCATGATATTTTGGATCTTTGGTGTACACTTTTGCTGCTTGGCTATTACAGTTAACCAACAATGAATCTGCAGCACTTCCAATAACACCTAAATGATCCAAAAAATCTCTTAAGCCAAATACCTTCTTATCTTGCTGCTGATAATGCCACGAACTCAACTTCCATTGTGGACAAGGCTATACATGTTTGTTTCTTACTTTGCTCCAACATATGGCGCCATTATTATTCGGTAAGAAAACAAACCCGAGGTAGATTTTCTTTCATCTAAATCTCCTCCTCAATCAAGCATCGAATAGCCTTTGAGTTGCGAGATCCTTTCCTTAATAACTCAACGTATAATCAGCAGTCCCCTTTAGATACCTCGGTATTTTCTTAACGGCTTTCCAATGTGCTTGACCTGGATTGGATTGGTATCTTCTCACCATTCCAACTGCAAAACATATGTCAGGTCTTGTACACATCATATCGTACATCAAGCTTCCAACAACACTAGCATAAGGAACATGTTTCATTTGTTCCTTCTCTTGTGGAGTCCTTGGACACAGTCTATGGCTCAATCCTTCACCTTTTGCAATAGGAGTGTCTATGGGTTTACAATCTTGCATACGAAATCGTTCAAGAACCTTGTTTATATATGTTTCTTGCGAAAGAGACAACGATCTCTTCGAACGATCTCTTGAAATCTTAACTCCAAGAATGTATGCAGCCTCACCCATATCCTTCATCTCAAAGTTGGAAGACAACCAACTCTTGACAGTATTAACAAGCTCCATATTGCTTCCGGCAATTAGTATATCATCAACATATAATGATATGATCACAAATTGATCCTTGGATCTTTTGATATATACATAATGATCCTCATCTATCATTGTAAAGTCATATGCCATTATGGCATTATGAAAACGTATATACAATTGTCTCGATGACTGCTTAAGGCCATATATCTACCTCAAAAGTCGACATACCTTTTCTTCTTGGCCTTTCACTATGAAACTAGCAGGTTGTTCCATATATACTTCTTCCTCTAATTCTCCATTGAGGAAAGCAGTCTTTACATCCATTTGACGTAACTCAAGATCCATACTAGCCACTATTGCCGAATAATGCGAATCGAGGTAAATCTCACTACGGAGAAAATGTTTCTTCATAATCAATTCCTTCCCGTTGATTATACCCCCTTAGCCACAAGGCGAGCCTTATGCCTTTCTATCGAGCCATCAGCTTTTCGCTTTATTTTGAGAACCCACTTGTTCCCAATAGCTTTGTGTCCTTTTGGAAGATCAACCAGTTCCCAAACATGATTTGATTTCATTGACTCCATTTCCTCTTCCATTGCATGAATCCATTTTTCCTTACTAGGGCAATTTAGAGCCTCATTAATATTTCTTGGCTCATCCTCATCTTGTGGAGCAATCATAAAAGTTTCCCCTTCAATGTCAAAACGTCGACGAGGAATACTTTGGCGACTTGTTCGCCGTATGGGAGATTGTACACTTAGCACATCATTTCCCATTATGCTCCCACTAGGATTAGATAATCATGACGTCGTCTCATCATGTGGTTGCAATTGAGAATGAGTTGAATTCAATTCATCACTTCTCATATTAGTCCCACTTGGACGAACTCCACTAATATCATTATCTTGATCCAAGGTTTCAAATAGGGAGTAATCTTCCCCTATTTCGCCCTTCTTAGGAAATTCATTCTCTAAGAATGTGACATCCCGTGATTCAAATTCAGTTATACTCCCACTTTCCTGCTCACCTATGAACATATACCCTTTTGAGTGTTCGAAGTATCTCATGAAAATACTCTTCTTTCCTTTGGGATCCAATTTCCCAAACTTGTGAGAGGACTCATGAGTATAGGCAGCACAACCTCATGGCTTAAGAAAACTTAAGTCCGGTTTTCTACCTGTCCATAACTCATATGGAGTGGAAGTAACTGATTTGGAAGGCACCCGGTTAAGTATATAGGCAGCGAGTTAACAACGCATTACTCCGAAAAGTGATAGGTAAGTTAGTATGCGCCATCATGGACCTAACCATTTCCAAAGTAGGGTTTGTTTCTTCTTTCCACAACACTATTTTGTTGAGGAGTATATGGAATAGACAATTGTCTTTCTATTCCTTTTTCATCACATAATTTTCTGAACTCATCAGATAAATATTCTCGACCTCGATCGGATTTAATACTTTTATTTTCTTGTCTAATTGATTTTCTTCCAAGTTCATAAACCTTTTGAAACAACTTAATGCTTCAAATTTATGAGAAATCAAATAGACATATCCGAATCGAGTATAATCATCTATAAAAGTGATGAAATAAACAGCCCCATGCCTTCCTCTCACATTCATTGAACCACAGACGTCAGAATGGATTAAATGCAGAGGAAATTAAGCTCTTTTATCTTTTGTAAATGGTTTGCTTGTCGTTTTCCCTTCTAGGCAATGCTTACATATGGGCAAATCGACTTTTTCAATGTTGCCCAACAAGCCCTCTTTGGCTAGTCTATTCATACGTTGTTGGTCAATATGACCAAGTCTAGCATGCCACATAATCACATTATTATCATATAAAGTGGAAGACGTGAAAAAGGGAATAATAAATATTGACATCACCATAGTCAACATTCAGTACAATAAAACCATCCAGAAAGTGACCACAACAATAGTAGTTTGTATCCAAATACAAATCTACACCGCTATTATGGAAGTTCACACTAAAACCAAGCTTAACCAACACCAAGACAGACACTAAATTTCGACGAATCTCGGGGAATATAGAACATCATGTAGGAATAAGGTGCGTCCACCACACATGTTCAATTGGTAGGTGCCAATCCCTTTAACTTCAGCTCTAGAGTTATTTCCCACATAGATCCACTTAGTTCCAGTTGGTATCGTCGGAATTCCACGAAAGATTCTCTATCCTTCGCTACATGGTCTGTCGCTCCTGAATCTACAGTCCACGAAGGATTGGATTCAGCCAATAATTCAGAACTTGACACATAAGCAAAGTTCTCAAATGTATAAGGGGTGTTTACCTTTTTCGGCTCACAACAGTTGCGAGCATAGTGACCAGTCTTGTCACAATTGTAACATCTCACCCTTGACATTTTCTTCACTTGAGGACGTTTTCCTCTCTTGTGTTGGTTAACTCTTGATCTCTTGCAATAAGGACTTAATCCTTTGCATTCCCACATATTGAACGAATCAATACGCTTGCGCTTAGAGCTCAAAGCCCTTTCTGAGCTAGAACCAGCATTGCAAATATCTATTTTCGGCTCACATGCTGTTAAGCGGTCCTCTACCAGCTCAAGGTGGAGCAATAGCATCCTCAAGATCTTCCATAATATGGTCAAGAGCTTCTAGTGCTTCTTGCTTTTTCAGCACATATTGAATCTTCATATTCAATATTTCACAATTGTTGCCGTTCATATCAGCAATTACGTTCTTAGTTTTGAAACCATCAATCGAACACATCGACATATATGCACGAATAATTAATGCCTATCATTTATGCATCCACTTTGCACAAACCCATCATATCAATGAATAATTCCAAGTAAGGTTTCAGAATCAAAAGGTCACTATATTTCCAATCATCCTCCAAAAATCCTAACTCAAAATTATTATTAATATAATTGTCTTATGCAAAATTATGAAGTTACAAAAACTTCTATGAACTACCCACAGCAGTCAACAATAACAGAAAGCAAATAATATCTAACATCCAATAGAATAATAATGCTTTCACATAATACAACAATCAATTACACTAAGTAATATATTCAAAGAAGAAATATCAACATAGAAAGAGATATTCACACTTAAAAAAATCTCAAACTAATCTAAGAAATAAATAGGGAATGTCCCTTCTAATCTATCAGTCAAAATATCTGAGAAATTTGAAGGCACATTTGCCAACCATGGAAAAACTTTTGGAGAGCTTTCATGTCGCCTCCAAGGCGCATTTACTCTGCGCCATGTGGCGCTCAATCTAAGGGTTGAAGTTTTGGTTAACTCAATCCTATAGTACTCTCTTACAAAAGCTACCACTAGCCTCCTATAACCCGGGACCACGTTGACCTCCCATAGCCGATCTAACACCGCTTGCCATTCGGGTGAAAGAGTGTTCATCAAAGCCGTCACCTTCTCAAAATCCGGCATAAGATAACCATTCCGAGATGATTTCGTATCATCCGATTGACCCCGACCACATGTGATACTAAATCACCGTTATGCCACCGATAATTAGCTAACTCTTTCATCAGCCTTTTAAGTCTTGCACTTCCCTCGTCCGTTCTCGGGATTGCGGGTATCCGTGCATAACGCATCATAGTTCCTGCAACAAATGCAGAACTAAAAATGGATTACTTATAATCCATAATGTACATAAGGGAAAATACATAATTTTTCATGATTCATGCAGAATAAATAATGGATTACTTATAACCCATATAGACATAATTGAAAAAGAAACAGATTCTTTTCCCTTTTCTTTTTTTTTTTTTTTTTGGGTCAACGGTCAACGGGTCAACGCAGGTCAACGGTCAACGGTCGCCGGTCGTCGGGCTTGCCGGTCGGACCGGTCGGACCCGGTCGGACGAACCGACCGGCACGTGCCGCGCGCGTGCGCGGGATGCGTCGCAGACGTCAGCCGGCACGTGCGCGGCATGCGCCTGGCTTCCATGCGGGTCGGGTCGGGTCGCCGTCGGGTCGGGTTGCCGGCCGGTGATCGGCCTTCCAACGGTCGTCGGCGATGACGTCATCCCGGCGGGTACCGTGACGTCACGGTGACGTCGCACGCGTCGTTCGGGCCGCGACCGGCGCGTGCCGGTTGGCCGTCCGGCGGCGCGCACGTGCCGGTTTGCCGACCGGCGCTTGTGTCGCACGCACGCGCGAGCGAGCCCGGCGCTTCAGCGCGTGGCGCCCACGCGCAGCGGCTTCTGGCCGCGTGTGTGGGCGCGTGCGGCGTCTCCCGGCGGCGGTCGACCCGTCGACGGACTCTTCTCGACGAGTTCTTTCACCCTATGCCTTCGTAAATTGATTTCGACTTACGGAAACTCGAAAAAATGGATGAAAAGTGCTCGGGTGTCGGGATTTCTCACCCCGATCGTGTCGGCCGAATATTTTCTCAAAAAATCAATCATAAAACATCAAAGGGGTCGGGAAAACATGAACTAGGGCTCTGATACCAATGTTGGGAATGTCGGATTCCCAAAAACTGGATTCGACACTAAATCGAACCCCTAAAACGAATGCGGAAGACAAGCCCGGGAAAAACATGTATCACCGATCCTAAAGCACACCACGGAATCGAGCGTACCTTGTTAGCCACAGATTAAACACTAACGCCGATAAGAGGAAGAGAAAACCGATCCTGTTCGATCCGATGACGTCGATTGGCCTTGAAGGGAAGACGGCGTCGCCTTAAGCGCTTTGGTTTTCTTTTGGAGGGAGAGAGGGAGAGGAACGTACGTACAAAATGCCAAAGGGTGTGTTCCTCCCTCTCTTTCCTCCCTTATATACGTTCCTCCAACAGAAAGGAACGTACCCCTTCATCCATGGGCCCTAATATTGTGGGCCGGGCTTTCAGGCCCAACATGGGCGGACGGGCCTTAAGCCCATCACATAAAACCATCATGATCTGATCAAGAGAACTCTTTTCCTGTTGCTTAGACCTCATTCATCTTTTGCAGATTGTTCTAGCTGTCAGTACAAAGCTCCAAGTGATAATAACACAATTGTGCGTGCAGAGTTGCTCTCAAATTCTGTGACTCGAGGGACCTGTCTTGTGAAGCCCAATGACGACTTGTTCTGATTCAGACAACCTAAATGGCTCCTCCATCTCATCCAGTTCGTCATGATCCAGGTTTGTATTGCTACTGTCTCATCACTTCAACAAAAAGATATAATGAACAAAGCAAGCAATTTAACTCCCATGTAAAGTATAACGGGCTAAAAGATTGAGTGCCTCCATCAGTCTAGCTGCTGAAATCAATGGACAACAACTAGAAACAAATAAGACAACTTCAGGCATTACATTTTCTCCTTTGATTTGGTTGCAGAACTCCTTTCAGCTGGCGTTCTTTGCATGGACATGGGTAAGTCTCTTCGAGCAAGGTCAATTGAAACGTTTGTTTGTTTCGATTGTTAGCTGATCCTGTTTGCAATAACAGTATGAGTTTGGCCTTAGATCTTGCTTCAACCAAGAAACACAAGGCATTGCCTTAAGGATTTCTATCGGTGTGGCAGTGCAGATCCTGTGTGGTTATGTGACAATGCCCCTTTATGCGCTTCTCTCGCAGGTACAATATCACAAATCCTAGAGTCTCATTCATGTCACTTATGGTACATTCTAGGATCCAGCCTGGAGAAACGGCGAGATTGGTTTTTATAGAGTAGGGATATGCTCTGCAAGGTGCTTGCATAATCGTTTGTGATGTTGTGTCCAAGCAGATGGGCTCCGGGATGACAAAGGCTGTGTTTTCAGACTGCGTAGTGGAAGGTCTCAGGAAATGGCACAAGGATGGGCTTTCAAAGAGCAGATCGATTTCAACCATAACCTCTTCGAGACCATCTTCGTCCGACACTTTGATTTCGGATAGGTACCTGCAAAACCAGGCCAATGAACTTACCTCAGAAACCGTCACAAGCCCTCCTTCTAGCCCCACCAATGTGGCTGAAGACGCACTGCAACATCACTGCATCCCTAGTGCGTCGATGTTTGTTGACACACGAAATTACTGAGGAAGAAAGTCCAGTGATCAAAAGCAAGAGGGTTGTTTACGATGGGGAGATCTCCTTTGCCAGCAGCTGGAAAGACTCGGGACGCTTAAAGCCGATAACCGAAGGAGACATCTCTGATCAGTTCACTGGATTCGATTGGTGACGTCCAAGTTGGATGTGAATCCAGTACCTTCTGTACATGGTATAGCAACTCCTAATGTACTGAGAAGTGTTCTCCTTAAAGTACTGAGAAGTGATCTCTTTTTCAAGGATCTTCCATTCCTTCATGTTCTTCAGATTGGTCCGGTTTACTTCTCTTGAACATTGTCTCTCTTCACGAAGACTTTTGTGCTACGGATTCTTAATTGGAACAATTCTGAAATGAATCAATAGAATTGTGGAGAGATCAGTATTGAAATTGGAGTTAATCGAGTTACCGTCATGGGAGACGAGATGAGACTAGGGGAGAGCGGTTCGAGAGTGGATAAACTATTGGTCCTAGCCTCGGACTTATCTTTCAGGTATATGCTATTGAATAAGGAACTTGATACCTATCTTCTAGCAGCATTTTATAATAACAGTGAATCTAAATTGGAATTTCCATTGATGTTCACTCTAACCTTGAATATTCACGAAGGTTGTGTGGCCATTTGTTGTTTATAACTAATAAAGAAATATTTTCATTTTAATATATTGATTCTACACAACATGAAAAACATAATACTTTAAAAATGACAAATATATTATACGTGTGAGCTTAAGCACTCATTAACAAAATCCTATTTATAAAGAGGAATCTCGTAAGTGAGTGTTCTGTTACTCATTAAGCGCAAGATAGTCAATTGCCACGTGTGCTGATACATTTACATTGTAAAGAAAATCGAACAAAATACTAGTGGAGAGAATATTTGTAAGGATGTATTAACCTATGTCTTCACATGAAGATCTAGTTAGAGTTCTTGATATTCCATTGTCCATATTCCCATATTGATTCATATGCATATTTCGAAACTTCAACGGCGAAATTACTATTGGAGTAAATGTGTTATACTATATCAATTTAAGATTTTTCGGGAGGTGATATTATTTTGCAATAGATATATCATGACAGCAATTTGGGATTTTTAACGGCATGACTCCTCGTTTCACTTTACATCACTTTCGTAATTTTTTTCACCCACTCGACAAAGAATCATCAAGAACGGACGTGAAGAGGAATCCCAGAGCGCACAAGCATTTCCGCAGCCTCCCTCCTTCGGCGGAGCATCCCCCGCAGCGACGGCGGAGCGTAAAGGGTGATGTCATTGTCTTCTTGCTCCGTCGCTGAATCCGGGAGAGGAGAGAGATGGTACTGCCGGTGGTGAAGTTAGGAACCCTCGCCGTGAAAACCTTCAGCAAACCCATCGCCAATCGCATCAAGAAACAAGCCACCCATCAACCCAAGTTCAGACAGTTCATCATCAATCTTGCCCAGGTTTTCTTTTTGATCTCTCTCTCGTTTTCGTCGATAAAGATGCCTTCTTTATGCAATCGTCTCACATGGGTCGAATTATTTTTTGTTGTTCTTAGTCTCTGATCATTAATTTCTGCGAGCGTGATATTGGGTTTTGGACCTTTGGTCCTGTCTGTGTTCCGTTTGTGACTTTTGAGCAAGTTGGACTGCCAGCGGTTGATGATTGGGAAACCCCTGTTGTTTCCGATTAGGCAAATCACAGGTTCGCCACGCAAATTCAAAGGCGCATTTACGGTCGCGCAACCGATGTTGCCATACGGCCTTTGAATGAAGAGAAGGCTGTCCAGGCTGCTGCTGATCTTGCTGGTGAACTGTTTGTGTTCTCGGTATGTACTAATACTTTCCCATTTCCTGTTCCTTCCCCAGATGTGCTGGCAATTGAATTTTGCGGTGATTGATGCTTGCGCACGAACTTATAGCGAGAGGATATCAATGGAACAAAATCAGGGAACTTTTTTTTGACTCCGAGTTATGAATAAGAATATTTGGGTGGTGGCCTGTTTAGTTATGTTGCAGCCTCAAAATCATTTGAGATTACATGATATGGTTACCTTTTGTTCTCAAGAAGGTATGGAACATGTATTTGATTAGGAGTGTATTGGATAACTTAGGGAAATTGTTGTTCAGGTTATTCTATTATGCTTTTCTTGGCATTCGAGAGATTGTCGCGGTTAATATTTTCGTCCCTTCATTTTGGGTTACACCAAAGTGCTGCTTATTTTCCTTAAAACCGAAACTGTATTTTTTTGTCCCTCTTAAACGTTAAGAAAATGTGGCGGAGACACATTTTACTGGTCATTCTACCTGTTGGATAAGTCCAATGAATATTTGTAGCTGTTATGAGCTCTCTGTGTGATTTACTTGAATGTTCATCCTTTGCACAACAGCTTGTCAAATTGAAAGGTTGCAGTCATACAGGGCGTGCTTTACATAATTTTCAGTGAGGACTTCCGTTTTCCTCCTTTTGGAAAGTTTCTCCTACAGGGGATATATCTATCCAGTTAAATGCTAAATTGATGACTGTGCTAGCTGCAAGCATATTCAATATACTGATTTTCTCACCGTTATGACCTCCCATTTTTTGGGTCATTCTCGCGTTCTTAAAATGATTCTTGCACTTCCTCAGGTGGCTGGAGCAGCTCTTATATTCGAAGTCCAAAGAAGTTCTAGATCAGAGGCAAGAAAAGAGGAGTTGCGCAGACAGGAGCTAGAGGTATCCAGCAATATGAGTTTTCCTGCTTGCTTCCCTTTTCCTTTCTCTCTCTGGGTTGTCATAGAAGTTTCTGTGAGGCTTTCCTATCAATTTGTTTTATGCTTCATATGCATTGAAATTACATTGTATTTGGCTAATTGGCTATGTTGCGACATTTGTCAATTTACCTTTCATCAAATAAAGGTACTTGGTGTTTTATATCAGTGTCAATTGAGCAGCTGAAGGAGCATGGATATAATGTCAGAAACTTTCTTATGATCTGTTATTGTCCTGAGTCACTACTATTAACTGCCAAATTTTCTTCCGTAATTAACTTTGCGGCACTATTACTTTCACATGGTAGTGGCGAAAGCAAATTTCTTGAGGAGTGACAGAAATGTTTGTTCCGGTCTGACAAAGTTGCTTGCTACATCATATATATAGACAGCTCTGTGCTCTTTCTCCTTATTAATTTATTGTGTACCATGGCGTAGGCAATGAAAAGGAGAGATGAAGAATTAGCTAGAGAAGTTGAGCTACTTAGACAGAGATTTGAAGAACTGGATCGACTTGCCAAAGGACGTGGACTTACTGGTATAACGCAAACACGCACAACCGTAAATGAGAGTACAGGACCATCTTGATCTCTGTACTTATAGATCACACTATAACTGACCAATATTGTGAACTCAAATATAGAACAGCTATCAGTTGGCTGGAGCCTTGATTTTTTTTTACTAATTGGGTCAAGCAGATTAAACTACTTTGGACCTAAATACAGAATTATGAAGCATGATTTGAATAATTTTCTCGTTTCCTTTGGCTAATTTTTTTTCTTATGTTTCTGTCTGTTACTGTTCATACGCCTTTTAGATGTTTGCCTGGGTGGTCATTCTGATGATTAATGACGTTGGATTACAAATTGTGTGTCATTCTTTTTAAATGTGTTCTTTCTTCAGAAGGCTTCCGTGGGGATTCCTGAAAAGGGTTGGTTAGTCATCACTAAATCGTGGGAATTCATGTTGATTGTATATGTGCGCTTGTGCTTGCCTTTGTGTGTATGAACAACAGAAATCTCGGTCAGTTGTATTGTAAATTGTTTGGATTGCTAGATGGCAAGTGTTTTGACATGTAAAGATGAGCACTTTCATTGACGATAACTTGTAATTTCGACATTTCTCTTATTCTATATTTGTGATGAACATGAAAAAAACTTTAGCAGTATAAATAGGACAAGGGCTTCTTGTCGTACGGAATTCCATGGTTGGTGTTCCTCATCATCTTCTTCTGTTTAGCAATAATGGTCATCTAACCTTGACAGCTGAAAGTGGAAGGATCAATGGAGCAGATTTTGGAGCTCTTGATCAAAACAATCCATATAAGTGGACTCAAGCTTTTTGTCCAGTAAAATTTCTCTAATCTTAGCATGGTTCTCTCGCACTTCGTTCCCGTATGCATCTCCTTCATCCATCACTGTATTCACAGCCTTACACACAGATTCCTTAGTCAGGCGCCCATCTTCTTCGCCTTTCTCTACTTCGACTCCAACCTTCAAGTTGTTGCCCATCATCCTCGCATTGAATATCTGATCGCCCACTTGCGGCAATAGCACGAGCTGACACTTGTTGACAAGTGCTTCAATCGTCGAGCTGGTTCCGCAATGCGTAATGAAGCAACCAATGGCTGGGTGCTGAAGTATCAACTGTTGTTGGACCCAACCGCCGTGGACTATACCCCGTCCTTGAACCCTTTCTTCGAATCCCTCTGGCAAGGCTTCCTCAATTGATGATGTTCCGAAAGGTGGCTTGAGTGCTGCTAGGAAAGGCAATCCCGTAAGTTCTAAACCCAGCAGTAGTTCTTGGAATTGATCCTTCTGCATTGTGCATTCACTTCCGAATGCACAGTAAATCACCGAGCCATCCTTGAAATCTCCTAGCCACTCAACCCATTTCTCATCTAAAGCAGATGTCGGTGGCTCGGGTATGACCGGTCCAGAAAGCAAAATAGGCTTCCCAAACTGGCTTTTCAGGTACTCAATGTAGGGCTGCTCAATTTCTCGGCACGATCTAAAGCTCAGTATGTCGGACTCAACATATCCAGCGAACATACGATCTGAGAACCCGATATTGCTGCCGTAAGTCTTGTACCTTATTGCGATCAGGGCTCTCGCCTCGTGGAGGTGGAGCTTGATTGATGAATTTGGGTAGCCAGCTGGGGGGACCATGTAGTCGGCCTCCGTTAACTTGTGCGCACTGAGGTGTCTCGCCGGAGATAGGGTGTAGCTGACAGTTACGGGGCTGATGATGCAATAATGGACTGACTTGATCCCCAAGTCACGTGCGATGGCGGGCAGCCAGTGAGTGAAGTCATGGAAGACACAATGAGGCTTCAGGGTCTGAAGGAGTTGGCGAACCGTGGGCTCGGTGTGGTCCATGGCGGTCATGATGAGCGGGTGAAGCGGGTAGGGCACGTCGGAGGTGGTCTCTGCATCGGGAGGGAGTCCCTCCACGTGAGGGATGGCGATCGGAACGAATGTGATGAGGTCGGGATGGCGGTTGAAGTGCTCCAGCTTGGCTTGGGTCCTGGGAGGGACGAGGAAGGAGATCTTGTGGCCTTTCTTGGCTAGCTTGTTGGCAAGGTGAAGGAATGGAGTCAGGTGGCCCATTGCCAACCAGGGGTACATTGCAATGTGCAGTCTTGATTCACCCATGATGATCCTGGCCAATCCAATAGAGAATTAAAAGACCTCGTTATCATGCATGACCTTCAGGTATTGCCACGGCACGTCTCAAGCAAAAATTTGCAAGGATGTTGCATTTGAGGATTTGCTTGGAAAAGAAATGCAAACATGAACCACGACGGTGGCAGATGACTTTATCATAAAGCTCTCCTGTAACACGGTCGTGAGCTCTTTGATCCCAAAAAGAAACATCAGATCACGAGCTATTTTTAGGATTGTGCAACTTGAAGCCTCAACTGATCACATGATGTCATTTTGCCTTTTAAAGACAACTATATATAGAAAGATGGTAAGGACTGATCTCTTTTAACGATTTACCGATTTTGAACTGACATTCCATATTAAGATTGGAATTTAAAAAAAAAAAAAACACTATGAAAATATACGAAATACTAAGTTGTTTATTCCGAAATAACGTTTTCCTTTTTGGGGAGTTTTCTATAAAACTTGGAAACAGAGGAACTTAGCTTAGAATATGCAAATCTTAAATATTTGACGTTTGATATTTCAAGATTTGGCATCTTTATAACATTATCTAAAAGCGTATGTAGGTTGAGATGTTTTGCTAATCAATTATGGAAACTGCGGCAAGGAATTAAACGTAAGAGAGAAACGTAATAGAACATGAACAAGATGACGTTGTGAGATCATCACATCGCAGTGCGACACAAAATTGCAGGAAACTATCAAGGAAGGAAGAAGGAAAAGCAAGAAGAATACCCGTTGGACAGAAATGTCAAAATGCACAGTGATTCTGTAGGGCAAGAGAGGAAGATCAAGAGACTATTAAAGGGAGAAGGAGGGACAGAAAGAACTGAATCTGTTATGTTGGCTATATTTTCTCCAAAATTCGTGGAAGCAGCATAGGTGCAGTCTGTCATCTTTTCTTTGCAGTTGCTCCAACCCCTACATAAATGCTTTCCGTACATTCATGTAGTCGGTCGTTGTATCAACGGATATGTCACTTAAAGCTCGTGAACTGCACATTTTGAGGTGCCTTAACTGACCGCGCTCCATGAATGAACCCTCGAAGGCTTCGGCCTCTTCCACCCGACTCTGCAGGTTTTTGGAATCAATCTCCTCCTCTTCATTTAACCATTTTTCATAGTTATCATTTGATTCTAATTTGAAGCTCCTGTCACAGTTTGACCTCTATCACAGCAGATTTACGTTTAGCCCGGTTGGGAAGAAGCCAATAGAGAAATTCTCATGGCTGGGTTCAAATTCACATGCTAAAGCATTTTAATGCACTGTGGTCAATTTTCTCGCATTCTGTCAGCATAAAAGGCAACTACTGTTATTGGACAAGCTTCGTGGGAGCAAAGCCAGAATGAAGGAACTGACCATCAACCGGCTGAAAATATGTCAAATGAAAGCTTTCAAAGCTCAGCAGAATATTTTTATTGCCCAATATTACAAAGCCACTTTCTTCCATTATTGATAATTTCTTGGCCATATCAAATCCACTCTGACGTAGGAAACAAATTCCATTACCAAGTGTATACTTTCCCATGAGGAGGGTCGTTGACCCAAGTACAAGAAACCAGAGAAATAATCAGGATGCAAACTACATGATGTGTGTGGCGGGAAAGACAGCAGAAACCTCAGCTACACAATCTACATTTTCTTCCGAGAATTTATTGGATACAAAATAAATAGCAACCAAGGCATCGAATTTTTTCTGGCCAACTAGGTATCGGCAGTGTCCAGCAAGCTCTAGTGTTCAACTGAAGACCATGAATTTGCTTCAACCCAATTAAAAGCTATAGGGCTCAGAAAAGCATCAGGAATGCCGAAGGAATTGACCAAAGCGAGCGCGTGCGGTCTCAACTCACTGCAGAGTTTAGCCACTTCCTTCCGTACAGCAGCGGCATTCTCGGTCGATAAGTAGCCATACCGCAAGAATGAAGCATCCTCTTCCATGCAGGTCATGGCATACATGGATCTCAGCAGAGCCAGCATGTCCTGCAGATAAATACAAAGATTTGCATATTCAGTACAGCCCAAAGCACAGTGCACAAAAGCGCACGCGATACAGCACTCCAAGGCTTATAAGTCTCGTATACGTAGCACTACAGGACAGCTTGTCATGTCATCTAATTCATAGATAAAGGGGACGAAAGCAAAAAAAAAAAAATTGTGGAAACAAATATCCTTCAACTAAAGGTGCATATAATACCCTCTTTCTAATGGATACCTACCCGAAATCATGGGGTCATTGACAAATCAAGAACATGTTTAATGTGCATTATAATTTTGGCTACAACGATGGGCTTTAGACATTTGCAGCGATTTTTTACTGTAGCTTCCTGAAGGCTTCACCAATTAAGTACCATAAGATTAGACACAGAGATATTAACGTCCAACATTTCTTACTTAGTGTTTTGGCACTTTTCACATTTATTATGACTGCGAAACCAGATGCCAGAAGAGAAGCAGATCTACTTTCCAATCATTTCCTTATTTTTTTTCATTTAAATCATAGATAGCCTACTGTGTTATTTTAGTAACATTAAATCCTATCAAACTGGCCAATAATAAACTGCTCATTCCTCGAAGTGAATGTTATGTCAGTATTGGGGAGAATAAATGCAGATTTACCTTCAATGAACCAGCTGGTGAATTTTCTTCAACTTCTACGAAATTTTGCAGTACACATCGTTCTGAAAAAGCTCGACCCAAGTCTTCTGCAAGCTGGTAACTCTGGGATGGTGAAAGAAAACAATTTAAGAGAGAGAGAGAAAGGGAGATTTCTTCAGAGACATAACATGTACTCACCGAAGGGGGGGGGGGTTTATTTTCTTCATTTCGACATAACATGTACTCACCGAAAGCAATGCATGCTCTTTCCTTTCTCCTCGTGCTTGACGTTGCAATATCTCCTCAGCAAAACGATTCAATAAATCTCTCTCCCTCACATGGAAGGCATCAACCTGGAACTGGCCGCTTCTAAGCACAGTGTTGGGGAGCTGCTGAGGTAGCACGGGGCATGGTCCATTCATGTGTTCCAATCCCAACCCTTTAAATGGCTTATTTCTCTTTCGAGCCGCTAGATATTCAGCAAAGAGCGTCTTGCTTATCTGAATTCACAATAGAACACATTCGACTGAGAAAACCTTTTAAGAGCACAGATAATTAGTAGGAAGTATCACCTATTGCATCGCAAGTAAATTATACAGAAGCAAACTACTAACTAAGATGAGTAGTTCATGCTGATAAGACAGATATAGCATGAGATGGAACAAGGTGTTACAAGCATGTAACCCATAAAAGGAAAAGGGAACAACAAAAATATCAGGGCTCCATGTCTTAACCGGTTCAATGGAGGCCTTTTCAAGTACATATAACAAGATTTAGAACGATCTTTTTGTTCATTTTCCCACTTTTTGCAGGGTGACAGATGTTTGCACCCATCTGTGGTTACGGCTCTGCAATTTTCCTTTTTAGAGAATCAAAGATAAAAATAAACAAACGAAAAACTAGTCGAAATGTTCACTTTTGCAGCCCTAATGATGATAAAAATGGAAAAAGCCGCTTATACATATATTTTATGTGCTTGGATGGCAATTCATTGTCTATTGCACTTTTCACTACTTCAGACAAAAATAGAGACCTAAGAAAAGTAGGAAAGAAGAAGAAAAAGGGACCATCCCAAACATGCTCATATTTACAGAAATTACAACTAGAGGGCCGTTCAGAATAGAAGTTGCAAAGTCATGTCACTAATTTTTAACCTAACTACCACATAAACAGTGACCAGTTAAAAGCACTCAAATCTATTCTGAATTAAACACTAACAGATCCTAAACATGATTTCATATCCATTTCCCTTGGTCTCACTATCAAAAAGAAAATGAACAACAAATCAAATAGACAAATTCACCTCATGTACTAAAGTACTTCAAAATAATTAACTTGTTTTTTCCCTTTTGCAGTAGGAATTTAAAGGTGACAACCTGTTGCATCAAAACATTGTTGTCCCCTTCAAATGTGGACTGCACATCTTTTTCACCTTTCAAATGGCCAACACGATTTTCAGTCTTTAGGCCTTGTCCTCCACAAGCTTCATGACATTCCTGAAGAGTCCGCATGTTATGCCAGGTAAATGAAGCCTTAAATGCGCTAGAGAGGATGTGAATGGTTTTGTTCAATTCAGGTGTCCGCTTCACGTAAATCATCTTCAAGTGGTTAGCAGAGAAACTCATTGCATATCTGCAATGGAATGGAATAATGCTCAGAACAACATAAATATATGCCAAATTGTCAAACTAGCGACTCAGAATTATGAACTTTAATGTTAGACGTTATATACTTTTAGGCTGATCATATAATAGCTAATGAAATAATGCACCCCAACAAAGTTAGCGATTCAAACAAGCACTCATTAACTGATAAATTTGGCTTGACATTTCTCGTGTGCTTGTTGAATGGCAACAAGTATAAGGAACCCACAACGCTAAAAAATTACATTCCAGAAGGTTTGAACTTAAGGGTAAAAAAGGCTTAGCAACGGGGCAATGGACATATTGCAATTTTTCTAATGCAAAACTAATGAAAGGAGGTCATATCAATTTCTAGGAATGATACAAGGTGCTGAAATAATTCATGATAAATTGAAACCATGTGTCATGGCAATTAAATTAAACCAAAAGGCAAAGTCACTTGATGAGAGTGACAATTATACAATAAAGTCTGCTGCAACTTGCAAATACCATCTTTTTCCATAGAATATTAACAATATCCAACCAATGTAGAAAAGACATCTCATGACATGATATTGAAACACAGACATCCAGCTATTAATGCAATTAAAGAGAGAAAACTAACGTCTTTGCAAGGAGAGGTAAGAGTCTCTGTTGATGACTTGGGTAGTCCAGCAATAGTACTTCAGGCTGGTTGGGTGAAATTGAAAATGCTCGCCTCGACAATGCATACCGTATGGCGATCGCCAAACCAATCTGATAGAATGAACATCAGATACATCATGATGCTTGTATAGCATTCACCTCCAGTCATCGCATAGTAATTCTAAAGTTAACTTGATAACCGATAAAACTCACAAAAGCACTCAACTAAAATTACCTTGGCAGAGTAAATTGCACTGACTGCAATATTTACACGCCCAGCTGTTAATGGGGCCAAGAATGCTGCAAATCTCTGGAAAATAGAAGTGCAACTATCACTTGAGAAACTCCATTGAACATATAAAACATGCTCTCCTGCTGCTATCCAGCTCAAACATGTCAAGAAAAACAAAAAAAACAAAAAAGAACGTAAGAAAGTTGTATGTCTGCAATTTTAGATGTGAATTACTTGATCAGGGTCTTTTATAGCACTAAGATATTCCCCATCTGGTGAAATGTCAGCCACTGAATTCAACAAGTTCTCCCGTGGAATCCGCACATTATCAAACCTAATCCACCGCATTGAAGGAACTTCTTAGACCATACAAAGATATGCACATGTGAGCAAAATTTGCACTGATGAACAACAAGTAATTACCATATCCGACCATTGTCAACACCATTCAGACCAATTTTATGCCCGCAATCGGCTATACGTATGTTAGGACAGATGTTGCCATCTGCATCTCTTATCTGTACTATAAATGCATGGACCCCTTGATTGATCCCATTGATATTGAGCTGGGAAAAAGCCACTGTGTGCGTTGCATGCTGCACAGCCACAATAACAAGTATATTAATAGTAAGGACACACGGTGCTTTCACAACAAAGAAATATGATAAAAAAGTAAGACACAGTGTCATATTTCACGGCTACATACTGCAAGCAAATTTTATTTTGCGAGTAAAAGTGTCATTACATTTGCTGCTCCTCCAATCCAATATTTCTGTGCCGACTCACATGGAGTGTTAATAATAAACTCCCTGGCCCTTGGATCATATGTCGTTACTGTTTCAATGCCTCGAACCTGACAGCACAAACCCCAATAGCAAGCAATCAGTTTAAACAAAAACTCATCAAGGAATAACACACACATTGAATTCACTCATAAATAGGACCCATCAGAAAAGAGAGTCGGTCATAACATAGTTCACCAAAGTTGCATACATTACTCCCATGCCCCAATTCAGTCATCGCAAAGCAACCCTTGACCACATAATTCTCGGTGTCTCTCAACCACTTCACGTGGTGCCGCTCTGTGCCGAAAAATTGGATAGCGCCACCCCTGAAATCCCATCAAAGCAAACAGATGTAAGCATCCTTAAAATCACACTAATCTTAGGTAAAGGATACGACACCCCAAACAGATGCACCAAATTCACCTAAGCAGAAAAGTAATGCGGGACGCAGACCAAGCGCATTAACAACATATGCAGAAAAACATAGGAGACTTACAGAGCCACGAAAGAGAGAGATTCCTCCCATCTCTGCGAAAATTGCCAGACAACGAACAGAATAAACAGAGAATTCAATTCAATTCTCCATAATCGTATCCGACCAAGTACAGAGTTCAACAGTAATGAGTACCAACATCATGAAAATAACCATCTTGCTCCAATGCTAACTAAAAGTCAACTACCCGAGAACACAATCGCGGTTCCATCATCGAAGCAAAAACTCAAAACCACACAAGCGAGACGCACCACAAGAAGAAGTGGACCCCGAGCTTGATCGCCAGCGAGTGGTCGTATATGTCGGCCACCTCCTGCAGCGCCAACATCCGCAGGTCCTCCTCCACGGTGCCCGCCGTGAGCCACCCTCGAACACGCCCCTCTCGAGCAGAAACTCGATCCTCCTCATCGTCATCTCCCGCTGCTGCTCCATCGACTGGTTGTAGTCCGGCGCGACGAAGACCCGGCCGCCCACCCGCCGGGGGTTGAAGAGCTTGCTCTGGGTCATGAGCCCGAACAGCCAGTCCCGCTCCACCACGTTGTGGCCGTCCAGGAGCGCCCGCATCGCGGCGACGTCGAAGCCCGCCGGCTCGGCGAGCTCGGGCGGGGAGTAGTCGAGGCACGGGGCGCCGGAAAGGGAACGGGTCTGGGGAGACGGGTCTTGGGTCAGGTGGTTCTTGATGACCCGGGCACGCCAAAAGGCTCGATCCATCGTCGGAGGGGGGGGGGAATCGGAAGGGCTCTCGACGGAGCGAGGAGAAGGTAATCGGAGCTTCGTCGCCGGCGAACGAGAAGCGAAGTGTAATCCGGAAAGATGTTTGACTTTTCGGACTGAGAAGAAGTGGCTTTAAAGGCGGGGGAAGGAGGAAGACGGAGAGGCGTGTCGGTTTCCCTCGTGTTGATCCTACCAACAGTCATCCATTTGGCTTTGACAGGAGATAATGACACCCAAAAGGGGAGAATTAAAAAAAAAAAAACAAAAAAAGCCTTCAATATATTGCAATGGTGTGAATTCAGTTTTAAATTTTTTTTTTACTAATTTAGTTCTAAATCTTTTACAATTATATCAATTTAGTCCATTCGGCCAAAATCGGCCGACCGGCGACGACGGACGTCGATCTACGGCGAACGATTTTTTAATAATCTTTTTTTATTATTTTTTTAAGAAAAAATTTTTTTTTTTTTTTTGAATTTTTGAATTTTTTTTCCTATCTTCTTCTTCTCCCTAGGTTAGCCTCGCCGGCCACTAACGAAGGCGAGCCTCGCCCAACACGGTGAGGCCGCGTCGCCCGGCCAAGGCGAAGCTCGGCCTCGCCTAGCCATGGCGAGGTCGAGCCTCGCGATCCGGCGATGGCGGCCTCACCGTCGTTGGGCAAGGCTCGCCTTCGCCGGTGGTCAACGGGGCGAGCCTGCGCCAACGACGGTGCAAGGCTTGGCCTCACCCGACCTCATCGGCCTCGCCAATGGCCGGCGAGGATGACCTCGCTTCGGCCCGCCTATTACCGGGCGCAAGCCCGGAAGAAGAAGAAGATAGGAAAAAAAAAGGAAAAAAAATTAAAAAAAGATTAAAAAAATTATTAAAAAATCGTTCGCCTGCCGGTCGGTGTCCACGTCAGCGCCGGCCGGCTAGTTTTGGTCGGATGGACTAAATTGGCACAATTGTAAAAGGTTTAAAACTAAATTGGCAAAAAAAAAAAAGTTTTTAGATTTGAATTGACACAATCGTAATAGGTTTAAGACTTTTTTAGTAATTCTCCCCACCCAAAAGTGGTTCCAAAACTTTGACCAATTATGAAATTTAACTTATAAATTTTTAATTGAGTGATCATCATGAAAAATATCAAATTAATGAAAATCTAATTCATGAATTTTTAATTGAATTATTATCATGAAAATCCCAATAGTAATGAACTAATACGTTGTCTTTTATTAATTTTTGTTAAATTAAATCAACAATAGGAAAAAAATCATAAATTGATACATCTGAAAATCTCAGATCAGTATATCCGTCAACTGTCATATACCGTGCAACTTATCAATTTGACAGTAGAATTTATCATAATTATACAAATTTGGATTTTTTGTGATTAAAAAATTAATTGTGAGTAAATGTATCATGTGTATAGATTTAGGGTTTTTCATAATATTAATTACTTTTAATTTTTTCAATCTAACCTCTATAATTTTTATACATAATTCACGTATTATATTAAAATATTTAATGTCGTCTTTTTAATTTTAGGACGGAGTCCACTTATTATTGGTCCGAACCTATCTCGGCGCGTGAAATTTGTGCGACATCCGCGATTGATCATAGCCCACGTACGTAGGAAACTGGCGGTTGATGGGGATGGTACCGTCTCTCTCTCTGTCGGAACATTAGCGTTTCCGAACCGGGTCGTGCACGAACGTGATCATCTCGGGAAGTGTGCCGATTGGATACCATTTAATATTCAAAACAATATCTTTACTAAACAAGCAACTCATTCTAGAATATCAGAGTTCTTTTTTGCTGGTTCGTTTCCCCTCATATTCTCCGCATTCTTAAAAGAATTTATTTTTCTCTCATAATTTGTTCTCTTTTTTCGGATGAGGGAGGGATTAAATGCAAAAGATTGGGTAATTTGAGGACTGAGGTTGATGCTCCTCCACGAGAAAAGGTGATTTCTGAGGCGATACTGGATGAATGCTAGCGTACAGTGTTTGGTAAGCTGTATTCTGGAGGAAACGTAAACTTTCAAGCTTTTATTACCACAATGAAGAAAGCTTGGAAGATAGATTCAGTTACCTTTGCACAACGTGAATCAGGCATCCTTTCTTTTACTTTTGATTCTGTGACGGACAAGGAAAGAGTGTTAGCAAATAGTCCCTGGTCCTTTGCAAGCAATTTGTTGATCCTTAAACCATGGGAGCCCAATAAACCGGCGCAATGTTATAAGTTCACCAGCTGTGCATTTTGGGTTCAAATCAAGGCCTTCCTATGGAATGGTGTTATGAGGAGGTAGTGTCTCATATAGCTAAAATACTGGGAAATGTGAAGGAAGTAAAAGTGGAAAAGAAGGGTGTGGCTGTTCAAAAAGTGGGGAGAGCAAGAGTAGAGCTAAACCTGGATACACCTTTAAGTCCAGGTACGCTTTATAACCTAGGAGAGGGGAAAGTTTGGTTGGATTTCAAGTATGAGAGGTTACCTTGCTATTGTTATTCATGTGGAAGAATTGGTCATTTTGCAACAACTTGTGCAGAGGCTCCTTTTGATATAGACAAATATGAAGATAGGATGATCCAAAGGTTTGGGCATTGGTTAAAAGCAGAGGAAAAGGAAACCAGTCCGTTTTGGCAAATCTTTTATGGAGATCGGGTGGATGAAGAGGAGGAGACACAAACAGAAAGTAATAATCCGAGAACTAAGCACTCAAATAGTCATTTATTCGGCGAGCATACGAAAAGAAATTTTACAGCTTCACCTCAAGTACAAAACAGGGCGAGAATAAAATCTTACTATACCCGCACACCAAGTGGATCGGCACCAGGACAAAGGGAAGGGCGGTATGAACCTTGACGAGCCATAACAGCGGCTTTTGCCGGCTAACAAAACACCGTCCTGGACAAAAAGAAGGTTCAAAAAAGGAGAGCAGAATTTTAAAAAGTTCCCCGACAAAGAAATTAAAAAGGTACACCCCATATAACTCTATCCCTTTAGAGTTGGCGGATTTTGATGAAGCAAACCGGGATACTCCTATTAGTCTTTCGGAAGGCACGATGGAATGGGCTTTGGTGGCTAGAATAAGCCACCGACTTACAAATGAGGATGATATGTTGGAACCGTCGGGGTTGGGCACACCACCGTGAGGTTCAAAATCTGAGAGCCATTGTGGCTCAAGAAAGGCCCGACTTGATTATGCTATTAGAAACAAAAAACAAAGAAAATGTGATCTTTCGTGTAAGGAGACAGCTGAAATTTAAAAATAGCTTTGTGGTGAACCCGATAGGCATTGCGGGGGTATGGCGGTACTATGGAATGATGAAGTTGAAATAGAGGTGGAATCTAGTTCACGGGAAATGATAAACTTAATATGTGAAGATCATGAAAGCCGAATCAAAATGCGAGTTACTTGTGTGCATGCTCCAAATCTCTTTCGGGACAGATTAAAATTATGGGATGAGTTGAGACAAACCAGCTTTTCTAGTAGACTTCCATGGGTTTGTTTGGGAGATTTTAATGAAATATTATACTATTGGGAGAAGTTTGGAACGAGGATGGCAGAAAATTATAGAGTGCAGACCTTCCAAAATTGCTTAAATGATTGCTCGTTAATGGAAATTGATTGCGAAAGGGTGTGCTTTTACCGGTCAAATAACGAGCAAGGGCTGATTTGGTTAAGGAGAAACCTGAATCGGGTTTTTTTGTTCTCTAGATTGGAGGCTATCGTTCTGGAAGCGTGCGTATGCCCTCCCAAATTGGTCGACCATAGTCCTCTATTATTGATGAGTAATGCTCCACTTGCAAAGAAAAGAAGAGAGTTCCACTTTGAGGCTTTTTGGACTGAAGATGAAGAGTGCAAGCAAATTGTTAAACAAGCACGGCACTCTCCAACCCATTATAAAGTAAGTTTGGGAGACAGATTAATGGCAGTAAAACAGGCTTTGAAGGAATGGAGCAAAAAGAAGTTCCCAAATAGCCAAAGTCGTATAAAAGCCCTAAAAACAAGAGCTTCAATCCTTAACAAACAACACGAGTTTTGAACCAAGGAGAAAATAAGATGAAGCTCTTGAAAGAAGAAATTGAAATCCTATGGAGGCGAGAGGAGATGTTTTGGGGTTTAAGATCCAGGATTAATTGGCTATGATGGGGAGATAAAAACACGAAATATTTTCATGCAGCAACTATTCAAAGGCGACACAAGAACAAAATAACTATGTTGAAGAATACATCGGAGCGGTGGATAAGGGACAAGCAAGAACTTCAGCACCTCATCATATCTTTTTTCAAAGATTTATACGCCTCGGCAGGCCCAAGGAATTGCCAACCAATATTAGATCAATGCCCAACACTAATTGGAGATGATATTAATGCATGTCTAGTGGCGGAAGTATCCATGGAAGAAGTACATAATGCTGTTTTTTTTACTTGGTCCAAATATTTTATTACCAACATCTGCAGTAATGATGTTTTTATTATTTCTTAGAAAAATTGAAACATATCTTGAATTCGAATTGACCAATATCGATTAAACTTCTCATATAAGATAATATCGAAGGTTTTGGCAAAAGACTTAAAAATCCGGGGAACAAAGTGCTTTTGTTAGTGGGAGATAGATTCAAGATAACATTTATTTTAAACATCAATTGAGGATGAGAAAATGGAAAAAATAGGTGTTAGACATGCAAAAGGCCTACGATCGCATTGAATGTGATTTCCTAGAAGGATCTTGTTGAAAATGGGTTTTTGTGCAAAATGGGTTAATTGGATAACAATGTGTATGATTCAAAGACATCAAATTGAATTTCTTCCTTTTTCAACCCTACCAGAGGTATAAGGCAAGGGGGACCCCTTATCACCCTATCTTTTCATTTTGGTGGCAAATAGTTTATCTTCTTTGATGGGAAAAGCTCTTCAGGATGGGAGTATAAGGGGATCGAATAGATTCTGCCCTACTTTGACTTACCTTTTATTTGCAGATGATTCTATTTTCTTTTTGAATGGATCCATACAGGAATGTCAAAATGTTGCGTCAATTCTAAATCGGTATTGTTATGCATCGGACAACCGTAAAACCCGAACAAGTCCGGTATTTTCTTTAGTAGAGAGTGTCCCCAACTATTAAGGGATAATATGAGAAGGGAGTTGAGGGTTCCCGAGCTTGATCGGACCGGCAAATACCTTGGGATTCCTTCTAATTAGGGAACATTAAAAAAAATAGGTGTTTGCTTGGATTTTAAATAAGGTAAATATGAAATTGGAAGGCTGGAAGGAGCAAATTATGTCAAAAGCAGGTAAGGAAATCCTTCGAAATCGCAGGCATTACCCCAATATGCCATGTCGGTATTCAAAATTCCAGTTTCGTTTGTAAGGCTATAGAGAGGAAAATAGCCAATTTTTGGTGGCAAAACAATGAAGACAAGAAGCTGGTTTGCATTGGAAGAGATGGGATATCATGAAAATCGAGAAAAGACAAGGGAGGTATGAGCTTTAGAGACTTAACTACGTAAACAAAGCCCTTTTGGGTAAGCAAGTGTGGCGGTTGGTTAAGAATCCACATGCTTTGTGGAGCAAATTGTTAAAAGGGCTTTATTTCTATCACAAAGACTTCGGCATGCCGATCCGTGCACTAAGCCTTCATGGGGCTGGAAAAGTTTGCTATGGGGAAGGGAGGCCATAATGGATTTAGTGAGATGGTCAATTGGAGATGGGAAAAACGTCAACATTAGAACGGATAAATGGCTGAAGAGGGGACTAATAGGAGGACCAGCAAACCGAAATGACCCATAAAAAGTCTCTGATGATGGATTTTGAAATAGAACAGTGGAATGCATCACTCTTGCACAACCTCTTTGACGAACAAACAACTAAGGAGATTCTTGCCATCCCAATTAACCATCAAATTTCAACATATGAACGATATGGACGGATCGAAGGACGGGTCATTTACGGTCAAAAGTGGTTATAATATATTAAGAGAACGAGAGACAAACATACTTTGCAAAGGAAAACCCATCTTCTTCCCACCAAACACCAAGAAAGCTATGGAATGCTATATGGAAGATGCGCACTAGCCCAAAAGTCAGGATTTTCATTTGGAATGTTTGTCAAAATGCCATCCCATCTAAGGAGAATTAATGGAAACGAAAGATTTTACTTGATTTGATCTATGATCTTTGCCGAGAGAGCATGGAAACCGTCGAGCACCTCCATCTTCTTTGTCCCCTGGACCGCACGGGTATGGAGCCACCGGAAATCAACCTACAAGTGATAGGCCAGGAGGTCACACGAATCGATGTATGGCCGGCGAAGTTTATTAACAACGACTCGAACCTACCTTCTCCGGAAATGATCTCAAATATACTATGGCGGGTGTGGAAGGAGCGCAACAACTATATCTTGAATTCGAAAACCCCGGAAGAAAAATCCAGCCATTGTTTTAAACACAAGAGAAAAAAATAGGTGCCGATTCTGATTTCGACAAGACTATGATTTCTTTCGCTTTCTTGGGCCTGTAATCAATGTTTAAAATTGTCAACGTGCCAATAATGGTGCGAGACATCGCTAATATGCATTGTTAAAGAATTAGATAAGAAAATGACAATGACGATGTGATGTTATTCTACTAATTACGGGTTAGGGAGATTGGACTTTTGATTAGGATTTCGATGTTTTTAAGGAGCATTATGATGTGCCTTTCTTAGGGCGAAATATACGAGTGGGCCCCAAAATTATGGTAGAGATTTGTGCATGTCACGTTGATAGACGAATTAGCATCCCAATGCGATCTTGGAATAAGATACGATAGAAACGTCAATGTCCTGAGATACAAATCATTTGTTTAAGTGCTAAATCTTAAATCTTAAGGATAAAAATGACTGCTTCTTATTTTTGGAAAATTCCACAATTATGACGTAATTACGAAAGACAAAGAGATGCGCTCAAAATAGATATTATCCTCCATGTTGAGACCCGCAAGATATTCATAGATCTAAAAAAAGTTAAAATAGAAGTGCCCCAATAAAGAGATTGTCTAGAATTTTGACGTTTAAATTGCGACTTTTAATTTATGAATTACTAGGTCTTCCAAACAATAATAAAATGTGTGAAAGCATTTTACATAATTTCTCATTTTTACTAGAGTAATGTTACATGGTTCTTAACAGAAAACTTGTACGTCTACATATTCTAGGGGACAATAATGTAGCCCTCAAAAAACCTAGCTAGACCAAAAGACAGCTTGGGTCTTACTTTAGTTTGCTCGATCAATAAGACCGATCTTCTGTCGCAAGAAAAACAACTTATAAATTATAATTGACCTTAATAATTGTAAATTACATATAAGTTTATGTGAATGGTGATTGATAATCGACATAATAAATCATCTAAAGTAATCGTAAATTTGAAGGTCTTGATGATCATAACCTCTCTTGCAAAATAGTAAGCAAACTTAAAATAATTGCGACTCTCTCTGCCTCTGTTCTTAGTAAAGTTACCTAAATGATTGCAGCGTTCCTTCTAAATTTGCAATCGACGAAGCCCATCCATGAGTATTCTCCTTCATCGTGCAAATTTACAATTCTATTTCAGTAGACTTCTCAAAATGGCAGTAAATAACTAATAGATAATCGGTTACCCTTTTTTGAGTATTGATCACATGAAATATATAAGTGACTTTAAATTTAATTGGGTTATATACTAATCGGTTATCGCTCTATGCGGCGAATGATCGGCGAACGGGACGCCCCACCGTCGAGTCGGAGAGAGAGAGGGGAGTGGGACTATGATTGGGAGCTCGGCAACTGGTTCGATCATGGCAGCGGCGAAGGCGAGGCCGGACATCGACGTGCAAGGGCTTGCTGGAGTTCAAGTTTTTTTTTTTTTTGGTCAGTGTTGGAGTTCAAGTTTGAATAGTAAGTTTGTTGATTTATTGTTTTTTCTTTCTGGCTTGTGTGAATGTTTTCGTTGCATGATGATGATACATTGTCGTTTGTGGTAAATCCTTCATACAATTCGGCATATACCGACTCCTAAAGTTTTTTCCATTACACCGATTTATACAAGGCTCACTTTTTCTTTTTTTTTCAACACAAGAACCTAATATTTTTCGAACAGTTTTGGGGATAAAATGCATATTACAAGAGATTATCCACAAACTTATTAAATCTATTTGTCAGCAACAATTTTATATGAGGAATTACTGAACTTAATCACTGCTGTTATTCTTCAATTTTCTGTTGAGCTCCATTCTGTAGAGGTACTCAAATTGTATAGATGATCGATTTCTAGGTTTCGTCCTAAACTTAATTGGTTGCTTCCAATTATGTAAATCAATTGTTTAATCTGCACCCAAAGGTAAGACATTCCCCATTTTTATAGGAACTTCTATACCTACCTGATGAACAGTAAATTTTTCTTGACAAATCTCTCTCTTCTTTTTCCTTGAAAAACAGTAGAGATTTTCTCTTTGTGCGTTTGAATATAAATATCTTGCTTAGAAGTTCTTCGTTAGGGAGGGACTAGATTTGTTTGCCAGAGTTTTGTAGTGTTTCTCAGCTTGCTTGTCGATCATTTTTTTTGTAACATGAAGATATCAATGCATCTTTTGTGGAACTTAATGTACTTTTAAAGAGCGTCCTCCATATCATGTGGAATAATATCCCACAAGCTTTTTGAATCTGATTTATCACCGCTCGGTTTCGATTAGATAAGAAATATATGCTAATGATAAAGAATTAAGAAAAATTTCAATAATTTTTATGTATACTATATTAATAAAGAGTATCTATGAGATGATTATCTAAGATAACATGTTGAATATGCATAATCAAATAAAGATATGAAGAACCTTTTAAATATATGCATCATTATAAAAGATATGGAGAATGGAGAAAAAAATATCTTTAGTATCTCTAGAAAATATCTAAATATCTCCAACACAATTAAAACAAACCAGTTAGGATTACAACAAGCTCTCATTAGCTAAGTAGAACCGAATCAATACGTGACACACGGCATGACACGCCGGTACATCGTTTTTCAAAAAATAGAGAATCCCAACATGCGTTGTATGTTAGATGTATATTTTTATATATGCATGATAAATTATCATTTTTATGATTATTTTTATCAATTTAATTTAAATCAAATTCATAAATAAATAATTAAAAAAATCCTATAATGAATTTACATTAAAACCATTAATCCGTCATTTATTAATATCATTTACTATTTCAATTTGACAAATTCAGCTTCACTCCAATAATTCATAAAACTTGAAGGGAAAAAAAAAACAATCCACACTGTAGACTCACACGTCAGAGTGTTTCAAAAAAGAAGACCAAAAATAAAATAAAATTGGGGGGTAAATTGTGTATGGTGGAAAGTGAGAGTTGGAAGAGACTAAGTTTTTCTTCTTTCCCATTTTTTTATTTTTATTTTCTTACATATTTACATTTTGACTATTCATTTATTGAAAATTTTTAAAATTGATTCGTGCATGTCGGAATCATGTGTTGAGATTCTGACCAAGTGTTGAATTTTCTGATACATGTTGATCGAATGTCGAAGAGTATTTGACACGACATGTATGCTAATGGAGAGTGTGGGTATTTCCTAGCTCATTAGTTTTGGTCAAACAAGTACCTGCTCTCAACGTGCAATAAGCAATGCTAGTTTGGCTCGATACGTTCCTTTCTGATGCTGAACTCGAAAGAGCAAACGAACAATTCGTAATGGGTGTTTATTCATGCTGCAGGTCGAGAAGGTTGCCCATTTTCGTGAGCAACTTGCCCAAGGACGTGACGGTAGCTCACCTACGCAACCTCTTCTCTTAGAAAGGCGAAATCACAAATGTCATGATCCATCGCTTCGAGTATTCATTGCCTTTTACCCTTTACCCCCTTTCTTGTTATTCTTGCGAGATCTCTCTTTTCCTGGAATCTTTTGAGGTTTTGGATAGGGGTGAGCATGGTTCCAGGATAGAACCTAGAACCTGAGAACCGGACTAGTAGGAACATGTAGGTTCTAGGTTTCAAGGTATGCATGGTGGGTTCTAGGTTCTAAAAAATGAAGAACCTGTTTTAATGGGTAGGTTCTAGATTCTTAGTTAGAGGAACCTGAAATCTGAAACTTGAAACCTGTAACATAGAACCTACAACTAGTTTTAATATTTTTATTGATCCATGTCTCCGTGCGATCTTCTAATATTCCATGTTGTTCGATGATGAATGTATAATATGGAAGTACTAATCCGAGTTTCCATTTTATAGCTAAGATTTGTACTTTATTAATGTTCATATTTTTTTTATATCTAAATATAATTATGATTTGTGAATTGTAATCTTTCAAATAATAACATAAATGGGACTTGGATAGATCTTAAAACTTATTACAAGATAAGTTCCAAGTTTTGGGAGATGCAAGGTAGGTTTTAGGTTCAAAAAAATGAGGACCTGTTCCAACAAGTAGGTTCCAAGTTCTAGATGGAACTATGCGGAACTTACTGCTCACCTCTACTTTTATCAATTGAATTCATAGCCAAGAATTCATTTTTTTTCTGTTGATAGTTTTGTTTATTTTGTATTCTCTTTGATGAATGACAAACTTATTTATTATTATTGCGTTCATTTTTGTTTTGTTTAAGTAAAAAAAAAAAGGACCTATTGGACCTTGAAACCAACCATAGAATGGGTAGATTCTAGGTTCTAGGTTCCAAAAAATGAGAACCTGTACCCAATGGTAGGTTTCAGGTTCTAGACGGAACCTGTAAGGAACTTGGAACTGCTCACCCTACTGAACATGTGTTTGAATGTTGCAGGGATGGTCTGCCATCTGCCTTAACTGAGTTCCAAGTGCGCCAAGCTGTTAGGCACTTAACGATTCCTACCTCGATACTCCCCGGATTTTCTGCTGTTCCGTTTGGGATCTAATTCCAGGAATACCAAAGGGCTCTAAATGAATTGAGTTATGATACTCTTTCAGTCGAATTCTGTGTTACCTTTACCGTTCAAGCTTCTGAATTGGCGAAGATCCCAGATTGCATGAGTAACGTCTTTCCCTTAGATGATGCTGTTTAGTGGTAAGTCTCAAGACAGTTCTGGTTTATCAATTCATTTTGAGGTCACATCTGGATGATCTTTGTGACTTTGGGCGATCATTGGTTGGAGGTTGACGTTGGAATGATTTTGAGGATTTGGAATGGCCTCTCAAGTTTTGACGAAGTACGATGTGGATCTTTAGTATTGATGATTGAGCATGTTTGGAAGAAGAAAAGTGAAAGGACTCTTCCGAGTTCTCGGTGGTTTTAGAGTCCGTTTGTTTTTGCAGAAATTAAATGATAAAAATGATTGCTTGTATTGTTTGGAGTAATTAGTCAAGAGATTCAAAAGGATCATTCTCAAGAAAATGTTTTTCAATTCATTCGTTTTCTACGAAATAAATAGAAGCTTAAGTGGGATATTATTCTTTGTGGTTCTATTCACATTTCATGTTTATTCTAGAGAGAAAACTGGGATACATGAAATGATTCATGGGATTTTGCATGATTATTGAGGTTGACGAGTGGCAAATTTCATTTTAGGAGCAAGTGATTTTGATAAATTTTTGCGGAAAGTAGAGCAAACCAGACAGTATTCAACCAAAGCAAACTATGTAGTCTCAAAAAGCATGCACTAATCGAGCCTTGGCCTCTTTCTCTTTATGCTTTTGCGTATAATGTGTTGTGTAAATCTTTTGAATCAACTCCCAATACAATGGCACAGGTATTCAGCTGAAGAAAATTACAGATCATGAGAAAATATTTCAGGGTCGTCTTTTGAGAATATGTCCTGGAAGCGAGCATGTTTCCGATAATCTAGAATCACACTATCACCGTCTGGATGAGGGCAATGTAGATGTCTCATAGGAAGATGCATGATGATGGCGTCGCTTTTCTTCGCTTCTTCTTCGGCTTCGGAGGCTGCAGAACCACCTTGATTGCGGCGTCGAAGACCGCCTTCACATTCTGCAGATGTTTATGCAGAGGACTGTATGTAAGCAACAGCAGGGCCGATGCTTTTTTGTTACATTATAGAGGAGGAGAAGAGAACGAACCTGCTGGGTCTTAGAGCTGCACTCTATGTAAGCAGCAGCACCAATGTTCTTCTTCAGCTCCTCTCCCTGACAAAACGTTGAATGGTTTCTTTAGAGTTCATTTACGGAGGAAAAACTGACGAGAAAAGACTTAAATGAATTAGCTACAAAATTAGTTTCGCTAGATCAAAATTTTCCTTATTGGTGGATGTTAACTTGCCTGTGCAGTTGTGATTGGGGTTGCGCCAGGGTGATTTATCAAGTAGTGCCTGTCTTCCCTTAAATCTGAGGACACATAACATCCAAGAGTTCACACATTGAATTTGGCTACTGGCATCAGCTAAAAGCCATTGGCGAGATAAAGAGTATCTGGACCTACCCAGTTTTGTGCCCACCAGAATAATCGGCACGGTTGGGGCATAATGCCTCAGCTCGGGGATCCACTGGCCAGGAAGAAAAGCCGAGAATGTCAGATCATAAGCAGTGAGACGAAATGGATCATATGGACTGTGTTATAACGAAGACAGTTTACCTTCTTGGCGATGTTTTCATAACTCGCTTTGCTGATGAGGGAAAATGCTAACAGGAAGACATCAGCTCCTCTGTAACTCAAAGGTCTCAGCCTGTTGTAATCCTCCTGTCCTGCAAGCAAGAAGAGAAAAGCCCAAATCAAATAAATTTTACCTCGAGTCAAATTCATTTGAGAACTTCAGCTTCGTTGATAGAAATAATTATAGGCCCTGTCTATTATCAAATGTGTTATGATTCAACACGACAGTTTCCTGAATTCATAGAAGTACAGAGTAATTGGTTTGCATAAGCGACTATTTCTCAATCAAACTAAATTTTCTGCTAATCTGCTGTCATATCATTCACACGACTCTGTTAAATCTCAATAAAAGCTAAGCACATGGTCAGATACAAAGGTTAAATTTGATTTGCGAAATTCTAACTATATTCTAGCACCAGAAGAGACAGGGAATTCACAGATTAGGAGCACTCCTAGCAGTCTAAAGGGGCAGCAAAATCATATAACTGGTAATTATGTAATGCCTGAATAATGAAAGTTAGTACAGCAAGAATTTTCTTGAAACAAGTGCAGACACTCACCAGCAGTATCCCACAGCCCAAGGTTAACTGTGCTTCCATCCACCACCACATTGGCACTGAAGTTGTCGAACACAGTAGGCACATAATCCTACAACATGGCAAAAGAAGACGTCTAATTGTTTGCAAAATATTCTCGATCGATCGAAAAAAATACTGCACAACCATATTGAAATTCAGTATTCACAGAAGTCCTACAAGGAGACATGAAAATTGAAGGCCAGGAACACATCAGACCGTGGGGAAGGTGTTGCTGGTGTAAGAGATGAGCATGCATGTCTTCCCAACAGCTCCATCGCCGACAGTCACGCACTTGATGAATCTCGCTGTACTCATTCTACTTTTCTTCTTCCGTCTTGAAAAAAACAAAAAAAGTCTTCTCTCTCTACTCTAAATCAACTCTCTCTTCGTGATGGACAAAGAAAAGAGATGGAAGTGGGAGGAGAGTTTCAAATTCGAATAGGATTGGAGGGGAGGTGGGAATTTATTAACCTCGAGAATATTGAGCACCCACTTTAGCAGCAAAACTAAATTCCTCCTTCTCTTTCTTTATCTTTATCTTTATCTTCTGTATCTTTCTGTACAATGATGATTGCATAAAGGAAAAGCTTTCTGTTTCTTTAAGGGGAAGTACAGAGGCATTGGACGACAAAAATGGTGGTGTTTGGTGCTGGTTGTTAGTTGGATTAAGTGTTGGGCAAGGGAAGTGACTTGAATGATGAACATGGAAGAAGAAATCATTGTAACAATACCTTGCTTAATTAGCAAATACAATATGATGAATACCCTACAACAGGATTAGCGGACAAAGACAGTAGGACTAGGACAGCGAATGGAACATCATGGGAATTTCTTCACCTGGTGGGTCTTGTTAGTTACTTGTGGACAAAAACAGTAAGGACTAGGACAAAGGTCATAGGAATTTCTTCACCTTGTGGGTCTGGTTAGTTAGGGTTTTGCATTGGATTCTAGTTGGGCTGATCTACCCTAAAAGAAGCCCATGACACTTGTCAATGTGTAGCCCCAAAGCAAGAACATGACCCGGCAGACCCATGACTCTACTTTCCGTTTCTGATAATCAAAATTGTTAGTTAGGGTTCCCTGCAGACTTTTGCTGTACTGTACTAACTTTCGTTATTCAGGCATTGTACTTTCATTATTCAGGCATTACATACTTCCCAGTTGCATGATTTTGCTGTCAAATTAGGTCCTCTGTTTTTCTAGCTCGTTCATCCTGTGTTTGAGTTGTCGGAGCTCTCAACTTTTCCCTCAATATATCACTTTGGCCTATCTCGGACCGCTGAAAGAAACCTTAGAGAGAGAAGTGCTTTGGGAGAGAATGTTCTATTGCTTTCCTTGTATTGGGTTTATGGGATAACACAAATGAGGGGAGAAAACTCCTATATTTACTTGAGCTTCTTTCATTACAACTGTAAAACTCCCCTTATCTAAAGGTAGAAGATTTAATCTCCATATCTAAAACTTATTCATATTAATTGCAAGAATTCTACAGAATACAAGCATACATTTTCAACATAGCCTCCAAAAATATTTTAGAGTACTCATAAAACTCAAGGCCACCTCCTTGGCCTACAGGGCCTCAAAACCTTTATGCCCATCATATAATCCATACTTGAATAGTTAGATCAACACTATTGAGAATGGCAAAATTAGTAATAAGAAGTAACTTTTTTTAAATATGGTAACAAGATCGAGAAATTGTTATTTACTAATTAACTTTTTTTTTCCTCACTACTTTGTTTTTCTAGATTAGATAAATAAAAAATTTAAAACTGTGGCATCAATTTGATATTAGATGCAACAAACCCTATCTTACAAGTCTTCAATTGAAAGAAGCCAAATCCAACCAAGATTTGGTTTCCCTTTTCAAAGAACATAATTAACTTAATAAAGATGGAATTGTTAGATATCGTTGCCCTAGAATTGAACTCTTTCTTTCTATGATTGACCTAAACCCTAATCAACAATCTTCAAGATATATATTATGTCCTACCTTGACATAATCTTTACATGTCCACGTAAAACACAACTTGACCCATTCTAAATCACTTTCTTTTTAGTGCCCTTCGAATTTATATACACACAGATATGAAATTTGAATCTCATGACAACTCTATCCGAAGGTAGGATTTCTTTAAGCAAACGAAACATAAATATACAAATATACGTATTCGTATTATCATCTTGAACTCTTTCTTGATCTCTTTCTCGATCTCTTTCTCCGTCGTCTTGATGCAGCACCCATGCATAGGCCGATCAACAATGGCATAGGCGGCACGCACGCGGCCTGCGCCTCGTGCAAGCACCAAAGGAAGAAGTGTGACGACAAGTGCGTGCTGTCTCCGTACTTCCCCGCGGAGAAATCCGTGGAATTCCAAGCCGTGCACAGGGTGTACGGCGTCAGCAACGTGACCAAGATGGTGCTTGCCGTGCGTGAGCAGGACCGGCGGTGGGTTGCCGACTCGCTCATCTGGGAGGCCGGGCACCGGCTGCAGGACCCGGTCCACGGCGCGTTCGGGGAGTACCAAAGGATACAAAACGAGCTCCAATACTACAAGAGCTTGCTCCAGAAGCAAGCGATCCAATCGCAACGCTTGCAAGGGGAGCTCAGCAAGCGAAGCCACAGCACGGCACGAAGCTTTGGCAGGTGGAACAACAAGTGCACGAACGCGATGGCGTTCGACCCTGGGACGAGCATGAATACCGTGGCGAGTTTCGGGGGAGGGATTGCTCATGGCACCGCTATGAATAGTACCTACGCGCGCGACAGCGGCAGCTGCATAATCGATTCGATTCCATATCAGGGGCAAAGTTCAGAAGATTTGAAACAAGAAAGAGAGATTGCTTCTGGCCTCCCACTCCAACAAGAAGATATTAATGGGTTTAATCAACACTACTTTCTCTCAGGTAATTTATGCCATCCGAGTTTTCTATTCGAATCCCCGATCGCGATAGCAGTACTAAGGAACTTTTCGGGAGCGTATCTCAAATTAGTAAATTAATGCACAACTTCTGTGAATAAATCAGGGATGCACGCACAAGAATCTCCAGATGGTTTCATTGCTTGCTTCGACGATCGATTAGGGTTTTGGTACATTCTCTTGCTGGCTAATCGAATGTAGCTACTTTCACTGATGTTACAGGTACATAGGAAGAACCTGGATCGCAAATTTGATGATAACATTCATGGATGGACGATGGAGGACCCGAAGAATTTCCACCTTTCTTGTTATTCTCTAGGGTTGTCGGAGGGTTCGAAATATAGGGATAGTTATACGACCTTTTACAGTTTCTATTTTTTTATTTATTTTTTTGGTTTTCCTAAATTATTGTCTCTATGAGAATAGGCGTTAGCATAGTTATGAGTTTGTAACGTCTGTCTTGAGTTCAATTTTACATACTTTGTATTGGTGCTTTAAAGATTTGTTCATCTGCCGATGATAGTGCATAGGGGTGAGCATCGGTCTAGGGTCCTAGACTGACCCTGGACCGGCCCAACCCTACCGGTCCTGATCAGTTTTTCAGGGAGACTGGGTCGGTTCTTGGTCCTGGAATTTTTGGACTAGCGTTGTGTGGGTCGGGTCCTCGGTCTTGAGAGTTCCAGGTCGGTCCAACCCCTTTATATATATATATATATATATATATATATATATATATATATATATATTTATTTATTTATAGAAAAAATCTTAAAATAAATGCCGTTAACAACATTAAACAGCTCTTTAGTGAGGAGTTTAAGTAATTTTACATTGTTCTTTAATAACTTAGGTTTTCAATGTCTTTATGGCGTCAATAGTCATAATTTACGAATGAGGAAAATACTTTTGTAATGAGTCCTCATGACGTCCAAAAAGGCACATTATGTCATTATACTCTAATATTCGTTCTCTTGTCTTATTTGTCCTCTTAGTCTTTAGTTTTCCATAATTGAAAGAAACAATTTCTCCACTCGCCACTCGACACTCGCCTCGCTCGCTTTGGATCACTCCTACTGCTCGCCGCTCGATGTTCACTTGGCTTGTTGCTACCTGCTCGACATTCGACACTCACCTCACTTGACCCTCATCTTTTGCTTTTCTTAGCTGACCTCGCTTATCATCGAACCCATTGGGTCAATACGATCTCCGGTAATGAAATAAAAAATTATTAGTTGGTCCTTGGTTGACCTTGAAACTGGACCGAATCCATTGGGTCAGTCCAGTCCTCAATTGCTTTTTTAAGGAGTACAAAAAATGAAATAAAAAATTATCGATTGGTCTCGGGTTGACCTTATAACCGGATCGAACTCATTGGATTAGTCCGGTCCTCGATCCCAAGCTCAATAGGGTCGGTCTTAGGTCCCAAAATTTGAGGACTAGCACTGTGCATGTTGGTCCTAGGGTTAGGGGGTAGATCGGCCAAACCCGAACCATGCTCACCCCTAATAGTGCATGGGCAAATCATCAAGCCATATGCATCGAATTGTGGCTGATCTAGTGACCAATTTTAATTGATTCTCTACTACATGCGAAGCGAAGACGGGAAATCTAGAAAACTGACTCTAAATATACTACGACCTCCAATTAAGACATCTTTGAAATGATATGATGCATCCTCTTTTACTCATCTACTCTTTATATGGTTCCTTTTAACATAACTTTTCACTCATCACTCGTTCATTTTGCCTTTTAAACATTAAGCCAAGATCATAAGTGAGAGTATTCAAGTGATTTAAGGGCACGTATAACAACCATTTTATTTTTGTTCTAGAATAATATAATTTTTCTATTCCAGACTTGTTTATGGAATAGAAATTTATTTGATGATGCAGTTTCATTTTTTCTATTTCTGAAATAAATCTTATTCCTATTTTTTTCATCACTCGTTCTATCTACTAGTCGGTTACCCACTCGCTGTCCACTGCCACTGCTCGTCACCCGCTGCCATCCGCCAACCCTGAAAGGGAGATATTTTATGTTGTTATTAAATAAAATTCTATTTTGGGAACATAAGTTTTGCGTTGTTTTCAAACACAAATTTTTACTTAGAAAATTATTTAGGAATATAAATATAAAAATCTATTTCTCTTCCAAAAATCAATTTTTGTCTAAATAATTATTATTTGTGCCCAAGAGACTTGTTGACACCCAAATATGACCTATAATTGACAGGTGACAAACTTAGTCAATAGTGTTGAACAAAGTCATGGATACAACTTGCCCAATAAGTTATTGACATCAGAACATTATTTTTTCTTTTCCTATTGCCAAGGTTTGAATCTCGAACTTGGGCGCTCTCAAATCTACCTCTGGTGGTTATATTTATCGCCACTATTTTAGGATTGTATCTTTTCGTTGATAAGTGTCGTTGTAACTTTTTATAGCCGCAAAATAGGATTAAGAAGTTATTTTTTCTAAAGATAGGATTAGGAAGTTATCTTTTTAAACTTGTAATGGTTGATTGTGAGTTTTAAATAGCCATACTCTTTGTAAAGATCCCCAATCAATCACAATCTTAACAATCTATTGCAAATTTATTTTTTATCTTTCATCTCCTTATCAAAGTCAAATTTATCTTTTATCTTTCGTGCTTATCAAAGTGAAAGGCCTTTGAGTAGCCCACTTTTCAAGAACCAGAATAAGGTTATGGATTGGGTCGTAAAGGCCTAATCCATAATACCTTCTTCTTAGTTGGGTTTCCAATCCATCCCAAGCCTTTTGTATTCTTGTCCAAAATTAACAAAGAACCATTCATATTCATAATACGGGGTGGAGTTAGGCGTCATCATCCACAGTAGCCATTGGAGTATGATCGAGGCGAAAGAAGGGTTTCCAATCCATCCCAAGCCTTTCGTATTCCTGTCCAAAATTAACAAAGAGCCATTCATATTCATAAAAAGGGTCGGTCGACATCTAGGGCGACCATTAAAGCGGAAGCAACAACGATCAAGGCAGAGGCTTGGGAGGAAAAAGTGTCGCCCTAAAGTATATCCACGAATGGTGGGATCGTCTGATGAGTGAAGTCGTCGTGATTTTTCATTCTTTATTGATTTAGCAGACATTAAATATCAAAACAATTAAAATCAATATCTAGATCTTAAGTCGAAAATTTATCTTTTCCGATAAGATTGATTGGCATGAAATCAAATATATCTTTTTTAAATACTTTTCACACACGATCCGTTTTCCATAAAATGCCCACATAAGGTTGAAAAATTCATAATTCCAATAGTCAAAGATAAGTGTTTATTAATCCCATAAACAAATTACTTTTTGAAACCAAATCTAAAGCTCGTTCATTTTGGGTAGTCATTTAAGTTTCTTTCTTTGCATGTTTTAATGTTTTAATGTTTATTTTTTTATACCAAAAAAAAAATGCTTATCTTTCCTTTACGCATTTAGCTTTTTTTTTTTTTTTAATACTAAACACGCATTTGTCGCGGGCCAATCATTTAGGATCGAGACCCTTAAGTTTCCTTGGATCATTTGGATTGTTGGAGCATCTAAGTTAAGCTTTTCTTGAGATCGATCGCTCACTTGCTCACTTGATCGTAGAGAGAGAAAATTATAGAGAAAGAAGCTTTAGGAGGATGGAACTTTGTATTATTGAAATGGTTTGGATGATTATAATGAGAGGAGGGCACCTCTTTTAATACTAGTAGCCCTTTTGTTACAACCATTGATTGATTTTTTATTCGGCGGACGAGATCGCATCTCCTGACCTATCAACTACCGGCATTTATGAGAGAATTTTAGAACTCAATGCAATTATCGTTTCGCCCGTCTCTAAGAACATTTTAGGAGCCCTAGGGGAAACCCTAGACGAACTTGGACGATTTTTATCGAACCAGTACAATCCTTTGGTCATAGGAACCTCGCGACCATGACACATTCACATATGTCCTTTTACTATTATAAGTAAAAACTCATGAAATTTTTTTAAATAAAGATAAGAATTGGCTACATTTTCTCAAAAGAGGGCCTAAAATGGACTTTTTTTTTCAAATAAGAATATGGAGTGGCGATTTAATTTTCAATAATGGCCCAAACTCACCAGCCAACAAAATCTTTGCTGGTCGGCAACTAAAGTAAGGGCAATTTATCCATGTCAAATTTTCTTTTCTTTTGCTCTTTCTTCATCTACTTCAGTCCTTCATATTCCGCGATCTCCTCCTTGAAGTTCCTCTCTTGCCGTCGACTTTGTCCACCACTGCCTTCGACAGCAACTCCAGCAACTTTGTCTTCGGATGGAGGTTGATCTAAGCCCTAAGATCGAGCACACTGACCGCTTCCTTGCCCAGGCCAGTGGCGCCTGGCCGATGCAGATGCCATCATGCTAGAGAAGGTAGAGCACACGGACGCTAACCTTCGCCATTAGTCCCTAGTGATATTGATGAAGGGGTTGATGAACTTGCAGGAGTGGCTGCTGGCGATGGCAATGGTGGGGCTGTTGGTGGTCAAATCGGGTCCATCGAGCTGACAATGAGTCCGGCGAACGCGTTTGGGTCGGGATATGTGAACTATTAGCCCAACATGGGAAAGTAACTCTTCATAAACTGGATTTGCCTAGTTGAGGGTGCGGCTTTAGCCGGTTGGGCATTCAGGCCTTTTGTTCCCACCCAGGAAGCCGAGGAAACAATGGCTTGCAAAGAACAAAGAAGCAAAGGGATTTGTTGTCTTTTTTGTGGATTATTACTCCTTGATTTCTTCACCTTGTTGAAGGATAATCAAATTCGAAGGGACAAATCCCAACCGTCAAAATCCCAACTGCCGTCTACATGTGTATGCTTTGGTGTTTGCACTCTAGAGCAGTGAGAACGAAAATGAAACAAACTGAACTAAATTAGGAGATTATGCTTTGCGATTCATGACCGCAAATCAACTATAGCACCTATCGTGTGCCTCCGCCCTTGATTTGTTTGAGGAGGAGAGAGCCTGAAAAAGATGAAGAAAGACAAGAAAGACAAAATAGAAAGACAAAATTGCCATAGACCAAATTGCCCCTACTTTAATTGTTTAATAGCAAAATTTTCGCTAACCAATGAGTTTGGGCCTTTAATTAAGGCTAAGTAGTCATTTCAATAACTCTTTTTTGAAAAAATAAAGATACTTCGTACACTTATTTAAAATTTTCCTAAAGATTATGGATCAATATTTGTGTGGAAACTAAAACGAACCCCTTTAACGTGAGAATCACGAAAATTTCTGAGGTACATCAAATCATCTTAAAATTCACATAAAATTTACCTTAAAATTGATTTTGGACCATCTTGGTTGACTTGACGCTCAAGTCTCCACAGGTCAAGCGAACCAAAATTCCACGGCATGGGGACGATGATCTTCGAATGACCTACGCGACTTCAGGAGGACTCGAAACTCCTCGGATCGAAATGGCCGCCGCCGTCGGAGCGACTCATCTCCGACCCAACGGCCTCGTCTCTCTCATCTCCGCCTGCTTCGTTGTGGCCTCCTCGTACGCTTCCCTTCATCCCGACGCGCGTCTCCTCGGCGTTCACCCATTGGGTACTAGTTCTATCTCTCTTTTTTGGGCGTTTACCTGTCCGTGTGCCGTTGGGATCTCGTGGGTTTCGACAAATTTTGCATCTTGTGGGGAGATTGAGTTCTGGGTAAGTGGAGACTGATCTTTTCGTACTCGGAAATGTCGAAAGCTCGAAACTTTTAGGTGATTCGTGTGATCCCTCTGATTGAGAGCAGGTTTTAGTGGGTTGCGGATTAGGCAAGATCTTCAAATGGCGTGAAATCTCTTGTTTTATCTGTTATTGATTTTCAAGTTTCTATTTTTTTTTTTGTTATTTAAATTTTGCAGATGAGAAATTTTATGCAGCGGAGGTGATCAAATGCAGGGACGGCTCGAAATCCTTCACGAAAGACCATCTGAACGACGATTTTTGTGACTGCATCGACGGAACGGACGAGCCAGGTGAGGCCTCGATTCGAATTGAAGACAGTGTCTATGTGTTCTGGTTTGGTGTCGGGTTCGTGAGATTGTGTTCCAGCTGATTGTATGCTGTGTGGATGGTATCCTAAACAATATGTTGAATTTTGATTGCTAATTGATGAAAATAGATTTGAGTTAAAATCAGTGGATACTACTCTTGACGCTAGCCTTGGAGTTTTCCTAGGATTCAAATGACTCCTGCTGCTTTATAAGGGAAATGGGTCAGTAATTTGAGTTCAAGATTCGTTAATGCGGGTTAGGCTCATATCCGCTTAGAGTTGATTTCCATAACTGTGATGGAAACTGTCGACTTGCATATCTTCCTTTCAGATACATCGTACGTGTATCCTCTCTACACAACTCTTTTAGAAGTTCATGTGTATTTCCTTACTGCCTGTAGTCCACTATTAACGTGTTTTCGCTTGACTCTCGATGGACAAATCACAGTTGATTACTCGTATGTCAACTGAATCAATTCAGCATGTTCAGCATGTGCCCTACTTCACATTTCTCTGAGTCAGTATCGCTTCTTCTGCTTTCAGGAACTTCAGCTTGTCCAGCGGCGAAGTTTTATTGCAGAAACGTGGGAAGTACACCTAAGTTTATATACTCTTCTCGAGTAAATGATTATTTTTGTGGTAAGGACTTTTACTTGTGGAATTCCATCCTTTCTAGACTATTTAGAGCTGCTTTCCTAATCTCCTTTCAGTTTGAAAATTATTTGTGAGGAGTTCGTTCACTTCCTGGAAATTATTACCTGTTGCATTTGGATCGAACCTTTAACATTGTGAGTTTGGATATGAACGTCTGAAAATATCATAGTGACAAGCTGTCTGTCCTTTTCATTGGCCTTCAAAATGGTTGGGAAAGAATGTACAAATGATTATTTGAAATTGTACCTTGCTTTGTTAGCACTTGTAAAGTTCCAACAACATAATCAGGATCCGGAAGTTCCAGGAAAGGTTATCCTTTTAGGGTGTGTTTTGACCTTGTCTCTGTTCTGAATGGAAGTTAAACATTTTCTGTCCTCTCTTTCCCCCTGAACATCATTCATGGGTCATTCCATTATAGATTGCTGTGATGGAAGTGATGAGTATGATGGAAGGCTCAAATGTCCCAATACGTGCATCATGGGAGGAAATGTCGAGTATAAAGCTGAAAACTATGCAGCAAAGACAACCATTTTGGGCGTTGGCAATAAAGAACCTAAGAATGGAGCGAACTTAGATGAAATGATCCAAAAGCTCAAAGGTACACCATTTTCTTTGCATGCATAGAATGTTTTTCGCATAATGGAGAAGCAGGCTGATGAATAAGGGGTTGTTTGTCAGGATTGAAGATTGTGATCGGAGTTCAGGTGTTTATTGTCATTTGCCTGTTGATTTTCCGAGCTTTACGTCGGCGCAACAGACAAAGAAAAAAACGTGCACGTTGATCTAGTTTGCCATATGATCATCAATGCCCGTGAGGTAATATTTCTTTTACTACTGTTGCATAACATGAGTCAAAGGAAATAGTACTGTCCCATAGCACCTTCCATTTGACTTGATAGTTGCTACTTCAATTTCATTTCCAAAGTTCTGTTTTCTTTTCAGGTTTCCCCTTTGACCATATAAATGTGGATTCCTGGTGTGGCATTTGTGCCTCCCATTAAATGACTGCTGAATTGCCAAACCTCACCTGAGTCTTTAAGCAAGTTGGACCAGGTTCTGCACTAGACGACATCAAACTGATGGTTGGTTCAATGACAGTCGAATGCAAAGAAGTCTTCTGTATGTTTAAATGTTTCATATAGGAACCCCATCATGGTGGTCATGATGTGAAATTGACACGTAATCATTTCTAAGGAGACAGGACTACTAGGTGAGGAAACTCACATGGAAAATACTTAGTTTTACTTCTAACAATCCAGCGAGGTGATAAGGCTTAAATGTGAGGATGGTTTAGTTGTTCAGCCATTAATGAAGACATTCCTGTTATGATCCTAGTGTTCCAAAGCTTGGCCCCAAGAAAAGGTATCCCTTTTTGAACACATGTGGTGGTTGAGAAGTGGCTGAGGTATGAGGCCACGATGAACAGAGCTGCTTTGCTGCTGTCTCCATCAGGTCATTTTTTCTGCAACACCAACACTCTGCCATAAGACACTTCTTGGGTTAAGTTGGAGCTGTAGTATGGTAGATTGAGTGGCAGTTGTTGATACCACATTGTATACAAAGAAATATGCTTGCTTCATGTATACCAATAGAAAGATAGATTCTTCACCGTTCATTGTCAAGTTCTTCATTAAATCATGTGAAATGCAAACTTGAAGCTATGCATTGATGGCGGTACAGACTGTTTTGTCTTGAGTTGGAGAGAAAGAATGGCTGTTAGAGGTGCCCATTTTGTGACCCTTCTTGCGACACTGCTTGATACAAAACGATGATTCAACTTTGTTCTTCACATGCAAATGAAAAAGTTGGCGGATCATTTATCAGACTAGGTCACTATAGTTGAGGAAAATGTTCCAACATGGCAAGAAGAGGGCTCAGTGAAGCACAGCTTTGGGATCGAACGATCGTCTTGAGCCGACCACGTTTCGGATGAGCGCCGAGGATTCTTATTAACTCCACGGACAATGCGTTTCGATTCACATACACTGTTGCTAGTTCAGTCTATCATAGAATAAATAAAATTGAGTTTCATCTAACGTCGAAATTGACCGAAAGAGTGTTCTTAAGGGGTGGCAAGTAAATTAAAGGGGAGTTGCACATGATCTTTCATATCGAGAATCCTTCACTCTTATAAAATCACAGTTGATCGAAGCTTTAAGCATATAATATTTTCGTGAGCTTGCGCATGCCATGCACTTTTTTTTTTTTGGCACTAAACTATTCTGGACTAATTCCGGACTTTTGAGAATGGTGGTAAGCATGTTCCTTGAACTAGCACTCGTAGACACCATATGCTCATTGGAGCCTACACGATCAAATGGAGTGAATTGGAAGGCTTAATCACACCAAGTGATTCCTCAATTGAAAAGGGTCGATTCATAATCAACGGACGCTTCTCTTAATTGCATGAGTGCTTATGCAGTGGAAAATTATACGGGGGATGTTTCTTTATCATGCAAATTATTAAAAAAAACATGAAAAGGAATGCTCTAAACTATTTCATAATTTTCAGTCCCCTCTCTCTCGGTGAAAGTGCGTAGCGGATAATTCTTTTCCTTTTTTTTTTTTAATTTGTTTTTCCTAATGTTGGGTGTTGGACACGAGACGGTTTGATTACTTCATCATCCTCTAACCTTAAAATTTTTCAATATCCACTTCAAGTTTTTCCAATTAAAACAAAAAAGAAAGAGTTGTTTAATGTTGCATTAAAGAAATGAAAGAAAAGGGGTATAAGTAATACCCTCACATGCCCGAATCCACTTGCATCACTAAACAAAAAAAATTTTAAAAAAAGGAAGGGAAAGATGGTGATCATGATGCTTTCATTCGCTGGTTCACTTTCTTGAGATGGAAGGGGGGGGGGGGTGGCGAATAAACTATGCACTCTTCCTCCCTAATCATGGTTATTACCTCCCAAAAAAGAATAATAACTTATAATAATAATAATAATAATAATAATAATAATAATAATAATAATAATAATAAGGCTGATGAACCGATTTAATTAAAAGAGTGAAGTACAAAAGTCCTAAGATGAGGTGATGGGAAGGTGCTGAGAAGGAGCTTGAGTGAGGAGAGAGAGAGATGGGAAAAGAGGGAGGACACATAACCCTACATGTGAGTATGGTTTGGGGACAAAGCAAAAAGAAAGCCTAGTGCATGCAAACAATTCACATGGCCTGACATGATCCTCTCATTGCTCTCCCTCTCTCTCCACAATGTTACACACAGCTCATGCCCCAAAATCCCACTACTCCACCTTATAAAATAATCTTTTTCCTTTCGCTCTACTTTGATGTACGGGTTGAGATAGGCTAAGTTGTCGGGCACATTAGCCTGGGGGCCTCCTAATCTGATTTGCACGGGGGCAGCATAGGTGGCCAAGATAAAGCAAACGAAGTGAATGAGCAGATGTTTTAGATTCATGAGGGGTTTAGCTTGATAATCGCGGCTAGTTCGACCCGTTTTGATCCGGCCTTCAACAATGACCTTGTGTAGTACTTTTGCCCCGAATTGTCATATGGGGTCGACCGAAAAACGACCCAAATAAGGCGTGTAGTCTTTGCACTGATTGTCTGTGCCTCCCGCACATTCACTGAAAGGGGGTCAAAATGGGACACGTTATGTCTAATCGTTTCGCCACTCTGTGCTCTCTCTCTTGCTGCTGCACATGCGCTCCATGGAATTATGAAGCTTGCTAGCTAGCAAAGGACAGTACCGGCCACTATGCATCGCCAACGTAACATATTACATATAAAAAACTCGTCACGAAATGATGGACCTCGCTCGCGCACACATGAACCCTCCCCCCATTGTGGCAGTGGCGATCGGATCGGACGGCCAGAGATCCGGAAGATTAGAAAGGGGTGGGGGGGGGGGGGGGGGGGGGGAAATATGGTGGGCTGGAGGGTATTGCAGAGGAATGTTTCCATTGGGGGATATGTAGAAACAAGCAGTAGGGAAGATGATAATAATAATAATAGAGACTAAAGGTGATGAATATGAAGAAGCCACCACCACCACCAGTAAAGAGGGAGGTCACAAGGGCACGTGGGTTGCAGATTCCTTCTCTCTCTCTCTCTCTCTTTGGGTTCTGATAATAAAAACTACTGAGCGACTTTCCAGTAATACCGTTGAGTCCCAACCTCCCTCATCCCAGCTGTGCAATAGCTGTCCAATCTCCCCCCCATGTGACCCCACTGCACATCCACAGAGAGAGAGAGAGAGAGAGAGAGAGAGAGAGAGAGAGGGATGGATTGTTGCTGAGAGAGATTTAACATCATCAACGAGCACAGATCGAAAAGGGGGGGAATTCGATAAGAATAAGAAACCAAGAGCCCCATGAAGACCATGATGATGTTCTCTCTTTGTTGGTGTCCTTTGCCTTCCTTCTTCTGCAGCGACATTCTCTCTCTCCTTTGAGTGTTATTTATATGGAGCTCCCTTAGGGATCATCATTTGGTTTGGTTCTCGTGTCAGCTGAAATTTCGATCACCGTCCCTCCTGATCCAACACCAACATCGAACGCGCCACCCGCGTCACCTTTCTTGGGATTGGCGCGGCGTGGTGTGGTTTGTGTGTTGGCCTCTCCTTTCCTTTCCCCAGCTTCGGTCCTTCGGTTTTTGAGAGGGTTTGCAGCCAGTTTTGATCAGTCGGGTTGTCTTGCGGTTAGCATTCGTTGGATTCTGGGTGGCATTGTGTGGCGTTTTGGATTACACAATGGCACAATTGCCTCCTAAGATCCCAAACATGACCCCCAATTGGCCTGACTTCCCCCTCCACCACCAGAAGTTCTCCTTCATGGGGTCTCATCAATCGCCCCCGGTCCTCAACCCGCCCGCCGCCGCCCCTGCCGCTTCCCACCAGAACAACAACCCTTCTTGGGTCGACGAGTTCCTCGACTTCTCGGCTGCGCGCCGCGGGTCCCACCGCAGGTCGGCGAGGACTCCATCGCCTTCCTCGAGGCCCCGCTGCTTGAGCATTGCCGGAACGCGAGTGCGCCAGGGTCCGGCGCCAACAGCGGCCACAACCAACATGAGTTCGACCGATTCGACGACGAGCAGTTCATGTCCATGTTCACCGACGAGATCTCCCCGTCGGCCGTGGCCGTCCCCCCCACAGGGTCGTCGTCAAACCCGTCATCGCCATCCGATCACAACAGTATCAACGAGGAGAAGCAGGCGGATCAGAAGCAGCGGCAACAGCAGCAGCAGCAGCAGCCAAAGAACGAGCCCGAGGAGGTGCAAAGCCCCTGCCAATCTGACTCACAGGACAACACTCCACCCAATTCAAACCCAGGCAATCCTGCTGAGAGGATCATCGATCCCAAAAGGGTCAAGAGGTAAATCATAATTATTTCAACATCATTCCTCACAAAATTCATCTCAAACCAATTAAAATGACCAGGGATAATTACAATGCAGCTGACAATAATTGATAATAATTCTTTCCCGTTGCCTTGGTCATAAATATCCATCATCATACTGTGATTAAACATGTCATCTAGCAAACAGAAGCACAATCATATCTCAGAACATGCATGGTAGAGTAGGGTTTACCATTGCGAAATAATGCCATTGAGTTTGACTCATTAAATAGGTTTTGAGTGACAATTCTTTTTTCCTCTTTTTTTCTTTTTCTTTTCTGGGGTGGGGGTCTTGGGTTGGAATTAGAATCTTAGCAAACAGACAATCTGCGCAAAGATCGAGGGTGAGGAAGCTGCAATACATATCAGAACTCGAACGTAGCGTCAACTCGTTGCAAGTACGTACTTAAACTGAAGAACTGTTGTCGTTTTATACGTGATTATGTTACGCCATGGATGATGGGATGGCCGAGGAATTAGCGCCGACTGCGGGTGACATTGATTTTGTTCTTCGTTGCATGGTCGCCATTGAAGGCCGAGGTTTCGGTGCTGTCGCCGAGGGTTGCCTTTTTGGACCATCAGCGCTTGCTGCTGAACGTGGATAACAGTGCTCTCAAGCAAAGAATCGCAGCTTTGGCCCAAGACAAGATTTTCAAAGATGGTTAGTCAATCGTTCCCCTTTTTTCATCTTTTTTCTTTAATTAAGCTTAATTATCACCGACTTTGCAATTATATTCTAAGTTCTAAAGCTAACGTGTGTGGGCTCGTAACGATATAAATAATGCTAGGTATATCAACACTAATTTAAAAAATCGATATTACTAATGATGCAATATAAATTTAAAGCTTCATGTTAGGTGTTGGACATGACTCGCTTGCTTAAATGCGTATTCACAATCTTTTGATTGCTTAGTATACTGATTTTGCATACGGGTTTTGGTATTTACAAATGTATGTAAATACGAATTTTAATGTGAGGGATGATGAAGGGTATTTGATTCTTTAGCCTAATGATATAATCAATTTCAATAGCAGCACAATTACATGTGGGAATGGAAACCTAATTAATAATAGGACAGGTACTCATGCATGCATTTGTTCTGTTCCCGCGTACGAACACGTTGCCTGTCTTGCGTACCACCCCCACCCCCACCCCCACCAATTAAATTTACAACTTTTTCTCCATTTCTCTTGAATTACCGTCATCATTATTGTTATTACCTTTGCAGCACATCAAGAAGCATTGAAGAGGGAAATAGAGAGGTTGAGGCAAGTTTATCACCAGCAGAGCCTCCACAAAATGGAAAACAACAACGGCAATAACAACATTAACAACAACAGTAACAATGCATCCGCAGCATCTCCTACTCCTCATCCATCCTCCGAGCCAAATAATCCTCCTCCATTGGAGAACAGTAAGGAGCAGCTTCTCAGCGCTTGACTTTTTGACTCCTGTCCCCCCCAGCTCTGTACCTTAACATTATTATCATTATTCCCTCGACAGTCTAATTTTTTACCCCCCCAAAAAAAACAAAAAAGGACAGGGAGAGAGAGATTAGCCTCCCAAGTTCAACGCTTCTTCTCCTTGAACTTTTGAAACATGAAAATTATATCCTTCCATCTAATTGGGTATTCATATTCATATCTGTATTTATGGAAGAGACATTGGAGTTCATGTCAGCCAGCTTTTTTCTTTGGTTATTTATTGATTTTTATGTAGAGATCCCATGTGTTAGCCAGCTTGAGGAAGAGGGTGTGTTGTGGGAAGCCTATTGATGGGCTGGTCTCCTCTCGCCCTCTCTCTCTCTCTCTCTCTACCTCTCGCTCTCTCGCTCTCTCTTTCGACCTGACGACGATCTGTGCATTCACGTGATGTGTCCACATCGTGTGGGGACCAATCAAAGGCGACATGATTGGAGGTCAGAGACGAACACGTGCAGCCGTGATTGAAGAGGAGGAGGAGGAAAATGATAAAGAAAATGGGTGATGCTCTCTGGAGTTGTAAAAAAGAAATGATTAAAAAAAAAAGGAAGTATAAATATTGTCTCTTGCTTTATCTGATTTGGTAGGGTGTGGTGGTGGTGATGATTGTGTAATGCAGTGATTTTATTTAATTAATTATTTTATCTTCCATTTTAATATTCATTTTCTTTTTTTTTTGTTTAAATTGTAGCCTTTCAATTTTGAGTCATGTTGGAGGGTGGTGGATTTTGTGTTGGGATGTACGAAAGGTGGGGCTTGTCAGGGAATTGTTCTTAAAATTTGCCTTTTGGGAATTTACTTGACCTTGGAGTTGGGGAAGGATGATGATGGTTGTAGAATTTATTTCAGACTCCTGTAACTTTTTTTTTTCTCTCGGTGCATATGGTGCGTTGACGTAATATGCATTTTAGTGTTTAATTCAGACATGATATTGCAGAAAATTGTAAATATTGAATTCTGGTGCAAGTCCGTGCAGTAGATAATTGTTGCCAAATTTTACAAAAATTGATTAGCGTAAACATCAATGTAAATGATATCTGCTCCTGTTGACAAAAAAAAAATGTCCAAATGTTGTAGTCGATGGTTTGATAGACAATAATACTTAGTTTAGTTGACAAAGATTTTAATGACATATAATCAATTGCTGGAGCAAAAATTGGTAAATGAGGAAGACTAATACAGCAAATGGGGAAGAGAGTGGGATATAGTTGTCAAGTAAACTCGTCAAATGGGTAAATCGGCAATGGTTTGTGTCAGGTCAAAAAATGGTTTGATTCAAATTAACCTCATTTCCATGTAATGGAAATTTAGAAATCCCTATCCAACTCGACTTATACCTGATTCATATTGCTAAAATAGTTTTATATTTAACCAATGCAGAGAGACTTATACTCAAACTGAAGTAAGAGCAATGAATGAAGAAGCGCGAGATCGAGTAATGCAAGAGAAAGTCATAAAAGTGAGTTAGATCTAAGTTAGTTGTGAACCCATCTAATATTCATATTATTTTGCATTTTATCATTTTAAACCTATTTACTGAATATAAATAACTAATATAACAATTCGGCTCATCAAACATGGGTTAAGATATGGGTTTATGACCAATTTTGACAGGTTTACCATTAAGGTAGTGGAGTCAATGTTATTGGTAAGGTAGTGGCTATAGTGTCACTAATTGTAATCGCAATTGGATTAGGAAGATCTTCATAGGTTTAAGTTGAGACCACTTATATGGATTATAAATACCCCAAGTGTACTATTCATAAAAAAAAACCCAATTAAATAATTACATAGCTTAATGTATTTTTGCAAATTTATCTTTTTTCCTCACTTTCTTGTAATTTACATTGCTGGCAAGTATTGTTCCCAGCATTTGTCAATTGAATTTCTTATAATCTACTTTCCTATTTAAAATCAGCAAAGGAGCCTACACATCCTTTGTTGATTTACTCATCGATCAATCCGCGTTCTAAAAGGTACTTCATCATCTTTTTGGTGATACTTTTTGGCACACCTAATGGAACACATTTTTTATTTGAGGAGACTATGATGGAAAGAACGAGAAATCAGTAAGAGTTTGACAATACTATTGGTAACAACAACCCATTACCACAAACCATAGTGAGGTTGTTGCGCATTTTTTTTATTTTTTTATTTTGATCGAAAGATTCCTCATTTCATTTCAAGTAGTAAAATTAGAGGAACAACCCAAATGGGCTTCAAAACAAAGAACATCCAAAAGAGATTGAGGGGGACGAGAGACCCAATTCCGAGGTAGAGATTAGCGGAGTTAGGCTTTTGCAATCCAATCCGCGGTTTTATTTAACTCTCTCGGTCCATGGGTCAATTTTAAACCTGGATTAGAAATTTAGCACAGCCCGGCCCGTCTGGACTACGTGGTTGACTTCCCAAGGGGGAGGATCTATCCCCAAAATCGTCTGAACTGCTGTGGAGCAGTCAGACTCAACAGCTACCCCACGTGACCCTTCTTCCTTCCTCCACTTCGCTGCCATTTACAGACCTTCACAAACATCTAGGGTTTCAACATGCAAGGGGGATTGCGCTTTAACTGAGCGAGCAAAACTATCGAGCAGCACGCCATTCTCGTCCCTGCAAACCCCTGCTACAGATCCGTCGTTAGTCCCTAGTGTGAAGGCTCCGTCGACGTTAATTTTCACCCATCCCGGGTCCGGCGATCTCCATCTTGCAGGTTCCGTGCTATTTCTTCTGGTATTTTGCTGCTGTGAGGGAGCTTGATCTGTTAATTTTTGCTATGATGTGAGCAGATCAGCCACTACGCCCTACATATTTGGCTTTCTTGCTTGGAAAACTACTATGTTCCTCGGAAAACTACTATGTTCCTCTGTTTCTAGATGAGCCAGAGAGCTTCGGCTACTATTTTGGGTTGGGGAGCGTGAGACATGTGGCTTTTATACTCCATAAACGAGCGATCTATGCTCCTTAATTATGTGCTTTGTATTTGAATATGGAGAAGGTGATTTGACCATATTTCACAGGTCCAGGGGCAGAGTAAGAACAAATGTTCTACTGATTCGGGGGACGCTTTGCATAGTGGACACCATAGCTCGGGTAAGACTCTTCTTTTAGCTAGATTCTCTTTAGTAGGGAGGGCATTTTGACATAAATTCCACATAAACACTCTAACTTTGGGGAGGGTGCGTAGACTCCAGATTTTGCTCACAGTTCTTTGGGTTTTTGATATGAAGATGAGGGTGATGTGTGGGCCGAGTGGTCTTCTAAACTTCTGAGTTGATTATACCCACTTTTTACTGAGTAATTGCTTGATTTAGTAGCCATCCAAATGCATTTATCTGTCCTTCTGTTGGATGGTAAGGGGATGGCCAAAATTTCGCTTACAATTTTGTCTTCGAACAAGTTTTGAAGCATTCTTCCTTCCATGTTGAACTGTTCGTATCTATGAGCTCGACTACCATTAGGGGGTTGTCTTGATTAGCTGGGCCAGGAATTGTGCCTCTCTTTAACCATCTATCTTCACGTATTTTAATTGATGCTCCGTTACCTACTGCCCATAGTGTTGAGCTTGAAATAACAATTCTACCACTCAGTTTACTTTTCCATCCCCATGATGATCGATGGCTTGTCTTGGCATGATAGAAATCTGTAGAAGGGAAATAGAGTCCCTTGAATAGTTTACTTCATAAAGACGAGGGGTTTTTTATCAATCGCCAAGCCTGTCTTCCTAGCATTACTTTATTGAATGTGATTATATCTCTAAAACCCATTCCTCCTTGGTCCTTCCTCATCTTAAGCACATTTCAACTTTTCCAATGAATTCCAGCCTTGGATTCAGTGTTCTTCCACCAAAAGGAAGCAATTTTTTTCTCTATAGCTTTACAGATGGAGATTGGAATCTTAAAGATGGACATCGCGTATTGGGGTAATGCTTGAATAACTGCTTTCAATAGAACTTCTTTCCCAGCTTTGGACATCAACTTTTCCTTCCATCCTTCTAGCTTCATATTCACTCTAGCCAATATCCAAGCAAACATTTGTTTTTTTAGATGTTCCCCAATCCGACGGAATGCCTAGATATTTCCCCATTTTATCAATTTCCGGTACTCTCAATTCCCATGTCATGTTTCTCCCTAAAGTCTGAGGACAACCCAAACTAAAAAATATCCCGGACTTGTTCAAATTGATTGCTTGACCAGTAGCCATGCAGTATTGGTTAAGAACATCAGCCAAATTTTGGCATTCCTTCACATTTCCATTCAAAAAGAATATCGAGTCATCCGCAAATAAGAGATGAGATAGAGTTGGGCAATTGCCGTTTAGTTTTATGCCTTTCACTCTCCCTTCCCCAACTGCTTTTTTCATAAGAAGAAATAAGACATTTGCTACTAGTATGAAGAGATAATGGGAGAGGGAATCACCTTGACAAAGTCCCATTGATGGTTGAAAATAAGATAACGATTCTCCATTAAACTTGGCACTAAAAGAGATTGAAGTCACACAATGCATAATCCATGAGACTCACTTCTGACAAAATCCCATCTTCAACATACAAGCCTTCAAAAAGTCGCATTCAATTCTGTCATATGCCTTCTTCATATCAAGCTTCAACACAGCTTGAAATTTCTTCTTTCTTTTCCTTATTCTTAGCTGGTGAAGCACCTCTTGAACAATTAGAATGTTGTCCTGGATTTGTCGTCCTTTAACAAACGCACTCTGTTCCATTTCGATCAAATCTGGAAGAAGGGGCTTTAAGCGATTTGCTAAAACCTTAGAGATGATTTTATAAGTAAATTGCACAGGCTAATTGGTCTATATTGATCAAGTGTTTCCGGGTTTGTGACCTTTGGAATGAGGACAATTTGGGTTCTATTAAATTCTGGGTTGAATTGATTTGTCTCCATAAAATCCCCTACCAACCTTAATAGATCCTCCTGGATGTCTTTCCAATGATGGCGGAAAACTGACCATTTAAACCATCCAGTCCTGGAGCCTTAATGGCTCCTAATTGAAAGACATCATCCTTTACCTCCCGTAGTGTAACTTTTTCTATCAATGCTTCATTCATCTCCTCCTAGACTAGTGTTGGGCATTGGTCTCACTTGGTAGAAGTTATGGGGACCAATTGTGCTGTAAAAATCAGAGAAGAATTGAACTGTCGCCTCTTTTAATTTCCTGGTGTCTCTACACCACTCACCATTTGGCAGCTAGAGCATGGAGATTTTATTTCTTTGTCGACGTTGTATTGTTGTGGCATGAAAGTAATTTGTGTTTCTATCGCCCCACTTCAACCACATGATCCTCGAACGCATTCCCCAATACATCTCTTCTCGTTTCCACAGTTGTTCAATTTCTCGTTTGATGCTTTGGACTCTTCCCCTTTCGTGATCAGCCTCTTGATTGTTTGTGATTGATACTAATTCAACTTTGAGAATTTTGATTTGTTTGTGGGCATTTACGAATTTTTTACTCCATTCTAGAAGGGTTCTTGTGACCTTTTGTTGTTTTTGTTCCCAACTCAGGTTTTCTGCACTGGATGTTGCCAAAGCTGTTTTAATGATGTCCTCATACTTCTGCCCAGAAAGCTCTGTATTTGAATTCTTTTATTCGTCTCACCCTTTCAGCTGATAACGACACTAGCAGGGGACTATATGATCAGATCCTACTACAAGAAAAGCGAAAGCTTCAGCCTCAGGGTAAGAAACCCTCCATTCCATGTTGCATAAAGCCTGGTCAAGTCGTTCTTTGATGTAATCCTCTCCTTCTCGATTGTTCGACCATGTAAATGTACAACCTTTTCCCTCCAAATCCATCAATGAACAATCATTTATAACTTCTCAGAATGCCATCATTCGATAATGTTCCGCCATTCTTTTTCCAACTTTCTCCCAATGGTAGAGAACTTCATTAAAATCACCTACACACATCCAAGGAAGAGAGTTGCAAGACCTGACGTATCTTAATTCATCCCATAACCTCATTCTCTTCTGAAAAGTATATGGGGGCATGGATTAGTGTAAGTCTCATAATTGTTTTGTTTGCCTCCCATCTGCATGTAGCATTAATAAAATTAGCAGCAAAAGAATCGATTGTTAAGGTTATGTCTTCATTCCACATTAGTGCAAGCCCCCCGGCAATACCTTCTGGATTCACAACAAAAAGAAATTGGTAATTTAACATTTTCTTTATCCTTTGCACCATTGGTTCCCTGTTTTTTGTTTCCATCAAGAAGACTACATTGGGCCTTTCACGAGCCACTAGGTCTCTAAGTTCTTGAATTGTCAGGGGATTGCCCAACCCCTGATAATTCCAACTTAAGATTTTCATTGGTACCCCGGTGGGTTATTAGGGCTAGCTACCAAAACCCATTGACCCTTTCCTTTCACCACTTGGACAGGGGTTTCTAACAGCTGAGTTTCATCAATTAATAACTGCGTATCCTTTTCTGGAGCATAAGGGCTGAATCTCTTTTGCTTTTTAGCACTTAGTTAAACCCTTTTTCCTTCTTCTTTCTGGTTTGTTTCTGCAGATTTTCTTCCTATGTTGGAAATAGGAGCTTTCCCCTTATCAGGCCATGTTAGTAGCAAGAAAGGAGGATTAACACTTGCCTCATTCCCACTTGAACTCTCGCTGTCCATTTCCTTTCTCTTCTCAGCTGTGTCTGAATGACTAGGTTGGGGGTATGCTGGTTGGATAATCTCCATTTGGTTCGAGAGGTTTTGAGTTTTAGGTATGAATTCCTCTACTGCCTTGTCCTTCCATTTATCTTCATAAAATAGCTTTCAAATAGGACTAAACTCCCTAACTTTTGCTTTCAGCCAGAATCCAAACCTTAGGTTCTCCATTTTTTCTTCATCAACCGGAATTTCAGTGCAGTGGGTGGTAAAATGACCCAGTTTGCCACATGCATAGCAGAAATGGGGTAATCTCTCATATTTGTACTCAACCCAAAAATTTTTTTCCAGCACGTTTGATTACACTCCCCTGTTTCAAAGGTGTAAACAAGTCGAGCTCCACTTTCACTCTCTCCGATGCAAATGCCGCAGAGCCTTTTGTTTCTATTCTGATTTCTATAACATTTTCTAACTCCATGGCTATCTTTCTTACAGCTCTCTCATTACGCCATTCAATAGGTAAGCCATAGATATGCACCCAGAAAGCTCCTCTCATGAAATCATAGCAATGAGGAGGTGTGTTAGGTTCCCATGGTTTCAACAAGAGAATGTGGTTGGCAAAAGACCAAGGACTCCCATCCAACACTCGTTTAATATCCGTAGTAGATTTGAAAGCAAACGGAAAGTGACCTTGTTCCAACAGAGTGATACTGACATTATCTATTTTCCATGCCTTTTTCATTGTACTTTGGAAAGCTTGGAAATTAATAGAGGGGCTTGTGAGCAGCTTACCGATCAACATCAGTTTATAGTCCTTTTCTTGTTCAGAGGCATCCATTTCTTCTAGATCAATAATGTCATTTTCTGACCACATATCTCCTAATTTCTTGCATACCAACTCCAGTCGGGGATCAGCTTTTCTATTCTCCATTTCTGAACTTCAGTTTTCAGTTAGACAAAACAACAAACAGGTGGAAGATTCAGCTGCAAATAGCCATCAGAATCAGCCCAGAACAATGCTTGAGATTGAAGATCCTTACGCGTTGCTTCTATACCCAAAGACTCAGAGACAAGACTAAGATACAAAGGACTTCAGAGATTCGGGAGCTACTTGGTACTCAGCGGCAAAATGAGAGAAGATAAGATGAAAGGACACTATGGGGATTCCGAGCGGGTAGGGTAAGGCAGGTTGAAGATGTGGGAGCTTGGCAATGGAACAGTAATTGTGTAGAAACCTTCCATCGCAGAGATAGGTGTTTAGTTCTGAAAGTGAAAAGGGGTTTTGTTGAGGAAGGTGATTTTAGGATTTAAAGAGTAAGCGTGCAAAGAGGGATATGGGATATGTAAGGAGTGGGATCTGGGGATGGTGAGGAGATTGGCTAGGGTTTTTGGAGAAGAAGATGATAGGTATTGAAGAGGTGGAAGACATAGCTACACCAAAGGTAAAGAAGCTCTCCATGTGAGAGAGAGAGAGAGAGAGAAACCAGTGCGAAGATGACCAACCAAATGACCGATTGTTGCGCATTAGAAGTGCTCAATTGTCAGAAGAGTAGCAGAGGATAATTGATAGGGAGGTGTCGATCTTCCAAGACACTTTGGTGAAAAATAATTGATGCAAGTTGCACTAAATTCCGAGAAAATTACCAAAAATGTTTTAAACCTATTGCAATTATCAATGCAGTCATAAACTTTTTTTTTTTTTTACCAATACATTTTTAAACTTTTTATAATTGTGCTAATTTAGTCTATTCAGCTAATTTTGGTTGGCCGACACTGATGTGGACACCGGTCATTCAGCCAATGTTGACATGGCAATTTTAAATATTATTATTATTATTATTATTATTATTATTATTATTATTATTATTATTATTATTATTATTATTATTATTATTTATTGTTACTTTTCCTTTTCATTTTGCTCTTCTTCCTCCTTTGGCTTCTTTTCTCTATAGTGGGGGCTCTATTGAGGCTTATTGACCACTAGATGAGGCCTTGACTACGAAGTTCTCGCCTGGCTAAAGGCCGCCATGGCCTGACCAGCCGTGGGCAAGGCTAGGTGAGGGCTTCATGACCCTCGCCTAGTGACGCAGGCTAGGGAAAAGAAGCCAAAGGAGGAAGAAGAGCAAAATGAAAAGGAAAAAGAAAAAGAAAAAAATTAAAAAAAATTAAAAAAATTAAAAAAAAATTGCCACATTAGTGTCGGCCGGACAACCGTTGTCCATGTTAGTGTCGGTCGACCAAAATTGGCCGGATGGACTGAATTGACTCAATTACAAAAGGTTTAAGATTGAATTTGTTAAAAAAAAATTTTTATGATTGAATTGACATAATTAAAATAGGTTTAATTTTTTTTTGGTAATTCTCCCCTAGATTCCAACAAGGTGGCAACCATACGGTGGTTGTTCGAGGAATAGTGAAAGAACACAACTAACTGCATGGTGAGCCACATATCAGATGCAATCGAGCCAATGGTCATCATCGCTCTAAATGATGCCATGTCTAGGTCAAAATCTTCCAACCAACCACTACAAGGGAATGTTATGGCACCAAGGTACATCTCTAATCCTACTTTATATAATAATGTTGGTCAAGCTAGCGAATCCCCGATAAGAATTCTACATAGGGTGGCACTAGCATGATGGCACGGTTAGATAGAAATTTTGACAATGTTGTTGAGGACACACATTTGATTTTGTAAAAATGGGCAACCAGTAGCCTTATCTTTCAGTTTACGCAAAGAAACAAATCCCAAATGATAATAGTGGAGCAACAAAATTCTAAGAAATTTAAGTACAACTTTTAAATGGACGATGGATATTCCTCAATCAAATAATGATGAAATCTAGTATGATGAGATCTATGGTCCTAGTAAATCTAAAGAAACATATCTAAGTGATAAAATTTAAACGATAAGTAATTTATGAAAGATTTAACTGCAACTTTTAAAATAGTTGATCATGTTCTTTGGCGCAAAAAAAAAAAAAATGGTGGATATTGTTTTTAAAAAAAAAAAAAGAACTCATAAATTAAGAGAGTGAATATCTAGTACACTCTAAACATGGGATTAATTAATAATTTCATCATTGATTAAGACATATAACCCTGAATAAAAGTTCAGCAGTTTTTTTGCTTCTTTTGATTGTAAAGAGATAAGAGGTGTTCATCAATGTCGAAGCTTAATTGGTTTCCGTAAATTTATATATCTTAGACGTACCATGCTTAATTTTTCTTTTTCTAATCTGTTTAAATGGATGGATTTTGAAAGGAAATTGACTGATGATATCATATGTCTTAATTTTAGGTCAGTTGGGAGTCCTTCAAAAGCAATGTGATTTAAGCGAAAAGATCGAGGACCCATTTAAATGCACATTGATCTTGTAATCAATCTCAAAGCCAACATTTAGAGAGTGTGTGTGTGTGTTTTTTTTTTCTTTAATCTTTAAATTTTAATAGATATTTATAATGAAATTAACAATTTCTTCATAAAGATACTTACATTTATTTTTTTACTAGTAATATCTTTAAAAATATTAATAAAAACTCGATTAAGCTTGTGAGCCTATCTAGTTGAGAATTTGCGAGCTCAACAAGGTACTCTAGTAGCCCGAGCTCAGCTTGAAATCAAATGAGTCGATCTCGAGTAATCATCGACATCGAGCCGAACTACTTGCGAGTAACTTAATTCGGTTCACCTCCAATGCAAATCTCACGGAGTGAATGGGCAAGATGGACTGGGTTCCTGACAAGGGCATCCTTACAAATGGCTTGTGATTGTGGGCTTCAAAAGAACAAAATCCTAGTACGAGGAGCGACTTTGGGCCAATCGAGCCAACAATATCAAGATCGCGAACGAGACATCCCATTACCAAGGACCAAACCAGAGAACACCGCATTCTCCCACTCTCTACAACATACTGTTAGATGGTGATAACATTAATCATCTTTTTCAACTAGCGATGCCACTCAAGGACTCTTTTTAAACTCAACCAAATAAAAGTTCAATGAGTATGAAAACAGATTTGTACTTGGGTCATACTTAAATTTTGTAGGGAACAAGAACATTTTTCTAGTCTAGCCTCGTCACTAAAATCACACGTGTGGGGATGTTGGGAGTGTTTCACAATGCACATAGAACACTTCTCTATTTGCATCGTTTGCTAAGTTATCCTAGCCAACTTCGGAAGGTAAACACCTTGTTTGGTGTTCGCAATTCTTGATGGGTGCTTCTTTGATCTATGGCCTTTAACTTATTCAGGATATTATTGGCTTTGGTATTGAACCATGTGATTTTATCTTTTGATGTACATTGAAGCATTTTATTATGAGGTCATATATTTTTATACTGCCCTCAGATTTACATGGTCTAAACCTATTTTGGTCATTATTTGCTTCGCTTTTGAGCTGCATTATCTATTCCTTTGGTACATCTAAATAATTTCTTATGAGATCACCCATTTTGATAGTACACTCGCATTTTACTTGGCTATTGGAGTTCTAATGCTAAGCTATGTAGTTACACCAATAGATACCCGTTGTGAATTTATTTTCGTTAAACATATGTAATCCGGGACGCTTTCCTCTTGTCTTGCTCAGGCCACAAGGGCATAAAAGGCACTTTTGGGTAGGCTTTGGACAAGACTATTTAGTTATAAGCGTAGCCCAACTTCTGGCCCAAAGTTGCGTACATAATTTTGTTCTTCCAAGCGGGCTTAGCCAAAATATTAAGCCCAACCTTGTGACCCGGACCTGGTCATTTATTCTTTCCATCGATCAAGAGTGGATCCTGTCAATTTAGTGCGAACTTATCTATTTAACCCTGCAAACTTAGAACTTTCTCTATCACGCTTGCAATCACTAGATCCGACCACGTAATTCGACGTGTTTCTCAAACCCCAACCAACAACCCAATGTGCGAAAACTCGATGCCGATGTAGACAATCGATTTCCATTCGAAAATCGCTTCAGTTTGCTATCTTTGCCAATTTGATGGACTTGATTGAAAAATTCCAAACAAGCACAAGCTACTTGCCCGTACAAATTAACAATTGCATATCAGCGTGCAAGTCAGCTCAAAGGACCAACCACGCAAATTATTATTTATTTCTTTAAATTTTGGGTTTGTAAAAAGAGGGAGGGAAAGAAAAAAAAAAAAGTAAAAGTTAAAAAAGAAAACACGAGGTGTGGGTCCCCAAGGCCCAGTAAACGAAACGACAAGGTTCAGATCCCTGGGAAGTTGTCGCCAACTTGCTTTCACATGTCGTTTCTGCGTTTCGGGCACCGAAGTCGTCTTCTTCCCCTTTAACGGTCATCTTTCTCGTTTCTCTCACTAAGTTCGTCCCCTTTCTCTCTCCTCCACTCACTTCCACTCTCTCTCTCTCTCTCTCTCTCTCTCTAGAACTCTCCGCCATGCGCAGGCGCCTCTCCTCCGCCCTCGCCCTGCTCCTCCTAGCCCTCCTCGCCCCGCCGCGGCCGGCGGCGGCGGCGGGGCCCCCCGGCGTCGCGAGCCTGGAGCTGTGGTGCGTGGCGAAGAACAACGCCGACGACGCCTCGCTGCAGGCGGCGATCAACTGGGCCTGCGGGCCCGGCGGCACCGACTGCGGCCTGATCCAGCAGGGCGGGCCCTGCTACGACCCCGCCGACGTCGGGAGGACGGCGTCGTACGCGTTCAACGACTACTACCTGAAGCACGGCATGACCGACGACAGCTGCAGCTTCGCCGACACGGCGGCGCTCACCTCGATCAATCCCAGTGAGTGCGGCGGCGTCGTCTATTTCATTTGGGTTTTTTCCGTAGGAGCTTTGGATCTGATTTTAGTCCGGTTCTATCTGTGTTTGATCTTTTGTATGTACTCGAGTCATCTTCTTGCCGAACGGATCCAATCGCTATGTTCTAATAAGAAAAAAAGCTTCTTGCTTGTAAGTGCTGAAATGATTTTGATCTGCCATTAGCTAATTCATTCTCGTTTGTGTTGTTTCAGGTCACGGCAATTGCAAGTTCCCCTCTAGGTAATCAAAGAAACGAGCTTTTCGTTTTGAAATTGCTGTATTCAAATGATAGTTAGTGGTTCGATTTTTTAGTTTATTTGTTGATTTGGTTTTGGGTGGTTGGTGGGAGTGTCTGATCTTGTGGACTTTTTTGAGGGTTGTCTTTAGAATAGAGAAAACCGGTCTTTGGTGATTGAAGAATTGAAAATTAGATAGGTCCAAATTGAGTCGGTAATGGATGAAATTTTGGTATTCTTTTCGGTTCGGATTTAGCGCTAACTTAAGAGTCGAGGGTGTCTTATCCGACAGTATGATGAATATGGCGATTGTGGTACTTTGAACCCTCAGTTTGAAGTAGGAAATTGGTCTTTTAGGATTTTCTTATTAAGTGATATTCTCTTCTGTAAGTGTAGGTGCAGAAAAAAAGTAGTATATGTTATTGATGAAAAACAATGTTTTCTACGTTTCTGTGGGACAGCTTGTCTGTTAATAATGGCAGTCTTTCTGGTGCATCAACGGCAGTTGGAGTTCAGCCCACCTATGCCAATTTGAGCGGCTGCAATCGGATTGCTATCCAGCGGTATTCTTTTGTAATCATGAGCATTTGTTCAATACTGTTGCGCTGGTAAATTAGGGAACATTGATGATGACAACATCCGTGAGCACTTCTTCAAAGCATCATGAAAAGTGCTTCAGTGGAATGGCGTAGATAAGGCATTATTTTTCTTATCTGGTTTTCATTCATTATCTTCATTTAGGTTATTGAGATTTTGTTCCCCTTGTATCTTTGTATCATGGTGTTTTTGATACCGGTAAAACGTTAATGAGGATGAAATCATAGCCTCTAACTGAGGTTATAATTGCGGGCACTGTTTTTTTCTTATTCCTACATTAATATAGGGTGTAATTACTCAGAATGTCGTTGATTAATGGCTATTTTTGCTGAGTTCTGAGGGTTTACATCAATTAAGATCTTATTCACTTGACTTCCCCTGCATTCAAGCACTACAGACATCTGTGTTCTATCTGTTCATCTCTCTTCGCTTATGCTGAAGCTGAAAGACTAATCACAGAATCCTTCAAGGAACTTCCTAAGTTGCTGAGTTCCTTCTGCTTCTGCTTTTTTGTTCATGCTCCAATTTGACTTTATACTGCCCTGTTCAACCCTCTCACAATAGTTGGCCCAAAGATGGTGGGGGACGCTTATGTCGACATATAAGTATTTGCTAATGCTACGGTTTGTTTTTGCATGGATCTCCAGATCGTAGGTCGAAAAGCTCATCTAGATCAAAGGTCGATGCACTCGCCACATTGTAAGAGTTATAATTCCAGCTAAAAATGAGGATCTTGTTAGGGGTAGGAGAACCAAAGCTCTGTCTCATGCTTCCAAATCCTTCATATCATGCTGCTGCTCAATCTACTTTTTGCAACTCAATCAGGTGAAGGCACTCAGCTGCCTTTGGAAGGTCCCGTGTGAGAGTTATAATTCCAGCTAGTGTTGCGGGCCTTCGAATGCGGATGGAGACACTGCTCCGGTCCCATCTGCTGTCTCGTACCAGCAAACGGTGTCACGTGAGTGTCTCAGTTCGTGCTCCCTCGCAGTCGAGCAAAACTCCAATTCTAACTTTTCCCTCTTCATCGTACCTTTCGCCGTCCTCGCCATCAGGGAGCTCTGCCTTGCCATTGCCATTGCCGGCCTTGATGACAGAGCCCGTGACACCCCCTCCACCTCTCTCTTCACCTACACCCTTATTCGCTGCTTTCATGTCATCGATCCCGAAGCGATGGCCCTACCTGCCATTGGGTAGGGTCGAGCTAGCGCGCTCGAGAGAGAGGCAGTGGCTTGGACTGAAGGTGACGGTGGCGGAAGGACAGGTCTGTCATGGAGGTTGAGAGAGAAAGATCATTGTTAGGGTGTGGTGAGGATTTTTGGGTCGAATAGTAGAAGTTCAATACCTCGACCTAGAAGAGCTTAAATCTGAGTTCGTCCATATATCTATTTGGACCCTACTACTCTAAAACTGAAGCTGATATGTTATGGGCTAATTAAGATTGTTAATTGCTTTACATCACACCAATTTTTCAGACTTTTCTAATGCAACTCACGCGTACGACTTAATAAATTTAATTAAGATGCAGTAAAGACTGAAATAAGAAGGGCATGAGTTGCAATCTTATTAAATAGGCAACACATGAGACTTAAGTAGCATCCCGTGATTATAATCTATTGTTTAGCGATAAATTAGGCGTGCGACATTTCATCACTAATGCAGAGTCTACATTACATATCTCCGGACCAATTGGATATGGTACGTGTGCCTGGTACCGTAATCGGTTCCATCCTTCGTTCTTGCTGGCACTTCCTACAAGGTAACCATATCCTGGAAAACTGGATACTGAATTCTAGGCGATCCAATTTCGTCATCTCTGGACTTAGTTAGAATCGAAAGGCTTTTTGAATCCGTAATTAAGACAGAGATGCGTTCGGACAAAATAGAAGAATACGAGGTTCAAAATGTTCTTCGGTGGTGTAGCTAGTAGCTCCATGTGACCGTGATAACGTTGTTAATACTCCAAATTTGAATATTTCCCTGCCGACTCACGACGCAAGAGGAACCGAAAGGTTTGACTTAATCTTCTTCCTTTAACAACTGCTTGCGAATCCTTCCTTTCCCCTCCCTTTATTTAAGCAAAAAAAAAAGAAAGCTGGGGAGTCACCAGCTCTATGTCAATGGCTGACAAGGGCGCTCAATATGGAGACCCTACCTAATACCGTCGCCATTGACGATCTTGCCCGCGTTTTAGGTCAACAAACGCGAACCTCCTCTCGAAACCGAGCAATAAAACATGTTCATCGAGCATCGCAATTCAAAATTCGTTTGGTTTTAGGAAGAAAATATATATACAAATGATAACATGCATGTAGCGTTAAATTCAACCGTATGAGCAGCAACAGTGAAGATTTGAGAAATTCTCTAGTTGAATTTTGCCAGACAAAACCATTACCGATCGAATGACCATCAGCACTGCCTCTCTATATCTGCTAAACCGTCTTCCGCGCCGCAGGACGGCATCCTCCTTGATGATCTTTCCCGGCTGAGCATCCGTCGGAATGAACCGAACCGGGAACTCGATCCGGTGACCTTAGCTGACGGCCTAGCTGCCCCGTCGGATGTACCCTCGATGCAGGATGACATGGAGCTTGTGCGCTCCAGGGGTGGGGCCGTGGGTGCGGCCCCGACGGGAGGCTGCGGCGGCAGTTCCTGCTGGGCTTGGGGCTCGGCCTCGGTGCGGCAAATCGGGCACGTCGAGTGCGAGATCAGCCACCTATCGATGCACCCGACGTGGAACGTGTGCTTGCAGTTGGGCAATTCCCTGGCCATCTCTCCGTCCTCCAACGCGCTCAAGCAGACCGCGCATTCCTCCGCGGCCCCTTCGCTCACAACCTCGTCCCGCGCTCCCTCCCGTCGGAAGACGAACACGGGCAGGGAAGCGATGACCAGAGGGTCGAGCCCGGGCTTGGGCGGGTCCTCCCTGGGGTGCACGGGGGTCAGGGTGAGGCCGAGGTCGCGAATGGCGGCCCGGCGGCGGGCCTGGCGGCGCAGGACGTACCGCGCGTATATGTGGAGGAGGACGACGAGGACGACGACGACCGAGAGGAGACGATGGCAGCAAGCATGATCTTGCTGTTGAGGTCGTAGCTCTTTTTCGTTTCTGAGTACCATGGCGGGCTTGGGATCCGTTGCGGCCTTCGCAGGATCCATGGAGGCGGGATGTTCTCATCATGATGATCCTCAGGGGCCATGCCGGCGCGATGAGATGTGCAGGCGGTCGAGGGATAAAGATGAAGGAGGAGGGGGAGGAGGAGTAGAGAAGAAGGCGTTGATGTGTGGTTTGGTTGTGAACTGAAGAAGAAGGAGAAGAAGAAGACGCCGGGATTTGTTTGGCTTTGCTGCGCTGGACTAGTGGAATTCTTGACACAACTTGGGTTACATGAGGAGCCTCGTTTTTCAATGGCGTTGACTGTTGAATGTTGACTTGGCCCCTTCATTTTTTTTAAAAAAAATTTTGGATATTTTTTGGGGTAAATGTTGAAAATGAAATTTCTCGTTGTTTACATTTGGGGGTGTTGTTTAACATGTAATGTGGTGGCTGATTGGTGTGAAAGCCGATTGAGAATTGTAGAAAAGTTCGCAAAAATATCATTGCTCCGTGGACGGCAGCAAATCCACCTAATATTGTGCATTTTTGAAGTGTGAAATGGGATCTCCATTCAAATTTCTAAATCAAAAAGCAAAAAAAAAAAAAAAAAAAAAAAATATATATATATATATATATATATATATATCAAATTATAACCATCTAATAAGTTTTGTTTTTAAACCAGTTGATAATGATCTCATATATTTTATATAGTATTGGATTAAGAGATGCTTATACACCAGTCTATACTAATATTGCAAAGTCTTATATGACATCAAGAAATCCCAAGTTTTTATTTTTCTGAGTACGTTATTTGCCTTCCTTATTATATATTTTCAATGTAAATTCCAATTTTTTCGGTCCCCTTATTTATCTTTATTGTTGTATAATTTCAAATTTTAGGTTGTAATCTATCCTACTCGCGAGGGGTACTACTTAGAATATTAAACTTATAAAACAATTGACAGTAATCTCACAAAATTTAACAATATAAAAGTTCGCACATCAAACGCAAGAAATTTCACATTGAATCTTTAGGATTCGAGAAGGTTGAAAATAGTTTACAATTTTGACCGAGGAAAATATGAACAAACGTCACATCTTGACAGTTATTTATTCTCGTGATCGATCTCCCGAGGACTGTACAGGAGGTGGATAGAGCCTCTTTCCCCAAAGAATCCAAACCTTTTCACATTCTTCTTTCTTTTTCTTTCTTTTGATCAAAGTGTTTTTATTGCTAATGTTTTTAACTCGTTTGAATCCCGAAAAATTAGAAAAAAAAAAATTTACATTCAACTCGTAGAATTAACTTTAAATTGATATATTGAAATTTTCACTTGTCCATTGTGCACCTCATTAACATAAATATCCATTCGTTTTGTAGAAAATGTGACGTTTTTGAAAAATATTTTCTGAGAAAACGTAATTATTTTTTGATGTTCAACAGTGCTTAATTTATTTTCTGCGAAACGAACGTCGGAAAATTCGAAAAATATTTTTATGAAAGTTATTTTTCGCATAACAAACGGAACCTAAGAGTCAAAAGAATTTTCAAAATTTAAGTTTCCCTTCTCCTTTTTTCTGAAATAAAATGGTGCTAAATTCAATTCGTGGGATCGAAGCTATTATTCTTTTCCATGCAAAAAATGTCAAGCGTATCACATCCAATTGACTGGAATATGGGCATGCCGTAAACTCCTGGGAATGTCCTTCGATGTCTTTGAGGATTGTGTTGCTTCTATGACTTTGACATTTATTATGACCGAACAAGCATCACTGCTCCCGAAAGCAATGAAGTCATGTCTCAAGATTTTATTGGCCCACCTTGTTTTCTAAACTTTTTAATTTCTCTGATTATGTCCAGGAGCATCCGCCTCAATTTCGCTCCTTAAAATTCTCGGCTGACCACATGAATCGAGTAGTTTGAATTCCGTGCTTGGCATTCTGGAGAATTAATTCACTTGTCATGTGCCGTCGGTCAACTGGATTCATATGCCAAATTCACTTTATGAATTAAGACCAACCTGTGTTGTTCATGACAAATTATTCGCCAAGGAGATTCTCTTGTGTGTAATATATATATATCAAAGAGCGCTGTTGTTTCAATAATATACTCATTATTGATTTTTATCATTATATTTATTATCCATTTCCTAGATGTTATTTCTGTTGATAATATAAGAAAATCTAGATCAGAGGTATTAGAAGTATTGGTGATTTCATTTTGGTCTTCTAGATTTTCCTTTCCTTTAATGATGAGAGATTTTATATTAGAAATTTATTGTTTTATTTCTGATTGGGTTGCCTTTAAGGCTTGTATTTCTAATTTATGTTGTTTTATTTCATTTTGGAGATCATTAATATTTATAGATCTGGACTGGTGTTTTTTGTTTCTATTTCTTTCCCAATATAAACATTCTTTGTAAACCTTTATACCAAAGGTTACGAAAGGACCTTCCACCCTAGACCTCAGTCCATACAGACATAGTCAAATAAATAAGTATTAATGTGAAAGATATACCGTGCCTACACCTTGCTGACCCTTCTACTTTCAAAATAGTAGAGACGGATGCCTCAGAATTAAGATATGGTGGTATTCTCAAACAGGTCAACAACAACAAAGAACAAGTTGTTCAGTTTATATCAAAACATTTGAATTCCACCCAACAAAATTATTCAACAATCAAAAAAGAAATACTTGCTATAATTTTGTCTATATCAAAATTCCAAGGAGATTTATTGAATCAAAAATTTCTCTTGAGAATTGATTGCAAATCAGCCAAAGATATTTTACAAAAAGACGTATTAAACATTGCATCAAAACATATTTTTGCCAGATGGCAAGCCATACTTTCAGTATTTGATTTTAACATTGAATTCATAAATGGTTCTTCAAATTCATTACCTGATTTTTTTCACAAGAGAATTTTTACAGGAGATACTATCATGCCAAGATCCAAAAAAGACAAAAAAGATAAAGGCAAATCAATTGCCGAAACCTCCTCCAATACACCACCAAAGCCAACAGGCTTGACACCGATCAAGACATGGCTCCAAATGGTAGAAAACAATTAGTCATTTCTACAACAACATCTAATATCAAATACACCTTCAAAAGATACTGACTATGGAAGATGGATTCTTCGATGAAGATCCAATCAAATTCGCAAAAAACATCTTTCCAAAAAATTGGCTTTTCAAACCACACAATACAAACAAAACCCTTGCTTATTATGATCAAATTCTAGTGGAAACAGAATCGGCAATGTTCACTCACTTTGCTGACAAAAACAATACAGAAAACATCTTATACTTCACTATATCCATCAGTAAAGTTATACACCCCTCACATTGGGGAGAGTCACCTCATACACCCAGAAAATTCCAAACCAGACTTACCCATAGCCTACCATACTCCTCCTCATATACATATTGGGACTACCAACAAGCCTGGTAGAATGTCTTCTACAGAAAAAATACAAATTTCCAACATACTTGGCTGGTATTATTCAAAGACAACTTCTCACGACAAAGCCTACCAAATTGGTTTGACTCCTGGTGGGATTTCTTTGGTCCTTTGGACATTATACTACACCCCACAGTTAATCATATATATATATGTGTGTGTGTGTGTGTGTGGAAATCGAATCCAATATATTTTAACAATTAAAGAAGCAGTTTTTCAAGAATTGGGTTGTTAATTAAGGAGAGGTCCATGCAACCAAATGATCACTCTTTCTTGGGTGGGCTTGACACTATTCAGGCTTGGGTCGAGCCCAATATGAGCGGCCCAAGTTCAAACCCAACAGGCCTTGTATCGTCCACAAGCAAGTTGAATAGAGTTGGTGACTAACAATGATAAACTTCACTTTATAACATGGCGTTTTGAGTAGGTATCTTATGATATCCGCTTAATTCGCTTGGTGTCTAAAGATAGACTTCAGCATAACCAAACTTGCCCAGTCTTGTACTCTCTATATAAAACTCACTCTAGGAGAATTGAGAATGATTTTGAGTAGACATATCATTTTCATCTCAATTAGATCGAAGCTTAAATTCTCTTGATATCCCGACAAATCATGTATCCACAAACCCAATATTTCATTCAACAACTGAAATTTACATAGGTCACTTTTGTATTGATTTCCAATAAGTTGACTAGTTTAGCTCATGTGCTACCAAGTTCATGATGAAGTCATCCTTAGGAATATGATCCAAGATTGGCATCATATTGTTGGTGCGAAATCGATCTTTCTTGGACTTCGGTATACGTTGCGAATTGCCCGTTGATTTTTCAATTTTTGCAAGGTTCCCTCTAGAGTCTTCAAATTGGTTGCAATGTCCCCCTGGCCATTGACTCCAAACATTTTTCAATTGGAACTCTCTATGTGCTTGTCACGTGACTAATTTGTTCTCCCGCAGAGAGCAAATCTGGCTAACAACAAATGGCAAATTACATTTTTCCACTCATGTTTTGGCACATGTGACAAGTTGCCTCTTGACTTTTCAATTGTTCTCAATGTTCCCCCTGAAGTATTGAAATGAGTTTCACAGCCCCCCTGATGGTGATGTAGACCAATTTTTTCATCTAATCTCCTCCGGCGATCGACTTTGGCTACCTAAGCAAGGGTCGTCCTGCCCACTTCTAGTATGTGTGATTGTGTTGTAACCTCTACTGGCGGTGTGGCTATGCTTCTCACAAAGATATTTATTAGTAATATAAATTATAAAATCATTTTGTTCGATACGAATATTTTGTTCGCACAAGAGTAAAATATTGTTAATTATTGGTACTTTCAATAATAAAACTTGGCACATTGTCACACTGCATCAACATGTAATACTCGTATTATGTTCCTTATAAAATGATGATAGCGTTAAAGTAATCGTACTTATTATTTAACAAGAAAAAACAATTGACCTACAGAATACACGCATTAATTTGGGTTAATAAACCTAATGTGCAGATCGTATCATGTCTTAATGCTAAGATTTTTTCTCTGTGTCTCTTAATTTGCTAAACGTCTGACCCTACATTGCAAGATTTAAGAAGTCATTGTATGAAAATTATATACAAATTTTGATTGTTTACATAATAACTTGGAAAGCTTGGATGAAATTTGAAGGCCACAATCAATATGAAATACAAAGTCTAGTATTTTGATTGATTTCTTTCCTGAAAGTATGGGCTAGATTTGAAAAATCAGTAAAAAAGTAGGTCTTACATGAAATTGGCCAAAGTCAAAGCTAGTGGATATTGTAACCGATTTCAAGACTTCAATAAAGAAATTGCAAATATTAAAAAGGACGGGGTAACTAACTTATAAAAAGTGCCAAAACTTGACAGGCAAAATGCAATTCACTTGTCTTGTTGGATAGATTTGCTCTCGTGAAGTGGGCTATAGTCAGTCACGTGACAAGCACACGACAGAAGTCTGACTGGAAAATGAAGTGGTGTCAATACTAGAGGAGGACATCGCAACCGACTTCGAGGGTTTTTGGCATATCGCATTGATAAGTCGGGGGGCACTTTGTGACAAATCCCACAATCCGGGGGGGAGGCAAAATGTAATCCACACCCTATTTTGGTATATGCCACGGATGAAGAAAGGCTCTGAATGGTTATTGGCTTAGTCTGTTCCATTTCAAAGAGATTGGCTAATGCTATTTCGCACTGCCTGCTACCGGATTCTAGCTTATAGAAACGTAAGGACCGTCTTCTTGTTCATAGAATTCGAATAAAATAAATGATTTTTATTCTGCACACAGCCTGTGAAAAGATTTCATAAGAGATGTGCGCATATAATTGACTCTACTTCCAAAAAGTACCTTTTGCAGTGCACATGACATTCGTCTAAACCAGTCTGTATAAACAAAATTTAATCTGAACTGCGTGCATTAGAGAAATCCTTTTACTAATACTGGCGCAGAAAAGTTCTCCTAGCATGCAGTAATGACGGATACTGCTCCATCCAAACACTGCAACATACAACTTGATTTTCCATAATGAGAAAACCTAGGCTTACACAAGAAAGACATTGAAGATATGCCATTTTAGCATAATAATCTTTTCTGCCCCACATTGAATTAATTAATCACTGATTGCTCTTCACACGCATCCCAAACAAATGAGGGCATGTGCATTCCGGAGTGCATCCAAACAAAGTTGTTATTGCGTGCTATCATGATATTGTCAACCTAAATATGAAAAAGAAAAAGAAAAAGAAAAAGAGTATAGAATTATTTTCTATTTGACAATCTACTGGCTTTGCTACACCATATTGTAGCCATTAGAACAATGCTTCAAGAGATCCCAGTACTATAGCCATCAGAACACCAAGGCATCACTCTCTTGTTCTTGCAAAACATAACATGGATAGGCAAAGTTCAGCTCATGTATCATTTGCACCTGAGTGCCCCCAAAAGACCACCTAACTTCTGAGATCTTCCTGAGTATAACATCTCCATGGAATGGATCATACTGAGCTTTTCGAACTAAGTACATGACTATATCTGTGGAAGTTGCTCTTTTTGCTGGTTCAAAAGTGAGCCCCTTAAAAAAGATACAAAACTCTACCCACTATTAACAAATTCAAAACGTTTGTCTCTTATCTGCAACTCGGCTCACTTTTTCCAAGAATGAAGGGTAATCGTTCTTTCTCTCTCTCTCTCTCTCTCTCTCTCTCTCTCTCTCTCTTCCGTTTGAGCGACTTACTTAAAGACACGACATGAAGATGGCCCGAGAAGAGAATATTCTCGCTCAACAAGAATCTGTGCAAGTGTAATCGCCATTCAAAAGTTTTTGAGCTCTTTTAGGTGAGCTCAGCATGCAGATCAAAACACATTCCAGAAGACAAATCAAGCTGATGCAAGAAAACCTACTCAACCGTTCACAACAAAAATAATATATTATGGTATAACTGGGGAATTGATTTAAAGAAAGGCCCTCTAGACGATTGTAACAAGCCTGATATGATCTTCTCCAAAAGGAGCACAAATTGATGCGACGAGAATCTCCTCTCTTGTTTTGTCAACATGTGGACTGGTTGCAGAGCTCCCGTCGCCAAATTCCTATTTTGAAGGAAACTAAATTTAGTTGACAAATAATGCAGTGCTTAGAATCCACTTTGTTCTACGAGTTCATTAAGTTTTTTAACTCCGAAGCATACAGTCTACAATAAGTCATTCGATGCAAACAAAAGGAAAAGACATGGGAATATAGCAGATATAAACGAAGTAGATAGAAACGAAGAATTTAAGATTAGGTACCTCAGTAGTGATAAAGATGAGGACTTCCTCTCTTTAATCAACGGCCATTACTCAGAGAAGCAGAAGATGATGGCCTGGCGGAAACGACATCGTGCGGTGCCCGGTTGTTCTGAATTTGTGGAGAAATGCAAAAGCCAGGCAGTCCATCGGAGACGAACCTGTTGCCAAAGAGCGAAGACGGGTGATGGATGACCTGCGACTTGTGATGGTCAGCCGAGTCCACAGAAAACTCGTCGAGAGAGCGAAAAGTCGGTGCGAAACTGGACTGAAGGGTTCCCCTTTGTGGAAACGCCGCTGAGCCTTGACTCAGCAGCGGCAAAGGCAGCGTCAACGGCGTTGGCGAGTTGAACAGAAACCTGCCGCCACTCCGGTTGTCCGTGCCAGATGGGTCGGTGCCCCAACCCATCATTCTCTGAAACCCAGGTTCGTACACCATTGGCGCGGAAGTCGAGAAAAGGGTTTGGCTCATTTCATTCTCTTGTGGATCGCTTTGGTGAATTAGAGCAGATTGAGACTGAAGAGAGTGTAGGGAAAGGCCAAGGTCTTGGTTCTGCTGGGTGCTCCTCGACATAATCTCGGATGGGTAGCTGCTGAAATTGATGGATGATGCGGCCGAGCTCGTCGGGAAGAACGACTTCATCGTCTCCAACATGGACTGATCGTTCTCCAGCTGCGGTGGCAAGAATTGGCTCGTTGCGTTTCTTGAATTGGCACTGATTTGCCTATGGAGCTGAAAATTGTACTTGGGAGACTCCGATTCCTCCGCAACCGCCATCTCGGCCGAATTCCCATTGTGTGCTGCGCTGTCTGGGGCAGTGGAGGTGGAAGGGACAGAGCTTAAGTTTGGCTGCCAAGGTGGCAGCTCGGCGAGCTTGTCGATGGCCGCCTTTGCCTTCTTGATGAGCCAGTCGACGGCCTTGCTGGGCCGGTCGTAGCCAAGCCGGTCTTGGACATCATAAAATTGAATGGCGGTGTGAGCTGACAACCGGACACGGCGGTCCCGAGGGCCTTTCGCGGTGTAAACCTTGCTGTGGCGGTCCTTTCGGCCAGTCGACCGAACTATGTGGCCTCCCTGGACCTGGACAATCTCTCCTTCTGTGCTCTTCATTCCCATTTCACAGTTTTGGAGCTTTTTGCATAATTTAAGATAAAAGAAGGGTCTTGAGAAAAGAATAGACCTCCTTCTTTTTTGGCTGATTCTTCTCCTTCTGAATAAATGAGACGGCCTTAATGGGATTTATAAGGCCTTGCCTGCTTTTGGTGTTATGCCTGTGGTTCTCTCTAGGGTTATTAATTTTGGTGGATAAGCTCTGTGTGTCTGGAAGATTCAGATCCTCCTTGGCCTTCTTCTGATCTTGTCTCTGCCAGAGAGAGAGAGAGAGAGAGAGAGAGAGAGAGAGAGAGAGAGAGAGAGAGGGAAGAAAAGAAAAGAAACAAAAAGATCCCAACTTGATGCAGCTTCCTTGTACTATCTTCTCTTCGCTTTTGTGGGTCTTCTTTGTTGGTTTGCTCTCTTGTTGCTCTTTAGTCACCTGCAAACTGCAACCACCACTCTTCAAAGCTGATCGTTACTGATCTTGCTGCTTCTGTGTTTCTCGTGTTCAGATCCCGAGTAAACCCCTGTCATTGCACTTTCTGCCCTAGATCCAAGACTCTCTCTCTCTCTCTCTCTCCCCCTCTCTATCTACCCAGCGCTGGCTCTCTGGTGATATTAATGATTCATCCACCTCGAGCATCAGAGGGGAGGCAGGTGGGGGGGATCTGAAGGGTGCCTCTCAAGAGTAGGCACAATTAGAAGAGGAAATAATGAACTAGGACATATGGAAGCTGCTTGGCACGGCTAAAGACATATGTATAATCGCGTATATAAAGGGAAAAGGCCTTGCATGCTTATCTCATAGAAATTTGGAATGAGATTGGGAAAGGTGAAGAGGCCTTAGACCCCATGCTGAAGAAGAAAGCAATGGAGAAGTGTAGGAGAAAGAAGAGGGAGTAAAAGCGAAATGTGCGTTTTTTGTAAGGATGTGACGGAGTGGGAAAATCTCGAGTGGCATTGATATTAAGAGGCGTTGGATGCTTCTGCAGAGAGTGTAGCAAAGTTAGGTCAGAGAGCAGAATTAAAAAATCTGTGTCGTCGTGCAAAATCTCCCCCACAGAAATACACGAGTTATCTTATAAATAAGTAATTTCCAGATGCTTAATAAAGCATCCGACCCAAAAAGAGAAGAAGAAGCATATGTCATGAAGAAATTTCGATTTTCGCAGTGTTATTCATACATAACTCATGAAAAATGCAACATCCAAAATTACCACATTTATTCTATTTGATTACTTAACAAGTATTTGCGATACTGGTTGATAAATTCCAAAATGTATACTCGCTCGAGGGCAAGTAGCTCATAAATTGTAGAGGTTTTTAATCACCAAACTAATATTAGGCAGGTAGATATTGACTAATTTCATGAACATCCTCTACTAATGATTTGTCACAATCAAACATCCCTTGATTTGATGATACTCAATCCAAGGATCATTTCTTAAAGAGATAAAATTTTGGAAATTCGTGAAATCAGTCCTAAACATATTGTGCAGATGTCAATTTAGTTCCAAATTTTTCAGTTTTGCCAATTTAATCTTAAGCATTTATGCGAAATTCCAATGTAGTCATTCCGGTCAATTTCTTGGGCAATTGCTAAAATGGTAGTTTGCTATGTAGGATGATCAATGATGACTAGAATGTCACATTAGGGATTTCCAGCAAAAATAGGCAGAAATGATTATGTTGGAATTTCGCGTAATAGTTTAGGACTAAATTGGCAAAATTAGAAAGTTTAGGACTTAATTGGCATATATACAATAGATTTATGACTAATTAAGTAAATTTTACCAATAAAATTTATATGAGTAACATCCTAATAAAGTTATAAAGTTGAGTCATTTGAATAACTCAATTGCGTGTGGGATGGGAAAATGTATACTTTACACAACCACGATATTAGTATTTAATCAAAAAGAAGATTATTGCATATCTTGATTACATAAACGAAGTGCAAAAATTATTTCGAGATTACATGTTTCTTTTTAAGATCGGGTTTTCTTGACACGTGATTGTCTTGGTCTAGTGTGATAATTCATTCGTGTGTCTTTTTTGGTGAATAATAGACTATGATAAGGATGTGACAAGAGGACATGAAAGATATTTTATCACACCAATCTAGAAGAAAACATGTTAAGTCAAACTCAAAAGAGCGAGGAATTAATCTCTAGGAATCTTAACCAGTTGACACACGTCTATATTTGTAGATTTGATGCTTATAGCTAGCTTTATGACCAAATTTGTCATGCCCTAAAGTTGACTTCGACAGCGCACATATATATACATATATATTGTATGTATACATATTCATATATACATGTGTGTAATCAATGAGAGCACCTCCTCTTGTTTTTCGCCTTCTTTTCTCCTAAAACATTGCAGAAAAGTTGCTAGCGAATCCTTAAGTGGAGTACGAAAGATGCGAAAAATGGCTTTGATATCATAACAAGAATTCGAATGCACAAACCTAACATGGACATTGAAGCTATCATTAAATGAGATTGTACGTTTATAGAGTCAATTACAATCTCATAACTAAGCAATGCGAGATGTATTTTTTTAGCATCATTATTTTAAGGTTGTACGAAGGTTATGAGCGAGTATCGGGTCTTCCCAAATAGCTTTAAGTACTTCTAGAACATTACTTGACAAGTAATGAGATTAATATAAAATAAAGTAGATTGGTAATATTTTGATTATTCTTTGAGTATCTAAACATTTACTCTTGGAAGATCTAAGTGCCCACTTTTTTGAAAAAAAAAACAGTTTTCGGGAAAAATATTTTCTAACTTTTTGGTGTTTAGATGACGGAAAACTAATCGATTTATGGAAAACATTTTTCATGGACTAAAAAAAAAAACAAGTTTAATTTAGGAAAAATGATTTTCCCTTTTATTAAGAAGGAAATCATTTTCCCTAAACCACAAAATAAATAAAAACTAACCATTTTCTTTGGAAATGATTTTCATTAAAAATATTTTCATTAATCACGAAATTTTCAGTGCATGCCATAATTCTTGGAAATTTTTTAAATAAAGGCCTGAAGTGTGTTCATTTTTTCAAATGAGGGCCTAAAGTAGATATTATTTCAAATGAGGGCCTAAAGTAGATATTATTTCAAATGAGGGTATGGAAAGACCAAATCGTTTCAAATAAGAGCCTAAGATAGCCAAATTATCTCGAGATAAGAATTTTTGGTTGACCGGTGACTATTTCAGCCATTGAGGAAGGGGCATTTTAGTCAAAAAAATTCTAAGTGATTTTTTATTTTTATTTTTATTTTATTTTATTTTTTAATTTTTCCTCTTCCCTTCCCCAACCATCACCGTGCCTTGTCAATGGCTAGCAGAGGTTGCCGGCCTCAAGGGAGGGCCACCCTCGTTGGTGGAAGGAAGAGGGAAAAAAAGAAAAAGAAAAAAAGAAAAAAAGGAAAAAAAAGGCAAAATAATTTAAAAAGTAAAAGACAAAAATGCCCTTCAGCTAGCAAAGTTAAACTTTTCTTTGAGATTTATATAGTCACTTTAATATTTATTTGAAATAATTTCCACTTCAAGCCCTTATTTAAGAAACAATAGCACTTTGTACCGTTATGTAAAACAAGTCTCATTTTAGGCCATTTTTAAAAAAATGAAAACACTTCAAGTTCTTATTTAAAAATTTCCCCTAAATCTTTATTCGTGTTCAATGAACACACCCTAAACTTGTTGAGGGTTGTTGCCCTAGCTTTAAGGAAAAGGGGAAGCTCGTAGCACCCTCTCTCTCTCCCCTCCCTGTAGTTTCCACTGGTATTAATATTAGAACTAATGTGCCATTAATTTTAACATTAAGCTATGATTAGGGTCATGGCTAAGCTAGTAACATAGGCACAAGCTCTACCCTCCACTTGGAAGCATAGAAAACAATATCTACACAGCTTTGCTATTACCTTTTCCTCGCTGCACTTCTTATTTCCACCACACCGAGAGTCAGTCCAATATCACAAAAAGAGAAGCTTTAAACCAACTAATGACTAGCGTTTCACAAAACAGTGTTAGCAAAAAATACCAAAAAAAATTCACGAAATAGTAAAGGGCAAAACGTGCTTCCTCCTGCAAAGTGCATGCATCCCCTTGAACCCCTTTTCTGACCATCAATCATTTCTTTTTCTCAATTAACACTAATCAAGGTGAATAAACAAAAAAAAAACAAAAGTTGTGCCAAAATTAATAATAATAAAGCAGCAAAAGTTCAGTACCACATTGGATGAATATGATATGATAATAAACAACATTTTCCACTGCTCAAGCACAAAAGTGGAACTGCACATTCCACATGGAGCTGCCAATTTCTTTATTATTTATTTTTTGCCTCTTGCTATTGATGTATCTAATTTCATGTAGTCTAGCTTTTAATAAAATATATCGAATGAACATAGATACACCGTTTCATTCGAATCTCATCTTTTGTGTTTGCTTTTGTCCGAATTATACCTGGCTGCCTCCTAGTTGGGAACTCGAGAGACAGGCTTATTTGGTTGAGAGATAGGTCTAAAGCCCACTCCTTTAGGGTAATTATTTGACGTGTCAGTGATGCGATTGATTAAAGTGCGTGATGGTACGACTACATCGTTGGACCCAATTATTGAAGTTTGAACTTTGGAGGGGCGTTCTACTAGTAAATGGCCTGAATTTAAATATATATATAAATATACATATATATGTATGTATTATATAAGGGAACTGTCAGAGTGATGTGGGTAGGTAGCATGTAATAAAAAATATATTAGGGCCTGAGTTATAATACAAGATTTAAATTAATGTCATGCTATGATAGCAATGTGTAGGTTAGCATGTAATCAACAATATAATTATGGACTGGGGTCCTAAATTATTGATAGTGAGCTGGCAATTCCAACACTCAGATTGACATTTTAGTATTTTGTTTGATAATGACATCGCAAATACATGAATTTTTGTATGGTTTAAAATCAAGTAGCTAAACTTTGTTTTTCCAATCAGGTATCTCGACTCTTTAAATGTGGGTCAATGTGATTTTGCTGACGTGACTCGTTTATTTGGCAAAGGTTAAGGCCAATTGGTGATTATTTGGCAAAGGTTAAGGCCAATTGGTGATTTGGCTTGCTTAAGAAGTAGAAATAATGCCATCTTCATTTAGGTGTCGGGCGATGTTTTTTTTTTTTTTTTTTTTTTTTTTTGGGGGGGGGGTGAGGGAGGGAGAGAGGGTGTGAGCGCTCACTTGTATAATTTCGGTCGTCTAATATAACTATGTTTTCATGACATTATTTGAAAAGGCTATATTGGACGTCAACATCAACCATTAACGATTATTTACTAGCGTTGTTGTCCAATCTAACATTTTCTGTCCATGATTTTAGGGGAAAAGTACCAAAAAAGTCTTAAACTTATTGTATTGATATTAATTCAGTCTTAAACTTTTCAATTGAATCAATTCAGTTCTAAACCTTTTCACAAGTAGGTGAGGGTTGCGGGAGGCTCGCCGCCCACCGCAAGGACAGTCCAAGGAGGAAGAAGGGAGAAAATAAAAAATTAATCAAAAAATTCGAAAAAAATTTAAAAAAATCATTAAAAATTGCCACGTAAGATCGTCGGCCACCTGGCCGGTATCCACATCAATGCAGGTCGACCAAAAATGGGTTGATGGACTGAATTGGTACCAATGTGAAAAGATTTATGATTGAATCGGTTCAATTGAAAAGTTTAAAACTGAATTGGTACCAATGCAATATGTTTAGGATTTTTTTGGGTACTTTTCCCTGATTTTAGCGAAGATCTCATGTTGACCCATATTCGACAAATTATTTTACTTGATTAAAAAAAAAAGTTTAGGTATTCGATTGCAAAGCAAGTTAAAATTTAGATACTTACGGCGTTGTTGTCCTATTGTTTTTTTTTTCCTATGATACAGTTTTTATGATAATGCTCTTCTAGATAAAAGCAATGCCTTGATTTTTTTTTTTGGGGGCCATAATAATGACTTCTTCTTTTATCGTGAAAAGCTAGTTATGAGCATAACATCGACAATGGCCACAGGTATGGCAATCTATTGGCAGGAACAAAAAAGGTTTATCTAACATTGACAAGTCACTTTCCCTAAAATATAAGGTCGTGCATACCGGTGGATTTGTATGGATGCAATATCTAATTTGCGTATTAATTTGTTTGGATGGCTTTTTGTTAACTTTTTTAGCATCAACCAGCCAAAACACACATGAGTCGCACGTGAAGCCGCTTTTTATTATTATTTTAATTTATAACTTACTTGAAGCTAGAGAGTAATAAAATCAATAATCAAGGTGAAATTTATTGCATGGACACCAAAGAACTTTCACGTGACAAAAGGGAAAAGAACCTAATCAAATGAATAGAATCGATTTATATATATAGCATGAAAATAAGGACAAAAATGAATAAATTCTTTTTTTAATTTGAATGGCTAATTTTCCTTGTGGTAATTATGCGAATGTTGAATCATCAGTCCTCGATCAATAATTGTGCTATTATCGTTCACAATGTGTGGCTAGAGTCGTTTCTTTTGTCAATCTTGGGGTGGAAATGCATCACCCTTTTATTTTTTTTTAATACCCTGAAATCTGCTTGGTGTTCACTTTTTTAATCGAAATGATGGAGAAGTTATTTAAATATTTCTTAGTAAAATGAAGCTTGGTTGTAAGCTTACTTCAAAAGAGCATCCAATATCTTTTTTGGCTATCTCGACAAACGCCGTGTGCACTTACTCAGTTGCGTCGTTAACCACGAGTTTAAGTGTGTACTTATTGTCAATTTATATTGAAGAAAATGGAAAGTATATAAATTGCGAAATGCCACTTCAGACATTTGCATAATTTGTTTTTGCAAATTCTTGACATGTCACCTCACTTTTCCAAATATAGGACGTTCCAACCACAATTGGGTCATTCTGTCACTTCCTATTGTACAAAGACCTTAACAATATAGCGCTAAGTTCTCGATTATAAATTATGGTGTTAGATGTTATTATTTCAAGTTCCCGAATGGCCTGAGGTGTACCAATTAATTTAATGTTTTGTTCATCTTGTGGAAAATAGATAATTTAGAAACTATTTTTCTAAAAAAATCTCATGTATCACTTGAAATAATTAGGTGACAAAAAAAATTCTATTGTCGATGATAATTCATGTCTAAATTTTTTTGTGAATAATAAAATTTTATTTCATTCGTTTATTTCTATAAGTGATAAAGGCGATTATTTTCAAAAAAGTGTTTTTTTTCAAATCATCTTTTTTTTTGTAAAAAAATGGCATCTTAAGTTTTTATTTTTTTCCCTTTAGGTCTCTGCATTATATCATACTAAAGCAAAATGGGGAAAAAAAAAAAAAAATTCCCTCCACTCTCTCTCTGCTGGGCCACTACTATCACCGTCTCCAACGGAGAGAAAAAGATGGGACCAGCCGCCCAAACATTTGTGTCATGACACGTAGAAGAAAGTCCAAAAGAGTATAACATAAAAGCAAAAAGGAACTTTAGTGAAAATATCATAGGCTTGTCCACCCCATTACTTCCAATAAAACCGTATAGTAATAAATATGATCTAATTTCTTATAGATGGATTAGAAAATATGACTTGATTTCTTGTATATACTGCTTGTATGGATTGATCGAGTGTCGTATTGTCTCATATGATTCTTAATTTTTTATTATTTATTTGACTAGTTTTGAGAGAAATTTTATAGGTGCGAATATGAGATTGCGCCTTTTTAAATCAATCATACCATATCAAATGTTACCGTTTTGTTGTATTTTGTATCAAAACTCCAACACTTTTGTATGTGTGAATCAGTTTAGGTGGGCGAGATTACCGTTTTATGAAACTAATTGAAAATTTCTCCTATGTCTACCTACATGGCGAGAAAGAGAAAAACATCTGAGATCTACGGGTGGTGGTAAAGGCGCGATTGCAAATACCAATAGCCAACTCGATACTTCATATCTTGAGAGTAGTTTGATTTGAAAGAGATTTCCACATGCTTCTAGGATCAAGTCACTTGTCCACTTAAATAAGGACGGTGTATAAAATACCAATATGTCAACATCTTTCATTAGTATGAGAAAAGTGATTTTTCCAAAAAAGAAAAAAGAACCCCGAGAAAGTTTCTAAAAGGAAGGAATATTTGAATAATAACATCATCAAATTCATGAGTTTGGCCAACAATTTAGCTGTTCTTTCAAAATTAGGAGTAAGACAAAATTAGAAATTCCTTTCAAAGTTAGAAATTTTGAAAAAGAAGTAAGACATAAAAATGCAATCTTTTTGGCCGGTGCTGCTCTAGAAACGTTTCTCGCAGGCACGCCGAATTTTTTTTTTTTTTTTTTTTTTTTTTTTTGCGGCGAACGCGATTCACGCTCCAGTTCGGTTTCTCCCCAGGTCCCAAAGCCGAAATTTTTCCACGCTCGTTCGCTGGTTCGTGTTCAGACACACCTTCCACGTCGCATAGAGAAAGAGATGATGGTGGGTTGATTCCTAGAAGCCGACGAAAATGGCAGAGGCTAGACCGTCCCGTCTGTCGGATTCATCGTCCTCGTGCTTCGCTCGATTGTGGCAAAACGTGAAAGCCACCGAACAGGAGCTCGCGATCCGAGGCATTCAATGCCCCCCTCTTTTCCCTCTCTGATGCTTCTGTCCGAGGCACTATTCCCCGCCCTTTTTGCCTTCGTTTTTGAGGGGATTCGACGCTTTTGCAGCTTGGTTTTTCTATCTTATCCCTTTTCAAATTGTCTTTGCTGCTTGTTTCTTGGCCGGGGAGGGAAAGACAAAACAAGCAGCAATAACAATTTGAATAATGCACACAGCTCTATTGAGCATTGTTGTGTTTCTCTTTTGAATTCGCTGTCATTGATGGTGGGGGCATTTACTGTTTGCTGCCTGTGGCAATCTTCTATCGTCCCTCTCACCCCCCCTAAAAAAAAAAAAAATTGCCTACGTCCAATAATGCGAACAAACTCTATTGAGCATAGTGCCGGCTACCTTTGCATGACAAGCTCTTAGGATAGTCAATGATACACGATATTCGATAATGAAATTGGTATCTCAAATCTTGTTGGGTGAATTGGTGGCTAAATTTCGTCGTGTTGAAAAGAGAAATGACTTGTTGCTTATCCTTGTGTACATTTTTTTTTCATGCAAAGGTCTTTGCTAAATATAGCTTGTTTATCTAGCATTAGGGGTCGAAGAAGAAAAGGGGATGATTCGTCTTTCAAGATATGCTTGAAAGGGGAAAAAAAAACAGTTGCATGAAATCAAGTAGATTGGCTTTCTTCTAACAAAATTGTGCATCAACGGGTGGAGTTTCTTGAATATATTTTATTATTAGATGGTGGATAATTTGACTATGTAAGATTTTTTCATTCTTTCCTTCGAATTGTTGGAATATCTCTCCTGAAAGATTCAACAATGCGAAATTCACTTCCACTCATTTCACTAGACTGAAAATCCCGATCCCTCGATTTATAAAACTCTCAAATCTCTCCAATTCTTGATAAACCACCGACCATCGCTTTAGCTGTCGACGTATTGCCACTTTCTCAACTTGCCTATATCATGGCCATCACCATTTGTTTGACCTTATCCAAGGTGATTTCTGATAAAATTAGCCACAAGGATGCCATTCTCCTTTTTTATTCATGATCCAATATACAATATTTTTCCCTAAGAAAAGGAGTGTCGAAGAAACATTACAAAGCCATGCCATCCTCCAACACTCCCAACTTTTCTACACTAATTGGGGAAGCCTAGCTTCTCTCTCCATGGAAGTCTTTGCGTGATCTTTCAAGACTACAAGGGGGGTCATCATAACTTGGTCCATAACTCAAAAAAATAATACAAGTAATTTGTCCAATAACTTATGGATGGGAAAAAATAAGAAAAGAAAAAGAAAAAAAAGGGGAAGCACTTGCTTCCTTTATGGATATAAAGCCTTACCATGTGGGGAGCTTCATTCAATACGTACAAAAGAGGGCCTTTTTTCAGCCAACCCTAGCTCCAGCCCTAGAGAGAGAGAGAGAGAGGCTACAACCATTTACACAAACTGCAAAAGCCAAAGCTTTAGGCTTTACTCATTGGCCAGCGCAGCTGGAATTTCCCAGCCAAGAATCTCCCCAACTTAGTTTACTTGACTTTATGACATCGGAAAATCCAAAAAATTATATATATGCATATACATATATGTAAAATAATATATAAATATTTAATAAATGGGAAAAGGTTGGACGATGCACGTGTTCATGCGATCAACATCAAATGGGGGGCTCGTACGATATTGTTGTTGAAGAGCCCCCTTCTTTCGCATAATTGAGTACGCGTGCGTGCGTGCTGTGGCGCCAATCAAAGCCGTGCCCCGCCCGTCGAAAGGGAAACTCCCCAACTCCCATGGTAACTTTTTTGTCCTCTTTGCCTTTCTTTCTTTGCCTTTCTCTTTTTGTTTGTGTAAAGAAGAGACTTTCAATGCACATGCCATTAGGGAATCCTTCGGTTAAAGCAAGGGTTAACCATACAATGAAAAGAATTTAGTTACATTAATCTTCTTTTCATTAGGCGGGCGGCGCCGCTTGATGTGGTGCTTGACTTGACGTGCGGAACCTCACAGGGAAAATGACTACAATTGTGAGCACTATGATTTTTCAAAGAACATGCTTCGATGCCCCCTTTTGAAATCGATTGGACCTATAATGCCAAATTCAAACAAAGTACAAATAGAGGAAGAAAACTTGATCTGAATGATGTGATTTTGTGGACTAATTCTTTTTTTTTAAAAAAATCTATTAAAGGCGTGCGCATGACTTTAGCTAACATCATTCGAGAAAGCTGAGGGTAGAATTTGTCCATGGATGTACCTTTTCACATTTCGAGCATTTTCGAAACCTTTATACTCATTAGATGAGATCTTTTGCTTTATTTAGATGTAAATTCTTTACAAATTTCGATTTGTTAAGAAGCTCATTTTAGGTGGATAAATTCCAGACCTATTAGCTATGACATAAACTTACGCACCTAGACACAAGCCAAAGCCCCGACCTAGTGGCCAAGACAAGAAAATAGTTCATACTCTAGAGTGTCGGAATTTGCGTAGTCCGTGTCATGTGCCTGACCGACAGACAAATATCCTCGTATGAAATTGACCCCAAGTCGCGAGTTAATTCACAGCTAACGAATAAGCAACCAAATCAATGAGGTCATTGCTTAGACAATCTCCCTCAAACCAATCTCTCTCTCTCTCTCTCTCTCTCTCTAGAGTGTCGGAATTTGTGCAGTCCGTGTCATGTGCCTGATTGATAGACAAATATCCTTGTATGAAATTGACCCCAAGTCGCGAGTTAATTCACAGCTAACGAATAAGCAACCAAATCAATGAGGTCATTGTTGAGACAATCTCCCCCAAACCAATCTCTCTCTCTAACCAATCTCTCTCCCACACATTTTCTTTAATGGCCTCCATAGCGACAGCGAAATGCCGTTTATATTATAGAGATTGCTGAGAGCAGCATCCATTTTGGACTTGTCTAGAGAGAGACTTCAACATTGCAAGTCTTCCATGGCAACTCTCTCTCTCTCTCTCTCTCTCTCTCTCTCCCTCTCTCTCTCTCTCTCTCTGCATTTATAGAGCTTATTAGCTGTATCCTCGGCTGGTCATTTTCAACATTGACTCCAAAAACACAAGCGTTCACAAAAGCTCGTTACGGTGGTCTTGAATCTTCCCCACCTCTTCTCAATTTGCTCCACTTGATCCAAAAGCATTCCCACCTACACCGTGCCCCTCCCTTTTTTCCCAAGTTGATACCAACAAATGGCACCCATAAATTAATAAATAAATATATATATTCTGGACAAAAAATATTCCCCCGATTTGCCGAGAGGTATATGCTCTCGCCCCCCGTATATTTGATATCTCTTGGGTCAAAAGATTTGATCCCTTATATGCTCAACTTTTGCCGTAATTATTCCGTCATGTGGTACCTAGTTCGTTAAGCATATTGTAACAAGTTACTAAAAAGCACGCCAAAATTTTGCCCAGTGGATAAGTGGAAACTGTATTTTTTAACCCTAATGTCGAGTTTGATTTAATTGGATTAGCTATGACATCTTTTTCAGAGGCCTTTTGAGTAGGTTGGTGCTTGTATTGTACATGGTCCACATCACATGGTGTTTCATAAGATTGATCCGAATCTGTCCAAATCCATGTGATCTTTGTCCTTAGACAGGAGAGTTTTTATAAAAATCTCGTATAAATTATGGGGGTTGAAAGTAACTTGTGTGTCACGTCAATTTCAAGCTTCTTGGATTCATCCCGATTTCATTTTCAATAAAGAATAAAGAATATTATCCCGGATCATGGAAGAGATGTTGGAATAAAAGCCCGCACAAGCATATAATTTTGTGAATTTACCCGACATAATTAACTTCAATTTTCAATTGTCTTAGAGTTTGAACAGTCGATTTTATTAGATGTCTGTATCGAAATCAAGGCCTATCTTTGAATCAATTGGAAGCAACATTTTATTTGGTCGGTAGACGATATTGACATGACTTTTTTTTTTTTTCCTGTAAAGATTTGTTAATTGCAAAAAGTACCTAAAATCCTCAAATAATTTGCCCATATATATATATATATATATATATATATATATATATGATTTTGTCTATCAGCTACCAAACTTGTGGACCTGGTAAAATGACCGGAAAGGAAAAAAGGATCTCCCCCAAAATGCATGGTTGTGTTGAAAAGCACTCCGAAATTATTTACTTTCTTGTTCTCGTAAAATGGGCTTTTTTTTTTTCTTTTCCAATAGTAGGGTTTCTTTTTTTTTTTTTTTTTTATTTCCCCTAAATCAGAAGCCTGACAATTGACAAAAAATTATTCTGTCCGCAATGATTCTTCTTTTATTCGTCGAATATTTATCCTATCATCCGCCCAATTAGTTCGTCCTGAGTCGTGTTAACATAACAAATGCGAGTGGCAATCTGCCGCCGTATTGTATTTGGACTCTTTTTTCATGTCGGCAGTTTCGGCAAATGAATAATTTCATTTTTGCAATAATTAAATCAACTGTGATTATGCTATGTCTCCTTGGATTTATAGGAAATGAAAAAAATCAATAGGGGTGGAAATAATTCAGGCCCAAGCCCAACGAGTACTTGACCGGTCAATGGGCTTCATCATCGTTTAAAAGCCCAACTTTTGCTCAAAATAGCGAGTCGGCGACGCTCTCGATCTCGCGCATGAGCTTCAATGGCGCCTCTCTCAAACCCAAGCGTCTCCTCGACCTTGTCCGTGCATGCTCGAGGAGCGGCTCTCTCGACGCGACGAGGATCCTCCACGCGCTCGCCGTCACCGCCGGACCCTATTCGAGACAACCCATCTTCCTCTACAATAATGTCATCTCTCTCTACGCCGGTCTCGGCGAGTTGTCCGCCGCCCGCAAGGTGTTCGAGAGTATTCCCCAGAGAAACGCGGTGTCGTTTAACACCGTCATTGCCGCGTGCGGTCGATGTGGAGATGCGGAGGAGGCTTTGGATGTTTTCTCCGAAATGAGAGGTCGTGGGTTTGGCCTGACCCAGCACTCGTTGGCTGGGGTGTTGTCCTGCGAGGCGTTGGACTTGAGTTGCGGGATTCAGTTGCATGGGATCGCCATGAAGACTGGGCTTCTTGATGCCGACCCTTTTGTGGGGACTGCTTTGTTGAACTTGTATGGGAGGCATGGCTGTTTGGATGATGTTATCGGGGTCTTTGAAGATATGCCTTCAAAGAGCTTAGTGACTTGGAACTCCATGCTGACTTTGTTTGGGCAGCATGGATATCCCGGAGATTGTGCATGTTTATTCCGAGATATTATGAAAGAAAACTGTGCCTTGTCTGAATGCACTTTCATGGGCATCTTATCGGGGTGCTCATGTGAACAAGACTTGGTATTGGGAGAACAGATACATGGTCTTGTGATAAAAAATGGATTTGAGTCAGCGTCCTCTGTTCTGAATTCATTAATCAATGTGTATGTTAAATGCAAATTTGTAAGCTTGGCGGAGAAAGTGTTCAAGGAGCTGCATGTTCCAGATGTAGTTTCATGGAATATAATGATTGGGGCTTGGGCAAAGACTGGAAAACCTGAAGTGGCTTTAGAACTCTTTAGTAGAATGTCCATGGACGGGCTCTTGCCTAACCAAGCGACTTTCGTAAGTACTGTTAATGCTTGCACTGGATTTGAAGTCCAAGTTTATGGAGAGTTTATGCATGCTAAGATTATTAGAAATGCTTTTCAGTCTGATGCTTTTATAGGTAGTGCTTTGGTTGACTTTTACGTGAAGTTTGAAAATCTCAAAGCTGCCCATCATTGTTTCAATGAAATTCGCGATAAGAATGTAGTGTCTTGGAGTGCTTTGATATCCGGGTATGCAAATAGAAGCTCCTCTACTTCATTATATTTACTGCAAAAGATGGTTAGATTGGGATTCCAACCAAACGAGTTCTCATTTTCTGCTGTTCTCAAAGGATCATGTGCTTCAGAGCTACAGCAACTACATTGCTTGATTACAAAAATGGGCTATGAATGCAATGACTACGTCTGGACCTCTCTAATTACCTCATATGCCAAAAATGGACTTATATCTGGCGCCACGGCCTTTGTAACTGCTCCTGGTGAACGGCTTTCTGTTGTCTCTAGCAATGTCATTGCTGGTATATATAACAGAACAGGCCAGTTCCATGAGACATTGAAGTTGCTCTCTGCACTTGAAGACCCTGATGTTGTGTCCTGGAATATTGTTATTAAAGCCTGTGCTCGCAATGGTAATTACAGAGAAGTTTTTGAACTTTTCAGCTATATGCACGCGTTTGGAGTTCGACCAGACAAGTACACCTTTGTCAGCCTTTTAGTTGCATGCTGTAAGCTTTACAACCTTGCTACTGGGAGTTCTGTGCATGGTCTGATGATAAAGATGGATTTTAGTCGTTGTGACACAATCGTGTGCAATGTTCTGATGGACATGTATGGGAAGTGTGGATGCATCGGGAGCACAATAAAAACTTTTGATGAAATGTCTGATAGAAACATCATCTCTTGGACCGTGCTGATATCTGCTTTTGGAGCTAATGGTTATGCCAATAATGCATTAGAAAGGTTTAGGGAGATGGAATCAGAGGGCATTCGACCTGATGGTATTGCTTTTACAGCAGTGCTTACTGCATGCAGACATGGCGGGTTAGTAAGAGAAGGGTTGGAATTGTTCCAGTTAATGAAAACTTATTACAAGGTGGAACCTGAGATGGATCATTACCACGGTGTGGTTGATTTATTGGCCAAAAATGGGCATCTTAAAGAAGCAGAGGAAATGATTATGAGCATGCCTTTCCCACCAAATGCACTGGTCTGGCGCAGTTTTCTTGAGGGCTGCAAGAGGCTGCATAAAAATCGAGTGCCAGAGCTAGCAGAATGAGAATCACATTCTCATGTATTCCATAGAATGCATACTGAGGTTGTTAAATCCAAAGCATGCAACCTCAATAACTTGAAGTTGTATTATCCACCTGCCACCAGAAAATCATTGCCGGAAGAGTATTGCCGCTGAGGTTTGCTTGAGGCCAATGAAGCGGTGTTAATTCTCGGAAGGTGTGGAAAAAGGCAGATGAATATTTGTACACAACTAGTGGAAGTTAATTTTTTTTAGATACCCGGTTAAGTTGTTCTTCATTGCATTTGACTGACTTAGAATACTAATTGAAAGTGCTTAGCCATTCTCTGTTGTCTTAGTGCAAAGTGACCACCCTGAAGAACATGCACTTCAGCATCTAGCTATTATATCGAGCCACCTTCACTCCATCTGCCAGTTCATGGCCGAACCAGAGTCTGTATTCATCCTCTCTGTGTCCGGACCGAAATACGGGCAATTTAACAGGGTGCTAGTTCTCTGGACATCAAGGCAGCTCATCTCATTTCCACTTTTCAGGTAGGCAATGCCCTCTGTGAATTCTGCGGGGTAGTTAATCATAGAAAAACGTATTTGTACCTAGAGAAATAATTGATTCTGAATCGATGGCAGGAAGACTCTTGTCCCCCCTTTTTCTCTGGCACCATATTTATCTTTTGGACGGTGACTATGACTGAGGGTAAATCATTCGTGCAAAGGCACCGAACGCGAGATGTGAATTACATGACAATGTGTTATCGTGCACTTTCTCAATCCCTAGATCTTCCTAAGTAATTGAAGTACATTGACTCGTGTGCAATACATGTATTCTCATTGTGCTAAGTGTTATTATGAGCAGCTTTGAACCGTACAAATGAGTACCACAACGACTTGAATCGATATCATTGCTTCATTTACACGAGCGATCTCGTCCTTCGGGACTCAAAGGGCCTTTTTTTTTTCCTAACAGCGACAAGGAAACTGAGAAAAGGAAAAACTCAGCCTTTTCCATCTCTTATGCATACGAGCACCGCACGACAGACTGTCCACGGTAATGGGGTGATGACCAGTCATGTGGTCATACGTATCGTTCTTGTGATCACTCTGGTGGGCGGGGAGGCTCGTCTGAGAAAAGGGAAGAGCACTATGATGTGAAGATAGGAAGGACCAATGTGCCAATGTGGGCTTTGTACTCGTATGGCCTTACAGCAACGGGGAGGTACAAGAGGCAGAACCGCGTCTCCCTCAAAGGGAAGGAACGACAATGGTGACTGTCTCTACTAAAACCAACCCTCATCTGGGTCTCTGATTTACCAGCATTTGATCATGGCCAGTTGTTTTCAGCACGCAAGACAGGATTTTGCTGTTCTTGGGTATCTTCATGATGATATCATTGAACCCAAGGGATGCGTTGTCATGAAAATTACAGTCAAGGTTATTCAGCCTGCTAAGCGACACGCCCCAGGAGCACCACCCACAACCGCTGCCCCTTTCCGTAGCTAAAGAAGCCATCTATAAACTGGAATTTCTGAGCACAAAATCATTTTATTTGAATACTTTGGGAAGCTACGAAAACGAGATTGGAGCTTTCATCTGCAGCATCCATATAGATCAATTGGCAAATTAAGATGCAATCATCAACGAACAGCTTCTGAGAAGCCTCCTAAAGGAGCAAATGAAAGCTCATGGTAGATAACCGAATTGCAACATAAGTAGTACGTGAAAAAGGATGTCAATTCGATCGCATACAAATATAATCAGAACGCACTCTCCAAAACATACCAAGGAGCGATACATGATCATGACACATTGTAGGACACCCAGAACTGGAGCTAAGCAACTGTTGGCGCAGATTTTTACAAAAAGTTGCAGAGTGTTTCAAGCAAAGGTGAAACCACCATTTGAGCATTCATTTATCCCACTCCAGATCCAGAAGTTGTTTATCCACCTTCGAGGGACTTTCCACTGCTCCGTGCCGCTGGTTATTGGTATACCGGTCCCAACCCATGATGTGAGGCAAAGCAAACTGCAAACCAGACTCTCATAAAGTACATGCTCCTAGAGTAGAAAAGATGAAAGAACAATTGGAAGACAGAAAGGTGCTCTCGTTCAAATTATCAGCCACTACACCTATTTACCCATAGAGAAGTGCCCCAGAAAATCATAGAATAATAGACATGAGAGCAGCTACTAAAACAATATTCTTCTCCAGTCTCCACCGTAGGAAATCATAAATATCCTTCACGCTGAGAAACTTTGAACTATTTTTAGAGGGCCCATAACAGGCATTAGCAGAAAATTAGTGTAGCTTACAGGAGGTCTGAAGAAGGTTTTAAAACCAAGAAGCCTTCGGAAGGATTCATTTAGAAGCCATGTTATTAATCAAGCAGAGAGGGACTGCTATCGTTTCCCATTTGGCAATTAGGAAACTCTCTCCCTTTCCAAACACTCCCCACCCTAACCTTTCCTTCTCCCCATTTTCCTTGTTATTAACAGTTTGCAATGTACCAAAACATTGTAGATGATTAATCAATAGAAGCAATATGAAAAAGAAAAACAGTACGGAACATAGTTACCGTCACGATCAGTTAGTCATTTGCTAGACGCAAAAATATAAAACACAATTACCATTTCCATAAAGAAATTAGAGACAATAAGCGAAGACATACACTACACGCTGTCTTCATGACGGCAAATTCAGCCGCTGTAACAGGGACGGTAAATCGCTCATTCGTTTTCAGAATATTGTTGTTAACACCTGCAAGAGAGAGAGTTCACATTCAAGCATGTGCCAATCAGCTTAAATAATATATGGATATTCACATTATATATTTTTAAAGATCTAAGCCACTTTGTGAAATCTGAAGTCAAATTCCAACCTTCAAGAGCCACGAATAACAATAGTAAATAACACCCATCAGATCAAGCAACTTATGGGAACTAAATTTTTGTTGCTTTTTAATAAGGCTCTAGCTGGCAAATTGCTATGGTGTTGAGAATGGCTATGGTGTTTTAATGTTGAGCATGATGGTCTTAGTAGGAAAATTGTGGCAATGAAGTATAGCTAGGAGAATAGGAGGTGGAGTACTAGAAACAGAAAAACACTACATATGAAGTTGGCTTCAAGACGGTTGGGAACAGATGCGGACCCAGGATCTAGGGAGAGGGGGTGTAAAGGCGAGTACATCACACTAATGCATTATGAGAATTAGTTAGGTACCCAAACTAAAAATTAGACCTAGCTGTTATATGATCATGCTAGAAAATAGAAATAAAAGTATTCTACAGATAAATCAGCTCGTATAAGGTAACCAAAATGTAACAAACACTATTGAAGGGCTGCATATTTACCATTTCTAGAAATAAAGTAGAAACACAGTACTTACTCAGAGAAATAAAGTAGCCACCCCCATTAGCATGAGGCTTAATTGACAAGCTCTTCCTCACTTGACCAGCATTGCTGCAGGAAGAATTTCTTGTCAATGTCATCATATTTACACAAAAGTTAGTAGTGACTTCCAATCCAAAAAGACCCGACTATTGCAACTCAAGCATACATAAATGTAAAAACTCTAGGTAGATAAAACATTTAAGAGAAAACAAAGAAATAGGGGAAGCAAAATGAGCCAGACATAAAAAAGATAAAGGGCAAGTCATATGAGGTTAGAGGAAGGCTAGGCATTTAAAGAACTAGCAGAAGCAAGTCAGTTTAATAACCTGGACAGCATTGAAGGATCATGAAAGAATTCACAGGAATCTTTTGGACCCAAACTTATGAGGGATCCAGTCTCAGTGGCTGACAAAGCAAAAAGCTGTAGAAAAGCAACAAATACAGAATTCTGTATCATCAACATATTTGCAAACAGACTTGATGTAGGATAACTGAAAATGAGCTTGATAAACAGACCAATGCTTACCTGTCGCTTTTCCCAATCATACTTGCGCTCACCAATAGCAGGCCAGAATCGCAACATCATGACACCATGTCTATCGACTTTAAGACCAGCACCAGACTATTAAATACAAAGGATATACAGTGAAAGCAGAAAGCAGTTACCACATGTTTTGTGATATATTCTAACGAAGACGAGGAACAGACATACCTCCAATTTACTGAAAGTAGGAAGAACCGGGGACAGAGAGAGTGCAGCTTTCCCCTTATATACACAATATGGTGCAAATATTCTATTTACAGTACCTCCTGCAAATTCCATATGCACATTAGAGATATAAGGAAAACAATTGAATCATCACTGGAGAGGTGAGAGAGCACTCGGTAACGCCCGTAAGCTGCATATAATACCTGCGGCATTAAAATTTTGTCTTGCAGTTGAATACCCAGCCTCAGAAATACGAGAGTGATTAAATGAAGAAACTCTACAACACACAGCATCCCCCAGTAAATTTCTTCCAGACAAATCCATCCTATTCACCATCAGACAATTCCATAGTCAAAATGCATTACTAATGATAGGGCAAGCTAAACATTAACAAAAGCTGGGTAAGTGTTGAGAAACTACCCATCCTCTGCACCATACAAGCATTAAATGACATAAACTAGGAAAAGAAAAGTGCCAAAAATCTCTAAGGGCCCTGGTCACCCGTCCATTAATTCCATAGATATAGAGCACTTAAACCAGACTATGATTCTAACTCCCAACCAAGTCCATACAGTTCAACATAAGCTCCACTCAACTCATACCAAACTTATGAGTATCTTTTGTGTGTATCCCAGCACAACTTTGCTAGGTAACCGAATGAACCAAGCACAACTCAACTCGATTCCATTTTCATCAAGTCATGCACGGGCTTGAGCTCATAAGCTTGACAATTGTGATTTAGTAATAACACTCCTCAGCAGTTGAATACTTGATGCATCTAGTAAGTTCAAATATGCATGTCATCTTTTTTAAGTGAAACTGACAGCATTTATTTATATGAACAGACCAACTTCCAAATAACAATTAAAAGAACAGCACACTTATCCAACTAAAAGGTTACAAGACCGAGGAAAAAAACACCGACTCAACAAAAAAAGAAAATGTAAATACGGAGTCCCCTTAAGCAACTTGTTATTTCAAGCGTGATACCCGATCGTCCATAGCTTTCTCCTGAAATGATCCATGAACTTCAAGGGCAAACCTACAACAGAACATTACTAGTCAAATATGCACAAATGTATTGGGTATAAACATTTCAAATAGCAGACACAAAAACAGAGTATTGATAAATTTATCATCCCAGAGAGAGAGAGAGAGAGAGAGAGAGAGAGAGAGAGAGATCATTATTATTGTGCAACACAAGATCATATCAAAGCATAGACTTCCATCAGTAACACAAGATCACCGATTTTGCTGAAAGATTAAAATTCTAGTATTTGGTCAGAAAATCAATTACAAACTCAGAAAATACTTGAGCTGAAAATCACAAAAGACAGAGCTTACAGTTCAGAGAAGATGGGACTCAGTAAGTCATTGAGCCGGTAAGTTCATCCCATATAACTTCACTACTCCATAATTTTCCTTTCTTGGATTGAAAAAGAAAAGGGGAAAGGGAAATACCGTAAAACCATGTTTCAATAATTTTTTATGAAAGTAATATAGCGAGCAAAGGAACAGTTAAGTCTACATTTTAAGTTCCAAAGTTCAGAAAGATAAAGATCGAACACATTGAATATCTAATGAATCAACTTTAGCTTTAGCTGAAGAATTTGAAGCATGACAAAATCAAGCGGTGCAGTGAGATTTCAAGTAACAACCGATTGAAAATTCAGGCGATCAACTCAGCCCTGATACAGTCGATAACAGCCAAACACCAATGTAATCTGAGTTGACATTTCAACCATACGAAGGGGGAGCGAACTTTCTAAAACAGCACTAAGAGTTCCCAGCATACTAAGATCACAATGCATCAAGATTCAACAAGCAAGAACCCCAGTAACCATTCCCCTTCAATGCCATGCCAAAATTTACAATCTTTTTCCATGTGAGCCATGTACCCGTGGATGAAACTTCCCACAACTCCGACAACCCATGCCGATGAGAAAATTAATACTTCCCAGATAATCAAAAAAAAAAAAATTATGAAACCATTTGAAGCAACAGGGTCTCTCCAGCATTATCGACCCTCTAGCGAAAAGAACACGAGAAAAAGATTTAGCCCTCTGGGTTTCACTCCTCGGCGCAAAAATTCCAACTTTCAGCCCTAAAACTCCATTTCCAGATCAAATTTTTCGAAATTGAAGCTCCAATTTGCAGAACGGAGAGCACGATCGAAGCAGATAAAAAATCGAGCGCGCAAACCGATAGCGACAGCCTCCGCGACCAACCACAAATCACGAAACAGCGAGAGAGAGAGAGAGAGAGAGAGAGAGAGAGAGAGAGAGAATGCCTTACTCAATTTCTGCAAGCGAAAAATGGGAACGCGGAAGAGTCAGAGCGCGGACGGGACTCGTGAACTCGACGTTTCAAGGTTCCAGAGTTGCAAAGTCCAGACCTTCAGCCCCAGGCGCGCTTGTCGAGCTCATTTCAAGCTGAGATTTTTCTAGGGTTTTGTTTTTTTCTTTTATCTTTTTTTTTTCTATATCCTCTAATCCAACCTTTTTTTTTCTAATGAATGAGCAACGAGCATAATTCGATTCAAACCGCCAAATCAATCGATCGTCAGCTCAATATGTAATTTCAAAAATTTCGGTTTGTAAATCGAAGCCGATTAAAATTTGGCAATTTGGTTTGATTTGATTTTTTTTTTCCAAAATTGCATCAAATCAAACTATCTTTATGAGTTATGACATAATGCGAGACTTTGGGAAAAATTCCAAATAAAGATTTAAAATGTCTTCATTTGCTCAGGTAAAAATATAAAGTAAATTTTATTTTAAATAATAGTCTAAAATAAAGATTTCAAATGGATTTTATAAGTAGCTATATTAATTTCAAAAAAGGACTTGACTTTTCAATTAGTCAAGAACATTTTCATCTTTCACTTTTTTTTTAATCTTTTCTTTTTTTTTTCCTTTTTTTTTTGTTTCTTTCTATTTTCCTTTTTTTGGTTTTCCGTTTCTTCTTGGTTGGTGGCTGGTCTTAAGCGATGGGCGATCATCGTAATGCCCCAAGAGGGTTGGACGAGGGTCGCTTTCACGAGCCATAGCTGAGGTCCTCTCGGCAGATATATGCAAGGGTCGCTTTGCCAACGGTTGGCAAGGCTGCCCTCAAAAGCCACAAGTGAGGGTTGCTCACAACTGGCGAGGGTGGTGGCCCTCACCCAACAGTCAGCAATTGGACTCTTGTCGGCGCTTGTCGAAATTTTTTAAAAAAGAAAAAAGAGAAAAAAGAGAAAAAAGAAAAATCATTAAAATTTTAATTGTTTTTAAATGAAAATGCCTTTCACCAACTGAAATATTTAGCCGGCCAGCGAGATCATACCCTTATTTGAAACTACTATAGTGTGACATCTAAATTTTCTTTATAGTTCACGATATTCAAGATATATAATTAGTATAATAACTATCAGCGGGATCGATACACTCTTAAATTCATATCAAATAATTTTCAAGCATTAAATTTTTACTAATTTAAGGTTTCCTTATTGTTCTATATCTTTTGTTAATAATTGTAGTGGCTTCAAAATAATTTTCTGATTTACCAATGTTTCAAATAAATACTGAATTTCTTGATTATTTACTGTGACATCCCGATTTTCCAATTCTATTTTCAATAAATTGAAATGGGCATTTCATCTGTGCACATATAGTTATTTTCCCTGAACTGATCACTCATGGGATAACTAGTCTACTAGGTGAAGCCGTTAAGAAATTCTAATGCATCGGACTTGAGAATTTGACCAGGAAACGACCTTTCGACCGAGTTAATCTACAAGGGTCATTACGGCACAGTTAAAAATCAATTAGAGATCGGAGATAGGTCGACTCGACAGCGGCATGTGATCGAGTGTGGGTGATTCCACCAGATCGCACAATTCTTGTCGATCGGCACTAGATCGGCTTTTCTGTTGTTTGGGTACCCCGTGTCCGTGTTTGAAACCTTGAGATTATCCCGACAACCGAGAGTCGCCAATGTGTCAAAGATGTACATTGTGGCTTGAATTGATCAACCACAGGTCAAATGCACGAAAATTTCTAAAAGCTACCCGGTGGATCGAAGACGCGCTAATATCGTGCCGAGTGAAATTAACCGTGAAATTAAGATCGAATTTAGAAATTGGAAGTCCTGGTGTGTCACAAATCATTTTAGGAATATTGACTCATACTCGGAAGATTTTTCATGCAACCGAGTTTTTCAAAGCAAATTAATCAAGGTATGGCTAATTTGGTTCGGAAAATTGGTGGGCCCGCTTTTGGTTGTACTTTTGAGATCTAAGATGGTTCTATGGTAAAGTAAATATGTGAATTGAAATGTGGTGACATTGGATTAATTTTACGGACTTCAATTTGGCTCAATTGGAAGTGGATTGAATAGAATTGAAGAATGTGATGTACAAAGTTTAAAAATTGGTATGCCACGGCGGAAATTGAAATTGGACCTATTGGGAAGATTGTGGTGGAAGATTTGGGTGAGTGGAATGTGATGTCATCTTAGGTCATGGTGGGCCATTTTTGTTGGATTAAAGAAAGACAAAAAGAAAAGAAATGGTCCCATCTTCTTCCTCTCTCCTCCCTCCCTCTCTCCCATCGCCTCTCTCCTCCATCTCCGTTGTACGAAGACCAGAAAAATGCAGAGAAGAAGCTGGAGCAGCCATGGCCGTCGCACGTCACCAGCCGGAGCTCCTCGCCGTCGCAGCTCGCCGCCCGTTCGTGCGCGTCGCCCCACACGCCAGCTCGCCGCTCCGCCGCTGCCCGTGCGACCCCGAGCCTCCAGCACCGTCGTCCTTTGCCATCTAGCTGCTGCCGCCGTCACCAAGGCCACCGAGAGACCGCTGGAGTCACCGCCAGCCACCGCCTGAGCTACCGTCGCCGTCTCCGCCGTTCCTCCGCCCGATCCAAGCCCGGATCCGCTTCTTCTCGGCCCCAAACTGCAGCCAAGAAAAATGGGTATGGCAGCAGCTTCGTGGCCCGTTTTGGCCGGCTTCCCGGCCCCGGAGTTTAGGTCCGCCTTTGGGAAAGTCGATCCCCTCGTCGCCCTCGTCGTTTTGGTCCGCTCGGCTCGCTAATCCGGTGAGTTTAGCTCACTAAACCTCGCTTAGAGGGTTAATTATGCTTAGGGAGGTTTAGTTTATGTTAAGTGCTATTAGGTTGTTAGTTTAAGTTATTTAAGAGTGAATTAGATTAAGGTGGTGTTTTAATTTAAAGTGTGTTTAATTAGGGTTAATAAGGTTTATTTTAAGATAAGCCTTGATGTGACTTAAAGGAATTTATTTTTGATTTAAATAAATGTTTCGAAATTATTGGATTATTTAATAATATATTATATTACGAAAATGATTAAAATATTATTATTTAATTAATTTTCGGAATAAATTTAATTATTTAATAAATTCTGAAAATTTTGTCGGGACCCTAAATTCTCGAATTTCACGCCGATCGCGCCGTGTATTCGATTTTGAATTCGATGAGTGGGTATTGCAAATTGAGAGTCGATTGTGGAAAATGTGGATTTTATTCAGAAAATCCCAAGTGTGTTGTTTGGCATTGAAATTGGATTTTTAAGGATTTCTATTGCAATTGGAATATTTGAGTGAAATGTAAATTGTCCGGAGGTCGGTTTTGAATTGTCGTGTCTTTGGTTGAAAGACTCGGTCGCAGATAGAGGCTAAGCCAACCTGGACTTGTATTCCTTTAGAATCGCCGTCAATTTAGTGATGAGACTCGGGTCACAAGAGGCTCGGCCAACCTGGACTCGATTCTAAACTTAGTGACGAGGCTTGGGTCGCGATGAGAGGCTAAGCCAACTGGACTGTATTCCTTTTTAATCGCCGTCAATATAGTGACGAGGCCCGGTCGATAGAGGCTAGGCCAACTGGGCCTATGCTCCTTCGGGAATGCCGTCGACGTAGAGACGACGCCGCGCTCCAAGGGGGGGAGGAAATGCCTGGCAATTAATGTTAGTAGATGGCTGAATTGCTAGTAGGCTATGCCCTTGTGTGGCGGTGAATAATAATTGGAATGCGTGCTGAGTGTATTTGTGGTTCCTATGAAAGTGTTGGCGTTCCAATTGTTTGAATTCTTATTATTTCCTGAGTTTGTGTGATACAAATTGTGCTAACCTGCAGGAAGGGATTGAGGTAAGGTAAGTTTTCTGTGTGATGTGGCTAGGCCACCCAGGGTGTATTTTCTTTCTAATAGGGGTTTAGGGGGTTGAACTTGCTGAGACAATGTCTCACCCCGTTGTGGGCCAAAATTTCAAGTCCCTAGATGGTGGTCGTGAAGGAACCGAAGCCCTAAGTCTGGGAAGGTGGAAGCTGAATGATCGGTGAACGTGTCCTGCTAGTTGGTCTTAGGGTAGTTCCCTTTTTTTGTCAAGCCGGTCTATCTTGTAGACAGTCCAGTATTGTATTTAAACCGATGTGTTTATAAGCGAGTGTTTGGTATTGTGATTGATTGCCTGCTTTTCTATCCCAAGTTAAGTGTTGTCAGGGGATTTGTTTCGCTTCCACATGTGTAATAAAATGAATGGGTCGGCGATGTATCCTGGGATGTCGCATGTTTGATCGACCGCAGTGGGATATGCACGCGCTCGGGGTTTGGGGCGTGACATTTACTGCAGCGTAAAGTATATGTCCAAATTAACATAATATCTCAATCTTTTTATTAAACCATGCCATTTGTCACCATGAGAACTTAGACAAATGTCTTCATCTCCACCACATTTGTTTATTCACATGTCTAAATTAAATCCTTTGAACTTATCTATATGACCTCATGCATGACATTATCTTAACCCTATATATTTTTTTGTCTACATTTAACTCTAGTTAATTGGCATTATTACTTTTAACCAAGGCTAATAAATATTACTTCAAGCCACTCTTAAATATAGAGAATAAGTGTGGAAGACAAAGATAAATGCCTTCTTTCCCTACCTCTTTCACTTGCACCTCCATCTCCCTCACTTCTTTAAGTTCAAGTTTTATTTCACTCTCTCTTTCAAGACAAGGTCCAAACCCCTTTTTTCAATTTAAAGGGTGAATGATAACCATTATGTTCCCGAAATAGGTTATGGAAGAGAAATAGATTTTTCTATTTCTATTTCTAGAAGAGTTTCTAAGCAAAAATAACCGTTTGATAACGACATAAAATTTCTATTCTAAAAATAGAAATTCGTTTGATAACGAAACAACATTTTTTCTTTTCAAATGGCGACCGGCGGCGGGCGACTGGCGGCGGCGGGCGACCGACGGACGGTGGTCGACGGAGACGGATGAAGGACCGGTTGACGAACAATGAGAATAATTTTTATTTCGATTTCTATTCCAGAAATAGAGAAGTAGAAAATTCTTACTTCTGATTTCTATCACAAGCCTATTTCTGGAACCAAAATCTATTTCAGAAATAGAAAAATCGAATAAGTTTATCAAACGGATTTCTATTTCAGAAATAGGTCCGGAATAGAAAAATTATTTCTGGAACAGAAATATGTGGTTGTCATGCACCCCCTTAGTGTCTTACAAGGTAAATTTAAAAAAATTCTTTTATTTTTATTAAATAAGCTTTGTCGTTTTCTAAAGAATGACACTTGTTCATTTTAATAATTATTTTGATTTCAAGATGAGTAAAGGCTTTGTTTGTTGAAGATTTCACTCAAGGTAAGTGAAAAACCTAAGGACTAAGTTAGAATGATCTACTTAGTACTCTTGAGCTTGATTGATTGATTGGTTGTTTGTTTATTTACTGTAGATTTTACTCTATGTGTGAGTAAGTTGCAATAGTTGTATGTTAAGTTATGATGATTGTTGTGCTTGTAGTAAAAAGCTATTTATATGTCTAGAGTGTCTTTGAGAGATTTTTAAAAGGTTTTGTAGCAACTTGAATGGGAAAAATATGAAGATAGTAAAACTAGGCATAAGAAGGGATGTTTTGGTAATTATTTGACAAAATATGAGGTGATTTTGAAATTTCGAAAATGGAGATAAGGTTGTTAACAGGTTTATTTTATGATTTTTAGTTTTAATAAGTGGGTTTCTAAGTAATTAATTAAGGGGAATCAAATCGGTTCAAAAAAATGAGTTTAGAGGTTTTAGGGGCAAATTCATAATTTCGCCAAGTTAAGGGATGAATATGCAAAAACTGAAACTTCTGAGGACTGTTCACAGCTTGTGGAATCTTGTTATGATAAGTGATAAAGTTGTTTTTAGAGTTAATAGATGATGTGTAAATTATGTAAAAATTGGAACTAGTTGAGCTAATTAACCAAAAATGAGTTGTTTTAATAGTTTTGTAAAATATGTGGGATGTCTATTGTGTAAATACAATGTTAGTATGTCTTAGATAACAAAAATAATAACTTTTAATTTTTTATTTGATTAATATTACTTGGTTGGTTGAAAATAGGAAATTAGGGGTAAATTTATAAAATGAGAATTTTTACTAGGGCAATAGTCTAGTCGTTAAGAATTTGGAATTATAGAAAAATACTTTTTAGTTTTGTAGAAAAAGTGAGCTTAATCAAGGGTGGTTTTATTATAAAAATGTAAATTTATGAGTTACTTTAATTATTGGAGTAGTAGTGACTATTGCTAAATGAATATCAAGAATTGATAAACCGGTAAAAATGATCATGACTTGGTGAAAAGAAAAAGAATATTTATTTGTTAAAGTATAAGTAATTGATTGATTCTCATGGTTATATGAGAATGCCGAGAGAGTGATGTGTCGTCACTTGCAATTATGGACATCGAAAAGTATCTAATGGTTATTGTGTTGTGATTAATTATGTATATCTTTGATACTTCGTGATTAAGACCTTTGCCACTGTATATTCGCTCATCACCACCGAGCAAATTCCTTCATATGAGTATGTATGGGACTTTAGAGTTAGCCAAAAATGTTATACCGTATGAGACGATTCTCCACAAGGTTAATATGACATGAAATTTTCTGATGACATGACTCGTGTAGTCATGATATGATATGGCTTGTGAAACAATGGTGTAATGTTAATAAATGGCTATTGTCATGTGGATGTAGGGTGGTGCATTAATCCAAATTAACGTAGAGGAGACTCGTGATTGATAGGCTGAGGCATGACAAATGGGTATGTATAATTCGGTCCCCCATGAATTGGTGGTGATGATATCTTGTTAGTCGAGATGTCTCGTCAATTGAGATGGTCTTGACCAGTGACAAACATGAGTTCATATGGGTAAATTGACGAGATATAGTGATACTTGTGATATATAATATGAAATTTGCTTGCACATAAGAGCGATCAATCTTATGCAATCTTATGGTTGTCTTATTGATATGTCATGATAGGAAAGATAGTACTTTTATCCTTGCATTCCTTACGCATAATTATTTTGTACTATCTTGAATTCACGATTATTGTGATGCCAAATTGAGTATTAGGTGGATCTCATATTTTAGACTTAGGAATTTCATTTACTAGACATTAGCTCATTTCTTTATTTTTGAGACTTGTCGGATGGCTCTTCCACCATCACTTTTTGGAGCTCTAGCTCACATTGAGTATAGTTTTAAAGAAGTGGTATTGTCTTATATGGTTCTTGTGTATGTTAAGTGTAAAATCAGGGTTTGGGTCGACATGGGACTTACTGAGTGGATTCCACACGAGTATATAGCTTGGTACGCGATCTTTGACGGCAATTGGTTGGACCACTAAGAGGATTTGATGGTCCCCTTGACTACATTTTCGATGAGCCATTGATGGGGAGGTCATTGATCATTCGATTTTAGCTTTGGTGTTGTACAGGCAAGCTTTTGGGTATAAGAGAATAGTGTTAAAGTTAGGCGATCCTAACCCTTCTCAGTTGTTTTGATATTTTGTGTATTGTTTGGAATATTATTATGGGTTGAAAATATAAAGTTAACATAATAAAATATTACGTATAATGACTTTTGGGTGGGTGTGGAGGCTCATCCAAGAAAAAGGAAGGAGCGACAACAATATGTGAAGATCCAACAATGACTAAGTTTTTAAATTGGTACGGCCCTATGGCGATGGGACACCCACAATAAGCAGAATTACATATCTCAGAGGGGGCCAATTAATGCCAGGACCATGTGGTATCGAGGACAAAATCGAAATGCTAGTGTGACTCAAGGTTGTCCCTACTCATCCACCCTTTTCTCTCATCGTCCGTCTATAAATAGAGCGATCCAACGCTCAGGTCAAGCACACAAAGAAGAAGAATCCTTTGCCTTGGACTTGCATAGTAGCTCAAGCTCCTACTGTACCCACGTTCGTATCTTTCCACATTCGCACATGGCTTGTTTTTCGAATGAGAGGCGGGTTTTACTCGTCGCAGTTCTTTTTGTGTTTCTCGTCATGAATGCACAGGGACGTGCTCTCGCGGATAAGAGGAATGCTGGCCGTCTTCTTTTGCGTCAACTCGGCAACCGCGACGGAGCCAAGCCGAGCTCTGTTGAGTGGGCTTCGACCATGGATGCGGACCCGACGAGGGCAGGGCCAGGAGGACCCGACCCGCAGCATCACATTGCCAGCCCTTCCGCACTTCGCTAGCCATAGAAACCAAACCGTGCGAGAGAGGGTTATTTTCTATAAACCTAGCCAAAGTTCTACGTGGTACAAGGTGTTTGCGAACAAGAAAAATGTGAGATAGGGAATAATAATGAATATGGTGATGAAAAAGGTGAATGCGTTGCCCTAGCACTAGAAGGTTCAAGAGTCCTATGTTTTTCGCTCGCTTATAGTTCCTAAGTTATGAGAATAATACATGTGGGAACGATGATGTTTCCCTCACTAGTCTTCAACTTATATTCAGTATTTGAAACCTCTCTCTCTCTCTCTCTCTCTCTCTCTCTCTCTCTCTCTCTCTCTCTCTAAAAAGGCTTATACATGCAATGCTCACAATGTAGCGCTATATAATCGCGACGTAATGTAACATACAATACAATAATTTACCATGAGTCAGGGTATGCTAAATTCGAAATAATTTACTCTCTAATTTAATGATACTATAGTACAAGAAGAGACGGCGTATTAAAAAGTGTAAAGTTATCCTCATTAGTTAGTTGTATAAGCGGTGTTTCGTTCACAAAATCTCCGTCAAATATGGGTAGCTAAACACAACCTACACTCATCTACGCAATTAGTATGGCAGACTTTAATCAATCAAATATGAAAGTGATACAGGTAGTTGGATAAATTAGACTTTGTAGGCATTGACCAAGCATGTGAGGCATCATAAGTCCCAATGTTGTGGGTGGCGATACTCACAAATTATGATGTTTGCCCAAACTAGCATTTTCATTTCAACTCGATAAGTAGAGTATATAGTTGCTTCAAATTCAAGTAAAATACTTCCTTATATATCTGTTCTACTGTAAACTGAATCCATCTTGATCATGATTAGTAGTAAGTTCTTTACAAGTCCTGCGTGGATCTAACGACATCCCTAGAACCAGTCCACACGAGTGTTTCTCCATATTCAATTATTTCCTATGTAGGGCATAGGTTCAAAATTGGAATTAACTATGTAAATTGCAAAAAACATTGTTGTGTCAGCAATCACTCTCGATGTGATTTGATGGCATTGCACCAGTAAGAGTTTACTCACCATGGATTTGAGGTGGAGTGGAGCTATAGTCTTCCATTCTTGTTGACCTTGGTAGGTTGGATTCCCCCAATAATCTACCAAGAGCCTCTCAAGGCATTATCTGACCAGTGCATGATCTGAATACTATAAATTAGTCGCCACTCAGGACAAGATGGCTTTCACTTTCAGCCGCTCGACAAAACCTACGATTTGGTCGGAAAAGGACACCTTAATTTTATCCAGAAAATGTGGACGAGAAGAATCTTACGCTCATGCTGATGTGTTCTAATGCAATACAAGGATATGAGGTTCCTCCACTTAGCCAATGGAAGAGATTTGGAGTCTTTCTAAATAGTGGAGGGAGAGTGAGAGAGACCCACCAAAAAGGACTCTGCAAATCAGCTTTGCTCCATTGCCACGGACTTTTTGGCCTTTGAACAGGGCATTCGCCGCCACTGAGGTTAACCTAAATCAGTGTCAAGCTCGTCACGGGTTCGGTTTCTGTTCTGCACAATTTTTTTTAATCCCAGAGAAAGTAACTTGTTTCGAATTCCTTCCTTTAATCATGATGGGCGCAATGTTGATTGGATCCGTAGGTGATAAGGTGCCACGAAGTTAACCTAAAATACCGCCAGACATCGTATATTACTATACTGCTATCCAAAAAGGCAAGGAAAGGCAAAAGGGAAGGCCTAAAAGAACCTCAAACTTGTCGAACTCAAATTTTGAGATGTGGGAATAGCATCAAAACTTTCTCAGCATTTATGCTTTATGAACTCGCGCTCTCAAAAGTTCGAGAGACTGCATCTTTAGTTTAGATGATCAAAAAAGGAATACAAGTATGTGGGAGAAGAGAACTGAATCGGCCCGACAAAGCACTTCATCAAAGCGATCTCTCTTGAGCCCTCTAAGGAAAAGAATCTAACCATAGCGTGATTGTATTAGTAAAATCACAAGAAGCAAATCCAGGAGCCCATTTATAGATAAGAATAATAACGTACAACTACTGTCCCGACAAAGAATTCCATATGTGCTTGATCCGGTCACCAGGAATTACCGCAAGAACAAGTACCACCGTTAAAATGGTGGAATCTCACGTTATCTCTCACAATAATCTCCCTCCCAATAATGTGAGATATGCCACACATGAAAGAGTGACAGTCTTCACATATCCTGAGGTTCTTCATGATCCTGACAGGGCAATTTGCGCTAGAATCCAGCAGCCCAAATGCCAGAGCCAGCTTTTCACTATGAGCCATAAATATTCGTCCTCACTTACATCATAAGCCACTGAACTCAGGATCTGTTGATAACCATGTCCCTTTAATCTCTCCAGAAGATCCTCTAACACTTTATTTATCTCTCTTGACCTCGGATGCTTTGTATCACCTGCAAAGAACTCGTGTATCTCCCCTTTCTTTGACTCAAACCAGCTACATCCAGGATTCTTCTTTAATCCCTTCCCTCTCATCAACTTCCTCATATTTGAAACATCATCCCACCTACCAGCCGATGCAAATATGTTGCATAGAACCATATAGTGACGAACATGAGTTCATATGTGTAAATTGATGAGATATTGTGGTACTTGTGATATATAATATGAAATTTGCTTGCACATGAGAGCAATCAATCTTGTGCAATCTTATGGTTGTCTTATTGATATGTCATGATAGGAAAGATAGTACTTTTATCCTTGCATTCCTTATGTATAGTTGTTTTGTACTGTCTTGAATTCACAATTATTGTGATGCCAGATTGAGTGATAGGCGGATCTCCTATTTTAGACTTAGGAATTTCATTTACTAGACCTCAACTCATTTTTGAGACTTGTAGGATGGCTCTTCCACCACCGCTACTTTTTGGAGCTCCAGCTCACATTGATTATAGTAATAAAGAAGTGGTATTGTCTTATATGGTTATTGTGTATGTTAAGTGTACAGTCAGGGTTTGGGTTGACGTGAGACTTACTGAGTGGATTCTGCACCAGTAAATAGCTTGGTATGCAATCTTTGACAGCGACTAGTTAGACCACTAAGAGGATTTGATGGTCCCCCTGACTACATTTTCGATAGGCCATTGATGAGGAGGTCATTGATCATTCGATTTTAGCTTTGGTGTTGTATAGGCAAGCTTTTGGGTATAAGAGGATAATGTTGAAGTTAGGTGATCCTAAATTTTCTGAGGTCTTTTGGTATTTTGTGTGTTGTTTGGAATATTATTATGGGTTGTAAATATAAAGTTAACATAATGAATTATTATGTATAATATTTAATTTGTGTGATAATTTTCTTGTATGTTGTATGGTAACGTATTTATGGTGCTTCCGCTTGCTATTAAAAAAATAAATATCAGAAAGTACACGTGTTGCACGTGATGTTCTTGAGAGTCACATATAACTACTTCAAGTCCTTATTTGAGACCAATCTAGTCATTTTAGGTCATTATTTGACACAATGTTCGCTTCATGCATTTATTTGAAAAAATGAAGACACTTCATGCTCTTATTTGGAATTTCCCTCCAAACTATGCATAAGTTGGTGTTGCAGCGGTAATTGTTACATTATAATGCTATTCTATCTTTAGATGATAGCTTGAGCCTTTAACCAATTGAAGCTCATTAAAAGTTAAATATTATATGAAAGTTAACTTCATCAGATAAGAGAAGTCGAATAAAAAATGATGAGCTCTATTCAATTTGATCTAATTTCAGACCCTTATATAGTTAAGTTTGGTTTTAAAATTTTCCGAACCATATTATTGTAGTTTAGCTCAATTTTTCCATCCAAATCAGACCAAACTGAACCGTGCTCATCCCTACTCTACTTGATCTGCTTTCATGCGATTAATTAGAGATTGGCCAAAAGAGATCCTGTCGAGAAGGACTCGCTTGAAAGCCATGCTCATTTGAGGTCGCCCAAGCCATGGACTCAACTCCACGTGGATTGTCACCGTAGGGAAGGTGTGCGAATGGGAATGAGATCTCTTCTCCACAAAGACATGATACGAGGATGGGGCAACGTGTTGAGGACTTGGGGTTGTCATCTCCATTTTAATCCTTATAACCTGTCATTGCATACATCTTCAAATTGCTCATCTGACAAAAACTTGACATGTCACGGCGTTGGAGCGCGGCCAAGCTAGAAAAGGGAAGGGTTAGAGGGAGAGACATGAAGAGATTCCAAGTGATGAAAAGAGTTTTTTTGAGTGTTGTCGAGGACACTACACGAGCACCGAGAAGCCTGTACCCTCTATGATCTTAACTACCGATCTCCCCTACTGCCACGAGTACTGCATAATTGACCTAAAAATATTCCCAAATGCTGATGATTTGATCCGATACCGACCATGGCAACTCCATTTTGGACTCTCCTAGGGCATGGAGAGACTCTTTGGTGAGGGAAAGTGGGAGAATGGTTCTGTGAATGTGTATGTGGCGGATCATATGGCCAAGACTCAAAAGTGGACCACAGGGACTATACTAGGCAATTATATATCCTAAATTAATATGTTATATTGTCCAACCCAAAACAGATCGCCATGGGGTCTTTGATAAGGATGAAGTCGTAATAAGATAGTCGTAGAAAAACCTGTGGCTGGATTGATTTCCTCCACAAGCATCTACTCCTAAAAAAATGAAAAGTAGTGAGCTCCGCGATAAAAGCAAAGCGAGCCGTGCTAGTAGAGCGCATCCATTTTTCAGTCGGCTTCTAATCTAAGCTTGACAAATAGGGAAAGGATTTCAAACCTAACTTAGGTTGGGAAAAGCCTTCTCAATCATTTGCTTCTTGTTTTCAAGCCCAACCCTATGCTTGTTTAGTTAGGTTAATTGAGTGGCGCAAAAGGTTACTTTTTGAAAATTATTTTATAATGGCGTCTTATCCTATCTGTATAGTCAGTGTCTTTTCTTACTGGGCTTGAAAGATTACCAACACTTTAGAGAAAGGATAGAGAGGCAACCAATACAAGGGGCTAGCTGGCTTCAACATTGGATTGGACATTAGACAAGCGAATAAGAAAGGGGCTGTAAGGCTTGAAAGATTACCAACACTTTAGAGAAAGGATAGAGAGGCAACGAATACAAGGGGCTAGCTGGCTTCAATATTGGATTGGACATTAGACAAGCGAATAAGAAAGGGGCTGTACATGCAAAATAAATTAAGATAGAGAATCTGACTTTGAAACCATGTTAGAAGATCTAATACAAAACTTCTACATAACGTGCCTATCCGAAATTCTTTATTGAAAGAAAATGAAAGATTGGCTATTTGTTTACAGTCACCGTCCAAAAAAACAGTGGCATTAAGGTAATGCTGACCGTGTTTTTTGGATTTAAGTACCCTTTTTTATTCTTTGACTTTTGGGTGGGCGTGGAGGCTCATCCAAGAAAAAGGAAGGAGCGACAACAATATGTGAAGATCCAAAATGACCAAGTTTATAAATTGGGACGGCCCTATGGCGATGGGACACCCACAATAAGCAGAATTACATATCTCAGAGGGGGACAATTAATGCCAGGACCATGTGGTATCGAGGACAAAATCGAAATGCTAGCGTGACTCAGTGTGACTCAAGGTTGTCCCTACTCATTCACCCTTTTCTCTCATCGTCCGTCTATAAATAGAGCGATCCAATGCTCAGGTCAAGCACACAAAGAAGAAGAATCCTTTGGCTTGGACTTGCATAGTAGCTCAAGCTCCTACTGTACCCACGTTCGCATCTTTATGCTCGTTCGCATCATTCTGCTCATTCGCATCTTTCCACATTCGCACATGGCTGGTTTTTCGAATGCGAGGCGGGTTTTACTCGTCGCAGTTCTTTTTGTGTTTCTCGTCATGAATGCACAGGGACGTGCTCTCGTGGATAAGAGGAATGCTGGCCGTCTTCTTTTGCGTCAACTCGGCAACCGCGACGGAGCCAAGCCAAGCTCTGTTGAGTGGGCTTCGACCATGGATGCGGACCCAACGAGGAAAGGGCCAGGAGGACCCGACCCGCAGCATCACATTGCCAGCCCTTCCGCCCTTCGCTAGCCATAGAAACCAAACCGTGCGAGAGAGGGTTATTTCTATAAACCTAGCCAAAGTTCTACGTGGTACAAGGTGTTCGCGAACAAGAAAAATGTGAGATGGGGAATAATAATGAATATGGTGATCAAAGAGGTGAATGCGTTGCCCTAGCACCAGAAGGTTCAAGAGTCCTATGTTTTTCGCTCGCTTATAATTCCTAAGTTATGAGAATATTACATGTGGGAACGATGATGTTTTCCTCACTAGTCTTCAACTTATATTCACTATTCGAAACTCTCTCTCTCTCTCTCTCTCTCTCTCTCTCTCTCTCTCTCTCTCTCTCTCTCTAAAAATGGCTTATACATGCAATGCTCACAATATAGCGCTATATAAGCGCGACGTAATGTAACATACAATACAATTCTATACCATGAGTCATGGTATACTGAATTGAAATAACTTACTCTCTAATTTAATGATACTATAATACAAGAAGAGACGGCGTATTAAAAAGTGTAAAGGTATCCTCATTAGTTAGTTGTATAAGGGGTGTTTCGTTCACAAAATCTCTGTCAAATACGGGTAGCTAAACACAACCTACACTGCGCAATTAGTATGGCAGACTTTAATCAGTCAAATATGAAAGTGATACAGGTAGTTGGACAAATTAAACTTTGTAGGCATTGACCAAGCATGTGAGGCATCAGAAGTCCCAATGCGGTGGGTCTAATATGATGGACATGGTCTTTACTATTGGCTATACTCACAAAGTATGATGTTTGCCCAAACTAGCATTTTCATTTCAACTCGATTAGCAGAGTATATTGTTACTTCAAATTCAAGTAAAATACTTCCTTATATATCCGTTGTACGGTAAACGGAATCAATCTTGATCATGACCAGTAGTAAGTTCTATACAAGTCATGCGTGGATCTAACGACATCCCTAGAACCGGTCCACACAAGTGTTTCTCCGTATTCAATTATTTCTTATGTAGGGCATAGGTTCCAAATTGGAATGAACTATGTAGCTTGCTAAAAACATTGGTGTGTCATTAATCACTTTCGATGTGATTTCAAGACATTGCACCATTTTGCTCGCCATGGATTTGAGGTGGAGTGGAGCTATAACCTTTCATTCTTTTTTACCTTGGTAGGCTGGATTCCCCCAATAATCTACCAAGAGCCTCTCAAGGCAATATCTGATTAGTGCATGATCCGAATACTATAAGTTAGTCGCCACTCAGGACAAGATGGCTTTCACTTTCAGCCACTCGACAAAACCTATGATTTGGTCGGAAAAGGGCACCTTAATTATATCTAGAAAATGTGGACGAGAAGAATCTTACGCTCGTGCTGATGTGTTCTGATGCAATACAAGAATATGAGGTTCCTCCACTTAGCCAATGGAAGAGATTTGGAGTCTTTCTAAATAGTTGAGGGAGAGTGAGAGAGACCCACCAAAAAGGACTCTGCAAATCAGCTTTGCTCCATTGCCACGGACTTTTTGGCCTTTGAACAGGGCATTCGTCGCCACTGAGGTTAACCTAAATCAGTGTCAAGCTCGTCACGGGTTCGGTTTCTGTTCTGCACAAATTTTTTGAGATTAATCCCAGAGAAAGTAACTGGTTTCGAATTCCTTCGTTTAACCATGATGGGCGCAATGTTGATTGGATCCGTAGGTGATAAGGTGCCACGAAGTTAACCTAAAATACCGCCAGACCGCGTATATTACCATACTGCTATCCAAAAAGGCAAGGAAAGGCAAAAGGGAAGGCCTAAAAGAACCTCAAACTTGTCGAACTCAAATTTTGAGATGTGGGAATAGCATCAAGACTTTCTCAGCATTTATGCTTTACGAAATCGCGCCATCACCTCAAAAGTTCGAGAGACTGCATCTTCAGTTTAGATGATTAAAAAAGGAATACAAGTATGTGGGAGAAGAGAACTGAACCGGCCCGACAAAGCACTTCATCAAAGCGATCTCTCTTGAGCCCTCTAATGAAAAGAATCTAACCATAGCGTGATTGTATTAGTAAAATCACAAGAAGCAAATCCAGGAGCCTATTTATAGATAAGAATAATAACGTACAACTACTGTCACGACAAAGAATTCCAGCGATGTATGTGCTTGATCCGGTCACCAGAAATTACCGCAAGAACAAGTCCCACCGTTAAAATGGTGGAATCTCACGTTATCTCTCACAGTAATCTCCCTCCCAATAATGTGAAATATGCCACACATGAAAGAGTGACAGTCTTCACATATCCTGAGGTTCTTCATGATCCTGATAGGGCAATTTGCGCTAGAATCCAGCAGCCCAAATGCCAGAGCCAGCTTTTCACTATGAGCCATCAATATTCGCTTCTTGTCGTCCTCACTTACATCATAAGCCACTGAACTCAGGATCTGTTGATAACCATGTCCCTTTAATCTCTCCAGAAGATCCTCTAACACTTTATTTATCTCTCTTGACCTCGGATGCTTTGTATCACCTGCAAAGAACTCGTTTATCTCCCCTTTCTTTGACTCAAACCAGCTACGGCCAGGATTATTCTTTAATCCCAGAGAGAGAGAGAGAGAGAGAGAGAGAGAGAGAGAGAGATCATTACTATTGTGCAACACAAGATCATATCAAAGCATAGACTTCCATCAGTAACACAAGATCACCGATTTTGCTGAAAGATTAAAATTCCAGTTTTTGGTCAGAAAATCAATTACAAAATCAGAGAAAATACTTGATCTGAAAATCACAAAAGACAGATCTTACAATTCAGAGAATATGGGACTCGGTAAGTCATTGAGCCGGTAATTTCATCCTGTGAAGAGATAATTATTTTATTATAAAAAAAAGGTTACATATATATATATATATATATATATATATATATATATATATATATGCTCATATGTGCTTAGCCCTACTCATAACTAAGTTACTATTTTATCCTTATTACTCACAATACATCTCAACACTCCCCCTCAAGTTGGGATATAGATATCAAATAAACCCAACTTGTTACATAAGACGCTCACTCTATTCCCTCGTAGAGATTTCGTAAAAATGTCTGCGAGTTGATCCTCCGACTTTGTGTGTTGCAGAATAACCTCGCCTTTCTGAACTTTTTCTCGCACAAATTGACAATCAACCTCAATGTGCTTAGTTCGCTCGTGGAAGACTGGATTAGATGCAATATGAATAGCGGATTGATTATCACAATATAGCACTGATGGATTTGACAGTGACATTCCAATCTCTAATAGTAACATTCTCAACCATAGTAATTCACTTGTCACATGTGCCATAGCACGATATTCAGCTTTAGCACTTGATCGGGAAACTACATGTTGTTTCTTGCTTTTCCATGCAACTAAATTACCCCCAAGAAACACACAATAGCCTGAAGTAGATCTCCTATCCACAGGACATCTAGCCCAATCGATATCAGAAAAGCCTGCGGTGTTTAGATGACCATAATTCTTGAACTGTAGTCCTTTACCTAGCACTCCCTTCAAATATTTGATGATTCGAAGTATACCATCCCAATGAGTTGTACGAGGAGAACTCATGAATTGACTAACTACACTAACCGCGAAGGAAATATCAGGTCTAGTGATAGTAAGATAGTTTAACTTACCAACTAACCTTCGATACTTTGCTGGATCATGTAGTAATTCTCCATTTCTGCATCATGTTTCATATTGGGATCCATAGGGGTATCGATTGGCTTTACTCCAAGAAATCCAACCTCACCAAGGATGTCCAGTACATACTTTCGTTACGATAAATTGATACCAGCATGTGAATATGATACTTCAATACCAAGAAAGTATTGAAGACGTCCCAAATCTTTAGTACTGAATTCTTTATGCAGAAATTGCTTAAGTTTTTGAATACCACCTAAATCACTGCCAGTAATGATCATATCATCCACATATACAACTAGAAGGATACATCTAATTGAAGACACAGAGTTGAAAACTGAATGATCTACCTGACACCGGTTTAATCCAAATTTGATAACCATATGACTAAATCTACCTAACCAAGCACGAGGAGATTGTTTAAGTCCATACAAAGCTTTGTGTAAACAACATACCACATTCTCCCCCTGAGCAATAAACCCAGGTGGTTGCTCCATGTAGACCTCCTCAGCCAGATCACCATGTAAAAAGGCATTTTTCACATCCAATTGATGAAGGATCCAGCCAAATTGCACAGCCAATGAAATAAAGACACGGACAGAGGGAATTTTGGCCACGGGAGAGAAGGTGTCATTATAGTTGACACCATAAGGTTGAGTATATCCCTTCGCAACTAACCGTGCCTTCAATCGATCAAGAGTACCATCCGGGTGAACTTTAACGGTAAAAACCCAACGACAAACAACATGTTGCTTATTAGTAGGTAAGGAAGTAAGCTCACAAGTTTTGTTCTGAATTAGTGCTTGCATTTCATCTTCCATGGCACAACGCCAACCCGGATGAGCAAGAGCTTTAGCAACATTGCTAGGCACAGAAATAGAAGACAACAACGAGACAAAGGCAGAGAAGGTATGAGATAAACGATCATATGACAAAAACTTTGAAATAGGATGACGTGTACTAACACAATCATAAAAACCAGAATAGGGAGAATAACGATCAATAGGACGACCAACACAAGAACGTGTACCTTTTCGAGATGCAATGGGTGGATCAGGATCAGAGGCTGGCACTGCAACTGATGGGGGAATAGATGAATCAGGTGCTGATGAAGGCTGTACTGTCATAGTTGGAATTGTACTTCGTCGATGATATGTGCGGTTAGCAAATTGAAATTTTCTGGAGGTAGCTGGAGAGATGGAAGGCAGTGGAAGCATTGGTAGGACACAATCATCACTATCACCATGTGTCTATGGAACATTCTGAGAAGAAAAATATGACTGATCTTCAAAGAACGTCACATCTGTAGATACGGACATACGACGACGAGTAGGACAGTAACATTTGTATCCCTTTTGAGTTCGAGAGTATCCCACAAAGACACATTTTTCAGCACGAGGATCTAGTTTATCAAGACCTGGAGTAAGATTATGTACAAAACAAGCACACCCAAAAACCCGAAGAGGTAAGGAAAAGAGAGGATGATTTGGATGTAAAATTGAGAATGGTGTCTTGAAGAACAGAAGTGGGAAGCCTATTAATTAAATACAACCCGTAAGAACAGCATGGCCCCAAAGTGTTTAGGTAGATGCATATGAAACATGAGGCAACGGGCGACATCAAGAAGATGGCGATTTTTACGTTCAGCTATACCATTTTGTTGTGGAGTATATGAGCAGGAGGTTTGATGAATAATACCATGAGATTCCAGAAAGGGCTGGAAACCAGAAGTTGTAACAAGGTATTCTCTAGCATTATCTGACCGTAAATGTTTGACAGAGATATTATATTGATTCAACACTTCAAAATAGAACAATTGAAAGCAACGAAAAATCTTTGTACGATCTTTTATTAAGAATAACCAAGTCATTCGGGAAAAATCATCCACGAATGTAACAAAATATATGAATCCAGAGACATCAGACACATGACATGGACCCCATACATCTGAGTGAACCGACTCAAATGGACTAGACACACGACTCTGCATACGGGAAGGAAAAGAAGCTCTATGATGTTTACCAAGCTGACAAGCTTCACACTGAAATGAACTCACAGACTTAGACTCAGGAAATAGACGTCGAAGTAGGTTTGGTGGTGGATGACCAGCACGACAATGCATCCAATATACATCGGTGGATGTCTTTTACAGTCATTGCGGCGGCTAACACCTTCTTATCAAGATAGTACATGCCATTTGATTCATGTCCCCCACCAATCATCTGTCCAGTCCTCAGATCATGAAAAACACAATGAGAAGAGGAAAAGGTCACAGAACAATTTAGTTCTTTGGTCAATGAGCTAATAAAAATCAAATTATAAGGAGATTTTGATAGGTGAAGGACAGATGATAAAGAAAGAGAGGGACTCAAATGAGCAACTCCCATACCAGTAACCTGAGACTATGAACCATTTGCTAATGTAATTGAATTTGATAATGAAGGAGATGTAGAGTGAAAAGAAGACAGTAGGTTAGAATTACCAGTCATGTGATTGGTAGCTCCAGAGTCTATAACCCAAGAATCAAATGATGTAGACAACAAACACGATGAACTACCTTTAGAGGTTTGTGCCAGAGTTGCAGTAGGAGCTGAAGATCCTATCACTTGTTGGGAGCAAACCAATGTATCAGCACGTGTTAATGTAACTGAATCGCCTGTCTTATGAACTTGAGTTGAACTTGGTGGAGCCATTAAGGGAGGACTAAGAGAATCCTCAACCTCTGCATAAGCAGTAAGAGGTGGTTTGAGCTCTGGATGAAGTGTATAGCAATAAGCTTCTGTATGTCCGGCTCTTTGACAATGATGGCAATAACGGGAACCACGACTATTCCCAGAATTGATCGTACCACGAGTCCCAACTCCCCCTTCACGACCTCTACGACTTCCACCATGAACAACACCGTGTCCATGACCTTGATAACCACGACCTCAACCTCCACGTCCACTAGAACCACGAGAAAGCATAGCACCAATCTCCACCGCCGGCATGAAAGAACTCTTCTCAGGAATTGTAGAATGGAGAGCCTAGGAGAAGACTTCATCTATTGTGGGAAGAGAACTTTGAGATGTAATATGCCGACGAAGAGATGAATACTCAGGCCCCAATGACTTGAGATATAATATTACCCTCAAATCCTCTTGGCGTTTAGCCAGAATATCTGAATCGTTCGAGGCAGGAAGATAAGTATCCAATTGTTGGGAGAGAGTGGTGAACCGAGCATAATGATCAAACAAAGATTGATCTCCACGTTGAATATCAAATAACTTTTCCCATGTGTCACATACTCACATCATATTATTTTGCCCTGAATAGAGTAATGCTCACTTATCCCAAACTACTTTAGCGGAGTCACATTGAATAAAGTGAGGACTGACCTTAGGGTCCATGCTATTCCAAAACAGGGTCCGAATCATCGCATCTCCTGCAATCCAATCGACAGCTTTACTCGTGTCAGACGGTATTGTAGACGTGAGATAGTCCAATTGTCTGGTGGCAGTAATATAGACCTCGACCCCTTTAGACCAGGATGGATAATTAGTTCCATCTAACTTGATAGATGTTAATTGAAAATAACCAAAAGGAGATCCAGAAGTCAATCCAGAAGTCGATCCAGAAGTCGCCATTAATGAATAAAGAATGATTGAGCCCAAGAAATGAACTTCACGGTTGCCAATACTAATTCCAATAATTCAATCAAATACAAAAAAAAAATTCCGAAAAGAAACGCTTCAATCGAATCACCATACGAATCACCAAAACACCAGTATACTTATTCTCAATATCCCCATTGATTCAATGCAACATCACTTTCAAGTGCAAAACAACAACTCTATCCTCTGTAATAACTATCAAATCTATATTCCACAATGGCCACTTCTAAAATTTTATGCCGTACAAATAATAAAGTGGGTTACCGGCAACCACTAGAAAATATCCCATCATTTGCCGTTTCTAGAAGCCTTTCCAGCACTCCACAACCAGTACAAAATTTTAACAGTAATAATTAAGATAACATAAAGTATCCCATCATTCACTGCGCATCTAAACCTCATGAATTCTTCTTTCCTCCTCCTTATTATTACCTCTAGGGTTTTACAGAGAGCTAGGCTTCTAGTTGTAGCAGCAGCTTCAAATTCAACCTCCTGTGCGACACGGAGTGCATCGATTTCCGAAAAAGAGAAACAAAAGAAAGTGGATTTACTTGATGTGGCTACTGATCGGCGATTCCAGGGTCAGCAAATCCAACTTCCTCTCCCGATTCATTCGCAACGAATTCTGCCTCGAGTCCAAATCCATTATCAGCGTCGAATCCACGCTCAGTGACTAAGCCATTCGAAAAAGTCCGCTGGTTCAAGCTCCACAGTTTCAGAAGTTACGCCAAGTATTCGCGAGTAGCGCGAATGAGCCACGAGCGCGATCAAGCCGTGCGAGTAGCACGAGTCGCGAGTGCGATCAAGCTGCGCAAGCAACGAGTGTGATCAAGCCGCGCGAGTAGCGCGCGCGAGCCACATGAGCAAGCTACACGAAGAAGCGAGAGAAATGAAGTGGGACGCTCGAGTGGTGCGGGGGTTCGACGGTGAGCGGCGGCGACAGCCAACTATTACGGCGAGTCAACGGCGGCGAGTGGTTGCTTCGTCGTCTAGGTTAAGCCCTAGGCTCTGATACCATGTTAAGAGATAATTATTTTATTATAAAAAAAGGGTTACAAATATATATATGCTCATATGTGCTTAACCCTACTCATAACTAAGTTACTATTTTATCCTTATTACTCACAATATTTCTCAACACATCCCATATAACTTCACTGCTCCATAAGTTTCCTTTCTTAGAATGAAAAAGAAAAGGAATAGGATATTTTGGAAGTACCTAGGGTTTAAAACCATGTTTCAATAACTTTTTTTTATGAAAGTAAAATAGCAAGCAAAGGAATAGTTAAGTCTACATTTTGTCACGACTTGATTACTCTAGTGCACTTTCGGTACCTATGAGGTGACCATGCATGTGCATAAACTACCAATTTAACACCCAAGACAAGAAAGTAATAAATAAATTACAGGACTTATCTCGTAACAACGAAAGTATCTGCAGTGTTAGCTCAAAATTCACATAAAAAACCCCATATATGATATTTTAATTAATACGCAATCACTCATTATGCAATTTAACTAAATGGCATAATTCTAATGACGGACAATTTTTAATTAAATGGACCTAGCAATAATCACTAAATGACATGCATTTCACTTAACCTAATTCTATATGAAATGCACATGATATTTTTGTATTTAAAAAAATCGTAATTAAAAATTAATAAAAATCTACCTAAAGTGAGTATCTTAACCTAGATAGATATCTCAAAAAAATTCAATGCGAAGATGTTATTTAGTCTAAATATTATCTAAACATGCATCCTAAAAAAGGTAGCAAAACTAATATATCATGCGAAACTAATATTAATCTACATGATGCGCAAGTTTTTGTATTTTCGACACAAATAAAGCAATTAAAGCAAGCACTAAATCACTCAATATCATATATCATCCAATCAATGTGAATAAGGAAATGACATTCAATCAACTTGTAATCTCGCGAATAAAACCAATAAGTTGATCTTAAGCCTTAAAGATCAAAATATCAACTTTAAAGATTCCCGTGGAATCAATAATTCCATCTAAAACCTTATAGATATGCAATTGCGAATTAGGAAATAAATGCTAATTGAAAGTTATGTCTATCACCCATGGATATGAACACTAGATGTTAATAGACATATATTAGGCAATAAAATATCGAAATCAAATTTGGATAAAATAATTTGCAAGTACTATTGCCAAATTTGAGCTCGGCTCGACAGATGACCGGGAATAGCTCGTGGGCGAGGCTCGGCACAGCAGATGGGTCTCGGGTCTGAAGTGGGTGTTGCTTCGTTATCGTTGAAGAGAGAGAACTGCCATCGTGGGATCTGGATTGTGGCGACGGACGTGTTCTTGATTTGCAGATGTCGTGTTGCTTAATGCAACTGAAATCTCCAATCTCCACTTCCTTTATGTTGTCTCTTTCTTTGGAATTCTCTGCTCTAGATCACGTGGCCATGAATTTCAGTTGATGCTCCTTATTTTGGCCGACAGGTTGTAATAATGGAACAAAATTCGCCTCTTGGACTCACGTGATGGCTCGATGGTTTCTCGGACCAATAAGGATTCCCGAGCAATGGATCAACGTTGTGGTGATCGACCAAGGAAAGGCTGCGGTGGTGGCCCTGGTAGTGTGCCCTGAGTGACGATCGGCTAGGTGAGCCTTTTGGAACAGCAAGAAATCACGGGAGACCTGGAAAAACAGAAAAAAGTTTTATCGGACGTCGTGCAGCAAGGTCGTCGTGGCTGGGCGGGCTTCTCTGGAAAAGCAGCAGTGTCGTCACGGTAGGGGACAGCAACTTCGTCGTCGGCACAGCAAAACCAGAGCAGCGGTGTTGTCCTGCAGCAGCGGAAGACGTCTCGGCCAGAGGGAGAGCGGCAAGAGGAGCGTCCCAATGGTGCGGCCTCTCTACCGCGCTATGGAATTCTGAATTGCCGGCCCTCTCTTTGTTGACTATTTTTGTCTTGTAGCCGTCTCTCCTCTTTTGCGGAGAACGTGTGTTCTCTGTGTTGCGGCCTTGACACCCCTTTCTCTCTATTGCGCTCTTCTCGATGAGGCCAGTGTATATCGATTGTGCGGGGAAGATTGTGTGACCTCGTGTTCGGAAGCTACATGAGCTAATTTGGGCGTCCGCTGGAACTTCTTCACTGGGGCAAGCCGAGGTGACAAACGGCATGGACAGGACGTTAATGGACACAAGAGGATAGAGGTTCAGCGTTGGGTGGAGAGGAACAGCGGCTTCACGTCTGGAAGGGGACGGCGTCGGGATTTTGAGCGAAGCAAGAGCTTGGGCTGACGTCGCTGTTAGAAGCTTGGCGAGGCACATTGGCAGCGGGTGATGATGAAGCTTGAGCGTGGGCTCTCCTTTGCAACAGGTCCTCTCATGATCATCTCCTTTTCGCGAAATTGTGGCCCCCCTCTTCTGTCCGTACTGAGCCCTCTTTTGTAGGCCAAGAATGGTTTTTTTTTTTTTTTTGAATATTTCATTTCCTTTTTCAACTTTTCCCATCTACTCATATCAGATTCAAACTTCCTTTCTCAATATGCATGAAAATCGATTTTGCTCGCCCATGGCCTCCTGAATATATCGTCGAGATATATGCACTTATGTGCAATATTCTCTCTTTTTTTTACCTAATATTTCATCCGAAACCTTCATTTCTGTCAAGAAATATATCCCTAAAAAATCTCCAGTCATATCATCGAATATTGGAAGAGTAGAACAAATCCTTTCCGAAATATACATATCTCCCAACTTATAAAATTAAAGCTCATTTGTCGTTAGTCCAATGCAAATGCGATAAAAATAATATAAACTAAATAATGAATGCTTCTAAAACTATATGTTATTTTTGTTTAGGGGTTAAAAATTAATCCTTAATTTTTAATGCGATAAAAAACTAATCGGGTTGCCAAAATTTAGATGTCAACACATTTTAAGTTTCAAAGTTCAGAAAGATAAAGATCGAACACATTGAATACCTAATGAATCAACATTAGCTTTAGCTGAAGAATTTGAAGCATGACAAAATCAAGTGGTCTAGTGAGGTTTCAAGTAACAACCGATTGAAAATTCGGGCGATCAACTCAGCCCTGATACAGTCTATAACAGCCAAACACCATTGTAATCTGAGTTGACATTTCAACCGTATGAAGGGGGACCGAACTCTCTAAAAAAGCACTGAGATTTCCCAGCATACTAAGAGCACAATGCATCATTATTCAACAAGCTAGAACCCCAATAACCATTCCCCTTCAATGCCATGCCAAAATTTACAATCTTTTTCATGTGAGCCATGTACCCGTGTATGTATGGAACTCCCCACAACTCCGACAACCCATGCCGATGAGAGAATTAATACTTTCCAGATAATAAAAAAATTATGAAACCATTTGAAGCAACAGGGTCTCTCCAGCATTATCGACCCTCTAGCGAAAAGAACACGAGAAAAAGATTTAGCTCTCTGGGTTTCACTCCTCGACGCAAAAATTCAAACTTTCAGCCCTAAAACTCCATTTCCAGATCAAATTTTTCGAAATTGAAGCTCCAATTTGCAGAAAGGGGAGCACGACCCGAGCAGATAGAAAATCGAGCGCGCACACCGATAGCCGTCGACCAACCACAAATCACGAAACAGAGAGAGAGAGAGAGAGAGAGAGAGAGAGAGAGAGAGAGAGAGAGAGAGAGGTGAGAGTGAAGTGAGGAAGAGAATGCCTGTCATGCCACGAACCCCGAGACACGTGAACAATCCGCCATGGTCATGCATATGCGACATTCCCAGGTGGTGTCGCCGACCCAATTAATTTATTTTGCGCATGCGGAACATGTTATAAAATCCCTGACAAAAACTCACGGGATAGGACATCAGGAAAATCAAATCAATAAACACACCAACATACTTTCATATATAATCATCCAGAGTTTACATACATCCAAAAATGGGTCAGAGTTTATGTGCATCAAAAAGGGTCAGTCTGCACAACAAGGATCGGTCCATCAATAAGAGGAACAGTCCTATGATTACTAGTCGGACTCGTTCATCGATCCCACATCTTCCACGTCTGACTGCACGGGGTCCGGAGACGATGGATTATCCACTCCACCATCAGGAAGGTCAGCTACCCCTTCACCCAAAATGGCATCCACCACAGTAAGTGGAATGTCAAAACTATCTAGTGGACCAAACTTAAAGCCATCGGCCCCAAAACGGAACCATGCCTTAAACCTATGTGGCACCCTGACATCCACTGACACCTGAATCCAGACGGTGGACTTGATCGCTCGTACACCCAATGACTTCCAGGGTCAGGGGAACTATGCACCTGTTCAACAATGTGCACTGGAATGTCATTCTTCTCTGGAGGTCCTACTATCTATGGCCCTGTAATAATTTCCCACAACGGGGTGAGACATTGTCTCAGCAAGTTCACCCCTCCTAAAACCCTATTAGAAAGATAATACACTCGAGGTGGCCTAGCCACACAATACGAAGACTTACCTCGAATTATTTCCTTCCCGCAGGTTAGTACATTTCAAATCACTCAATTACGGGTAGTATTAGGAATATGAATAAATGAAACGCAATCAATTTCACATAATCACAACCACAGCATGCGATCTCATTTTATTCAATTCCACACGTGGACATAGCCTACTCGCAGTTCGGCTATCTACTGGCATATAGCCAGGCATCGTCTCCCCACCTTGGAGCACGGCTTCATCAGTATCTCAACGGCGTTCCCGAAGGAGCATGGGCCCAGAATCAACTGCGACCCGCAACCACTACGTGGGCATCCCATATAGGGGCAAGTCCGGCTCAACATGCCCGGACGAATTCCTCTTAATTATCACACAATCAAATCAAACTCGGCCCGGGATACTTTGATTTTCAATCGTACTTTCAATTAAAATAGTGATCCCAGCCTCTTTGCTTCATATTAGAAATATTTTAGAAATTAATCACGTGCATGGGGACACGTCAATTTCGAACCAGAAAGACTAATTTCTTATTTTCTCAAACCTCACTATTTAATATAATCTTTAAAAATCCAATTTTGTATCAAAACCCAACACCGGGGATTTTCTGAATAAAATCCATATTTTTCACAATCAACACTCAATTTCTAATTTTCATTCATCAAATCCAAATTCTAAATGTACAGCAGTGATCAGTACGAAATTCTGAGCAATTGAGGTCATAAATAATTTTTTTGAATTTTTTTTAAATAATTTTCGGAATATAATAAATTATTAAAAATTCCAGAATTTCGAAACATTTAAATAAATCAAAAATAAAACCTATTATGTCACATCAAGGCTTATATTAATTTAAACCTTCACTTAACCCTAAATTAAACACACCTTAAGTTAATTAAACATCTTAATCTAATCTACACTTAAATAAATTAAACTAACCACCTAAGTTCAATTAACCTAAGCTAAGCACACCTAAAGCATAATTAACCCTCTAATCGAGGTTTAGTGAGTTAAACTCACCGGAATCGCGTTCCGATGAGTTCCCAGCGAAGAGGACGGCGAGCCCGATGACAAACCTCCTCGGGGCAAGGCCAAAGGGGGACCGGAAGAGCTCGGAAACGGGTCTTGAAGGTTCGGGGGTGAGCTGGAAATCCGGTGGTTGATCTTGGTCGGACGGAGGGCGCACGGCGGTCGATTGGGCGCGGGACCGGCAAAAAGGGGCGGCGGCTGCTCGTGCGGGCGAGGCGGCGGCTCCAGCGACCCTCCGGCGACGACGGTAGCAGCTCGGACGACGCCTTGGAGTCCTGGTCGTGATCGAGGCTGAGCGGTGCGCGCACTGGTCGGCGAGCGGGTAGAGGAGGCGTGGCACCGGCAGCGTACGTGTGTTGAGCGGTGGCGACGGCAACGGCGACAAGCGGCGGCGTCGAGCGGGCGAAGGAGCGGCCGGCGAGCTAGTTTGGTCGAGCTGCCCCCTCCTTTTTCCTTCAAAAATTCCAAGAGGCAAGGTTGAAGATGGAGTTGATTGGTGGAAGTGACACCCCCATTTTTTGAGAGTCAATCCCAACCCTCCACTTGTCAAGATCTTCTTCTCTTGGGCTTCCAATCATGACATCGGATGATGTCATGATCCACTATCTCCAACCTCTACAACCTTATTCTAATAGGTTCAATTTTATTTTCCGCCGTGGCATGAAATCTTGTACAACACATTCATCAATTCCATTTTATTCTCTTCCAATTGAGTTCAATCGAAGTCCATAAAATTAATCCATGTTCCTCATAAGATATGTGACAACATCGACCTTCCAATTTCTGACACTGAAAATGTAAGCCCACAATGGGGTGAGACACTCCGGATTATAAGACCAAACCGTTATGACACATCCCGAGATAGTAATAAGAACTTACCAACAATATGACGATTATAAGACCAAACCATTATGACACATCCCATACTATGTCACACGATTCCGTCCCATAATTCGACACGTCAATAACACTTAGCACGCATTCCAATTGTTATTCACTGCCACACATGGGCATAGCCTACTCGCAGTTCGGCTATCTACTGGCATTTAGCCAGACATCGTCTCCCTCACCTTGGAGCACAGCTTCGTCACTATGTCGACGGCGTTCCCGAAGGAGCATAGGCCTAGAATGAATTGCGACCCGAGCCTGTTGTAAGGGGCATCTCATATAGGGCAAGTTCGGCTCAACAGCCCAGGACAATTTCCTCTTAATTATCACACAACAAAATCATACTCGGCCCCAGGACACTTTGCATTTCACTCAATGTTTCCATTTAAAATAGTGGTCCCGGCCTCTTTTCTTCTTATTAAAACTATTCCAGAAATTATTCACACGTGTGAGGGCACGTTAATTTCGAACCAGAAAACTAATATCTCACTTTTTCAAACCCCCACTATTTAATATAATCCTTAAAATCCAATTTTGGTATCAAAACCCAACACTTGGGATTTTCTGAATTAAATCCATATTTTTCACAATCAACACTCAATTTGCAATATCCACTCATCAAATTCAAAATCTAAATACATAGCAACGATCAGCACGGAATTTTGAGAAATTAAGGTCTCAAAATAATTTTCGGAATTTATTAAAAAATTAATTTATTCAGAAAATTAATTAAATAATAATATTTTAATAATTTCAAATAATATATTATTATTAAATTATTAAATAATTTCGAAATATTTATTTATTCAAAAATAATCAATTAAAGCTACACCATTACACTAACATAAATATCAATTTAGCTTTAATAAAACATACACTAAGCTAATCACACCCCTTAATCTAATCCACACTTAAATAAACTAAATTAACCACTTAAACTTACTTAACTTAAAGTAAGTACACCTAAAGCATCATTAACCCTCTAATTAAGGTTTAGGAGGCTAAACTCACCCGATTAGCAAGCCGAGCGATTCCAAACGACGGGGACGCAACAAGGACCGACTTTCCCAAAGGCGGACCTAACTTTCGGGGTTGGGAAGCCAACCAAAATGGGCCTTAACCAAGCTGAAATACCCACAAAACCAGCTGTTGTTTGGGGCTGAGAAGGGGTGGATCCAGTGCCGGTTTGGATCGGAAATGGGCGAACGAGCTGCAGCGGTGCCGTGCGGCCAACGACGGGGTCTCATGGCGGCCGGAGGTGGGCTGGACGGTTCCAACTGAGCTTCACCAGATCTGGAATGGTTGCTGGAACATAGGAGCCGGCAAGATGGAGGCGAAGACGGGCGAAGTAGCGGCGAGCAGCGACGGCGTGCGCGCGAGGCTTGGATGGCGAGCGGCGGTGGCGTGCGGCTGCTCCGACAGTGCTGTAGGCTTCGCTAGTCTTTGGCTTCCCTGGGTTGATGGGCATCGAACAACAGCTAAAGATGGAGGAGAGAGGCGGAGGTGCGGGTGGCAAGGCGCGAGCTGCGACGACGTGCAGCGACCGCGAACGGCAACGGGCGGAGCTGCTGGCTGCTACTTCGGCTTCTTTGGTTGCTGGGTGTGCGAAGAAGAAGAAGGAGATGGAGAAGCGATCGCATGACAGGGAGAGGGAGGAGAGAAGTGATCGAAGAGAGAGAAGGAGGAGAGAGAAGGAGGAGGGGACCACTTTTCTCTCTCTTTGGTCTTTCAAACATGGCCCACCATGTGAGTTGTCTTCCACCAACATTTTCTAGACCATTTTCCCCTCTTCTAGAAGCTCTAAGGGGTCCAAAATGTTAGGTCCATGAGGCATACGAATTTGTTATATTTCCCACTTCAATCTCAATCAATTTCAATCAATTCTCAACCAAACAAATCCAATTGAAGCTCAATTAAATCCATTAAGGTGTCATCGTCCATCTCATGACTTTTCCCCATCAATTTATCCAACTTGATGGCCAAAGATGCGATCAAAAGCGGCCCTCTGACTTTCCCGATAAAAAACGGCCTTACTTTGCTTTTCTACCAAAAATCTCGATTTGTAGAAAAAATCTTCTAATGATGAGTCGACATTCCTAAAATGAATTGTGATACAATAGAACTCTCAATTTCTGAATTCGGGTTTGATTTCACGGTAAATTTCAATTTGGCGTGAATTTAACGCGTCCTAATCTACCGGGTAGCTTTTAGGAATTTTCGTGCATTTGACCTATGGTTGATTATTTTCAAGCCACAAAGTACATCTTCAACACATTGGCGACTCTTGATTGTCGTAGAAATCTCAAGGTTTCAAATACGGACATAAGGTACCAAAACGACAGAAGAATTGGTTTAGTGCCGATCGACAAGAATTATGCAATTAGGTGGAATCACCCACACTTAATCACATACCTTTGTTGAGTCAACTTATCTCCGATTTCTAATCGATCTTACTGTTTCGTAATGATCTCTTGCAGATTTGCATGGTCGAGTAGTCGTTTCCTGGTTGAATTCTCAAGTCCGATGCATTAGAATCCCTTAACGGCTTCACCTGATAGACTAGTTATCCCATGAGTGATCGGTTCAGGGAAAAGAACTATAAGTGCGTCGATGAAATGCCCAACTATTTCGATCGAAATCAAAACCTGAAATTCAGGATGTCACATAAAATTTCTTTATAGTTCATGATATTCAAGATATGTAATTAGTATAGTAACTATCGGCAGGATCAATACACTCTTAAATTCATATCGAATAATTTTCAAGCATTAAATTTTTACTAAGTTAAGGTTTCCTTATTGTTCTATATCTTTTGTTAGTAATTGTAGTGGCTTCAAAATAATTTTCTGATTTACCAATGTTACAAATAAATACTAATTTTATTTATTATTTACTGCAGTGTAAAGTATTTGTCCAAATTAACATAATATAATCTTTTTATTAAACCATGCCATTTGTCACTATGAGAACTTAGACATATGTCTTCATCTCCACCTTATTTATTTATCCACACGTCTAAATTAAATCCTTTGGACTTATCTATATGACCTCATGCGTGACATTATCTTAACCCTACATATTTTTTTTGTATACATTTAACTCTAGTTAATTGGCATTATTACTTTTAACCAAGGTTAATAAATATTACTTCAAGCCACTATTAAATATAGAGAATAAGTGTGGAAGACAAGAGATAAATGCCTTCTTTCCCTACCTCTTTCACTTGCACCTCCATCTCCCTCACTTCTTCAAGTTCAAGTTTTATTTCACTCTCTTTTTGAAGACAAGGTCCAAACCCTTTTCTTTTCAATTTAGTGTCTTACAAGGTAAATTCAAAGATTTTCCTTTTATTTTTATTAAATAGGCTTTGTCGTTTTCTAAAGAATGACACTTGTTAATTTTAATAATTATTTTGATTTCAAGGTGAGTAAAAGCTTTATTTATTGAAGGTTTCACTCAAGGTAAGTGAAAAACCTAAGGACTAAGCTAGAATGATCTACTTAGTACTTTTGAACTTGATTGATTGATTGATTGGTTGTTCATTTACTGTAGATTTTACTCTATATGTGAGTAAGTTGCAATAGTTGTATGTTAAGTTATGGTGATTGGTGTACTTGTAGTAAAAAGCTATTCATATGTCTAGAGTGTCTTTGAGAGATTTCTAAAAGGTTTTGTAGCAACTTGAATGGGAGAAATATGAAGATAGTAAAACTAGGCATAAGAAGGGATGTTTTGTAAATATTTGACAAAATATGAGGTGATTTTGAAATTTCCAAAATGGAGATAAGGCTGTTAACAGGTTTACTTTATGCTTTTTAGTTTTAATAAGTGGGTTTCTAAGTAAGACTAATTAAGGGGAATCAAATTGCTTCAAAAAAATGAGTTTAAAGGTTTTAGGGGCAAATTCATAATTTCGCCAAGTTAATGGATGAATATGCAAAAACTGAAACCTCTGAGGACTATTCACAGCTTGTGGAATATGATAAGTGAAAAAGTTATTTTTAGAGTTAATAGATGACATGTAAATTACGTACAAATTGGAACTAGTTGAACTAATTAACCAAAAATGAGTTGTTTTAGTTTTGTAAAAAGTGACCTTAGTCAAGGGTGGTTTTATTATAAAAATTTAAATTTATGAGTTATTTTAATTATTGGAGTAGTAGTGTCTATTGCTAAATGGATATCAGGAATTGATAAACTAGTAAAAATTTTGTGCGACATCCCAAATTTTCGATCCTATTTTCTATTGAATAAATCGGGCATTTCATTGACGCGCCTATAAGGCTATTCTCAAAACTGATCACTCTCGAGATAACTAGACTATCTGGGAAAGCCATTAAGGAATTTTAATGCAATAAACTTGAGAATTCGACCAGAAATCAGCTATTCGACCATGCTCATCTTTAGAGGCCACTACGGCACAGTTAAAAATCAATTACAAATCAGAGATAGGTCGGTTCGACAGAGATGTGTGGCTAATCGTGGGTGACACTACTAAATTGGAAAATTCTCGTCGGCCGGCACTAAACTGATTTTTCTATCGTTTTGGTACCCTATATCCGTATTTGAATTCTCAAGATTTTCACGACAACCAAAAGTCGCCAATGTGTCGAGTGGGTTCATTGTGGCTCAAAGAAAATTGACCGCGGGTCATTTGCACTGAAAAATTTCTGAAAGTTACCCGATAACCTAGGTCACGCTAAAATCGCGCCAAATGGAAATTAACCGCGAATTTGAGTCCAACTTTAGAAATTGAAAGTTCTGTCATGTCACAATTAATTCTAAGAGCGTCGACTCAGTCTTAGAAGATTTTTCCTGCAACCCGAGACTTTTTGGGAAAAAGTTGTCCTAAGGCCGTTTTTGTTTAGAAAAAGTCATGGATCGTTTTTTATCGCGTAATTGGAAAGCAAATGTGATCAATTGGTGAGGAAAAATACCAATTTGATCGTTGAGGTGCTAATTGAATTTATGAGGGCCAAATTGAATTGAGTTAAAAAGGAAATTGTGTCCAATTGAAGCCAAATTACTTGAAATTCGTAACTCCCCCTTGCCTAGCCTTTTTGGACCATTTCAAGAGCTATAAGATGAGCATTGTTGGCTGAATTATGGCCTAGGAAGACAGCTTGTGGTGAAGGATGGGTCAAGGGAACATTTGAAGAGAAAATAAGGCTTGTGGCCCCCTCTTGTCTCCCTCTTCCTACCTCAAAGCTGCCGACTAGCCTTCCTCCCCCTTCACTATGCAATTTTCGGAACTAGCAGCTGAAGGAAACCACCGCAGCAGCCATCTTGTCCCCATCGCACGCCCATGTTGCCGGAACGCCATCCCGCCGCCTCGCGCACCGTCACACCTAGTTGCGCGCACCCTTTGCCTGTCGTGCCATCCTCACTGTTCCAGCAGCCCAGTCGTGTGTTCTAGCCTCTGTTTCAGCCGTGCCAAAGTCATTTGGCCCGCCTCCTACCCCGTGAGTCCCCGCCAAGGCCCGGTTTGGCCCTTGCAATCTTCCTCGATCAATTCCCACTCTTAATAGAGCTTGTTGCTCTCTTTTCCAACCAAGACCAGCAACAAACAGAGAGGGTTTTCCAGCAGCTTCTTGGCCTATTTTGGCCCGCTTTCTGGCCTTGAAAGTTAGGCCTGCCTTGGGAAGAATCGAGCCCCGTTGCATCCCCGTCGATTTGAATCGACCGGCTCGTGAAATAAGTGAGTTTAACTCACTAATCATTGCTTAGTAGGTGCATGATACTTAGGGGTTGATTAGATTTAATTAAGTGTAATTAGGTGGATAGATTAGATTATATTAGTAAATTTAATTATTTGCCGATGCATGTTAGGTGGTTAGTTATTGCAATTAACAAGTAAATAGGTTCTAGTATTTATTTAAAGAACCTCGAAATTTTTCCGGGTCTGTTCCAGTGTCCAATTAGGCATTACGGGCCTAAGTTGGATTTATTGGCATTTATTTAATATTTTCCGTAATTATTTAATTAATTATTTATTTTCCTGAAATTAAATCGGGATAGCCGATGACCGGAATTTTATGCTAATGGCAGTGGTACTCTCTGTTTATTTATTTGAGCGTTAATTTGCGCTGAATTGATTTAATTGTGATTTTAGGATTTTATTCATAAATTGATCAATTTTGGTAATTGATTTGGAAAATAACCGAGCGTTGGTTTACAACGCCAAAAATATTTTGGAGGATCACAGAAAATGGTGGGATTTATGGAAAGGAAGTTATTATATTTTGGCTAAGGCCAACCGTATACCCACACACGGCTATTTTATCTGATATGATAAAAAGTGAGACATTGTTGGAGAATGAACGTCGGCTCAATGACTTGGTATATCATCTCAGAGAAAGGTGTATATTATGTCGGCTCAATGACTTGATATGTCATCTCGGAGAAAGACATTATACTATGTCGGCTCGATAACTCGGTATGTCATCTCGGAGAAAGACATTATACTATGTCGGCTCGATAACTCGATATGCCATCTCGGAGAAAAAAATTATATTATACTAGCTCGGTGACTTAATATGTCGTCTTGGAGAATAGATGGTATTGACTGAAATGACCGGGGAATGGTTTGTTTGACATGTAATTGACTAGGTTGATTGATCGATGAGTCGATCTGAGTAAATGATTGGATTCGATGATGTGACTCGATGAACTTATGAATTGTGTTGAATTGCAGGGAGGAACTGAAGCCAAGATAAGTCTTCTGACTGGTGTTTGTGCATAGGCAGCCCTTAAGGCATATTGGCTTCCTAATCGAGTCTTAGGGGGTAGAACTCGTTGAGACGTCGCCTCACCCTGTTATGGGATAACATCTCAGGTCCATAGATGACAACACCTCCACCCCCTCCCATGCATTTTGATATATCTGAGGAGATCACTGAGATAGGCTATCACATCTCGATACAACCTTACCTTGAAGGACTGGAGTATGTTATGGTGAAATCCACCATCTGGGTTGATGTGGGCAAACCCCAAAAGGTGCCCCCATGAATATCAGTCGTGGTATCGCCATTACCATGATGGACGAAGGGAGGGTCCTGTACCGGAAGGTGATGTACCTCTGTATGTTTTGGAGGCTGCTTTGGGAAAAAGTACAACAGACCCTAAGGACGGCTCGATCGTAGACGCGGTGGATTCTGACCTTGAAGACCCAGGAACTCTAGAGCATTCTGTTGAAAACTCCAACGCGGGTGTGGAAGAGGGTGAAATCATGGAGGACGAGGAAGTGGAGCAAGAGGAGGATGAAGAGGGTGACGACTCGTAGTGGCTTTTGAAACCCCCACCCCTGTTTGTGAACTTTGTCTTCTGACTGACTGGAGTAGTACCTGGCTTGGATAGTTGTAATGTAATATACATGCAAGTTGTGATGTATATAAGTGTGGTTTTCAGGTTCGAGAATTTTTAATCCTACTTTTCTATCCAGTTGTTTTATTGTTTGGGGATTTATTTATATGCTTCCGCTTGCGTATTAAAATGAATGGGTCGGGAATGCGTCCTGGGACGTTACTCTTTAATCGATCGGATGAGGGATGGGCGTGCGCTCAAGGATCGGGACATGACATTTTGTATCGAATGATTATAACTTGGTGAAAAGAAAAATAATATTTATTTGTTAAAGTATACGTAATTGATTGATTCTCATGGTTATATGGGAATGCCAAGAGAATAATGTGTCGTTATCTGCAATTATGGACATCGAAAAGTATCTGACGCTTATTGTGTTGTGATTAATTACGTATATCTTTGATACTTTGTGATTAAGACCTTTGCCATGGTTTATTCGCTCATCACCACTGAACAAATTCCCTTATATGAGTATGTATGAGACTTTGGAGTTAGCCAAATGTTATACCGTATGAGACGGTCCTCCACAAGGTTAATATGACATGAAATTTTACGATAATATGACTCGTGTAGTCATGATATATTGTGGCTTGTGAAGCCATGGTGTGATGTTAATAAATGGCCATTGTCATGCGGATGTACGGTGGTGCATTAATCCTCATTAATGTAGAGGAGACTCGTGATTGATAGGCCAAGGTGTGACAAATGGGTATGTATAATTTTATCCCCTATGAATTGGTGGTGACAATGCCTTGTTAGTCGAGATGTCTCATCAATTGAGATGGTCTTGGCTAGTGACGAACATGAGTTCATATGTGTAAATTGATGAGATATTGTGGTACTTGTGATATAAAATATGAAATTTGCTTGCACATGAGAGCAATCAATCTTATGCAATCTTATGGTTTTCTTATTGATATGTCATGAAAGGAAAGATAGTACTTATATCCTTGCATTCCTTATGTATAGTTGTTTTGTACTGTCTTGAATTCACAATTATTGTAATGCCAGATTGAGTGATAGGGGGATCTCCTATCTTAGACTTAGGAATTTCATTTACTAGACTTTAGCTCATTTCTTTATTTTTTAGACTTGTAGGATGGCTCTTCCACCACCGCTAATTTTTGGAGCTCCAGCTCACATTGAGTATAGTTATAAAGAAGTGGTATTGTTTTATATGGTTATTGTGTATGTTAAGTGTACAGTCAGGGTTTGGTTCGACGTGGGACTTACTGAGAGGATTTCGCACTAGTACATAGCTTGGTACGCGATCTTTGACGGCGACTAGTTGGACCACTAAGAGAATTTGAGGGTCCCCCTGACTACATTTTCGATGGGCCATTGATGAGGAGGTCATTGATCATTTGATTTTAGCTTTGGTGTTGTATAGGCAAGCTTTTGGGTATAAAAGGATAATGTTGAAGTTAGGCGATCCTAACCTTTTTTAGGCTTGTTGGTTTTTTGTGTGTTGTTTGGAATATTATTATGGGTTGTAAATATATAGTTAACGTAATGAATTATTACGTATAATATTTAATTTGTGTGATAATTTTCTTGTATGTTGTATGGTAACGTATTTGCGGCGCTTCCGCTTGCTATTAAAAAAAAATTCAAAAAGTACACATGTCGCGGGTGATATTTTGGAGAGTCACATATAACTACTTCAAGCCCTTATTTGAGACCAATCTAGTCATTTTAGGTCATTGTTTGACACAATGTTCACTTCATGTATTTATTTGAAAAAATGAAGACACTTCATGCTCTTATTTGGAATTTTCCTCCAAACTATGCATAAGTTGGTGTGGCAGCGGTAATTGTTACATTATAATGCTATTCTATCTTTAGATGATAGCTTGAGCCTTTAACCAATTCAAGCTCATTAAATGTTAAATATTATATGAAATTTAACTTCATCAGATAAGAGAAGTCGAATAAAAAATGATGAGCTCTATTCAATTTGATCTAATTTCAGACCCTTATATAGTTAAGTTTGGTTTTGAAATTTTCCGAACCATATTATTGTAGTTTAGCTCAATTTTTCCATCCAAATCAGACCAAACTGAACCGTGCTCATCCCTACTCTACTTGATCTGCTTTCATGCGATTGATTAGAGATTGGCCAAAAGAGATCCTGTCGAGAAGGACTCGCTTGAAAGCCGTGCTCATTCGAGGTCGCCCAAGCCATGGACGCTACTCCACGTGGATTGTCACCGTAGGGAAGGTGTGCGAATGGGAATGAGATCTCCTGCTGCCCCATCTTATCTTCTCCACAAAGACACGATATGAGGATGGGGCAACGTGTCGAGGACTTGGGGTTGTCATCTCCATTTTCATCCTTATAACCTGTCATTGCATACATCTTCAAATTGCTCATCTGCAAAAACTTGACATGTCACGGCGTTGGAGCGCTGCCAAGCTAGAAAAGGGAAGGGTTAGAGGGAGAGACGTGAAGAGATTCCAAGTGATGAAAAGAGTTTTCTTGAGTGTTGTCGAGGACACTACACGAGCACCGAGAGGCCTGTACCCTCTATGATCTTAACTACCGATCTCCCCTACTACCATGAGTACTGCATAATTGACCTAAAAATATTCCCAAATGCGGATGATTTGATCCGTTACCGACCATGGCAACTCCACTTTGGACTCTCCTAGGGCATGGAGAGACTCTTTAGTGAGGGAAAGTGGGAGAATGGTCCTGTGAATGTGTATGTGGCTGATCATATGGCCAAGACTCAAAAGTGGACCACAGGGACTATACTAGGCAATTATATATCCTAAATTAATATGTTATATTTGTTAAAAAGTCCAACCCAAAATAGATTGCCGTGGGGTCTTTGATAAGGATGAAGTTGTAATAAGGTAGCCGTAGAAAAACCTGTGGCTGGATTGATTTCCTCCACAAGCATCTACTCCTAAAAAATGAAAAACAGTGAGCTCCGCGATAAAAACAAAGCGAGCCGTGCCAGTAGAGCGCATCCATTTTTCAGTCAGCTTCTAATCTAACCTTGACAAATAGGGAAAGGATTTCAAACCTAACTTAGGTTGGGAAAAGCCTTCTCAATCATTTGCTTCTTGTTTTCAAGCCCAACCCTATGCTTGTTTAGTTAGGTTAATTGAGTGGCGCGAAAGGTTACTTTTTGAAAATTATTTTATAATGGCGTCTTATCCTATCTATATAGTCAGTGTCTTTTCTTACAAGGCTTGAAAGATTACCAACACTTTAGAGAAAGGATAGATAGGCAACCAATACAAGGCTTGAAAGATTACCAACACTTTAGAGAAAGGATAGAGAGGCAACCAATACAAGGGGCTAGCTGGCTTCAACATTGGATTGGACATTAGACAAGCGAATAAGAAAAGGGCTGTACATGCAAAATAAATTAAGATAGAGAATCTGACTTTGATACCATGTTAGAAGATCTAATACAAAACTTACACATAATGATCATCGGATAAATCTCGTAGAGAAGGGACGTGGCTTGAACAATCTTTGTGCCTATCCGAAATTCTTTATTGAAAGAAAATGAAAGATCGGCTATTTGTTTACAGTCACCGTCCAAAAAAACAGTGGCATTAAGGCAATGATGACCAGGTTTTTTGGATTTAAGTACCCTTTTTATTCTTTGACTTTTGCGTGGGCGTGGAGGCTCATCCAAGAAAAAGGAAGGAGCGACAAGAATATGTGAAGATCCAAAATGACCAAGTTTTTAAATCGGTACGGCCCTATGGCGATGGGACACCCACAATAAGCAGAATTACATATCTCAGAGGGGGACAATTAATGCCAGGACCATGTGGTATCGAGGACAAAATCGAAATGCAAGTGTGACTCAGTGTGACTCAAGGTTGTCTCTACTCATCCACCATTTTCTCTCATCGTCCGTCTATAAATAGAGCGATCCAATGCTCAGGTCAAGCACACAAAGAAGAAGAATCTTTTGCCTTGGACTTGCATAGTAGCTCAAGCTCCTACTGTACCCACGTTCGCATCATTCTGCTCATTCGCATCTTTCCACATTCGCACATGGCTGGTTTTTCGAATGCGAGGCGGGTTTTACTCGTCGCAGTTCTTTTTGTGTTTCTCGTCACGAATGCACAGGGACGTGCTCTCGTGGATAAGAGGAATGCTGGCCGTCTTCTTTTGCGTCAACTAGGCAACCGCGACGGAGCCAAGCGGAGCTCTGTTGAGTGGGCTTCGACCATGGATGCGGACCTGACGAGGCCAGGGCCAGGAGGACCCGACCCGCAGCATCACATTGCCAGCCCTTCCGCCCTTCGCTAGCCATAGAAACTAAACCGTGCGAGAGAGGGTTATTTCTATAAACCTAGCCAAAGTGCTACGTGGTACAAGGTGTTCGAGAACAAGAATAATGTGAGATAGGGAATAATAATGAATATGGTGATGAAAGAGGTGACTAGCGTTGCCCTAGCACCAGAAGGTTCAAGAGTCCTATATTTTTCGCTCGCTTATAGTTCCTAAGTTATGAGAATATTACATGTGGGAACGATGATGTTTTCCTCACTAGTCTTCAACTTATATTCAGTATTCGAAACCTACTCTCTCTCTCTCTCACAAAAAAAAAAAAAAAAAAAAAAAAAAAGGCTTATACATGCAATGCTCACAATGTAGCGCTAAATAATCGCGATGTAATGTAACAACAATACAATTCTATACCATGAGTATGGTATGCTGAATTCGAAATAACTTACTCTCTAATTTAATGATACTATAATACAAGAAGAGATGGCATATTAAAAAGTGTAAAGGTATCCTCATTAGTTAGTTGTATAAGGGGTGTTTCGTTCACAAAATCTCCGTCAAATACGGGTAGCTAAACACAACCTACACTCATCTACGCAATTAGTATGGCAGACTTTAATCAGTCAAATATGAAAGTGATACCGGTAGTTGGACAAATTAAACTTTGTAGGCATTGACCAAGCATGTGAGTTATCAGAAGTAGGGGTAAGCGGTTCCAGGTTCCGGTTCGGTTCCGTCTGGAACCTGGAACCTACCCTCGGGTATAGGTTCCTCATTTTTTGGAACCTGGAACCTACCTGTCGGAACCGAGAACCTGGAACCTACCCTGTCACAGGTTTCAGGGTCGGTTCCAAGTTCCAACAGGTTCATTTTTTTATTTTTGTCATTTTCAGATTTGAACTATAACGTACGCGCATACTCTACGGTAACTTCCCACATCTTAGCAAACATACCAATGCCAACTGCCAAGAATTTGGACATACATAATAAAAACTGGAAGAACTAGAGAAAACTGACTAAGCGTTATAGAAGACTAACCTTATGCAACCAATGTTTAAGACGAGCTGTTGGCAATCTAAGACACCAATTCTCATACATATCGAGAACGTGGTGCATGATAGCCATCCTGCATCTACCCTCTAATGCAGATATGAATACAACAGTTATAGACTTCACCTGTTAAAAAGCCATGTCAATGACTCCAGCCAAGTTCCTCTCTTACTTAAAAACATGCTAGGGCATCAAACCGTGTTTCATTAATGGCCCGTTCAACATTAGTCTACTTATAAGGATATTCTTCTTATTTGATCTCCTCAAACAACACAGGAGTTACTGGTACTGCAATCTATGTCCAAAATACCAATTTACTGTTTGACCCATTGATTTTCCAATTGCTCACATAAATTCATAGATAACTATTTGTAAATGTGGCAAACCATCAATCTCATTTCTAGAGAAATCTTTCAGCAGAATTATGAACGCAAGACTAGGGGCAACAAGCTGCACAAGAAAGGCAAGTCGTCACAAACCTACTTTTTGATAGGTACGGCTCCAAGTGTTGCCCTCATTCAAAGTTCAGTAAATAGATTATATAATCCCCAATCCCTCAGGACAGGATCCAAAAGCAGGCACGGCATCAAAGGCTCTTCTAGTTACAATAACAGCATTCCCATAGTCTTAAAAAATGGCAAATACTTTTTAGGTACGAAACAGTTCTCAGTTTGGAATGTTCGATAAATATAATTTGATTCAACAAGCTTCAAGAGATGGGCAGAAACAAGGGACAAAGTCATGCGGCAAACTTGTTATACGCATATCTTTTTTTCATCAAGTAGAAATCTATCCTGACACCCGCAGACAGAGGAAAAGGGCTACTAGAAAGGAGAACTGGAAATAGCATAATGAGCCATCACATGAGATGCGTGTCAAGAAAAAGGAGCATCACAGGAGGGACATCTATAAGAAAGGCAAACGCAGGAAATCAAAGTCTGATTCTTCAGGAACAGCTTTCATCACCTCTTCATGTAGCATCGAGTTCTTCCCTCCAAGGACATCCTTCTTGTTGACAATCACAACCAACCCACGTCCTTATACTACAGCTTGTCCGACTATGACCCTTTCGGCATGCTTCATGCTTCGTTGTGCTTCAGCAATCTAAAAAGGTAGGGGCAAAAAATGCATCAGTTCCAACAATTGAATCTATTTATGCAGAAGTACCGACTTTAGTTGAGCAGGTTACAGAAGGAAAATGAACTGAAAATTTTTAATGGAGGGATGAAGCATTCGGATCTAAACCCATAAGATGTTGCCACTGGCATAATGATGCCATCAGAACTCCATCAATTTGAAATTGTTGGCATAATGATATGGTACGTCAAAACTCCATCAATTTCCAGCAAAATGATGCTACAAAATACAAATGGCAACTCAAAATTTGCTGCCAACAACTTGCTCATCTAGAATTTGAACTCCAAAAACAATGAAAATGACACCAGAGGGACTATAATCACTGAGCAATCTCGTACCCTTGGAGAGAATGTCATGCCCCAATCCTCGAGCACGCACCCATCCCTCTCATTGGTTGATTTAATAACGACGTCCCAAGACGCATCGCCGACCCTTTTCTTTTTAAAATACGCATGCGGAAGCATATAAACAATCCCCAGACAATAAAACAATGGGATAGGAAAGTAGGATTCCAAAGTTCCACTTTAAAAGCAACCACCCATATATACATTGCAACTATAGTGCAATTATACAAGTTCATAAAACAAGGTTTGCAAAAAGGGAATCGACTCCCATCAAAAGAGAATTGTCCTATGACTAACTAGTCTAATGGGATCGTCAATTCTTTAGGCTTCTCCTTCTACACTTAGGGCCTCCGGTCCTTCACCAATGCCAACCAAGGACCTGAAATTTTGGCCCACAACAGGGTGAGACATTGTCTCAGCAAGTTCAACCCCCTAAACCCTTATTAGAAAGAAAATACACCCAAGGGTGGCCTAGCCACACCACGTAGAGGACTTACCTCGCATCCGTTCCTTCATGCAGGTTAGCACAATTCAAATCACTCAATCGCGTTCATATCACTCAAGCATATAAGGTAATAGAATTCAAACAATTCAATTACTCGGATCGACTCGGCAATCAATCGACTCAGTCCATTACATGTCATCGAGATCATCACACGATCATTCTGACTATTCATTCTCGACCCTCAAACACGGCCCTACAGGCGAATCTAAATTTAGTGGTAATCACGGCCCCACTCGGCAAGTTTAGATTTAGTGGCATTACGGCTACACTCGGAAACTTTCAATATTTAGTGGTTTTATGGTCCCACTCGACACTTTCCATATATAGTGGCTTTATGGTCCCACTCGACCATTTCAAGATTTAATGGCTTTACGGTCCCACTCGACCCTTTCAAGATTTAATGGCTTTACGGTCCCACTCGACCCTTTCCATAAATCCCACCATTTTCTATAGTCTACCAAAACATTTTTGGCATTGTCAATCGATGCCCGGTTATTTTTCAATTAATAACCAAAGATTATTCAATTTAGGAATAAATCCTAAAATCACTCATAAATCAATTTAGTACAAAATAAAGCTCAAATAAATAAACGGACTACACCACAACGATCAGCATAAAATTTCGGTCACCGGCCATCCCTGCCTAATTTTCGGAAAATAATTAATTAATTGAATTTATTCCGAAAATTAAATAAAATAATATCTATATTTTTCACAATCCACACTCAATTTATAATATCCAACCATCAATTTCAAAATCTGAATACACAGCAGCGATCAGCGCGAAATTCTGAGAATATAGGGTCCCGACAAAATTTTCGGAATTTAATAAATAATTAAATTTATTCCGAAAATTAATTAAATAATAATATTATAATAATTTTCGTAATATAATATATTATTAAATAATCCAATAATTTCGAAACATTTATTTAAATCAAAATTAAATTCCTTTAAGTCACATCAAGGCTTATATTAATATAAACATCCACTTAGTCCTAAATTAAACACACTTTAAGTTAATTAAACACCTTAGTCTAATCTACACTTTAATAAATTAAACTAACCACCTAATAACACTTAACATAAACTAAACATTCTTAAGCATAATTAACCCTCTAATCAAGATTTAGTGAGTTAAACTTACCCGATTATCGAATCGATCGGACCAAAACGACGGGGTCGTCGTGGGGATCGACTTTCCTCAAGGTGGACCAAGCATCCGAGGTCGGGAAGCCGGCCAAAACGGGCCAAAATCGGGCTGTGATACCCACTAAAACCAGCTGCGGTTTGGGCCGAGATTGGGCGGATTCGGTGGTGGTTCGGGCGGAGAAACGGCGGAGGAGAGGAGCGACAACTCGGCGGTGGCTCATGGCGGCCAGGCGGGGCCTTCAGCGACCTTGACAATGACGAACGGCGGCTGGATGATGGAGAGACGACGGGTAGATGGCAGACGAAGTGGAGACGGCGCGATGGTGGAACGGCGAGCACGTGTGCAAGGCTTCTCGCGCGGACGGGCAACGACGGTGATGGCTCCGGCGACGTGCGGCGGCGTCGAGCGGGCGGAGGGGGTGTGCATGCGGGCTGGGCGAGCTGCTGGTTTCCGTTCAGCCTTCTCTCTCCTCCAACCAGGTTCCAAGACAACCTCCTTAAATCAAGGAAGAAGATGAAGTGAAAGCCCACCTTTTCAAGAGCCAATCTCCACCCTCCACTTGTCAAGATCCTAGCCGCACAAGCCCCACCATGACATCATTTGATGATGTCACACTCCACTATCTCCAATCTCCCACAACCTTATTCTAATGGGTCGAATTTCATTTTCCGTCATGGCATGAAATCTTGTACAATAATTTCTTCAATTCATTTCAATTCTCTTCCAATTGAGTCCAATTGAAGTCCATAAATTATTCCAATGTCACCACACTTTAGTTCACATAATTACTTGACCATAGAACCAACTTGAGTCCCAAAAGCACGACCAAAAGTGGGCCCACTAATTTATCGAGCCAAATTAACCATACTTTGATTAATTTGCCGAAAAACTCGGTTTGTATGAAAAATCCTCCGAAGATGAGCCATTGTTCCTAAAATGATTTGTGACACGCCAGGACTTCCAATTTCTGAATTCGATTTTAATTTCACGGTTAATTTCACTCTGGCACGATACTAGCGCGTCCTGATCTACCCGGTAGTTTTTAGAAATTTCGTGCATTTGACCTGTGGTTGATCAATTTAAACCACAATGTACATCTTTGATACATTGGCGGCTCTCGGTTGTCGTGGTAATCTCAAGGTTTCAAATACAGACACAGGGTACCCAAACAACAGAAAAGCCGATTCAGTGCCTATCGACAGGAATTGTGCGATCTGGTGGAATCACCCACACTCGATCACATGCCTCTGTCGAGTTGACCTATCTCCGGTCTCTAATCGATTTTTAACTGTGCTGTAATGACCCTTGCAGATTAGCTCGGTTGAAAGGTCGTTTCCTAGTCAAATTCTCGAGTCTGATGCATTAGAATTTCTTAACGGCTTCACTTGATAGACTAGTTATCCCATGAGTGATCATTTTAGGGAAAAGAACTATATGCGTGCAGACGAAATGCCCATTTCAATATACTGAAAATAGAATTGGAAAATCGGGATGTCACAGAGAAAGTCCAGAAATCCAATTTCACCGGGCGAGCGGCGTTCGGCGGTGAGCAGGGACGTCGGTCGCTGGTCTTTGGGGCAACAGCGTCAGGCATCGCGACTGCTGGCGTCGGGTCATTGGAGTTGAGGCGGAGACAACAGCAGTGGCGTCGTGGGTCAGAATCGGAAGCAGCTACAATCGGACGGCCTGAGGAGGACCCAGCAGCAGGGGCGTCGGGGCTTCTGGCGCGAGCAAAGGTGGTGGGTTGCGAGCAAGGACGTCGTCGCTAGTCTTCGGGGCAACGGCATCAGGCGTCACGACTGCTGGCGTCGGGTCATCGGAGCAGAGGCGGAGACAGCAACAGCGGCGTCTTAGGTCAGAATTGGAAGCAGCTACGATCGGACGGCCTGAGGAGGACCCAGCAGCAAGGGCGTCGGGGGTTCTGGTGCGAGCAAAGGCGGTGGGTCGCAAGCAGGGACGTCGGTCACTGGTCTTCGAGGCAACGGCATCAGGCGTCGCAACTGCTGGCGTCGGGTAGTTGAAGTAGAGGCCGAAACAGCAGCAACGGCGTCATGGGTCAGAATTGGAAGCAGCAACGATCGGATGGCCTGAGGAGGACCCAGTAGCAGGGACGTCGGGGCTTCTGGCGCTAGTAGAGGCGGTGGGTCACGAGCGGAGACGAGCTCTGCTCAGATCTACCTGTGTCGGGTAATTGGCAACGGGCAGAGGCAGAGCACGGCAGCGACGGGCGTCCAGTGGCGAGGGTTCACGCTAGTGACGTCGGCGACTGACGTCCGGCGGCGTCCGGCGGCGGTGGCTTTGAGGGCGAGCAGCGTCCGGCGATGAGACTCAGAGAGGCGTCCGGCGGCATCCGGCAGCGGTGGCCTTGAGGGCGAGCAGCGTCCGACGGCGAGACTCAGAGAGGCGTTCGGCGGCTTCCGGCGAGACTCTGAAATGCTTAATACTAAAAGTGAGAAAGGGACTCGGGACTCGAGAGCGCTGAGTGGGGGAGGGGGCACCTTTTGGAACCCTAACCGATTCCGCAACCGATTCCGCAACCGGTTTTGGAACCGGGATCGCCGATTCCTGGAAAAATAGAACCGGGAATCGGAACCGGTCCTTTAAGAACCGGGAACCGAATCGGAACCTCCGGTTCGGTTCTCCGATTCCCGGTTCTACCCGGGAACCGCGTTTACCCCTAATCAGAAGTCACAATGCTGTGGGTCTGATATCATGGACATGGTCTTTACTTTTGGACATGGTCTTTACTATTGGTGATACTCACAAATTATGATGTTTGCCCAAACTAGCATTTTCATTTCAACTCGATAAGCAGAGTATATGGTTGCTTCAAATTCAAGTAAAATACTTCCTTGTATATCCGTTGTACAGTAAACTGAATCAATCGTGACCATGACCAATAGTAAGTTCTATACAAGTCATGCATGGATCGAACGTCATCCCTAGAACCGGTTCACACAAGTGTTTCTCCGTATTCAATTATTTCTTATGTAGGGCATAGGTTCCAAATTGGAATGAACTATGTAGCTTGCTAAAAACATTGTTGTGTCAGTAATCACTTTCGATGTGATTTCAGGGCATTGCACCATTTTGCTCGCCATGGATTTGAGGTGGAGTGGAGCTATAACCTTTCATTCTTTTTTACCTTGGTAGGCTGGATTCCCCCAATAATCTACCAAGAGCCTCTCAAGACAATATCTGATGAGTGCATGATCTGAATACTATAAGTTAATCGCCACTCAAGACAAGATGGCTTTCACTTTCAGCCGCTCGACAAAACCTATGATTTGGTCGGAAAAGGGCACCTTAATTTTATCCAGAAAATGTGGACGAGAAGAATCTTACGCTCGTGCTGATGTGTTCTGATGCAATACAAGGATATGAGGTTCCTCCACTTAGCCAATGGAAGAGATTTGGAGTCTTTCTAAATAGTGGAGGGAGAGTGAGAGAGACCCACCAAAAAGGACTCTGCAAATCAGCTTTGCTCCATTGTCACGGACTTTTTGGCCTTTGAACAGGGCATTCGCCGCCACGGAGGTTAACCTAAATCAGTGTCAAGCTCGTCACGGGTTCGGTTTCTGTTCTGCACAATTTTTTTGAGATTAATCCCAGAGAAAGTAACTTGTTTCGAATTCCTTCGTTTAACCATGATGGGCGCAATGTTGATTGGATCCGTAGGTGATAAGGTGCGACGAAGTTAACCTAAAATACCGCCAGACCGCGTATATTACCATACTGCTATCCAAAAAGGCAAGTAAAGGCAAAAGGGAAGGCCTAAAAGAACCTCAAACTTGTCGAACTCAAATTTTGAGATGTGGGAATAGCATCAAGACTTTCTCAGCATTTATGCTTTACGAAATCGCGCCATCACCTCAAAAGTTCGAGAGACTGCATCTTTAGTTTAGATGATTAAAAAAGGAATACAAGTATGTGGGAGAAGAGAACTGAACCGGCCCGACAAAGCACTTCATCAAAGAGATCTCTCTTGAGCCCTCTAAGGAAAAGAATCTAACCATAGCGTGATTGTATTAGTAAAATCACAAGAAGCAAATCCAGGAGCCCATTTATAGATAAGAATAATAACGTACAACTACTGTCACGACAAAGAATTTCAGTGATGTATGTGCTTGATCCGGTCACCAGAAATTACCGCAAGAACAAGTCCCACCGTTAAAATGGTGGAATCTCATGTTCTCTCTCACAATAATCTCCCTCCCAATAATGTGGGATATGCCACACATGAAAGAGTGACAGTCTTCACATATCCTGAGGTTCTTCATGATCCTGATAGGGCAATTTGCGCTAGAATCCAGCAGCCCAAATGCCAGAGCCAGCTTTTCACTATGAGCCATCAATATTTGCTTCTTGTCGTCCTTACTTACATCATAAGCCACTGAACTCAGGATCTGTTGATAACCATGTCCCTTTAATCTCTCCAGAAGATCCTCTAACACTTTATTTATCTCCCTTGACTTCGGATGCTTTGTATCACCTGCAAAGAACTCGTGTATCTCCCCTTTCTTTGACTCAAACCAGCTACATCCAGGATTCTTCTTTAATCCCAGAGAGAGGGAGAGGGAGAGAGAGAGAGAGAGAGAGAGATCATTATTATTGTGCAACACAAGATCATATCAAAGCATAGACTTCCATCAGTAACACAAGATCACCGATTTTGCTGAAAGATTAAAATTCTAGTTTTTGGTCAGAAAATCAATCACAAAATCAGAGAAAATACTTGATCTGAAAATCACAAAAGACAGAGCTTACAGTTTAGAGAAGATGGGACTCAGTAAGTCATTGAACCGGTAATTTCATCCCATATAACTTCACTGCTCCATAATTTTCCTTTCTTAGATTGAAAAAGAAAAAGGGATAGGGAAGTACCGTAAAACCATGTTTCAATATTTTTTTATGAAAGTAAAATAGCAAGCAAAGGAATAGTTAAGTCTACATTTTGTCGCGACCTAACCTCGGGTGCACAACCTAGGGTTTGGCTAATGAACTGCTAATCCTAAACTTAGCTCGAGCTCTCCCAAACCCATATGATTGGTCGATTAGAAACCCAATTAAAGTAACGTTACTTTAATTAGCTCGGGCTCTCCCAAACCCATATGATTGGTCGATTAGAAACCCAATCCTGCGAACTAGAGATTGTGATTTCGGAGACTTGATTACGCTAGATTTCTCTAACGCCCTTTCAATACCTAGGTGACCATGCATGTGCGCAAACTACCAATTTAACACCCAAGAAAGCAATAAATAAATTAAGGACTTACCTCGTAGTAACGAAAGTATCTGCAGTGTTAGCTCAAAATTCACATCAAAAGCCCTAGATATGATTTTTTAAATTAATACGCAATCACTCAATCTTTTAGGATTTTCTCTTGTTTAATAAAATCTATTCTACATGTTATGCAATTTAACTTAATGACCTATGGACCTAGCAACAATCACTAAATGACATGCATTTCATGAACCTAATTCTATATGACATGCGCATGATATTTTTGTATTTTTTATAATAAAAAAATCGTAATAAAAAATTAATAAAAATATACCTAAACTGAGATATTATCTATAGACTAACCTAAATCCTATCTTAACCTAGATAGATATCTCAAAAAAGTTCAATGCGAAGATGTTATTTAGTCTAAATATTATCTAAACATGCATCCTAAAAAAGGTAGCAAAACTACTATATCATGCGAAACTAATTCTAATCTACATGATGCGCAAGTTTTTGTATTTTCAACATAGATAAAGAAATTAAAGCAAGCACTAAATCACTCAATATCATATATCATCCAATCAATGCGAATAAGGAAATGGCATTCAATCAACTTGGAATCTCGCGAATAAAACCAATAAGTTGATCTTAAGCCTTAAATATCAAAATATCAATTTTAAAGATTTCTGCGGAATCAATAATTCCATCTAAAGCCTTATAGATATGCAGTTGCGAATTAGGAAATAAATCCTAATTGAAAGTTATGTCTATCACCCATGGATATGAACACTAGATATTAATAGACATATATTAGGCAATAAAATATCGAAATCAAATTTGGAAAAAATAATTTGCAAGTATTATTACCAAATTTGAGCTCGACGGAACAGGCTCGACAGATGACCAATAGCTCGTGGGTGAGGCTCGGCACAGCAGATGGGTCTCGGCTCTGAAGTGGGTGTTGCTTCGTTATTGTCGAAGAGAGAGAACTGCCATCGTGGGATCTAGATTGTGGCGACGGACGTGTTCTTGATTTGCAGATGTCATGTTGCTTAATGCAACTGAAATCTCCAATCTCCACTTTCCTCTATGTCGTCTCTTTCTTTGGAATTCTCTGCTCTAGATCACGTGGCCATGAATCAGTTGATGCTCCTTATTTTGGCCGAAAGGTTGTGATAATGGAACAAAATTCGCCTCTTGGACTCACGTGATGACTCGATGGTTTCTCGGACCAATAAGAATTCCCGACCAATGGATCAACGTTGTGGTTAGGGGTGAGCGTGGTTCCCGGGTTACCGGGAACCGGAACCGAACCGGAGGAGGGTCCGGTTCGGTTCCCGGTTCCAAGTTCCAAGGGGACCGGTTCCGGTTTCCGGTTCCTTTTTCTAGGAACCGGGAGTTCGGTTCCGGTTCCGTTTCCAATCGAACCGGAACCGGAACCGGTTTGGAACCGGAACCAGTTCGGAACCGGAACCGGAACCGGTTTCGGAACCGGTTAGGGCTCCAAAAGAAGAAGACAATCTTCATTCGTATCTTTTGCAAAATCGATTCAGACCTCACACACACACGGTCACGCCGCTCGATGCCGCTCGACGCCGCTCGACGCCGCTCGCCCTCGAGGCCGCCGCCGGCGGTGCTTTCACCGTGTCCTCGCCGTCGTGGCGTCCGATTCCGGTCCCGAGGTCCGTCCATGGAGGCAGAGCGGCGGCGAGAGTGGCGGCTCCCAGGGCGGCCCTAGTCGAGGCGAGGCCTCGGGGTCCACCGGAGGCCAGGGACGGCGGCGCCGGCGCCGGCGGAGGAGGAGGAGGCAGGGGCGGCGCGGTCGTGCCGGTGCTGAGCGTTGACCGAGCTGAGGACATCCAAGCCGAGGCTCGAGCCATGGCCCGCACCGCCAATGCCACCGTTTACTCTTCCGAGCTCCTCTCTCGCCAATACGGCTCTCGCCCTATCAAGGTCTCTCTCTCTCTACCGATGACTAAGCTGTAATTTATGCTGGATGTTATGTGCTTATGAGCGTATTTGGTGAGCTTACGTGCGTAGATTTTGAATTTCGCTGGGGAGATTGAATCCTGGTTCATTTGGTTGATTGAGTGGAATTAAATTTCGCTAGGCGGTGGGGAGGACGCTGGAGATATTGGTCTCGCTAGGTTCTTTCGCGATTAAGCTGTTGCTGGATCAAAGCAACGGACAGATTGATCAGAATAAGAGGAAGCGAGGTGCTGAGTTGAGAAGGATTTTTACGAGATTGGGGCCGACTTTCGTTAAAATAGGGCAGGGGCTTTCGACAAGGCCCGATCTCTGCCCTCCCGAGTACTTGGAGGAGCTCTCTGAACTTCAGGTACTGCTTCATCTCTGAACATGTGCATCCGTGCGCTCCAAGATTGCACTTAACTCTCATAGAGACATGTTACTATGGCACTGCTCGATTCCTTATAAGAATCGATCGACCTGAATTCTAGTGCATGCATGAGTAATGCATTTATGTCAATTCAGATGTGAAGATTGCATTAGAATCGAGAGGGCATTTTTGTTTACATTGTTAGCATATTATTTTGTTGAGTTCGTACATCTCAAATCATTAAATTGGGGTTTCTACATCTTGTTTGTTTGTACGATAATTTTCAGGATAATAGAGGAAGACTATGGAGAGAGAGCAAGTTTTCTAATGATTTATTGCCTTTATTTTTACCACAACAGGATGCTCTGCCCACATTCCCAGATACCGAAGCATTTGCCTGCATTGAGAAAGAGTTGGGGCTGACCCTTGATTCGATTTTCTTGTCTATATCCCCTTCTCCAATAGCTGCAGCAAGTTTAGGGCAAGTTTATAAAGCGCGGCTGAGATATTCTAATCAATTAGTTGCTATAAAAGTGCAAAGACCAGGTATCGAAGAAGCTATAGCACTAGACTTCTACCTGATAAGAGGTCTTGGAATTCTCATCAATAAATACGTCGACATAATTACCAGTGATGTCGTTGCTCTTATTGATGAATTTGCTCGAAGAGTTTTTCAGGAGCTCAACTACGTGCAGGTTAGCTTCCTTATGAACCTAGGGTATAGATAGATTCTCGCACTACCATTCAAATTTGGCCTTTAACTCGAAGGTGTACTTGCTTCTTAAGATGTATAGTTAGTTCAAAAGATCTCTTTGCGATTGTGTGATTTGGTAAGCCCTTCTATAAGATTTTGTTGAGCTTGATTGTTAATTTTGACAGGTGTCTGCAGGAGGGGCAGAATGCAAGGAGGTTTAAGAAGTTGTACGCTGACAAGGCAGATGTCCTTGTCCCTAATATTTTTGGGATTATACAAGTGGCAAAGTGTTAACAATGGAATGGGTGGATGGAGTCAAACTAAATGAGCAAGAAGCAATTGAGAGACAAGGTTTAAAAGTTCTGGATTTGGTGAATGCAGGCATTCAGTGCAGTCTGAGACAGCTGCTTGAGTATGGATATTTTCATGTAGATCCTCATCCTGGTAATCTTTTGGCGACACCTGATGGTAAACTTGCTTTTCTTGATTTTGGGATGATGAGTGAGACCCTGGAGGACGCGAGGCTTGCTATAATTGGTCATGTGGTTCATCTCGTTAATCGGGATTACGAAGCTATGGCTTGTGACTACTATGCTCTAGATTTTCTCGCACCTGATGTGGATGTAGCGCCAATTGTGCCGGCTCTTCGGAACTTTTTTGATGATGTGCTTAATGCAACTGTCAGTGAACTGAACTTCAAAACCTTAGTTGATGGCTTGGGCGCTGTTTTGTATCAATATCTTTTCAATGGTGAGTTGTGCCTCTATTGATTTTTCTGCATCTGCATTATGCTTTTAATGGACCTTGAACTCAAGCTGTGCCTCTTTCAGCTACCTTTCCTCTTTGGAAACTTTTTATGATTATATATGTCCAAATTCTTGGCAGTTGGCATTGGTATGTTTGCTAAGATGTGGGAAGTTACCGTAGAGTAGGCGTATACGTTATAGTTCAAATCTGAAAATGAAAAAAAGAAGAAGAAAGAACCTGTTGGAACCTGGAACCGACTCTGGAACCTGTGACAGGGTAGGTTCCAGGTTCTTGGTTCTAATGGGTAGGTTTCAGGTTCCAAAAAATGAGGAACCTGTACCCGAGAGTAGGTTCCAGGTTCCAGACGGAACCGAACCGGAACCTGGAACCGCTCACCCCTAGTTGTGGTGATCGACCAAGGAAAGGCTGTGGTGGTGGCCCTGGTAGTGTGCCCTGAGTGACGATCGGCTAGGTGAGCCTCTTGGAACAGCAAGAAATCACGGGAGACCAGGAAAAACAGAGAAAAAATTTTTATCGTCGTCTACGGAACGGCAACGATTGACGTCGGGCAGCAAGGTCGTCGTGGCTGTGCGGGCTTCTCTGGAAAAGCAGCAGTGTCGTCACGGTAGGGGACATCAACTTCGTCGTCGGCACAGCAAAACCAGAGCAGCGGTGTTGTCCTGCAGCAGCGGAAGACGTCTCGGCCAGAGGAGAGTGGCAAGAGGAGCGTCCCAATGGTGCGGCCTCTCTACCGTGCTATGGGATTCTGAATTGCCGGCCCTCTCTTTGTTGACTATTTTTGTCTTGTAGCCGTCTCTCCTCTTTTGCGGAGAACGTGTGTTCTCTGTGTTGCGGCCGTGACTCCCCTTTCTCTCTATTGCGCTCTTCTCGATGAGGCAGTGTATATCGATTGTGCGGGGAAGATTGTGTGGCCTCGTGTTCGGAAGCTACATGAGCTAATTTGGGCGTCCGCTGGAACTTCATTCCGAGGTGACAAACGGCATGGACAGGACGTTAATGGACACAAGAGGATAGAGGTTCAGCGTTGGGTGGAGAGGAGCAGCGGCTTCACGTCTGGAAGGGGACGGCGTCGGGATTTTGAGCGAAGCAAGAGCTTGGGCTGACGTCGCTGTTAGAAGCTTGGCGAGGCACATTGGCAGCGGGTGATGATGAAGCTTGAGCGTGGGCTCTCCTTTGCAACAGGTCCTCTCATGATCATCTCCTTTTCGCGAAATTGTGGCCCCCCTCTTCTGTCCGTATTGAGCCCTCTTTTATAGGCCAAGAATGGTTGGTTTTTTTTTTTTAATATTTCATGTCCTTTTTCAACTTTTCCCATCTACTCATATCAGATTCAAACTTCCTTTCTCAATATGCATGAAAATCGATTTTGCTCGCCCATGGCCTCCTGAATATATCGTCGAGATATATGCACTTACGTGCAATATTCTCTTTTATTATATTTTTTCAATATTTCATCCGAAACATTCCTTTCTGTCAAGAAATATATCCCTGAAAAATCTCCCGTCATATCATCGAATATTGGAAGAATAGAACAAATCATTTCCGAAATAGATAGATATATATATATATATATATATATATCTCCCAACTTATAAAATTAAAGCTCATTTGTCGTCAGTCCAATGCAAATGCGATAAAAATAATATAAACTAAATAATGAATGCTTCTAAAACTATATGTTATTTTTGTTTAGGGGTTAAAAATTAATCCCTAATTTTTAATGCGATAAACAACTAATCGGGTTGTAAAAATTTAGGTGTCAACACATTTTAAGTTTCAAAGTTCAGAAAGATGAAGATCGAACACATTGAATACCTAATGAATCAACATTAGCTTTAGCTGAAGAATTTAAACATGACAAAATCAAGTGGTGTAGTGAGATTTCAATTAACAACCGATTGAAAATTAGGGCGATCAACTCAGCCCTGATACAGTCGATAACAGCCAAACACCAATGTAATCTGAGTTGACATTTCAACCATATGAAGGGGGACCGAACTCTCTAAAAAAGCACTGAGATTTCCCAGCATACTAAGAGCACAATGCATCATTATTCAACAAGCTAGAACCCCAGTAACCATTCCCCTTCAATGCCATGCCAAAATTTACAATCTTTTTCATGTGAGCCATGTACCATGTATGTATGGAACTCCCCACAACTCCGACAACCCATGCCGATGAGAAAATTAATACTTTCCAGATAATAAAAAAATTATGAAACCATTTGAAGCAACAGGGTCTCTCCAGCATTATCGACCCTCTAGTAAAGAACACGAGAAAAAGATTTAGCTCTCTGGGTTTCACTCCTCGACGCAAAAATTCCGACTTTCAGCCCTAAAACTCCATTTCCAGATCAATTTTTTAGAAATTGAAGCTCCAATTTGCAGAACGGGGAGCACGACCCGAGCAGATAGAAAATCGAGCGCGCACACCGATAGTGACAGCCTCCGTCGACCAATCACAAATCACGAAACGGCGAGAGAGAGAGTGAGAGAGAGGTGAGAGTGAAGTGAGGAAGAGAATGCCTTAGTTGCTGCAAGCGAAAAATGGGAACGCGGAAGGGTCAAAGCGCAGATGGGACTCGTGAACTCGACATCTCAAGTTTCCAGAGTTGCAAAGTCCAGACCTTCAGCCCCAGGCGCGCTTGTCGAGCTCATTTCAAGCTGAGATTTTTCTAGGGTTTTGGTTTTTTTTTTTTTCTTTATCCTCTAGTCCAACTTTTTTTTTTTTCTAATTAATGAGGAACGAGCATAATTCGATTCAAACCACCAAATCAACTGATCGTCAGCTCAGTCCTCGAGATGTAATTTCAAAAATTTCGGTTTGTAAATCGAAGCCGACTAAAATTTGGCAATTTGGTTTGATTTGATTTTCTTTTTTTTTTTTTTTTTTTTTTGCCAAAATGCACTGAATCAAACTATTTTTATGAGTTATGCCGTAATGCGAGATTATGGGGAAAATTCCAAGTAAGAGTTTAAAATGCCTTCATCTGCTCAAATAAAAATATAAAGTGAATCTTATTTCAAATAAGGGTATGAGGTACCATCATTTTTTCAAATAAAGGCTTCAAATTCATTTTATAAGTAGTTATATTAGTTTCAAAAAAGAACTTGACTTTCCAATTAGTCAAGAACATTTTCATCCTTCACCTTTTTTCGAATCTTTTCTTTTATTTTTCCTTTTTTTTTTCTTTGTTTCTTTCTATTTTCCTTTTTTGGGGTTTTCCCTTTCTTCTTCGTTGGTGGCTGGTCTCAAGCGATGGCCGGCCATCGCAATGTCCCAAGAGGGTTGGACGAGAGTCGCTTTCACGAGCCATAGGTGAGGCCCTCTCGACGTATCTATGCAAGGGTCGCTTTGTCAACGGTTGGCAAGGCTACCCTCAAAAGCCACAAGTGAGGGTCACTCACAGCTCGTGAGGGCCTGGGTCGAGGTGACCTTTGCCTAGATTTGGCAAGGATGGTGGCCCTCACCCAACTGTCGGCGATCAAACCTTTGACGGCGCTTGTCAAATTTTTTTTTTTAAAGAGAAAAAAAAAACATTTAAAATTAAATATGTCTTTAAATGAAAATGCCTTCAACCAACTAGAATAATTAGCTGGCCAGCGAGGTCATACCCTTATTTGAAATTGCTATAATGTGACATTTGAAATTTCTTTATAGTTCATGATATTTATGATATATAATTAGTATAGTAACTATCGATGGGAATCGATATGCTCCTAAATACGTATCGAATAATTTTCAAACATTAAATTTTTACTAAGTTAAGGTTTCCTTATTGTTCTATATCTTTTGTTAATTATTGTAGCGGGTTCAGAATAATTTTCTGATTTACTAACGCTTCAAATGAATATCGATTTCCTTGATTATTTACTGCAATGTAAAGTATTTGTCCAAATTAACATAACATCTCCATCTTTTTATTAAACCATGCTATTTGTCACTATGAGAACGTAGACAAATGTCTTCATCTCCACCACATTTTTTATCCACATGTCTGAATTAAATCCTTTAAACTTATCTATATGACCTCATGCATGACATTATCTTAACCCTAGAAATTTTTTTGTCTACATTTAACTCTAGTTAATTGGCATTATTTGTAATGACCCGGGCCCCACTGTGTGATATTGTCCACTTTGGACATTTAGTTCTCACGGCTTTAAAAATCGTCACATAAATTAAAGGGGCTCAAGCCATTATAAACTGGCCTAGGACTCCCCCCCTAAGCGATGTGGCACAAGAGGGAGAGGGACCCCTTCCTTGCGCATGTCCGAGGACCGAGGCGCGGACGCACCGCCAACCCTCCTCCCCCGCGCACCGCCGCTCGGGCCGTCACATTATTACTTTTAACCAAGGCTAATAAATGTTACTTCAAGCCATTCTTAAATATAGAGAATAAGTGTGGAAGACAAGAGATAAATGCCTCCTTTCCCTACCTCTTTCACTTGCACCTCCATCTCCCTCACTTCTTCATGTTCAAGTTTTATTTCACTCTCTCTTTCAAGACAAGGTCCAAACCTTCTTCTTCTTTTTTTCTATTTAGTGTCTTACAAGGTAAATTCAAAGATTTTCCTTTTATTTTTAAATAAGTTTTGTTGTTTTCTAAAGAATGACACTTGTTAATTTTAATAATTATTTTGATTTCAAGGTTAGTAAAGGCTTTGTTTGTTGAAGATTTCACTCAAGGTAAGTGAAAAACCTAAGGACTAAGCTAGAATGATCTACTTAGTACTCTTGAGCTTGATTGATTGATTGATTGATTGTTTATTTACTATAGATTTTATTTTATGTGTGAGTAAGTTGCAATAGTTGTATGTTAAGTTATAGTGATTGTTGTGCTTGTAGTAAAAAGCTATTCACATGTCTAGAGTGTCTTTGAGAGATTTCTAAAAGGTTTTGTAGCAACTTGAATGGGAAAAATATGAAGATAGTAAAACTAGGCATAATAAGGGGTGTTTTGGTAAATTTCTGACAAAATATGGGGTAATTTTGAAATTTTGAAAATGGAGATAAGGCTGTTAACAGGTTTATCTTATGTTTTTTTAGTTTTGATAAGTGGATTTCTAAGTAAGATTAATTAAGGGGAGTCAAATCGGTTCAAAAGAATGAGTTTAGTTTAGGGGTTTTAGGGGTTTTAGGGGCAAATTCATAATTTCACCGAGTTAAGGGATGAATATGCAAAAACTGAAACTTATGATGACTGTTCACAGCTTGTGGAATCTTATTATGGTAAGTGATAAAGTTATTTTTAGAGTTAATGGATGATGTGTAAATTATGTAAAAATTGGAACTAGTTGAACTAATTAACCAAAAATGAGTTGTTTTAATAGTTTTGTAAAATATGTGGGGTGTCTATTGTGTAAATAAAATGTTAGTATGTCTTAGATAACAAAAAGGATAGCTTTTAGTTTTTAATTTGATTAATATTACTTAGTGGGTTGAAAATCGGAAATTAGGGGTAAATTTATAAATTGAGAATTTTTACTAGGGCAATAGTCTAGTATTTAAGAATTTGGAATTATAGAAAATACTCCTTAGTTTTTGTGGAAAACGTGAGCTTCATCGAGGGTGGTTTTATTATAAAATGTAAATTTATGAGTTACTTTAATTATTGGAGTAGTAGTGTCTCTTGTTAAATAGATATCAAGAATTGATAAACAAGTAAAAGTTCTATATTGAATGATCATAGCTTGGTGAAAAGAAAAGAATATTTATTTGTTAAAGTGTACGTAATTGACTGATTCTCATGATTATATGAGAATGCCAAGAGAGTAATGTGTTGTCACCTACAATTATGGACATCAATAAGTATCTTACGCTTATTGTGTTGTGATTAATTATGTATATCTTTAATATTTTGTGGAGTTTGGGACACCTAGAGTGCCAAAACTTGGCACGGAGGGACACTTAAATGCCAAAACTTCGAAAAGGTACACTTAAGTGCCAGTTTCGGAGTAAAGTGGAACATTTAAATGCCACTCTGGCCGAAATCCGGCCAAATTGTTGACGTGGCAATTTTCCAGCGAGTTAGGTGCAAAACGGCGTCATTTTGCTCGCTGACGTGGCAAGAAAATGCAAAAAATGACGTCGTTTTTTGTCTGATGTGTAAATAATTAATATAAAAATTAATTAAATTTAATTTAAAATTAATTTTATTTAACATATTCTAAAAAAACTTAAAATTAAAAAACCTAAAAAATTTAAAATTTAAAAACCTAAAATAAAAAAAAAATAAAAAAAAAATAAAAAAATAAAAAGGGGGGGGGGAGAGCCTGGGGGGCGGTTGAGGGTTGAGCCCCGCTGCCGCCGCCGCCGCCGGAAGGGCCGGCGACAAAAGAGGGAGGGTCGGCCGGGGTCGCCGGCCCGACCAACCGCCGACGAGGGCGCGACCCTCACCCAAGATCCGGGCGAGGGCTCGTGGGCCCTCACCGACTCCCCGCCGTCGCCCGGAAGGGTCGGCTACGGTGGGGGAGCATCAGCCGGGGTCGCCAAGCCCTGGCCAGGGGCCGGCGACGTCGGCCGACCGGCAGCGAGGGCCTGCGAGCCCCGCCGCCTCCCCACCGTCGCCGGGAAGGGCCGACGACGCGGGGGGGCATCGGCCGGGGCCGACGACCTCGGCCGACCCTCCCCCTCCGTCGCCGGCTCTTCCCGACGGCGGCGGTGAGGGCTCAACCCTCGGCCCCCCCCCTTTTTAATTTTTTTTTTAATTTTAGATTTTTTATTTTTTAGGTTTTTTAATTTTAATTTTTTTTTTATTTTTAGATTTTTTATTTTTTCAAATATTTTAAATAAAATTAAGTTTAAATTTAATTTAATTAATTTTTATATTAATTATTTACATATCAGACACAAAACGACATCGTTTTTGCATTTTCTCGCCACGTCAGCGAGCAAAATGATGCCGTTTTGCACCCAACTCGCCGGAAAATTGCCACATCAGCAATTTGGCCGGATTTTGGCTAGAGTGGCACTTAAGTGTTCCACTTTACTCCGAAATTGGCGCTTAAGTGTACATTTCCGAAGTTTTGGCACTTAAGTGTCTCTCCATGTCAAGTTTTGGCACTTGGGCTGTTCTTCTGCCATACTTTGTGATTAAGACCTTTGCCACGGTTTGTTCGCTCATCGCCACCGAGCGAACTCTTATATGAGTACATATGAGACTCTAGAGTTAGCAAATGTTATACAAGGTTAATATGACATGAAATTTTATGATGACATGACTCGTGTAGTCATGATATGATATGACTTGTGAAGCCATGGTGTGATGTTAATAAATGGCCATTGTCATGGTGTATTAATCCCCATTAATGTAGAGGAGACTCGTGATTGATAGGCTGGGACGTGACAAATGGGTATGTATAATTCCGTCCCGCATGAGTTAGTGGCGACAATGCCTTGTTAGTCAAGATATCTCGTGAATTGAGATGGTCCTGACCAGTGACGAACATGAGTTCATATGTGTAAATTGATAAGATATTGTGGTACTTGTGATATATAATATGAAATTTGCTTGCACATGAGTGATCAATCTTATGCAATTATATGGTTGTCTTATTGACATATTATGATAGGAAAGATGGTACTTTTATCCTTGCATTCCTTATGCATGGTTGTTTTGTATTGTCTTGAATTCACAATTGTTGTGATGCCAGGTTGAGTGATTGGTGGATCTCCTATCTTAAACTTATGAATTTCATTTATAGGGCATTTCTTTATTTTTCAGTCTTGTAAGATGGTTTTTCCACCACCGCTACTTTTTAGAGCTTCAGCTCACATTGAGTATAGTTATAAAGAAGTGATATTATCTTAAATGGTTCTTGTGTATGTTAAAGCCTGAGTCGACGAGGGACTTGCTGAGTTGGTTCCGCACCAATTTATAGCTTGGTACGCGATCTTTGACGGCAACTAGTTGGGACCACTAAGAGTTTTTGATGGTCCCTTTGACTACATTTTTGATGGGCCATTGATGGGAGAGGTCATTGATCATTCGATTTTAGCTTTGGTGTAATACAGATAGGCTTTTGGGTATAGGAGGATAGTGTTGAAGTTAGGCGATCCTAACACTTCTCAGGTCTTTTGGTATTTTGTGCGTTGTTTGGAATATTGTTATGGGTTATAAATATAAAGTTAACATAATGAAATATTATGTATAATATTTAATTTGTGTGATAATCTTCTTATATGTTGTATGGTAATGCATTTGTGGTGCTTCCGCTAGCTATTAAAAAAAAAAAAATCAGAAAGTACACGTGTCGTGCGTGATGTTCTGGAGAGTCATATATAACTACTTCAAGCCTTTATTTGAGACCGACCTAGTCATTTTAGGTCATTATTTGACACAATGTTCACTTCATGTATTTATTTGAGAAAATGAAGACACTTCATGCTCTTATTTGAAATTTTCCTCCAAACTATGCATAAGTTGGTGTTGCAGCGGTAATTGCTATTCTATCTTTAGATGATAGCTTGAGCCTTTAACCAATTCAAGCTCGTTAAAAGTTAAATACTATATGAAATTTCACTTCATCAGATAAGAGAAGTCGAATAAAAAATGATGAGCCCTATTCAATTTGATCTAATTTCAGACCCTTACATAGTTAAGTTTGGTTTTAAACTTTTCCAAACCATATTATTGTAGTTTAGCTCAATTTTTCCATCCAAATCGAACCAAACTGAACCGTGCTCATCCCTAGTCTACTTGATCTGCTTTCATGCTATTGATTAGAGATTGGCCAAAAGAGATCTTGTCGAGAAGGACTCGCTTAAAAGCCGTGCTCATTCGAGGTCGCCCAAGCCATGGACGCTACTCCACGTGGATTGTCACCGTAGGGAAGGTGTGCGAATAGGAATGAGATCTCCTACTGCCCCATCTTATCTTCTCCACAAAGACATGATACGAGGATGGGGCAACGTGTTGAGGACCTGGGGTTGTCATCTCCATTTTCATCCTTATAACCTATCATTGCATACATCTTCAAATTGCTCACCTGACAAAAACTTGACATGTCACGGCGTTGGAGCGCGGCCAAGCTAGAAAAGGGAAGGGTTAGAGGGAGAGACGTGAAGAGATTCCAAGTGATGAAAAGAGTTTTGTTGAGTGTTGTCGAGGACACTACACGAGCACCGAGAGGCCTGTACCATCTATTATCTTAACTACCGATCTCCCCTACTGCCACGAGTACTGCATAATTGACCTAAAAATATTCCCAAATGCTGATGATTTGATCCGATACCGACCATTGAAACTCCACTTTGGACTCTCCTAGGGCATGGAGAGACTCTTTGGTGAGGGAAAGTGGGAGAATGGTCCTGTGAATGTGTATGCGGCGGATCATATGGCCAAGACTCAAAAGTGGACCACAGGGACTATACTAGGCAATTATATATCCTAATTAATATGTTATATTTGTTAAAAAGTTCAATCCAAAATATATTGCCGTGGGGTCTTCGATAGGGATGAAGCAGTAATAAGGTAGCCGTAGAAAAACCTGTGGCTGGATTGATTTCCTCCACAAGCATCTACTCCTAACAAAATGAAAAGCAGTGAGCTCCGCGACAAAAGCAAAGCGAGCGGCGCTAGTAGAGCACATCCATTTTTCAGTTGGCTTCTCATCTAAGCTTGACAAATAGGGAAAGGATTCCAAACCTAACTAAGGTTGGGAAAAGCCTTCTCAATCATTTGCTTCTTCTTTCATGCCCAACCCTATGCTTGTTTAGTTAGGTTAATCAAGTGGCGAGAAAGGTTACTTTTTGAAAACTATTTTATAATGGCATCTTATCCTATCTATATAGTCAGTGTCTTTTCTTACTGAGCTTGAAAGATTACCAACAATTTAGAGAAAGGATAGAGAGGCAACCAATATAAGGGGCTAGCTGGCTTCAATATTGGATTGGATCTTAGACAAGCGAATAAGAAAGGGGCTGCACATGCAAAATAAATTAAGATAGAGAATCTGACTTTAATACCATATTAGAAGATCTAATACGAAACTTATACATAATGACCATCGTATAAATCTCGTAGAGAAGTGACGTGGCTTAAACAATCTTTGTGCCTATCCGAAATTCTTTATTGAAAGAAAATGAAAGATCAGCTATTTGTTTACAGTCACCGTCCAAAAAAACAGTGGCATTAAGGCAATGATGACCGGGTTTTTGGATTTAAGTACCCTTTTTTATTCTTTGACTTTTGGGTGGGCGTGGAGGCTCATCCAAGAAAAAGGAAGGAGCGGCAACAATATGTGAAGATCCAAAATGACTAAGTTTTTAAATTGGTACGGCCCTATTGCGATGGGACACCCACAATAAGCAGAATTACATATCTCAGAGGGGGACAATTAATGCCAGGACCATGTGGTATCGAGGACAAAATCGAAATGCTAGTGTGACTCAGTGTGACTCACGGTTGTCTCAACTCATCCACCCTTTTTCTCTCACCGTCCGTCTATAAATAGAGCGATCCAACGCTCAGGTCAAGCACACAAAGAAGAAGAATCCTTTGCCTTGGACTTGCATAGTAGCTCAAGCTCCTACTGTACCCACGTTCGCATCTTTCCACATTCGCACATGGCTTGGTTTTCGAATGAGAGGCGGGTTTTACTCGTCGCAGTTCTTTTTGTGTTTCTCGTCATGAATGCACAGGGACGTGCTCTCGCGGATAAGAGGAATGCTGGCCGTCTTCTTTTGCGTCAACTCGGCAACCGCGAAGGAGCCAACCCGAGCTCTGTTGAGTGGGCTTCGACCATGGATGCGGACCCGACGAAGGCAGCGCCAGGAGGACCCGACCCGCAGCATCACATTCACAGCCCTTCCGCCCTTCGCTAGCCATAGAAACCAAACCGTGCGAGAGAGGGTTATTTTCTATAAACCTAGCCAAAGTTCTACGTGGTACAAGGTGTTTGCGAACAAGAATAATGTGAGATAGGGAATAATAATGAATATGGTGATGAAAGAGGTGACACGCGTTCTTTACCAAAAAAAAAAAAAAAAGAGGGGACACGCGTTGCCTTAGCACCAGAAGGTTCAAGAGTCCTATGTTTTTCGCACGCTTATAGTTCCTAAGTTATGAGAATAATACATGTGGGAACGATGATGTTTTCCTCACTAGTCTTCAACTTATATTCAGTATTTGAAACCTCTCTCTCTCTCTCTCTCTCTCTCTCTCTCTCTCTCTCTCTCTCAAAAATGGCTTATACATGCAATGCTCACAATGTAGCGCTATATAATCGCAACATAATGTAACATACAATACTATACCATGAGTCATGGTATGCTAAATTCGAAATAACTTATTCTCTAATTTAATAATACTATAATACAAGAAGAGACGGCGTATTAAAAAGTGTAAAGTTATCCTCATTAGTTAGTTGCATAAGGGGTGTTCTGTTCACAAAATCTTCGTCAAATACGGGTAGCTAAACACAACCTACACCCATCTGCCCAATTAGTATGGCAGACTTTAATCAGTCAAATATGAAAGTGACACAGGTAGTTGGACAAATTAAACTTTGTAAGCATTGACCAAGCATGTGAGGCATCAGAAGTCCCAATGCTATGGGTCTGATATGATGGACATGGTCTTTACTATTGGCTATACTCACAAATTATGATGTTTGCCCAAACTAGCATTTTCATTTCAACTCGATAAGCAGAGTATATGGTTGCTTCAAATTCAAGTAAAATCCTTCCTTATATATCCGTTGTATAGTAAACTGAATCAATCTTGATCGTGACCAATAATAAGTTCTATACAAGTCTTGCATGGATCTAACGACATCCCTAGAACTGGTCCACACAAGTGTTTCTCCATATTCAATTATTTCCTATGTAGGGTATAGGTTCCAAATTGGAATGAACTATGTAGTTTGCTAAAAACATTGTTGTGTCATTAATCACTTTCGATGTGATTTTAGGGCATTGCACCATTTTGCTCGCCATGGATTTGAGGTGGAGTGGAGCTATAACCTTTCATTCTTTTTGACCTTGGTAGGCTGGATTCCCCCAATGATATACCAAGAGCCTCTCAAGGCAATATCTGATTAGTGCATGATCTGAATATTATAAGTTAGTCGCCACTCAGGACAAGATGGCTTTCACTTTCAGCCGCTCGACAAAACCTACGATTTGGATGGAAAAGGGCACCTTAATTTTATCTAGCAAATGTGGACGAAAAGAATCTTACGCTTGTGCTGATGTGTTCTAATGCAATACAAGGATCTGAGGTTCCTCCACTTGGCCAATGGAAGAGAGTTGGAGTGTCTTTCTAAATAGTGGAGGGAGAGTGAGAGAGGCCCACCAAAAAGGACTCTGCAAATCAGCTTTGCTCCATTGCCACGGACTTTTTGGCCTTTGAACAGGGCATTCGCCGCCACTGAGGTTAACCTAAATCAATGTCAAGCTCGTCACGGGTTCGGTTTCTGTTCTGCACAAATTTTTTGAGATTAATCCCAGAGAAAGTAACTTGTTTCGAATTCCTTCGTTTAACCATGACGGGCACAGTGTTGATTGGATCCGTAGGTGATAAGGTGCGACGAAGTTAACCTAAAATACCGCCAGACCGCGTATATTACCATACTGCTATCCAAAAAGGCAAGGAAAGGCAATAGGAAAGGCCTAAAGGAACCTCAAACTTGTCGAACTCAAATTTTGAGATGTGGGAATAGCATCAAGACTTTCTCAGCATTTATGCTTTACGAACTCGCGCCATCACCTCAAAAGTTCGAGAGACTGCATCTTTAGTTTAGATGATCAAAAAAGGAATACAAGTATGTGGGAGAAGAGAACTGAACCGGCCCAAAGCACTTCATCAACGCGATCTCTCTTGAGCCCTCTAAGGAAAAGAATCTAACAATAGCGTGATTGTATTAGTAAAATCACAAGAAGCAAATCCAGGAGCCCATTTATAAATAAGAATAATAACGTACAACTACTGTCACGACAAAGAATTCCAGCGATGTCTGTGCTTGATCTGGTCACCAGAAATTACCGCAAGAACAAGTCCCACCGTTAAAATGGTGGAATCTCACGTTATCTCTCACAATAATCTCCCTCCCAATAATGTGAGATACACCACACATGAAAGAGTGACAGTCTTCACATATCCTGAGGTTCTTCATGATCCTGATAGGGCAATTTGCGCTAGAATCCAGCAGCCCAAATGCCAGAGCCAGCTTTTCACTATGAGCCATCAATATTCGCTTCTTGTCGTCCTCACTTACATCATAAGCCACTGAACTCAGGATCTGTTGATAACCATGTCCCTTTAATCTCTCCAGAAGATCCTCTAACACTTTATTTATCTCGCTTGACCTCGGGTGCTTTGTATCACCTGCAAAGAACTCGTGTATCTCCCCTTTCTTTGACTCAAACCAGCTACATCCAGGATTCTTCTTTAATCCCTTTCCTCTCATCAGCTTCCTCATATTTGAAACATCATCCCACCTACCAGCCGATGCAAATATGTTACATAGAACCATATAGTTTCCAATTGCATGAGGTTCGAGCTCAAAAAGATGGCTCGCAGCAATTTGAGCAATGTCAGGGTTCCTATGGATACGACATGCCCCCAAAAGTGCTCCCCACACCCCTCCATGGGGTTTTAGAGGCATTGTCTCTGTAAGTTTAAGTGCTTCATTCAAATGTCCAGCACGACCAAGAAGATCAACCATGCAAGCATAGTGATCACCATCTGGAACAACACCATAGCGTTCTTCCATGGATGAAAATATTTTTTTGCCCTGATCAACCATTCCACCATGGCTGCAAGCTACAAGTACACCTATAAAAGTAACTTTATTAGGTTTTGTCTCTGTTTCTACCATCTCATCAAACAGTTGCATCGCTGCTCGAGCAAGGCCATGAATTGCAAAGCCTAGAATCATTGAACTATATGTATACACATTCCGTTTGTTCATGCCTTTAAAGATCATGTGTGCATCCTCTATATTGCCACATTTTGAGTACATATCGACCATAGCCGATCCCACAACAACATTCTCCGTCGGCTCAAGTCCAGATTTTTTGGCAACATCCCGAACCCATTTAGCATATTTAGAGGCACCTAGTTGAGCACAAGCCGAGATAACACTGGCCAATGTAACCTCATCAGTCTCAACTCTAGCATCCTGCATTCGCTCGAAAAACCACAACGCCTCCCTCGGCTTGCCATTCTGCGCGAACCCAGTAACCATAGCAGTCCAAGCCACCATGTCCTTCACCGGTAACTCATCAAACAAATCGCCAGCAGACGCCATATTGCCAGTCTTCGTGTACGCCACTATCAACGTCGTCCAGGAAATAACATCCCTATGCAGCATTTCGTCAAACACCTTACGCCCGCTACCTAAATCGCCGCAGCTCACGTACATACCGATCAACGTGTTCCCCACATACAAATCAGAGCAGAACCCACCAATCAGCATCGTCTGGGCATGCACCTGGCGCCCCAAATTCAAGTCAAGAGCCGCGCCGCACGCCTTGAGCAGCGCCGTGAACGTGAAGGACACGGGGCCGACGCCCTCCTCCCTCATGCTCGCGTACAACCCGACGGACTCCCCAAACGGCCCCTGAGCCGCGTACCCACGAATGAGTGCGGTGTAGAGAAACGGGTTGGGGCGGTCGACCTGCCGGAAGACGGCGCGCGGGTACGACCCCACGGGGACGCCGAGCTCGGTGAGGGTGCGGACGAGCTTGGTGACGACGTAGCAGCATTGGTCGAGGCCCTTGCGGTAGAGGTGGGCGTGGACTTGCTTGAGCTGGGGGAGGCCGCGGCAGCCGTCGAGGAGCGAGACGAGGCGGGTCTCGAGCTGCTGCCTGTCTTCGAAGAAGGGGAAGGAGTACCCATACGGCCGACGGAGGTCGCCGTCCGCCGCGTGCAGAGAGAGCTGTCCGGGAAGAACGGATCGGAGGGACGAGCGGGCGGTGCTGAAGCTTCGGAAGAAGGCTACCATCCCGCCATGGGCAGCGATCGTTCGAGCCAGAGCCTCTGAACGCTTGCAGCTTCTCAAAGGTTTGCCAACATCTGTACCTAAAAGTATTATATGGAAAATCTTAAAATTTATTGCGAAATTACATTTTCAATTAGTACAATCGAAATTTTCGATTAGTACCATCAAGTATAAAACTTTATCAAATTAATATGATCAAGTCCAATATTTTAATTTGTCCAATTTAACATAGGCTTAAAAAGGTGAAATCTTGCTTTATAAAGTTTTATTCTTGCTTTTGCTTTTCGGAAAGCAATGAAACGTGAGACCAGTAGAGATTACATTTTCAATGAATACAATAAAAAAATTTCAATTAATACCATAAATTTTTAAAATTTATTGAATTGATATGATCAAGTCCAATTTTTTAATTCCGTCCAATTCATCATAAATTTATAAAGATGAAATTTTGCTTTATGAAGTCATCTTCACTTTTCTATTTTTTCAAATGTTATGAAATATGAGGTTAGTAGAGATTACATTTGAAATTAATACAATCAAAATTTTCAATTAATACCATCATGTTTTAAATTTATCAAACTAAAACAACCAAGTCTAATTTTTTAATTTCCATCCAATTTAGCATAGATTTAAAAAGATGAAATTTTGCTTTTTAAAATATATCTTCCCTCTTTTGTTTTTCGGAAGAAGATGAGATACGAGGTCCGTAGATATCGCATTTTCAACTAATACAATAAAAAAATTTGATTAGTACCATCAAGTTTCAAAATTTATCGAATTAATACCATTGAGTCCAATTTTTTTAATTCCGCCCAATTTAGCATAGCTTTAAAAAGATGAAATTTTGCTTTCTAAGGTCATTCTCTCTCTTTTATTTTTTGGAACGCAATGAAATGAGAGAGGCTCGTGGAGACGATGATGCAGTACCTCAAACTCGCAGCCTCACGCCCTCCTCCTTCTCTCCGACGGTCTCCCTCATCAGCCCTCAGGCCCAAGCCTCTCTCCTCCTCCTTCTCCTCCTCCTCGCCGCCGTCTCGCATCGAGTACACGCCGTGGCCGGGCCTCCGGCCATGGCGGGAGAGCTCGCTGAACCACGATCGGTTCTGGGGACCCAATGGACCGCAGCCTCCGCCGGGACCGCCCCTTGCGTCGCCCGACCCGGGACGGAGCGCAGTCGGGTCGGCTTCTTCCCTGGCCGAAATGGGTGCTCTCGTTCTTGCCACCGGCGACCCTGCTTCGAAGTCCGAGCTTTCCCATCTCGCGTACTGCAGGTGGCGCGGTGAGAAGCTGCCCGTCGGGGTCTCTCGGCCCCCCGATAGACCAGCCAGGCCTGCGAGGCCAGAACTGGTAACTCTTGTTTCTGTTTTTTGGAGAATTGTCGAAAAGGCATCGACTTTCGAAGGTTTCGAATTCTGGGAGTTGGTTCTTTTCAGTGCGTTTTGGGGTTGGTATTGTTACTTTATCACTAGTGTGCTATAGTTCTGGCAGTTACTGTTTCTTATTTCCAGAGCATCACTGGGGAGGTATTCTATTGCAATCGCTAGTACCATTAGTCTCAGTAAGCTTGACCTGAAGTTAACACCGGGAGACTGCGTTATTTGTGAATGCTGCAGCAATGCAGGGACTATTATCTGCTTTTACTTGCAATACATGAAAAAAATCGATGTTGCCTAGTTAATGCGCCGTTAGAATGTTTTCTGCCTTCTGTGTGATTGGAATGTCGGTCTCTTGCTGATGATCGACCTCTCACTCTTTTTGCCAATTTAGAATTTAAGGAGTCGTGTTTTGGATGTTGAGATGCTGTTTACATGGTAAATTGCTCTCGCTTGTCCGTAAGATTAAGACTCTCAACCATCTTCTTTATCTGGTCTTTACTATAGGTTTCCCGAAGGATATACCGCCCCCAAAGAATCAGGATTACCTCTTAATGCTTATTTGCTGCATAATCTGGCTCATGTGGAGCTGAATGCGATTGATTTGGCATGGGATACTGTGGTTCGGTTCTCACCGTTCTTGGAGACTCTTGGGGAAGGATTTTTTGCGGACTTTGCTCGCGTCGCTGATGATGAGAGTCGCCATTTTGCTTGGTGCTCTCAGAGGCTGCTGGAGCTTGGGTTCAGGTCAGGGGAACTCTTGGGTTAGCAAATTCGTTCTAGCCTGTGCGACCAGTATGCCTTCATCATATTCTCTTTCTTTACCTAGGTATGGAGATATGCCTGCTCATAATTTGCTTTGGAGAGAGTGTGAGAAATCCTCTGATAATGTTGCTGCTCGTTTGGCAGTAATCCCACTGGTTCAGGTATCCCTTAACATTTGAGTTGTTGATTGTTTGTTATGACGAGCTTCACAAAGCGTTCTCTTCCAATGATGGGGCCAAAGACTCTTGCTTTTCCATTTGTCTTTTCACTCGTAATGTTAAGTACGACATGAAGGCACTCCTTCTCCCTACTCACCCAAGGCCTTCATTTATTGTTCTTGACCCTCTGATGTTTCCGACAATTTTCTCTTCCACTATGAGAAATGAGGTTATGTATACTTTTCCTGATATAGCTCCTCGATTCTTTGGCATCATTGTTATAGTGTGCCATCTTCTTCACATTGCTTAAATTTGCTATATGGTAGTTGGACATTCATCTAGTCTTTTAAAAAGTTCCTTCCAGAGGTTGAGAAGAAGAGTGTGCTTCGCCTGTATGCTGTTCTTCTCACCTCAGTATGAGGCATTAACATGGTTAACATTCGAAAATGAAGATCATCCAACTTGCCATATCTTATGTAGTTCCACAGTATAGCCGCCGATTACAAATTGCCATGCCTGCTCAAATGTACATAAAATTTCTTTTTCCCTTTCATTCAGGAGGCTAGAGGGCTTGATGCTGGACCACGTTTGGTGCAAAAATTGGTTGGCTTTGGTGACAACATGACATCTAAAGTCGTGGGTAGGATTGCTGATGAGGAAATGGCTCATGTAGCCGTTGGTGTCGATTGGTTTATCTCCATTTGTCGGAAAATGAACCGTGCTCCTTGCTCCACTTTCAAAGGTTCAGGACCTACTCCCTCAGGCCTCTGTTATGAACCCATAAACCTTTGCTGATTCAACTTTCTCGTGCAGACATATTGACAGAGTACGGCGTAGAGTTGAAGGGCCCTTTCAATTATTCAGCTCGAGACGAAGCTGGTATTCCTCGTGACTGGTAAGGGAAAATTGACAGAGTACGGCAATCAAAATTTTCTGCTTTCCTATTACCTTGTTTTGAATTCTCCTTAAACCATTTCGCAAGGTACGAATCATCATCGACAAATAAGCAAGATGGGAAGGAGCAGCTTTCTGTGGTATGGGAGGTCTTTCAGATGATTGGACCAAATGTTTGTGAGTTTCATAGATACCTGTCACTTATGATGGTGAAATAATCATGGCAGGTATATGATAGGCTGGCTCACATCATATCTATGGAGAGTGAGAACTCTAGTTCAAGTGGATCCGCTTGATGATTTCGTTCAGATCAGGTGAAACAAGTTCACTCGTATTACCACTCCAATTGCTTGGGTACAAATATTTTCGACCACTGGTTACATACATCAGTGGCGGTGCAGAATGCCAGGTGAAAATTGACTCCTTGCTATCAGGAACTTCGAGGAAAACCTTTCTTTAAATCAGCAACTACCTCGGCAAGCATAAAAGAAATTCAAGAATTCATTGAGGAGAGGATGTGGTATTTCAACTTTTGATCGCTTCTCATGATTTCAGGGTGATATCATAGGCATTTTGTTCTGTGCCTTTCTCCACACTCCTATTGAGATGTAAATACTACATAAGTTAATACTACCTAACTTCGCTGTTGCCCCTTTTTGATTTTTTTTTTTCTTTTTTAGCTTATTTTGGACAAGTTAATATTGGTAGGATACAAGGGAACTTTGCCGTGTGATGTCTGTCAGCTTAAAGCTGTGTGCGCCTTCTTCTTTGGTCCTTATGCTGGGTCTCTTCATGACTGATTACTTATTGGACCTTGGACTCTGGTGAGCCTAGATACAGAGCTTTGGACCGGTAAAATTATCACATCCCATGTTTGATGATGAGGGAATTTTCCCGTGTCCACTAGGTCGGGTAGATTACAACTATATATTTTGGGTCTAGGCGAGTATTTCCCTTGATTTCTAACGGGATTTATACATTTTAGAACTTCAAAAAGGCCTAATATATCCCTAGATATGGTGTAGACCGGATAGAATCTCTTATTATGCAAAGAGTAAGAATCTGAAAAGTCAAAATGAAAAAACGAGAGAGAGGGAGGGAGAGAGGGAGGGAGGGAGGCAATGACAATATTTCATAGGAGAGCATTCCAAGATGATGCGTGATTGACTTGAACATATTAGAACTTCATCTTACGTTCGGAGAAATCAATCGTAGCAAAGATGACTAAGGATGCGTTTGTTTGTGTTTGTTTCTTTTTTTTGTTAGGGAACGAGAATAGAAAAAACTATTTACGCTTCGGAAATAGTTTTTGAACAAAAAACGCGTTTGAAAACTTGTTTTAGAATAAAAAAAGAACATAAATATGTTTGGTAAATTTGTGTTCTTTTTTTATTTCTTTTAATTTTTAAATATTTATTTTATTTTTTTTTTTTTTCTTTTGGCCGGTCGCCGGCCTTGGCCATGGCCGGCGACCGGCCGACGAGGGCCGGCGGCCTCGCTCGCCCGGCCACGGCGAGGCTCGCCGGCCCCGGCAAGGCCGAGCGTCGCCGTGGTTGGGCGAGGCTCGGCCTCGCCTTGGCCGGGCGAGCTCGGGCTCGCCCGAGATCCGGCGAGGCCGAGGTCGCCCGGCCCGGCGAGGCCGAGCTCGCCGGCCACCGCCAGTCGACGGGCGGTGGCCGGCGAGGCTCGGCCTCGCCGGATCTGGGGCGAGCCCGAGCTCGCCCGGCCTCGAGGCGCGAGTCGAGGTTGGGCGAGCTCGGCCTCGCCGGATCTCGGGTGAGCCCAAGCTCGCCCGGCCAAGGCGACGCTCGGCCGAGCCTCGCCGGGGCCGGCGACGCTCGGCCTCGCCGGGGCCGACGACGCTCCGGCGAGGTCGCCGCTCTCGACGGCCGGTCGCCATGGCCGAGGCCGGCGACCGGCAAAGAAAAAGAAGAAGAAGAAAAGAAGAAGAAGAAGAAGAAGAAGAAGAAGAAGAAAAGAAAAGAGTGGAGAGAGAAATTTTGTTCCCAAAAATTGTTTTAAACAAGAAATAACTTTTTTTTTTGTTTTTTTTTCGCTTTTTCGTCTCGTTAACAAAAAAATAGATTTGGAACAAAAACGCAAACAAACGCGTTTTTTTTTTTGTTTAACAAAAAAACAAAAAATCTGTTCATAAACAGAAACAAAACATAAACAAACACACCCTAATATGCTGTGTTCTTAAGACGGGAGAGACGTGGCGCTTCCACCCATATAATAATGCATACATAATAAGGCAGCCCATCCCTGTCGCGAATAGAAAGGAGAATCATCAGCAGAAGCTAAATTCCACGTGATGATCCAACAAGCCTTACACGTATTGCAGCATCTGCGATCACAGCTCACTCCTCAACCAAAAGTCTCGAACTTTATCAGGAACTTTCCTGGGTTCTCGATAGCGTGACGAAAATGCGAAGCAATAGCGCGACAGCATCATCGGCGGGTATTCTTTAAGCACAACGGGTGATGCAAAGTCGTTCCTGAAACCGAGCTTTACGCACAGAGAATTAAAAAACGCATATTTCTGTCTCATCAACTTTTTTTCCAGAGAAAGAAACATCGGAGGCAGTAGAACAGAGCTCGGGAGGGAGAGACAGAGAGAGCCAGCGAGAATGTGCTGCGGAGACGGTTGCAGGCCGCTGGCGTTCCTGCTTGGCCTTCCCTTCGCCCTTCTCTCTCTCCTAGTCTCCCTCGTCGGCATCATCGTCTGGATCGTTGGGTACGTTTCATCCCTCTCTCTCTCTCCCCCTCTCTCCCTCTTACCAGTTGTTTGAGATTTGGTCTCTGGGTTTTGAACTCTGCATGGATTGAATAAGATGAGAAAAATGGTGGGTGACGCTGCAGATTGCTGTTGTCTCTGATATGCCCCTGCTTCCTGTGCGTGACCCTGCTAGTGGAGTTCGCGCTGGAGCTGATCAAAGCCCCCCTTCACGTCATGGAGTGGTTCACTTCTCAGATACCCTGTTGATCATACCGATCACCATTTGATGACCATTTCTACTTTTCAGAGCTGACTGGTATTTCTCCTCTTTCCCGTGCGTGGATTTCATGGCAGTATCTCTGTGATGTACGGCCGATTATTGAGTTTGTATGTAATGAAAAAAAAGGGAAATCCGATCTTGTGAAATTTCTAGAAAAATTGATTGAAGCCAATTCGTCTTTCATTTGCAGTTGCAGACATGGGTATGATTAGCCGTTTTTCTTGATTCCCTTTTCCTGGCGTGCATCGTCATTTTTATGTCCACATGTTTAAGGTCATAAGAAGAAAGCAAGATGGGTCACTCAGAAATGGAAATCTTAACCATTCCAGAGTCGTTTATTACACGAAAGTTCACCATACAACAAACATTCTCTGATCTGTACATCCACCAGTTCACAAGAACAAGAGCTAGAAAACTGTTTTATTTGCTTCGCAGGTTCGTCCTCTCACGTTTTCACCATGGCACACCTCTCAACTCTACATTCCTCTTCTCATCCTAAATCAAAGCAGAGCTATGAAACCTTCCGTGGCCGACCTCTATTTACTGCGGTCTTGCTTACGCTCTCCTTGCTCGCTACGGTCCGTTGACGAGGCCGAGAAAGCAAGGTTCGCCTCTTCGCCTCCTGGCTCGTCCTGGCCGACCACAAACTCCTTGGTTGTCTGCGCAATCTCCACTATAGTCTCGCCAATTGCTCCCAGTACGCTGCCTTCGGGCAGCTGCTCCTCGGTCTTTTTGTGTTCTGTTTTGCCCTGAGCTACCTGCTCGCTAGTCCCCATCTTTCCCTCCTCGGTCGATCCCTCGAGGATTTCCTGGGTAGTCTCCTTCACCTTTCTAGCCCCTCCTTCCACCATTTCTTTGGCTTGTGACACTACATCTTTGGGCTGTTCAGCCCCTTCTGTTTCCTGCAAAGCGTTTCAATTTCTCATCTCATACGTAAAATAATCCAAGACTCAAGGACATCCCACTATAACCAGAACCCCACAAACACCTTATAATACCCTAATATTCTTGATCTTCGTTATTATAGTCCGCGAGTTATGCGCAAAAGCCCATCATAATTACCATTCTCACTCAGTGTTCCAGTCTGTTCTTTGTTAAACTAAATTGAACATCATCAAGAACGCACAACAACTAGAATTCGCATGATTAGTTTACTAAACACCTGCTTTTCGGTTGACTTCTTGGCTTCTAGCTGTCTTTCGGCTTCTTCTTTCTTCCTGGCTGTATACTCCTTGGCCTTTTCACCAGTTGCAGCTGCCACATCCTTTGCTGCAACCAAGGGCTTGGCAGCAATCTCTGCAGCCTTATGTCCTGCACCTAGAGCAACCTCTCCGGCCTTCTCAGCGACTCCCTGAGCGACCCTAGTGGCAGCCTTCGTTCCCTCCACCGTTATCTTGGCAGTGTAATGAGCAGCTCCCCACCCTGCCGCTATTGCCTTGTCCTTGACTTCCACAGCCGCTTTCCCTGTATACTCTGCTGCGCCCTTGCTGGTCTCCACCGCCACTTCCTTCGCTGCAACCGCCTTCTCTCCTGTGTAACTGGCAACTCCTTTAGAGATTTCCACCGTCTTATCCTTAGCTTCTGCGGCCTTTTGCATCGCGTAGTCCTTAGCTTGCTCTGCCTTTGGAACGGTGTAGTCCTTGGCTTCTGCAGCCTTCTGCATCGCGTAGTCCTTAGCTTGCTCTGCCTTTGGAACGGTGTAGTCCTTAGCAGTTTTTCCGGCACTGAGCACGGTTTCCTTCGCCGCCGCAAGACCCTGCTGACCCTTTTCCACAGCTGTGTCTTTGACCCCCGCACCCTTCTCTGCCATGTACTCAGACGTGGCACGAGCACCTTGAAGGACCGTGTCTTTTGTTTGAGCGGCCTTCTCTGAAGCTGTACCGAGTCCTTGATTCGCCAATTCTTTCGCTTGGTTGTAGCGCTCCTCCGCAGCTCTCAGTATTTCCATTGAATTCTGTTGGGCCAATGCTCTTAATCTCGAAACTTCTTCTAGAGTAGGTTGTGCTTCTTCTTCGTGGCCCTTTTTTGGCCCTGCATCTCCTCGCCACCTTTCCTTTCCGTTTCTGGAAAAGCATTACCAAGTGAGTCAAAGTGACATCTATTCGCCTAGTGTCTGCTCGTAAAGGCCGATCCAAACAGAAATGAAATATAAACCAAACGGAATTTGAGCCTCCCAACTTACAAAGATTGAACTTCTATGACAAATGGAAGCATGTGATGAGCGTGTTAATACGAGTTTGTCATGAAGTGATTCAAAAGACGAGTATATCATCACTGCATCATTCCAAAATCTTCATTCTTGTCGAACATCTTTCGACAAAATCCAATGTGAAAAAACCAAAACAGTTGAGGGGTTACCTGGGGCACTTTCTCCTCTCATTCGGCCTCCCTTCTCTTCAACTTGATAAGTCTCCCTCTCCGTCCTCCTTCCACGTTCCCCATGATGTTGACGACCGCCTTCGCTCCTCTCCCTCCCCTCCTGGTCTCCTCTTTCTCTCCTTTTCTCTCCCTCCTCACCCCGACTCACTCCTTTCATGGGCGCTCCGCCAATCTCTATCTTCTCCACCTTCTCCGCCAGCGACTCTCCTCTCGTCCCACGACCCTCTCTCTCACCACCCTCATAACCCCCCTTCTGGCCTCCCACATCGATGTTCTTCACTTTCTCCGCCAGGGACTCCAACTGCTTGCTGTCACTACTCTCCTTCTCCTTCTCCTTCTCAATCACTTCTCGATCATGTCGGGCCGTCGTCTCTGTCTGTCTTGCAGTCTCTCTCCCCTCTCGCTCCAGACGAGCCTCGCCATGCGGAGCCTCCTTCCCGCCAGCCGGGTCCGAGGCTTGCGCCTTCTCGGCGAGGGACTCGAAGTGGGTCGTCATCTTGGGGACCTTATCCGTCTCCACGTGGATCTCTCGCTCGTTCGTGGTGTTCTCTCTTCTTCGCGGGACTTGCTCCGAAGCCATGTTTGCTCTCTAGAGTCTGTGCGTGTTGTGTGTGCGTTTGAACGTTCAAAAGTTGAGAACTGATGAGAGACATGGAACGAGGACCACGGTGGTATTAAGCAGAGCGCTCGGAAGAAGAAGATGAAGAAGAGGTTGAGATCGATGGACGTGGGCGTGCATGGCAGGAGACATGTGTCAACTGGCACGGCGCCACGTGTTGAGAATGGGAGATAACACGGTGAGTTAGCGGACTCAGCTCTCGACACGTGTCGTCCGAGCTGGCGCCCCATTAAAGCGGGGGGAGCTTACCTGGAATTCCTGTCTGCCACGTGTGAATGGAAACAGAAGGGGAAAAAAAAAAGATGGGAGAGGTTATCGTTCACGATAAAACTTGGACGAGGTTGACCAGCGGCGCACGAGCCGAGCCTAGGAAGAAATTAAATTGTTCTCCAGCCCGTGATCAAGTAATAGAGCAGAATACCTTGAAGATGGTATGTCAGCAAGTCATGCGACATGACCCTATATTTGCTCGAGAACAAGAGGTTCATGACAACTTTGGATAGTACCGACGATTTGTGTTTGCATTTACTGCTCCAGTTGACAAAAGAACTAACTGAACAAACTCATTCCGTGGATAATTTTGTTGGATGTACATCCGTTTCTGTTGCGTTTACAACTCTTCTCGGTCAAACTGTGCCGGCATTCATGTCAGAAGATGAATTACAAATCCTTCCCCTTGCAAACCGAAGGATGTAGATACATATCAAACAGTGATATCGAAGATCTCTCACGCTCACACTGGTAAGACACAAATATGACCATCTCTGGGTATACATGATCCCTTCGAGATTCATTCAGTCAAAACTTCATTTCGTCCTTGTGGAATGCAAAGAAGATCAAGGACAGCCCGTAACCAATGCCCACCAAGATCATGTGTCCTGAAATTTCAAAAGATCATTGCCAAAAGTCAATGCCAATCCAGTGGCTTCAATTGAAATCCAAGAAGTCAACAGAGGGTGGGCAAAAGAGTCTCACCAAGTTCAATATGTTTGGCAACTCCTTCATCCTTTCTCGTAAAGAGACCCTTTTCATTGGATGTGGCTTCAAGATGCAGAAACATGGAGAACACAACCAGCCCGCTCCCGAATTTCTCTCTCACAACTCTCTCCCTCATGTCCAGCGACCAGAAACTGGCGATTTCGTGCCTATAGTCCTCCGCCACCACCTTCATGAACAGAAACAGCCCGAGCCAAAGCGCCAGCTTCCCAATGCTTGGGACCAGTTTGGACGCGAAGAAGACCAGGCTCGCCAGGTTCACGAGGCAGGCAAAGGAATACAGAGGCAACCAGAAGTACCAATCTGACAGATTTGCAAGAAAATGGATGTAGTCATCGACCGGTATATATGATCACGGGACTGTAGTCAAAATCATCTGTTACAGTACCTGGATCATCTAGTTGAACAGATGCAGAGTAGGCAAAGAGAAGACCCATCAGCAGAGAGCAAATTCCAGATAGTTTCGTGGGCGGTGCCATCTTCTTCAGCTCCGGATCTGGAAATTGAAAATCGGGTTAGTGTTGGATTTAGCGAATGATGAGCTTCAGAACTGGCTTGGGTTGGACAACTGTTTCATTGTCAGTGTGCTTCAGATGAGATTCAAGGGGCAGTAGAAGGAAGCAAGCCGTGCTCGTCAAGGCCTGCGGAATAAACAAGTGAGCGTTGACCTTTTGATAAAGTTGAAAGTGAGATGTGAGCACTCAGTAAGGTCTAGTGTGGAAAAGAGCCTGTGCATATGTATATTCTACTGCTACATGTCCAATTTGTCTTCCTACAAGAATTAAGCTTTTATTGCCATTGTATTGGTGAGAGGAACAAGAATGACCCTAAAAAAGCAGTTGACATTGAGGTGGTAATCCAATGAGATCCGTTCATGCATATGGGTTAAATGAGATCTTCTGCGAAAATAAGCTCGAGTGCAGTTGCCTTCGACATGGTATAGTTAAATCGCAAAAATATATAGTTTATTCAATATTATTTGTACCAATTCAATGGGAATTCCAGCTTCTTCTTCTTCTTCTTCTTCTTCTTCTTCTTTTTTATCAATAAGTATTAATTTGAATTACAAGAACAAGTTTTCACCATTTTTTTCCCATCATAAGCTGGGATTTGATCATAAGTATCCATGGCAAGGAGATACGTCCTTTAACAGAGTACCTTGGAGACACATTGTATGAGCAAATCACTTTAGCACTGTGGCGAAGGTACAAACATTGTCTCTTCTTCCAAGAGAAAAGGCTCTTTGAATGTTTGATAGGTCAATTCTCGCGATCCAAAGAACTCATGAAACAAGAAATCTGAGAAATTTTTTAGAAGCAACAGGCGTTCAACATGCGACTCTGGATAATGAGCCGGACGGACAATGATCAACAATCATTTACAAAACTGTCTGGTTTTCCTCATACAGCTTTAATATGAAGGTTTAGAAAAATGGCATCTTATCATTCGCCATTTACTGTGGCTCTGGAAGCCAAAAAACATCCTCGCGACCACATATTTAATGAGGCACAGATGCCGTCACAGTTCTGTGTCTCGAATCTGTTAGGACCTCCGTTACATTCACGAACCCCGCTTCCCTTAGTGTTCCTTCCAAATCAGTAAGATAGTACTCGTCTAGGTGGGGTTCGGTACTCTTCAATAGTGTAAACAGCACAGGCGACAAATTCTGCAGAACGTAGTAAAGATGAGGCATAAAGTTGCCGATGTTAAATGGCCGAAGAAAAAGATGTTTCAGCCTACGAACACGTCGCTAATGACAAGTAGCTCCTTTCAAAAACTGCTCAGTTCCTGATTTCTGTTTACAAGGCCGATTCTCTCCAAGATTTAATGACTTAATGCTCCGTTATAATACTTTAGTTTAAGCCAATCAAACCCATGATTGGATCGCTGTGCAGTTTATTGTAGCATTTAGCAATTAGGATACTATTTTCAACTTACCTAGAACTAGACTTCATACAATCATTTTTCATTTTTCTTGCTTTTTTTTTTTTCAATGTCAATTTTGCGATGGAGGCTCTAGGTAATTTACGTCAGCAATCCCAAAGAATAGATTATGACAATCGTACAAGAAAGCCATTTAGTACTAGGACTGGTGAGGTATAAAATATGTGACCTGCAGCAGTTGAAAATGTTCTCACCAGTCGAATGTTGACTAATTAGAACATTAAGAGTCTCATATAAGAACTCAAGCCCACTTATATGGAGATGAATGTTATGACATATAAATTAATATCCACCTTAATATTAGCAATCAGATACTCATTCGTACGCAACGCCCTGCTAGTGAAACCTAGAATCTTCACTTGCCTCTACTATATTTTCTGAGGAATGATGTCTTTCTTTTTTCTTTAATCAATTCTTGGTAATTTAGAATAATTTGTGGAAAAGGACGAAAGAAAAAACTTGCGTGGGTGACAAACATGCCATCAACAAGGAAAGCAGGTAGTGATGATACTTGCAGTTGCAAAATATCCATTCGAAGAAACCAAAACAATTTACAGAAATCTGAACCATACCTGAAGAACCTTAGAGGATGGCTGCATCAACGAGTAAAGGAAATCATATCAGTATTTCCATTATGGAGAAAGGAGTCAGCAATAACAAACTTTAGTGAGTGACACGAGATAATTACGCACCGCTTGATCCATTATGGCAATGGTGCCGCCAGGTCGAAGTAGCCGAAACGATTCCTTTATTACATTGGTTGTTGCTCTAGTAGGACATTCATGAAACTGTACGTGATTCTTTAGTTAGAAGCATGGAAGCAGATGCTAACACATTTGCACATAGAAGAATCAGAAAAGAAACAAATATATCAAACATAAAATATATATTGAACGCCTCTCAGTAGTTTCCAGCCCTGTCGCATGACAAACAATCGGACCAGATGCTTCCACTGAGCAATAATGACAACCAAATATATCGCTCCTTCATTATATAGATTCTTGAGAATTTAAATGTCAAGTATCCACTATCACATTGTAAAACATGCGGGTACTGTGACAGCACTCATCAGTCCTTCAAGCTTTGCTAGTTTTCTATAGATACAATGGGCTTAAAAAGAATCAAATCAATGTGCCAATAGCTAAAAGTTCAGAAAGCTATGAGAACTATTTGCTAACTGGATGAGAACCTTACCATTAGAGAAACTGAAGTAAGGTCAAATGATTTGGATGGCAAACCCGTATCTTCCCCATTAGCATGTATCCACTGAATTGGTACTGTTCTTTGGGACCTCTTTCTCTCATTAAACTGAGCCACAGAAAGAAAATACGGCGACAGATCTAGACCCTACAAAGCAAATGCATTTAGATAGAGATTGTTATGCTTATGCAAAATGAAATTCGCAGGGAAATAGATTAGTCTGATTGGAGTACATGCTTGTACACATACAGTGACTTTTGCCGAAGGGAATGTGTTGGCGATATAACCAGTGCTAATACCTACTGAGCATCCGATATCCAGAATGTCTTGAACCATACAACCACCAGAGTGCTGTCTATGGTGCTTTTCAATTGCCTCAAGCCAATTTCCACGCACTACTTGAGTTGCCTCATCTGCTGATTTAGCATCAGGTACTGCTCGTATAGACATTGACGTTGTGGCAGGCTCTGCTTCTGCTGCAGCCTGTGAGGTTTTTGGGCAGCAACAATTTATGACTACTTTGATTTGTATTAATTGCTTTACTAGGATATGTTATATCCTCATTATCATGTTTAGATAATTTCATAATAGAAAGCATGTAAAAGATCGTTTGTACAAAGTAGCGACTTCTACTTCCCAGAATAAATGGTAAAGAACTTTCAATAGAGCAAAGGATTATTCTGAAAGAGGCAGTTAATTGTGTTCTCAAAACGACTGCTAAAGAAGATAAAAGTTATAAAGACCAAATACTCACCATCCATGAAAGGTTACCCTCATCATAAGCATGGAAAGGACTCAGATAATCTGTTTAGAGAACAATCATTGTCATTCATTAGTCACTTAAATTGCAGTGAAAAGCTTTGCCCATGCGAGGCCTTTCCACCTTTTTGGTGCAATATGCTTAACAAGAGAGTGCATACGTGTGCATAGGGTCGAGTCCATAACTAAGGAAAAGCATATGGAGAAGAAAAATCAGAAGGAATCGAGAGATTTACAATCTGGGTACACAAGTGAGGGGTTCTGAATGCTTTCCAGCTCCTTATAAACATCTGATTCCAGAATCTGTCTTGTCATCTCTCGCCAAGGGACGCCATTCTTCTCGGCTGTGCTGTTCATTTGGCATGTCAAAGTACAGGGTTAGCATCTCCCACTTTTTTCGGAGTCTCAAGATCAAGAGTTTCTTTGACAGATTCCAAAAAGTAATAGAATAAAGCTTCTTCCTTTGTGTTCAGCTTTTCTGCATTCTCAAAATCCCGACCCCAGAAGAAAACCAGGTCGTTAACCCATTTGCGGTGACCCCTGGCCTTGACTCTAGAGCTTCATGGTGATCCAACAAAACAACATTTCAAACTGCAGCAATCAACCAATACTCATCCCAATCCACCTTTTTTCACCGAAAAAGAAAAATTGTTACAGATTATCATCCTCTTTTTCCGAGCTCCTGGCTAGCCAACATCACATTTCTACCAATACCATGAAGCTGGACTTCATAACGCATCCTATTCTCAATCCCAACAAAAACCAGAACTGATTCGCTTGCACTACTGCATTCTGTAGATTACATGCACCGCCACCAATCCATTCAAATACTGAAAAAACCATGCCCCATTATTCTCAATCCATCTGACATACCAAACAACGCGAACACGTAGCGCACATTTTCAGTGTAATTGGTAATGCAATTGAAGCAGAGTCGGGTTCCACTGAGTAATAAAGTCGTACACATGGAATAAGAAGGAAGACCACCTGATGAGGACTTGCCGAGCGCCTAGCTTGAGAAGAGAGTAGACAGGCTTGAACGAGATGACGGCCCCGACCAGGCGAGAGAGCGGCGTCTCTCCCGCCCATTTCGGCCTCTCCAGCTGTCCTTTCTCGTACGCCACCTCCACGGCGGACGACGAGGATGACGCCGCAGCTCTGGTCGCCAGAATTCTTGCTCTCTTGCCGTTGCTCCTGGTTCTTGCATCGTGCCCACTTGCCGGCGAAGCGAGATAGAGCTTGTGGGCGTTCGCATACAACGCCAACGCCATGGGAGTACTCACAGAGGAAGAGAGAGAGAGAGAGAGAGAGAGAGAGAGAGTGAAGATGCAGACAGGAGGAGGGCGAGGACCCAGAAGCCGCACGGTGTCAACTGTCTAATGCGTTGTCTGCGTGGCGTCGTAATCTAGTGGAGCAATAGTGCGTTGACACGTGGACGAGAGGGGATTCTTGATGATTTTCCATGTGCGGTTATCTTTCTGCTTTCAGTAATTCGACCAGCGAAAAAACACCCGAAGAAGGAAAAAAAATTGATCTTTTATGTCCGAAAATCGTCCCTTTTTTTTTTCGTTCTTTTTTTCTTTTTGGAGTTAACTACACTTTCTAATACCCGAACCATCCTAATTCTAGTTGCTGTGCAACTAAAATTATCTCTTCTTTGTTCACAGCAGGATATGCTTTTAATTCTTCAAAGAATTCGACATTTGACAAGCAAATCACGCTCGATTTCATCACCAGACAGACGAAAACCCTGGTCGCTGATGCTGATTAAAGTTAAAATAGAACTTAGCCGAAATAAGCAGAATTTGAGAACAATAAAGTCGAGACGGAACACACTGTGCACGCTTGCTCATAGAAGTTGCTCTAAACAGATCAGCCACTTGGAGCGACAATAACAGGAGCATTACATCTTGACTCTAGCATCCGCCAGAGTTCACATTGGAAAACATTTCTAAAGGCATCTAATATCTTCATTTGGAAGACGCCAGGAAGTCTCATTCGTCGAAATCATGTCAAAGTCGACCAAGGGACTTGCTGAGACATTCAGTCCGGTGGAGATCATCTAGCAGGCTGCGATCTTTAGATGTGCTGTTGAGTCTCGACACCAACTTGGCTCCCCAGTTTTTCCCATAGCGATCTGCCCGATTCTCTTATGGTACTCACACTGTACTAACCACCCCCTCAAGCAATCTAGTCTCTGCGGTCGAGGCGGTCTTTGTTTGCCAACGTTCCAAGTCTTGGCAAACTAAATTCGTAACTTGAGGTGAACACCTGCAGAACAAACATGCATAGACCGTCCGGACGTGGTGGCAGATGGGAGCTAACTCCTGATGATTATCACCAGTTTGCTGACGCGACATCAGAACACTTGACCACTTGAGTCGGGATGAAATTCCACACCCATCGGGGAAAGTTATGTTTATTCCACTGATCGCTTCACAACTGCTCGAGATTCCTGGCATCTATATGCTGGATAGGCAGCCGTAGCTTGATGAGTGTCCATTAACAGAGAATTATCTATTTTGACGAGGGTCCATTAGCCAGTCGTGCATTATCCATCCAGGAAAACTTTCTGTACAACAGATCCGACACCCAACTATAATTTCCCTAAATTATTTCAAAGTACCAACGATGATCCAGTTGGTTATAGCTTCAGGCACAAAACATCTTTACAAGCTCACCTCACTAAAGAAGGAAGAAAAGAACACATGGAGCTTTATCAGCACTTATGATGCAGCTCTTACCGAAGGATGTTCCGTGTACTATAGAAGTCAGACTATCACGGAAGTTGAATTTCTCTAGCTTCTTCAAGATCTTTCACAACAGGATAATTAAGCCCTTCTCCTCTTGTCCGACACTGAGGGCCTTGGAGACTCCTCTGAATTAGAGAACTGATCGACCATTGAACAAAGGGCCAAACGGAGAGAGCTTGAAAGAACCTGACACAATGTCTTATCTCCTTCATGTCTTGTCAGCTCCATAATACTTTTCATCCTTCCTTCAAGGGTGGCAACCTCTGCACTCAACACGATCAACCCGAGGTCGACAAGCATTCGCCTTAGATTGGAGAGAAGGCCAGGTCTGTAGTCACAACAAAGTGATGCCTTGATCGTTTCAAATTCTAAATCCACTACTTCACCCTGTTCTTGCTCCACCTTTATTTCATCAGCATCTGTTGGTATCACATACTGCCGCATGGCTTCTTCGGCATTTCCTTTCAGCTTTCTTAAGTGGTTGACAACCTCGGCAAGCAGCGCTGCTTTGTCCATCTGTGACATCCAAATTTGCAATTTAGCTAACATTCCCATGAATCTTAAGTTACAGGAACACTGGAAATACAAAGTGACACTCTGAATGCAAAAAAGACCAGTGATTCACCACACATTCAAGTTTCAGAAACAGAAAAAACCCAGTTGTCTCGCCAGCCAATAGAGCAAAAATCTATTTATAATGGATGTTGGGGGTACACAACTTTTGAAGGGCAGACTCTTTCTATTTTGCGCTGGCAGGGAGAATCCATTTGAAATGACTTCTTTCACTACTACTTTACAGATAACTATACCGCATTCCACAGAAATGACTACTTTGAAATGTGGCCGTTTGTCCATTTTCAGGAGAATCTCAGTATGTCAAAGACGATAATTAGAGCACTGCCCGAGCCATTTCTCAACAATCAACACATCAAGTCCGATTAACACGGATCGAAAGGACTCCTTTTAGACTGCTTCTGATCATGTATATCTTAACATTCAATAGACAAAAAAAATATTTTCGAGTGGTGCTCGTCTGGTAGCTGAACTCATCATACTAAATAAGAAACATGTCAGCACAAGTAACACAAACTCCTGTCAACACTTTCGTTAAAAAAATCCTGAGAAAACTTCAGACAGTAGCAATAATGTTATAAGCACCGACGTGTTCCTAAAAAATCATGCCCTTTCTTTTGACAATTTCCCCAAGTCGCCCTTGGGAATTCAAACAGTCAACATCATCGGACCAGCTAAAACTGGTAACGCCTCAAACCAACAACCACAGAAACTGCAACAATCTCTACCTTCTTTGCCTCGGGAACTAGCCCACGAAGCGTGTCGAGATGCGCGTTGATCCTCGCTCTCCGCCGTCTCTCCGCCTCACTGTGATTCTTCAGGGCATCAACATTCCTCTCGGCAGGCGGCGTTTTCCTCTTGGCGCTCACGGAGGCCTCGACGAGCTCTCCTCTCTCGCTGTTCAGCACCAACGACGAATACGACGACGACCCATTTCTCTGCAGTGCTCTAATCCCAGGCTTAACCCGAGGATCATCGCTCAAGACCTCGAAATCCGAGTCGTTCATCCTCGAGCTCGAACCCGCTAGAAGTAGGATCTCACAGAGAGAAGAATCACCACCACTGTGAACCAGCAACGGCTCTAATAAATCTTGAATATGGATCAAGTCGAAAAACGTAAAAATCGAGACTTTCTAGCTCGACTCACTCTAATCGATTCTGGGCAGAGAGGAAAGACGAAAATGGTTGCTCGACCAGGAAGAAATCCGACAACTGTTGCACGAGTTCTCTTGGGTCCGAAGTCTGGACTGTTGTTCATCAAGCCATGTGAAGGATCGAGGCTTGTCTGTGGAGAGTTCTTCACCTCACTTGCAGCACTGACAATTACAGAACGTGGTCCACGGGGTCGCAACCAATACACTCGCTTCCGAATGGAGCCAAACCAGACCAAACCTCGCTCGGGTCCACTTTCTTGTCCTACGTTTGCTTTTGCCTTTTGTTATTGTCTCACCGTTTTTTTTTTTTACATTTTCTATCCATCTGTTTCTCGTTCTGCGTTCCGTTCAATCTTTGTCTGGTACTTCTTTTCCTTTTGCTTCCCCTCCGTGACGAAATTTTCCTCTGCGCCGGTCGAATAATCTCCACTTTTTCAACTTTAGGTTGGGACATTTCTGTGTCACTCCTGAATTTCTTGGATACGAGCTTGATGTGATTTGTTGGATGGTCTGTTTTCTTTTCCACAGTAGCCTTTGAATTACAACTTCTTTAGAATTTGTTAGCATTTGAAGTTTAGTTGTTGATTTTATTCGCATTGTTAAAGACAAGCTTTTGCATTGAATTTGAAGTATAATATTTGAGAGTTTCTTTCTATACGCTTTAGCATGTTGCGGCTTCCTGTATGTATGCAAGTTTTACTTGTGTGCAAATTACGATTTGCGTTATCCTTGTTTTAAAGGCGTCATGGATATTATATTTGGTCAGTTGTGCGAAGGGGTAGCTTGGCACAAAGTAACTTTGGATGCAACCATCTCACCGGCAAAGATTGGGAGGTGACATAGCCTGAGAGTAACTCGGCAAGTTATAGAATGACGATGGAATATGACCAATATATTCAGTCAAAAGGCTGAATGTAACAATTACTCGGTTAGAAGCTCTTGGCTTTAAGAGAAAACCGACCAGGATGACAAAGGAGCACCAAAAGTGGTCATTAGTTTAATATCGAAGATGGCACACCATTTGCTGTTTAGTATAATCAAGCTTGCACCTGAAGAAATGTGTAAAGTCAAAGGATTATATCATGCAAATTAAAAACGCGATAACCTAATTACACAAATAGTATGAAGTATAGGACCAACCAAAAAAAGTAATAATAACATGAAGTATAGAATTACATGGAATTACATCCTCAAAAAGTATAAAATTCTTAAGAGACCTCCCTCTTTCCTTTTAATTCTGAGTGTGCAACTCGGTCCCTCCTCTCTTTTTGATTAAGCCTTACTTTGTTTCTTTTGAAGGTAAAAAATCGCAGGATCAAAAGCGATGATTCACATAAAGTAAGTCAATTAAAATTAGATCTAGTGTTGATACAACATGAATTGTCACGTAATTGAGTGGCTTTTGAAGCATGAGATGATGCAATCGTTCAGATATCTTTTTCACCAATGAAATTCCCAATCATTATCGTGATTTAGCAACTGTGATTAGGAATTTATGAGGTCTAGAACTATAGTTGTATCATATTAAAGAGAAAAATGAGCGTTTTCCTCGCCGAGTAACGCACGTCTCTACTGCGCCCACTTTCTCTGAAGCTTATTTTGTCCTCATCGATGATGAAAAAAGCAAAAATGTCAGCTCGCGGACCAAGATCCACATTAATGAAATCAGTCTGCCCCTTAGCAACAAAGTGTGTTATATACCATTTGTGACTTAATTCAACTAAGAAAGTTCCATTTGTTTCACAAAAATAAATAATTTTTAAAATATTTTTCAATAAAATAATCATTTATATCGCTTAATATAATTGATCGATGAAAAATATTTTTATTATCGATAATATATTTTTAAGTACGATATTTTTTTTTCATTCATTCATTTTTTAATAAAAAATATAAGTGATCATTTTTAAATAAATATTTTAAAATTATTTACTTTTGACACAGTAGTGTTCATGCTTTTCGTGGACATGGTCCCCGTTTTTAATTGGTTGAGCTATTACAAAAGTAAAAGGCTCCCTATGCATCACATTCAATGACAACGTGCTCCTCTAGCCTTTTCTTTTCCCTTTTATTTATTTACTTTGTAAATTGGATCTTACTAATAAATATATCCTTAGAAGTTTATTAAGTAAATTGACACAGTAGTGTGCATGTCGGCTGTTTATCATTCACTGTGACAAAGGAAAAAAAAAATTCAAGACGGCATACAGTGCAGCATACTATCCTTGCGTGGACATCTTGTATGAGTGCTATGAAGATGTCGCCAGTGGTTGTGAGATTCGCAGCATCGTACTTGCTGATGGCCCTTTTAAGTAATTTTTTTTTTGATTAATTTCGACTCTCGATTTGATAGAACAAAAGCGTTAAGTGGATGCTCAACCCTTTTCCTGATTAAGATTTTCTTATCATTTTTCTACAGGAAAAAGAAGGTCTACCTGCGTTCCCGACAGGCAAGATAGACTAGACCCACATGTGGAAAGTGGGTGAGAGTGTGCGAGCGGCAAGACCAGCCGGCGAACTTGGCCCGTTGTATCCTTTCACTGCTGGTGTCTTTGTTGCATTGATGATGGCCCAGGTGAGATCTCTTTCTATATCTTGAGTCTCAATTTGGTTGGCTTGGTAATCTTAATGTCAATTTGTATGCCTTACTAGTACAGTTTTACAGCCATAAGCATAGCAATGAAACAGGAGATCCTTCATGGTGTCCTACGATGTATGTTTAGATTGAGATCTGAGATTATCAATGAGAGTGTCATAGAATCGGTCGATTCCTTGAACCCCTTCATGCATGCCCATGCGATTGCCTTTATGGTCGACAACTCTTCGAAGATGGCTCACTCAGTCGAGGAAGTGGGCTCCCTGGTTTGATTACATCCTGACTCAACAAGCTATTTTTGCTGTGGACAGTGGCACCCCGATCAATTGTGACCTCATCAGCAACTTCTTGTCAGATCTGGTGCATGGAGCGATCAAAGTTTGCTCCCGCTTGAGACCTTCGGTTGACATCTCCGTGCCCCCAGATGCAGACTTCGTACGACCTCACCTACACCTATCTGCCAATTGAAGCTTTTTGAGGGTAAAAAGGCTATAAAAATCCAAATCTTACTAATGAGACATTATTCATAAGAACCGTGCCAAATTTCAATACGATCGATTACCCAAGTTCATGAGGATAATTGTTGTATTTATCTAATTAGTCGTTTACTTAATATCTCCTTAATCTGTCTAATATTGATTTGTGCTAATTTAGTGCCGCCAAAAGAATATTAATCAAAGGAAAAAAGAAACCCTAACATGTAGTTAGGTAATTATATTGTTGTTGAACATAATACTTGGGTCCACTCCAGACATCTAGTATTGAATTATATAGCTTGTATAAATTCGATACGTTTTGCACTTATTTTATTGGACAAACACTATAGGCTAGGACAAATATTACTGCCTAACACCCATTTCGATACCGATATCAATGTAAAATAATAAGAACCCTAGGGAGCTAATTTTCAACTTGACTATTTTTAGGAGTCTCCTCTTCTTTAGTTGGCAAAAATACATAGCTTCCCTGCTTAGTTACACATTTTTTTAATTGACTTTAGCAATTCAAATGTTCAGCCTTCCTTTCCGGGTAATACACACTTTTCTTTATAAAAAAAAAAATCACTTATATTTAAGTACTAAAGTAACTCATTTGAGTATCTTCTATGTTCTATATCTCAAATGCCATAGAATAGGGCATGGATCTTTATAGATGCTAATGATGTACAGGCCGGACTCCTCCAATGTCAAGCTCCTCCGATGGTTGTGGATCCGTGCAAGAGAGAGAGAGAGAGAGAGAGAGGGAGAGAGCCGTCTAGGGTTTTTCTTAGGAGGAACCTTCTATACTCGTGATAATTTTTGTGGGGAAGATAAAAAGAGAAAGAAAGTGGAGTGGTTGAAGAACTCATTTATTGTTAAGCCATGCCTTAACAAAAAGCAGTAATTTGGTACTGCGTATATGTTGGGTGTGGAAAATGAGTCACTTGAGGGACATCGTAATCCACTATTGAAGAATTATACGCGACACTGAAATTTATAGTGTTTGTGATGAAACATTTTCTTTTCAAAACTATAACATATAGATAATCGATTGAAAATCTACAATTTGTAATTGATTGATTGAATTTGATCAAAAAGGGTCATTGATAAAAAAATCATGAGTGAAAGTCATACGAGATTTATGGAGTTTCTATCTTTTCAATCCGAAGGCGAAAGACCTAGAAAACGGGATATGTTGGCCGTAGATATCACAATGCTTTTTATGGCAAGTTTTCACCTACTCGATCGATGGAAGATCCGATTTCTGGTCTTTAAAGCCTCGGAAACGACTACCCTTCTGCCAAAAAAAAAAATAAAAAATCAATAAAGATTTTTTTTTTTTTTAAAGCTCGAAAAACGCGAGGGCATCTTCACCACCCTCACCATCCTTATCATTTTCAAAACTCGTGCCCCACGCACGCACGCCGTTGCACACACCCGTGAGATACTTTTCCTCTTATTATTTTTTGTCTAATTTTCACATTGAGCACGTGACTTGAGTCCCAGTTCGAGACGGGTAAATATTCTTTATTGTAGAAAAATATACTACTAAGGATCAACTTAATGAGAGTTATGCATTATAAACTCCACATTACTATATAGCTTCATCGATTTTCCTTATCCTCCTATTGGCAAAGGGGTAAATAAAGTGATTAGTGAAAGCAATAGGGTTCTATGTTTTGCTTCTCACATTTCTTTCTTTTGTCGACGGTGTTTTACAGCCGGTGGCTCCTTAAGTGTGCCGAATGCGTCACCCAAGTAGAGCCGTAGCACTACACTTCAAATGAGAAAAAAACAAGAAGTCGACCCCGCTTGACTTGGCCGCTCTTTAAGTTTGCGTCTTTATATTAGCACTTTGTAATTTTTGTGCCTCGATTCTACATAACAAATTGGAGTGAAAATATCATGTAGTATCAATCTAAAAATGGTATAGCTACTCAAGCTTACTTGAAATCACGTTGCATGTCCATTATTGGGTAAATGTTTAATAAACTTGTCATTGAGATTAAATACGTTATTTCTAAATGCTAGTTAAGAGTGAGCAATGGGAACTATTTGGGCCATGAACCGTGGGGACCGGACCCAACCGGCTGTCCTTTTTCCTTGTATACCCTCTTGCCCTTGCTTTCCTTCTATGGCGTAACCTATCGTTCCCTCTCTGTCCTCCATCATTCTCAAGACCAACATTTATATGGTACAGTCCCAAAATTACCCCTTCCTCTTATATTTCATTACACAAAATAAGCAAAACAAGTAGCTTCTTAAGAGCACACTCTTTCTCTCCCTCTACATGTAACTTCTTAAAAACACGCACTCCTCTCTACTCAAAATCATGAAACCTCCCGTGTAGAGAGCCTCCTCCTCCATCAAGCCGCTGCTACCCGCCATGTTTTTAGAGATTTTCTGCACAAAATACAAGATGCGACTAATTCCATTAGATCACTTAAAAATCAAATCGCCGCTACCCATCATGTTCTACAAAATACAAGATGTGACCAATTTCATCGGACCGCCTGAGAATCGGTCTGGCTCCTGATACCAAAAACTGAGAACCTATCCCTGTTATTGAGTGGGATCAGATTGGACCGAGGACCGATCATCCCTAATATTGACGAGTTTTAAGGGAACCCGAACTGGCGATACTGGATCGGGTCATTTGTTACCCGACCCGCATCCAATCGCCTGGTTCTCCTCCATCCACTGGAATCCCTCGACTATAAAAGGCCTGCGAAAATGAGCAGCCTTTTCGACTTTCTCCTCTCCATCCCTGCCAGCAGCCTCGCCGCGCCTGCTCTCTTTCCTCGCTCTCCAGCTCTCGACAATGGCGGCGGCGACCTCCTTCTCCCCATCCCTCTCCGCCGCGGCCTCCTCGAAGTCCCTCAAGGCCCTCGCCAAGCCCTCCCCGGCCGGCCTCAGCCTCGGGTTCCTCTCCTCGTCCTCCAGCTCCTCCCGGGCCCTGAGGGCCGCCGCCGCCGCCCCCGCCGCCGCCGGGAATGGCGCCGGCGGCTCGGCCCTGGGCGCTCGCATGGTGTCCGTGCCGGCCGTCAAGCCGCTCATCTCGCTGGATTTCGAGACCTCGGTGTTCAAGAAGGAGAAGGTCACGCTCGCCGGTCACGACGAGGTGGTGTTTGCTGTTCCGATCGTTACGTGTTTACGTAGAAAAGATGAGCTTCGTACGGCTTTCCTCTCAGTGACCGTGCGTTATGGGTAGAGAGTTTTAGGGGACATGGAGAGTGTCGAGCAGAGAAATGATGGGAAGATGGTTTTAGAAATGTGTCTTTTTTCGGCTCCGGTTTCGCTGGCTCGACGTGTTTGTGTTTGTTCTTGTTTTGAATGTATCTGTTTATGTATGGACATCTGGGTAGAAGTTGATTGTTTCGTTATGCGTGCGTACCGTTTGCATTTCTAAGGAAACCGGGTTTGCTTCTTTTTGGGTGTATGATGGAAAAGGATGAAACTTTGCTGCTCTTGATTTTGTCGAAATACCGATTGATTGTTCTGTTCTTCACCCTGTTCCAGTACATTGTGAGAGGAGGAAGGGACTTGTTCCCGCTGCTGCCCGATGCGTTCAAGGGAATTAAGCAGATTGGTGTTATTGGTTGGGGTTCTCAGGTACCATCTCTCAGCTCTTTCCTTTCGTTTCTGACTTTTGTTCCGTCGGTTTAGCTGCTTTATTCGATGTTCTATCATGATTTTGGCAATTTCTCTTGTCTACTTTTGGGGCGTTATGTGGGCTTCAGCTTCAGAGGTCTTTGAAGTAGTTCTTTATTGTGCGAAGTTTCTGTATAGTGACAGAGGAGAATCTTGGTTTTATCCTCCGAACTATCAACTGGAAGGAACTTCATTAAACCTTGGTTTTTGAATTTCCTTCCTTAGAAAAAATTAACTTAGATTAGGTGGTTCGGCGCACTGTGAGAGTTATGGTACATCCATCGGACATTTGCGTAGTGGCTTTTCTGTTGGCTATTCTGCTATATCATAAAAGAGCTGATGTGGTTGCTAAGCTGAGTTATTGCATAACTGGAAAGGAGAGACATAACCCACGGGCTGTGTAATCTTGGGAGGTATTAGAGTGTCTAGGAAGGTTGTGAAATCCATACTCTTTCCAGTAGAAGTGGTAAACAACATATACAAAATGGGTTTCCTCTTCCAATCTTTGCGTTGAGTTTGGTTATAACATCTTCACATTCTGTGCATACTTGGTTTTTGTATTTACCATCTGTTAATGAGGGTACTTTTCTAGGGTCCTGCTCAAGCCCAAAATCTGAGAGATTCTCTGGCTGAAGCGAAGTCTAATATCGTGGTTAAGGTAATATTTCTCTTTAGGCTATGTAAATAATTTTAAAAAGGTTGGTGGTCACAATCAATCCCTTCGCTGTTCCACAGTTCTTGACTCTCATTTTAATTGGAAAGTTCACCTCACCATATCATTTTTACAGATCGGACTCAGAAAAGGTTCCCGATCTTTTGCTGAAGCTCGTGCTGCAGGATTTTCTGAGGAGAATGGGACACTGGGTGATATATGGGAAACCATTTCAGGAAGTGATCTTGTGTTGCTACTGATTTCTGATGCTGCACAGGTTTGTAACATTTGTTTAATACTGATGAAACTAGGCCAAGAAGCTGTAACTTTGCACTTGGCTTCCACCACTGTCCCTAGAGTCCTAGACTACTTTATTTTCTAAGTTCTTTCCTCTGTTTTCTGAATATCCAATTCCATGTAATGCCGCAGGCGGATAACTATGAGAAGGTGTTTTCTCATATGAAGCCAAACAGCATCCTAGGTCTGTCCCACGGGTTCCTTTTGGGGCATTTGCAATCTATTGGACTTGACTTCCCGAAAAACATCAGCGTGATTGCTGTATGCCCCAAGGGAATGGGTCCCTCTGTAAGGAGACTCTATGTCCAAGGCAAAGAGATAAATGGTGCTGGAATCAATTCCAGTTTCGGAGTCCACCAGGTGAGCATGCTGAGCAAAAAATATAGTGCCCATTTCTTCCCAACCACTTAAGCAAAAATGGGAGACTTAAGTTTCTTAAAAGGTGCTAATTGTTTCTTGAATACAGGATGTTGATGGAAGAGCCACTGACGTTGCCCTTGGTTGGTCAGTTGCACTTGGTTCTCCATTTACATTTGCCACAACTTTGGAGCAGGAGTACAAAAGTGATATCTTTGGGGAGCGTGGTGAGTTTAGCTCCTGGCTTACTTAATTGGGATGAATCCTAAATAAGATAAGATATCTATTGACAATGACGGATATCAGTTCTGTGGATTTCTGTGTTGCAAGTATGTGAATGATGCTTGATTTGTGCTGACCTTGCTCTTAGGCATTTTACTTGGTGCTGTTCATGGAGTTGTGGAATCCCTGTTCAGAAGGTACACTGAAAATGGAATGAGCGAAGATCTGGCATACAAAAATACTGTTGAGTGCATAACTGGCATCATATCGAAGACCATTTCCACACAGGTTGCTTATTGGTGATAAAATTGATAGCTGCTCTTTTCTATTTTCCCTTACTCTTGGATGCCACTGATGCCATTGTTATAGAGATGTGTGTGGCCAGTTACTTGGTCAATGAGTTTAATTTTGTTTTCTGGTCATTTTCTCAACAGGGCATGTTGGCTGTTTACAATTCCCTGTCTGACGAAGGAAAAAAAGAATTTGAGAAGGCATATAGTGCATCGTACTATCCTTGCATGGACATCTTGTATGAGTGCTATGAAGATATTGCCAGTGGTAGTGAGATTCGCTGCGTTGTACTTGCTGGACGGCGCTTTTATGTATGATTTTCTTTGATAAATTTTGACTTTCAATTTGATAGAACAAAAGTATAAAGTGGATGCTCATCCATGTTCCAGATTAAGATACTCTTGTCCTTCTCTACAGGAAAAGGATGGTCTACCTGCTTTCCCGATGGGCAAGATAGATCAGACTCGCATGTGGAAAGTGGGTGAGCGTGTCCGAGCAGCAAGACCAGCTGGTGACCTTGGCCCATTATGTCCTTTCACAGCTGGTGTCTATGTTGCATTGATGATGGCCCAGGTGAGGATCTCCTAATATATCTTGGAGCTCAATTTGGTTGGCTTGGTTATCTTAATCTCATGGAAGATGAACACTTCCCACGCTAGTTCTTCAGTTTCCGAGGTTTCAAGGGTCTTCTACTTGTATTGAATTTTTTCAGTTGGTTAGCAGACATCTTAAACCGCTGTATTTTCTCATCTGGACAGAAATGTGCTCTATGGCTTGCTTTAATCTACTGCATGCACATCTAGATTCTTTCATGTGCCTTACTAGTACAGTTTTACAACCGTAAGCATAGTAATTAAACAGGAGATCCTTTATTCATTGTAGCGTCTTACTCTTGTGAAGTGTACTGTTTGTTCAGATTGAAACCTTGAGGAAGAAGGGACACTCCTACTCTGAGATCATCAATGAGAGTGTGATAGAATCCGTTGATTCTTTGAACCCCTTCATGCACGCCCGTGGAGTCTCTTTTATGGTCGACAATTGTTCGACCACAGCTCGTCTTGGGTCAAGGAAGTGGGCTCCCCGATTTGATTACATCCTGACTCAACAAGCTTTAGTTGCTGTGGACAATGGTACCCCAGTTAACCATGACCTCATCAGCAACTTCTTGTCAGATCCAGTGCATGGAGCAATTGAAGTTTGCGCACAGTTGAGACCTACAGTCGATATCTCTGTGCCTCCAAATGCAGACTTTGTCCGACCTGAGTTGCGGCAGTCTGCCAATTGAAGCTTTGAGGATAAGCAAAAGCGCATGTTTTCATGTGGTACTTGTGTTTGAGGGAGTTGTATCGTGCATCTAAGTAGGTTATGTGATGTGGGTGACTCCATTGTATTTCCCTGTCTGAATTGCAACAAGTTTGTGCTGGTTGAGCTAATGACAAGTCATGAACCATTTTGCCCTATTGATTTTGACTAATAACTTCTTCACCTGGTAGTTCAGTGAACTTTCTTAGATGTCAATCGTTATAATCTTTTTGCTCGAAGGTGAGCTATATTTGTTTGCATACTGCTTATTGACATTGATGTGATCTCAACAAACAGGAGTTTCTTCAAATGAGAGGATGGAAACCCGAGCTGTATTAGCCTGATTTACGATGAAATGTCATGCTATGGTGACAACGATTTAGTCATATCGAGGGTGGGCTACGTAGATTCTATCTAGTATTGGGCTACCTGATTATCGTGCTTAAAGTTGTTGAATAGGTTACCTTAAAAAGGAGAGAAGTCGTCTAATGGGTGTCATTGTGAACAAGTGATTACTATTAGTGATCGCTTGCGTTGATGTCCTGCGAGTATTGCGAAGATTGAAGCTCTTTGTTTTGAATATGCAGCTTGATTTCTTTGCACTGAGCTTGCATATGTAGCTTGATTTGGAGCTTAAGCATGCTTTCATTGCTATACCACAAATGCCTTCCTTGGCATCGACATTCCTCTGCATCCTTACGAATCCTTCCTCGCCCCATTTCGTGCCCCATGAATTCTTCAACAGCTGAAACCTGGCTCCGTCACCGCTTGTCCCGTATGCAGTGGCAGCGATGCCATGGTCAGAATGGGTCCCACAAGCTCCTGTGAGCATGTCACTCGAAGAAAATTGGAACTAGAAGTAAATCTTGTACGAATTTGTTGCTTTTTTATTACATGATGTAAAGATTTTCTACTGGTGTGTTTATTACGTACTTTCATCTTGTGAAGTAAATTAAGTGCATCTATATGCTGTGCGATTGGAAAGTAATATTGAACTTTCGTATGTCTCCTTGTTCTTTTTTTTTTTGGTCTTTATGTCAACTTGTTCAAAAAGTACGAAACCAAATTGAGCTTGGCACCACTAACCAAATGTTTAAGGCCCTTTTATTTTTACACGAGGTATCCTAACCTTTCGGCTGACACTAAAGGCTATCTAGTCAAAATTAGTCGGAATGACTAAATGACACTAGGCCTGAGGATTAAATCGACATTAATACAAGGTTTATAATTTTTTTAATACTTTTCCCGCTACCTTGGTTTGCAGGTTTAGGGACAATGGATCTTGTAGATAAATTATGGACCTATCATTTATTTAAAGCTGCATGGAAAGTGCAAGACTTTCCATCAGGACAGATTATCGGGCAAGTCGATGAATCCACCTCCGAATTTGTTGTACGATCCAAAACATTAGGACTATAAATTTGATTTTCAATCTTAGGATTCTGTGTGCTCCCTTCCCAAACTGATTCACTTAGCTCTTCTCCTTCACTCCTGACATAGCCAGCGACGTTATGGGATCGTTTAGAAACCAATATTTCATTATGGTGCCTTTGGTCTTCCTTTTGGGAGCTTTGGGCTCATCAAGCCGCCGGTCGCACCCTCCAGCTAGACAATCCCACGTACGAGATGCATGGGCAATGGATGGCCCGTTACAGGCGTGTGTACAAGGACGTGGAAGAGAAGCAAAGCCGTTTCGAGATATTTAAGGCGAATGTACGAGGTATCGAGTCGTTCAATCAGGCAAACGACAAGCCTCACAAGCTCGGCGTCAATCAGTTCGCCGACCTCACGAATGAAGAATTCAAGGCAAGGAACCGATTCAAGTCGCACATGTGCTCCACCGAGGCCGCTTCTTCCAAGTACGAAAACATCACCGCGGTGACTTCTAGCATGGACTGGAGAAAGAAAGGAGCCGTGACACCAGTCAAGAAACAAGGCCAATGTGGTAAGTAGATGGAGATTAGTTCATGAATTGCCTTCGCCAATCTATTTGACCTTCTTAGAGCAAGGATGTTGTTGAAACCCCAAATGTTGTCATGGTATCTTCTCCACGAATGTCTGTTGTTCTGATTTGAATGTCCTGTTTCCGTTGAAAAAATGTAGGATGTTGCTGGGCCTTTTCAGCCGTGGCAGCTGTGGAAGGAATCAATGAAATAACCACGGGTAAGTTGATTTCTCTCTCCGACCAAGAGTTGGTCGGCTGCGACGTCGGTGACCAGGACCAGGGATGTGAAGGCGGCAGGATGGACAGCGCATTCCAATTTGTTGAGAAGCATGGCCTCACAACTGAGACGAACTATCCTTACAAGGGCATTGACGGCAAATGCAATGTCGAATCGGAATCCAACCATGCCGTGACCATAAAGGGCTATGAAGACGTCCGGGCCAACAGCGAGGAGGCATTGCTAAAGGCAGTTGCTAACCAGCTAGTTTCTGTGGTCATCGATGCTGGAGGATTCGAGTTCCAATTCTACTCAAGCGGCGTGTTCACCGGCGCTTGTGGGACCGAGTTGGACCACGGTGTTACCGCCGTTGGATACGGGACAAGCGATGATGGCACCAAATTTTGGCTGGTGAAGAACTCGTGGGGCGAGGATGGGGCGAGCAAGGATACGTGAGGATGCAGAGAGATGTCAATGCGAAGGAAGGCCTCTGCGGCATCGCGATGGAGGCCTCTTATCCTACCGCGTAGATTTTAATGAGCCACCTATATGTGTGTACTGTAAATATGGTGAAGCTTTTCAGTTCAAGGCCTTGTTTTACACTTCTGCTTGACATGCTGCAGATATATACATCTGTATGTACTAGTGTGTTTTTAAGAAGTGATGTTTGAACTTCCGACTTGAAAAATCTTCTTGTTGAAGAAACTTAGGATGAAATTCAACTGGGTGCGGCTTCATAACGCGAACAAGATAAACTTGCGAGGTACATCTATCTCGATACATTATCGAGAACGATTTAAAGCTGCCATGTCAAATTACATAAAATTTAAGACGACTCATTCCGCATGCAAAAATTTAGCAACCAGCGTGCAATGAAGGATTGAAGAGGAGCATGTGAGAATTCGTGAAATCTTTAGTCCGAAGAAGAGACCCTTCCTTTCAAAGAATCAATGTTCGAAGTGGCTTTGTTTGTGTTTTGACTTGTGCCTTTATTAAACCTGAAAGCTGCTGAATCTTCCGGCAAACAATTATAGGGAAAATAAATGATTTTTAGGTTGAAAAATTACCACGGAAGTCTTAAGCTTATTACATTAGTACCAATTAAGTTTTAAACCATGTTGGGTCTCAAAACTTTTCACTTTTCAGTCATGCTCAAGACAAACTTCACATCCTGCTCCAACCACCTCATTTACTGTCATCCAATTGCTGTGGAGTCAGCAGATAAAGAGCTCAAAACAAGCACTAGATTCTCGGATAGATCATGAATCTCCTCACATGCAAGATCCAAACTACATCCCCTTCTCCAAGATCCGGTCACCCTCTATCTAGCTCATCGAATTTTGAAAAAAGATTAAAAAAGAAACAGATGGTATATGTCCAGTTCGCATCAAGGTCGCCATGTTTGGTCGGGCCGTGACTGACATTAAGCTCTGACGTGAGAGGCAAGACGGCGATCTCTCACCAACCTTTGTCACGCTGATCTTCCTTTTAGGAGCTTGGGCCTATCAAGCCTCCTTGTGCCGCGACCTCCGGCACCAGCACGACGGTCCCATGTACAGCAGGCATGAGAGCAATGGATGGTATGGAAATGGCCGCGTTACAAAGACGGCCAGGAGCGGCAAGGACATTTCGAGATTTCGAGGAGAGAGCGCAGCGCGCCGATTCATTTAACCGAGCGATCGACAGGCCTTACAAGCTAGGGAGTGAACCGAATGACAGGCCTCACAATGAAAGCGTTCAAGGCCACGAGGAAAGGATTCAAGAAAAACATTTGCAGATCCACAGTAGTTCGGACCGTCTTTATTGCTCCCTCAATGCTTGTCAAACGATAATATGCAGGATGTTGTCGGGCGTTTCCAGCCGTCCCTTGCCGCGGACGGGGTAGCAGACATTTCTGCGGGTAAGTTGATTCCTTTGTCTGAGTAGGAGTTGGTCGGCTGTGATGTCGGCGGCGAGGATCAGGGCTGGGAAGGCGGTTGAATGGATGGCGCATTCCAATTCATCGAGAAACACGGTCTTACGGCGGCGAAGTATGGAAAATGCAACATGAAAAACTGAAGCCAATCTTGCCCTAACCATCAAGGGCTACGTTGATGTCCCTGCCATCAGTGAGGAAGCACTGATGAAGGCCGTCGCAAATCAACCGGCCTCCGTCTTCGTCGCTGCCATGGACACCAGAGCGTTTGAGACTATTTACTTATAAAAAAACTGGTTGTTTTCTCCAGCATTTTTCAGATATACGGACATGAGTTTCGTTTTGACGGAATAAAAATCTCTAACTCTCAATTCGATGTAATGTGAATAATCTATAGTTTATCCAACCGTTCTTTATTTGGAGAAAATTGTACTAATAAGGATCAACTTAATGACAGTCATTTATTGTCGGTCACTCAAGCGTGCCAAACATGTAATCCAGATAAAATCGAAGCAATATACTTTAAAAGAAAAAAACTAAAATGACCCCTCTTAACTTGGCCGCCTTTTAAGTTTTTGCGTCGATTCATATGAACGGGAGTGAAGATATCAGGCAGAAAAAAAAAAATCATAAACTTATTGTATTGATATCAATTAAGGTTTAAACCTTTATATGACTAGAAGTTTTAGGATTAAACCGGTACAATTAAAAGATTTAATTGGGCATTGTACAATAGATTTATGATTTTTTGGAATATTATCATTTTTTGCAAGTGATATAAATAATCATTTTTAGGAAAATTGTACCATCCAAATCATTCACCATTTTCATAACAAACGGAGCCTATGTCTGGCTTCTTCCTCCTTGGCAGATTGCGTAAAAGACGAAATTAGAGCAATAAAATATTTGTCATTCTCTATAATCACCTCTATTTTTCGCATCCTTTTCCTCATTGTGCTACAGTCTTCGGGCGAGCAGAACACTCAATGGATCTAACTAAAATGGTTTTCTATCATCCATGAAGGATCGTTGCTGCGGATAACCGTGTCAACTCTATTGGTAAATAAATGTAAAATCCGCCAATCCTTTTTTCTAATGAAAATTCAAAACGCCCTTTGTCTGGATGCGCTATCAGCAAAAAATATTTAATCCTTAAAAGCAAACGGAGAAGAGAGCTCCCGTAGTGTAATGACGTGGCATACGCAATCGTACGTATTTTTGAGAATTTTTTTGTATAATCTAAGCGTATGTTATGTAGAATGACTAACTTTAATGTCAGCAATTTTCGACTTAAATTAATTGGATGTATCCGATTGGTACTAATATGAAAATATTTAGAATTAAATTGATTTAATTGAATGGCTTATTATTTAATTGGTACCAATGCAATAATTTTGGCATTTTGTGATACTTTTCCAATGTAAAAACCAATGATTTTGCAGGTAATTATCTGCTAGAAAATTCGGCAGCTTTCAAACAAGCCACTTCGAACTTCGATTCTTTGAGAGGAAAAGTCCGTTCTTCGGACTGAAGATTTAATGAATTCACACATATTCTTCTTCAATCCTTCACTGCATACTGCTTGCTAAATTGTCGCATGTGGAATGAGTCATTTTAAATTTCATGTATTTCGACTCGACATCTTTAGATCGTTCTCAATAGCGTATCGGGATTGATGACTTTCGCAAGTTTTTCTTGTTCGAGTTGTGAAGCCGTACCCAGTTGAATCTCATCCTAAGTTTCTTCAACAAAAAGATTTTTCAAGTCGGAAATTCAAACATCACTTCTTAAGAACACACAACTAGTACATATGGATATATGCCTGCAGCATGTCAAGCATAGGTATAAAACGAGGCCTTAGAACTGAAAAGCTTCACCATTTTTACAGTACACACAGATATGTGGCTTCATTAAGATCTACGCGGTAGGATAAGAGGCCTTCATCGTGATGCCGCAGAGGCCTTCCTTTGCACTAACGTCTCTCTGCATCCTTATGTATCCTTTCTCGCCCCATTCCTCGCCCCACGAGTTCTTCACCAGCCAAAATTTGGTGCCATCATCACTTGTCCCGTATCCGACGGCGGTAACACCGTGGTCCAACTCGGTCCCACAAGCCCCGGTGAACACGCCGCTAGAGTAGAATTGGAAATCGAATCCTCCGGCATCGATGGCCACGGAAACTGGCTGGTTAGCAACTGCCTTTAGCAATGCCCCCTCGCTGTTGGCGGGAACGTCTTCATAGCCCTTTATGATCACGGCACGGTTGGATTCCGATTTGACATTGCATTTGCCGTCCGTGCCCTTGTAGGGATAGTTCGTCTCGTTTGTGAGGCCGTGCTTCTCAACAAATTGGAATGCGCTATCCATCCAACCGCCTTCGCATCCCTGGTCCTGGCCACCAACGTCGCAGTCGACCAACTCTTGCTCGGAAAGAGAAATCAGCTTACCTGTGGTTATTTCATTGATTCCTTCCACAGCTGCCACGGCTGAAAAAGCCCAGCAACATCCTACATTTTTGCAACGGAAACAAGACACTCAAATCAGAACAACAGACATTCTTGGAGAAGATACTATGACAACATTAGGGGTTTTAACATCTTGTCTCTAAGAATCTCGAATAGATTGATGAAGGCAATTCATGAACTAGTCTCTATCAACTTACCACATTGGCCTTGGTTCTTAACCTGTGTCACAGCTCCTTTCTTTCTCCAGTCCATGCTAGAAGGCACCGCAGTGATGTTTTCGTACCTGAAAGAAGCGGCCTCGGTGGCGCACATGTGCGACTTGAATCGGTTCCTTGCCTTGAATTCTTCATTCGTGAGGTCGACGAACTGATTGACGCCGAGCCTGTAAGGCTTGTCGTTTGCCTGATTGAACGACTCGATGCCTTGCACATTTGCCTTAAATATTTCGAAACGGCTTTGCCTTTCTTCCACATCCTTGTACACACGCCCGTAACGGGCCATCCATTGCCGATGCATCTCGTACATGGGATCGTCTCGCTGGAGGGTGCGACCGGCGGCTGGATGAGCCCAAGCTCCCAAAAGGAAGACCAAAGGCACCAGAATGAAATATTTGTTTTTAAACGATCCCATGACTTGGCTAGCAATGTTAGGAGTGAAGGAGAATAGCTAAGTGAATCACTTCGGGAGCACACAGAATCTTCAGATTGCACCTCAAATTTATAGTCCCAATATTTTGGATCGTACGACGAATTCGGACGTGGATTCATCGACTTGCCTGATAATCTATCCTGATGGGTGCATCGAATTAATCGGATGAATTAGCTTTAATTAAGAGAAGCAGTAATCAATCATCGACGTGCCAGAGAGGATGTTCCGAGTAGACTTAGCTTGTGAGATTCATGTCTGGAGGCTTACTTTGTTTCTGTGCGAGGGCTGGTAATTTGGACTGTGTGCTTTTATTTCAGCGTGCTTTATTGTCTTTTTGGGCCAATTCGTAGAGCATGTTCAGTCACTACAATAATTTCTCACATCAAACGAAGCAAACGATGACTTTTGAGAGGACGATAGACATTCATCAGTATAAACTCGGATGACTTTCCAATTATCGAATATGTGATACTGAGGTGCAACGCTTTGCGCGGCTACAATGTATTTACAAAGGAATAAGATTTTTCACAACATAAGTTGTCCCACCCTAAAGAGAAAATATTCTTAGCCTTTTTAAGAGCCTCTTGACAATCTCTTCGAATGAAGGTATTGAACTTCTTTTATGTGCTTAGTAATCGCACCCTAAAAGGGAAATTTTTCTTAGACTTTTTGGGAAAAGCTATTTCTCACACTATCACGCAATTACCACACCACGGTGTAATCCTCTCTATCACGACCGTGGCCCCCTCCCTCTCTCTCGAACAGACAAACACATGGCGGTTTTTTTGGTTAGAAAACACATGGCGGTTTCACCATAGGTAAATTCATTTAAATTCAAAATGTTGGTAAGTTATGCAAATAAACTTGATAAATTAATGCAAAATTGGTATTTATAAATTATAAAAATATTAGTAATCCCATAAAAAATGTTGCTAAGTTACCAATAAGTTATTTGAAAAAAAAAATTGGGATTGTTTTTTTCTTACCAATAGCTATATATATCCGTAATTTATTGAGATATACTAGCACAAAAAAGATCGGTATTTGTAGGCAGGAGACAAAAGAGTTCCATGCAAACCCAAATAATATTTCAGGTTGAGAATTTCATTTAAGAGTTAGATGATTCGGATATAAATAAAAGTTAATCAGTTAGTACAAAATTGGCAATTTACAAACTATAAAAATTAGTTAGTTTCATTAAAAGTATTAGTAAGTTGTCTAGTTTCCGAGGAAAAAAATTTACTGACAATTTGTTTTTATCAGATAGTTTTTATTTGTTTATTTATATATTTACCAACACTTATTGAAATAGTTAGTACGGAAAAAAATCGGTATTTTGGGGTAGGGGACAATGGAATTCGTATAAGAAATTACCAAAAAAGTCCCAAACCTATTGTTATTTTTCCAAGTCAATCATAAACTTTTTTTTACCAATTCAATCCTAAATCTTTTGCAATTGTGTTGATTCATTCCATTGGCCAATTTTGGCTGGCTATATTGACATGGATATCGGTCATTCGGCTGATGCTGATGTGGACAATATTTTAATAATATTTTAATTTTTTTTTTTTTTTTTCATTTTTTCATTTTTTTTCTTGTTATGATTTTCTTTACTTCCTCCTCCTTCCTCTAACCAGTCACTGCAGGCGACCAGCCATAGGCAAGGCCAGCGAGGGACCTTGCTATCCTCGGGGAAGCCTGGCTATGGCTTGGTGACCTTGCCTAGGTTGATCGCTAAGCTAGCGAGGTTGTCATGCCTTGCAAGAGGTTGCGACCTTGCACGGCCTCTAGCTTGGGTGATCCTTGCTAGCCATGGGTAGATTGTGGCCTTGCCTAGCCATGGTGTGGGCGGCCTTGTCATCATTAGGCGAGGCTCCCCCTCACCGGTAGCCACGGGGGTGAGCCTCACCATTGGCCGGTGAGGTTGACTTTGCCAATGCTTGTCACTATCGGCCAAAGGAAGGAGGAAGGAGGAAGAAGGAGGAAAAAAGAAAAAGAAAAAAGAGAGATAAAGAAAATGAAAATGTAAAAAGAAAAAAAATAATAAAAAATTTTGAAAAAATAAAATATTATTAAAATATTATCCATGTTAACATCGACAAGACAATTATCCACATTAACATCAACCAGACAATTATCCACATTAACATCGACCAGACATCTAGCACCGGTCGACCAAAATTAATCAGATGGATTGAATTGGCACAATAATACGTTTAGGACCCTCCAAAAAAAGGTTTAGAACTGAATTGGAAAGATTATAATAAGTTTAGGACTGTTTTGATAATTTTCCCAATTTTGCACAGACATCGACACCCACCCAAGTGCGATTTGGTATGAATACTAAGCTCAGGTGCTTAGTTGAATTTGGTTTCAGAATTCTCAAATAATTAAAGATTTTCAAATAGGAAATTTCATAGTATTATTACCTTCTAATCACACATACAGGGGAAATTTACAAGCAGCCAGACGCTGTAGGCAATAAAAATAGAAAGCGGGAAATCTTGAGTCTTTACATCACACGAGCTCATCTCCGGTGTAGTGAATTCAGACTCATGCAGTAGGATAAGATGCCTTCATTGCAATGCCACAGAGGCCTTCCTTAGCGCTAACATCTCTCTGCATCCTTATGTACCCTTCCTCCCCCCATTCCGCGCCCCACGAGTTCTTCACCAACCAATACTTGGTACCGTCGTCGCTGGTCCCGTACCCGACGGCGGCGACACCATGGTCCAAATCTGTCCCACAGGCTCCGGTGAACACGCCGCTGGAGTAGAACTGGAACTCAAATCCTCCGGCGTCGATGGCCACAGAAACCGGCTGGTTAGCGACGGCTTTCAGCAACGCCTCCTCGCTATTGGCAGGAACGTCTTCGTATCCCTTTATGGTCACGGCACGGCGTTTTGCATTGCACTTACCGTCCGTGCCTGTGTAGGGGTAATTCATCTCAGTAGTGAGGCCGTGCTTCTCGACGAATTGGAACGCGCTATCCATCCAACCGCCTTCGCATCCTTGGTCCTGGCTGCGGACGTCGCAGTTGACCAACTCTTGCTCGGAAAGGGAAATCAACTTACCTGTGGTTATTTCATGGATTCCTTCCACCGCTGCCACGGCTGAAAAAGCCCAACAACATCCTACATATGAATGGACAATCGAGTTAAAACATGAATATTGTTGGAGCTGCCATAAGAATCATAGGCAGTTTGACTACATATTTACTCAACAAATGTCAAATAGCATCAATAGATTCGATCAGTTTACCACATTGGCCTTGGTTCTTAACAGGGGTCACGGCTCCTTTCTTTCTCCAATCCATGCTGGAAGGCACCGCGGTGCCATTTCCGTACTTGAAAGACGCGGCCTCGGCGGAGCACATGTGCGACTTGAATCGGTTCCTCACCTTGAATTCTTCATTCGTGAGGTCGGCAAACTGATTGACGCTTAGCTTGTAAGGCTTGCCACTTCCCTGATTAAACGACTCAATCTGTCGCGTGTTTGCCTTGAATATCTGGAAACGGCTTTGCCTCTCGTCCATGTCCTTGTACACACACCCGTAACGGGCCATCCATTGCTCGTGCATCTCGTACATGGGATCGTCTTGCTGGAGGGCGTGACCCGCGGCTTGGCAAGCCCAAGCTCCCAAAAGGAAGATCAGAGTCACTAGGATGCAGCATCGGCTTCTCAACGATGCCATGGCTTCCCAAGGACTGTTGGGAGTAAGAGATGGAGAAGAGCTAAGGGAGATAAGTTTGTGAGCACACAGAGTCCTAGATTCGCACCTCAGATTTATAGTCCTCATGTCTTGGACCCGTACGAAGAATCCAAGCGGTGAATTCATCAACTTGACTGACGATCTGTCCTGATGGGCACATCGGATTAGATTTGAATTCGTTTCCATTTGCGTGCCGGAGAGAATGTTCTGTGATGGACTCAGCTCGTGAGATTCATATCACGGAAAGCTCCAAGTTTCTGTTCGTGGGCTGACATATAGGACTATCTGCTTTGGTCGTAACGTGTTCTCATCGTTCGTTCTTGGCCAAGCTCGCAGCATGTCGACAAATCTGATGGGTACAAACTACAGACGATGACCTTTCGCGCTGGAGTTGCATGGGCGTGCACGTGAGTATTTAAAACGGCGGAATGGAGGATTAGGCTGCTTGAATGTCTTGCTTCTCCACCACCGCTAAGTCCCAAAAAAAAAAAAAAAAATGATGAAATTATTTTAATTTACTGTTGAGGGGAAAAAAAAAAAAACTATTTCCACTACATGTACCCAGATATAGCCCTTTGTGCGGCTATAGTCGATTTGTAGGATTAAAAGAATTTTGCAGCATACATAGTTAAAAGGATAGTTGCCGTAAGAGTTTTAAATTCATTGTGCAGTCTAATTCAATCATGAATTTTTTAATTTAATCACAATTTTTTTTTTTACAATTGGCCAAGGTAACTATAGACAAGGACGTTGGCTGTCCTATGTAGCATGGCTAGTGCTGACAACACAGTAAGCATCTACGTTAGCGATTTCCAGTTAAAATTGGTTAGATGGACTTAATTGATAAAAGTGTGAAAATGTTCAAGATTGAATTGACAAAATTAAAAGTTTTAAGACTGAATTAGCAAAAATGAATTCAAGAGTTTAATTTTCCACCTTTTCAAGGGTTGACATGAGGACGTTTAGTTTCGGATGCGAGGTTTAACTCTCACGCTCTGTAAAGAGGGAGGACTTTATCTCAGAATAAATTGAGAGTTAGAGTATAATAGACAAAATGAAATGATAACATCTTAAACTTACACTCAAAAGAGGGATGGCCAAACCGGTCTCTAAAGCGGGAAATGCTATCGTTAAGTACCATCCGACAAGTGATTTCACCGAGGTTTGCTCTTTGCTTGCCACCAAAAGCAGACAACCCAGCCACGGCCCAAAATGGACGGTTGCCGATTATCCTCGAAGTGTAACATCGGCGACGGCTTAATCTGTGGTTAGAAAAGATGACTCAGGATGGGAAGGTAACTGTTCCTAATGCTTTTGTTTTTCGATTTCTACGACTCCTTTTAGCCATTCAATAGAGCACGAGGTGCTACTAATTAGGGGTGTAAGTGGTTTGGTTCAATTAGTTTTTTTTTTGGAAAATTGAATCAAATCGAACCAATAAGAAAATTTATGAGCTAAACCGAAATTAGATTTGAGCCAAAATCGAACCGAACTGAAATGCTGGTTTGAATTGGTTCGGTTTTTACTTTTTTAAAATTGATTTTTTTAATTTTTATTTTTATTTTCTTATTCTTTTTCTTCTTCTTCTTCTTCTTCAATGGCTGATCGCCGGCCACATCGGCGGCCGGTAACCTGCCACATTGGTAGTCGGCGATGGGCCAAGGTGAGCCTCGCTAGCTTGCGACGAGGCTCTAGCTCAAAAAAAGAAAGAAAAGGGAAAAATTAAAGAAAAAAATAAAATGACTTTCTTAAAGATTTTATTAGTTTGGTTCGGTTAACCGAACCGAAAAACTGAACCGATTAAAAAAGTTTTAGTTTTTAATATTATTCGAATCGAATCAAAAAAATTGAACTTTTTGGTTCAGTTTGGTTAGGTTTTTGACATCCCTGCTACTAATTATGTTAATAATCTGTCTTGAATTCAAACTAAATGAAAAGAAGTTACATATGTGTAAATAAAAAGAAAACCTTGATCACAATTGAAAGAAGAACTGAATTCCACACATGGTGCGTTTGTTTCACGAAAAATTCAATGATTAAATAAAATATTTTCTTGAAAATACTTTATGATTAGTTTTCCTTTATTTGGTATATATAATTGAAAATGTCTTTTGATGTTTGAACCTCATTGAAAAATGCTTTCTCTCAGATTAAGAAATTAATTTTTAAATAAATATTTATTTATTTATTTTTTCTTTTTTTCCTTCTCTCCCAACCGCCTCTCCACCTCACCCATGGCCCCTTCCTCCTGTCCACCACCATCTCCGCCATCACCACCATATTCAATGATTCCACCTCCCTCTGCGGCGACTCTGTCCACCGAAGCTCACCCGAGCTCAAAGCACAGGCACAAGCCGGCCAGCCTTGACCGTGCCCGAGGTGTAGGCGCACGCATCGCAAACAAGGATGAACTTGCGCTCTCATTGGAAGAAGGCGTAGGCGTACCGAACAGAGAACAGTAGAGTTCCCCAACGAGGTAAACAATGAGGAAGGGGAACTCAATGTGAACAGCGATAGACCAGAGATTGCGGTAGGCTGAGCCATTCCAAAGGGCGAGGATCCTCCGGATGCGGCCGATGATGGTGTACCAAAGAGTGTTGACGTTGAAGTTGTCAGCGTGGAGCCGAATCCGTTGGAGAATGAAGGAGCAAAGGATGCCGAAAAAGAGGAAGCCAACGGGAGTGCAGGAGGTGCTAGGGTTGGTGGCGGCGGCGGTGACGAAAGGAAGGGGCAAAGGAGAAGGAGGAAGAGTTAGGGTTTATGGTCACAGGCAAAGAAAGAAAAGAGAAAATAAGAAAAAAAAGAAGAAAGAAATAAGGAAAGAAAGGATATAATATTAACAAATTCAAATTTTTTAATTAGATTTTTTTTAAGAATAAATTTTTCATTAACTAAGGACTTTAAAACATTTTGGAAACATTTTCCAGTTCTTTTAAAGGGAAAATCTTTTTACTGAATTTAAGCTTGGGAAGAAAAACATTTTCTATTGACTAAGAAAACATTTTTCGTTAACTCATTTTCCTAAGTGAATTTAACGCTAGAAAATGAGGAAAACCTTTTTTCCGGAAATTGTTTTTCGCAAAATAAATGCACTCATAGTTTTATGAGAGAGAGAGAGGGGGGGGGGGATGTTAAATTGTGGGAAGAAGATCTCAGATGTAACGACTGTGAACTTGTTCTATGGTTGAGTATTGTGCAAAGGGTATCTTGTGAAATTGATAGGCGGAAGTCTAATCACAAGAGAGAGCCTCTAAATCGAGAGCTTGCTTAAGTACAAAATATTGATTAGCAAAGGGTTCGAACACCTCGTGATATAAAAAGAAAAACAGGGCGTTAAGCAAGTGCTGGGTTCAATTTAGCTCCACACTTCTTGAACAAGTAAATATACAAAATAGGTAATTTTGATATGGCATTCCAATCACACAATATTTACATGAACTCAAGCTACTTCACAAGATGACACCAATGCAGTAAACACACAAGGTAGAAAATCTGCACGTCAGATAGAGACTTCGTTCATACTTATGCAGTAGGATAAGAGGCCTTCATGGCGATGCCGCAGAGGCCTTTCTTAGCGCTGACATCTCTCTGCATCCTTATGTATCCTTCCTCGCCCCACTCCTCGCCCCACGAGTTCTTCACCAGCCAAAATTTGGTGCCACCGTCGCTTGTCCCATAACCGACCACGGCAACGCCGTGGTCCAAGTTGGTCCAGCATGCTCCGGTGAACATGCCGCTGGAGTAGAACTGGAATGCAAATCCTCCAGCATCAATGGCCACAGAAACAGGCTGATTGGCAACTGCCTTTAGCAATGCCTCCTCGCTGTTGGCGGGAACACCTTCATAGCCCTTTATGATCATGGCGCGGTTCGATTCGGATTTGACATTGCATCTGCCGTCCGTGCCCACGTAGGAATAGCTTGTCTCTGTTGTGAGGCCATGTTTCTCGACGAACTTGAATGCGCTATTTATCCAGCCCCTTCACATCCTTGGTCCTGGCCACCAACGTCGCAGTCGACCAACTCTTGCTCGGAGAGAGAAATCAACTTACCCGTGGTTATTTCATTGATTCCTTCCACAGCCGCCACAGCCGAAAAAGCCCAACAGCATCTTACATTTTTTGCAATGGAAACAGGACAATCAAATCAGAGCAACAACATTCTTGGAGAAGAAACTACAAGAAGATCAGGGATTTTAACAACATAATGCGTCAAAGAATGTCGAATAAATGCATTTGCGAGCCTAATAATGCTCATTCATGAACTAAATTCCATCAATTTACCACATCGGCCTTGGCTCTTAACAGGCGTCACAGCTCCTTTCTTTCTCCAATCCATGCCAGAAGGCACCGCGGTGACATTTCCGTATTTGAAAGATGCGGCCATAGTGGAGCATATGTGCGACTTGAATCGGTTCCTTGCCTTGAATTTTTCATTTGTGAGGTCGGCAAACCGATTCATGCCGAACCTGTAAGGTTTGCCTCTTTCCCGATTGAACGACTCGATTCGTTGCACGGTGGCCTTGAATATCTTGAAGCGGCTTTCCCTCTCGTCCACGTCCTTGTAGACACGCCCGTAACACCCCATCCACTGCTCGTGCAAGTCGAACATGGGATCGTCTTGCTGGAGGGTCCGACCCACAGCCTGGCAAGCCCAAGCTCCCAAAAGGAAGATCAATGTCAGTAGAAGGCAATATTGATTTCTGAAGGATCCCATGACTTCACCAGCAGATGCAAATGTTCAAGAGCAATGAAGAGTATAGTGATCAATGGATGAGTGGGGATACAGACTGCTAAGATTAGCCCTCAAATTTATAGTCCTTAAGTTTTGGAGAGCGCGACGAACTTGGTTGTGGATACATAAATTCCATTTTGGCATGTAATAGAATCGCCGATTGTGGTCCCAAAGTTCTTGAACAAGTAGAACATAAAATGTTCAATTCAAAATGGAAATTTCAGGACAATGAACTTCACAACGTGTGAGACACTCACAATTTAATCGAGTGCACATTGTATACTTTATTTAGACTTATGCAGAGGGACATGGGAGAATTATCAAAAAAGTCCTAAACCTATTGTAATTGTCTCAATTCAGTCATAAACTTATTTTTTTGGTCATTTGAGTCACAAAACTTATACAATTATGCTAGTTCAGTCCATCCATTTAAATTTGGCCGGCCGACATAGATGTAGACAATTTTTCTATAATATTTTGTCTATTTTTATTTTTGATTTTTAATTTTTTTTTTCAAATTTTTTTCCTCCTTCCTCCTTCCTTTGTCTAGTTGTTGGACTGAAAGGATGGGTCAGAGACAAGGATCGATCACTGGCCAGTGGCAAGACTCACCTTGCTGTCAATGGATGAGAGTGAGCTTGCCTAGCCACTAGTAGCGCATGCCCCCTTTGGATTTGGTGAGGGCGAGGCCAATCTCGTCCGGCGATGGCGAGGCGAGCCCTCACTGGATCTGGGCAAGGGTGAGCTTGCCTTTGCCACTAACCAGTGAGGTTGCCTTAATTCGACGACCGGTTAGATCAGACCGAGAGGAGGAATGAGGAAAAAGAAAAGAAAAGAATAAAAAAATTAGTGAAAAAATTCATCATTTTATTTCCCATTTAATCTAATTCTTCCTGTCTAAATATTGTCTCAACGAAACAATCGGAGGTTATTAAAAAATTGTTCACGTTAGCATCGAACAGTCAAATTTAGTCGAATAGATTTAATTGGCACAATTGTAAAACATTTATGACTCAATTGGCAAAAAAATAAGTTTGTGACCGAATTGATACAATTGCAATAGGTTTTAACTCCTTTTTGGTAATTTTCCTGATGGATAAGAGGTCCTCACCACTATGCCATGGAGGCCTTCCTTGACGTCAACGCCCCTCTGCATCCTCATGTAGCCTTCCTCGCCCCAATCTGTGCCCCACGAGTTGTTGACAACCCCATTTATGGTGCCGTCCTTGCTCGTCTCATATCCGACCACGGCAACCCCACGGTTCAGATCGGTCCACAAGCTCCCGTGAAGACTTCACTGGAATAGATTTGAAACTCGGAACCTCCGGCATCGATGGCCATGAAGACCGGCTGGTTAGCCACGGCCTTCAACAATGCCTCATCGCTATTGGCAGTGACGTTTTCATAGCCCTTGATTGTCGCGGACCGTTTGGCTTCCTCTTTCGTGTTGCATTTGCCGTCAGTGCCCGTGTAGGGATACTGAGCCTCGCTGGCGAAGCCATGCTTCTTGATGAATAGGTAGGCGCTATCCATCCAACCGCCTTGGCAACCTTTGTCCTCGCCGTGGATGTCGCAATCCACAAAGTTCTTACTCCGAGAGAGCAATTAGCTTGCCCGTCGTAATTTCCATGATTCCTCCCACAGCCACCACAGCCGAGAACGCCCAGCAACATCCTGCATGGTAGGGGATCAATTTCAATATGCATTCATACCATAATTTTCATGTTAGTTTTGGAAGAATCGATAGCTATGTTAGATTCACCCGAAATTAGTAGTTCTTTAGCTCGTCATCGTTATTAACCAACAAAAATCAATTCAGTAGGTAATTGATTGCTTGCTTACCACATTCCTCTTGGTTCTTAATGGGCGCGACTGCCTTTTACGTCCAACCGATGGAAGAGAGCACCGCGGAGACGTTCTCGTCCTTGGAGGACTTTGCCTCCGAGGTATACATATGCTCCTTGAACCCGTTCCTCGAGGCCCTGAGCTCGTGTTGGTGAGATAGGCAAACCGATTGACACCGGGCTTGTAAGGCTTGTTGCTCGCTAGATTAAACGACTCAATACGTCGAATATTTCCCTTAAACATCTCGTACCGTCTCGGCCTCTTGGCTGCGTCCTTGTACATATGCCTGTACTGTGCCATCTGCTGCTCGCGCTTCTCATACGTGGATTCATCTCTCTCAATGGTGCATTCGAACTTCAAATAATAGTGACTAGTCTTATCAATATACAAATATATAATTCCCCAGGAGTTTTATTGGTTGCATAAACTCCGTATCACTGGAACTTCCTCGAGGACTAGCTATTTTTTTGTTTTTTTTATCAATTTTGAACGAAACAAAAGGAATGACTTTTTCATCAGGAAAAGACCCAGAGTGAAATGGTTATTTCTAGTGAACAAATTTGCCAATAAAATAGCTAGCCTAAGTAGAACTTGGACTGGAGCTTTCTTGCGCACGAGTGTTGTTTCTCCTTTTGCTGTCTTCCCCTTAGAAGAAGGGGCAACAAAAATTTAAATCCTCTTATAATAACAAGATAGGGATAGAATGTTCATGATCTAGACTCAACATTTTCCGGCGGGTAAAAATGAAAACCAGACAGGCCAAGCCAGGTTGGACCGGAGTTGCCCCAGCCCGCTCATAGCAAAAGGTTTACATTTGGCAGACTAATTAAAGTTGGACGAGTTAGACTTTCTCATGAAGGATGTGTGCCGTCCAAGCTTACTCCTTTACATTTTGGGCTTGGCGGGCATGGGTGGATTGAGCAAGCCTTTTGCTTACTCATCGTCTTGACCCGTGAGTGATTTATCATCTGCCTACGCTTTTAACCGTACTAGTTGGCATAGTTTGTAAAAGTAAATGTGAAAAAGTACCCATCAATTTAAAGGAATGAACATAACGATAATATGAACTTGAAGAACCTCAATTAAAGATTTCATTCCTCTTTAATGTAGTCCTTTTCAAACATCGACTCTAGTGGCTCGAAGTTTGTGCCACATGGATTCGAACCCCGTCTTTACTTTCTCTGAAACTGTTCATGATGTTTAACGCTGTTTAGCTAGATATTCTTCCTCCTTGCTCTTACTTGGTTTGGAGTTTCTACTGGGGAATCTCTTCCTGCGAAAGTTTGGCTCGGGCACATTAATTTTCACCGTACTTGCATCATCGCAATGGATTTGTTCTTTTGCCCATCAGTTATTCAACAAATGCTGCATCAAATCTGATAAAAACAAGTAATTGGATGCTAATCTATGTATCAATCAGTACATCTCCTAGTACGCACACAGGTTGCCATTTACAGAATCAAGACATGCCCGAGTTAGCTTTCAGCAGCAATTTCATTCCATTTTAAGTTCTCCAAATGGAGACTCGTTTAGAGTCATTGAAAGCCTTCAGTTTTCGACCTGGTACAAGGAATGACCTTTCTGTTTTGTCCGTTTTTACTTGCTTCAAAGAGCATGTAAAGGAATTGAAACGACCGTGCAAAAATATGATATTGCGTTCCTTATCAACATCATTGTTTGGTGAAATGTTTGCTTCATACGGAAACTCATGCGGAGGGGAAAATAATGAGGATTGAGCTTTTGCAATTGTAAAATCCATTTTTATGCTCTGATATTATGCGCAAATTGAGGAAGTGGATAGGATGATTGAATTACTCAAGATCACCTGTTTATCTTGTCCTTAAGATCAAAGTGAAAGATGTGCCGATTTGAGTTTGTCCATGCGGGTCTTGTGCTGGTTAAACCTTTTTATGAGTGAGGAGATAGACTCGTTGCTCGATGCAAACGGTATTGTGAAGAACTTGCCTTAACCAAGAACTTTACATTTGCATGATCGAGATCCTACAAATATGATACCATTTGACGAAAGATCAATATATGCCGAGATAATCCAAACTTCAGATGATGGAGAGTGATCCGCAGCGGCACACCTCGCCCGCACAATGCAAGATGAAGAGGGGATCTGACGGAGTGGAAATCCATGTAAAATCCAAGTCCATAAAGTTAATATATTGCGAGGAAATTAAAGAACATTGAAATTGAAATCACACGAGAAGAGAATACATAAGTTTGAATAAAGAAGAAATTAGAAGGAAATAAAAAGATGAAACTTATGAACAGTTGTGTGAGATTTTGTGAGACTATAACAAACCGTTCTAAAAGTTTAAACTGTTAGATGAAGACATGATTTATTATTTAATTATTCCAACACTTCCCCTTATCTATCTTTTTTTTTTTTTTGCCTAGTACTAAGTGTAGACATATTTAATTGAGAAGGCAAATAGGTCCTAAAAAGATTTGAACTGAGGACAGCTCGATATTATGTGAGATTTAGTAGGATGACAGCTAACTATTATAAAAGTTTAAGCTGTTAGAGGAAGGTATTGTTTATTATTTAATTATTCCAGGGGTCATGCGTTTGTTTCGTTCTTCCCCCGTATCAATCTGCGCATCTTCCGAGCATTAGCCATGGGTCAGTAGTCTTCAGTCTTCACTTCCACGCTTCAAGTTTATTTTCTGCGGGCGCATTCCTTCATCTTGATTTTTGGGCATTTGTAACTCTATTTTGGAACGTGTTCGCCATGAATTGTCAATTCTTTGAATTGCAGCCTTTTAAGAAGAAGGTGGAGGAAAATTGACATTGATACAGAAGGAGGAAAATTGACATTGATACAGAAGGAGCAAAACTTTCTTAAAGAAAATCTCATCGGAAGAAAAAAAAAAAAAAAGACACACACATTTGGAAAAAGTGGGTACCAATGGATAGTCAGGATGGTTATACCACTATATTCAAATAGAGTACAAGTGATTTTACTACTTTTATTTTGCATTCAATTTCTACAAGAAGGAAAAACGTCACACTAAACAAGATCCCGCAATTAATCACTGGGGTTTGCCCCAGTGGCCACCCTTCCAACATGAAGGGGGAGGTGAGGAGTTCGAATCCCCACTTTTTCAGGGGGTTGGGGTGGGGATGATATAGTTTCAGGTATAGGTTTCGACTCTCATACCCTACAAGAAGGCATGGCAAAAGTCTGAGAGTGAGAGTTAGAGTAGGCATAGAGTAGGACCGAAAAAAAAAAAAAAAAAAGATCCCGCAATTTAATTATTGTGCTAGGACAGGAAATTATTAAAAATTGTTGGAACACTTCAAAGATATGAAAATGTTTTGAATTCTATCCCTGTCCCCACATCATTAACTAGCATCTCTATCTATCGAATACATAATTCGTTTTGGGGAAGTTCACCCTCTGAATTGAGTGCCGTAGTTGATGAGCTAGTGTGTCGCAACTTCTTCAAGTGGCCGAGACATTCATCGAGTTACGTCCGCCAATAATTTCAAAAGTGTTTCGGAGTTCCAAGATATTTTCTCCGCGATTTGTTTTAATGAAAACATTTGAGCATGTGAACGATTATATTTCTTTAAATTTCTTAGTGATTGGTGGATTCTCCCATATTGATTCTTTATGTGGAGTAAGTATTATCACTTACATCAAATCATGAAAATTCAGTGTGTGCTTTAACATTCCTTATTGACTTCTTTAGTAGTTTTTTTTTTTTTGTTGAATTACAAAATTTGTCAGCTTCCATATATTTCACAACAAAAACATATTTGCAACTCACTCTTTTTTTTTTTTTTCCTTCTCAACTACGGTTTTGACACGGCGGAGCTAGCAACTCTAAGGCTTTATATGAATCAATAAATCTTGACTTCTCGTTAGCCAGCGGTGTTTGAGGAATTGCCCGTCCAACAAGGTTGAGTTGAAAGTGACGAGACAATGTCTTTCATTCAAATGACCAAGTCAACCAATTAACACAAAGTCATGTTAAGAAAAGTCACTTGTGCGGACCATCCCAATGGTTCCATCAGTGGAAATTATGCAGTCTGTAGTACACGCATTAAAGCTAGGATAACAAGGGGTGGATTACTGGACACTAGTTAGGAACGAAAGTCATCTGCGACTTCAAAATTTGACTTTTTTGGCAAATTGATTATCTTTAGGAATAAGCTCTAGTACCAGAAAAATGAACTACCTTGCCCTAATTTGGATCCAAACAGTGACATTGATGATAATCCAATATTGCGTCATTACGTGAACTGACAATTCAATATTGAAAGTTAAACCCGTCATTTTCTCTAGAACTAGTTTCCAACCTAAGTATTTCTATTTGTTCTCAATATCGCGTCCCTGATTTATTTTTGGAGTCTAAAAGTTATTTATCTCTTGTATCAGCTATTCACTCTTAATCTTGTCTAAACTCGTGTTTTACTCATCATTTATTTTCTCTCAATAAGCATCTTAATAACTTAAACACTAATATTGTCAACTAGTTTTAGTATAAGTAGTATAACTTATGGCTACATATTTTTCCCATTCAAATCCCTTATCACGATCCTTACTTTTGGGCTAATTCCAACTTGGCCTCTATGATTCCGTGGTTGTCTTCACTTCCATGTTTAAGTTGATTTTTCTCCCGGGGCATTCCTCCATCTTTAGCACTTGTAACTCTATATTGAGACATGTTTGCCATGTATTCTCAATTATTTTAAGTGCGAGCTTTTAGGACCACGGTGGACGGATCGACACTGAGGCTTAAAAGGACAAGTTTCTTGAAAATTAACTCATCCAAATAAATAATAGATAAACACATTTGAAAAAGGTGGGTACCCATAAATAGCTTCGAGGATTATACCATTAATCTAGTACAAGTGATAGCACTACTTTTATTTTGAATTCAATTTCTACAAGAGGGTAAACATCACACAAAGCAAGACTCGGCACTCTTGTTATTGTGGTCATGCCAATAACTACTAGAAATTGTGGCAAAATTTGAAGAAGATTCAGGTTCAATCTCAGTCTCCAGATCATCAACTGTCGTTTCTATCGGATACAAAAGTGGTTTCGGGGGAAGTTTTAGTGCATCGATCTCTCCTTCTAGCATATCAAGGATTCGGCTCATCGACGGCCCATCATTAGGGCTCAATTGTATACACCAAAGAGCAACAATTATCATCTTCCTCGTTGTTTCTCTTTCCTCTTTTGTCTCATCTATGATTTCATCATCTTTTTCTTTGCCAAGTTGATCATAAACCCACAAAGGAAAATAAATTTGACTTGAATTCTCTGCATTTGCATTTACATTTCTCCTTCTACCAGCCATTTCCATCAACATCATTCCAAAACTATAAACATCAGCTTTATGAGAAACACCACCAATGTCCTTATAAAATAACTCAGGCGCCAGATATCCCAAGGTTCCTCTTGCTGCAGTCAATGATACTATGCTATGATCGGTGGGATAAAGTCTTGCAAGTCCAAAGTCAGAAATTTTCGGGGTGAAACTCTGGTTTAAGAGAATATTGTGAGGTTTGATATCAAAATGTAGAATTTGCATATCACATCCACGATGTAGGTACTCTATCCCTCTAGCTATGCCAAGAGAGATCTCATATATTTTCTCATAATCAAGAGAATTATCACCAGCCTTAAAAAAAAAGTGCTTATCCAAAGATTCACTTGGCATGAAATCATAGACGAGAGCTGGTTTGGAGTAATGAAAGTAAAAACCAACAAGTCGCACCACATTAACGTGGTGGATCCTTCCAATTGTGGCCACTTCGTTGATAAAATCTTGACCGTTAGATTTTGGTTTATTCAAAATCTTTACTGCAACTTCATTGCCACTCCTAAGCATTCCTCTATATACTGAACCAGATCCCCCTTCACCTAACTTGTGCTTGAAATTTTTTCTGATCTTCTTGATACTTGAATAAGAGTACTTTATAGGCAAAAAGTTATTGTGAGCTCGTAGAAATTCTTCGATATTTGTGTCCATTGCTAGGTGCCGTCTCATCCACTTATCGACTAGAAGTATCAACACACATGGAGCTTCGAATATGAATTTCGCTGCTAGGAAGTGAGCTGCGTAGAAACTTGCCTTATAATTCTTATCAAAGTGAGTTGATACCAAATGCCTTAGTTGCTCTTCACTTGGAGGATGATCAAGGAGGAGATTGGTTCTTGGATTCTGGGGCAACAGTCCATATCACATCATCGACTGGTAATCTCAATTCTTTCTCTCCTTACTATGGTTCATACAAGGTAATGGTAGGGAATGGAGTTTGTTTGCCCATTACCTATATTGGCTCAACATCTTTATCTACTAAACTACATTCATTTCCTTTAAATGAGGTTTTACTGGTCCTGAAGATTAAGAAAAACTTGATTTCGGTGTCTAAGTTAACTGACGATTATCCCTACTCATTAATCTTTGATGAACTTGGTGTATCTATTAAGGACCATCTGATGGATTCAGTAATCAATATGGGAAAGAAATGCGGGGGCCTTTACAAGATAAATCAGGCACAAACATAGGTGTGGTACTCTCAAAGACAGTAGATCGCCTGTAGTGAAGTCTGGCACCTTCGGCTTGGGCACTCAAACTTTCAGATAATAAAGTTTCTGGAGAACAACAATTAGATCAAATCTACAAAGGTGACAAAGAGAATATGTGAAAGTTGTGAAGTTGGAAAAAGTAGCAAGTTGCCTTTCAATATCTCGGAGTCTCTAGCTAGTAAACCACTTGAAAAAATCTATTGTGATGTGTGGGGGTCTGCCCCAGTAGAATCTTTTCAGCAGTTTAAATTATATGTAGTCTTTATAGACAGTTTTTCACGATTCGCATGGGTGTATCCAATGAAGAGAAAGTCTGAGTTCTTTTCCATCTTTATCATGTTCCAAAATCTTGTTGAGAACCAATTTGAAAGTTGAATTAAATCTTTCCAATGCGATGGTGGAGGTGAATTTAATAGCAGCCAGTTTATTAATCATTTGAATGAGAAATGAGTTAAAATGCTGGTCTCCTGCCCATATACACCGGAACAGAATGGAAATGCCGAAAGGAAACATCAGCACATCGTTGAGTTGGGTCTTTCTATGCTCTATCACGCACGAGTACCGTTGATTTATTGGGTTGATGCGTTTCTGACTGCCACATTTCTCATCAATCTGTTGCCATCACCAGTGCTGGGAATGAGTAGTCCGTTTGGTAAGCTCTTTGGTAAAAAGCTTGACTATGGGTTTCTTCGAGTCTTTGGGTGCGAGTGTTATCCACACCTTAGATTGTATGGTGCAACAAAGTTTGATCCAAGCTCATTACCCTGTGTTTTTCTTGGCTATAGTCAGAGACATAAAGGTCATCGATGTTTTTATCCGCTAACGGGAAGGGTATATGTAAGTCGTCACGTGATATTGATGAGACGAGATTCCCATTTTCTAATAAATTGGGGACCATTTTTCCTAGGCATTCACAGTTGTATCAGACTTGGTTACAGGGGATTAAATTCTTTACTAGACAATCTGGAACAATAGTGAGTGAAGGGAAAACATCACAACACCCGAGCATGGGATTTTTATTTGATGATAATAGCTCTGGACAACAAAATTATGAGCCACCTAATGAGCCAAACGTGCAGCAACCACAGTTGGGTTCACAAGAACCATGCATAGACTGTGAAACACATGAAGAAGCAACAGTCTCTATCTCAAGTGATTTACCAGTTCCATACACTCAACAACAGTCTACTCACCCAATGCAAACAAGGTTGAAATCCGGAATAAGGAAGCCCAATCCGAAGTACGTTCTCTCCATAGCCCGTGAGATTCTAAAGGAGTCGAAAATAGTTAAAGGAGCACTAAGTCATCCGGGTTGGAGGAAAGCTATGATAGATGAATTGGAGGCTCTCGAATTAAATCAAACATGGAAGCTAGTATTAAGATCTTCAGATATGAATATCGTCGGATGTAAGTGGGTGTTCAAAGCCAAATTGGATGTGGAAGGAAACCTTGATAAACTGAAAGCACGATTAGTAGAGAAGGGGTACCATCAAGAGGAAGGTATTGATTTTACCGAAACTTTCAGTCCCGTGGTTAAACAGGCAACCTTGAGAATTGTTCTCTCCGTGGCAATTGTTAAATGATGGTTTATTCATCAACTAGATGTGAAGAACGCGTTTCTTCATGGGTCATTAAATGAGACAGTGTTTATGGAACAACCACCGGGCTTTGTGAGTTCTACGATGCCTAACTCGGTTTGTTTACTTAAGAAGGCATTATATGGCTTAAAACAAGCTCCGCGAGCTTGGTTTGAAAAATTCAGCAACTTTTTGTTGGAACGGGGATTTCATTGCAGCTCTACCGATCCATCGTCATTTGTTCATCACACAAGTCAACACACCTTGGTATTATTATTATTATTATACGTTGATGATATTATTTTGACCGGCAATTCATCATCTCTACTTCGGGAATTAATAGAAGCTTTAAGCAGAAATTTGTCTATGAAAGATCTCGGATGACTTCACTATTTTCTCGGTATTGAAGCGAAGTTTACTGGTCCGGATCTATTTTTAACACAATCTAAATATGTTGGTGATTTGTTGCAGAAAGCAGAATTACAAGATAGTAAGCCGATTGAGACCCTATTGCCTATCAAAACTCATCCAACGGTACAAGACATGGAACATTTTCATGATCCTCACTTTTTTCAAAGTCTTGCAGGTGGATTTCAATGTCTCACAATTACAAGACCGAACATCTCTTATTCAGTAAATCAAATCTATCAAAAAATGCATTCTCCTACGAATGGTGATTTCAAACTGTTCAAATGGGTGTTGCGGTATGTAAAAGGAACTCAACAACTGGGGCTTTATCTTCACTCTAAAAGCGCACTAAATTTATACGGGTATGCAGACTCTGATTGGGCTAGCTGTTCTAAGACTTGGAGGTTAGCAATTGGGTTTTGCACTTTCTTAGGATCAAATATCATTTCATGGTCTGCAAAAAGGCAAGCGACAGTGTCAAGATCATCAATGGAGGCTGAATATAGGGCCTTGGCTTCTGCCACAACGAATCTTACATGGGTCTCTTTTGTATTGAGAGATTTGGGTATTCTGCTCAAGGGGCCAACTTTGCTTTATAGTGATAATCGCTCAACCATTTCATTGACAGCGAATCCAGTCCTTCATGCAAGGACAAAGCACGTGGAGATTGGTTTTCATTTCGTTCGAGAGAGAGTTGCTCTCAAGTTACTTGAAGTTCGCTATGTTCATGCTACTCATCAACTTGTTGACATATTTACAAAAGCTTTACTGCACTTTGATCATTGCAAGCTATGATACAAACTGAGACTAGGTTTTCCACCTAATCCTAGTTTGAGGGAGGTTGATAAGATTGATAATATTATTGATAAACCATCGGAAGATTAGATTAGAATATGATTTGATTATGATTTGATTCTGCCATTGGAAGATTAGATTATAGTATGATTTGATTATGCTATCGGAATATTATATTAGAGTGGTAGATATGATTTGATTCCGATTATTCCAATTGCAGATAAATTGATTCGGTCAATCTGTCAAATTAGATATTTGGAATATAGAATAGGAAATCTAGTTGTCTTCTTAATATAAATAGCATTATGTACTGTAGAATAACAGTGTGTATTATGGCTTTCAGTGAAGAACATTATTCTCCTGGGAAATTTATCTTTGAATCGTTGTTTTCTTGAATCCTCTTATTTTCTTCAAGGCATTCATGTGATTTATGTCCTGGATAATTTCAAAAGTGTTTCGGAGTCACGGGGTAATTTCTCCGCGAATGATTTTATTGGAGTGTAATATAGGACCGTGAAACATTTGAGTATATGAGCCATCATAACTCTATAAGTCTCTTAATGATTAGTGGATTATCTGTTTGTGACTCTCCAAATGGAGTAAGTATTGACACTTTGACTGAATCATATAAACCGTATGTGTGCTTTTAGAGTTCCCTATTGACTTCTCTAGTAATTTCATTCTCTCGTACTTTTTTTGTTTTTTCAAATTGTAACTTCTGTTAACTTCCATATATTTCACAACAAAAACATTTCTGGAATTCCATTTATGCAATTCATCTTTGGTTGCTCTTTATTTCGAAACTACGGTTTTGACATGGTGGAGTTAGCAACTCTAATACTCTCTGTGAACTGATAAATCTCGACTTCTCATTAGCCAGCGGTCCTTCAGGGAACTGCCGGTCCAACAAGATTGAGTCGAAAGTGATAAGACACTGGCCGGAGTTTAAGGGAGGCGACTAAAATTCTAGGAATTGCTTTGGAATTATTTGATCGAGAAGATCAATTGGGGGTGATCTGTCATTGAAATGTCCAGGTCAACCAATCGCCACAAAGTGAAGTCAGGAAAAGTAAATTGTGTGGGCTAACCAAAGGTTGCATCAATGGAAATTATGCAGAAATTGTTGTACATGGCTTTCCAATTAATGAGGAAGTTAGGTTTCCATATTTGACATTTTTTGGCAAATTGACTCTCTCAAGGAATCAGCTTTAGTATCGTAAAATGAACTACCGAGCCTGTTATTGAATCAAAATTATTTTAACTGAAAATATATTGATATAACATCTCGCTTTACTCATTATTCATAACAGAATGCTACAATATTTCATTTAAATATGTTTCTCATCGCACGATGGTGACAAATGAAACAAAATCAACTAATATGAGTCCATGTTTAAAAAAATTAATTAGATAATTGCTACTGTTTGAATTAATTTGTTCTAGGAAAAGTGCACATGTTTTGTATGCTTGGGAAATATTTGACATTTAGACGATTCTACAAAGTCGCCTTATAAGGAAATATTTGAATTATTAATTAATTAATAGAAGTTATTGACACAATATGAAGAAATTGTAAACACACACACACACACACACACACACACACACACATATATATATATATATATATATATTTGACATTTAGACGATTCTACAAAGTCGCCTTATAAGGAAATATTTGAATTACTAATTAATAAATAGAAGTTATTGACACAATATGAAGAAATTGTATATATATATATATATATATAGACACACACACAAAGAGAGCAATATCTTAGGATCTTAACGTTTTTTGGTTTTGTTGAGGTTGTTCATAAGAGAGAAAGTATCCAAATTTTAAAATTACGATAAGTGAGAGATAAAGTCAAGTCGAGAAAAGTAAACTGTGTGGACCAATCAAAGGTTGCATCAGTGGAAACTATGCAGAGATTACACAGCTTTCATATATTTAAAACTGAATTATTGTGCCCTAAATTGAATCAAAATTCTTGTAAGTGAGGCTTCTGTGTCCAAATTTATTTAAACACCAATATATCATGAGTGTTATACCAATAGATAGCCCTAAGGATTACACCAGTAAATCAAGCACAAGTGATAGCACTTGTATTCAATTTCTACATGAGAAACTATATCACACCAAACAAGATTCCGCAATCTTGTTATCGTGCTCATACTAGTGACCGCTAGAAATTGTTGGAACACTTGAAGAAGATGAGAGAGCTTTAAGTTCAATCTCAGTCTCAACATAATCAAGCGTCTCCATTGGATACAGAAGTGGTTTTGGGGGAACTTGTAGTTCATTGATCTCTCCTTCTAGCATATTAACGACCCGCCTCATTGATGGTCGATCATTAGGGTTCAGTTGTATGCACCAAAGAGCAACGATTATCATTTTCCTCGTGGCCTCTCTTTCCTCTTCTGTGGCATCTACCATTTGAAGCTCCTCTTTTTTGCCGAGTTGATCATAAACCCACAAAGGAAAATAAATTTGACTCGAATCCTCTGCATTTGCATTTACATTTCTCCTTCTACCAGCCATTTCCATCAACATCATCCCGAAACTATAAACATCAGCTTTTTAAGAAATGCCAACAATGTCCTTATAGAATAGCTCGGGCGCCATATATCCCAAGGTTCCTCTTGCTGCGGTCAATGTTACTGTGTCGCGATCAGAGGGGTAAAGTCTTGCAAGTCCAAAGTCAGAAACTTTTGGGGTGAAGCTTCGGTCTAGGAGAATATTATGAGGCTTGATGTCGAAGTGTAGAATTTGCATGTCACATCCCCGATGTAGATACTCTATACCTCTAGCTATGCCAAGAGATATCTCATACATTTTCTTATAATCAAGAGAATCTTCTCCATCCTTATAGACAATGTGCTTATCTAAGGATCCATTCGGCATGAAATCATAGACAAGAGCTTGTTTGGAATAATCGAAACAAAAACCAACAAGTTGCACCACATTAACGTGATGGATCCTTCCAATTGTGGCCACTTCACTTATAAAATCTTGGCCATTAGATTTTGGTTTATTCAAAATCTTAACCGCAATTTCATTGCCACTCCTAAGCATTCCTTTATACACAGAACCATATCCCCCTTCACCTAACTTGTATTTGAAATTTTTTGTGATCTTCTTGATATTGAGTAAGAGTACCTTATGGGCAAAAAGTTATTGTGAGCTTGTAAAAATTCTTCGATGTTTGCGTCTAGTGCTTGGTGTCTTCTCATCCACTTATAGATTAGAAGTATCAACACACATGGACCTCCGAATATGAATTTTGCTGCCAGGAAGTGAGCTGCGTACAAAATTGCCTCAAGATTAGCGTAAAGCATATTGTTTTTTATTTGTCAGAAAGCACGTACAAAAAGTGTTTTCTTCACATTTAGCGCGTGAGTGTTTTGCAGATGTGAGGAAAAGAGAATCGTCCATACCAAAGATAAAAACGGCATCAGAAACGGTATTCACTGCAACATTTAGCGCCGTACCCCAATAAGATCCGTGGACTGAAAGCAAGAGATTCATGAAGACATAATCAGAATCAGCTAAGCGATGAATGAAAAATGTACAGGGAAACAAGTATTGTTATCCGAGTTAACTAAAAAAATTACGTATGAATTAACAACATCCGAAGCAAAGATGTATTAACCGACCAAAAAAAAAAAAAAAAAAGCAAAGATGTATTAAGGATAATAACTAATGTTACATTTGCATACTATATCCGACAATCAATAGTAGTAAATATTCAAAACATCCTGCTCATATTTAATATGTTCTTTGAACCTCAAGATTTCATCTAGTGAATTTTCTGGCCCCATCGAGACCTAAAATATGGTAACTCAACAGGTTTTACTTTCAAGAGATTCTTATTTTTTTTACACAATTTTGGTTATGAGAATTTAGAACTTTTTGTGACTATACTTGATTACCTTACGAGGTAGGATTAACGTATCCTGGCCTTCGCAAGGAAGCACACCACTAACTTTTTGGTGGGCTTTTACTCACCATTTTGGGAACTTTTGATATAAGAAAAAAGATAAGGTACTTTGAGCTAATATAGAAACTTTTGGAAGGGAACTAAACACAATTTTCTTATATTCTGTAAAAATCCAGATGTTCAATGTTGACTTAGCACGAACTTAGTTTTTTATTTGTTGAAAAGCACAAACTTAATGTGACACTTTTGGAAATCATTTTCCACGAAAACGACAACATATTTCTGATGTTTGGTTGAAATCTAAAAATGAAATGGAAAATATTTTACATTAGTTGGTATGAAAAATATGATGTTTCTCCTTGCACCGCTTTTGATAATTTTTTTATTTTTGATCTTTTCTTGATCTTTTTTCTCTTTAAAAAAATTGAAAATTTTTAATTATTTTATATTTTTCCTTTAATTTATTTTTTTTAAAAATTTTTTTTTTCTCTTCCTCGACTAGCAGTTGGCCACAAGTGAGGAACGAGCTCATCGGCTTTGGCAATGCTCGAGCATCACCAATCTGCAAGGCCTGAGCCTTGCCGCCCTCTAGCAAAGCTCAAGTGTTTTTGATCTAGTGACACTCGAGCTCACCTATGGCCAGTTATCGACCTTCACTTGGTAAGAAGAAGCAAAAGGAAAAATTAAAACATTTGAATTTAAAAAAGAAATAAAAATAAAAATTAAATAAAAAATTAAATAAGTAAAATGAGTGGTGAAAGAAAGAGGAGGGAAAATGATTTCTTCTCTTCAAAAAATAAAAATCATTTTCCCCACTTTTGAAGGTGTTTTTTTCATTGACGGAAAAATGTTTTCCTTAACTTATTATTTTTCATTAACCGAATGCCGGAAAATTCGAAAAAAAAAAAATTCTTGAAATCTATTCCGCAGTACAAACAGAGCTTTTTAGTGGTTTCTATACTGCAACTTTCAACTATCTTTTTATTAGCAGGAATAAAACACCACATGACGCGGTTGTTACTGCCATTTTCTCTCGGAGAATGACGATTGTATTTCACAGTGAAACAATTATTTGCATGTCATCTTAATATCCCCTCTAGGGCTAATTCGTTTTATTCGGTTTTGCTTATTCAATCATGATGGTCGGGAGTTCTACAAATTTCACTTGCATATGTTACTTTGATTTTCATGCCAATCAATCCCAGTCCGTCGCTTTAAGGCGCAAGAGCTATAGCTAGAGCCATATATTAGCATATTGCTAGGGTAAAGAACCTCAATTGGAAAGGCATACTTACAGGGTAAGTCGTAGGAACGGTAGATTGTGCATTTCATCATTTTTGTCCCTAGGTATGGGAAGCCTAAGAAGCAAAACTTATATGCTTTCTCCCGGGGAGTCAAGTAGTCGAGATTAAACCCGTCCGCCATCGCATTGTGAATGTCGTTGTAGGAGATTGTGCGATTCTCCGGATACCATGAATAAGCTGGTAATGAAGAAGCTGGTGCTGGATACCATGAATAAGCTGGTGCTGGTGCTGGTGCTGGATACCATGAATAAGCTGGTGCTGGTGCTGGTGTTGGTGCTAATATTGACGTTTTTATGGTGCAAAAATCCTCAATATCCGGTGGATATGCGTTGATGATGGCGTATGAATGATACCCTTCTGTAACTATACATGGTTCGGTGCTGATATATGAATGAGATCTCACTTGCTTTGAGCAAGACACAATGGTCACCGTGAATCCTCCGGCCACGTACCATCCACCGTCTTCACTGAAATTATAGTTCGTTAGCTGGTAGAGAGGAAGGGAGGAACAGTCGCCCTTTCGCAGCCCCACATCCACCACTTTGATAAACCCATAATTAATATCAACAACATAACCATCAGTATATATCGATTTCACGTGATACTGAACACCAAACAAAGATAGCACTGTGCGGTTATCTTCACATGCTAACTCTAACCTCGATTCACTGCAACCTTTCGGGTCGTCTTTCAATCGAAAGGGATAGCTTATGTTATTGACCTCGCCGCATGATGAAGAGGCACACAGGTGGTTGATCCTGGCATAACAACTAATCCCAGCGTGTATTATGAGAACGAGGAGTAATGGGAAGGGCTTCATTTGGTACCTGAGTTGAAAGAACTTGTGCAATGCAGAAAGCTTTTTGTTTGGCTTCGGTTGTTTGGTGCGGAGGCACGACAGAAAAGGGAATGCAATTAGAGAGACGTACCGCGATTGAATTGGAAGACTGGGAGTCAGGTCTTTTGAAAAGCCCAAGTCAAGCAAATGACCCGTCAGAGCCGCCCAAAGTCAAGAAATTAAAGCTTCGTACGTGATGGAACGTATGTGGCTTGGATTGATAATGCGGATAAATGTCATATCGACGGTATTATGTAAATTTCGCTGGAGAGCCCACGTCGTTGTTGGTTGAGATAATTTTGGTCTATATACTCTATAAATTATAAATTATTTTTTTATTTGATCATACAATCTTTTTCTCTCACCTACTTTCTGATTGGTGGGTTTTAAATATGGACATGAGTTAATTTAACATAAAAATGACGTTCACAACTTGTAATCCACTATTCACAAGAGCGGTTGCATAAATTTTTTTTCAATCGAGGATGAATGAAAATATAGACCTAATTACAATCATACATTTTCAAAAATATATGGGAAGTATTGAAATATACGTAAAAATCACAATAGGCCACTGAAAATTTCATTTTCATAGTGGGTTATTTTTCTCGGAAAGCTTAAGTAACGTCACCACCAAAGAAGATAGATATTTGTTCTTCGCACTACATATGCATTTCATGATGTTTCGAGGAAATTCTCACTAGAAGAGACCTCTCTTTTTCCCCTACGTAACGTTCGGTCAACGTTGTATACCAAGAAAGTCTCATTATTGCTACTTGATGGAAATGCTTTGTCAATCCTACAAATTTAATTTGTGAATAAAAGGACCAATGGCTTTATTCCTGCCAAAAGCATGATTTCGGGGTGTTCTTGATTTGCTTAAATATAGAATTAAGTTTCAAAATTATATAATTAAATCCTAAAAATTATTATATTGGTGTGATTGACAATTTTCGTTAATTCATCAAATTTGGGTGATGAAGATCTTGACAAGACACTTTTCTATATACTGAATGTTAAAAAATAAAAAAAAAAAGCCAAAAAATTAAGAGGGGGAAGGGGGACTCTCGCTTGACAATGGGCGACAACTGCTCAATCATATCCATTACTGCGAGCAGGCAAAGGAGTTTCGCCCAGATCAGGGCATAAATTGATCGACCCTAGCAAGGTTGTCGAGAGGGCTAAGCAACCCTCACGTGGGGGTGACAAGTGGCGAGGCCTTGTGTTCTTCGTCCCACGCATTGTTGCTTCTCCAATTCACCAAACCATTTCAAACTCATCCAATTGGTTGTACGAGCAGGTTGATGTTCGGCATGTTTCATACTTGAACGTGTAATGATTACAACTAAATAAATCCATTCATGATTTGTGGATTCTCTGATACAAGCTCTTCACATGTAGTAGGTGTTGACACTTAGATTGAACCACGTAAATCCCATACGTGCTTTAGTATTCCTTGTTGACTACTCTGTAGGGGTGTGCATGGTCCGGGTGGGCGGTTCCCAGCCTAGAATCGAGAACCGCCTGCTAAGGACCGGTTCCAAAAAAATTGGAACTGGGAACCACCCGTTGTTGCTTGGATCCACTCGGGAACCGGACTGCCCGAGAACCGGACCGCCGGTCCAGTCCAGTTCCCGGGTGGATCCATGGAACCGGTCTCACCAATAATAATATCGTTTTCCAAATCCCGCCGTGAGTACTTTTCATATCGAGTAATTTTTTTTTTAAATCGAACTGGCTTAATTAAGGGTATTATTTTTCTTTATTTTATTGGAAAACACTACCAAAGAAGAAAAATATGTTTTTTTTTTCCTATTTTTGAATCATTTCTTATGAAATCTAAAATATTCTTTAATTTCAAGATTCTAGATGATTGTCATATGTAGATCATCTTTTCCTTTATCCTCTAACCATGCTCAAACAATGCTCAATCTCTTACAACATTTGATTTACTAATTTTTTTTTCTGTAGAAACAATTCCACCGGTACTCCACATATTCTTGAATATAGTGTCATATGTGAGTCTCGAAAGTATCATTTGAATGAGCCATTTGTTGAGTTGTTGAAGGCAGCTTACACATTTTACTAAATTCTTATTAAAACATGGAAACCATGAGAGAAAATGGAGCCCTAAAATTTAGATTTACTAATTAGTAATTTCGAAATTTATTTTAATATTAAAAATCAATATATTATTATAATATAATTAGTCCAATTCGAGTGGCAGATCCGCCCATGGAATCGGGAACCGGATACCCACCGGTTCCATACATTGGAATCGGGAACCAGACCGGTTCCCTCAAGAACCACCGGTTCCGGGCGGTTCCGATTCAGTTCCAGGCAGTCCGAGCGAGTCCCGATTCTTTTACACACCCCTACTACTTTAGTAGTTTCGTCCTGTCGTGCTTTTTTTTTTTTTTTTCATGTCAGTTTCCACATATTTTGCAACAAAAATATTTCTGGATTTCATCGTACGCAACATGTCTCTTGTTACTCATTCTTTCGCAATTGCGGTTTTGACACGGTGGAGTTAACAACTCTGAAGTCTTTCTCCGAACAGACAAATCTTGACTTCACAATAGCTAGCGGTCTTCGGGGAATTGCCCGTCCAACAAGGTTGAGTCAAAAGTGACAAGACACTGGCTCTTTCTCTTGTGGGTGACCATAATTCTAGCGGTTGCTTTCGAATCCTTGAATTTGATTATTCGACTAGAAAACGCGTAGCATTTCGTAGAAGGTTCCTTTGTCTGATGATGATCGAAAAGATCAGTTGGGTCATCCGTCTTTGCAATGACCAAGTCAACCAACCAATCAGCACAAAGTCAAGTCAAGAAAAGTAAATTGTGTAGAACCACTAAAGGTTCCATAAGTAGAATTACGCAGCTTGCAGGACACGCATTGAAACTAACATAACAAGTGGTGGATTGCTTTATGGATAGCTTTCCCACTAATTGGGAAGAAAACTTGTCTGAAATTTCTAAATTTGACTATTTTGGCAAGAGAATTACCAAAAAAGTCTTAAATTTATTATAATTGTGTCAATTTAGTTCTAATTTTTTTTAGCCAATTCAGTCTTAAACTTTTTGTAATTAAGTCAATTTAGTTCATTCGACCAAATTTAGTTGGTTGACGTTGATTTGAAACGCCGATGTGACAATTTTTTAATAATATATTTTTTCAAATTTTTTTATTAATTTTTTATTTTTATTTTTTTCCTTTTCCTTTTTTTTTTCTTCCTCTCTGGCTTCCTTACCCAACAGTGGCCGGCAAGGACTTCACGGCCCTCGCCCATCCTCACTGGCAACCTCCCCCTAGCCTTGCCGCCTGTAAAAGGCGACATCGTCTGTGGCTGGAGAGGCCATGGCGACTGCCCTTTCGCCCACCTAACTGAAAATCATTTCTTTGCTTAAGAGCCATTGCCGAAGCTAAAGAAGAAGCAGAGCATTGCTGCCATCTTGCATGGGAACGATTACTAGATAGGAAAGCTCGCCGTCGAGCCATTTGACGAAAGGCAGGATCTCCTTGATGTCCGTGAACGCGGCTCTCTCGACCTCTTTGATCAGGGAGTTGATGAAGTCTCCCTGCGTCTCCACGTCCCTCTTTATCTGTAACAAGATGATGAAGTTTTGTCAAGAATGGCGGAAAGGGATAGCAACACGTGAATTGAAATTTCGCCTACGGCCCCCAAGCCTCGCCTAGATCTCGGTAAGGTTGTCGATGAAGACCAAAAATTAAATTCAGGAGCATGTATTTTTAATGTACTATGAGAATAACAGTTTATTTCTAAATCATAAAAAATTAAATTACAAATAATTATAAATTATTGTATAATTTATTTTTTTCAAAAATTTATAACTCACAATAAATTATTATTCTCATGAAACTTAAAAACTGTTATGTTTGCAAAAAGTGTTTTGTGCAATGGGGGAGATATTTGTGTTTGGCTTTTGGTTATACGATGAAAAATAGGGACGCACTTGGAGAGACGGGTCGGGATTGAAGTTGAAGAGCTGGAGTGGTCTTTGAAAAAGACCAGATCGAGCAAATGACTCAGAGCCGTCCAAAGTCCAGAAAATGGAGCTTGACCGGAGAAGATAAGACAATTTTGCTCGTCGCCTCACACATGATGCGTTTGTCGTTTCAAGGAAATTCTAACTAGAGTAAGGTGTGGTCCACCCATTTATCAAGAAAAAGTCTCATTGTTACTACGTAATGGGAATCTTTTTTTTTTTTTTTCTTTTTCTATATCTTTTGTTTTGTCAATCCTTCACATTTAATTTACAGGAGGGATGGCTTTGTTCCCACCAAAAGCATGACTATCCACTATTCTTGATTTACTCGAAATGTAATCCAGCCCTAACTTTGTCAAAACATACAATTAAATTCTGAAATTTATCAAATTGATGTGATTGACGATTTTCTTAGCTCCATTAAATTTGAATAATGAAAATTGCTAATGTGACCTTTTTATGTATTTTAAAGACATGTGCGCACCACATCAGAAAGTAAATCAAAAGTTAAGAGGGCAACAAGAAAAAAGGAAACTAAGAGAAAGAGATGGCCGGGAAAGCATTGCAAGGGCACCGCTGAGGCCCGATGAAAACGCTTGCTCGACCACAAGACAAGATTGCTAGTCATCACCGTGAGCAGGGGAGGGCCGGCTGACCCTAGTAGAGATCGCAAGGGCCGATCAACCCTTGCGTGGTGGTGATAGAGTTGAGGCCTTACGTTCTCTTAGTCTCAAAAGTGTTGCTTCTCCAATTCACCAGGGCATTTTCAAGCCTATCCAGTTAGTTGTATTGCATTGGCAAGTTTCCCAAGTCGACTGGGCTTGGTTGAATTGACGGTGGTCACAGGCTCGCTTTCCAATTCCACGGACTCGCCTTCGATGCAATCCAAGCATAACGAGATACCTTTCCACTTCCATAAGCTCCAAGCATCATAATAAAGCCACTCGCTTATCAAATTGAAGGCCTTTCGAATCTAAAGACTAATTACTGGTGGCCGTGAAGAGATTGTTCCTCTCAATGCAACTCTCACCTTTTCTCCGGTTGGACATGCCAGTGAGATTTACGTTGGGGATTGAGTGTATGATGCATCATGTTGAGCGTTTGGGTAGAAAGAGTTCTGTAGAAACGCTGCTGATCGTTACACACAGACAAAGAGAGATATTCAATATTGCAAAGTGGACATGTTAAAAAAAAAGTCATATTAGTATTTTCCGTCGTTGAAATGAGAGAAACTCTTAGAAGTACTCAATTGAACTAATCGGACAAATTTTAAAATTTGATTACACTTTAACTTAGCATCATTTCATGATATGTTTTAAGACTTCAAATACACTAGTCCAAAAGAATAAAAAATGGCTTGTGACTACTTTATATTTCTTTTCCCTTTAACCTCAAGTGAGTGATGTTGCATGTAATGAATATTGACAAAACATCATTCACCATTTTTTTTTTTGTCTCTATTTTGATCACCTACTATAACGCCCCAAATCTTAATCAGCTTTCTCTGCACACTTCCATCCGAGGATCTCAATCTCATATTCTTCCCAACCTCAGCCACATTACACACCGTTGGCGAGTCTGCCACAACACTAAGCAAAAACATCACCGACCGAGCAAGTAATTCACCACTTGTCCAAGGGATCAGAAATGTCGATAAGAGTAGATCAATTACATATTTTATTAGATGATGATTTATCATATAAGGAAACTACTGGGCTGTCACCTTATTTTGCCACATCTTCCAACCTTTTCGCTATTATAGTTGATTGCACATGCTCCTGTACTAAGAACGGTGGCTTGTTGATTTATCCATCACCCAATCAACCGAATAAAACCCAGCTGAAAAGAAAGAACAGAACACTTTTCTTCTTCAATGGAATCGTGAGACTGGATCGTAGACTTGTCCACAAGGTAAGCTTTGTCAATATTTTTAGTTCCAAATGGTCGTCCCAGTAGGGTCCAAGCAGAGCCTGTAAAGGTCATGCCCAAACTTGTTCATGACTCGGAACTCCTAAAATTTTCATTTGTATAGATACAATGAGCTCGTATGAACTCTATGAGGAAACCACTTGTCTAGATCGGCCGACGATTATATCCGAACTACTCCAAATCAAGTCTCTGTTCCGACGGTTTAAATCTGCTTCGATCAAGAAACATAGATCTCAAGTAAGCTGTAAAAGAAAAATCCACATTTGAGGTCGAGGCCACTTTCCACCCGAACACGACCTCTAGGTCTGGCACAGTCGCTTAGCAGGTTCAGGTATATAAAGCCCAAAGAAAAATCATGAATAGTTTGTGGTTTTCTGAGTTGGCCATACTTAGAAAACTACCTCGCCCGCGAAGCCTTTTGTTTCTTGGCCTACTTCCACAGATAGTGTATACTCGCCTTTGGCTCAAGTAAGCGCTTCCACATCGTTTCCTTGAACTTATGTCACAAGTTTAAAACCCTTTGCTTCTTGATTTTAAGAAAATCCCATGATTTTTATGAAAATAATGGAAAAGAAAAATAAAGCATAAGGGAAGTTGCCAGTTGGGTTTTTATTTTCAAATGATTTCAGTTGTTTTTGTCTCGTTGGTGCACTGGGAAATTGGAGACTATTGTGAGCAAAACCTGATGTTTGCTTCATGTCCCATTTTTTTTTAATTTTTTTTTTCAAAAGTTGCCAATGAAAATGTTCGTTATATTTGCACAAAACATTTCCATTTCAGATCAAGGTTCGTCTAGCGATATACGTTGAAGCTTGTCTTGCCCATATTGCTTGCACTATGGCATCGGAGCTTACTTCTCCGTTTGTTTAAAATCGCTTCAAGTATGTAGTGTTGACGAAAGTCGCAATTTATAAAGTCACAGGTCGCAACCAAATCTGAAAATTATAGCATAAAAGCAATTAAATCCTACTGGACAGGTTCTTCATTGTATACCTGGAAAATCTCCACTTCCTCTTTTAGAGACGAGCCAGAAGGTTTGCCTTTCCCATTTGGCCAGTCGGAGTTAGTGATGACAAGTCTGGTAAGCATGATGCCGATTCAAGACCACCCAGTCCAAGGCCCTGGAGGATGAATTGGGGCTCCATCATGCCCATAAATTACAAAGGGACATAGTGCTTTGTTTTATGCTGCACTCTCATTAATTCCTACAAGTCGCAAGAAAGTTCTTGGGATTGGAGGTTTCTCTACTACCATAACCCCCTCCAAAATCTGAAATACCTGAGACATGGTTGGTCTGTCTCGCTCACTGTCTTGAATGCACCAGCAAGCGACTTTGCATGCTCTGCACAATTCTTCCATCTCCACCTGTCCGTTCAATCTGCGGTCCACGAGTGGCAAGACTTCTTCTCCTTTGGCTAGTGAATTGGCTACCTGGAGCGGTAGATAATCGCGCATATCACTGTTCAGCTCCTCAATGTTTCTCTTTCCCGATATGATCTCAAAGAGCAGCTTTCCATAGCTGAAAACATCGACTTTCAACGTGATGGCTCCTCCTGAAATCCATTCTGGTGCAAGGTACCCTCTGGTTCCCCTTACGGTGGTAATGACGTGGCTGGCTTCACGTCCCACGAGCTTAGCAAGGCCAAAATCAGCAATCTGTGGTTCTAGTTCCGAATCCAACAGTATATTCTCTGGTTTGATGTCACAGTGTATGATGCAATCCCGACACCTCTCATGGAGGTACTCCAATCCTTTAGCAATCCCGATGGCGATGCCGTATCTGGTTTTCCAATTGAGGGTGTTGGAATCTTTCTGAAATAAATGAGCCGCGAGCGAACCATTTGCCAGGTACTCATATACTAGGAACCTTTTCGACTCTTCTGCACAAAAACCACGTAGACGAACAACATTGACATGCTGTATTGTTCCAATGGTTCTAACCTCTGCAAGGAACTGTTTGTTACTTTGGCTTTGGTTCATGTGTTTCTTCACTGCTATGGGAGTTGAATCTGGCAGTGCTCCCCTGAAAACAGAACTAAACCCGCCTTCCCCAATTTTCTCGGAGAAATTCTTTGTTGCCTTCTTCAGAACTCGATATTCAAAATGCATCAAATGATCGTCTGCTGCATAAGCAGGCCGTCTCATCTTAATAGCCACTAGCAACATGCTAAGGACCACTGGAAAAGTTACGGACACAACTACAACTGCTGTAATGAAATTTGAAGTGGGTTTCCCCCTTTTCTTACTCTCCTCTTTCAAGTCCAAAGCTGCGATCCGGACATAGAAATCTCTTGAATTGCATCATTGGCTGAATGTTCAACTACAAACTTGGCATCCGTCCATATCAGACCGTTAGCAGTTTAAGTGTAAGCACTGCAGGAACAATTGCTCAAGCACAATAACCTGCATGCTTCGAGGTTTTCCACCATGAGCCAATCAGAGTTTTTGGGCAAGCGTGTATTAGGCATGCGGAAAAATTTGTCTTTCCTGTCACCACTACATTTTGATGCATTTCTCCTCTTGCAACGGCCCAGACGATCTTCCAGCTTCAGATCATCCAAGTATCCAAGGGGGCAATCACAAAGCGGTGCATCGCTCTGATTGCAGTGAAAAGAAGCACCACAAAAGGGAAATATCTCACACTCTAGGGTTGGCTGTGTCCAAACCACCCTCCATTTCTGGATATGCTTTGCCCATACTAATTGATTGAAAAGCCCTGTTGGCTCCAGCACGACCCTAGAAAGATTATAAGGAGCAACTGAGGAATTTATGAAGTAGGTCTCATTCTCATTCGAAACAAAGGAGAAGTTTACCACGTTTTCTACCATTACCGAGGGCTGATGCCTGAATTCATCCCGAGTCCAGTCGCCACTATTCCAGTAGGCTTCCATCCTTTTATATAGTGAATACTGAGCTCTTCCTTCTGCTCCCGCAAATGCAGAGAATATCCCGGGAGCCGGGTCATCTAAATTTCTCCATGCCACCAAAACCGTTTCTTCGAACGTAAGTTTATTGAATCCAAACTTGGCACCGGGCAACCACGTATCAGTCGGATGATCGAAACTCTGCCAAGCAATAGACACATCAGATGTCTTCCTTAAAATGAAGTTTCCACTGTCAAGAAGCACTACTGAAGTCGAATTAGGCATGAGCGATGTCGAACCGCTCGACCAGATTTGAAGCTTGGATGAAGCGAGTATGACTAAATTACCATCCTGAAGGAGCTTCAACTCCGAAGACAATGGGTCGGACATGGGGCGGTTCCTATTTGCAACCCAAACCAGAGTCTTTTGAGGTAATCCTTTGTACCAAATGCCAATGTAGTGGTTATCAGAGTTACCTGGTGAAAAGAAGCCCATCTCAAATGTCCCTCCTTGAGAGATTAATGTCTGGTTTCCGGAGAGAGACTCACCGGCTAATATGGTATCTGTGCTTATGGACAAAGAGGGGCCGAATAAAACAGAGAAAAGAAGCAAAATATAAGGAAACATTTCTGTGTCTCTGCTTATGTAACTCATCTCTTGTTACTCTTTCTCTCGTAACTACGGTTTTGATATGGAGAGTTAGAAGCTCTAAGGCTTTCTGAGAACTGATAAAATCTTGATTTCTCGTTAGCCAGAAGTCTTCGAGGAATCGCCGGTCCAACAGTGTTGATACACGATATTATCCTGGTTGGTCCACAAAATTCAACCCATAGTTATCATACAATTTCATGGTTGTCTCATCCAACCATTCAACTCCGGTCATTGTCTCAGTCAATCTCCTGTTATTTTTTCAGTCGACAAAGTAGACTTTGATTTTCTGTCTCAGTCTGACCCAAAGTTCATCTGACCATGCAAAGTCCAATCCGCGTGACATCACCTGTTCAATTTCTGCTCACTTGGCAAAGTGGGCGGCTTACTCTGTGTTTCCTCCGTGGCATGCGCAAGTCACAAGCCCATTTTAAGCACTCGCCCAATTAATTTAAACGTTAGGATTAAGGAACGGAGTAGCTCTTTTTCTTCATATGGGACAGGCGGTCCAGGTTGGAGATGACTTGGGAAAGGGGGCTGTCGTAAATGTGGGTCATCGGGCGGCTGTCGAGAGGGTAAGATATACGTTTTGGTGGGGAGGACAGAGCTTGTAATTGATCGGTGGAAATAGGAGAGAGACTCATTGCTCAATGCAAACGATGTCACGCAAGAAATTTGCTTAACTGACACGAAACCAGAATTTTAGGTATGAATGATCGCCATCGTACAAAGATAGTATCAGTTGACCAAAAGTCAATTCACGCCGAGATCATCCGAACTTAAGAAGACAGAGAGCAATCAAGATTGCTCCATAGTTTCACACCATGCTCAGCAAATGCATGAAGTGGGGATTCGAGTGCAAATCCAGGTGAATCGAAGTGCAAAAAGTGAAGATTTTGCAAGGAAATTAATATACATTTGAAATTAGCGGAGAAGGAAACGAAAAGATTAAACATGTTAGCCACGTGGTCGGGCAAATATGTTTGTCCTTTTCTTCTTTTTCGTCTATTTTTTTTTCGAAGTCCTGTTCTTCTTCAATGGGCGAATGCATGACTGGATTATTGTTCCCTCAAAATTTTGAAACATGTTTGCCATGGGTTCTCATATCTTTTAAGTGAGAGCATTTAGGACAATGGAGGAAGGACTAACATTGCGACCCAGAAGGACCTAAATTTTCTGAAAGGAAACCTCGTGCAAAATTATTAAAAAAGAAGAAGGTGATAGCAAGGATTTACCACTAAAACCATGAATAAGTGATGGCACTACTTTAATTTTGCATTCAATTTCTACCAGAGGGAAAAAATCACACAAAACAAGAAATTGTTTTGTGCTCATAATGATAACTACTAGAAATTGATGGAATACTTGGAGACGATGAGAAAATTTAGGTTCTTTCCGAATCTTGTTATTGTGCTTATCCTAACAATTATTAGAAATTGTCGGAACACTTGGAGAAGATGAGAAAATTTCAGGTTCATTCTTAGTCTTGACCTAGGGTGAACATGGTCCAATTTCAATTTGAAAAATTAGAATCGAGCACCACCTCTTGGTTCTATAGAATTACCCAAGAATCGGACTACTGAGTGATCCAATTCTTAGGTGGGTCCACAGAATCAGTTTTAATGTCCCCAACAAAACCACAATTTCCAAAACTCTCTTGAATTCTTGAAAAAGTTTAATCCAACTTGATATCAAATGGGTACAAAAATCATTCTTGTGAAATCAATGAAATAAACTCACATGAAACCGATTTGATCCAACATAAAACATCTTATTTTTATTCAAACATATCACCTCCTAGAAACATTTTGTCATACATGTTATGCGTTTGAGTAAAAGGTGAGGAAACACATTAATGAATTCATATTCGACACCAATCTTATGTTAATTGATCCAGGTTATCTGCAGTGCATAGGATAATCTCAAATTATCAAATATGTACTAGCACGGTCTAGTTGAGCAAGTGGGCAGTTCCACCCTTAGAATTAGGAACCAGACTGGTACTCATCAATTCCAATAAATTGAAACTAGGAACAAGACTGGTCCTTATGGAAACCATCAATTCTGGGCCAATCTGGTCCAGTTCCGAATGGTCCGGTCAATTCCTGATTCTTTTGCACATTCCTAGTCTCGACATCATCAATTGAGTGTCTCTGTTGGTTACAGTTGGTTTCGAGGGAAGTTGTTAGTGATCGATCTCTCCTTCTGGCATATTAAGGATCCAGCTCATCGATGGATGATTATTAGAGTTCAATTGTATACACCAAAGTGCAATAATTATCATCTTGCTCATTGTCTTTCTTTTCTCCTCTATCAATTATATAATCCAAAGTGCGATAATTATCATCTTGCTCATTGTCTCTCTTTTCTCCTCTATGGCATCTATTTTACAACCTCCTTTTCTCTGCCGAGTTGGTGATAAACTCGAAAAGAAAAATAAATGTTACTTCCGAGTCATGCAAATAACTCAAAGCCGTCCAAAGTCAAGAAAATGGGGCTTCTAGACATAGATATTACAACATATATTACATTGATAATAACATGTCAGCCGCCTCGATTGTGTATTTGATGTTGTTGATACCTGATTTTTAGTTGACACGTTAAAAAATGTAATGTCGCGACTCAATCTGGCCACCCTCCATCCCTCACCATCACGATGAGAGAAAATGACGGATTTAAGGATACTTGATCACGAGAGTTTCTTCACGGCTCGCGTTCCAAAAGACGTCATCTCCTTGTCTTTTAGATCAAGCCTTTCGTGAGTTCTCTTCATGACATTGTGAGCTTTTCCAAGTTCGTATCCCACGTGACAGCAGGATGTCGTGATCCATATCCACACGGACGACACACCTCAGGAAAAGAGGTCGAGTGTGGATATTTGATTTAAATGTACCTTTACCATGGTAGTCCTCTCGATAGTATGCTTCGCCCATAAAGATGGCATAACTTCATCCCAGATATCCCATATCGAGTATGCTAAACCATGCTGAGTTTTATTGAAATTTGTACCCCACGCAACAAGTTTATTTATATGACTTAATTGTTTATGATAACTTAAAAATAAGACGGGAGTCGCCATTAGCCTCGTTTGGGGAGTCGGCTAGAAAACCCAATCGAGGGTCGGAAGTGTTCCCTCAATTCCTACGCAACCAAATATCTAGGTTTGGGGACTTGGGTTGTCACGCCCTAAACCCCGGGCATGCGCACATCCCTCAATGGTTGATTAAAATGCGACGTTCCCAAGATGTGTCGTCGACCCATTCTTTTTATTTTTCAATTAAGCACATGCGGAAGCGAATTAAATAAACACCTTGACAACCATCAAACACTGGGATAGTCAAAACATACTAACGCCTTTTTCATAAACCACACTTTATATACATATCAAGTTAGTCTTATAGGTCTATAAACATAAGTCTGTTCCAAAAGAAACTACTAGGCAACCTATACCCTGAGCCCCTCTGCCTCGGGTTCCGAATCCTCCACAACACCATCTAGGATGTCGATGTCCATAAGATGAGCTACCTCCCCATCCTTGATTTCGATGGTAGGTTCGTCAGAACCCTACAAAAGGCCCTCTCGAGGCCCCATTAGGATAAGTGATGAACCACGCTTTGAAGCGATGAGGTACCCAGTGACAGAGACCTTCATCAACCCAAATAGTGGTCACAACTAACTCATGGGTCTGGTTGGTCCCGGGAATGAGGAAGTAGGAGGGCTCGTAGTCTATCTCCTTCGGTACCCCAAAACGGACTGGTCGCCTCTCCATACTAGGGACCTGAAAACATTTAAGCACGATGGGATGAGATAAAATCTCAGCGAGTCAAAATCCTAAACCTCTATAATATGGACATAACACATTTATATAAAGTTAATCTAACATATAAATGATTTTAACAGCTTGTAACCCACTATTCACAAGAACAGTTGGATAAAGTTTTTTGTTCAATTGAGTATTAATGAAAATATAGACCTAATTACAATGATACATTTTCTAAAATATATGTGAAGTATTGAAATATACGTGAAACTCACAATAGGCCACTGAAAATTATGTGTGCTGAAAATTTCATTTTCAAAGTGTGTTATTTTTATCGGAAAGCTTAGGTAAGGTCACCAGAGAAGATAGATATTTGTTCTTCGCACTACACATGCATTGCACGATGTTTCAAGGAAATTCTCACCGGAAGAGACCTCTCTTTTTCCCCTAAGTAACATTCAGTCAACGTCATCCACCAAGAAAGTCTCATTATTGCTACGTGATGGAAATGCTTTGTCAATCCTACAAATTTAATTTGCGAATAAAAAAGACCAATGGCTTTACTCCGGCCAAAAGCATGATTTCTAGGTATTCTTGATTTGCTTAAATATAGAATTAAGTTTCAAAATTATGCAATTAAATCCTAAAAATTATCATATTGGTGTGATTGATAATATTCATTAATTCCATCAAATTTGGGTGATGAAAATCTTAACAAGATACTTTTCTATAAATTGAATGCTTAAAAAAAGGCAAAAAATTAAGCAGGGGGAGGGGAACTCTCGCTTGACAATGGGCGACCCTTGCTCAATCATATTCATTACTGCGAGCAGGCAAAGGAGCCTCGCCCAGATCAGGGCATGAGTTGATCAACCCTAACAAGGTTGTCAAGCGGGCTAAGCAACCCTCATGTGGGGGGTGACAAGTGGTGAGGCCTTGTGTTCTTCGTCTCACGCATGGCTGCTTCTCCAATTCACCAAACCATTTCAAACTTATCCAATTGGTTGTATGAGCAGGTTGATGTTTGGCTTGTTTCATACTTGAACGTATAACAATTATAACTCAATAAATCCATTAATGATTTGTGGATTCTCTTATGCAAGCTCTTTATGTGTAATATGTGCCAACACTCATATCAAATCACGTAAATCTCATGTGTGCTTTAGCATTTATTGTTGACTATTCGGGTAGTTTCGTCCCATTATACTTTTTTTCAAAGTACTAGATACATCAGCTTCCACATTCTGGATTTCCCCTTACGCAACTCATCTCTTGTTACTCATTCTTTCGCAACTGCGGTTTTGATACGGTAGAGTTAACAAGTCTCAAGTCTTTCTCTAAAGGGACAAATCTTGACTTCACAGTAGATGGCGGTCTTCGGGGAGTTGCCCGTCCAACAAGGTTGAATCGAAAGTGACAAGACACCGGCTCTTTTTCTTGTGGGTGACCATAATTCTAGCAGTTGCTTTCGATTCTTTCAATTAGAATATTCGACTAGAAAATGCGTAGCACATTGGAGAAGGTTCCTTTGTCTTATGATGATCGAAAAGATCAGTTGGGCCATCTGTCTTTGCAATGACCAAGTCAACCAACAAATCAGCACAAAGTCAAGTCAAGAAAAGTAAATTGTGTAGAACCACTAAAGGTTCCATAAGTAGAATTACGCAGCTTGTATTACACGCATTGAAACTAACTTAACAAGTGGTGGATTGCTTTATGGATAGCTTTCACACTAATTAGGAAGAAAACTTGTCTAGAATTTTTAAATTTGACTATTTTAGCGAGAAAATTATCAAAAAAGTTATAAATTTATTGTAATTGTGTCAATTCAGTCTTAAAATTTTTTGAGCCAATTTGGTCCTAAGCCTTTTATAATTAAGTCAATTTAGTTCATCCGGCCAAATTCGATCGATTGACGCCGACATTGATGCCACCGTTTAACAAATGCTTGATGTGACGATTTTTTAATAATATATATTTTTTCAAATTTTTTATTAATTTTTTATTCCTATTCCTATTCCTTTCCTTTTTTTTTCTTCCTTCGTCCTTTTTGGCTTCTTTACCCAACAATGGCCGGCAAGGGCTTCACAGCCCTCACCCACCCTCACTAGCAGCCTTGCCCTCACCTTGCCGTGGGCAAAGGTAGCATCGTCCGTAGCTGGCAAGGCCATGGCGAATGCTCTTCGTCCACCTAATCGAAAATTTTTTTTTGCTTAAGAGCCATTGCTGAAGCTAAAGAAGAAGCAGAGTGTGACATCCTGATTTTCCAATTCTGTATTTAATAAAATGAGACGAGCATTTCATCTTCACGCATATAGTTCTTTTCCTTGAGTTGGCCACTCACGTGAAAACTAATCTATCAGGTGAAGCCGGTAAGAGATTCTAATGTATTAGACTCAAGAATTTAACCAGGAAGCGACCTTTCGACCGAGCTAATCTACAAGGGTCATTACGGCACAGTTAAAAATCGATTAGAGATTGTAGATAGGTCAACTCGACAGAGGCATGTGACCGAGTGTGGGTGATTCCACCAGATTGCACTATTCTTGTCGGTCGGCACTGGACCGGCTTTTCTGTCGATTGGGTACCATGTGTCCATATTTGAAACCTTGAGATTATCCCAACAACCGAGAGTCGCCAATGTGTCAAAGATGTACATTGTGGCTTGATCAACCACAGGTCAAATGCATGAAAGTTTCTAAAAGTTACCCGGTAGATTAGAACGCGCTAATATCGTGCCAGAGTGAAATTAATCTTGAATTGAGATAGAATTTAGAAATTGGAAGTCCTGGTGTGTTACAAATCATTTTAGGAACATTGGCTCATCTTTAAAAGATTTTTCATATAAACTGAATTTTTCAGCAAAATAATCAAAATATGGTTAATTTGGTTCGGAAAATTGGTAGGCCCGCTTTTGGTTGTACTTTTGAGATCTAAGATGGTTCTATGGTCAAGTGATTATGTGAATTGAAGTATGGTGATATTGGACTAATTTTATGGACTTCAATTGGAAGAGAATTGATTGGAATTGAAGAATTTAGTGTACGAGATTTCATGCCACGGCGGAAGAGTAAATTGCAACCATTGGAAGATGTTGTGGAGGATTTGAATTAGTGGAGTATGACATCACCTTAGGTCATGGTGGTTTGGCCATATTGAAGGAGAGCTTGACAAGTGTAAGGTGGAGATTTGCCCTAAAAAAAGGTGACCCATCACCATCATCTTCCTCCTTGAATCAAGGGACTTGTCTTGGGACTTGAGGAGGAGAGAGAGAGGAGGCCAACCGGAACCAGCAAGCCCAACCGGTCGCCCGCTCAGCCTTTGCCCGCACATCGCCGTCGCCGGAGCTCGCCGCACACCGTCGCTGCTCCGCCCTGCTCCCGCACCCTCTGCCTTCCTCTTTCCCTCCTGCCGCCGTCGAATTCTTCTCCTTCTTGGTGCTGCCCGACGTCCCAGCAAATCTGGGAAGACGCCAGAGTAGCCAACGAGCTGCAGGATCGGCCACGATGCCACCGCCCTTCATCGTTCACCGCTGTGCTGCCGTCCTCGCGCAAGTTGCCCCGTGCGTCTTCGCCTCCAGCCACGTCGTCCCTGGCTTGGCCAACGTCCAGAGCTGCTTCCAGCGTCGCCGGCTGCCGTTCGCCATTGCCAAGGTCACCGGAGTCATCGCCTACAGTTGCCGGGACCAGTTGCCGCCGCCGCCGGTTCTCCTTCGCCTCAACCAGCCATTGTTTCCCCCTCCGTCGGCCTCAACCAGCAGCAAGCAAAAATGGGTTTCACAGCTCGGTTTTGGCCTATTTTGGCCGGCTTCCCGATCCCGAAGGTTAGGTCCACCTTTGGGAAAGTCGGTCCCCGTTGCGTCCCCGTCATTTTGTTCCGCTCGGCTAGCTAATCGGATGAGTTTAGCTCACTAAACCTTGATTAGACGGTTAATGATGCTTAGGGTGTTCTTAGTTTAAGTTAAGCAAGCTTAGGTGGTTAGATTAGTTTATTTAGTTGAGGATTAGATTAAGGTGTTTAATTAAGTTAAAGTGTGTTTAGTTTAAAGCTAAGTAGGTTTATTTTAATATAAGCCTTGATGTGACTTAAGGGAATTTATTTCTGATTTAAATAAATGTTTCAAAATTATTGGATTATTTAATAATATATTATATTCCGAAAATTATTAAAATATTATTATTTAAAAAAATTATTTCTGACCTCAATTGCTTAGAATTTCATGTTGATCGCTGCTGTGTATTTAGAATTTGAATTTGATGAGTGGATAATGCAAATTGAGTGTTGATTGTGAAAAATATTGATTTTATTCAGAAAATCCTAGGTGTCGAGTTTGGCACTGAAATTGGATTTTTAAGGATTACTATTGTAATTGGAGTATTTGAGTGAAATGCAAAGTGTCCGGGGGTCAGTATTGAATTGTCGTGTGCTGATTGAAAGACTCGGTTGCAGTAGTGGCTAGACCAACTAGACCTATATTCCTTTAGGATTGCCGTCAACGTAGTGATGAGGCTTGGGTCGCAGTAGAGGCTAGGCCAACTAGACCTATGCTCCTTCGGGAATGCTGTCGACGTAGTGATGAAGCCGGCGCTCCAAGGGGGGAGGCGATGCCTGGCATTAATGTCAATAGATTGCCGAAACTGCGAGTAGGCTATGCCCTTGTGTGGCAGTGAATATCAATTGGATCGCATGCTGAGTGTTATTGACGGGTCGGATTATGGGACGGAATAGTGTGGCATGGCATGGGACGTGTCATAACGATTTAGTCTTATAATCCGGACTCATGTGGTCGTTTGAAATGATATTGTTGGCGTTCCAGTGGTTTAAGTTCCTATTACTATCTGTGATTGAGTGATTTGAATTGTGCTAACATACATGAAGGAACTGAGGCGAGGTAAGTCCTTTATGTGGTGTGGCTAGGCCACCCTTGGGCGTATTTTCTTTCTAATAGGGGTTTAGGGAGTTAAACTTGCTGAGACAATGTCTCACCCCGGTTGTGGACTTACATTTTCAGGACCCTAGTGGACGGAGCGGCCAGATCGTTTTGGTTGGCCTTGTGGAGTTGCAGAGGTGAAGTTTGTTGGATTGAAGATTGTGTTTGACTAGTTTGTCGTAGAACAGCCTCTTTTTGAGAGTCGACTTGTTGTAGACTTTTGGTTGTAGACCTCTGTTTGTAAACTCCGTTGGTTTTGTAAGTGACTAGTTGAGAAATTGTTTCATGCTTTTCTATCCGTATTTTATTGTCAGGGGTTTTATAATATGCTTCCGCATGTACAAATATAATGAATGGGGTGGCGACGAGTGCCTGGGAATGTCGCATATTTGATTGACCACGGTGGGATGTGCGTGCGTTTGAGATTCGGGGCGTGACATCCCCGTTTAAGTGGTATCGGAACATGGTCTGTGTATGGAGTGATAAGGTGCGATGAGTCATAGGATAGTTAGTAGAAAAGACTTTTAATATGCTGATGCATGTGGTTGATAGCTGTTTGGTAGTGTGTTTGTGGGGTCGCTCAAATTCTGTGAGAGTACCCCTGCAAGTCGATTGAGAGTGTAGCAGCATTGAGCGATCCTAGGTTTGTCGGGATCGTTCTAGTGCTAGAGTCTTTGGGAAGCATTTTGGGTCAACAGCTCAAGATCAAGCCGCCATTGTTGCCGCTGTCACTACCGCCACTAGTGTTGTAATCGTTGTTGTTGCCGCGCTTGTTGAGGCCCAAACTGGAGTTGTGATCGGGGAAACAAGCCACCATATCTAAGTCAAAGTTCAATTTAGGCAGAGATGGAAATCAATTGAGGAAAGGCCAATGTAAGAAGAAATGCCCTTTTCACCTAACCAGAAGAGTAGAGTTGGAAAGTCAGTGCCCAACTCGATCGATGTGTGTTGTGTCTGTAAGAAAAGACATGGATATGTCCCGTGCTATAAGAGGGAAAAGACTTGTTACAAGTGTCACCAATACGGCCATCTGATCAAGGGTTGTTCGTACAAATAGATGGAACCACAACTGTTTCTATCACCACCGTCGATAGAATAGAATAGAGGAAACATGCTTTAGGACATTTAGTGGGGTTTATGGAACAGAACCCCAGTACAAGGAAGGGTGCATGCTATCACCCGACGGGAGGTAGAGGACTCACCGATCGTGTGCCAAGTTTGTGGAAATAAACATGAATCAGCCTAGTGTCCCGGTTTAACGGGAGCATGCTTTAAATGTGGCCAGCACAGCCGTCGGGTTAGGAACTATCCGCGTAAGTCCAGGAGAACGTAAGTACCATCACTGCAGATAGGACGCCACTAGGATGGCTAGAGGAGCATGAATGGGTCGACCATGCGTCAATCAAGGGAATAGTGTTTTTGAGATGTTTTTATCAGAGTAGTGCAATAGAAATTTTAGTGAAGGTTGTAGAATTTTCGTTGTGGTAATAAGTAATAGAAAGATGAATCTCTTACTATAGTTGCACTTGAAGGGTTTGCTTAAGTGTGACTTGGAAGTCATTTATAAAAGGTTTGGCTCGAGGAGCTTTCTGGGGTTATGAATCTTAGTAGTGATATAATTTGGTTTGTCAGTTAGCGTGTGAAAGTTCTGAATTAGCGAAAGTCGAAGAGGACCTTTACTCCTTGTTATTTGTCACTGAAGATGACCTGGTTCTGTTTGTTGGTTGCCGAATCTACATGGAAACTGTAATGGATGCGTTAGTTGAGGAGCCGAATATGGAGAACATAACCGTGGTACCGAAGTTTTTTGAGGTAATTCCTGAAGAAGTGCCAGGGTTGAAAGAACTGAAAGTGAAAGTGTAGATACATGAATTGTTGGAAAGGGGATTCATATGCCCTAGTCCATCACCTTGGGGAGCACTAGTTCTGTTTGTGAAGAAAGAAGATGGTTCGTTGCGCCTATGCATCGACTATCAATAACTCAATTAGGTGACGATCAAGAACAAGTATCCATTGCCGATGGTCGATGACTTGTTTGATAAGCTTCTAGGAGTATCGAGATTCTCTAAGATCGACTTGAGAACATGGTGTCATCAGCTGGGGATTAGAAATGAGGTTATACCGAAGTCAGTGTTTCGCAATCGATACGACCATTATGAGTTACTATAATGCCGTTTGGTTTGAAGAATGCTTCAGCTGCTTTCATGAATCTGATGAACCGTAGGTCCAAGGAGTACTTGGATCAGTTCGTAATCGTGTTCATCGACGACATTCTAGTATACTCGAGGAGTACTAAAGATCATGAAAGGCACTTAAGGATAGTGCTTCAGACTTTGAGGAATCATGAGCTGTACGCCAAGTTCAGCAAGTGCGAGTTTTGGTTAATTTGTGTGACGTTCCTAGGTCACGCCATTTCCGGAGAAGGAATCTCAGTGGACCCAGCCAAGAATGAAGCAGTAATCGACTGGCCAAGATTGACTATAGTGACAGAGATCGGAAGTAGCAGGGTATTACAGACAGTTCATAGAAGGGTTTTCAGTGTTAGCATCGCCGTTGACAAGACTTCTAAAGAAGGAAGAAAAGTTTGTGTGGTCAGATAAGTGCGAGAGTAGTTTCCAAGAGCTTAAGCAGAAGCTAACTACAGCACCTGTGTTTACTATTCCATCTGATCTAGTAGGACTTGAGATCTACAATGATGCATCGTTTAAAGGATTGGGTTACGTGTTGATGCAGCATGACAAGGTTGTTGCATACACATCCCGTCAGTTGAGACCTCATGAGCTGAATTACCCGACGCATGACTTAGATTCGCAGCTTTAATCTTCGCACTGAAAATTTGGAGATGTTAGTTGTGTGGAGAAAGATTATGGATCTTCACTGATCATCATAGTCTTCAATATTTATTCTCTTAGAAAGAATTGAATATGAGACAGCGTCGCTAGTTGGAACTTTGGAAAGACTAGGATTGTGATATTTGGTATTCCCAAAAAAAAGGGGGGGGGCGAATAAGGTCGCAGATGCCTTAAGTTGGAAGTCATCAGTAGTGCAAATGGTACTCAAGTAATGGGTTTTAATTGAGAAGGCACAAGATTCGGGTTTTAAAATTGAGGTAGGCCACCTTTAGACTCTTATGGCCATCCTCAGAATTGAACCGAAAGTGCAAGTCAGAATCAGAACGCTTTAGCCAAAAGATCCAGAGATTCAGAAAATCGTGCAAGTAGATACAAAAAAAGAGAGAAGCCTGACTTCCAGATTTTGATGACAGAACACTAAAGTTCCGAGGACGATTGTGTGTACCTGATGATGTAGCACTTAAAAAGAGATCTTGTCAGAAGCTCATCGTAGTAGTTACAGCATTCATCCTGGTAGTACCAAGATGTATCCGAATCTGCGTCGACACTACTAGTGGTCTGGTATGAAAGTGGACATCGCCAAGCATGTCGCCAAGTGTTGGATGTGTCAGCAGGTCAAAACCCAGCACTATAAATCGGGAGGATTTCTGTAACTCTCGAGATTCCCGAGTGGAAATTGGAGCATATCACGATGGACTTCGTGACTGGGTTACTGAGGAGTCAAAGAGGAAATGAATCGATTTGGACAGTGGTCAACAGGCTGACAAAGTCGGCTCACTTCATCGCAGTATGAAAGGACCTTGATTTGGACAAGTATGCTGAGTTGTACGTGCATCAGAGAGTTCGTCTATTTGGAGTGCGAGTGACGATTTCTTTAGACCGAGACCGAAATTCATGGCTACCATCTGCAAAAGTTGCAGAGTGTTTTGGGAATGAAGCTACAGTACATTACCAATTATCATCCTCAAACGGATGACTAGTTTTAAAGGACAATTCAGACATTTGAGGACAGGTTGATTCCTTCGGTAACTCCCTGTGCAGATGATGTTCCTTTCTCAAGCAATCAAGATTTTGATTCCTATGGCAACACTTTCTGGAGATTGGAGTTCCTTGCGAGGTGATCGGAGCGGAAGCAAGAAATTTAGGTCAGAACCATCTACTGCTCTGATACCATGTCACAAAAGGGAATAGATAAGAAGAAGACTTTTGGGTTCCGTGGAAAACAGAAATTGTAGAGAAGAAATTGTTTTCTCTTCATTGATTGTAAACTCTATACATTGTAATGTATTTAATTACAAAGAAGGAATCAATAAAAGGAAGTTGAATATTCTTGTATCTTTTCCTATCTTTCTAATCCTAAAATAACAAAGAAAGAATACTGATGCAAACATATCTTCCAACAACCGAGCCTGATGTTGAATCAAAATAATTGTAACTGAAAATATATTGCTATAACATCTCGCTTTACTCATTATGTATAATAGAATGTTACAATATTTCATTTAAATATGTTTCTCATCGCACGATGGTGACAAATGAAACAAAATCAACTGACATGAGTCCATGCTTAAAAAAATTAATTAGATAATTGCCACCGTTTGAATTAATTTGTACTAGGAAAAGTGCACATGTTTTGCATGTTTGGGAAAAATTTACGATTCTACAAAGTCGCCTTATAAGGAAATATTTGAATTACTAATTAATAAATAGAAGTTATTGACACAATATGAAGAAATTGTAAACATATATACACACCACACACAGAGCAATATCTTAGGATCTTAACCTTTTTTGGTTTTGTTAAGGTTGTTCATAAGAGAGAAAATATCCAGATTTTAAAATTACGATACGTGAGAGATAAAGTCTAGTCGAGAAAAGTAAATTGTGTGGACCAGTCAAAGGTTGCATCAGTGGAAACTATGCAGAGATTACACAACTTTCATATATTTAAAACTGAATTATTGTGCCCTAAATTGAATCAAAATTCACGTAAGTGAGGCATTTGTGTCCAAATTTATTTAAACACCAATATATCATGAGTGCTATACCAATAGATAGCCCTGAGGATTATACCAGTAAATCAAGCACAAGTGATAGCACTTGTATTCAATTTCTACATGAGAAACTATATCACACCAAACAAGATTCCGCAATCTTGTTATCGTGTTCATACCAGTGACCGCTAGAAATTGTTGGAACACTTAAAGAAGATGAGAGAGTTTCAAGTTCAATCTCAGTCTCAACATAATCAACTAGCGTCTCTGTCGGATATAGAAGTGGTTTTGGGGGAACTTGTAGTTCATTGGTCTCTCCTTCTAGCATATTAACAACCCGGCTCATTGATGGTCGATCATTAGGGTTCAGTTGTATGCAGCAAAGAGCAACGATTATCATCTTCCTCATGACCTCTCTTTCCTCTTCTGTGGCATCTACCATTTGAAGCTCCTCTTCTTTGCCGAGTTGATCATAAACCCACAAAGGAAAATAAATTTGACTCGAATCCTCTGCATTTGCATTTACATTTCTCCTTCTACCAGCCATTTCCATCAGCATCATCCCGAAACTATAAACATCAGCTTTGTAAGAAATGCCACCAATGTCCTTATAGAACAGCTCGGGCGCCATATATCCCAAGGTTCCTCTTGCTGCGGTCAATGTTACTATGTCACGATCAGAGGGGTAAAGTCTTGCGAGGCCAAAGTCAGAAACTTTTGGGGTGAAACTTTGGTCTAGGAGAATATTATGAGGCTTGATGTCGAAGTGTAGAATTTGCATGTCACATCCCCGATGTAGATACTCTATGCCTCTAGCTATGCCAAGAGATATCTCATACATTTTTTTATAATCAAGAGAATCTCCTCCATCCTTATAGACAATGTGCTTATCCAAGGATCCATTTGACATGAAATCATAGACAAGAGCTTGTTTGGAATAATCGAAACAAAAACCAACAAGTTGCACCACATTAACGTGATGGATCCTTCCAATTGTGGCCACTTCACTTATAAAATCTTGGCCATTAGATTTTGGTTTATTCAAAATCTTAACCGCAATTTCATTGCCACTCCTAAGCATTCCTTTGTACACAGAACCATATCCCCCTTCACCTAACTTGTATTTGAAATTTTTTGTGATCTTCTTGATATCTGAGTAAGAGTACCTTATGGGCAAAAAGTTGTTGTGAGCTTGTAGAAATTCTTCGATGTTTGCGTCCATTGCTTGGTGTCTTCTCATCCACTTATAGATTAGAAGTATCAATACACATGGAGCTCCAAATATGAATTTTGCTGCCAGGAAGTGAGCTGTGTAGAAAATTGCCTCAAGATTATCGTAAAGCATAGTGTTTTTTATTTGTCAGAAAGCACATACAAAAAGTGTTTTCTTCACATATAGCACGAGTGTTTCGCAGATGTGAGGAAAAGGGAATTGTCCATACCAAAGATAAAAACGGCATCAGCACCGGTATTCATTGCAACATTTAGCGCCGCACCCCAATAAGATGTGTCTACAGAAAGCAAGAGACTCATGAAGACATATAATCAGAATTAGCTAAGCTACGAATGAAAAATATGCACAGGGAAAGAAGCATTGTTATCCTAGTTAACTAAAAAAAATTAGGAATGGATGAACAACATCCAAAGCAAAGATGTATTAAGGATAACTAATGTTACATTTGCATACTATATCCGGCAATCAATAGTAGTACATATTCAAAACATCCGGTCTCATATTTAATATGTTCTTTGAACCTAAAGATTTCATACAGTGAATTTTCTGGCCCCATCGAGACCTAAAATATAGTTAATCAACAAGTTTTACTTTCAAGAGATTCCTTTTTTTTACACAATTTTGGTTATGAGAATTAAAAACTTTTTGTGACTATACTTGATTAACTTACGAGGTAGGATTAACGTATCCTGGCCTTCGCAAGGAAGCACACCACTAACTTTGGGAACTTTTGATTTAAGAGAAAAGATCAGGTACTTTGAGCTACTATAGAAACTTTTGGAAGGAACTAAACACAATTTTCTTATATTCTGTAAAAATCCAGATGTTCAACGTTGACTTAGCACGAACTTAGTTTTTTATTTGTCGAAAAGCACAAACTTAATGTGACGTTTTTGGAAATCATTTTCTAGGAAATTGACAACATTTTTCTGATATTTGGTTGAAATTTTAAAATGAAATGGAAAATATTTTCCATCAGTTGGTACGAAAAATATGATGTTTCTCCTTGCGCTGCTGTTGAGATATATATAGATCTTTTTTTCTCTTTAAAAAAGTTCAAAATTTTTCATTATTTTTATTTATTTATATTTTTATTTCTTTTTTCTTTTTTTACTTCTTTTTCTTTTCCTCAACCAGCAGTTGGCCACAAGTGAGGAACGAGCTCATCAGCTTTGGCAATGCTCGAGCATCACCAATCTACGAGGCATAAGCCTTGCCACCCCCGGCAAAGCTCAAGTGTCACTAATCTAGCGACGCTCGAGCTCGCCTATGGCCAGTTATTGGCCTTCACATGGTGGGCGACCAGCTAAAGAAGAAGCAAAAGGAAAAATTAAAATATTTGAATTTAAAAAGAAATAAATAAAATAAAATAAGTAAAATGAGTGGTGAAAGAAAGAGGAGGGAAAATGATTTCCTCTCTTCAAAAAATAAAAATCATTTTCCCCACTTTTGAAGATTTTTTTTTTCATTGACGGAAAATGTTTTCCTTAACTTATTATTTTTCGTTAACTGAACGCGGGAACATTCAAAAAAAAAAAATCTTAAAATTTATTTTCGCCGACACAAACAGAACTTTTTAGTGGGTTCTATACTACAAGTTTCAACTATCTTTCTATGAACAGGAATAAAACACCACATGACGTGGTTGTTACTGCCATTTTCTCTAGGAGAATGACGATTGTATTTCATAGTGAAACAATTATTTGTTAATCCCCTTGAGGGCTAATTCGATTTATTCGGTTTTGCTTATTCAATCATGATGGTCGGGAGTTCTACAAATTTCACTTGCATATGTTACTTTGATTTTCATGCCAATCAATCACGGTCCGTCGCTTTAAGGCACAAGAGCTATAGCTAGAGCCATATATTAGCATATTGCTAGGGTAAAGAACCTCAATTGGAAAGGCATACTTACAGGGGTAGTAGTCTATGCATTTCGGCATTTTTGTCCTTAGGTATCGGAAGCCTAAGAAGCAAAACTGATACGTTTTCACCCGAGGAGGCGAGTATCTGAGAGTAAACCCGTCGGCCATCGCATTGTGAACGTCGTTGTAGGAGAATGTGCGATACTCCCGTAAATAATCTGCTGCATATATTGACGTGGTTATGGTGCAAGAATCCTCAATATCCGATGCGTCTGCGTCGATGAGGGCATATGAATGATACCCTTCTGTAACTATACAGAGTTCGGTGCTGATATATAAATGAGATCTCACTTGCTTTGAGCAAGACACGATGGTCACCGTGGGTGGTTCATAGAGCGCCCTGTTCCATGCACCGTATTCAACACTGAAATTATACTGCGTTAACTGGTAGAGAGGAAGGGAGGAACAGTCGCCCTTTCGCAGCCCGACATCCACCACTTTGATATTCCCATAATCAAAATCAATGGAACCGTCATAACTATCAGGATATATCGATTTCACATGATACCGACCACCGAACAAAGATAGCACCGTGCGGTTATCTTCACATGCTAACTCGAACTTTGAAGCACCGCAACCTTTCGGGTCGTCTTTCAATCGAAAGGGATAGCGTATGTTATCGATCTCGCCGCACGATGAAGAGGCACACAGGCGGTTGTTCCTGGCATAACAACTGATCCCAGCTTGCATTATGAGAAGGAGGAATACTGGGAAGGGCTTCATTTGGTACCTGAGCTGAGAGAACTTGTGCAATGCAGAAAGCATTTTGTTTGGCTTTGGTTGTTTGGTGCGGAGGCACGACAGAAAAGGGGATGCAATTAGACAGACTACCGCGATTGAATTGGAAGACTGGGAGTCAGGTCTTTTTAAAAGCCCAAGTCAAGCAAATGACCCGGTCAGAACCGCCCAAAGTCAAGAAATTAAAGCTTCGTACGTGATGGAACGTATGTGGCTTCGATTGATAATGCGGATAAATGTCATATCGACGGTATTATGTAAATTTCGCTGGAGGGCCCACGTCGTTGTTGGTTAAGATAATTTTGGTCTATATACTCTATAAATTATAAATTATTATTTTTATTTGATCATACAATCTTTTTCTCTCACCACCCTTTTGATTGGTGGGTTTAAATATGGACATGAGTTAATTTAACATATAAATGACGTTCACAACTTGTAATCCACTATTCACAAGAGCGGTTATGTCAGACTGAATTTTCAGATTTTGTTTTCGATTAAATAAATCGAGCCTTTCGTCGATGCGCCTATAGTGCTATTCTCTGAGCTGATCACTCATGAGATAATTGGACTATCTGGGAAAGCGGAATCTAAATGCAATGGACTTGAGAATTCGATCAAGAATCGACTACTCGACCGTGTCGATCTGCAAGGGTCATTACGGCACCGTAAAAAATCGATCAGAGACTGGAGATAGGTCGATTCGATTGAGATATGTGATTAGTGTGTAGGTGATTTCACTTGATTGTAAAATACTCGTCGATCGGTGCTAGATCGATTTTTCTATCGTTTATGTACCTGGTATCCATATTTGAAACATTGAAATTTTTACGACAATCGAGAGTCTCCAATGTATCGAAGATGCACTCTGTGACTTGAGATAAATCGATCACGGGTTAATTGCACTAAAAATTCCTAAAAACTACCCGGTAGACTAGGTCACGCTAAAATCGCATCGGATTGAAATTAACTGCGAATTTAAACCCGATTTCAGAAATTGAAAGTTCTGTGGTGTCACGATCTATTTTAGGAACGTCGACTCATCCTCCGAGAAATTTTCAGAGATCCCGAGATTTTTACGGAAATTTGATTCGGACGTCGCGGAAAATTAACGGAAATTCGGATTAACCGAATTGAAGAGATTTTTGACTTGCAAACCGAGCTATATGATGAAAGGGACTTGTAGAAATTTCGTGGGCTTTTTCTACATCAAATTTGAACGTTGAATTTGGGAATTCGTCGAAGAAATTGGAAGGTCAAAATGTGAAATTCGGAACTAAGGGAGGGCAGCATTATTTTGGACTTTGAATTGGTTTATGGGTGGAGTTTATGCTTGAAAATGATGGGGGAGACATAGAGGATGAGATTGAGGCTTGTGGGACCAAAGCATTTAATGGGTTGGCTAAGCTTGGCTGAATTTTCCTCTCAACCGCAGCTTCTTGGGCAAGCAAATCCAGCCGCCGTCCATCCCCCTTGTCCAATTCTCCTTTGTTCGGTCTCTGCCTTGCTTTCCTTTCATTTTTACTTTCACAACAGCTCTCCATCTTCACCCACCGAAACACCAATTTTTCCCCATCTCCAAGCCACAACACGTCCTTATTTGCTGCTTGCTCGGTCAACATTCAAGTGAAGCCCACCTTGACTCCATTCACGCCAACGAAGTCGCGTGTCTGCGGCATCTTCTCCGAAGACCAAGCAGCTCTCTCCACCGATTTTTTTTCTCTTTCAACCGAATAGTTCAACTCCACGAATCCTCACCCATCGAAACCCCACCATCGTTCCTCTCTCCTTCGCTCGCAAGTTCGGCCATCATTTGGCCGAGATTCGGCCCAGCGGTCTTCATCTCCACGAAGCCAGTCCCAACGGTGATGCCAGCGTGATCGAAACAGCATGTCTCTCGGTCAACATCCCACCGCCAGGCGCTGGTTTCGTTGACCCGCAGCTCCTTCGCACGCCCACACCTTCGCAGCATCACGGCCCAGCAGTTGGGCCCGTATCCAGCTCGCATCAACAGCCCACGAATTCATCCACAAGCCCATCTTCAGCCCAGTGATTTTCAGCCCATTTCCAGCAGATTTTAAAGCCCAAGCTCAGGCCCAAGTTCAGTTGGTTTTAGCCCATTTGAAGTTCAGCTCATTTTTGGCCCGCGAAGAAGGCCCAAGCCAGCGACCAGCAGCCTTGTAGAAGCCCAAGACCGAAACTCAGCCTTGCTGAGTTGTGTTGGGCCGGTCCTAGGCCTGGGCCAAGTCCGCCAACGCAGCAAAAAATTTGGTTTTCGGCCGCCGTCGCGTCGTCATCGCGGTGAACCGGTTTTCACGATACACCGGTGAGTTTATTCACTAAACTCTTCTTAGTAGGCTAATGACATCTATGGGGTGTTTAGTTTAATTTAATTAGGAATTATGTGGTTAGTTAGATTAAATTAGTAATTTAATTATTCAATTATGCATGTTAGGTGGTTAGATTAGGTTAAGTGAGGCCTAGATAAATTATATTATTTATCTAGAAGGGTTCGGGAATTTTCCCATGTCCGTATTGATATTTAATTTAATAATTTTGGCTTAGTTTAGTATTTTTCGAAATTAAATTGAATTAATTAATTAATTTTCGAAATTAATTAATTATTAATTATTTTTCCGGAAATTAGGTCGAGATAGCCAGTGATCAGAATTTCGTGCTGATTGCAGTGGTGTGGTCAATTTTTGCAATCAAGTGTTAAATTATGCAAATTGAGTGCTAATTTGATTTTTGAATATTTATTCCAAAAATTTATAAAATTTGTTATTTATTCAAAAAAATCCCGGGTGTCAGGTTTTAACACCGAAAAGGGTTTTATATACTATATAAACCAATTGGATTTTAAAAAGAGAATTATGAATTTTTCGGGTTCGATCTGACCGTGTACCCACACACAACTATTTTCACCAGGTGTTTTTAATACGAAGAAAATAGGTCAGGATCACTATTTCAATTGAGGCATTTGAATGCAATGCACAGCGTCCTGGGCCGAGATTGATTTGTTGTGTGTTGATTAAGTGAACCCGTCTTAGCATTTATGCTAGACATTACTAAATTCCACTTTCGGGTTACCCATGCATTAGGGTAGCGGGTCACAGTAGATTCTGAACCTATGTTCCTTCGAGAAATTTGTTTGAAAGACGTAACCGTGCTCAATGGGGTGAGACGATACCTGGCTACGCCAATAGACCGCCGAACTTTGAGTAGGCCGTACCTTAGAGTGGGTGAAATTATCAATTGGAACACATGTTGAGTGGAATAGATGTGCCGGATTATGAGACAAAATTGTGTGACATGGTATGGGACGTGTCATAACGATTTGGTCCTATAATCTGGGCCCCTGTGATTTACTGAGTTGAATAATGCATTTTAATTGTTGCGTGTATCAATTCTATACATGATGTATATGAACTATGCTGACCTGCAAGGTGAAACTGATGTGAGGTAAGTCATCTGTACCAATTATATGATTGTGTAGTTAGGACGCTTCTGGGTGTATTTCCCTCCTAATCGGGGTTTAGTGGGTGAACTTGCTGAGATATCGTCTCACCGGCTATTGTATAACCATTTTCAGGGTCGTCGAGTGGAGGACCTGGAGCTGAGAGAAGGTGAACTGAAGTGTAGGTTAGCTAGGACCACTTCTTTTTGGAAGGCTAGACTTTTGTAGTCTTTTAGCCATAGACTTTTGTACATGACTCAATTATATATAAAAGTGTGTTTGTTTGTGAAACTGTTGTCCTGCTTTTCTATCCCGAGATGATTACTGTCAGAGGATTATTCTTTTGCTTCCGCATGTGCAATAAAAAAAAAATGGTCGGCGACTCGTCCTGGGAAGTCGCAAAATATTATCAACCAGAGAGGGATGGGCACGCGCTCGGGGTTCGGGGCGTGACAACGGTTGCATAATTTTTTTTTTTTTCAATCAAGGATGAATGAAAAATATAGACCTAATTACAATCATACATTTTCAAAAATATATGCTAAGTATTGAAATATACGTAAAAATCACAATAGGCCACTGAAAATTTCATTTTCATAGTGGGTTATTTTTTCTCGGAAAGCTTAAGTAACGTCACCACCAAAGAAGATAGATATTTGTTCTTCGCACTACATATGCATTTCATTATGTTTCGAGGAAATTCTCACTAGAAGAGACCTCTCTTTGCTCCTGCCAAAAGCATGATTTCTGGGTGTTCTTGATTTGTTTAAATATAGAATTAAGTTTCAAAATTATATAATTAAATCCTAAAAATTATTATATTGGTGTGATTGACAATTTTCGTTAATTCCATCAAATTTGGGTGATGAAGATCTTGACAAGACACTTTTCTATATACTGAATGTTAAAAAATAAAAAAAGCCAAAAAATTAAGAGGGGGAAGGGGGACTCTCGCTTGACAATGGGCGACAACTGCTCAATCATATCCATTACTGCGAGCAGGCAAAGAAGCCTCGCCCAAATCAGGGCATGAATTGATCGACCCTAGCAAGGTTGTCGAGAGGGCTAAGCAACCCTCACGTGGCGGTGACAAGTGGCGAGGCCTTGTGTTCTTCGTCCCACGCATTGTTGCTTCTCCAATTCACCAAACCATTTCAAACTTATCCAATTGGTTGTACGAGCAGGTTGATGTTCGGCATGTTTCATACTTGAACGTGTAACGATTATAACTAAATAAATTCATTCATGATTTGTGGATTCCTGATGCAGGCTCTTCACATGTAGTAGGTGTCGATACTCAGATTGAACCACTTAAATCCCATACGTGCTTTAGCATTCCTTGTTGACTACTTTGATAGTTTCATTCGGTCGTGCATTTTTTATTTTCAAATTACAAGATTTGTCAGTTTCCACATATTTTGCGACAAAAATATTTCTGGATTTCCCCTAACGCAACTCATCTCTTGTTACTCGTTCTTTCGCAATTGCGGTTTTGACACGGTGGAGTTAACAACTCTCAAGTCTTTCTTTGAACAGACAAATCTTGACTTCACAATAGCTAGCGGTCTTCGAAGAGTTGCCCGTCCAACAAGGTTGAGTCGAAAGTGACAAGACACTGGCTCTTTCTCTTGCGGGTGACCATAATTTTAGCAATTGCTTTCGAATCTTTCAATTAGATTATTTGACTAGAAAACGCGTAGCATTTCGGTGAAGGTTCCTTTGTCTGATGATGATCGAAAAGATCAGTTGGGTCATCTGTCTTCGCAATGACCGAGTCAACCAACCAATCAGCACAAAGTCAAGTCAAGAAAAGTAAATTGTGTAGAACCACAAAAGGTTCCATAAGTAGAATTACGCAGCTTGTAGTACACGCACTGAAACTAACATAACAAGTGGTGGATTGCTTTATGGATAGCTTTCACACTAACTGGGAAGAAACTTGTCCGGAATTTCTAAATTTGACTATTTTGGCCTTAAATTTATTATAATTATATCAATTCAGTTCTAAATTTTTTTGAACAAATTCGATCTTAAAACTTTTTATAATCAAGTCAATTTACTTCACCAGCCAAATTTTGTTGGTCGATGCTGACGTGGATGCTGGCTGTTTGACAAACGCCGATGTGATGATTTTTTAATAATATTTATTTTTTCTAATTTTTAATTTTTAATTTTTCCTTTTCCTTTTTTTTTCTTCCTCTTTGGCTTCCTTGCCCAGCAGTGGCTTGCAAGGACTTCACGGCCCTCGCCCTAGCCTTGCCATGAGCAAAGGCAGCATTGTCCGTGGCTGGCAAGGCCATGGCGACTGCCCTTTCGCCTACCTAATTGAAAATCAATTCTTTGCTTAAGAGCCATTGCCGAAGCTAAAGAAGAAGCAAAGCATTGCTGTCATCTTGCACGGGAATGATTACCAGATAGGAGAGCTCATCATCGAGCCATTTGACAAAAGGCAGGATCTCCTTGATGTTCGTGAACGCGGCTCTCTCAACCTCTTTGATCAAGGAGCAGATGAAGTCTCCCTGCGTCTCCACGTCCCTCTTTATTTGTAACAAGACGATGAAGTTTCGTCAAGAATGGCGGAAAGGGATAGCGACACGCGAATTGAAATTTCGCTTGAGGCCCCCAAGCCTCACCCAGATTTTGGCAAGGCCGCCGATGAAGACCAAAAATTAAATTTAGGGAGCATGCCTTCATTAATTTACTATAAGAATAACGGTCTCTTCTAAATCATAAAAAATTAAATCATAAATAATTATAAATTATTATAGAATTTACTTTTTCAAAAATTTGTAACTCACAATAAATTATTATTTTTATAGTACTTAAAAACTTTATGTTAGCAAAGTCTTTTGTGCAATGGGGAGAAATTTGTGTTTGGATTTTGGTTATACGATAAAAAATAGGGGACGCACTTGGAGAGACGGGTCGGGATTGAAGTTGAAGAGTTGGAGTGGTCTTTGAAAAAGACCAGATCGAGCAAATGACTCAGAGCCGTCCAAAGTCCAGAAAATGGAGCTTGACCGGAGAAGACAAGACAATTTTGCTCGTCGCCTCACACATGATGCGTTTGTAGTTTCAAGGAAATTCTAACTAGAGTAAGGTGCGGTCCACACATATATCAAGAAAAAGTCTCATTGTTACTACGTAATGGGAATTTTTTTTTTTTTTTTTGACCTTTTGTTTTGTCAATCCTTCAAATTTAATTTACAGGAGGGATGGCTTTTTTCCCACCAAAAGCATGACTATCCACTATTCTTGATTTACTTGAAATGCAATCCAGCCCTAACTTTGTCAAAAAATACAATTAAATCTTGAAATTTATCAAATTGGTGTGATTGACGATTTCCCTTAGCTCCATTAAATTTGAATACTGAAAATTGCTAATGTGACCTTTTTATGTATTTTAAAGACGTGTGTGCCACATCAGAAAGTAAATCAGAAGTTAAGAGGGCAACAAGAAAAAAGGAAACTGAGAGAAAGAGATGGCCGGGAAACCATTACAAGGGCACCGCTGAGGCCCGATGAAAACGATTGCTCGACCACAAGACAAGATTGCTAGTCATCACCGTGAGCAGCGGAGGGCGGGCTGACCCTAGTAGAGATCGCAAGGGGCCGATCAACCCTTGCGCGGTGGTGATAGAGTTGAGGCCTTACGTTCTCTTATCCTCAAAGGTGTTGCTTCTCCAATTCACCAGGGCATTTTCAAGCCTATCCAGTTAGTTGTATGCCATTGGCAAGTTTCCCAAGTCGACTCGGCTTGGTCGAATTAGCGGTGGTCATAGGCTCGCTTTCCAATTCCACGGACTCACCTTCGATGCAATCCAAGCATAACGAAATACCTTTCCACTTCCACAAACTCCAAGCATCATAAGAAAGCCACTCGCTTATCAAATTGAAGGCCTTTCGAATCTAAAGATTAATTTATGGTGGCCGTGAAGAGTTTGTTCCTCTCAATGCAACTCTCACCTTTTCTCCGGTTGGACATGCCAGTGAGATTTACGTTGGGGATTGAGTGTATGATGCATCACGTTGAGCGTTTGGGGAGAAAGAGTTTCTGTAGAAACGCTGCTGAAGGACCCATGTTGCTACGAAGGCCGGTGTTCCTCACCTATACCTCAACAAGGGCTGTCGGTATAGTTGGGGTGGCACCGCCCCCCCCCCCCCCCCCCCCCCCCTAACCCAGCCTTGGCACCAGTATCGTTACACACAGACAGAGAGATATTCAATATTGCAAAGTGGACATAACATCATCTCCTTTTAAAAATAAGTCATATAAGTAATGAGAGAAATTCTTAGAAGTACTCGATTGAACTAATCGGATAAATTTTAAAACTTGATTGCACTTTTAACTGAGCATCGTTTCATGATATGTTTTAAGACTTTAAATACACTGGTCCAAAAAAATAAAGTATGACTTGTGACTACTTTATATTTCTTTTCCCTTTAACCTCAAGTGAGTGATGTTACATGTAATGAATATTGAAAAAACATCATTCACCATTTTTTTTTGTCGCTATTTTGATCACCTACTATAACGCCCCAAATCTTAATCAGCTTTCTCTGCACACTTCCATCCGAGGATCTCAATCTCATATTCTTCCCAACCTCAGCCACATTACACACCGTTGGCGAGTCTGCCACAACACTAAGCAAAAACATCACCGACCGAGCAAGTAATTCACCACTTGTCCAAGGGATCAGAAATGTCGATAAGAGTAGATCAATTACATATTTTATTAGATGATGATTTATCATATAAGGAAACTACTGGGCTGTCACCTTATTTTGCCACATCTTCCAACCTTTTCGCTATTATTGTTGATTGCACATGCTCCTGTACTAAGAACGGTGGCTTGTTGGTTTATCCATCATCCAATCCACCGAATAAAACCCCAGCACTCTCAATCCAATCCACCGAATAAAACCCCAGCTAAAAAGAAAGAACAGAACACTTTCCTTCTTCAATGGAATCGTGAGACTGGATTGTAGACTTGTCCACAAGGCAAGCTTTGTCAATATTTTTAGTTCCAAATGGTCGTCCCAGTAGGGTCCAAGCAGAGCCTGTAAAGGTCATGCCCAAACCTGTTCATGACTCGAAACTCCTAAAATTTTCTTTTGTATAGATACAATGAGCTTGTATGAACTCTATGAGGAAACCACTTGTCTAGATCGGCCGACGATTATATCCGAACTGCTCCAAATCAAGTCTCTATTCCAACGGTTTAAATTTGCTTCGATCAAGAAACATAGGTCTCACGTAAGCTGTAAAAGAAAAATCCACATTTGAGGCTGTCGCGATCAAATTTTCGGGTGTAAACACCTAAAATTTTAGCTAATGGATTACTAAGCTTAGACTTAGCTCGAGCTCTCCCAAGCCCATACCAATTCGCGACTTAGGTTCAAGCTCTTAACATGCAAATGATTTTTCAACTAGGAGTCGCCACTAATCTATTTTTGGTGGGTCAATTAGAAACCTAAGTAAAGTAACGGGAGTTTTATTTTACTCCTACGAACTAGAGATTTATGAGTTCGGGGACTTGATTACGCTAGATTTCTCTAACGCCCTTTCGGTACCTTTTTCTTTTATTTTGAAAAATGTTTTGCATGCAGCTTAAATTATTTTAATTCACTTTTTTAACATGTGAGGTGATCACACGGGTGCGCAAACCACCAATTTAACACCCCGGAATGCAATGAATAAAATTACGGGACTTACCTTATAGCAATGAAAGCATCTGCAATGTTAGATCAGAATTCACATAAGCAATCCTAGATATGATTTCTAATTAACAAGCAATCACTCAATTTTTGTTTTCACTTTTCTTACACGAGAACATAGTCCATATGCAATACAATGCTTCTAATCTAATATGAAATAATATGGTATGGCAACATGTCCTAAACTATATGAAAAAACTAATGATTTCTTAATGAACATGCATTATTTAAATATGCAATCTAAATTAACCAAGATAACCTAATTCTAATGACGAGCAATTTCTAATTAAATGAACCTAACAACAATCACTAAATGACGTGCATTTCATGAACCTAATTTTATATGACGTGCACATGATTTTTTATTTTTTAATAAGCATGCAATCTATCTTAATATGCAATGACGTGCAAAGAATGCCATAATTCTATTTTTTTTTCTTTTATGAAATTCGAAATTAAAATTACCAAATAATTAAACGTGCAATTCAAATTTAAAAAAAAAAAATTGACATCCTAAATGAATGCATCTTTTTTTATTTTTTATTTTTTAACCAATTCGAAATAAAATCCATATTCTAAATATGCAAAATAACAAGAGATATTTTAAAACGAACCTAATCCCAATTCAATTTTTTTGAATTTTTCCTTTTACGAAATCAAAACCGACTCAAACCACACGACGGCAAATCAGAGCAAGTTAAGATTCATATCCAAAAATCGACAAACCATATCTCGCGCATGAGATTGGGTTGGTCAATTTTAAATAAAATTGCGAATCGAATCTCGATCATGAGATCGGATTGGCGATTTTCCGTGCGATTGCGAGTCGGATTTCGGGCGTGAAAATCGGACCGTCAATCGTATGCACGTTATGAAATTAGGGAATAAATCCCTAATTTAAAAAGATACTCGATATTTTGTGGATACGATAGCTTCATTTAGACTCATACGAGATAACAATTTCAGAAATTAGGCAATACAAATATATGAAGATCAATTTTATGAAAATTATTACCTAGATTGCAATATCGCTCGGATACCGTTTCCAAACTCAGACGGACAACAAATCATGCGAATTGCGGTGGGTGATCGGCTCCATGGTGCATGGACAGTCACCGAAAACATTAAGCGAGGAAAACCACAACTTTTGCTGCCTTCTTCCATCTAAGTCTGGACAAAGACCAAAAGACAGCAACATCCTTCGTCTTTGCCTCCCTTTTGCAAGTTCACGTTGTGCGCCCACTATTCTTTCACTCGCAATTTGGTGTCTTTTGTTTGACCAAGTCTCAAGCTCCACTCAATCTCTTGAAGACCTCATCATATCCTCCCTTGGGCGTCGAAGACGTGCATTGCCGATGATATCTCAATTGCAGGTTTGTAGATAGCCAGGGATGAGCGGACTACGATTGTGAGAGTTACGTAACCTGCAAGGGAAACAAAGAAACAAAACTTGCCAAATCTAAATTGCGAGTCGACTGGTGGAACACGTTGAGGCACAACAAGCTGCCGTTGCCGATCGTCGAGCGAGGACTGGACCACCACTAGGAACTGAGAGCAACTTTGTAATAAAGACAGGTGCAGTAAGCTGCTTGCATTACTGGACCTCGCGATGACTAAGCGGGCTACCGAGAAGTTGCTGTATTTTCACCAAAAATCTGCACGCAGATGGTAAAACATTGTATAAACTGGCCGCAAAAGAAAACATCAAACTTGCGAGATAACTTGTAATCGTCAAGAGCAAAATTGATATTGCAAGGAAACTGAGAAAGTTTCACTCTTTGGGCGCCGGGTTGGGCAAAAGTGTTATAGACGCGATGCTCAGCGACCCATAAGGCGTCAGGGACTGGTCGTCACTTAGATGGACCGCTCCGTGATGATTGAACTGGCAGATCTAGCTACAAGCATGGCTAAAGCTTCCTCATTGGGGAACCGCAGGAAGGCTACTTCACGACTCGGATAAGAGAAGGGCAGCAGCTTCATCGATAGGAGATTCGGGGTGGTGTCACGTGCGGACCGACGATGGGACTCTGATTACGGGCTACCAAGACATTGCTGGATTTTCACCAAAAAAATCTGCAAAAGTAGAAGGCAACACTCTTCCGCTGGGTACGAATTCAACGAAACCTCGATGATGGGAAGGAAGGACCGCCGCGGTGGAGTGGTGCCCGGATAAGACTCGTCTTGGTGAAGTGGCGTCAGTCCAACGAGCCTCGAAGTTGCATTGAGGGGAGCAGCGATGTCGAGGAAGAAGCTCTAGTGCCACTGGTATAGGCGGTTGCGGCTCGGACGACACAGAAGCGACGGCGTGTGCGAAACAGCAGGAATTCGCTCGTGCAGCAACAAGTGATAGCAAGGACTGAAGGGTGACGGCTCCTCGTCATCAAGAGTGGCGGCGACGTGAGACTCGCGGAACAGAGCAAAACGTTCAAGAATGCTGATGACGATAGGAGCGGCACGAGCAAGGAGGCGTCGTCGATTGCGGAACGGTGGGGCGTCGAGCAAGGTGTCAGGGGCGTCGTCACTCGGTCAAAGATGACTGAAGAAGAAGACTTCTTCCCCCTACGTTCTTCTCTTTTTCCCTGCCTCTCATTTGTTTTTTCTCTCTGAAATTTTTTTCAACGTGGCCGAATGTCTCAATTGCGTGGCCCCTTTGAAAACCCTACGCATTTTTCTTTATATAAGTCATGAATTAGGGTTTTAATTTTTTTCCAAATTCATATCCGTGAAGATTTCTTTTCTGCATGTAATATTACTTTTTAATTTCCACATCTCCTGAATATTCTCTACTAATTTTATCGCCTAAAGATAATATTGCAACCTGATTTTCTTAAATTCCAAAAATCCACCATAATATTATTTCAAATCTCCATTTAGATAATTTTTGTCATTAAAAGAAAACGGGCTTGGGCTAATTTGCTTGCTTCGTGGGCTTAGTCCGGCCGCCAAATTAAAGCTCGAACCACTAATTCTAACCCATCCGCCACCGGTCCAACAAATAAACGCAAAAAAATGCAAATTAAAAGTAAATGCACATAAATTTATATGCTATGCAATTAATTTTTTTAGAGATAAAATTAACTCATAATTTTCTATGCAATAAATAAATAAACGGGCCGCCAAAATTTAGGTGTCAACAGAGGCCGATGCCACTATCACCCAAACGCAACATCTAGGTTTGGCACGGTCGCTTAGCAGGTTCAGGTACATAAAGCCCAAAGCAAAATCATGAATGGTTTGTGGTTTTTTTGAGTTGGCCATACTTAGGAAACTGCCTCGCCCGCGAAACCTTTTGTTTCTTGGCCTACTTCCATAGAGAGTGTATACTCGCCTTTGGCTCAAGTAAACCCTTCCACATCGTTTCCTTGAACTTATGCCACAAGTTTAAAACCCTTTGATTCTTGATTTTAAGAAAATCCCATGATTTTTATGAAAAAAATGGAAAAGAAAAATAAAAGCATAAGGGACGTTGCCAGTTGGGTTTTGATTTTTAAATGATTTCAGTTTTTTTTGTCTCGTTGGTGCACTGGGAAATTGGACACTATTGTGTGCAAAACCTGATGTTTGCTTCATGTCCAATTTTTATTTTTATTTTTTTCAAAAGTTGCCTATGAAAATGGTCGCTATATTTGCACAAAACATTTCCATTTCTGATCAAGGTTCGTCTAGCGATTTACGTTGAAGCTTGTCTTGCCCATATTGCTTGCACTATCGCGTCGGAGCTTGCTTCTCTGCTTGTTTAAAATCGCTTCAAGTAAGTAGTGTTGACGAAAGTCGCAATTTATAAAGTCAGGTCGCAACCAAATCTGAAAATTATAGCATAAAAGCAATTAAATCCTACTGGACAGGTTCTTCATTGTATACCTGGAAAATCTCCACTTCCTCTTTTAGAGACGAGCCAGAAGGTTTGCCTTTCCCATTTGGCCAATCGGAGTTAGTGATGACAAGTCTGGTAAGCATGATGCCGATTCAAGACCACCCAGTCCAAGGCCCTGGAGGATGAATTGGGGCTCATCATGCCCATAAATTACAAAGGGACATAGTGCTTGGTTTTATGCTGCACTCTCATTAATTCCTACAAGTCGCAAGAAAGTTCTTGGGATCGGAGGTTTTTCTACTACCATAAGCCCCTCCAAAATCTGAACTACCAGAGACATGGTTGGTCTGTCTCGCTCACTGTCTTGAATGCACCAGCAAGCGACTTTGCATGCTCTGCACAATTCTTCCATCTCCACCTGTCCGTTCAATCTGCGGTCCACGAGTGGCAAGACTTCTTCTCCTTTGGCTAGTGAATTGGCTACCTGGAGCGGTAGATAATCGCGCATATCACTGTTCAGCTCCTCAATGTTTCTCTTTCCCGATATGATCTCAAAGAGCAGCTTTCCATAGCTGAAAACATCGACTTTCAACGTGATGGCTCCTCCTGAAATCCATTCTGGTGCAAGGTACCCTCTGGTTCCCCTTACGGTGGTAATGACGTGGCTGGCTTCACGTCCCACGAGCTTTGCAAGGCCAAAATCAGCAATCTGTGGTTCTAATTCCGAATCCAACAGTATATTCTCTGGTTTGATGTCACAGTGTATGATGCAATCCCGACACCTCTCATGGAGGTACTCCAATCCTTTAGCAATCCCGATGGCGATGCCGTATCTGGTTTTCCAATTGAGGGTGTTGGAATCTTTCTGAAATAAATGAGCCGCGAGCGAACCATTTGCCAGGTACTCATATACTAGGAACCTTTTCGACTCTTCTGCACAAAAACCACGTAGACGAACAACATTGACATGCTGTATTGTTCCAATGGTTCTAACCTCTGCAAGGAACTGTTTGTTACTTTGGCTTTGGTTCATGAGTTTCTTCACTGCTATGGGAGTTGAATCTGGCAGTGCTCCCCTGAAAACAGAACTAAACCCGCCTTCCCCAATTTTCTCGGAGAAATTCTTTGTTGCCTTCTTCAGAACTCGATATTCAAAATGCATCAAATGATCGTCGGCTGCATAAGCAGGCCGTCTCATCTTAATAGCCACTAGCAACATGCTAAGGACCACTGGAAAAGTTACGGACACAACTACAACTGCTGTAATGAAATTTGAAGTGGGTTTCCCCCTTTTCTTACTCTCCTCTTTCAAGTCCAACGCTGCGATCCGGACATAGAAATCTCTTGAAATTGCATCATTGGCTGAATGTTCAACTACAAACTTGGCATCCGTCCATATCAGACAGTTAGCAGTGTAAGCGTAAGCACTGCAGTAACAATTGCTCAAGCACAATAACCTGCATGCTTCGAGGTTTTCCACCATGAACCAATCAGAGTTTTTGGGCAAGCGTGTATTAGGCATGCGGAAAAATTTGTCTTTCCTGTCACCACTACATTTTGATGCATTTCTCCTCTTGCAACGGCCCAGACGATCTTCCAGCTTCAGATCATCCAAGTATCCAAGGGGGCAATCACAAAGCGGTGCATCGCTCTGATTGCAGTGAAAAGAAGCACCACAAAAGGGAAATATCTCACACTCTAGGGTTGGCTGTGTCCAAAGCACCCTCCATTTCTGGATATGCTTTGCCCATACTAATTGATTGAAAAGCCCTGTTGGCTCCAGCACGACCCTAGAAAGATTATAAGGAGCAACTGAGGAATATATGAAGTAGGTCTCATTCTCATTCGAAACAAAGGAGAAGTTTACCACGTTTTCTACCATTACCGAGCGTTGATGCCTGAATTCATCCCCAGTCCAGTCGCCACTATTCCAGTAGGCTTCCGTCCTTTTATATAGTGAATACTGAGCTCTTCCTTCTGCTCCCGCAAATGCAGAGAATATCCCGGGAGCCGGATCATCTAAATTTCTCCATGCCACCAAAACTGTTTCTTCGAACGTAAGTTTATTGAATCCAAACTTGGCACCGGGCAACCACGTATCAGTCGGATGATCGAAACTCTGCCAAGCAATAGACACATCAGATGTCTTCCTTAAAATGAAGTTTCCACTGTCAAGAAGCACTCCTGAAGTCGAATTAGGCATGAGCGATGTCGAACCGCTCGACCAGATTTGAAGCTTGGATGAAGCGAGTATGACTAAATTACCATCCTGAAGGAGCTTCAACTCCGAAGACAATGGGTCGGACATGGGGCGGTTCCTATTTGCAACCCAAACCAGAGTCTTTTGAGGTAATCCTTTGTACCAAATGCCAATGTAGTGGTTACCAGAGTTACCTGGTGAAAAGAAGCCCATCTCAAATGTCCCTCCTTGAGAGATTAATGTCTGGTTTCCGGAGAGAGACTCACCGGCTAATATGGTATCTGTGCTTATGGACAAAGAGGGGCCGAATGAAACAGAGAAAAAAAGCAAAATATAAGGAAACATTTCTGTGTCTCTGCTTATGTAACTCATCTCTTGTTACTCTTTCTCTCGTAACTACGGTTTTGATATGGAGAGTTAGCAGCTCTAAGGCTTTCTGAGAACTGATAAAATCTTGATTTCTCGTTAGCCAGAAGTCTTCGAGGAATTGCCGGTCCAACAATGTTGATACACGATATTATCATGGTTGGTCCACAAAATTCAACCCATAGTTATCATACAATTTCATCGTTGTCTCATCCAACCATTCAACTCCGGTCATTGTCTCAGTCGACAAAGTAGACTTTGATTTTCTGTCTCGGTCTGACCCAAAGTTCATCTGACCATGCAAAGTCCAATCCGCGTGACATCACCTGTTCAATTTCTGCTCACTTGGCAAAGTGGGCGGCTTACTCTGTGTTTCCTCCGTGGCATGCGCAAGTCACAAGCCCATTTTAAGCACTCGCCCAATTAATTTAAACGTTAGGATTAAGGAACGGAGTAGCTCTTCTTCTTCATATGGGACACGCGGTCCAGGTTGGAGATGACTTGGGAAAGGGGCTGCCGTAAATGTGGGTCATCGGGCGGCTGTCGAGAGGGTAAGGTATAGGTTTTGGTGGGAAGGACGGAGCTTGTAATTGATCGGTGGAAATAGGAGAGACTCATTGCTCAATGCAAACGATGACACGCAAGAAATTTGCTTAACTGACACGAAACCAGAATTTTAGGTATGAATGATCGCCATCGTACAATGATAGTATCAGTTGACGAAAGGTCAATTCACGCCGAGATCATCCGAACTTAAGAAGACAGAGAGCAATCAAGATTGCTCCATAGTTTCACACCATGCTCGGCAAATGCATGAAGTGGGGATTCGAGTGCAAATCCAGGTGAATCGAAGTGCAAAAAGTGAAAATTTTGCGAGGAAATTAATATACATTTGAAAATAGCGGAGAAGGAAACAAAAAGATTAAACATGTTAGCCACGTGGTCGGGCAAATATGTTTGTCTTTTCTTCTTTTTCTTCTATTTTTTTTCGGAATCCTGTTCTTCTTCAATGGGCGAAGGCATGACTGGATTATTGTTCCCCCAAAATTTTGAAACATGTTTGCCATGGGTTCTCATATCTTTTAAGTGAGAGCATTTAGGACAATGGAGGAAGGACTAACATGGCGACCCAGAAGGACCTAAATTTTCTGAAGGGAAACCTCGTGCAAAATTATTTAAAAAAAAGAAGAAGGTGATAGCATGGATTTACCACTAAAACCATGAATAAGTGATGGCACTACTTTAATTTTGCATTCAATTTCTACCAGAGGGAAAAAATCACACAAAACAAGAAATTGTTTTGTGCTCATAATGATAACTACTAGAAATTGTTGGAATACTTGGAGACAATGAGAAAATTTCAGGTTCTTTCGGAATCTTGTTATTGTGCTTATCCTAACAACTACTAGAAATTGTCGGAACACTTGGAGAAGATGAGAAAATTTCAGGTTCATTCTTAGTCTTGACCTGGGGTGAACATGGTCCAGTTTCAGTTTTGAAAAATTAGAATCGAGCACCACCTCTTGGTTCCATTGATCTACCTAAGAATCAGACTACCGGGTGATCCAATTCTTAGGTGGGTCCATAGAACAAGTTTTAATGTCCCCAACAAAACCACAATTTCCAAAACCCTTTTGAATTCTTGAAAAAGTTCAATCCAACTTGATATCAAATGGGTACAAAAATCATTCTTGTGAAATCAATGAAATAAACTCACATGAAACCGATTTGATCCAACATAAAACATCTTATTTTTATTCAAACATATCACCTCCTAGAAACATTTTGTCATACGTGTTATGCGTTTGAGTAAAAGGTGAGTAAACGCATTAATGAATTTAGATTCGACACCAATCTTATGTTAATTGATCCAGGTTATTTGCAGTGCATAGGATAATCTCAAATTATCAAATATGTACTAGTACGGTCTAGTTGAGCAAGTGGGCAGTTCCACCCTTAGAACTAGGAACTAGACTGGTACTCATCAATTCCAATAAATTGGAACTAGGAACAAGACTGGTCCTTATGGAAACCATCAGTTCTGGGCCAATCTGGTCCAGTTCCGAATGGTCTGGTCGATTCCTGATTCTTTTGCACATTCCTAGTCTCGACATCATCAATTGAGTGTCTCTGTTGGATACAGTTGGTTTTGAGGGAAGTTGTTAGTGATCGATCTCTCCTTCTGGCATATTAAGGATCCAGCTCATCGAAGGATGATTATTAGGGTTCAATTGTATACACCAAAGTGTAATAATTATCATCTTGCTCGTTGTCTTTCTTTTCTCCTCTATCAATTGTATAATCCAAAGTGCAATAATTATCATCTTGCTTATTAACTTTCTTTTCTCCTCTATGGCATCTATTTTACAGCCTCCTTTTCTTTGCCGAGTTGGTGATAAACTCGAAAGAAAAATAAATTTTACTTCCGAGTCAAGCAAATAACCCTAAGCCGTCCAAAGTCAAGAAAATGGGGCTTCTAGACATAGATATTACAACATATATTACATTGATAATAACATGTCAGCCACCTCGATTGTGTATTTGACGTTGTTGATACCTGATTTTTAATTGACATGTTAAAAAAGGTAATGTCGTGACTCAATCTCGCCACCCTCGATCCCTCACCATCACGATGAGAGAAAATGATGGATTTAAGGATACTTGATCACGAGAGTTTCTTCACGGCTCGCGTTCCAAAAGACTTCATCTCCTTGTCTTTCAAATCAAGCCTTTCGTGAGTTCTCTTCATGAGATCGCGAGCTTTTCCAAGTTCGTACCCCACGTGACAACAGAATGTCATGATCCATATCCGCACGGACGACACACCTCAGGAAAAGAGGTCAGGTGTGGATATTGGATTTAAATGTACCTTTACCATGGTAGTCCTCTCGATAGTATGCTTCGCCCATAAAGATGGCATAACTTCATCCCAAGTACTCCCATATCGAGTATGCTAAACCATGCTAAGTTTCATCGAAATGTGTACCCCATGCAACAGATTTATTTATCTGACTTAATCGTTTATGATAACTTAAAAATAAGACGGGAGTCGCCACTAGCCTCGTTTGGGGAGTCGGCTAGAAAACCCAATCAAAGGTCGAGAGTGTTCCCTCAATTCCTACGCAACCAAATATCTAGGTTTGGGGACTTGGGCTGTCACGCCCCGAACCCTGGGCACGCGCACATCCCTCGATGGTTGACTGAAATGCAACGTTCCCAAGATGCGTCGCCGACCTATTCTTTTTTATTTTTCAATTAAGTACATGCGGAAGCGAATTAAATAAATACCTAGAAAACCATCAAACACTGGGATAGTCAAAACATACTAACGCCTTTTTCATAAACCACACTTTATATACATATCAAGTTAGTCTTACAAGTCTATAAACATAAGTCTGTTCCAAAAGAAACTACTAGGCAACCTATACCCCTAGCCCCTCTGCCTCGGGTTCCAGATCCTCCACGACACCATCTGGGATGTCGATGTCCATAAGATGAGCTACCTCCCCATCCTTGATTTCGATGGTAGGTTTGTCAAAACCCTACAAAAGGCCCTCCTGAGCCCCATTAGGATAAGTGATGAACCACGCTTTGAAGCAATGAGGTACATAGTGACGGAGACCTTCATCGACCGAAATAGTGGTCACAACTAACTCACGGGTCTGGTTGGTCCCGAGAATGGGGAAGTAGGAGAGCTCGTAGTCTATCTCCTTCGGTACCCCAAAATGGACCGGTCACCTCTCCATGCTAGGGACCTGAAAACATTTAACTACGACGGGGTGAGATAAAATCTCAGCGAGTCAAAATCCTAAACTCCTATAATATGGACATAACACATTTATATAAAGTTAATTTAACATATAAATGATGTTAATAGCTTGTAACCCACTATTCACAAGAACAGTTGGATAAAGTTTTTTTTTCAATCGAGTATTAATGAAAATATAGACCTAATTACATTGATACATTTTCTAAAATATATGTGAAGTATTGAAATATACATAAAAATCACAATAGGCCACTGAAAATTATGTGTGCTGAAAATTTCATTTTCAAAGTGTGTTATTTTTATCGGAAAGCTTAGGTAACGTCACCAGAGAAGATAGATATTTGTTCTTCGCACTACACATGCATTGCACGATGTTTCGAGGAAATTCTCACTGGAAGAGACCTCTCTTTTTCCCCTAAGTAACATTCAGTCAACGTCATCCACCAAGAAAGTCTCATTATTGCTACGTGATGGAAATGCTTTGTCAATCCTACAAATTTAATTTGTGAATAAAAAAGACCAATGGCTTTAGTCCTGCCAAAAGCATGATTTCTAGGTATTCTTGATTTGCTTAAATATAGAATTAAGTTTCAAAATTATGCAATCAAATCCTAAAAATTATCATATTGGTGTGATTGACAATATTCATTAATTCCATCAAATTTGGGTGATGAAAATCTTAACAAGATACTTTTCTATAAATTGAATGCTTAAAAAAAGGCAAAAAATTAAGCAGGGGGAGGGGAACTCTCGCTTGACAATGGGCGACCCTTGCTCAATCATATTCATTACTGCGAGCAGGCAAAGGAGCCTTTGTCTGATGATGATCGAAAAGATCAGTTGGGTCATCTGTCTTTGCAACGACCAAGTCAACCAACCAATCAGCACAAAGTCAAGTCAAGAAAAGTAAATTGCGTAGAACCCCTAAAGGTTCCATAAGTAGAATTACGCAGCTTGTATTACACGCATTGAAACTAACTTAACAAGTGGTGGATTGCTTTATGGATAGCTTTCACACTAATTAGGAAGAAAACTTGTCTAGAATTTCTAAATTTGACTATTTTAGAGAGAAAATTATCAAAACAAAATTATAATTTTATTGTAATTGTGTCAATTCAGTCTTAAATTCTTTTGAGCCAATTCGGTCCTAAGCCTTTTATAATTAAGTCAATTTAGTTTATCCGGCCAAATTTGATCGGTTGACGCTGACATTGATGCCAGCCGTTTAACAAACCCCGATGTGACGATTTTTTAATAATATATTTTTTTCGAATTTTTTATTAATTTTTTATTCCTATTCATTTTCCTTTTCCTTTTTTTTCTCATTCTTTATTTGTGGCTTCCTTACCCAACAATGGCTAGCAAGGGCTTCACGGCCCTCACCCACCCTCACTAGCAACCTTGCCCTCGACTTGCCCCGAGCAAAGGCAGCATCGTCCGTAGCTGGCAAGGCCATGGCGAATGCCCTTTTGTCCACCTAATCGAAAATCAATTTTTTTGCTTAAGAGCCATTACCGAAGCTAAAGAAGAAGCAGAGCATCACTGCCATCTTGCACGGGAACAATTGCCGGATAAGACAGCTCGTCGTCGAGCCATTTGACGAAAGGCAAGATCTCCTTGATGTCTATGAACGCAGCTCTCTCGACCTCTTTGATCAGGGAGTTGATGAAGTCTCCTTGAGTCTCCACGTCCCTCTTTATCTATAACAAGACGATGAAGTTTTGTTAAGAATGGCAGAAAGGGATGGCGACACGCGAATTGAAATTTTGTCCGCGGCCCTCAAGCCTTGCCCAGATCTCGGCAAGGCTGTCCGTGAAGACCAAAAATTAAATTCAGGGAGCGGGCCTTCTTCAATGTACTATGAGAATAATAGTTTATTCTAAATCATAAAAAATTAAATCACAAATAATTATAAATTATTGTATAATCTACTTTTTCAAAAATTTACAACTCACAATAAATTATTATTCTCATAGTACTTAAAAATTATTATGTTAGCAAAAACTTTTGTGCAATGGTGAGAAATTTGTGTTTGGCATTTGGTTATACGATGAAAAATAGGGGACGCACTTGGAGAGACGGGTCGGGATTGAAGTTGAAGAGTTGGAGTCAAAAGACCAGATCGAGCAAATGACTCAGAGCCGTCCAAAGTCCAGAAAATGGAGCTTGGACCGGAGAAGATAAGACAATTTTGCTCGTCGCCTCGCACATGATGCGTTTGTCGTTTCAAGGAAATTCTAACTAGAGTAAGGTGCGGTCCACCCATATATCAAGAAAAAGTCTCATTGTTACTACGTAGTGGGAATCTTTTTTTTTTTTTTTTTATCTTTTGTTTTGTCAATCCTTCACATTTAATTTACAGGAGGGATGGCTTTGTTCCCACCAAAAGCATGACTATCCACTATTCTTGATTTACTTGAAATATAATCCAGCCCTAACTTTGTCAAAAAATACAATTAAATTCTGAAATTTATCAAATTGATGTGATTGACGATTTCTCTTAGCTCCATTAAATTTGAATAATGAAAATCGCTAATATGACCTTTTTATGCATTTTAAAGATGTGCGCGCCACATCAGAAAGTAAATCAAAAGTTAAGAGGGCAACAAGAAAAAAGGAAATTAAGAGAAAGAGATGGCTGGGAAAGCATTGCAAGGGCACCTCTGAGGCCCGATGAAAACGCTTGCTCGACCACAAGACAAGATTGCTAGTCATCACCGTGAGCAGGGGAGGGCCGGCTGACCCTAGTAGAGATCGCAAGGGCCGATCAACCCTTGCGTGGTGGTGATAGAGTTGAGGCCTTACGTTCTCTTAGTCTCAAAGGTGTTGCTTCTCCAATTCACCAGGGCATTTTCAAGCCTATCCAGTTAGTTGTATGCCATTGGCAAGTTTCCCAAGTCGACTGGGCTTGGTTGAATTGGCGGTGGTCACAGGCTCGCTTTCCAATTCCACGGACTCGCCTTCGATGCAATCCAAGCATACGAGATACCTTTCCACTTCCATAAGCTCCAAGCATCATAATAAAGCCACTCGCTTATCAAATTGAAGGCCTTTCGAATCTAAAGACTAATTACTGGTGGCCGTGAAGAGATTGTTCCTCTCAATGCAACTCTCACCTTTTCTCCGGTTGGACATGCCAGTGAGATTTACGTTGGGGATTGAGTGTATGATGCATCATGTTGAGCGTTTGGGGAGAAAGAGTTCTGTAGAAACGCTGCTGATCGTTACACACAGACAAAGAGAGATATTCAATATTGCAAAGTGGACATAACATCATCTCTTGTTAAAAAAAAGTCATATTAGTATTTTCCGTTGAAATGAGAGAAACTCTTAGAAGTACTCAATTGAACTAATCGGACAAATTTTAAAATTTGATTACACTTTTAACTTAGCATCATTCCATGATATATTTTAAGACTTCAAATACACTAGTCCAAAAGAATAAAAAATGGCTTGTGACTACTTTATATTTCTTTTCCCTTTAACCTCAAGTTGTGATGTTGCATGTAATGAATATTGACAAAACATCATTCACCAATTTTTTTTTTTTTTTTGTCTCTATTTTGATCACCTACTATAACGCCCCAAATCTTAATCAGCTTTCTCTGCACACTTCCATCCGAGGATCTCAATCTCATATTCTTCCCAACCTCAGCCACATTACACACCGTTGGTGAGTCTGCCACAACACTTAGCAAGAACATCACCGACTGAGCAAGTAATTCACCACTTCTCTAAGGGATCAGAAATGTCGATAAGAGTAGATCAATTACATATTTTATTAGATGATGATTTATCATATAAGGAAACTACTGGGCTGTCACCTTATTTTGCCACATCTTCCAACCTTTTCGCTATTATAGTTGATTGCACATGCTCCTGTACAAAGAACGGTGGCTTGTTGGTTTATCCATCACGCAATCCACCAAATAAAACCCAGCTAAAAAGAAAGAACAGAACACTTTCCTTCTTCAATGGAATCGTGAGACTGGATCGTAGACTTGTCCACAAGGCAAGCTTTGTCAATATTTTTAGTTCCAAATGGTCGTCCCAGTAGGGTCCAAGCAGAACCTGTAAAGGTCATGCCCAAACTTGTTCATGACTCGGAACTCCTACAATTTTCATTTGTATAGATACATTGAGCTCGTATGAACTCTATGAGGAAACCACTTGTCTAGATCGGCCGACGATTATATCCAAACTGCTCCAAATCAAGTCTCTGTTCCGACGGTTTAAATCTGCTTCGATCAAGAAACATAGATCTCAAGTAAGCTGTAAAAGAAAAATCCACATTTGAGGTCGAGGCCACTATCCACCCGAACACGACCTCTAGGTCTGGCACAGTCGCTTAGCAGGTTCAGGTATATAAAGCCCAAAGAAAAATCATGAATAGTTTGTGGTTTTCTGAGTTGGCCATACTTAGAAAACTACCTCGCCCGCGAAACCTTTTGTTTCTTGGCCTACTTCCACAGATAGTGTATACTCGCCTTTGGCTCAAGTAAGCGCTTCCACATCGTTTCCTTGAACTTATGCCACAAGTTTAAAACCCTTTGCTTCTTGATTTTAAGAAAATCCCATGATTTTTATGAAAATAATGGAAAAGAAAAATAAAAGCATAAGGGAAGTTGCCAGTTGGGTTTTTATTTTCAAATGATTTCAGTTGTTTTTGTCTCGTTGGTGCACTGGGAAATTGGAGACTATTGTGAGCAAAACCTGATGTTTGCTTCATGTCCAATTTTCTTTTTCTTTTTCAAAAGTTGCCTATGAAAATGTTCGTTATATTTGCACAAAACATTTCCATTTCAGATCAAGGTTCGTCTAGCGATATACGTTGAAGCTTGTCTTGCCCATATTGCTTGCATTATGGCATCGGAGCTTACTTCTCCGTTTGTTTAAAATCGCTTCAAGTATGTGGTGTTGACGAAAGTCGCAATTTATAAAGTCACAGGTCGCAACCAAATCTGAAAATTATAGCATAAAAGCAATTAAATCCTACTGGACAGGTTCTTCATTGTATACCTGGAAAATCTCCACTTCCTCTTTTAGAGACGAGCCAGAAGGTTTGCCTTTCCCATTTGGCCAATCGGAGTTAGTGATGACAAGTCTGGTAAGCATGATGCCGATTCAAGACCACCCAGTCCAAGGCCCTGGAGGATGAATTGGGGCTCCATCATGCCCATAAATTACAAAGGGGCATAGTGCTTTGTTTTATGCTGCACTCTCATTAATTCCTACAAGTCGCAAGAAAGTTCTTGGGATTGGAGGTTTCTCTACTACCATAACCCCCTCCAAAATCTGAAATACCTGAGACATGGTTGGTCTATCATGCTCGCTGTCTTGAATGCACCAGCAAGCCACCTTGCATGCTCTGCACAATTCTTCCATCTCCACCTGTCCGTTCAATCTGCGGTCAACGAATGGCAAGACTTCTTCTCCTCTGGCTATTGAATTGTCTACCTGGAGCGCTAGATAATCGCGCATATCACTGTTCAGCTCCTCGATGTTTCTCTTTCCCGATATGATCTCAAAGAACAGCTTTCCATAGCTGAGAACGTCGACTTTCGACGTGATGGCTCCTCCCGAAATCCATTCTGGAGCGAGGCACCCTCTGGCTCCCCTCACGGTGGCAATGACGCTGCTGACTTCCCATCCCATGACTTTCGCGAGGCAGAAATCAGCAATCTGTGGTTCGAGTTCTGAATCCAACAGTATATTCTCTGGTTTGATGTCATAGTGTAAGATGCAATCCCGACACCTCTCATGGAGGTACTCCAATCCTTTAGCAATCCGGATGGTGATGCCGTATCTGGTTTTCCAATCGAGGGTGTTGGAACCTTTCTGAAACATATGAGCCACAAGCGAACCATTTGCCAAGTACTCATATACTAGGAACCTTTTTCACTCTTCTGCACAAAAACAATTAGACAAACGACATTGACTTTGGCTTTGGTTCATGAGTTTCTTCACTGCTATGGGAGTTGAATCTGGCAGTGCTCCCTGAAAACAGAACTAAACCCACCTTCCCCAATTTTCGCGGAGAAGTTCTTTGTTGCCTTCTTCAGAACTCGATATTCAAAACGCATCAAATGATCGTCTGCTGCATAAGCAGGCCGTCTCATCTTAATAGCCACCAGCGAAATGCTAAGGACCGCGAGAAAAGCTGCGGACACAACTCCAACTGCTGTTATGAAATTTGAAGTGGGTTTCCCCCGTTTCTTACTCTCCTCCAAGTCCAACGCTGCGATCCGGACATGGAAATCTCTCGAAATTGCATCATCGGCTGAATGTTCAACTACAAATTTGGCAACCGTCCATATCAGACAGTTGGCAGTGTAAGCATAAGCACTGCAAGAACAGTTGCTCAAGCACAATAACCTGCATGTTTCGAGGTTTTCCAACATGAAACAGAGTTTTTTGCAAGCGTGTATTAGGCATGACGAAAAATTTATCTTTCCTGTCACCACTACATTTTGACGCGTTTCTCCTCTTGCAACGGCCCAGACGATCTTCCAGCCGACCTTGCCTACTTAGGGGCTGCTGTCTCTTGAACGTGGGAAAAAGTTAAAGTGTTAGAGTGTAAGGGGTAGAATGGTAGGGGGTCTTGTGCAGCTTCAGATCATCTAAGTATCCAAGCGGACAATCACAAAGTAGTGCATCGCTCTGATTGCAGTTAGAAGAAGCACCACAAAAGGGATATGTCTCCCACTCAAGGGTTGGCTGCGTCCAAAGCACCCTCCATTTCTGGATATGCTTTTCCCATATTAATTGATTCAGCAGCCCCGTTAAGCATGAGAACATGGAGCAACGTTGATTGTAATAAACTTTGTTAGCTTGAGCTTCAACTAACAATTTTGTCTAAGTCATTACCCCTTTGCATTAAGTGAACCGGCAACCCCGTCATCTTCATGAGAACCAGTCTCCATCCTAGAAATTTCCGCTTGTTTGCAGTATCGTGCTCCCTACTTATCTTTGAAGTTTTTAAAGTTATTTATGTTGAAGATCACCGCCTCTCTCTCCCAAAGTTCTCTAGATCTCTCTCTTTACTCCTCTAGATTTCTCTCTCTCTCCAGACAATTCCTCAGCCGCAATTGTTGACAAATGGGTCAACAAGTTGCAATAAAATAATAATAAGTAGAAGAGATATTGGGAGAGGAGAGTCGGTGAATGTGCCGACCTTGCCTCCTATAAACAGGGGCTGCTGTCTCTTGAACGTGGGAAAAAGGGGTGTTGTGTAAAGTGTAGGGGGTCTTGTGCAGAGTGTGTTGTGTGGCGTGAAAAGAGAGTTGTTTAAAGTGTGCAAGAGTGTTGTGTGGTGTGAGGTGTGGTGTGCGGCGTGAGTAAAAAGAAATAGAGAAAAGAGAGTAGTCCATCCGTGAGGGTGAGAAAGAAAAAGTTGTAGAAGTTAGCGTACTCCGAATATTGTAGGAGCTAATTTGCTCCGAGTATTATACGTGGTGTAAGGAAATAATAAATTCATATATTGTGAATTATATTTGTATCATGTTTCCACAAATTTCAACAATTTATCGCACATATCTACTATTCAATATTAGTCTTGTCTAACCCTTGTCTTTTACTCACCATTTTTATCTATTAATAAGCTTCGAGATAACCTATTACACTAATATTGTCAACTAGTTCTAGTATAAATGGTATTTCCCATCCAAATCCTCTATCATGCTCTGCATTTGGGGCACTGCCAACTTGCCCTCTGATTTTAGGGTTGTCTCAGTCAACGAAGTATCCTTTGAATTATGTGTCTCGGTCCCACCCAAAATTTATTAGTCGGTTTCTTTCTGACCGTGCAAATATCGATCTACGTGGCATCACATGCCCAATTTCTGTTCATTTGGCAAAGTAACCGGATTACCCTGTGTTTCCTCCGTGGCATGTGCAAGCCGCAAGCCCATTTTAATGAGCCTCCCAATTAAATTAGACGTCAGGAATGAGGAAGGGAGTTGCTCTTCGTCTTCTTCATATGGGACAAGCGGTCGAGGTTGGAGATTGCTTGGGAAAATGTAGACGCCGTAAATGTGGGTGATCGGGCGGCTGTCGAGGTGGTAAGATAGAGGTTTTGGTGGGAGGGACAGAGTTTGCAATGAATCAGTAGAGAGCGGACATAAACTCATTGCTCAATGCAGACGGTATAGCAAGAAACATGCTTTTTTATATCTGGAAAACTCACACAAAACCCAGAATTTTATGTATGAACCATCGCGATCGTACAAAGATAGTACCATTTGACGAGAAATCAACATATGCTGAGACCATCCGAACTTCAGATGACAGAGAGCGATCTCTCCACGATTTCACGCTGCGCTCAGGATGGGCATGAAGTGGGGATTCGAGTGCAAATCCAGGTAAATCTAAGTGCAAAAAATAGATACTTTGCAAGGAAATGAAAATTCATTGAAATTGAAATTACCCGAGAAGGAAATGCATGGTCCAAATTGAAAGACAACGAGATGCGAAGGAAACAAAAAGATTAAAGGTCGGGCATTTGTCGTGTTCTTCACTTAGCACTGGTTTTATCTCTTTCACGACCCCTCGGGGTGCGACTGGATAATTGTTCCCGCCAAATTTTGAAACATGTTTGCCATATGTTAGCCATATGTTCTCTATTCTTTGAAGCGCGAGCTTTTAGGACGAGGGAGGAAAAATTAACACTGCAACCCAATAGGACCAAAAGTTTCTTATAGAAAAACCTCGCACAAAGCAAGAAAACCAGGAAAACACACTTAAATAAAGTGGCTACCAATAGATAACCACGAGGATTATACCAGTAATGTCACGCACAGGTACTACTTTTAACTTACATTCATTTTCTACAAGAGGGAAAAAATCACACGGAACAAGATTGTAGAATCTTGTTATTGTGCTCGTATTGATAACTACCAGAAATTGTTGGAACACTTGAAGAAGATGAGAGAGTTTCAAGTTCAACCTCAATATTGGCATCAACAACCGATATCTCCGTTGGATATAGAAGTGGTTTTGGGGGAACCTGTAGTTCATCGATCTCTCCTTCTAGCATATTAAGGACTCGGCTCATTGACGGTCGATCATTAGGGTTCAGTTGTATACACCAAAGAGCAACAACTATCATCTTCCTTCTCATCTCCCTTTCCTCTTCCGTGGCATCTACCATATGAACTTCCTTTTCTTTTCCGAGTTGGTCATAAACCCACAAAGGAAAATAAATTTGACTTGAATCTTTTGCATTTCCATTTATATTTCTCCTTCTACTGGCCATTTCCATCAACATCATCCCAAAACTATAAACATCGGCTTTGTAAGAAACGCCGCCAATGTCCCTATAGAATAGCTCGGGCGCCATATATCCTAAGGTTCCCCTTGCTGCAGTCAAACTTACCATGCTGTGATCGGTGGGGTAAAGTCTTGCAAGTCCAAAATCAGAAACTTTCGGAATGAAACTCCGGTCTAGGAGAATATTGTGAGGCTTGATGTCAAAGTGTAGAATTTGCATGTCACATCCCCGATGTAGATACTTTATGCCTCTAGCTATACCAAGAGAGATCTCATACATTTTCTTATAATCAAGAGAATTTTCTCCATCCTTATAGACAATGTGCTTATCCAAAGATCCATTCGGCATGAAATCATAAACAAGAGCTTGTTTGGAATAATCGAAACAAAAACCAACAAGTTGCACCACATTAATGTGGTGGATCCTTCCAATTGTCCCAACTTCGCTTATAAAATCTTGGCCGTCAGATTTTGGTTTATTCAAAATCTTGACCGCAACTTCATTGCCACTTCTAAGGATTCCTTTGTATACAGAACCATATCCCCTTCACCTAACTTGTATTTGAAATTTGTTGTGATCTTTTTGATATCTGAGTAAGAGTACCTTATAGGCAAAAAGTTGTTGTGAGCTTGTAGAAATTCTTCAATGTTTGGGTCCATTGCTTGGTGCCTTCTTATCCACTTATAGAGTAGAAATATCAACACACATGGAGCTCCGAATATGTATTTTACTGCTAAGAAGTGAGCTGCGTAGAAAATTGTCTTGAGATTAGTGTAAAGCATAGTCTTTTTTATTTGTTAGAAAGTACATATAGGGAGTGTTTTCTTCACATATAGCGCGAGTGTTTCGCAGATGTGAGGAAAAAAAGAATTGTCCATACCGAAGACAAAACCAAGATTAGGAACGGTATTCAATGCAACATTTAGCGCCGTGCCCCAGGAAGAATTGGCTACAGAAAGCAAGAGATTCATGAGACATAAAATCAGAACTAGCTAAGGAACGAATGAAAAATAAGTATAGGGAAAGAAGTGATGTTATCTTGGTTAACTAAAAAAATTAGGTATGAATTAACAACATCCGAAGTAAAGATGTATCAACGATAATAACTAATGTTACATTTACATACTATATTCGACAATTAACAGTAGTAAATATTCAACACATCCCGTCTCATATTTAATATGTTCTTTGAACTTAAAGATTTCATCTAGTAAATTTTCTGGCCTGATTGCGACCTAAAATATATTAAATCAACAAGTTTTGCTTTCAAGATATTCTGAATGTTTCACATAATTTCGGTTTTGAGAATTAAAAGCTTTTTGCGACTATACTTGATTAACTTATGAGGTAGGAGGTGGGCTTTTACTCCCCATTTTGGGAACTCATGATATAAGAGAAAAGATCATGTACTTTGAGCTAATATAAAAAAAATTGGAAGGAACTAAGCACAATTTTCTTATATTCTGTAAAAATGCAGATGTTCAATGTTGACTTAGCACGAACTTAGTTTTTCCCCCAAAAGCACAAACTTAGGTCCATTCATTTCATGAAAAATATAAAAAAAAAATTGGAAATTATATTTAATGGAAAATATGATTTTCCTCATTGTACTCCTTTTCATAATTTATCTTTTTTATTTTTCGTTCTTTTTTCTCTTTAAAAAATATTTATTTTTAATTTTTAATTTATTTTTCTTTTTCTGTTCTTTATTTTTCTTTTCCTTGGCCGGCTATTGACCACAAGCAAGGAACAAGCTTGCTAGCCTTTGGCGACACTTGAGTGTTGAGGATCTGTGAGGCCGAGCCTCTTCATTGTCTAACGACACTCAAGCTCACCTATGGCCAATCACTGATCTCGTCGTGGTGAGCAACCAGCTAAAAAGAAAAAAATGGAAAAATAAAAAAGGAAATTAAAAAATTCGAATTTAAAAAGAAAGAAAAATTAAAAAAATTAAAAAATTAAAATGAGTGATGAAAGAAAGAGGAGGGAAAATGATTACCTCTCTCCAAAAAATGAAAATCATGTTTTCCACTTTTGAAAGTGTTTTTTTCATTGATAGAAAATGTTTTCCTTGACTTTTTATTTTCCGTGAACCAAGCGCAAGAAAATCCGAAGAACATTTTTATGAAAGTTATTTTCCACGAAATGAATTGAGCCTTTTGTGGGTTCTGTGCTACAAGTTTCAACTATCATTCTATGAACAGGAATAAAACACAACACGACGCGGCTGCTACTGTCATTTTCTCTCGGATAATATGATTGTATTTCACAATGAACTTATTATTTGCATGTCATCTTAATCCCCCTCGAGGGCTAATTCATTTTATTCGGTTTTGCTTACTCAATCATGATGGTCGGGAGTTCCACGAACTTTTACGTGCGTCTGGTACTTTGATTATCGTACCAGTCAATCACAGTCCGTCGCTTTAAGGCTCAAGAGCTATAGCTAAAAACATATATTAGCATATCGATTGGGTAAAGTACTTTGACGGAAAGGCAAACTTACTGTAGTCGTAGGGTATGCATTTTGTCCTTCGGTAGGGGAAGCCTAAGAAGCAAACGTTATATGTTCTCGTCCGCGGCAGCACCGGCAGGTAGGTGGGTGGTCGCCAGTAGTAGTAGGAGATTTGAAAGCCGTCGGCCATCGCATTGTGGATATCGTTGCAGGAGATTGTATGATTCTTCGGGGAAATTGCTTCCGTTTTATATAAGAAATGATCTCCTGCGTATATTGACGTGGTTATGTTGCAAGAATCCTCCATATCTGATGCATATGCCTCAACGATGGCGTATGAATGGTATCCTTCCATAAATATACATGGTTCGGTGTTGATAAATAAATGAGATCTCACTTGCTTTGAGCAAGACACAATGGTCACTCTGGTTCCAGTGGAGCCGTACCAACCACCTTCTTCAACACTGAAATTAGAGATTATTAACTGGCGGGGAGGAAGGGAGGAACAGTTGCCCTTTCGCAGCCCAACATCCACCACTTCCACATACCCAGAATACCAACCATTGGAACCCCCATAAGATTGAGGGTGGATCGATTTCACATGATATTGAGCACAGGGCAAAGATAGCATCGTGCGGTTATCTTCACATGCTAACTCGAACTTTGAATCACCACAGCCTTTTGGATCATCCTTCAATCGAAAGGGATAGAGTATGTTATTAACCTCGCCGCATGCTGGAGTACACGCGTAATTGTTCGGGCATAGCAACTAATCCCAGCTTGTATTATGAGAAGAAGGAATAATGGGAAAGGCTCCATTTGGGACCTGATGTTGAGAGAATTCATGCGATGCAGAGAGCTTTATGTATGGCTTTGGTTACTTGGCGTGAGGCGAGACAGAAAAAGGGGACGCAATTGGAGAGACGTATCGTGATTGAATTGGAAGACTAGGAGTCGGTCTTTTGAAAAGCCCAAGTCAAGGAAATGGCCCGGCCAGAGCCGCCCAAAGTCAAGAAATTGGAGCTTCCAACGTGATGGAACAGAAGTCACTGGATGGACTCCAGATAACTCTGGGTTTTACCGTGGGTCCCGATATGATCATCCAATAAAGTTCGTCCAAGTACGAAGTTTTTGCCTCATGTTCTCCTCTCACAACCTTTTTAATAGTTGACTTTCAGATGTGGACATCACCAACATATTAAGTATAAATGTGGCTGACGTCCACAACTGAAGGGAAATTGGAAGAAATTTTCTTCAATCAGGGTTGGAGGAATATATAAAGCAAAAATCCTATAATTATAATTTACCAATAATCGACCGGATTTAACGATTGGATGAAGCAAGTATGACGAAATCACCGTCCCAAAGGAACTTCAACTTTGAAGAGAATGGGTCGGACACAGGGCAGTTCCTATTCGCAACCCCAACCAGAGTCTTTTGAGGTAATCCTTCGTACCAAATGTCAATGTAGTAGTGGTTACTAGTGTTACCTGGTGAAAAGAAGCCCATCTCAAATGTTCCTTCTTGAGAGGTTAATGTCTAATTTCCGGAGAGAGACTCCCCGGGTAGTATGATATTTGTGCTTATGGAAAAGGAGGGGCCGAAGGAAACAAGGAAAAGAAGCAAAATATGAGGAAACATTTTTGTGTTTCTAATTATGTAACTCATCTCTTGTTGCTCTCTGCGCAATTATAGTTTTGGCATGGGGAGTTAGCAGCTCTAAGGTTTTTTGAGAGCTGATAAAAACCTGATTTCTCGTTAGCCGGCAGTCTTCGGGGAAGTGATAAGACTCTGGCTGTGAGGTGACTTAAATTCTAGCAGTTGCTTTCGAATCTGTCCACGAGATGGCCAGTAAACACGTTCCAGAGGAGGTTTCCTTTGTCTGATGGATTTGGGTGGAGCATCCTTCGTCATCGAGATCTCCAAGTCGGCCAATTAACAGAAAGTCAAATCAGGAAAAGTAAACCGTGTGCGGACCAACAAAAGGTTCCATCAGTGGAAATTACGCAGAAATTGTTGTTCACGCATTCAACCAAACACAACAATTGGTGGATTAATTTATGGATAGCTTTCACATTAATTAGGAAGGAAACTTCTCTACAGTTCCTAAATTTGACAATGTTGGTAAATTGATTTTATCTAGGAATCCGTTTTAGTGTCATGAAACTGAACTACCATGCGCTATCTTGAATCAAAATCCTTGTGAGTCAAGCATCTGTATTGAAATTCATTTCATAATCAACATATTGCAAGTGCGATACTATGAAGACGAGCACGAGAACATAAAGCAACATTGATGCTAATAAACTTTGTTCACTTGAGCTTCAAACAGCTATTTTGTCTAAGTCATTACCCCCTTTGCATTGAGAAAACTGGCAAACCGTCATCTTCATGAGAATTAGTCTCCATACTTAGAATTTCTGTTTGTTCGTCATATTGTGCTTCCAACTTATTTTCAAACTTTTTAGAGTTATTTATCTCACATATCTACTATTCAGTACTAGTCTTGTCTCACCCTCCTCTTTTACTCGCCATTTTTCTCTATTAGCAAGCATCGAATAATACACTAGTATACCCTTACCAAAAAAAAAATAATACACTAATATACACTAATATTGTCAACTTCTAGTATAAATAGTACTTCCCATCCAAATCCTCTATCTTACTCTCTATATTTGGGGTACTTCCGACTTGCTCTGATTTTTGGGTTGTCTAGTCGATCCCTTTGCTCAATCAACATAGTATACTTTGAATTTTTCGTCTCAGTCCGACCCAAAATTCATTAATCGATTTCTTTGTGACCTTGCAAAATCCGATCTGCGTGGCATCACATGCTCAATTTCTGTTCATTTGGCAATGTAGTCGGCTTACCCTGTGTATTCTCAGTGGCATGTGCAAGCCATAAGCTCATTTTAAAGAATTTCCCAATTAATTTTAGACGTTAGTGTTAGAGAAAAACCTCCTGACTTGTTTTGAAGTTGACAAAACGTTTCCATCAGTCTAGTCTAAAGACTTGAAGACTCTATTGGCAAAGTCTGAAGACCTCTAGACTCAAGATTCAAAGTCTGCTCTCATTGACAGTTTCCAGACCGACGAAGAAAACTTTTATTCGATTAAATTAAGACAGCTTATCCTTAAGGATTTGGTTCGTATGGTTAAGGAAGATCTCACAGCTGGAAATATCATTTCAAGATCTGTTATTCGTATTGATTAATTCGAGTAACTTAGATTCAATTGATCCGCGAATCACACTTGGAAGGTTCTGCTTATGGAAACCTAGATCCTGATTGTATGAGCGAACATGATTGGTGGGCTATCGTCATTTTCCTTGAATAGCTCGAGATCTCCCTAATTGATTCTGTCCAACGGATTGATTGGAAGAACTCCTTTGGAAGGTGCCAACGGTAATGAAGTCATGAAGGAGTATTTAAGGGAGACGTTCAAGTTGTTCAAGAGTGCCCGATAGAAAAATTTCAAAGTCTTAATCTCCTTGTTTTTTTGCGATCTTATTCGTTGAACTATACTTGTACTCAAAAGAGAGACTGAATATCTATGAGACCTTGAGGAAGTGTAGCACAGTCTCTACACTGTGGAATCAAGGACGTGAGACTATAAATTCTCTTTTGATTCTTAGTGAAATCCAGCCAGTGGGCTGTCAGAGCGAGAGAGTGGACGTAGGCTTGGTCTAAGCCAAACCATTATAAACTTAGAGTCTTGATTCTCTATCCCTAATCTCTTTACTTTACATTGCAGCATCATACGTCTGTTATTGTCTTCGCCTTTCAATCTATCTTGTTACATTTTGCAAAAACTTCTTTGATCACCTATTCATTTACGTATGTTATTGTACTAGTCCTATCAATTGGTATCAGAGCTTGCATACTCATTTATTTGAAGTGTTTTTACTTCTGAGTTAAAGATCTATGGCTAGTATGTTGGCTCCAGGGTTGGTTGAAGGTCAAAGCAACACCAGACCTCCTTATTTTGATGGGAAGGATTACAACATATGGAAAAACAAGATGAAAGCATTCCTAAGATCGAAAGATCCTCTAGAATGGGAAGTGGTAGAAAAAGGAATCATTCCTACAGCTGCATCAGGATCAGAGAAAGGAAAAGAAGTTGCAGTCCCTATCGAAATGACTCAAGAAGAAATTATCAAGAGACAAGCTCTTGATGCTAAAGCAATTTACTCTTTATATTGTGCATTATCTCTTACTGAGTATAATAGAATATCTTCTTGTGAAACAGTAAAAGAAGTCTGGAATAGGCTGCACATTACTTATGAAGGAACTGATCGAGTGAAAGAGACAAGGATCAATATCCTTCTAGGATAATATGAAGTCTTCAAAATGAGACTAGGAGAATCAATTACTGATACGCTTAGCCGTTTACTGAAATTGTGAATGGTCTAGAATATCAGGGACATCCAATCTTAGGACAAATGAAGGTCAACAAACTGCTGCGTGGACTCTCTAAAGACTGGAATTATATAAAGATTTCGATAAGGGAAACACAAAGGATTGCGCCACTTTCTGTAGACGAATTGATTGGAACACTTCAGTCTTACGAAGTGGAGCACACCAACGACGAAGAAGATTCAAAAGGTAAGAAGTCTATTGTTTTAAAGTCAAATGATGATTCTGATGTTACAGACTCTGAAGAAAATTTATATGATGAAGAGCTAGCACTTATGATAAAGAGGTTTAGAAAACTGAACAAAAAGGGAAGAAGATTCAATTGGAAGAAACAAAGTACTCAAAGATTTCAGAACAAATCAACTGAGGATGATGAATCCAATAAAGACGTGATTTGCTTTGAATGCAAGAAAAATGGACACATCAGACCCAACTGTCCTTTATTGAAGAAAAAGAAAGGAAAGATTGAGAAATACAAAAAGGGTCTCAAAGCAGAAACATGGAGTGATACTGAATGTGAGAAAGTGATGATGATTATGCCAACATTTGCTTAATGGCAAAATCGGAATCAGACTCAGACCTTGAGACAGATACAGACTTAGACTCAGACAGTGAAATTGAGGTAAGTAATTTAAAAATTCCTACTAAAGTTTCAAAATATATTGATGAACTCTGTCTTAGCCTCAAAACTTCTCTTAAGAGGATCTCTAAATTAAAAAGGGAGAATTCTACATTGAAGCAATAGGAAAAATCTTGGAAAGAAAAATTTGAAGATTTAGACAAAAACTTTATTATTTTAAAAGAAAATGCATATTCTTTTTCAAGAGAAAACACATGTTTAAAAAATGACATTTCAAATATCTCAAAAAGGTTTTCAAATGGATCTGAGAAGTTAGATAAGATTCTTTCGATACAAAGACCCTATTTTAACAAATTAGGTCTTGGTATGACTCCTGAAACCATTCCTCTAATTGATTTTCCAAAGGTAAAGGAAAGAATCAAACAGAGACCTACAAAAGCTTTTTATAAAAGTCATTTTCAAAAAGTCTTTGTAAAACCTGTTGGTCGAAATGCTCTCAAATGTTCAAAGTGTCAAAGCTTAGAACACTTTGAGAAGGAATGCCCTATGGTTTGGAAACCTGTTAAAAATGATTGGGCAAAAATTGTTTATTGCACTAACTCCATTGGACCCAAGAAAATATGGGTACCTAAGAAAGCTTGAATTTCTTTCTAATTGCAGGTCACTATCAAAAGGAAGATCAAATGGTATTTGGATAGTAGCTGCTCAAGATACATGACAGGAGATTCAAGTTGTTTTATAAAACTTGTTCAAATAGATGGAGGAAAAGTCTCTTTTAGTGGAAATAGAAAAGGAATGATTATTGGACGCGGAACAGTAAAAATTGGAAATCTAACAATCAACAATGTCTCTTTGGTGGAAGGATTGAATTACAATCTACTCAGCATAAGCCAATTGTGTGATACAAGATTCAAAATCAACTTCCAGGAAGGAACATGTTCAGGAACTAGTAAAGATTTATCTCAATCTTTCACTAGGCGTAGACATGGGAATATTTATCTTCTGGATATAAATCAAGAAAGATCACAATGCTTAATATCAGTACAAGATGAAGCGAATCTATGGCACCGAAAGCTTGGCCATATCAACATGAAGCAAATTGCCAAAATCTCTTCCAAGAAGCTTGTTCGAGGACTACCCAACCTTAAATATCAAAAGTCTGACTTATGCACACCATGCGTGTTGGGAAAATAAGTTAGAAATTCTTTTAAACCATTTAATCAAGTTTCCACTAATCGTGTATTGCAGCTCCTACATATGGATCTCTTTGGACCAACTAGAACTCAAAGCATTGGTGAAAAAAGATTATGCCTAGTAATAGTGGATGATTTTTCACGATTTACTTGGGTCTACTTTCTTGCAAGTAAGTCTGAAACTTTCTCTCATTTTTCAAAATTTGCTAAGAAAGTGTAGAATGAGAAAGGTTATACTATTTCAAGCATTCGAACAGACCATAGAGGTGAGTTTGAAAATCAAGACTTTGCTAAATTTTGTGATGAATCTGGTTTTCAGCATAAGTTCTCCTCTCCATATACACCATAACAAAATGGGGTTGTGGAAAGGAAGAATAGATCTTTACAAGAAATGTCAAGAACACTTTTAATTGAAAGAAATATTTCTTCACGTTTTTGGGCTGAAGCTATTTCTACAGCCTGTTATATTATTGACAAAGTATTTTTAAGGCCAATTCTTGAGAAAACTCTTTATGAGTTATTTAAAGGAAAGAAGCCAATTGTTTCGTATTTTCAAGTGTTTGGTTGTAAATGTTTTATCTTGAAAAATGCAAATGATCGAGTTGGTAAGTTTGAAGAAAAATCAGACAAATGAATCTTTCTTGGATACTCAACTTCGAGCAAAGCTTACAGAGTGTTTGACAAGAAGACTCAGACTGTGGAAGAATCGATGAACATCAAATTTCAAGACTCTCCGCAAATCCAACCGATTTAGACTCAAACTGAAGAATCTGAACCTGCTCCAAACTCTATAAAGTCTACCTCTCCTAAAACAGTTCAGACTCTAGTAGAAAAATAACGAACGGATGATGAAGGATCAACTCATGAAAAAGATCAACAACCTGTCAGATTGTCCAGTAACTGGAAGCATAAGTCTAGTCATCCCGAAGAACTCATTATTGGTGATATTAATGAGGGGATTCGTACATATCCAAAAGGCGGGGAGAGTCTAGTGCGGTGGCACTTATTTCTGAAATAGAACCCAAAAATATTGAAGAAGCCTTAACTGACGAAAGCTAGATTGAAGCAATGCAAGAAGAACTCAGATAATTCAGAATTAACGATGTTTGAGAATTAACTCCTAAACCAAAAGGTAAGTCTATTATTGGAGTTAAATGGATTTTCAGGAACAAAGCGGACGAAAAAGGAAAAGTGATAAGGAACAAAGCAAGACTCGTGGCCAAAGGATATACGCAAGAAGAAGGGATTGACTATGATGAGACTTACGCTCCTGTAGCAAAAAGTCTACGTGGAACAACCTCCTGAATTTGAAGATCCAAAGAAACCAGATTATATGTTCAGACTGAAAAAGGCTCTATATGGATTGAAACAAACACCTCGAGCTTGGTATGAAAGGTTAAGTAAGTTTTTAATTCAAAATGGTTTCATAAAAGGAAAAGTAGACACTACCTTGTTCATCAAAAGGGAAGGTAAAAGCTTTTTACTCGTTCAAATTTATGTTGATGACATTATATTTGGATCATCTAATGAGAATCTGCGCAAGAAATTTTCTAAGTCTGTGTAGGATGAATTCGAGATGAGCATGATGGGTGAACTATCCTTCTTTCTTGGTCTACAAGTGAAACAACTGAGAGAATGAACTTTCATTCATCAAGAGAAATACGCAAAAGAACTTGTTAAAAAGTTCGAACTGAAGAATTGCAAAAAGACTGACATACCAATGTCAAGTTCTTCGAAACTAGACAAAGATGAAGGAGGAAAGAAAGTCGACCAAAAACTATACAAGAGTATCATTGGTTCACTTCTTTATCTTACTGCATCTAGACCTGACATTTTGTTTAGTGTTTGCATTTATGCTAGATTTCAATCAGATCCCAAAGAATCACATCTAAGCGCTGCAAAACGCATCATCAAATATGTTGCAACAACTGCTGAGCTTGGTCTATGGTATCCCAAGGTAGGAAACTTTACTCTCCTTAGATATTTAGACGCAGATCTTGCAGGTTGCAGAGTTGATAGAAAAATCACATCCGGCACTTGTCAATTGCTTGGTAACATGGCAGTATCTTGGTATTTAAGGAAGCAAAGTACTGTAGCTCTTTCAACAGCAGAAGTAGAGTATGTAGCTCTTGGAAGCTGTTGTTCTCAAATATTATGGATAAAGCTGTTGGAGAAATCCTTCTGGAATATTTTGAAGCTGACAAAACATTTCTATCAGTCTAGTCTGAAGATTAGCGAGACTCTACTATTTAAAGTCTAAAGACCTTTGGACTCGCGACTCAAGACTCAAAGTCTATTCTCATTGATCTGTAGTTTGTCAAAGAAGGTCTATCCGAGAACTATGTGTTTCGTAAAGGATTTGATCTTATCGATCGACGAAGATCTCTTGGCTGGATAAGACATTACGGATTCCTTTATTCGAATCAAAATTGATTGAAGATCCGATGATTGGCAAAGCATACTTGGAAGGTTCTACTTATGGAAACCGAGATCCCGATTGTATGGGCGAGCGGGATTGATGGGCTATCGACATGTTCCTTTAATGGCTCGAATGATCTTTCTAATTGATTCTGTCCAACGGGAGGATTGGAAGAATTCCTTTGGTAAGTGCCAATGGGTATGATGGCATAAAGGAGTATATAAGGAAGACGTTCCAGTTGTTTTGGAGTGTGCACGAGAGAAGAATTCCAAAGTCTGAAGCTCTTTATTCTTAGTCAATTCATTTACTGAGCTGAATCTTGTACGCAAAAGAGAGTCTATATTTTGAGATACCTTGAGGAAGTGTGGTAAAATTTCTACACTGTGGAATCAAGGGAAAGCATTGCTGTAACTTCTCTTTTGTTCATAGTGAAATCCGGTCGGTGGGTCATCGGTGCGAAAAGAGTGGACGTAGGCTTGGAATAAGCCGAACCACTATAAATTATGTGTTCAATTTTTCTCTTCCCTACTCTCTGTTTATTTTTAATCTGTTTTAAGAGGACCTTCTTTCTATTGTTTGCCTAGTATTGCTTTCGTATCTTGATAAATTGTTTTTACACCTATTCACCCCCCTCTAGGTGTTTATAATAGCTATATCAATTGGTATCAGAGCCTGAGTACTCATTTTGTTTGAAGTGTTTTACTTCAGAGTTAAAGATCCATGGCTAGTATGTTAGCTCCGGGGGGCTGGTGGAAGGACAAAGCAATACAAGACCTCCTTACTTTGACGGAAAGGATTACAACATCCGGAAAAACAAGATGAAAGCATTCTTGAGATCAAAGGATCCTCCGGAATGGGACGTTGTAGAAAAATGAATCACTCCTAAAGTTGCATCTATCTCAGAGAGAGGAAAAGATACTATTGAGTCTAGCGAAATGACTCAGAAGAGATAATCAAGAGACAAGCTCTTGATGCAAAAGCAATTTATTCTTTATATTGTGCCTTGTCACCTACTCGAATATAACAGAATATCTTCTTGCATTACAGACAAAAGAAGTCTCGGGATAGATTACATATTACCTATGAAGGAACCGATCGAGTGAAAGAGACCAGAATCAACATTCTCCTCGGTCAATACGAAGCCTTCAAAATGAATTCAGGAGAATCTATAACTGACATGTTTAGTCGTTTTACAGAAATCGTGAATGGTCTTGAAAATCAAGGTCAACCAATTTCTGATCCCATGAAAGTAAACAAGCTATTGCGTGGACTCTCCAAGGATTGGAATCACATAAAGACCTCAATAAGAGAGACACAAAGAATCATGCCACTATCGTCGATGAGTTGGTTGGAACTCTTCGATCTTATGAAGTGGAACGAATCAATGAAGACGAATTTCCTAAAGGTAAGAAATCCATTGCATTAAAATCCAATGATGATTCGATGTTACAGATTCCGAAGGCGATATGGATGATGAGGAGCTTGCACTTATGATAAGAAGATTCGTAAAGCTGAACGAGAAAAGGAAGAAGATTCAATCCAAAGAAACAAAGTTTTCAAAAGCAAAGACTAAGTCTGTTGAGGATGATGAATCAAACAAAGATATAGTCCGCTTTGAATGTAAGAAAAAAGGACACATCGGACTAACCTGTCCTCTTCCCGAGGAAGAAGAAAGGAAAAGCTGAAAAGTATCGAAAGGCTCTTAAAGCGAAACACGGGAGTGATACGAGTGTGAAGAAAGTGATGATGATTATGCCAATATTTGTCGATGGCACAATCGGACTCATATTCAAACTCCGAGACGCACTGGACTCGGACTCGGACTCGGACGGTAGAATTTGAGGTAAGTAACTTTAAAATCCCTATTAAAGTTTCTAAATACATTGATGAGCTGTGTTCTAGTCTTAAGACTTCTCTTAAAAGGATTTCCAAACTCAAAAAGGAAAACTCTACTCTAAAACAACAGGAAAATGCTTTGAAAGAAAAGTTGAAATGTTTAGACATGAATGTTTCTACTCTCAAAGAAAGTGAAGAAAATCTTTTAAAAGAAAATGAATTTTTAAAAATAGACATATCAAATATTTCAAAAAGATTTTCAATAGGATCTCGAGAAACTTGAGAAAATTCTTTCAAGACAAAGACCTTATTTCAATAAATCTGGTTTGGGAATGACAAGTGGAAACCATTCCTCTAATTGATTTTCCTAAAGTGAATGAAAGAATTAAGCAAAGACTCACAAGAAATGCTTACAAAAATCATTTCGAAAAAGTTTTTGTAAAACCAGTTGGACGAAATGCTCTCAGATGCTCAAAATGCAATAGTACAGATCATTTTGAAAAGGAATGTTCTATGGTTTGGAAACCTGTTAAAAAGGAATGGGCAAAAACCGTATATCATACTAACACCAATGGACCCAAGAAAATATAGGTACCAAAGAAAGCTTGAGTCTCCTTTTTAAATGCAGGTCACTATCAAGAAAAAGGTAAAATGGTATCTGGATAGTGGATGCTCAAGACATATGACAGGAGATTCAAATTGCTTCATAAAGCTCGTTCAAATAAATGGTGGAAAAGTCTCATTTGGAGGAAACAAGAAAGGAAGAATTGTGGGGTTTGGAACTGTAAAGATTGGAAATCTCACAATAAGCAATGTTTCCTTAGTAGAAGGACTCAACTACAATCGCTCAAGATCGGTGGTTTGTGTGATACCGGTTTCAAAATAAACTTTCAAGAGGGAATATGTTCGGGAACCGGTAAAGATTCTACTCAGTCATTTATGGGTCGAAGACATGGAAATATCTACCTCTTGGACGTGAAACCGGATGAAACGCAATGTCTCGATCTCAATTCAAGACGGCGAACTTATGGCACGAAAAGCTTGGGCACATCAATATGAAGCGAGATAGCTAAAATTTCATCAAAGAAGCTTGTTCGTGGTTTACCCAATTTATCATACCAAAAGTCTGATCTATGCACTCCATGCGTATTAGGAAAGGTAAGAAATTCCTTTAAACCAATAAATCAAGTTTCAACTAATCGTATCGCAGGCTTCGCATATGGATCTCTTTGTACCAACCGAACTCAAAGCATTGGAGGTAAGAAATATTGCCTAGTAATTGTGGATGATTACTCACGATTTACCTGGGTATATTTCCTGGCAAGTAAGTACGAAACATTCTTTTACTTTGAAAAGTTTGCTAAAAAGGTTCAAAATGAAAAAGGATATGTTATTTCAAGTATAAGAACAGACCATGGAGGTGAATTTGAAAATCAAGATTTTACAAAATTTTGTGATGAATCTGGTTTTCAGCATTTATTCTCGTCTCCATATACTCCGAGCAAAATGGAGTTGTGGAAAGAAAGAATAGGTCGCTTCAAGAAATGGCTAGAACTCTTTTAATTGAAAGCAACATTTCCTCGCGTTTTTGGGTGAAGCAGTTTTCTACAAAGATGTTATATCATTAATAGAGTTTTTCTAAGACCAATTTCGGAAAAAACCCCTATGAGTTATTCAAAGGAAAGAAACCCATTGTTTCATACTTTCATGTGTTTGGTTGTAAATGCTTTATTTTGAAAAATGCAAATGATCGAGTTGGCAAGTTTGAAGAAAAATCGACGAAGGCATCTTCCTTGGATATTCTATCTCGAGCAAAGCATACGAGTCTATAACAAGAAGACTCAATCTGTGGAGGAATCAATGAATGTCAAATTCCAAGATTCTATGCAAAATGAATCGTTCGAGACTCATCTTGAAGAATCCGAACCTGCTTCGACTCTATAAAGTCTAAAGAAGCATCTCGAGACGAAAGACCAGCAACAAGTAGTTACCGAAGATTCAAATGAAGGAAGTGATCATCAACCTGAAAAATTAATCAAGAATCGGAAGCATAAGTCCGGTCATCCCAAAGATCTCATTATTGGCGACATTAATGAAGGAATTCGCACAAGATCCAAAAGGCGCGAAGAGTCTAGTGTTGTGGCTCTTATTTCGAAATAGAACCCAAAAGCATAGAAGAAGCTTTATCGATGAAAGCTGGATTGAAGCTATGCAAGAAGAACTCAGACAATTCAGCATTAATGATGTCTGGAAATTGACTCCTAAACCAAAAGGTAAATCTATTATTGGAGCTAAATGGGTTTTCAGAAACAAGATGAACGAGAAAGGAAAAGTTATAAGAAACAAAGCAAGACTCGTAGCAAAGGGATATACGCAAGAAGAAGGGATAGACTATGACGAGACTTACGCACCCGATAGCAAGGTTAGAAGCAATTCGATTATTACTTGCTTTTGCTTGTTATAAGAATTTCAGGTTATTCCAAATGGACGTCAAAAGTGCTTTCCGAATGGATTTATCCATGAGGAAGTCTATGTGGAACAACCACCGGGTTTGAAGACCCAAAGAAACCAGACTCGATTCGATCGAAAAAGGCCTTGTATGGTTTAAAGCAAGCACCTCGAGCTTGGTACGACAGTCGAGTAAGTTTTTAATTCAAAATGGCTTTGTTAAAGGTAAAGTAGACACTACTCTATTTATCAAAAGAGAAAGCAAAAGTTTTCTGCTTGTTCAAATATATGTTGATGATATTATTTTTGGATCTTCTAATGAAAGTTTGTGCAAGAATTTCTCTAAGTCTATGCGAATGAATTTGAAATGAGCATGATGGGCGAACTAACCTTCTTTCTTGGACTTCAAGTGAAACAATTGAAGGAAGGGACCTTTATTCATCAAGAAAAATATGCTAATGATCTTGTCAAAAAGTTTGGATTGGAAAATTGCAAAAAGACTGAAATACCAATGTCAAGCTCTTTGAAGATAAACAAAGATGAAGAAGGAAAGAAAGTTGACCAGAAGCAATACATGAGTATCATTGGTTCACTTCTTTATCTTACTGCTTCTAGATTTGACATTTTGTTTAGTGTTTGCATGTGTGCTAGATTTCAAGCAGACCCTAGAGAATCTCATCTAAATGCTGCAAAGCGTATTATCAAATACATTGCTTCAACTCCAAGCATCGGTCTTTGGTATCCTAAAAAGGAAGACTTTACTCTTCTTGGATACTCAGACGCAGATCTAGCAGGTTGCAGAGTTGATAGAAAGAGCACTTCGAGCACTTGTCAACTACTTGGAAACAGGACAAGTATCTTGGTTTTCAAGAAAACAAAATACGTAGCTCTTTCTACAAACAGGCGAGTATGTAGCTCTTGGAAGTTGTTGTTCACAAATTTCGTGGATAAAACAACAACTAAGAGACTTTGGAATTGAAGACTCATGCACCGAGATTAACCGTGACAACACCAAGTGCAATCAATCTTACCAAAAATCCAATCCTTCACTCAAGAGCAAAGCATATAGAGATTCGACATCACTTCATTAGAGATCATGTTCAAAATGGAGAGATTTTGATTCAGTTTGTTGACTCAAAGAACCAACCGGCGGATATATTTACAAAGCCTTTGGAGAAAAATCAATTTGAAATCATCCGTTCAGACTCAACATCCCGAAGCTTGAAGAAGTTAAAGTCTAGAGACTTTCGACTCATACAAACAAGGTTCTTGACTCGTAAGTTATTTTATTTTCTCTAATTATTAAATCTCGGAAAGGTACGATCATTTATCTATAATTGATTTTTGCTATCTTTAATTTCCATGATAAATACAATCTTTTCTTTTTCAAGAAGGAGTAAATATTTTCAAAATGGCAGGTATCTATTTTTGAAAAAGGCAGTTATTTTTAAAAAAAAGGGGCATCTTTTACTTTCCTTTACGACGCTTGATATACCTCTCTTCGACTGACCTATATACGTCAGTTCCTCTTCGTCTAAAAACCCTAAAAAGCATCGATCTTTCACTCCCCGTCTTCTTCACTTGTTTATTCTTCGAAAAAGTTATCATCTTTCTTGGGAAAAGTCAAGTTCGGAATCTTTCAAGATCGAGAAAGATGTCGTCTTCAAGAAAGTCTTCGAGGATTGCAAGCGGGGACCACGACAAATGAGTGAAGGGCCTACTCATTTTGATCTCACCGAGGAAGAGGAGTCACCCATCAAGAACAGAGCCCACAACATTCTCAGCAGCGTCATTCTTCTCCAACTAGTTCACATGGTGGTCATCCCGAAGAAGAAGAAATCGTTGAAGAAGTCTGTTTCGTAAGAACTCAAAAGCCCTCTTTTATTTATAAGCTTTACCGTGCTTTAAAGAGGAGCGGTACTCCATTGAACTACATCGACGAGTTTCTTAAGGACAAGGGATATGGAAATGAGTTCATCTTTCTACGAACTATGGAGCGTTTGGGAATTGCTCCTAAGGGGATGGCAGAAGAATCCCTTGCAAATATTCCAAGTGATCCGCGTGTTGGAGGACCGAATCCGATAGATGGGAATGATGATGATAAATTGTTCGATCAATTTCAACCGAGAATGGGTGTTGCGGCAAAAATTCGAGGAAAAATGACAGACTTGTTTCGATCGAAGGAACGAAGGATCTATACTCCAAATTGTTAAAGCGTGGGGTGATAAACCTAGGAGTGTGGATTTTGATTTCCTTGATGCTGTGCATGTTAATTTGAGGGAAAAGTTTCGTTCTCTTCAACTTGAACAATTTTGCTCTGACACTACAGAAGCCTATGCTGAACTAACTGCATATTTCTATTCGAATCTCAGCTTCTTGGATGCGAATAAAATTTCTTTTAGTGTCCGAGATCAGGACTTTGTGGTGGATGTAGATATGCTAGCTGATGTGATTGGGGTTGAGAGAGGAAAATATCAACCAATCAATGTCTCTATTGCTCGTGCTACATTGGAACTTGTTAAGGATAGAAGAACAGAGGGAAGAATTTCCTACTCAAGAATGCGTGCATTTAACATTCTGCTTCACAAGATTGTGATAAATTGCCTCAGACCAAAATCTACTTCAAAGACTCGATGTCTCAAACTCGAGGCAAAGCGATGTACGCCATCAATCTTTGGAAAAAGGTTTTCTCTTCCTCACACTATTTTGTTCCACATGTATGAGAAGTAGTGAAGGACAAGGGTCGCCTTCCTTATCCAGGTCTTGTGTCTAAGTTATTCGACATTTGAATATTCAGCCTCCACAATTTCTTTGTGTTCGACCTTGTGATAAAATGGTGGTAGGACTGAAAATGGTGTCCAAAATGCGTCGAAAGAACTCAACGGGGCTTTGGAGAAATTCAAGGAGACAACCCCCGCCAAACCTCATCAAATCTCTTTGGCAAAGCAAAAAGAAAAGGAAAGGAGCCTATGGTCACTTCATCCAAAAAGAGAAGAGCTCTCATCATTGAGGATGAAGATGATGAGGATGACATCACCATTTCTGCTATGGCACTGAAGAACCTGAGTCGTTCTGTTTCAAAATCAATGGAACGACAAGAAAAAGAAGTAGAAGAAAAAGAAGCGGAGGAAAAAGAATCAGAGGAGAGAGAAGCTGAAGAAAAAGAAGCAGAGGAAGAAAGGCTTGAAAAAGAAGAAGAAGAAAGAGGAAATCCGGAGGAAGGAGAGCATGAAGAACACTCTTCTCCACCGAAGGCATGGAAACGGGGGAGATGATGAGAAAAGAGGAATGTTCTCACATCCCGCTACCAAGTGAAGGAGTCGGGCCGCTCTCCAAGCAGATCCGAGAGGACATTTATGCCTCTCAATTTCCCGAGGAGGAACATGAAGCTTCATCGCCAAATCTGCGTGATTATGCCGATATACCATCGTCTGCTTTTACTCCATCTAATCGTGTCGAAGCCAGTACGCAGACTGATAATTCAGCAGACTTCCACAGAATTCTTGATGTTCTTTTGGAAATGCGGGGTCAGATATATGCTCTGGGATACGAAGTTCAGAACTTGCAGAATGCTGGACAAGCTTCTTCAGTTTCTTTGAATGATCAGATCCAAGCTCTTACTCTTCAGATTCAAGCCAATGCAAAAAGTGAAGAGATAGCTCAACTGAAGGAAGATTTGAAAAAGCTTGAAGGCATCATCCAGTCATTGGGAGATTTCCAGCTTGTTCGCATTCCCAAGCAATCTTGACTTTTTCTCAACTTTTTTATGATGACAAAAAGGGGGAGAGATGCAAGATTTGAAAACTTTGAACTTTAATCTTTATTCTCGTTTGTTTTGATGATTGATTTGTTTGACTTGTGTGTTTGACTTGTGTGTCTATCTGGTTGTGGACTGAATTTGGGATTTGGATTTGATTGCTTATATTAAGTACTGTTTATATTAAGTACTGTTGATATTTTATAAATGGCGTTACACTCACTAACCTATTTTCTGTGGTTGCAGATTCTAGTGCTACATTAACTTTTTATGAGATATCCATATTTGCTTAAGTAATGTTTTTTGTGTCAAAGATATTCAAATCTCAGGAAAGTTTTGTCACCATCAAAAAGGGGAGATTGTTGGAGAAATCCTTCCGGAATATTTTGAAGCCGACAAAACATTTCTATCGCCTAGTCTCGAAGATTAGCGAGACTCTACTATTTAAAGTCTAAAGACCTTTGATGCGCGACTCAAGACTCAAAGTCTATTCTCATTGATGATCGTAGTTTGTCGAAGAAGGTATATCCGAACTATGTGTTTCGTAAAGGATTTGATCTTATCGATCGACGAAGATCTCTTGGCTGGATAAGACATTACGGATTCCTTTATTCGAATCAAAATTGATTGAAGATCCGATGATTGGCAAAGCATACTTGGAAGGTTCTACTTATGGAAACCGAGATCCTGATTGTATGGGCGAGCAGGATTGATGGGCTATCGACATGTTCCTTTAATGGCTCGAATGATCTTTCTAATTGATTCTCGTCCAACGGGAGGATTGGAAGAATTCCTTTGGTAAGTGCCAACGGGTATGATGGCATAAAGGAGTATATAAGGAAGACGTTCAGCTTGTTTTGGAGTGTGTACGAGAGAAGAATTCCAAAGTCTCGAAGCTCTTTATTCTTAGTCAATTCATTTATCGAGCTGAATCTTGTACGCAAAAGAGAGTCTATATTTTGAGATACCTTGAGGAAGTGTGGTAAAATTTCTACACGTGGAATCAAGGGAAAGCATTGCTGTAACTTCTCTTTTGTTCATAGTGAAATCCAGTCGGTGGACTGTCAGTGCGAAAGAGTGGACGTAGGCTTGGAATAAGCCGAACCACTATAAATTATGTGTTCAATTTTTCTCTTCCCTACTCTCTGTTTATTTTTAATCTGTTTTAAGAGGACCTTCTTTCTATTGTTTGCCTAGTATTGCTTTCGTATCTTGATAAATTGTTTTTACACCAACATCAAGACAGAGAAGAGATAGAGAAAGGGAATGAGGAGAAGGAATCGATGAGGAAAGAGGAAGAAGAAGAAAGAACAGAAGCACAGGAGCAAGGAGGAGAACAAACTGCAAGAGAAAGTCGTGGTGATTCTCCAACAGAAAAAGAAGCTCAAGAGCATCTTGGTACTGAGGAAGAGCCTGAGCAAGAAGAATACTTCTCTCCACCTGAAGGCACTGAAACAGGGGGAACTGTTGTTAAAGAAGGTATTCCTCTACTCACTTTTACCAGTGATAATGTTAGTCGTTCACCTACCGATCCAGAGGATGTATATGCCTCACAATTTCCTGAAGAGGATGCTCGTGCTGAAGTTCGATCTGGCTTTACTCCACAATCTGACCATGCTGAAGCAAGTACACAAACTGACAAATCAACAGACTTTCAAAGGTTGCTTGAACTTCTTATGGAGCTTAAAAGCCAAGTTTATGCATTGGGATGGGAATTCCAGACTCTGCAGAATGCTCATCATGCCATTTTCGTTACTTTGCATGATCAAGTTCGAGCTCTTAATCTTCAGATTTAGGCAACTGCAAAGGGTACGGATCTAGTGAAACTGCAGGAGGATATGAAGAAGCTGGAGGAAATTGTCAAGTCTATGGGAGATTTTAAGCTCATTCGCATTCCCAAAGCTTCTTAATTTTATCTTCTCTACCTTTTGCTGTTGACAAAAAGGGGGAGAATTTACTGGTTTGACTATAAATTTTTTGATTTCTATGATTTTTGTGGATTGACTTTATCTTTTGTTTGGAGCTTGGACTGATTGGGATCTTAGATTGCTGATTGCTTTAAACTTTTGATGCTTGCAGTATTTTAAGTAATGTCGATGGTTTTGATAAAGATAATTGCTGTTACAGGACTAACTTGTTTTCTGTTGATGCAGAATTGCCATTATCTTTATCCTAATTTATTATGAGATACCTTTGTTAGCTTAAATATTGTATTGCAGGTTGAAAGAATCCAAATCTGCAGGAAAGTTTTGTCACCATAAAAAATGGGGAGATTGTTAGAGAAAAACCTCCTGACTTGTTTTGAAGTTGACAAAACGTTTCCATCAGTCTAGTATAAAGACTTGAAGACTCTATTGACAAAGTCTGAAGACCTCCAGACAAAAGATTCAAAGTCTGCCCTCATTGACAGTTTCCAGACCGACGAAGAAAAGGTTTATTCGATTAAATTAAGACAAGCTTATCATTAAGGATTTGGTTCATATGGTTAAGGAAGATCTCACGGTTGGAAATAGCATTTCAAGATCTATTATTCCTATTGATTAATTAGAGTAACTTAGATTCAATTGATCTGCGAATCACACTTGGAAGGTTCTACTTATGGAAACCTAGATCCTTATTGTGTGGGCGAACAGGATTGGTGGGCTATTGTCATTTTCCTTGAATAGCTCGAGATCTCCCTAATTGATTCTGTCCAACGGGTTGATTGGAAGAACTCATTCGGAAGGTGCCAACGGTAATGAAAGCATGAATGAGTATTTAAGGGAGACGTTCAAGTTGTTCAAGAGTGCCTGATAGAAAATTTTCAAAGTCTGAATCTCCTTGTTCTTTTGCGATCTTATTCGTTGAACTATACTTGTACTGAAAAGAGAGACTGAATATCTGTGAGACCTTGAGGAAGTGTAGTAGAGTCTCTACACTGTGGAATCAAGGACATGAGACTATAAATTCTCTTTTGATTCTTAGTGAAATCCAGCCAGTGGACTGTCGGTGCGGGAGAGTGGACGTAGGCTTGATCTAAGTCGAACCACTATAAACTTAGAGTCTTGATTCTCTATCCCTAATCTCTTTACTTTACATCGCAGCATCATACGTCTGTTATTGTCTACGCCTTTCAATCTATCTTGTTACATTTTGCAAAAACTTCTTTGATCACCTATTCACCCCCTTTCTAGGTGCTCATGCTAGTCCTATCAGTTAGGAATAATGAAGGGAGTTGCTCTTCTTCATATAGGACATGCTATCGAGGTTGAAGATGGCTTGGGAAATGGTGGATGCCGTAAATGTTGGTGATCCAGCGGCTGTCAAGGGGGTAAGATAGAGGTTTTGGTGGGAAGGACACAGCTTGTAATGGATCGGTGGAGAGAAGAGAGACTCATTGCTCAATGTAGACTGTATCGCGAGGAACTTGCTTTTTAATATTTAGAAAACTCACACGATATCAGAATTTTATATATGAATGTTCACCATCATAAAAAGATAGTACCACTTGATAAAAAGTAAATATATGTAGGGACCATCCGAATTTCAGATGATAGAGAACAACAAAGATCACTCCACGGTTTCGAGTGCGGTCAGGATGGGCATGTAGTGGGGATTCAAGTGCAAATCCAGAAGAAACTAAGGGTCCGTTCATTTCACGGAAAATGACTTCTAGGAAAACGTTTTTGGATTTTCCGGTGTTCGTTTTACGGAAAATAAACTACTCAAGGAAAATGTTTTCCATCATTGGAAAAATAACCTTTAAAGATGAGGAAAATGTTTTCCAGTTTTGAAAAATGGAAAATATTTTCCATAATTTCTTCCACCTTTCTTCTTTTCACCAACATATTTTTGTTTTATTTTTATGCTTTCTTTTTCTTTTTTCTTTTTTCCTTTTCTTTTTTTCTTTTCTTTCTTTTATTTTCATCTTTCTTCCTTTTAGACCAAAAAAAAACAAAAAACAAAAAATCTTTCTTCCTTAGCCTTGGCCAGTCGCCAGCCACGACGGCGGCCGGCGACCGACCGCAAGCCAGCTCGAGCTCCGCCCCAGGCCGGCGAGGCTCGCCAGATCCGGCCAGCTGGGCAGGGCTCGGGCATCAGTTAGGTTATGGAGAAAAGTCTATTTGAGTCTATTGGTGCAAGATTGAATATCATATCTCCTTATGGGTAAAGTCTAAAAGTATTCAGACTCAAAATTTCCAAAAGTGACAACTATAAGTCAATTTCTTCTAATCGTTGTGAAGATATTTTTAGATAAAATTTTGAAAAGATACGTTATCCCTTTGAATCGTTTTTTAACTATTTCGTTTTTAGGAATTATCCTTAATGACGATTCTTCATTTTCAAAATGGAAGTTATTATTTTTCAAAATGGCAGTTTATTATTTTTGAAAAAGGCATTTTTACTTTTTCCTTATGACGATTCATTTACCTCGTTTCAACTTGCTTTATATACAGTAGAACTCGTCTTCTCAATTTACGCTTTCTTTAGAAACCCTAGAATACCGTGATCTTACTCTCTTTCATCTTTACTTGAGTTCCATCCAAAAAGTTTTAATCTTTTTGAAAGAGCAAGTTCGAGAAATTCTTCTAGACTTTGACAATGTCTTCCCAAAGAAAGTCTTCAAGAATCGCAAGTCGGGGACCATAGCACATGCGTGAGGGACCTACGCATTTCGATTTGACCAAGGAAGAAGATTCTCCTCAATAATAACAACAGCAACAGCCAAGACAACATTCTCAACCGCGTCAACAAGCAGCGCATAACACTCCTCCACAGCAAGAACAAGAAGAAGTTTTAGAAGACGTTGAACTTGTAAGGACTCAAAACCCCAATTCATCTATAGACTGTATTCCAACTTGAAAAGGGGTGGCTCTACTATGAATTTGATCGATGAGTTCTTAAAAGCACATGGTTACAAAAATGAGACCTTTTTCTTGAACACTATGGAAAGATTAGGCATTGCGCCTCAGGGTTTGGCACAATGGTCGTTTGAGAATTTTCCCAGTGATCCGAGATTTAGTCAACCAGAGGAGAAGGACGACGATGAAAGACTATTTGTTCACTTTCAGCCCAAGATGGGCGTTGCTATAAAGGTTCGTGGTGAAGGGACGAATTTATTTCGTACCAAGGATCACAAGAAGACTTATTTGAGTTTACTAAAAAGAGGGGTTATGCACCCCAGGAGTGTGGATTTCGATTTTCTTGACTCTTTGAAGGTTAATTTGAGGGAGAAGCTTGGTTAGCTTCAACTCGAACATTTTTGCACCGAGACGACCATTGCATACCCCAAACGAACTGCCTACTTTTATTCAAATCTGTCATTTATAGATGTGAATAAATTTAGCTTTACTGTGAGGGATAAAGAATTTGTAGTTGATGTAGACACTTTGGCTGATATAATTGGTGTGGAAAGAGGAAGATTCCAACCAATTGGTGTGTCACATGCCCATGCTACCTTGTCCTTTGTCAATGACAAAATGGTCGAAGGCAAGATTTCTTATTCAAGAATGAATGCCTCTAATATTCTTCTTCACAAGGTGGTAATTAATTGCATCATGCCAAAGTCTACCTCAAAGATAGACGTCTCTCGTTCTGAAGCGAAGCTCATGTACGCGATCAACACTGGTCGTAAGTTCTCTCTGCCTCACATAATTCTTATGCACATGTACAAAACTGTTGTGAAAGACAAGGGACAACTTCCCTACTCAGCACTTATCCCACAACTCTTCAAGCATTTCAAGATAACTCCCTGCTCCTCTTTGTGTTAGAATCATTGCTCCAATGGTTATTAGTCTTAAAATGGTTTCTAAGATGAGACTGAAGGAACTGAGCAAGGAGTTGGAGCGTTTTAAGGAGAAGTCTCTGTGAAGGCGAAGCAAGACTCTGCTGCAAAGAAAAGGAAAGGCAAGGAGCCAATGACAGCACCTGCAAAGAAAAGGAGATCTCTTACCTTGGAAGACAAAGAAGAAGATGATGATGATCTCACTATCTCAGCTTTTGCCTTGCGAAATCTACAGAGTTTTGTGAGCCATCTAGAGAATAGAGAACGAGACAAAACAAAGAGAAGAGACGAAGAAAGAGAGGAACTAGAAAAGAGAAGAAGCGAAGAAGAAAGGAGTCGTGATGACATCTTTGAACCAACAATGGCTGCATCATTGTCCGATGATTCGGAAAAGACAAGGAGTGGAAAGACTGGAGAACAACATCGCTATAGTGCTGAAGCAGAGCATGAAGAAGAACATATCTCTCCACCTGAAGGCACGAAGATAGGGGGAGATGGTGAAAAAAGAGGTACTTCTTCACCCATCTTTACTAGTGATGTTAGTCGATCTCCACTAGACCCAGAAGAGGTCTATGCCTCTCAATTTCCTGAAGCAGACTTCGAGGCATACACTCCTACTCATGGTGATAGAACAACTTATGTTCCCCCTCATTTTCAAACTCCTGTAACTGATTCGGCTGGACCCAACACTACTATAGATCACTCAACAGATTTTCAGAGAGTGATGGAGCTTCTTTTGGAATTAAAGGGACAACAATATGCTTTTGATTTTTAAATGAAGCATGATGACTGTCTTCAAGGCATCTACAGACTCTCTTCAAGAACATATTCAAGCCATCAAGCTTCAACTACAAGAACAGGCAAAGGGTGCGGATATTCAACAACTTAAGGAGTCTTTGCAGAAGTTTGAAGATACTGTCAAGTCCATGGGGGATTTCCAGCTCGTTTGTATCCCCAAGCAGCCCTAATTCTATCCAACTCTTTTCAATCGTTTTCCTCCACTTTTTGCTGATGACAAAAAGGGGGAGAGTTTGAGTGCAGATTTGCATTTTGGTTTTATTTGGTTTTATTGACTTTGAACTTTACTTTCTGTGGACTTTTTGATTTTGGTTTGGTTTGCTTTGCTTTTGACTTTGAATGGACTTTGTTTGCTTTTGATGCTTGCTAAAGTTGTTGATTATGACTAGACTATTATTTATGAATTGAGACTATTATTTATCTTTATGAATTAACAAGTGTTTTGTGGTTGCAGAATTAAATTTCCAAGTTCTAATCAACTTATTTTATAAGATATTATGTATTGCATAAGTATTGTTTTGCAGGTTAAAAGTTTTCCAAATCTACAGGAAAATCTTGTCACCATAAAAAAGGGAGAGATTGTTAGAGAAAACTCATTTATTGTTTTGAAGTTGACAAAACCTTTCCAAGTCTTTATCGTCAAAGTCTGAAGACCGACAGACCATCAGATTTTAATCATAAAGTCTATCATCACTGATAGTTCCAAACTTAAGTATGATGACTTATTCAATGCATGATTATTATCCAGATTCAAGATTATCTTCACAATTTCGGTTCGTATGATTAATGAAAGATATTATAGCTGGGTTTCACATCTACTTGATTGATTATTCTTATTGGAAACTACTCCGATATGAAGATCTTTGAAAGGCGAGCTAAGTATGAAAGGTTCTACTTATGCAAGATCCTGATTTGTATGGGCGAACATGATTGATGGGCTTTCAACACAAATCTTCTAACGACTCGAGATCACCTTAATTGATTCTGTCCAATGGGTAGATTGGAAGAATTCCTTTAGAAAGTGCCAACGGTCAAGAAGACATGAAGGAGTATTTAAGGATTGAATGTTTAGTTGTTCGTAGAGTGCTTGAGAGAGAATTCCAAAGTCTGAAATTTTCTAGTCTCTTACTTTTATTTTATCGAGCTATACATTGTATTCAAAAGAGAGAAACTCTTAGTGAGACTGTGTGAGAGTTCAATAGAGACTCATCACTGTGATAGTCGAGATCACAAGCTGTAACATCTCTTTTGATTCTTAGTAGAATCCAGCCAATAGGTTGTCAGTGAGGAGAATGGACGTAGGCTTGATCTAAGCCGAACCACTATAAACTTTGTGTTCATATTCTCTTTTCCCTGAACTCCTTACTTTCATTTACTTGTTGTCTATTTGCTTGAAGTTGAAATACGCTCTTCGAAAAAGAAAAATTACTTTCATTAAGTTCTACGAAAATTTTTATTTACACATATTCGCCCCCCTCTAGGTGTTCTCACTAGCCCTTTCAGCTATGTGTCGACTTCTCTATGGTTTTACATTTCGCCTACGTGAAGTCTAAAACCTACCCAATATTTTCTCTGGAATGTGCAGGCTAGCCAAAATAGTGCAAATCACGAAGGCATGAAAATTGAAAGTTAGAATGAATTACGAGCCTATGCAAAACCTTTGACTCAGAAAATACTAAGGAGTAGAATCAGACATGATAAAATCCATGCTTCATGACTCATAAATTCATGCTAAAACAACTTTATAAACAGAAATCCTCACTGACCTAATAATTTGCACGATCTTATTCAGTTCTACTCATAATAAGCCTCATAAAAAATCTTCTCACATCGAAATAAACAAGTCAAATTTATAACGGGAAACTAGCTATATATGACGAAAATAAATTGGAATGACTTCAACTTTGAAAACGTTAATTACCCCAAGGAGATTATGTCAATTAAAGGTCCTCAATTTAATGTGATAGTGAATAATGCAATGGAATGAGCAGCTACAAATGACCCAGAACCGCTTCGGTTCGGCTGACCCCCGTGGAATGCTTGCTGGAGCAGGCGTGCTTCGTTGGCAGTAGATGGAGTTAAAGAAAGTTGGCAAATAGACGAGAAAGAGGTAAAGGAACATTTATTATTGCATTTTTTGATCCCCATGGCAACTTTTGCTAGGGGCTTGACTTCAAATACAAGTACTATTCTTTTTTTTTTTCGTCGAAAACGAGGGAGCATCAAAACAAAGCAAAGCCCAGAGAGCTCGAAGAGGGAAAAATGAATAAAAGCCAATTTTGTGGTAGGCACTTTAGCCTCTGAGATTTTGCAACCCAATCAGCAGCTGCATCAGAGGCCCTAGGGCAATGGGCCAAACGAACTCGAGGATGGGCTGATAAGAGCTTCAAGCAAATCCATGAAAAGTAGCCTCTCTTCCCAATTAGGCTGAACTGGAAAGTACCTATAGAGACCAAGGGGAGGGCTTCGTACACAGCAAGGGTTTCAATTCGCGCTGCAGATGAAGCTTTAGCTGATCTAGCGAGACCGGCGATGAGATTCCTAGAATGGTCCCTGCAAATACACACAATGACTCCGTTGACCGAGCTTTCTTCCAGCAAGCAGGCAACATTAATTTTTAGGGAGCCTTCTTTAAGGGGGGATCTAGATCTGCGGTCCGGTAAGAGATGACTCGTTTGCTTTCTTCGAGTTTTTGGTATTCCACTTTCTAAAGTTTGCTACCTGGAGATTTGCAGAAGCAATCGTTTCGTACTACTTTAGATAGACATTGGATAGATATAGATACTGTCCGATTGGCAGGTCCAGAGAGTTCTTTTCCTCATAAATTTATATGTTCTTTTTGGGTCTTGCGTCGGATTGGCAGGTCTAGAGAGTTTTTTTTTTCCTCATAAATTTATATGTTCTTTTTGGGTCTTGCCAAATACTTAGCAGCTAAGACTTTGTATTTTTGTGTCTTAGGAACACGATAGCGGATTACAATGCTACGTGCCTCTCATTATCGAAGAAATACGATATGGATCAGCACAATATTTGTTTCAGGTGATATTTAGGCGTAGATTTATTTTCTTGTTGATGTATAGATGAATTTCTCTCAAACTGAATATTTTACTAATGTTAAAACAAAAGTTAGAAATAACGTTTTTGACTGCTCGTTGAAAATCAGTTTTCTGTTTTTTTTTTTTTTTGGTCTGTCAATCGGACGCAACGTAATATTGAGATAGGGTGGTTTCATGTGAGTTCAAAGTAATTGGACATTACCTAGTTCTATGTGATCCTACTAAATTCAATTCATGAGAGTGTAGATTGGCGTAGCAAGATGAGTATTGCTTGTGACGCAGGAAATTACGTTAGGTTGGATTCATTCCGTTGTGCGTTCATGTGTAGTTCGGTACATGACATTTCTTTATCTCTGGCCACGGTCTCGGGGAATTTGACGAGAACTTTATGGAAGTACAAACTTTTTCAAAGTGTCGGAGAAGGTTGATCATCAATGCCCATTGACGAAATGAATTGGGCATGAGATGTTTGGTCGGTGTAGCGCCTCCTAGCTAATCTCTACGACAATGCCCCCAAAGTTATAACAGGTCAAAGTATGACCAAATTAAAAGCTGATTTTCCACGTATGAGAACAGAATAAAAAACAAACATTACAAATTTGTATTCTTGTGAAATTATAGAGAAGAAATCAACTTTGAGAAAAGAATAAAAATCCTTTAAAAAGTGCAATTTATTTCTAAAACTTAGAAAATTGATAGAAAAAAAAAACTCGTTCATTGATTGTACTTTTTGAAAATTTTAGAACTTGATTGCACTTTCGTGATAAGTTTTAGGATTTGATTGTACTTTTTGAAAATTTTATGACTTAATTGTACTTTTGTAATAAGTTTTAAAACTTCTAGTCTTGTGAAATTATGGAGAAGCAATCAAGTTTGAGAAAAGAATAAAATTATTGAAAAAGTGCAATTAAGTTATAAAACTTATTAAATTGATCAAAAAAAAACTCTTCTGTTGATTGTACTTTTTGAAAATTTTAGATTGCACGTTCGTGATAAATTTTAAGATTTGATTGCATTTTTTTCAAAGTTTTAAGACTCAATTACACTTTTATGTCAAGTTTTAAAACTTTTAATGTATTTATTCCAAAATAAATAAATATATAAATAAACACATTTGGAAAAAGCGGCTACCAATAAATAGCCATGAGATTATAGCACTAAAACTAAATACAAGTGATGATAGTGCTTTTATTTTGGATTCAATTTCTACAAGAGGGGAAACATCACACATAGCAAGATTTTGCACTCTTGTTATTGTGTTCATGCCGATAAGTACTATAAATTGTTGGAAAACTTGAAGAAGATGAGAAAGTTTCAAGTTCAATCTCAGTCCCCATAGCATCAACGGGCGCCTCTATTGGATACAGAAGTGGCTTTGGGGGAAGTTGTAGGTTGTCGATCTCTCCTTCTAGCATATTAAGGACTCAATTGTATACACCAAGGAGCAACAATTATCATCTTCCCCATTGTCTCTCTTTCCTCTTCTATAGCATTTGTGATTTTAACCTCTTTTTCTTTCCCGAGTTGATCGTAAACCCATAAAGGAAAATAAATTTGACTTGAATCCTCTGCATTTGCATCTACATTTCTCCTTCTACCGGCCATTTCCATCAACATCATCCCAAAACTATAAACATCAGCTTTATAAGAAACACCACCAATGTCCTTATAGAATAGCTCAGGCGTCGTATATCCCAAGGTTCCTCTTGCTGCAATCAACGATACTATGCTATGATCGGTGGGGTAAAGTCTTGCAAGTCCAAAGTCAGAAACTTTTGGAGTAAAACTCTGATCTAGGAGAATGTTGTGAGGCTTGATATCAAAATGTAGAATTTGTATGTTACATCCCCGATGTAGATACTCTATCCCTCTAGCTATGCCAAGAGAGATCTCATATATTTTCTTATGATCAAGAGAATTTTCTCGATCTTTACAGAAAATGTGCTTATCCAAAGATCCATTGGCATGAAATCATAGACCAAAGCTTGTTTGGAGTAATCGAAGCAAAAACCAACAAGTTGCACCACATTAACATGGTAGATCCTTCCAATTGTGGCCACTTCACTTATAAAATCTTGGCCGTTAGATTTTGGTTTATTCAAAATTTTAACTGCAACTTCATTGCCACTTCTAAGTATTCCTCTATACACAGAACCATATCCTCCTTCACCTAACTTGTGCTTGAAATTTTTTGTTATCTTCTTGATATCCGAGTAAGAGTACCTTATGGGTAAAAGGTTGTTGTAAGCTCGTAGAAATTCTTCAATATTTGGATCCATTGCTTGGTGCCTTCTCATCCACTTACAGATTAGAAGAATCAACACGCATGGAGCTCCAAATATGAATTTTGCTGCCAGGAAGTGAGCTGTGTAGGAAATTGCCTTAACGATTAGCGTAAAGTATAGATTTTTTTTTTTTTTTTTGGTGTTAAAGCACATGCAGAGAGTGTTTTCTTCACATATAGTGCGTGAGTGTTTTTTTAGACGTGAGGAAAAAAAGAGTCGTCCATACCGAAGACAAAAGCAACATTAGGAACAACATTGAATGCAACATTTAGCGCCGCAGCCCCGGAAGAATTGTCTACAGGAAGCAAGAGATTAATTAAGATTAAGGCATAATCAGAACTAGTTGAGTAATGAATGATGAATACGTATAAGGAAAGAAGTATTATTATCCTGATTAACCAAAAAAATCACGTATAAATTAACAGCTTCGAAGCAAAGACGTATTGGGATAATAACTGATGTTGCATTTGCGGACTAAATTATTCAAACAATTTCATCCCCTCTTTTATATGTTCTTTGAACCAAAAGATTATATTCAGAGAATTTTCTGGCACCTTCGTGACCTAAAATATAGTAAATCAAAAAAGTTTTGCTTTCAAGAGATTCCGAATGTTATACATATTTTCGGTTTTGAGAATAAAAAACTTTTTGTGACTATATTGGCTAGCTTCTGAGGTAGGATCAACATATCCTGGCCTCTGCATGGAGGCACGCCTTCAGTTTTTTGGTGGGCTTTTATTCCCCAATTTGTGAACTCCTGATATGAGAGTAAAGATCAGGTACTTTGAGCTACTATGAAAACTTTTGGAAGGCACTGAAAACAATTTTCTTATATTCTGTAAAAATCGAGATGTGCAGTTGTCTTAGCACAAAACTTAGTTTTAGTGGGTTCTATATTGCAAGTTTTAACTATCATTCTGTGAACAGAAATAAAGCACAATATGACGTGATTGCTATATCGAAGAACGACAATTGTATTTCACAGTCAATTAATAATTTGCCGGTCAATCCCCTCCAGGGCTAATTCGTTTTATTCAGTTTCGCTTACTAAATCATGATGGTCGGGAGTTCCACAAGCTTTGCTTGCATCTGTTACTTTGATTTTCATGCCGGTCAATCACAGTTTGTCCCTTTAAGGTTCAAGAGCTATAGTTAGAAACATATCAGCACATCGATCGGGTAAAGTACTTTGATGGAAAGGCATACTTACAGTCGGAGTAGTTCATGCATTTTCCTCCTCGGTACCGGAATCCTAAGAAGCAAAAGTGATATGTTTTCATCTGCGACGGCACCGAGTAGGAGAGATTAAATCCGTCCGCCATCGCATTGTGGATGTCATTGTAGGAGATCGTGTGATTCTCCTCGGAGAATGCTTCTGTTTTATACCTTATATAAAATGTTGACGTGGTTATAGTGCAAAAATCCACAATATCCAATGCCTGTGCGTTGCTGATGTTGATATAAAAAGGAAATCTCAGTTTCTTTGAGCAAGACACAATGGTCACTGTGATTCCTAGGGCGTAATAGTACGGATCACCTTCACTGAATTTGGACCGCATTGACTGGTGGAGAGGAAGGGAGGAACAGTTGCTCTTTTGCAGCCCGACATCGACCACTTCCATGAACCCCAAAGGGTAACCCATACTCCACATGTGCAAGGATTTCACATGATATCGGCTACCTAATGAAGATAGTACCGTGTGGTTATCTTCACACGCTAGCTCGAATCTCGAGTCACTGCAGCCTTTCGGATCGCCTTTCAATCGAAAGGGATACCTAATGTTAGCGACCTCACCGCATGCTGAAGGGGCACAGAGGCGATTGTTATGGGGATAGCAACTAACGCCAGCTTGTATTATGAGGAGGAGTATTAGGAAAGGCTCCATTTGGTACGAGAGTCGAGAGTGTTTGTGCAATGGAAAGAGATTTGCGTTTGGCTTTGGTTATATGGTGGAGGGGCTCGATATAAAAAGGGGGACGCGCTCAGAGAGACGGCTCGGGATTGAAGTTGAAGAGCCGTGAGTCGTCTTTGGAAAAAGCCCAAGTCAAGCAAAGACCCAAACTCGTCCAAAGTCAAGAAAGTGGAGCTGCTCATGTGAAGCAACGCGCCTGGCTTGAAGGAGAAGTCACTGGATATTTTTGTACGACGTGTGACACCCGATGCGTTCCTCGTTTCTAGGAATTCTAACCCCGGGTAACATGCGTTCAGCATCATCTATCAAGAAAAAGTCTCACCGTCGTTACTACGGAATGGGAATGTCTTATTAATTTTTTTGTTTTGTCAATCCTTCAAATTTAATTTGCCAATTAACAAGAGGGATGGCTTGGTTCCTATCAAAAGCATAATTACTGGGTATTCTTGATTTACTTAAAATGTAATCGAGTTAAAAAAAATTTCAAAAATTGCAATTGAGTTATAAAAATTTGTTAAATTGGTTTGATTGATGATTTCCCTTAACTTCATTAAATTGAATGATGAAAAGAGGCAATGTAAAATTATTTTATATTTTAAGGACACGTGAGCGCCGCATCAGAAAGTAACTAAAAGTTAAAAGGGGGAAAAAGGGAATTCCAAAATAAAAAATAAAAAATTAAGGTGCGAGAAAAGAAAAATGGCACCTAAGAGAAAAGAAGCCCGTCTCAAATTTTCCAGAGAGAAGCTCACAGGGTAATATGGTATCCGTGCTTATGGACAGAGAGGGGCCGAATGAAACAGAGAAAAGAAGCAAAGTGTAAGGAAACATTTCTGTGTTTCATATGTAACTCATCTCATGTTGCTCTTTCTTTCGCAACAACGGTTTTGACATGGGGATTTAAGCAGCGGTAAGGCTATCTTGATTTCTCGTTAGCCGGTGATCTTCGGGGAATTGCCGGTCCAACAAGGCTAGTCAAAAGTGGCTACTTGGCTGTTTCTCTTTTGGGGCGACTTGAATTCTCGCAATCGCTTTCAAATCTGTCCACTATTGGCTAGTAAGGGTGCGTTTGGTAACGTTTCTATTCAAAAATTGTTCAAATGAACAGAAATAGAAAAAACTATTTTTGTTCCAGGGAACAATTTTTGAACAAAAGAACGCATTTGGTAAACTTGTTCCTGGAATAGAAAAAGAACGGAAACACATTTGGTAAACTTGTACAATTTTTTTGTTTCTTTTAATTTTTTAATACTTTTATTTGATTTTTCCTTTTTTTTTCTTCCTTTTAGCCAGTCGCCGGCCTCGGCCATGGCCGGCGACCAGCCGACGAGGGCCGGCGGCCTCGCCCAGCCACGGCTTGGTTCTGTTCCAAATGTGTCTCGGTCCGACCCAAAATTTATTAGTCAGTTTCTTTCTGACCGTGCAAATTCCGATCTACGGGGCATCACATGCCCAATTTCTGTTCATTTGGCAAAGTAGCCGGATTACTCTGTGTTTCCTCCGTGGCATGTGCAAGCCGCAAGCCCATTTTAATGAACCTCCCAATTAAATTAGACGTCAGGAATGAGGAAGGGAGTTGCTCTTCGTCTTCTTCATATGGGACAAGCGGTCGAGGTTGGAGATTGCTTGGGAAAATGTAGACGCCGTAAATGTGGGTGATCGGGCGGCTGTCGAGGGGGTAAGATAGAGGTTTTGGTGGGAGGGACAGAGTTTGCAATGAATCAGTAGAGAGAGGACAGAGACTCATTGCTCAATGCAGACGGTATCGCAAGGAACATGCTTTTTTATATCTGGAAAACTCACACAAAAACCAGAATTCCATGTATGAACCATCGCGATCGTACAAAGATAGTACCATTTGACGAGGAATCAATATATGCTGAGACCATCCGAACTTCAGATGACAGACAGCGTTCTCTCCACGATTTCACACTGCGCTCAGGATGGGCATGAAGTGGGGATTCGAGTGCAAATCCAGGTGAATCTGAGTGCAAAAAATAGATATTTTGCAAGGAAATGAAAAATCTTTGAAATTGAAATTACCCGAGAAGGAAATGCATGGTCCAAATTGAAAGACAACGAGATGCGAAGGAAACAAAAAGATCAAACTCCGGACGAACTGAAGGTGGTCGGGCATTTGTCGTGTTCTTCACTTAGCACTGGTTTTATCTCTTTCACGACCCCTCGGGGTGCGACTGGACAATTGTTCCCGCCAAATTTCGAAACATGTTCGCCATATGTTCTCTATACTTTGAAGCGCGAGCTTTTAGGACGAGGGAGGAAAAATTAACACTGCAACCCAATAGGACCAAAAGTTTCTTATAGAAAAACCTCGCACAAAGCAAGAAAACCAGGAAAACACACTTGAATAAAGTGGCTACCAATAGATAACCACGAGGATTATACCAGTAATGTCACGCACAAGTACTGCTATTAACTTACATTCATTTTCTACAAGAGGGAAAAAATCACACAGAACAAGATTCTACAATCTTGTTATTGTACTCATATTGATAACTACCAGAAATTGTTGGAACACTTGAAGAAGATGAGAGAGTTTCAAGTTCAACCTCAATATCGACATCAGCAACCGGTATCTCCGTTGGATATAGAAGTGGTTTTGGGGGAACCTGTAGTTCCTCGATCTCTCCTTCTAGCATATTAAGGACCCGACTCATTGACGGTCGATCATTAGGGTTCAATTGTATACACCAAAGAGCAACAATTATCATCTTCCTTCTCATCTCCCTTTCCTCTTCCGTGGCATCTACCATATGAACTTCCTTTTCTTTTCCGAGTTGGTCATAAACCCACAAAGGAAAATAAATTTGACTTGAATCTTTTGCATTTCCATTTACATTTCTCCTTCTACTAGCCATTTCCATCAACATCATCCCAAAACTATAAACATCAGCTTTATAAGAAACGCCGCCAATGTCCCTATAGAATAGCTCGGGCGCCATATATCCTAATGTTCCCCTTGCTGCAGTCAAACTTACTATGCTGTGATCGGTGGCGTAAAGTCTTGCAAGTCCAAAATCAGAAACTTTCGGAATGAAACTCCGGTCTAGGAGAATATTGTGAGGCTTGATGTCAAAGTGTAGAATTTGCATGTCACATCCTCGATGTAGATACTTTATGCCTCTAGCTATACCAAGAGAGATCTCATACATTTTCTTATAATCAAGAGAATTTTCTTCATCCTTATAGACAATGTGCTTATCCAAAGATCCATTTGGCATAAAATCATAAACAAGAGCTTGTTTGGAATAATCGAAACAAAAACCAACAAGTTGCACCACATTAATGTGGTGGATCCTTCCAATTGTCCCAACTTCGCTTATAAAATCTTGGCCGTCAGATTTTGGTTTATTCAAAATCTTGACCGCAACTTCATTGCCACTTCTAAGGATTCCTTTGTACACAGAACCATATCCCCCTTCACCTAACTTGTATTTGAAATTTTTTGTGATCTTCCGGATATCTGAGTAAGAGTATCTTATGGGCAAAAAGTTGTTGCGAGCTTGTAGAAATTCTTCAATGTTTGGGTCCATTGCTTGGTGCCTTCTCATCCACTTATAGATTAGAAGTATCAACACACATGGAGCTCCGAATATGTATTTTACTGCTAGGAAGTGAGCTGCGTAGAAAAGTGTCTTGAGATTAGTGTAAAGCATAGTCTTGTTTATTTGTTAGAAAGTACATATAAAGTGTTTTCTTCACATACAGCGCGATTGTTTGGCAGATGTGAGGAAAAAGGAATTGTCCATACCGAAGACAAAGCCAGGATTAGGAACGGTATTCAATGCAACATTTAGCGCCGTGCCCCAGGAAGAATTGTCTACAGAAAGCAAGACATTCATGAGGACATATAATCAGAACTAGCTAAGTAACGAATGAAAAGTAAGTATAGTAGTTAACTAAGAAAATAAGATATGAATTAACATCCTAAGCAAAGATATATTAAGGATAAAAATTAATTTTACATTTGCATACTGTATTCGACAATCAATAGTAGTAAATATTCAACACATCCCGTGTCATATTTAATGTGTTCTTTGAACCTAAAGATTTCATCTAGTGAATTTTCTAGCCCCATCGCGACTTAAAATATAGTAAATCAACAAGTTTTGCTTTCAAGAGATTCTGAATGTTTCACATAATTTTGGTTTTAAGAATTAAAAGGTTTTTGAGGCTATACTTGATTAACTTATGAGGTGGGAGGTGGGCTTTTACTCCCCATTTTGGGAACTCTTGATATAAGAGAAAAAATCAGGTACTTTCAGCTAATAGAAAAGCTTTTGGAAGGAACTAAACACAATTTTCTTATATTCAATAAAATGCAGATGCTCAACGTTGACTTACACAAACTTAGTTTTCTTTTTTTTTTTTTCCCCAAAAAGCACAAACTTAGATTCCATTCATTTTGTGAAAAATGTAATCTTTTTTAAAAAATATATTTCAAGAAATTGACAATATTTTTTAATGTTTGGCTTAAACCTAAAAATGAAATGAAAAATACTTTCCGTCATTTGGTATGAAAAATATGACTTTCCTCCGTGTACTCCTTTAGATCATTTATTATTTATTATTTATTATTCTCTTTTTCTCTTAAAAAATTCGAATTTTAATTTTTCTTTTATTTCTTTTTCTTTTTCTCGACTAGTTGTCGACCATAGGTGAGGAACGAGCTTGCTGGCCTCTTGCAACGCTTGAGTGTCACGGATCTGCGAGGCCCAAGCCTCATCGCCCTCTAGCAACACTCGAGCTCACCTATGGCTAGTTGCCGACCTCACTATGGCGGGCAAGAAGAAGAAAATTAGAAAATTTAAAAATAAATTAAAAAATTCGAATTTAAAAAAATAAAAATAAAAATAATTAAAATGAGTAATGAAAGAAAGATGAGGGAAAATGATTTCCTCTCTGTGTTTTTTCCATTGATGAAAACGTTTTCCGATGACTTGTTCGTTTTCCATTAATGGAACGCAGGAAAATTCGAATAACACTTTTTTGGAAGTTATTTTCCACGAATTGAACGAAGCCTTTTATGGGTCTACTCTACAAGTTTCAACTATCATTCTATGAACAGGAATAAAACACAAACGCAACGTGATTGTTATTGTCATTTTCTCTCGGAGAATAATTATTGTATTTCACAGTGAACCAATTATTTGCATGTCATCTTAATCCCCTCGAGGGCTAATTCGTTATATTTGGTTTTGCTTACTCAATCATCACGGTTGGGAGTTCTACGAACTTTACTTGCGTCTGTTACTTTGTTTTTTATACCAATCAATCACAGTCTGTCGCCTTAAGGCTAAAGAGCTACAGCTAGAAACATATATTAGCATCTTGATTGGGTAAAGTACTTTGATGGAAAGGCATACTTACAGAAGTAGTAGGGTATGCATTTTTTCCCTCGGTATCGGAAGCCTAAGAAGCAAAAATCATATGTTTTCATCGGCGGCAGAATGTAGGTGGGTTCTACTTCGTAGGAGAGATTAAACCCATCGGCCATCGCATTGTGGATGTCGTTATAGGAGATCGTGCGATTCTCCTTGGACAATGCTTCCGCTTTATACCATAAATATTCTGCTGCGTATATTGACGTGGTTATGGTGCAAGAATCCTCAATATCCGATGCTTGTGCCTCCATGAGGGCATATGAATGATACCCTTCTGTAACTATACATGGTTCGGTGTTGAAATACAAACTAGATCTCACTTGCTTTGAGCAAGATACAATTACCACCTCGGCTCCATAGGAGTTGAGGTACCATGTATATTCTTCACCAACGATCGTAGAGCGCACTAACTGGTGGAGAGGAAGGGAGGAACAGTTGCCCTTTCGTAGGCCGACGTGCACTACTTCCATTTGCCCCGAATACAAAGGGAAGGAAACATCATCAATATTAGGGCGTATTGATTTCACATGATATTGGCCACCGGACAAAGAAAGTATCATGCGGTTATTTTTGCACATTAACTCAAACCTTGAATCACCGCAGGAGCTCGGGTCATCTTTCAATCGAAAGGGATAGCGTATGTTGCTAACCTCGCCGCATGATGAAGAGCAAAACAGGTAGTTGTTCCTAGCATGGCAACTTATCCCAGCTTGTATTATGAGAAAGAAGAGGAGTAATGGGAACGGCTCCATTTGGTACCTGAGTTGAGAGAACTTGTGCAATGCAGAGAGCTTTTAGTTTGGCTTTGGTTATTTGGTGCGGAGGTGCGACAGAAAAGGGGATGCAACTGGAGAGACGTACCGTGAATGAATTGGAAGACTAGGAGTCAGGTCTTTTGAAAAGCCCAAGTCAAGCAAATGACCCGGCCAGAGCAGCCCAAAGTCAAGAAATTGGAGCTTCCTACGTGATGGAACGTATGTGCCTTGGATTGATAAGCGGATAAAAGTCATATCAACGGTATTATGTAAATTTCGCTGGAAGGCCCACGTCTTTGTTGGTTGAGATAATCCTGGTCTGTATACTCTATAAATCATAAATTATTTTTTTATTTGATCATACAATCTTTTTCACTTACCAACCTTCTGATTGGTGGATTTTAAATGTGGACATAACACAAGTTAATTTAACATATAATTGAATAAAGTTTTCTTTCGATCAAGGATGAATGAAAATATAGACCTAATTACAATCATACATTTTCAAAAATATATGGCAAGTATTGAAATATACGTACAATAGGCCACTGAAAATAATGTGCTGAAAATTTCATTTTCAAATGTTTATTTCTAAAGTGGGTTATTTTTCTCGGAAAATCTTAACTAACGTCACCACCAAAGAAGATAGATATTTGTTCTTCGCACTACACACGCGTTTCATGATGTTTCGAGGAAATTCTCACTAGAAGTGACTTCTCTTTTTCCCCTACGTAACATTCGGTCAACATCGTATACCAAGAAAGTCTCATTATTGCCACGTAAAGGAAATGCTTTGTCAATCCTACAAATTTAATTTACGAACAAAACAGAGCAATGGCTTTGCTCCTATCAAAAGCATGATTTCTGGGTGTTCTTGATTCGCTTAAATATAGAATTAAGTTTCAAAATTATGCAATCAAATCTTAAAAATTATCACATTGGTGTGATCAACAATTTTCGTTAATTCCATCAAATTTGGGTGATGAAAATCTTAACTAAGCACTCTTTCTATAAACTAAATGCTAAAAAATAAAAAAGCCAAAAAATTAAGCAGGGGGGGGGGGCTCAATCATATTCATTACTGCGAGCAGGCAAGAAAGCCTCGCCCAGATCAAGGCATGAGTCGATTGACCTTAGCAGGGTTGTCGAGAGGGCTAAGCAACCCCCACGTAGGGATGACAAGTGGTGAGGCCTTGTGTTCTTTGTCTCGCGCTTTGTTGCTTCTCCAATCCACCAAACCATATCAAGCCTATCCAATTGGTCGTATGAGAAGGTTGATGTTTAGCATATTTCACACTTGAACCTGTAACGATTATAACTCAATAAATCCATTAATGATACGTGGATTCTCTTATGCTAGCTCTTTACATGCAATAAGTATTGACAATCAGATCAAATCACATAAATCCAATACATGCTTTAGCATTCCTTGTTGACTACTCTGGTAGTTTTGTTTTATCGTGCTTTTTTTCAAATTACAAGATTTGTCAGCTCCCACATATGTTGCAACAAAAATATTTCTGGATTTCCGCTTATGCAACTCATCTCTTGTTACTCATCCTTTCACAACTGCGGTTTTGACACGGTGGAGTTAATAACTCTTAAGTCTTTCTCCGAACGGACAAATCTTGACTTCACAATAGCGAACGGTCTACGGGGAGTTGCCCGTCTAACTAGGTTGAGTCGAAAGTGACAAGACACTGGCTGTTTCGAGGGTGACCATAATAAGCAGTTACTTTACAATCTGCCCATTATATCATTCGACTAGAAAACGCGTAGCATTTCAGAGAAGGTTCCTTTTGTCTGATGACGATCGAAAAGATCAGTTGGGTCATCTGTCTTTGCAATGACCAAGTCAACCAACCAATCAACACAAAGTCAAGTCAAGAAAAGTAAATTGTGTAGAAATTACGCAGAGCTTGCAGTACACGCATTGAAACTAACATAACAAGTGGTGGATACTTCATGGATAGCTTTCCCACTAACTAGGAACGAAACTTGTCTGGAATTTCTAAATTTGACTTTTTTGGCAAATTAATTATTTTTAGGAATCAACTTTAGCACCGTAAAAATGAACAATCGTGTCCTAAATTGGATCAAAATAGTAACATTGATGATAATCAACTCTATTCATCTGAGTTTCAAGTAACAATTTTGAGTCATTACTTCTTCACATTAAGTGAACTAGAAGTCCAACATTAAAAATCAAACCCGTCATCTTCACTAGAACTAATTTCCACCCTAAGCATTTCTATTTGTTCTTGATATCACGCTTCTTATTTATCTTTGGAGTCTAAAAGTTATTTATCTCTTGTATCAACGATTCATTTTCTGATCTTCTCCAACTTCGTGTTTTACTCATCATTTTTCTTTTCAATAAGCACCTTAGCAAAGGTGTACAACTAGACCGGGTATACTCGGGAACCAGATCAGCACACCCGGAAAATAGGGTCGGGAACCGGTTCCTGTTGAAACTGGTCCGGCAACAAGTTCCCAAAATTCGAAACTGGTTTAAATCGGTCCGGGAATCGGTTCCGATTGATTATCCACTCGAGAACTGGTTCCCTGACTGGTTTTGGAACCCATTTGGGAACCGGTTTTGTAAGTATAGGTCCAAAACCTTATTTTTTTTTCCCCTTATTTCTATTCTTACCCCCGCAATCATACGGCGTTTTTCCTCTTGACTCTATCAAACACGCACGACACTCCTTTTTCGTCGTTCCTCTTCCTCACTTGCTTCCCTCCCTCATATGCTTCCTCCCGCACCATCCGACGAACGAACGGTGTTCATCACCACCAAATTCTTTTGTACCACGTGGATTGGCTCACCTAATTTCTCTTTTGTAGGAGGACTTATACTTGCATAAATGAATAGCTTCATGTAGTAGTTGTGGGAATAAGACTAATATTAGACCCATGCTTGTTGTTAATTATTTGCCTTATGATTTTATTTATTATAATTAGCCCTGTGAATCCTTAATTTTTCGTTTAGTCCAAAAGTTCATGTATTTATTTATTACAAGTGTTTAATGTTTCAATATAAGTTAGGAGGTATAAAATTCGAAGTCGTATAGGGTATCGAGAGACTGTAAAATAGGTTACAATGGAAACAGGGTTGACCTTGGAACCGAACCAGAAAAACATGGTGGGTCAGGTATAGGGTCCAATACAAATAGGGTTGGGTACATGGTCCAAAAAAGGGGAATCGGTTATAATAAGGTTGGGTACAGGGTCCAAGTCTAAACCTTACCCACCCTGGACCCGATCACCCCTACACCTTAGTAACGGAAAAAGTACTAAAAAAGTCTTAAACCTATGACATTGTGTCAATTCGGTCTTAAAATTTTCAATTGGACCAACTTAGTCATAAACATTTTCATATTAGTACCAATTCAATTCATTCAACTAAATTTGGTCACCGACATTGACGTGACGCTTATTTAAGTAACGCTGACGTGGCAATTTTTAAATTTTTATTTTTTTATTTTTTCGAATTTTTGTATACTTTTTTTTTCCTCTTCTTCCTCCTTGGGCTTCTTCCTATAATGGCCAATGAGGCTCCAATGAGGCTCGCCAACCACCGGGCAAAGCGAGGTTGAGCGAGGGCCGTGACACTTGTCGGCAGCCAGCAAGGGCCTCGCGGCCCTTGCCCAATGGCTAGCGAGCCTCACCGAAGCCTCATCGACCACTGCAAGAAGAAGCCAAAGGAGGAAGAAGAGGAAAAAGAAAAAGAAAAAAATTAATAAAAAATTCGAAAAATAATTAAAATAATTTTAAAATTACCATGTCAGCATTTGTGGCTGGCTAGCGTCCAAGTTAGTGTTTGCCTGCCAACCGACATCCAAGTCAGTGCCGGCCAGACAAAATTGGCCGAATGAACTGAATTGGTACAAATGTGAAAATGTTTAAAAATACATTGGTCCAATTAAAAGGTTTAGAACTGGATTGGTACCAATGACATAGGTTTATAACTTTTTGATATTTTTCCCTTTAATAACTTAAACACTAATATTGTAAACTAGTTTTAGTGTAAACAGTACAACCATTCAAATCTCCTATCATGACCTCTACTTTTGGGCTAATTCCAACTTGCCCTCTATAATTCTATGGTTGTCTTCACTTCCATGCTCAAGTTGATTTTTCTCCACGCGCATTGCTCCATATTGATCACTTGTAACTCTATTTTGAAACATGTTTGCCATGTATTCTAGAGTGCAAGCTTTTAGGACAACAGAGGAGAGATCGACACTGAGAGTCAAAAGGACCAATCGTTTTTTTTTAAAAGAAAACCTCGTCCCGAAAAAATGAATAAATAAACACATTTGGAAAAAAAGTGGCTACCTATATATAGCCACAAGGATTATACCACTAAAATCAAGTACAAGTGATAGCACTACTTTTATTTTGGATTCAATTTCTACAATAAGGAAAAAATCACACAAAATAAGAATGTGGAATCATGTTGCCGTGCGGATACTAGTAACTACTAGAACTTATTGGAACACTTGAAGAAGATGAAAGAATTTCAAGTTCAATCTCGATATCGACATCGGCAACCAGCGTCTCCGTTAAATACAAAAGTGGTTTTGGGAGAACTTGTAGTTTATCGATTATGGTTTTGGGGGAACTTGTAGTTGATTGATTCTCCCTCTAGCATATCAAGGACGCAGCCCATCAAAGGTCGATCATTAGGGTTCAATTGTATACACCAAAGAGCAACAATTATCATCTTCCTTATTGTCTCTATTTCCTCTTCTATGGCATCTATCATTTCAACTTTCTTTTCTTTGTCGAGTTGATCGTAAACCCACAAAAGAAAATAAATTTGACTTGAATCCTCCGCATTTGCATTTACATTTCTCCTTCTTTGGCCATTTCCATCAACATCATCCTAAAACTATAAACATCGGCTTTGTCAGAAACGCCGCCAATGTCCTTATAGAATAACTTTGACGCCATATATCCTAAGATTCCCCTTGTTGCAACCAATGTTACTATGTTGTGATCGACGGGTAATTATTTTCATATAACGTAGGGACTATATTGAACACTTATTAATAGTTCATGAATCATATTGAATAAATTAAAAATACAAAGATGACATTGTAAATTAAGTTAAAATTTAAAGATTATATTTTACACTTCCTTTTTAGATAACCCAAAAAACAAATTTCACACTCATGAAACTCACAGCATGGCATGTGCATCATATCCCTAGGGCCACGTCCCATTTCTTTCGGTCTGAAGAGGAGACGCCACATGGTTTAAAAAAAATAAAATAAAATAAAGTTTTTATAGCACACAAAAGTGCAAAGAGAAATCGTGGATCGTTTGTGTATTTTGGGTTGGCCATACCTGTCAAACTTCCTTATCTACTTCCAATTATAAATAGTCAAGGCCTTTTGTTTCATGGCCTGCTTCCGCAAATAGGGTACCCTCGCGCGTGGCTAAAGTACTGCAATCCAAATCGTTTCCTTGGCTTAAGCCACAAGTCCAAAATCCCTTTGCCTGATTTAAAGAAAAACCAATATTTTTTCTTTGAGAAAAAAGGGAAATAAAAAAAAGGGTCGTCGCCAGCTGGCTTTTGATTTTTTTTTTTTTTTTGATGATCTCGATTGTTTTTGTCCGGTTGCAATGGGGAATTCGAGACGATTAGGGAGCAAAACGGCAAGTTCTCTTCATGTCCAAAAGCTTTTTCCAAAGTTGCCTATGAAAATGCTCGATGAATCTGCAAAACATTCCCATGTTAGATCAATGTCGGCCTAGCGATTTACGTAGAAGTTTGTTTTGCCCATATTGCTCGCGCATGTCATCAGAGCTTAGTTCTTTAATTTTCATTATCTGAGGTCGAAGTAAGATAATAGCTTGAAAATCTCCAAACTTTTCAAGTCCATATTGTTTGCCAAAGTTGAAATTTAAAATCAAAGGTCACAACCAAAGCCGGATAATTTAAAACAAAAAAGCAATTAAATCATTCTAGACAGGTTCTTAATTTTATCTCTGGATAATCTTAGCTTCCTGTTTGTGAGACTGAGTTGGAAGGTTTGTCTTTTGCATTTGGCCTATCGGACTTAGTAATGACATGCATGTCGGAATTTAAATTAATATAACTCAAATTGGCATAAATATGACCGTATCCATGATCACTCTCTTGATTTGATTATCTTTGCGGAGCCTATCTACGACATAGGGGAGGCATATTGCTTTCACTAAGGACCACTGAAAAATACAGCAAGATATTGCCGAATATAGAATGGCTGAGGTGCTTTTTAAGCTTTTGGAGCTGGTTAATAATTGAATTGGGCAATGTGTAAGCCCGACGTTCAAATGGGCCCTCCTAATCTCAGACAGATTTGAGAAAGAGAACGTGCAAATCGGTTTAGTCTTTTAACTAATGGGTCATTAGCGATGTGACGTTGTCTCTCTGACATAAAAGAATGTTGTAATGAGATTCTTTTACAAGTGTGTGGCAACAACATTACAACTCGTTTGGTTCGGCTTTTGGGGAATGTCTTTGCGAAAATACAAATACCTTTGGATGAATGGAGTTTTTCGAAATGCAAATAGTGTTTAGTGAATTGTAATTCTAAAGTGTATTGAGAAACAATATTGGTCAAAATACTGTTTGGTAAAATTTACATTTGTAAAAGACTTTTATTAAATTAAAAACAAAAACAATAAAAAAACATTTGTATTTTCTTTTAAAAGTCTGGCCACCGACTAGCTAGATCTAGCCGCCGAATCGCCAGATCTGGTGGCCGAACCACTAGATCTAGCCATCAGACGGCCAGATCTAACCCCTAGATGCCGTCGCTTGAGGTCGCATGACCCCAGGCAAGGCCACCTAGGTTCGCGTGATCGCGCGACCTCAAGTGACGGTTGCCTGAGGTCGCTCGACCCCGGCAACCGTCGCATGACCTCAAGCGACCCTAGGCGACTACGAACCCAGGCAGGCGACGCCTAGGCAGTTCGATCGTCACCTAGGGTCACGCGACCTCAGGCGGCCGCCTGGGTCGCACGATTCAGGCCATCAGTCACCTAGGTCGCGTGACCCAGGCGTCGCCTGAGTTCCAGCGATGGTTGCCGAGGTCTTGCAACCCTTAAGCGGCGGTCGCCGCGCACATGACCCCTTGGCCGGCGATCGTTGGCCTCCAATCGGCTTTTTCATGCAGTAATTTTGGAGAAGATGAACAGTAACCAATTTGTATTCCAAAAAATGCAAGTTCCCAAAGTATCTTAGGATCTGCTTTGGACTAAAGGCCTTTAAAGTCCTTTGAAGATGTAATTGTATTTTCCCAAAATTGAGCAAAAACACGAACCAAACGTGTTTGCATTTGGCCAATGGACTTTAGAGTCCCAAAGCCCATTCCAAATGTCGAACCAAACGGGAACTACATGTCATATGCCTAATTCCCCTTTGATAAATACTTAGACTAAGTGTAATTTCTTAACACCACAAGCGGTACTTATCTTAATGCGTCAATCCACACTTCCATGGATCAAATTTAGTAGGCTTAAACACCACTAGCAAACGTTAGATTACTTTCAATTCACATAAAACCTTTCATATCCTAATATTACGATGTATCGGATTGACACGAGACAAAATCTAGCTAAAAAAATAAAAAATAAAAACTGAATTGATGACCCCATCGATCAATTGCTCCGGCAGACTAACCAAAAAGAGAGTGATAGAGTTGAAAGAGCTCCGTTTCTGGTCTCCCAAATGACTAGACATTGATGTTTAAAGCATATTCATTTAACAAAAGCATACACAAACCTGATAAAAAAATTTACTGGTCAAAGTTGGAACTTTTTCCGGCGTGCCAAGGAAAGTTTGCTTCCTTAGAGAGGGACAGATTGTGACCTAGAGACGTCAAGAGAGAAGAAGTTTTAGCACCTCATGATGGCTCATCGCTTTCTTTTCTAGGACATTATAATTGTGATTTTGGATTCCTCTTCCTACGTCATACTTCGATATAAGTGAACTTTGCCAGTTATGTCTATCAAATATCATTTTTTTATTAGGATTTTAAGAGTATTTTTAGTTTTAAAAAAAGGGGGGGGGGGGGCAATGGTACTTATGCTAAAAGAATAATAATATGCATTAGACAACAGACTTATAGTGGTCATAAATCACTTAATGCGGAGCTAACAAATTATAAAGTACATGCATTAACACATATTCATGACATTTGTCCATCTTTCTAACTTAAATATCTCAATCGGAATAAGTTACATGTGCATCTTCTGTCAGGATCTTGTATGTTCTATTATTTACTCGGTGGGCATCGAATCGGAAGATCAACACACTAGTAAGAATTAGCTCAAGCACTCAAAGAGCTCCGGCCGCCCTTTTAATGGGAAAAGAGAGAGTATTTTCAATATTCTGTTTTCCAATCTGACGTCACCATTTTAAATCTTTCTCAAATCTGATTGATGTTACATGGCTTGGGGATCGCGTAGGGTTCTCTGACTGACTGGCCCAGCCGGCACACCACTCGAACGTCGGAGCTTGCCTCCGATTCCATCTGTACATGTTGACAATGTCGAAAACCCTCCCCCACTTCGTCTCTCAGTTATGCCGCATATGATCTGGCACTGTGTTTCTATTTTTTCTTTCATGTGTTTCTTCCATGAAAAAAATGCTTCAATTCTGATTACGAATTATTTATTTTCAGCGGAAAAAATTAAGAAAATGTCGGTCCACTGTTATTAGTATCTTTTCTGGGATAATTAATGTTGTCAATGGTGGGAAATAACTGGACACAGCTATACACAGCTTTTCACAATGAGACTTTGCCCACGAAGGATGGAAACAGTTCGTGCCATGAAATTTCACCACGCCGCATGACCCACTGAGTCATAATGTTGTCAAATACCCAAAAGAAAGAGAGAGAGAGATTATCCACAGTGTCATAGATATACTACGTGATGTTACTGATCAATTAGCATTTTTCAACTATCAAGTTAACCCCAGAGTTAAGAAAGAGATTCCCCGATTGGTTTCAGTTATGGCGTGCCACATCATATAGTTCCACGTTATGGACTTTGGTTGGACCCATTTTGCTCAAAGACCGATGGTTGAAATATTCGTGGAATTGACACATGCTTGAGCTTATGATTGCCTATTCAGCGAGTCCAAGGGTACTTCTTGTTCACAAACCATTACATGTGTTGTTTCATAGTATTTAGAGTTTAGAATTTATGGTTTAGGTTAAATGTGTTGAGAAATGACATATCTATAGAAACTTTCAAAGAGAGTCGAGACTTCTTTTTTTTTTTTTTCTTAAGAGGTCAAAAGAGGTCTTTTTGGTTCTACTAATTACACTGCTCACTAATTTCTTGGCATAAAAGAGAAAACCACTCTACCAAACGTTCGTGATTTCTTAAAGACATTCATACATATAACGACGGATAAGGTTGTCATTAGTTAGAAAACGATGGAAAATGGACCTTCAATGTTGATGAAATTGAATTAGCAATTATGTGATTTAAGTCATGAAAGATATATGTTGTGAAATGATCAAGTTCAATTTATCTTAGTAACGTCCTAACTCTTATGATAATTATTACCAAGAGCACTCTTGCGTCATAGGGGCATGAATATTTTTCATTTTTGTAAATTAGAGTATGTATTTTAGTATAAATATTTTCGTTGTATCCCATTTCAAACAAATTCTTAAAAAACTAACGGCATTCTTAGTTCATACTATATAATACTTTTAAAAGGGACTCAAATAACGGTTAAAAATTTATAATTGTTGTTGTTATGTGACATAAGAAGGTTTTATATACATCTAATGACATTATCGGGACATCATTGCGAAATAAATAGCTCGTTAAAGGAAATACTGAATAGGAAGAGAACAGGAAGAGTTACGTTTGCTAATTTGCCATATCAAAAGTCATTGAATGAGGCAAGCTCCGAAGGGGGGAGGAATTTTTGTTTGAAGCAAGATGAGTTGAGTATGGAGGAAAAATTCTCCTTAAAAGAGAATGATCAGCATTTTGCGAACTACAAGTTCAAGTGATACTCATTGAGGACTCTAATAGAGAGTACTCAATGATAGTATATCCGATCATTGTTAGTTTCCGCCGCTACTATGTTCAGTGTTTAATAATTGATTAAAATCATGCAAGGAAGCGGAAACCTCTTTTTATGCATTTGTATGCGCACTTTAGCTTTCAAGTTAGTTGGTGACATTATCTTAGATAAAAAGCCGTGGCATCGTCTTGAGCCATAACTAAAGTTTGATAGCCTTTTATATGAAGCTAATTTGCGCAGACCTTTCACTAAATTAAATATATGAAACCAGAAAAAGTGATGAAGCCGTCACGAAAGAATCACCATTGAACTAGTTTTGAAACTACTACTTCTTTTTCACAATTTCGGTCTTGGTTGTCCTAAATGAAATAGTTTCACGTTATTTACTCATTTTTTGTTTCCCCTTTAATTACATTTTGCTCCCTCATTCTTGTCATATTTTCCTCCCTTTACGAACGATAACCCACGTGTAAATCAATAAATTCGGCGGCATTATTCGATGACCAACTAATTTGAGGAAGGCATCGAACTTGCAACAATTGCTATTTGGATAAAGTCCCGTCATAATTTATTAAAAAAAAACAAAATGATAAAATAGAGAAAACAAATTGGGAGAAGAACGCTGTTACGAAAATGCTCTTCCAATTCTTTCTTTGCTGGCCGGCTTTTTTCCCGTATTTCACGAAGTGCAACCCCAGACACTTGTAACCTCTACTTACGCTCTGTTTATTTCGAGAAAAACATTTTCCTTATTTTTCAAATTTCGACTTATTTAAAAAAATAAGTTAACAAAAAAATGTTTTCCTTATACCAATGAAAAAAGGTTCCTTATCAAAGCTTAAATTCAGAAATCATTTTTCAAAATATGACTAGATATCGACGATTAGATCAAAAACTTTACACTTAAGCACAAAAATCCCAACACTCATTCTCGGGCCCTTGGTAGTTTCTTGGGACTCCAACGCCCTAGCTAGGGTCCATCTAAGTCGTGCCCGAGACCTCAACTGCAACGCCTACATCCTTCAAGGCCAGGCTGGGACACCAGTGCCCAAGCCCATGGCCGAGACTCCAGGCCCAATAATATCAAGGCCAAGCCTCAGTCCTCAACACCCATGCTAGGTCCATGGAGGCCAAAAATTTTAAAAAAATTTCGAATTTTTAAATATTTTTTTAAATATTTTTATTTTATTTTATTTCCTTTTTTTCCTTTTTCTTCCTTTTCTTTTTCCTTCTTCCTCCACCAACCACCGTGCCTCAATTTCAGACCAAATGAGATTTTCTCTACCAAAATGCTGGAAAATACTATCATTTTCTTGGAAAATGACTTCTCAAAAAAAAAAATTGATAATGTTACATTTAAAAATTGATTTTCAAAAAACATTTTTAAGAATGTCACATTTTCTGCAAAACAAACAAAACCTTAGAAGATAAACTCCCACCCATTTTTTAGATCCATCGGAATTATGCGAAGTTTCAAGTAGTTAAGTTTGACTTTTTTAAATTAAAAAAAAATATTTATTGGCAGTATGAAATTAAAGTACCATTTAGTATTTTAAAAATTATTTAAATGACCAAATATGTGGCAACCCCATCATAAAATAGCTCAGGTGCCATATATCCCAAGGTTCCTCTTGCTGTAGTCAACATTATTATAATGTGATTGGTGGGGTAAACTCTTGCAAGTCCAAAATCATAAACTTTCGAAGTGAAACTTTGGTCTAGGAGAATATTGTGAGGCTTGATGTCAAAGTGAAAAATTTGCATGTCACATTTTCGATGTAGATGCTCTATCCCTCTAGCTATGCCAAGGGAAATCTCATATATTTTCGTATGACCAAGAGAATTATACCATCCTTATGCAAAACATGCTTATCAAAAGATCCATTTGGCATGAAATCATAGACAAGAGCTTGCTTGGAGTAATTGAGTCAAAACCAACAAGTTGGACCACATTAACGTGATGGATCCTTCCAATGTGGCCACTTCACTTATAAAATGTTGGCCATTGAATTTTGATTTGTTCAAAATCTTAACCACAACTTCATTGCCACTTCTAAGTACTCCTCCGTACACGGAACCATATCCCCCTTCACCTAATTTGTGTTTGAATTTTTTTGTGATCTTCTTGATTTCCGAGTAAGAGTACCTTATGAGCAAAAAGTTGTTGTGATCTTGTAGAAATTCTTCAATGTTTGCATCAATTGCTTGGTGCCTACTCATCCACTTATAAATTAGAAGTGTCAACACACATGGGGCTCTGAAAATGAACTTTGCTGCCAAGAAGTGAGCTGTGTAGAAAATTGCCTTAAGATTAGTGTAAAGCACAATAAAGAGTGCTTTCTTCACATATAGTAAGCGAATGTTTCGTAGATGTGAAGAAAAGAATCATCCATGCCGAAGACAAGCCGACATTAGGAACTCTATTCAATGCAACATTTAGCTTCGTGCCCCAGGAAGAATTGTCTACAGAAAGAAAGAGATTAATTAAGACATAATATCAGAACTAGCTGAGCAATGAATGAAAAACACGTATAAGGAAAGAAGTATTATCACCCTGATTAACTGAAAAAAGCTAGTTATAAATCAACAACATTCGAAGCAAAAATTCATAAAGCTAATAACTGATAAATATCCTTAGCCTCAGCAAGGGAGCACACCATTAACTTCTTTGTGTGCTTTTTATTCCCCAATATGCAGTTCAAAAGATCAGGTACCTTGAGCTCGTGTAGAAATTTTCGGGAGTATAACACAATACGACGTGATTGCTACCCTCATTCTCTCCTAGAACGACGACCGTATTTCACAGTGAACCAATTATTTGCATGTCCTCTTGATCCCTTCATTTTATTCGGTTTTGCTTACCCAATCACAATGGTCGAGAGATCTACAGACTTTTCTTGCATCTGTTACTTTGATTTTCATACCAGTCAATCACAGTCCTTCTCTTCAAGGCAAAATAGCTGTAGCTACAAAGAAATATTAGCACATTGATCAGGTAACCTACTTTGATGTCAAGGCACGCTTACAGTAGTAGTAGGATATGCGATTTTTCCCTCGGTACCGGAAGCCTAAGAAGCAAAAGTGATATGTTTTCTTATGCAGCGACACCAAGTATGAGAGATTAAACTTGTCAGCCATTACATTGTCAATGTCGTAGGAGATTGTGCGATTTTCCCGGGACAATGCTTCTGTTTTATACCATAAAGATTCTGCTGCAAGCACTGAAGTGGTTATGGTGCAAAAATCCTCAATATCCGATGCCTTTGAGTTGATGACAGCGTATGGATAATACCCGCTTACTGCTATACATGGTTCGGTTTCGATATATGAGGAAGATCTCACTTGCTTTGAGCAAGACAAAATGGTCACCCTGGAAAGGATATAACCTATGTAGTACGATTCAATTGCTTCACTACTGAAATTAGAGAGCATTAATGAGCGGAGAGGAACGGAAGAACAATTGCTCTTCTGCAGCCCGACATCAACCACTTCCGTAACCCCAGTATTCTCGTTATTCCAAGGGTCCATCGACTTCACATGATACTGGCCATTGAACAAGATAGTATTGTGCGGTTATCTTCACACGATAACTCGAACCTCTCGTCACCGCAGCCTTTAGGGTCGTCCTTCAATCAAAAGGATACCTACTGTCGCCGACCTCGCCGCATGCTGAAGGGGCACACAGGCGATTGTTCCAGCATGGCAACTAATCCCAGCTTGTATTATGAGAAGAACTAGTAATAGGAAACGCCCCATCCGGTACCCGAGTCCAGAGAATCTGCGCGGCGATGGATGGAGATTTTGGTTTGGCCGTGGCTATTTGGTGGTAAGGCTCTATGGCAAAGAGGAGGCACTTAGAGAGACACGTATCGGGATTGAACTTGATGAGCTGGAGCCGTCTTTTCGAGAAGTTCAAGTCAAGCAAATGACTCTGAGCCATCCGAAGTCAAGAAAGAGGAGCTACCTTTGTGATGTGGAACGTGGGTGGCTTGAATGAGAAGTCCTTGGATGGGTTATAGAAAAAAATCGTTCGTTCGGCAGATTTCATAGTGAAGGTCGCATCGTCATCGATTGAGATGGTCTTGGTCTGTGGACTATAGATCACAGAATATGTCGTTTGGTTTAACCATACAATGAAGTCTGTGCAAGCATGAACTAAGTCTTTGGTATTTCAAGAGTAATTACAAGGGTCCCGTTTTCCGGTCACCACCTTTTTGATTGGTGGGTTTTATGCTAGACATCGCCCATATTTATATTAACTTAATTTAATTTTCTGGGTAATGTCCGACATAATTTATAACTCATCATTTGAAAGGATGGTTAGACGAAGTTCTGTTCACTCAGGGTTGAAGAAAAATATAAAACTAGTTACAATCAAACATCTTTTGAAAAAAATATGCCGGGCATACACATAAAAATCAAAGTAGACCACTGAAATTATTGATTTGTTTTAAATTGCAGCCAATTTTTGAGAACATGGTCGAGGAAGCATTGAATGGGTGCCGCTGACGCAGAGTAGGAGGCAATACGACTTGCCCCTGCATAAAATTTTTACAGTATTTCCATGCAAAGGGCTTATTTTCCTGAATTTTACTCTTAACAAGTCCTGTATTTAAAGAAAGATGCTGCCTAATTAGCCAACGAATTATAAATGTCAGGAAAAGCTCTATTGCTATTTCCGGAGGTAATCCACATCAATGTAATGGAAGTGAGGGTTAGTAAGCAAAAACTTAAGGTCGTTTCTTGAACTTATTTTCTATTTTAAAGTTCATAGCGCAATAGCTTCATCAAAATTACCTACCAAATAAAAGGCTTGTTCAAGAAGACCATTTAATTCTCTAGAAAGAATTAATTTAAATCATTTAATTATTTTTGTTACATCAATACATTTCTTGAGAACCGATAGAGTGCTTATGTCATTAGTGTTCTTCTCAATTTCTACGTACTTCACCACTCCATTGGATAATTTTCTATGCCTTTATAGTACTCCAGCTTGGCAATTTTCACTGCCTACCAAGGGTAGGGCCCTCAAATTTGACAGGGGACTTAAAAAACAGGAAAAGTGCCAAAAAGGTCCTCAATCTTTTGTCTTTGTGCCGATTTAATCCTAAACTTTTTTTTTGTAACGATTTAGTCTTAAACATTTTTACGTTGTGCCAATTCAATCATTTCCGACCAATTTTGGCCGGATTTTATTGACTGGACGTCGACTGGCTGACGTGGACAACTTTTAATGATATTTTAATTTTTTTTTTCTTTTTTTTCTCTTCCAGCCGGTCGCCGAACCTCAATGACCGGCAAGAGGCGATGGCCGACGAGGTTCAGGTCGACCTCGCCGGCCACCTCACCAGTGGCCTTGAGGGCAGCCTCGCGCTAGGCGGTGAGGCCGCCCTCAAGGCCTGGGCGGCGAGGCTCGCCCTCGCCGGATCTGGCGAGGCTCGAGCCTCACCCATGGCTAGCGAGGGCGAGCCTTGCCAGCTCGGCGCGAGGAGGCAGCCTTGAGCTGGCCTCGCGCCAGGCCACCGGAAGCGTCTCGCATCGTTGGAGACGTGAGGGACACGGAGAACGAGAGGATCGCAAAGCAGAGGGAATCTCGACAGTCATGCCAGAGAGAGAGAGAGAGAGAGAGAGAGAGAGAGAGAGAGAGAGAGAGAGAGAGAGAGATCTTCGACGGCACGCGGAGCTCGTCGTCCGGTCGGAAGTTTCTCGCCCTCGTCGGCCATGGGCGAGGGTCGAGCCTCGCCGCCCAGTGTGAGGCTGCCCTCACGGCCACTGGCAAGGTGGCCGGTGAGGTCGAGGTCGACCTCGCCAACCATCGCCTCTGGCTGGTCGCCGAAGTTCGGCGATCAGCTGGAGGAAGAAGAGGAGAAGAAAAAAATAAAAGTAAAAAATTAAAATATTAAAATGTTATTAAAAGTTGTCCATGTCAACACCGATCAGGCCACGTCAGTCGACCGAAATCTAGTTAGCAAAATTCGGCCAAAATTGGTCGAAAAAGACTGAATTGGCATAACGTAAAAAGGTTTAAAACTAAATCGGCACAAAGACAAAATATTTAGGACTTTTTTGGTACTTTTCCCCTTAAAAAACCACTTGCAAATGCTTTATGCCCAATCACTCTGAATAGTGCTTGCACCATCTGTATTACCGTAGGTGCTGGCATAGAGTTTGGCAATGTCTGTTCCCTAGATAACATCATTAATTCTCCTCCTTAAAAAGTTCCCAACCAATGGGTCTTCTACCTCCATGCGACAATACTCTGTTAGGCCTTAGCCTAATGCGAAAAATTCCCCATTGTTGCCTCTAGTAGGCCGTGCTTTGGTCCTAATGCGGCTGACCATCCTCTCATACAAGCTATCAATCATCACCTTGTTAAGTTATTGTTTCATCAATAGCCAATCAGACCCAAGCCCCTCCTTAGACAGATTCCTCCTTTTGCTCCTTAGTCCACAAGTTACTAGCATCCGTTTCTAGCAATTATTCCCCTCCCAATATTGTTCTTTTCACCTTGCCGTCATTATACTTGTATTCTATCGGTGATTGAGAACTACTTAGGCTCAGAATCCCCTTTCTCGAGTAAAAATGCTCAGAATTCAAATGGACCTCATTTTACTGGGAAAGATCGAACCATCGGAACAAATCTACACGGCTCTTCTTGCGACATCTTCCAAACTTTTCACAATTATAGTTCACTACTCCAGCTCCTTTACCCTTAGGAAAGAACTGTGGCTTGCTTGCTTATCCATCATCCTATAAACAAATGAAACCTAGAGATAGAGAGACCCGAATTATTTCTGTTTTTCAGTGAAACTGTGAGATTGGATCATAAACCTATCTAGAGTCAATCCTTGTCAATATATTTAGTTTCAAATGTTCATCCTAATTGGGCCCAAGACTAGACCTGAAACATTGATGCCCAAACTTGTCCAACATTCAAAACCCTTTTCCATTTATGAAAAAGCAGCGAGCTCATACAAACTCTATAAGGAAACCATTTGTCTAAACCTACCCATTGATTGGACCAGTCCAAATATGCCCTAGCTCAATCGGCCAACGATTACGTTCAAACTTCTCCAAATCATAATTTGGCAAGTCAAGCCTTTGTGCCCACGATTTAGATCTACTCGGATCAAGAAATATAGATCTCACGTGAGCTGTCAAAAAACTCCACATTTTGAGGCCGAGGCCACTATCCACCACAACACGACCCCTAGGTTTAGGTCGCTCATTTAGCCAGTCTAGTTTCAATTTTCAGAGAGCCCAAAACGAATCTTCGTGCATGCGAGGTACGTGCATCTTACATGCCTGTTGCCATGTCCCATCTCTTGCGATTGAAAATGAGACGCCACATGGTTAAACAGAAGCTTTTATAGCACATAGTGTCCAAAAAAAAAAAAAAACATGTCTGATTTCTTTTTTGGTTGGTCATGCTTAGGAAACTTCGTTATCCACTTCCAATTATAAATGCTCAAGGCCTTTCGTTTCTTGGCCCGCTTCCACAAGTAGTGTGCGCTCGGGTATGGCGAAAGTACTCCCAATCCACATCCTTTCCTTGACCTTATGCCACAACTCCAAAAACCCTTTGCTCCTTCATTTTATTAATAATAATAAAAAACCCATAATCTTTTTCGAAAATAGGGTAAAAAAGGTCAAAGGTCATATGAGGTTTCCACGTATTTATTGTTAACGAAAGTAACAACTTAAAGTCAAAGGTCAAAACCCAAAGGCAAAAGTTCCATAACGAAAGAGCAATTAAATCATGTAAGGCAGGCTCTAAATTTTTGTCTTTGGATAATCATCTCAGCTTCCTCTTTCTGGGACAAATTAGAAGGTTTGTCTTTCCCCTTTGGCTCATCGGACTTAGCGGATGGCATGCATGCTGGAATTTGATTAATATAACTCGATTTGGCATAAATATGACCGTATCCATGATCACCCTCTCGATTTAATTAATCTGTGGAGCCTATCTACGACATAGGGAAAGGCATATTCCTTTCGGTAAGGACCACTGAGAAATACAGCAAGATATTGCCGGATATAGAATGGCCGAGGTGCTTTTTGTGCTTGAGGAGATGCTTAATTAATAATTATCTATCGGTGCATAGATTAACAAAGTAAATTGAGGGGGTGGGGGGTCGTGAGGGATATTATAGTGCGAGACCGAGAGGAGTCTTTCGGGCCCTGCTAATCTCAGACAAATTTGGGAAAAGAAAATGTGCAAATGGGTCATTAACAATGTGGCGTGGTCTCTCTGGCATAAAAGAATGTTATTACGAGATTCTTTTACTAGCGCATGGTGACGAACATTACATTGTCATATGCCTAATTCCCCTTTGACAAATACTTTGACTAAGTGTAAGTCATTATATCACAAGCAATACTCATCTTAATGCGTCAATCCACTCTTCCCCGAATTCAATTTGGCAGGACCAAACACCACCAGCACATATCAGATTACTTTGAACTCGCGCAAAACCTTTCGTACCCCAATATTGCCAAAGCATTCGACTGACATGGACGAAATCCAGCTAAGAAAAACCAATGGCGATTAACCCTTTTTTGCCCCCTTCTTTTCCTCGCAAATCGGCATGTTCCCAGGACCTTGATGGATTGCTCCGGACTGAAAGGAGAGGGCCCAAGTGGCTCAGACATTGATGCCTAAACATATTCTCTTAGCAAAGTATATGCAAACCCGGACAAAGATGTGGAACTTTTGCCGGGACGCCAGAGGCGAGTTCGCTTCTTTAGGGAGATAATTACTTATGGTGAACCCTAGAGACGTCGCCAAGCGAGAAGAACGTTGCAGCTCCTCACGACCATGTTTAATATCTCCTTAAAATCTTATTGTAAGTTACATGGGTCTGGGGGACATAGGGTTCTCTGACTGGCCCCGCTGGCGCGGCAGTCGAACATCGGAGCTTGCCTCCAATTCCATCTGTACATGTCGAAAACTGTCAGAAACCCCCTCACCCCACTTCGTCTCTCCATTATGCCACCAATGTTCTGTTGCGCCCAACGCCCCCCCACGCCCCCACAACACTCCCTCTCCCCACCCCCCCCCCCCCCCCCCCCCAATTTTCTATTCATTTTCCTGCCTCAAAAATATGTCTCAGAAAAAGCCACGAAAAAGAAAACTTGCTGCGAAAAATGAAGACGAATACGTGGCTCCGCTATTAGGGTTTGGCGGATCTTCTAGCGTTCTTGGTCTCTTGCTTCTTTTGTTCTCTCTCCAGGGTTAAAGATTTATTCGATTTCAAGCGGGAAAATGTCATAACAAAATCTTGTATTTAGTGGTCTTTCTGGGGAAATTAATGTTGGCAATGGGGATGGGGCAGAACGAGAAGAGATGGGTCGAGAAAAAACTGGACACAGCTATGCACACAGCCATTCGCCATGAGAACGTGCCCACCAAGAATGGAAACAGTCTCGCATCATGGACTTGCACCACACGACATGACCCACCACGCCTCATGTTTTTTCGGCCCCGAATGACCCACTCGCTCAGTCATGAAATGATGCTGTCAACACCCGGAGCGATGATCGATCCAATCCTTGTACGCAACATGTTCATACGACATGCGGGCGGGCAGGGCGAGATTACTGACCGGTCGGCATTGTTTTTATCCGCCGAGTCCACCCCGGAGTCAAAAAACGAGATTCCCGGATTGATTTGGGTCGCGGGATCCCCGTTTTGCTCGAAGAACGATGGTTGAAACAGGCGTGGAATTGACAGAATCGATTCCTTGAAGCTGTTACTTTACCCTTCGATTCCTTTTATTTTCCTCGTCCGGTCCTACGCTTTGGCTTGTGATTGCTTGTTCAACGGGGTCCAAGTTTATCTTGCTGCTGTTAAAGAACCATCAAATGTGTTGTTTTGCGAAGACCACCTTTTCTTTGGGTATTGGGAAAAATTAAAAAAAATTAAAAAAAAAAACACTAATTACATTGCTCATTGATTTCTTTGCACAAAAGGAACAAATCACTCTACCAAAAATTGGTACTTTCCTTAACATGTTTATACATCTTTGTCCGACCGGTGGAGAAAAAATGTAGAAGAAAATAAAGAAAAGAAAAAAGAAGACAGTTAAAATATAAAAAAAAAAAAAAAAAATTTCAACAAAACATTGAAACAAAAAAATGCCCTCATAAGAGATTTCCAATTAAAATTAACTGAGTTGACTATATTGACAAAACGCGAAAAGATTTATTACTTATTTGCCAAAATTGAAAGGTGTAGGATTAAATTGGCGGAAGTGTAATAGGTTCGAGACTTTTTAATAATTTTCCCGGCAAGCACTAAGGAATGAAGGAATCCTACTTCTTTCAAGGAAAAAGAATGATCGACATTTTCCAAACAAGATGTCCAAGCAATACTTTTTAGGGGCACTGATAGAGAGAACTCAGTAATGATATTTCGATAGAGTATCGTCGTTGTTTTACTAGGAGTCCAAGAGACATATGGGGCCATGGTTAAAGTTCGTTAGGCTATCCTCTCCACATATGTCTTACCTAACTCTAGTAGACCTTTCTCTAAATTGAATACACTATGATCTCCATTAATTGTCATCTAATTCCCCAAGCGGTCACCTAAGAATCACCATCGAACCTACCCTTGAAACCAACTTTTCCTTCCACATGCATTGTCTCGGTTGTCCTAAACTTGACTATGAAATTCGTCCTAGAAGATGAATTTTTTGTTGAAATTAAATTTCTTGTTTTAAGATAATCGAGAATCAAAAGCCGGGCAACACCATAGGCACATTTAGAAAACTCAGGTAATTTTTTCTGTGCCTTTTCTACCTTGACACCTATTTATTTTTTCCGAGGTGACCATTATTTAATAGGAGGAATTTTTATCATTTCTTCTCAAAATGAAACAATGTCTTGCAAGCTAATACTAGTGATTTCCCACATTAATTTCCTCGTTTATTTTTTGTTGTTGTTGTTGTCAGTTTCAATATTTGATCTAGGGAGAAATGGCTAGGTTCCTAGTTCTACAAACCTAGAACCCAGCTTTCGGCCTTAATACCGAGGATCGAACTAGTTTCTCAGGAACTAATACAACTAATCTAGTTCCTATGTTGAATGAACCAATTCTAAATTTGATTTTGAAGCCTTTCTCAATAGATGAATAAAAATACTTCTGCGCCCATCAAGTAACGAACTATGTTTTTCAACATGAATAAATAAAAATAAATGCACTCGACCAATAAATATTTTTGCAAAGAAATGACGCAGCTTTGGAGATCGGACCAAGGCAATTCCAAAACTCGACCAATTTGGATCTCGGTTTTGAAAAAAAAAAAAAAAATTACACAATGAATTCTCAATTATAGACTGGAAATTAACTTACCTTGGAATAGATAATCCCGTACATACTTCCCCATAAAGGACAAATTTATATCGCCTCATTCCAGTCATATTTTATTTTTCCTCCCTTCTACGACGATCATCCACGTGTAAATTGGTGAATTTTTTGGGGGCAATATCCATTGCGGTCCAGCTAATTCAGGAAGGCATGGAAGTCGGCAACAGAGAAAAAGAATTGCATAGTCCTTCCGTAACTGTAGAGAAGTTTTAGGGGAGTACGGAATGCATGGAAGGATGTGCTATTTGGGTAAAGTCCACGTCATCACTTAATTCACCCCCCTACTCCCAGAAATTGAAAGGCCCCCCTACACTTGCCAATTCCAAGTACACGGCACATTTACATCCCCCAGGCAATCTCCATTCAATTTTCCATTTTCTCTCTCTAAAAATAAATAAATTAATAAATGGAGAAATAAATAGACATGTATCCGAATTCATGCACTTTTTGGTGTCCCTTTCCTCGTTCCTCCTTGCCATTGAATTAAATGCTCTCTATTTATATCTCGCTGGGCCTGAAGGAACTTCTAAACCTAGTTTCTTCCCATATTTAAAAAAAAAAATGAAATTCTTAAAGAGAAATTTACAAAGTGCCATTTCAGTAATTTCTCGGATGGCTAACTTTTCATTCATACTTCACGAAATCCCAACACTAGAGACTTGTAACAGCTACCTACAGATAAACTCTCATTTCAATTTTGCCCAAATGAAGCGACATTTTGAAGAGCTTAAATTTGATTTACTTTAGCCTTTTTTTAAGGTAAAAAAAATTATACAATTTCACATTCGAAAAGTTACTAGACGATCGTACATAATTCCGTACATTGATACTTATTTGGAAGACTTGACATTTTTCCTTAATTAAGACTTTGATTATAAATTAAGCGATGAAGAATAAAGGATGGTTAGTTGTGGTGGTGCGGGGCACACCAACTAAAAATTATACGAGCCAATTTTGGCATCAACTTGGCTTGCTCCTTTAACAACGCAGACCGTACCGTAATAAATAATTAAAAAAGGAAATTACCCACACACACAAAAAAAAATTAAATGCGGCGGCCAAAATGGCTGGCATAAATAATAAAATAATACAAAAAAAAAACCGAAAATTGAAATTTTCCCCCATACAGAATCATAATCGATCCTCATCGTCATCGTCATCTTCTCCTCCTCCTTCCTCGCACAGAGAGAGACTCGTGAAGAAGCAGCAGGGACTCTTCGAAGACGAAGCGAGTTTCATGGAGTGGGGAAGAGAGAGAGAGAGAGAGAGCAGATCGTTCGTCAGCAGCATAAGCTAAGAAGCAGCTTCTCTCTCTCTCTCTCTACAGAGTTCTTCCTCCTTCTGCCGCCTGCATTCCTCTGCTTCTTGCCACGAGATCCAATCTCCCGGCCTCTCTCTCTCTCTCTCTCTCTCTATCTCTAGCCGTCTGCTAGTTCGCGACCTCCCGCATTGCTCGGAAGCCATCGTGGGTCGACGGGATCTAGCGAGATAACCGGCGGCGCGGCGCGGCCCGACTCGCGGTCCTTCGAGCTTGAGTCTGTGCTGCGGCGGCGGCGGCGGCGGAGGCGGCGATGTATAAGGCGGCCGGGGATGAGGACGCCGGCGGCGTTGGCTCGCTCGCGGCGCGGTTCGCGGACTCGGCGAGTTGCGAGGTGAACAAGCCCGACTACCGGGAGCTCGATCTGGGCTCGCCCGTCTCGCCGCTGATGGTGCGGAGCTCGATCAGTGGCGGCGGCGCGACCACCACCACCTCGAGTGGTTCCTCGAGCTCTTCCGGCTCGGTCTCTGGCAAGACGAGCGCGAGCGCGAGCGCTTCGAGCGACGCGGAGACTCTCCAATCGACGCCGCGGCGGGGTCATCGGCGATCCGCCTCCGCCGGGGCTCCGCTGATCTACTCGAGCAGGACGTGGACTCCGAATTCGACTGCCACCGGCGGCGGCATTGCGTCGCCGAATCACCACGTCAATGTGGTGGGTTTGAGCGGCAACATTTGTCCGTCCGGGAAGATTTCGAAGCCGAATCTAGCGAATGCGAATGGCAACAGAATGGCGACGTTGAGCTCCGGGAGCGGAAACTACGGCCACGGAAGCATAATGCGGGGCGGCATCGGTATTCCGAAGACGAGCGATGGAAATGCAGGGGAGACCAGCAACGGAAAATCTGCCGGCGAATCCGTTGTCAAGAGAGGAATGGCCAGTTTAGATCCAGAGGATGTGAAGAACGCAGGGAATGAACTGTACAGAAAAGGGAAATTCGAAGACGCGCTGTCGTTGTATGACAGGGCCATTGCGATTTCGCCCGACAACGCGTCGTATAGGAGCAACCGCGCCGCGGCATTGACGGCTTTAGGGAGGCTGGGCGAGGCGGTGAGGGACTGCAAGGAAGCCGTTAGGCTGGACCCTGGTCATGCAAGGTCTCATCAGAGATTAGCTTCCCTTTATCTCAGGTATATATCATTTGATCTGGTCCACGATTTAGAATTCGAGTTTCTTGCGTTTGATATCTCGCTTGTTTTTTAAATTCCGCGAGTTTGATCATGCTTATTACAGGACAACTCTGTTTCTTTCTGTTAAGTTTTGTTAGACTTTTCCGCGGAATTTATCTGCAGGCTTTTGTCGTGATCAGCTTGTTATGCTTTCGTTGTCTAACTTCTATCGACCCACTAGAAAGCCGGTCTCAAATTCTTGATGAATTAGTCTTGTGCTTTTCCTGATTGGTCTTTTCCTATTGGTCTGTTTAGATTGATTGCTACTTATGTGAGCGGGAACTGCAGTTGCCATTAGGTTGACTTCTTGTGTGGAGAAAGTTCAGTTATTGCTGTTGACCGTTTGGATTTTCTCCAGTATGTTTCCCCAATTGGTTTTCCTGATTTTCGAATTGATGTGGAATCGTGTGATGGCAAAACGATGCGAGTTGCTCTGTTTTCTGTATTGGGTAAGGATGCTTTGTTTGAAAGTTGTCGACAAACTTGATTCACAATCTTGCGCTTCTGTATTTCCAAGGCTAGGACAGGTTGAGAATGCGCGGCGTCACCTCTGTTATCCTGGCCAGCAGCCCGATCCATGTGAGCTGAGTAAGCTGCAATCACTGGAAAAGCATCTGAGCCTTTGCATTGAGTCCAGAAAAATTGGAGACTGGAAGAATGCAGTCAAGGAATCCGATGCGGCAATGGAAGGAGGAGCTAAATCTTCTCCTCTGGTAAAAACCCCGGCTCTAATGATTAAATTTGCTTATTTCCCAGACCGAAAGCTGGACTTTTGTTGACTCCATCACGTGGAAATTTTGCAGCTTCTTGCTTGTAAAGCAGAAGCCCTGTTGAAGCTCCATAAACTACAAGATGCAGAGATGAGCCTGAAAGCTATCTCCAATTCGCCCTTCTACCCTCAAAGTAGGTTCTGTGGCATGGTTGCTGAAGCATACGTGCTCTATGTTCAGTCCCAGGTCGATATGGCAATGGGAAAGTATGTTCCTGATGCAGAATTTGGAGAATTAAGGGTGATATATTCTTGCCAATTGAGAAATCGTTGTCCTGTCTTGCAGGTTCGATAGTGCGGTCACAGCAGTGGAGAAAGCTGGACGCATTGATTATAGCAATGCGGAAATCGCACTGCTGCTGAGTAATGTCAAGATGGTGGCGAATGCTCGTGCTCGTGGTAATGATCTTTTCAGCTCTGGAAGATTCGCCGAGGCCTGTTCAGCTTATGGGGAAGGCCTCAAATATGATAATTGCAATTCGGTTCTTTATTGCAACAGAGCTGTTTGTTGGTCTAAGCTCGGACTGTGGGAGAAATCCATTGAAGACTGCAACCAAGCTCTCATGATTCAACCAAATTACACCAAGGCACTTCTTCGGAGAGCCGTCTCAAATGGAAAGGTAAATTAGGTGTCTTCTGGTTCAAAGATCTGCTTCTCTTTTCTGCATCAATATCTTCCGTTCACTGGCGTTGTTTGCTTTATAATCACATCTCTCTGAATTCTTTTCTGATGCTGTAGCTCGGTCGGTGGGGAGAATCCGTAAGAGACTATGAAGTCCTGCGAAGAGAGCGTCCAGGAGACAGCGAGATTGCTGAATCTCTACGACGTGCGCAGGTCGCATTAATGGCATCTCAGCATGAGTGTCATAATCCGAAACCTGGTGTAAATTAGTCGGGTTGTCTAAATTAAGTCCAAAGCCGCAACGCCATCCCCTGGTGAGCCACAATCTCATCACTACTTCGTTCTTTTTTCTTCCACCTCGTAATTTCATTGACGAGTTTGAACTGATTTCCCCATCCATATGCTTCGAAGTCGTTCGCTCTAGGTCATCTGCTGTATCAATATATCCTGGTCGCAAGATTTTTCACCGACTTTTGAAGAAATCACTTGGAAAGTCTCTGTTTTTTTCCCTCATGTTGTGATGAACAGGGGCCGAATCTGTCTCACTTTATGAAGGAGCAGAACTGATGCTGCTCATGCTTGCGAGTTAATCTGACCATTGTCTGCATTAATTTTAGGAATGAAGATGCAAACCATCATCAGTTCTTGTCCGATGGTTCATGAAAGGCTGCGGATTTAGCTGTTTTGGAAGCAGCAAACGCCTGGATCATCCTTGATCGTCCTAAGCAGTCGGCTTCTGGAGGACTCTCGGGCACTGGAATTTTACTGTGACATAATCAAGCTCCTTTTATATTATATACTTAGGGAACCTTAGATAAATTTTCAGCTCCTAAATTCAGGAATTGTGAAATAACTCCAATTCTTTTCGCGAAGAACTTTTATCTCTTGATTCATATTCATCCTCAAATTCTACGGTTTATCATCTTTAGCCCTTCAATCTCTGTGGCCAGATCATTGCTTACATATTCACTGCTCGATCCTCATTTTCTACCCGTAACTCGGCTCCGTTTCCCTCTCTCTGTCATGCAGCTTCCTCTGATTACATTGATCTGTTGTCTGAATTCTAAAGGTTTTGATCTCGAAGTGATCGAACACGATCCTCGCTCTTTAGGATGTAACCTTCTCGGAAATGAAATTCCACGCTCACAATTTCCGGAAGCCATCTCGAACCGATTACCACCAATACTGCTCGCAAGACGGGTTTGTAAACTGGAGGGCAAACGCATGAATTGAGCTGCGGAACTCTGCAACGGAGTTACTTTGAGCCAATTCCATCCTCCATGCGAACCCTGCATTGTCTTTATACTGAAATTACATAGCTCCTGTGGTTCTTTCTATGTCCTCATTTCGATGAATGAGGAATTCATGAATAGCTTGAGTTAGGTTAATACCTCGCATGCCATCCCCAACGCTTTCGCTGGTGCTTGTCCGCAAGGGCACGAACGGCGGATGGATTCGCGCCGCTAGGTGGAGCAGTGGAGTCGCACGGTCAGTCGTTCGGGCCTGGTCCCTGCGGCCTTCTTTGCGGGCAGGAGCACTTAACTTCTTTACGAGGTAAATAACATCCATCGAAGTAACCACAGTAATCATCTCAACATTGGCGTCCAAATGGTTTCGTGCACGTGTGTGTAGGCGCACGCCCCTGCGGATAACTTGGAAAATTATCTAAAAGCTCCTAGATTTATTGTACTTTTTATTAATTGAATCATAAACCTTTTGACATTTTATCAATTGAGTTCATCTGATGAACTTTGACCGAAAATTAATAACGTGGACACCGATTATCCTATGTGACACTATTGACGTTGACGTTGACATATTTTAATAATATTTTGAACTTTTCCCTTCTTTTTTTTTGGATTTCTTCTTTTCTTTTCTTTCCTTTTTTTTTTTTTTTTTTTTTTTTTTTTTTTTTTTTTGGATTAAGGGCCAGCTAGGGTGCCAATCAATCCTCGTCATCACCGGAGGAGGGCATGCCACCCTTGCCAGCCACTAAATGAGGGCTCATGGCCCTTGTCCAATGCACTCGTCATGGCCATTAAGGGCCTAGGTGAGGGTCATGACACTCGTGCATGTCAAATCAAGGCCATGTGAGCTCTTACAAGATCTAGGCCAAGCAAGGGCACCACGGCCCTCGCCAGCCCTCAATCAAAGGAAAAAAAAAAAAAGAAGTAAAGAAAAGGCAAAAGGCAAAAAAATTCAAAGAATCGTGAAGATATTATTTTTAATGTTCACGTCAGCGCTGGTTATACCATGTAAGTTGTGTAATATCTACGTTAGCAATTTCTCGTTAGAAATGATGGAATAGACTCAATTAATAAATTATCAAAATGTTTATAACTCACTTGACAAAATTAAAAAGGTTATGACTTAATTGTTTAAAGTACAATAGGTGTAGAACTAAGTCGTGTCATGCAATTTTCCTAAAAAATCCTCAAGAAGATGGATTTTTTATTAACAAAGGACACAATGAAAGGTACACATATAAGATTACCTAAAAATATTAAAAATTTACCATAACTCGTTTCAAATTACCAACCCAAAATACAAAATTTGCCAAAAAAAGGCAAACTCGCGAATATTTCCGATCTCTAAATTCCCTACGAATTGCCACGTGGAATTTGTTTCGCTTATTAATGGTTTAGTGCTTTTGACTTGAACCACCGTTGCTCGGATCAGTTACTACCGTTAGAAAGAGGCACTACTCATCGACAAGCTCTTCATTTCGCGTTCCGCCATAGAATATAACTCCCAACCTTCACGATCCATTCCTCAATCTTTCTCAACCAAACTTTCACGATCCATTCCGCATTACGCTTCCCCGCTCGAGACGCTGAAAACAGAAGCAAGAAGATGTCGAGCGGCTCCGGGAGAAACAGCCGGCGAAGCTCTGATGCTGAACTCGAAGAAGGCGAGATACGGGACACTCCCTCTCCCGGTGACGATCACCAAGAGCCCGGTGATCTCGGAAAAGGAGAAATAGTACGCCGCGATGCTCCCTCTCCCGATGATCGTGAAGTTTACTCTGGACGAGTCGAGATCGGCAGCAAAGCGAACACGATGAGGTTGGATATACTGACGATTGCTGCAACCGCTTCGCGGGAAGAAGCGCGCCGGTCTCAAGAATCGTCCGCAGCGGCTTCATCCTCATCCGAGGACCCTAGCGCCCTTTGTGAGAGAGTCCAGAGATCTTTCTTCCCCGGTGTCGCCGCCGGCGACATGATCGAGGGGTGCGAAATGGTTCTTCTCATGGAGAAGCCGCTTGACTTCATGGATGTGAGCCCACCCGCACGCCGGCTCACGCTGCCCAAGGCGCAACTCCAGGCCAAGTTTCTTAGGAAGGCCGAGAAGGAAGTGCTCAAGACGCGGGACGAGAATGGGGCGCAGACGGAGATGAAGGTCTTGCTGCTGGGGCCGTCGGGCGAGACTTGCCACTTGGGCCTGATAAGGTTAGACTTGAAGAACAGGAGCGAGACGGTGTATCACCTGGTAGGGCAAGGATGGGTCGACCTTGTGGCGAGGAACGGATTGGAGAAGGATCAAGTAGTCCGGCTTTACTCCTGTCGGATCGCATCGAATCTTTGTTTCGCACTCGTATGCCCTTGACGCTGGTCTGGAGGATGTGGCGACGTTCGGTCGAGCTCTTGGAAAAGATTTGCAGAAGTACTAGTGTTTCAGGGTTCACTCTATAAAAACCCTAATCTTGTTTCCTAATCTTTTCTTCCCGTCGCTATATGCGACAGGCACAATTCGTTCATCGAATTCTAAACCCATTTGGTGGATTTCGGCATATCATGTGTGTTGGTGTTGATGGCGCGCTTGATCGAGCCGTTCACTGGTTCCGACTTGTGCAGGCATTTCTTTCTGCATGAAGAGTTGAAGACTGAGATTCTTTCCTTTCGCTAATGCTTTCCACATCCTCTTCTGTATGCTGTGATTGGTAATCACGGTGATGAGCAATGTTTTTGGTTGATTTCTCCAGTAATGTTCAATCTGCAGATGCTTAGATGTTGCTTTTCTTCTCTTTAAGTTCTTCCATGAAATATTTTGGTCGATCTGCACAGCAAAGCTAATTCCATTGCACCGATAATTTGATTTCTCGATGATGAGCATTGCGGAATTCAAATTCCTGACGGTGCATTTTCTTTCAATTTGCCTAGTGAGAATAGCAGAAATATATGGTGTGAATTAAAACTGTCTACTGCCAAAGATGTCGATAAGGAATTCGCAACTCAATTGGTGGGTATTAAATGAAAATGTATGGTTCCTAACACTAAATGTGACACTAATGCTAAACCCTCAAAAATGCTCTTTGGTGGCTAATGTAGCTTTCTCTCCATACATACCCGAGTCACAATATTTATGCAATTATCTCATATACTCAAGAATTGATAATCTCCAGCTAACTGTGTCCGTTGCAACGACGGCCCACCCCGGACCATACTCACCCCTTCCGAGCAACATCCATTCACCGAAACTAAACTCGACCGTGATCTTATAAGGACCAGTTTTAGGATTGCCAAAAACGAGCCGCGGCAAAATTCAGCCGGGATAGCCATCGGACGGAAAAGGCCGGATCGGATCCGAATGGCTCGGGTCCTCTCGCGCTCGCAAGTTCGCATCGCCTGCCCCGATCACACGTGCGCTCAGCTCTTATTGGACCGGAAAGCGCTCGGCGGGACCCACCTAGCGCGCGCGCTCGCGCGCGTCATCCCCACCGTATAAATACCCCTCGTAGTCGTACCAAAGCGAGCCCCATCGCGCCGAAGGAGAGAGGAGGGGCGCAAAAATCCGGGAGAATGCAAGGGAAGGCGAAGACGAAGACGAAGAAGACGAACCAGCTCTCGCTGGAGGAGTACCTGGACTTCCTCCACTCCCACAAACGCGCCGACCTCACCGTCAGCTCCCTCAATCAGGTCCCTCTCTCTCTCTCTCTTCTTTCTCTCTCTCTCTCTCTCTCTCTCTCTCTGTGTTCGGAACGGCCGAAAGGCGGTGCGGCGGACGGAGAGCCCGACCGCCGCTCCCGTCCCGTCCTCCGGTCGTTTTCCGGCGGCCGTAGAGCTCGATTCCGATGCCTGATGCCTGTCGGTATTTTGCAGATCATCCAGATGCACGGGTTCAGGAAGATCCACAGCCTCCCCAAGGTGAATCCCTAAACTCCCGTCTCCTCACTGGCTCCGATGCTCTGTGCGATTTGCTGTACCCGGACGTTTGCTGATTTTAGCATCTGCTTAGCTCGCGAGGATTAGCGATTCGCGTGTCGAGTGAGGTTGCTCTCTGCCTTTTTTTTTTTTTTTTTTTTTTCTTCTGGCCTCGTGAGGATCGTTAAGTGAAGCTGGATTAGGATGATCGAGCTACGTGTTGCGTTCGATTGACATGAGAGCTCGATTAAGTACTTTGATCGGGCGAATCGTGATGAACGATGAGGTGTTTCTTCGTCTGCGCTTGAGGTCGAATCGCTTGTTTTGCCTCCGGCCTTTTGTGAGCGGGAAGTTGGAAAAATCTGCCCGGAGCTAAATTGTCAATCGGTCGCAGAGAGCGCTGTTGGATGCTGTGGAGGCGATCGAGCTCGTGGATCCCTCGCGGTCCACGCTGAACGAGAACGTCTCGTCGCGCGACGTGCGGCTTTCTCTTGCGGAAGCGATCGCCGACGTCGACGAGCTCGGATGGCACGAGTGTGTCATCACCTCCGTCGAGAACGTCGGCCAGGAGAACCGTCCGTCGGCGCCGGACGATGGCTCCAAACGCCAGGGGAGACCGGAGAAGAAAGGCGATGGTGCCTTCGGTTGTAAGAGAACCGCTTCTTCAGGCTCGGAGACAAGCGGTGGCGGCGGCAGCGCGGGAGAAAATGCTCCAAAGAGGAAGCCAAAGAAAGGCGATGGTGCCTTCGGTTGTAAGAGAACCGCTTCTTCAGGCTCGGAGACTAGCGGTGGCGGCGGCAGCGCGGGAGAAAATGCTCTGAAGGGGAAGCCATTGAAAGAGGTGAATGCCGTTGGTTCCACCAGCAGCGTCGACGGTGACTGCTCCTGGTCGAATCAGCTGGACATGGGAATCCGTGGTGACAGGTGATTCTTATATCTTTGGCTACGTTTTGGCGTGGTTTCCGTTGCCGTGACGATCACAAGCGCATTCGGAGCAACTTTTTTGATGTTTTTTTGCAGTTCTGCAAAGGATGGGGTGTAGTTTCGGCGCATCAACGACGCAGTCGCTTCTCTACTCGATTCTACGATTGCATACGTGCACTACATTTTCTCATGAAACGCTTACATGACTTTTTGCAGTTTATGATTTCCCCGAATTACAAATCATTTGCTGATCTGATATCGAGGGTTCCGTGTTTTAACTGATGCTTCTTGCATCATTCGATTCCATCGACACGAGTTTGCATCACAATCGGCTCTGTAATTTGAAGAGTGGAATGCAAAATCATTCGACCTTGCACCGTACTCAGCCATCGCTGTTAAACGCAAAAGTCGAGAATCCTCCATGCCTACATTGTGATTGCTGATTTTAGGCTTCCGAGAGAGAGAGAGAGAGAACCGCGATTCGCCCTGATCCTTCCCTAGTAGAAGTCTTCAGTTCGTGTTGAGGTGCAATACGTAAAGTAGGTCGTCCTCGGATCGGGAGTTGCATCTGCAGCAGCAGTAAGAAAAACTAACAACCAGGGGCTGCTTGACCTCTTGGCCATCGTGAAGTTCTGGAGAAGATTTGAATGCTCATCGGTCTCGTCTCAACAAACAAGATGCACACAGATTCCACTTCATAACAAAGGAGATTAATCTCGCTGTGAAAATGTAGTAATAATAGACTGTAATTGTCGATACTACATCGATGTTGAATCAAATACATTATGTGATTGAAAAAATCACCCCGAAGAATCCGGTCCTTTTATCAGGTTTGTCCCAAAACAATTGAGTCAACAAGACCGCAACTTTAGGCTGCTCCAGTAGTCATCTCCGCTGGATCAGTTTGACCTAATAGTATTAAGGGGGCAACAGAACTTTATATTTTCGAATCACTGAAAGATGGGTTGCTGCAGCGTGTGAACTCTGGCAACTCTAAAGAAGAACCGGCGATAGACTTGTCTCGTTTGTCTATTATTTTGTCCATCAACACGACGTCCTGCATGCACAAGTAGTAGTCCCTCATGAGAAGTGAAAGCTGCGAGAGTTTCAAAGAATTCCTTAATGCACTACAAAAAGTTAGCACCATTGATTTTTCATTATGGCATAGATGATTTGTGATCAGTACAGATACAGGAAAATGCATTAGCAATGGATCAAGCAGACCTGCTCAACCTTGTCCACACAGAGAAACTCTTATCCACACTCATTTCTCAAACAAAAGCCATTAGAACCATTCTCCCATACTCGAAAGTCACAGATATTCTAGAAGAATTTAGCAAAGCATACACAGATATTCTAGAAGAATTTAGCAAAGCATACTTGCACATATATGCATTTCAAGTAATCTCATACTATTTGACAGGAAACATGCCATCGCCCTGTCATGAAAAGTTACCTTTGACCCAAAACCACGTATGAAGCCCACAAGGGAAAGCTGCATGTGCTGATCAGACACGCGATCAACGCTTCCATCGATCGAACACAAGTGCTGCAAAAGAAAAGGTGAAATGGTACTACGGTTATAGTCAAGTTGCTGATAGATTCTGAGAAGTAACTTGAAAACGTGTCTATTAAGAGTGCATTGATCACCCACAAGTTTCCTCACGGCAATTGGAGAATCAAATATGATGCCAACCACAGCCTTAAAGATTGTACAGGGGCCGATTTGGGCCCAACCAAAGTAAACTCCTGCGGCTTGAGCTGGAAGAGCATACATCCCATCCTCTGGTTGATGGAAATCAGAAAATATAAACCACATTAGACTTTCTGAAATTGGTGATAGGTCTAGTCACACATCAGGTTCTCTAAGTTTCATTCAACATGAACTGGTCAACAAAAGCATAAGATATCGGATTAGACTGCCCGCTAATACATGGTCGACTACTGGCCAGAATTGGACAGCATCTTGATTATACCAGGAACTTGAAACTATAAACCTCATGGGGCTAATTCAATTTTGTCAACACCAGAGATAGAACAGAAGAAATTTAAGTTTTCACAGACCTTCAATTTCATATAATGAACCATTCACGTGTTGACAGCTCAAGACCATTGTTTCGATTGGCAGTGCATTGTTAACCCCTGCAACAACGAGATCGAGTTGATTCGCTGAATCCATAACTAACGATAATTATTTGGAAAAAAATGATGTGATTAAGTATCTACAGTCATCAAATGGTGGGAGACCCCATAGCTCAGGCTGAAATTCTAGAAGTGAATGAAGCACGCTATCAGCCATGGAAGAACAGTCAGCTTCAGTATACGAAGGAACTGCCACTACCTTCATTTTGGCAGCTTTGGCTGCTTGGACACCAACCCTGTCATAGACAGTCAGTTGCAAAATATTGTCTCACAGCTTGGCAGTGCTATGAGAAAGTAGTAGCAAGAAAAGGGGGGAACAAAGTTGCAACAAAAGGCTGTTTGTGCAAGGATTCACATTTTCATAAGCATCAAGTTATCACCAATAGTTACTCATAATCCAGTCCATCCTTGAAAGTTCTGCTCGACTGTTATAGCAGTGGGCTTCATCTATCAAAAGTAGGACAGTAATGAACATGCATCTATATCCTAGTACTATTTATTTTGCTTCTAGGGCTCCAACAACAAGGTTCTCCGAAAATTAAAATCCAATATTAGAACTGTGGATTAAGCAACTATTTTGCATTATTAGATTATTTAACCCATATACCCCACTTCTACAAGAACAAGAACACTCTTAAGAAAGTAACTTACATGGAGTCCTCAATCACTAGGCAACGAGTTGCATTTATCCCCAATCTTCTTGCAGCTTCTATGAATCTGCAAGCAGCATGAAGCCTGTTAGTTTGATCTGTTCTTTCACAAAAGGCTGAGGAAAGAAGTGCACGTGATGTCATACTGTGATGTCGAAACAATGTAGTTTACATCGTCAAGTCTTTTTTGGGTCCAACCAAAAAAAAAGTCTTGTTTGGGAAAAAAAAATCTTTTAGACAATCATCTTAGTCCCATGTGGCTCAGCATTTTGCTATGCCGCTTTTATGCAGTCGTAGGGTAATAAGAACAGGATGCCCAAGTTTTCAGTGAGATGTTCCAGGAAGCATGTCTTCTTCTTTATTTTTATTAAGTTCAGTGACTTTATTTGCACTGAAATTGGACAAGTTAGAAATCTTACAAATCTGGAGATGGCTTCCCTGACTGAACCTCATCACTCCCAACAATAATGGAGAAGCACTCTTTCCAACCTATAAAGTCAAAGACAAATATATGGCTTAGGTAGAAGGATGAAATGGACCAGTGGGGTCAACATGGATTTTGTCTAAGGCAACACGACTGACAAAAGACAGGAAACCCAATGGGAAAACCTGATCTATGATAAGATTGACATTCACTGTCCATTAACATAGCATTTGCACAGAACTTTCCATACAGAAGAGACTTATGAGCCACCTGCTAGCTCTCATGTTTCCACTATACCATTCATGAATGCTTCAAGCAACCGCCCATGTTTGACTCACAAAACCATTATGTCCACTGTAATGGCAGTGCCTCATTCCAACTCAAATGTCATGCCCTCTGGCATTCCAGTATGAGTCGCATCTTTCTTTCAGCTAACACTGTCAGAACCAACAACATCGCCGATAGTCCATGTTGATTATGAATTAAAGAAAAACCTTAACTAAAATCTATTTACATTGGCAATAGAGTCAGTCGAGTCAGTCAACATTCCACATACGACCCCTGGTTATTGCCCTGCTTTTTCTTTCTTTTTTTAACAGAAGATGTCATTAATTCGCAAAACAACCAAACTCAGCACAGCTTTTCGTGATTGGACACTCAGGATTCAGATATGCACTATTACAGCTGGAATTGAAAGATGAAAGAACTATATGCTTCCTTTGATATCAAAATACACCTAATTCAAAATAAATAAAAAATAAAATAAAAAAATTGAGAATACAAACCTTGTTGGCGACATATCTTTGCATCGATGTATTCTCTCAAGGAGTTCGAAGCAAGAGCAAACGGCACTCCGCATTTTTGGAGATGCTTGATAAGTCGATTAGCACCAGGAAGCGCTCTGGCCTTCGCCCACCTTAATTTGCCACAAAGAAAGATCAATGCGGGATTCGACTCTAACCGACTCTCAACATACAAGAATTCAAAGCCTGGATTTATTATACCATACCAAACCAGTCATATAGGAAGAACTAGCACGAGACATACGCTAGGCTTCACATGTTTGCACATATTTTCGGCACCTCTGACTTAATTTTGCCTCGCCATGTCATCCTACTACGTACGAGCACGAGAGAGAGAGAGAGAGAGAGAGAGAGAGAGATTACCCCTGACGATACATGGGCACGATTTCTTCTACATACTGATCAGGAGTCAGCGGAAGATCATAGTCGGCGATCATGGCAGCGGCCGTCTCCTTCAAGGTCTTCCCCAATCTCTTCTCATTCCCCTCGTCCAGCACCTTGCCATACTTGCCCAAGAATTCCCTCAACGCCCCCTTCCCACCCACCTCTGCTCACAACCCAAAATCACACACACCCAAGATCATCGGAAAACAGAGAGAGAAGGAAAAAAAAGAAGAAAAACCCAGAAGTCGAACGAGCCCATCACGCTCAAAAGAAGGAGAAAAGACGAGCCTTTCTCGGCCAACCTGTGTCCAAGAGGGTGCCGTCCAAATCGAGGACGACGGCGAGGACGGGCGGGTCCGGCTTCACGCTGCATGAATTGCACGAAGGGCAGCTCATGGCTGAGCGTGCGGCCTAGGAGATGCTGGTGTCTGCTTCTCGAGACGGCCTGCAGCATTTATAAGCTTTGATTGTAACCCCGTCTAAACCGCGCCCGGCCATAGAGACCAGGGAAAAGGTGCTTTGCTGGGCCTGCCCTGCTTTCCTTTTCCCGTTTTCTTTATACCTCCGAGGGAATCAAGAATTATACCCAGACAGAAACCGACGGATAGAAAGAGAGAGAGAGAAAGAGACGCAGAGAGAGCAGTTCTCCTCCTTCTCCACGCTTGTTTATAGCTTCGGACGTGGCCATTTTCATCTTTGTCTGTTTCTGTTTGTGCTTATTTCCTGATCACATTATTTTTCTCCCCCCAGAAGGAAGGCCTTGGGTCCATTTGTAGACGGCAATTGTCGCACATCATGAATTGAGCGGCTCTTTTACTTAATTCGAGTCAAAATTTGACTATGATTAAAAAAAAAATTGGATGATTGAGCGGCTTTTTTGTTTACTTCAAGTCAAAACTAGACTAAGATTAAAAAAACAGCATGTCGATATCAATGTTTTCCGAATTTTGACTTAATTTGCAATGCGATATTTGAACTTTTAATTTGTTCGATGTGATTCGTGAACTATAACCTAATATAAAATATGAATCGAGTGGCTCTTTTGTTTAATTTGAGTCAAAACTAGACTAAGATTAAAAAAAAAATAGGATGATAATATAAATGGTCCCTGAATGTTGACTTAATTTGCGATATGATATCTGGAGTTTTAATTTATTCGATATGGTCCATAAACTATAACATAATATGCAATATGATTCTTGTATTTTTTATTTATTCAATGTGGTCCATAAACTTTTAATAAGTATTTAATTTAGTCGTTGGATTATATAAAAATATTCAATATTATCTCTCGCGTTAAATTAATTGAAGGATGATATTGAATATTTTCATATAATTTAGAGAATAATTTAAATATATACCCAAAGTTAAGGAACCACGTTACATATCGGACTAATATTTAATATCATATTAAATAAATTAAAATTCAGGAATTTTCAGGAATTACATTATACATTAGATCAAAATTTACGAATCATTTGTGTCTTATCCCTTTAAAAAAAGATCATGCCCTGTGTGTCCTAATTCGATTTGCTTTTCTGGCGAGATTGATGCTTTTGACAACTTGCTTAATTTGATTCTCTCACTGTTTGCTCTTAAAAAAGAATTTCGATGATATCACCTTAGACACTTTAAAAACATTCTAATTAATTTCACTGGTCCCTCACTTCCTCGATTTTGCATATGTGCCCACTTTTGATTTTCGAAAGTTATGGCGTCCGTTTGGACGAACGTATGATGAGCCAAAGAAAAAAGTTTATTGCATGTAAGAGTCTACTCATTTGAAATAAAACTGTTTTTCGACTTTTTGTTATTTAAATAATGAAAAATTCATGAATTTACAAAAATCGTTTTTTATCACAAAAAAGAAAAAAAGAAAAAAAGAAGAAGCTTAAATTAGGGTAAAACAACTTCCCTTTTGGCAAAAAGGAAATAATTTTTTACAAGGGAAAATTGTCTAAAAAGTGCTAGACATATTGTACTTTGACTAATACAATCCTTAATTTTTCTATTTTTCTATTTAATTCCTAAATATTTTCACGTTTTATCAATTAAGTCTATACGGACAATTTCAACCGGAAATCGCTTACGTAAATCACAGTAGTATCATGTAGGACAATCCATGCTGACATTAACAAATTCTTATAATTTAAAAAAAAAAATGGAATATGAATATGAATTTTTATTCTTTTTTTTTTCTACCAAGTCCCGTGAGGGTCGCCACCCTCATCGACCATAGGCAAGGCCCTCACCGAGTCTCATGACCCTCATCCAATGGCTTGCCCTCGCCTATGAACAAGGAGCGTTGGCTGGCGACTCTCGCTACGCTTAGAAAAAAAACAAAGGAAAAGAAAAAAAAAGAAAAAATTAAATATTTAAAATTGTCCACGTCGGTGTCTACCATCTTATGTGGCACTACTGTCATCTATGTAAACGATTTTTGGTTAAAATTAGCTAAATTGATTCAATTGGTAAAATATAAAAATGTTTAATATTTAATCAGCAAAATTAAAATAGTTGCTTTTTCAACCTTCTTGAAGGGGAGGGTTTGAGCGAGATCTCCCCCTCCCCTTCCTTTTACTTTGACCGATTCAAATATCTATTTTCTTTTCCTTGATTCCCTCATGTTTTGGGAGCTTTTCTCTTCTAATCTAATTTGGATCTAGAAGTTTTTCTCCCCAGCTTTGGGGAGGTTTCTAACTCAATCCAATTAAATATGGAGATTTTTGCATTTATGTTTTTAGGATTTTGCTTACCTTGGGTTTAGTACAAGTCGGGTTTCATGGAAGATTGGAAAAATTTCGTGAAGATTCGCCTCATAGTCATATGTGTGCTCATGTATGTTATGATAATTCATCTCCTTATCTTGAGGTTGTTTTGCTTTGAAACTATTTGAAATTCAGTTGGCTTGTGTTGTTTCTCTCTTATTTTTCTATGGCAATTAATGAAATGTTACTTTTGACCCAAAAAAAAGAAAAATTAAAAAGTTTATGATTGAATTAGCGAAAGTGAAATATCAGACAATTTTTCATTTTTCATAAATCATGAAACAAATAAAAAGTAGCAATTTTCTTTGAATTGATTTTCATAGAAAATATTTTTCTTTATAGTGAATTTTTAAGTGAAACGCACCAAGGTTTGGTTTAGATGCGTGGAATAGCAGAGACTCCTAAAGCAGAATCTATTGAGGAAACGCTGGTGGCAGAAGATACTGATGGATTAAGAACAAACCGAAAGAATACGTTCATATTGACAGAGAACGATAGAGATCCTTGCTGAGGATAAATTCGCATGCTTTGTCTCTAATCAACTTCCATTCTCTCTCTCTCTCTCTCTCTCTCTCTCTCTCTGCATGAAGTGGTTAGATTCAGGTGATTGCTTTCACCATGTAGCCCGGAATCTATCCGCATGGATTTATCCTTAGAACCGAACGTTGTCTGGTCACCATCATGCAACCTTGCCAGTAGAAAAGAGAGAGCACAGATCCTCTTCCTACTTGAAGCAACCAAAGTGAAATGGAGAAAGGGATGATTTCATCGGAGCGGAACTTGTCCAACAAAACTCTCATGTGCGAATAAGCGATTCTCCGTTGGATCCGTGGTCGGTGCAAGACTATATAGATCGTGTTCGGTGAACGGAAAGCCATTGCTCCAACCTTGATTCCTTTTCTGCTACCAGTCAATCGGGGATTTTCGCAATCTCACTCGTTAATCAAACAGACATTCTTCCTCATTGGAGGATGTATGCGGATTCACGGGGGCAGATTTAGCAATTAAGTTCCCGCTTAGTTCTCTATACGATCAAACACAAGAATCGGAGCACCCAGTTATGTCCATCCCATTTGCCTGTTGAATGGGGTCAAACGTGTCGGACTGGCCTAAGCATGCCCAACACGGTTCGACCCTCTACGGGCCGTACCAGGCCGGCCCGACAAGTCATATTGGCCCAGCTTGGCACGAGCCATGCGCTAGGCCGGGCCCATGATTTTGCAAACAAACATAATAGCAGCAGCTAAAAAAAGTAATTAATGATTTCCCAAGATGATACTTCATATCCTTTCCAAACATATGCTAAATTGTAGCATACAAATCCAGAGACCATTAAGTCCTATACTCCAATTTTGCTTCAAATCCCCCGCTTTATGAAAAATAGGACTGGGCTGTCACTACAAGTGATATCCATATCTGACTTCTATGGTCACATTACACTACAAGCATTAGGGTTCTCATCGCTAAATGTCGCACCAGTCTGGTGACTGAAAACCGTGGTATGCCCTGGATGCTGATGGTAGTACCTAGGCTCACTACTATCGTATCCATGCTTATAGTAGTTATAATGAGATGAAGGTTGCGGAGCATGGTATGTGAGAGGGCCATTGATTTGGTGTTGATGGACAAGCGCGCCGGAGGTATCATGCACCGGGTTATAGGGCAGTTCCCAAAGCTCGGCCCTCCTTCCGGTCCTCCTCACTGCCTTCAGAACCTTTTTCTGGTCGGCCCATCCAGTGACCATCACCTTTTGCAGGGTCATGTCTATTTCGACCGTGTCCACACCTGGAGATTTCATGAGACTAAGAATCAATTTAGTACTTCGTTAGGACACGAAAGGCCAAGTTGATGTTGGTGCAAAAAGTCTGCATACATACCTTTAAGTTTCTCCAGCTTACTCCTGACCTTGCTCTCGCAACCGGGGCAATCCATGTGCACTCGCATCTCTATAATCTAAGAACAATTTGCAAGCTGATAAGCTTACATCGACATAGAGCAACAGACCTTTGCAAAAGAAGCTGTCGATGCCAGGACTCATTTTACAAAACCAAACGGTTTGCACAGGCTAATTAACTGGTGATTACTTACGCTGATATCTGAACAAAATATGTGCGGCTTACATCCATTTGGGGCCTAAAGTTAATAAACATAACGCGCTCGGGTGATGACGGTGAAGATGATGGATATGTTTACTGCAGGTCTTAGGACATTCGACAAAAGTACTCACCGTTGACATTCTTCTTCCGAAACTGGAGAGAAATCTCAACGTGATTCAGTAACTAGGAGAGTTGCTGCAGATATCGATGAGCAGATGTTGAAGAGATAGATGAGATGATAATATGTTGAGCTAGAGTACCCCCGACTTGCCATCATAAATAGGTTCTCCTTTGCCTCCCTGTCAAGCCATGTTGTATCGTACTATCATCAGCCCACCGACCTTGTACAACTCAAATGACGCTTTCGCAACAATCTGCCCTTTTGACAGGTAGCGATCACACCAGTTCGTACGCAAAGGGCGTTGACTTTGCCTCATCGAACTTATAAATTAAATCTTTTAAACAGGTCAAAAGTTCTGGTTATGTGCACAACAATCGGGCTCGCTATCCTTCCGCATCTTCAAGACGTTCCTTGCTTTTCCCGTTCTTGCATGTGAATGGCATTGCTGTTTTCGTACTTTCGTGAAAAAGAAAGTATTATGGTCAACGACTGACAATGTGAGATGACATTATTTGGATTCAATACATGGAGGGTTACGAATTCTGAACGCTGACCGACTTGTATAGTGCCCCCCACCATGGAAGTGTGCGCTGGGGTCTGTATGAGGGGCAATACAACGTGTGCAAAACAATGTCCGGTCTGTTTCGTCAGAAGAAGAGTATCAGAAGTGGTTTAGCAGAGTTGATGAAAGTAAGTCGATGGTGTACAATTTCATGGGCAACGACACTCCATGTTAAAGTTCCCGATTGGCGTGTAAACCGCGAGGACAGGAATTAGTCGGTGCTTGAACGGAAGATAATGCTCTCGTGTTCGCGGTTCTTACACTTAACCCTGACTCTCTTCTTCTCATTTTGTGAGTTGATCCCAACACTCACCCTCTCTCCCTCTCCCTCTTCCTCCTATTTTTCATAAATGTCACAAGTCTCTCTCTTTTTATCTTTTTAAGATAAGTGCACTGAAAGTCGCTCACACAATATATATTTGCCGGTACTTGAATAGCAGATAATGTGCTACTCTCATATTGGTGATTTTACATTCATTTGCATACTCAATCACACAATACAATCTTACACTTAATCTTCACTCTCTCTTCTCCTCATTTAGCAAGTCGATCCCACCATACTCTCTCTCTCTCTCTCTCTCTCTCTCTCTCTCTCTCTCTCTCTCTCCTCTCCCTCCTCCTCCATCCTATTTTGCATAAAAGTTGCAAGTCTCTCTCCTTTTATATTTTTGAGATAAATGTATCGAAAATCCTAAAAACTTATTATAAAAATTCATTTAAATTCTAAAACTTTCAAAAGGTACAATGTAACCATAAAACTTATTATAAAAATATAATCGAGTCCAAAAATTTTAAATAAATATAATCAAGTCCAAAAAATTATTACAAAAATGCAATCGAACTTTAAATTTTTCAAAAAGTGCATCAATATAGGACTTGATTGGACTAATTTAATAAATTTTAAGACTCGATTGAAATTTTAAAAAGTTTTAGGACTCAATTTTATTTTTGTGATAAATTTAGGACTTAATTGCATTTTTAAAAGTTTCAATTCACTTATCTCTATCTTTTTTTATGCCTAAAACTCTCTCTCTCTCTCCGGCAGGTTGTGGCCTATTTTGTGTAAGGGACTGCCTCGGCTTGCAACGACCGTGAGCAAGCTCTCTACAAACATAAAAAGGGGCGCGAGGTGAGGGGTGGCAAATGGTAGGGGACAAGGTTGCGAACACCAAGAATAGGCTATCGTGTTACGGTCGACATCAAGATGGCAAGGCCGACCTGCTCGCGAGCCTAATTAAGTAGCACGATTTTATCTTGGTGACAGATAATGTTAAATATGCTTACAATTATACTTTCCAAAATTTAACCACAATTTTCCTCTTTAGCATTTCAAGCTAAGCCAAGGTGAATTCGATGTGACTGATAAAAATTGAGTATGTTGAGTTTATATTCTTAAAATTAGGTTAAACTAAGTCAAGTCAAGAATGTCGAGTTTCCTTATTGAACCAAATTTAAGTAGGAAAAAAAGTAGGTGATCAAACTCAAATAAAGCATTTTAATTTCGAGTTTTACAAGTCAATCGAGCTCAAATTAGGAATAGCGTCGAATGAAGTCTACTCTAATCCATTGCCCCCTTAAACTCCCCCAAGCCCCAATCATTTCCTCTTGTGCTGGTTTCTCTTGTGACCTTTCGAGAAATTTCTTCCCTTTTTTTTATTTTATTTTTGTTTAAATTGAGATCATTCTCGTTCCACATTGGATTTTACTCAGAACTGCCCCAGGCAAGGGAGCCACTTCAGAAATTGAGCCACGTCAGCTATTTGGTGGGCCCACTACTATCACGTAGGAGGCCACGTAAGCAGCAAGCGAAGATATCTGTCCTAAGATTGATCTTTGGAAGATCGAACTGAACCCCCACATGCACATGTTCATCATCTTCTTCTTCATCATCATCTTCTTCCCGCTGATACCACCGCATCACCACCGGCCATGCCGATCGTCAATTACTTCTCCGTGACGTCCACGGCCGCTCCCATCCCCAGTGACCATCCGGCGCCGCCCAAGAAGGATCCGCTCAAGTCGGTGGGATCGGTCTCTTACGGCGGAGCATCCACGGGCGCGGGCTCGGGGCTTCCGCAGGTACTGGGGCGGCGAAGAAGAAGACCCTTTGACCTCCGACGGCTTCATTTGGAGCAAGGACTTCGTAGGTCGCTTCGAACGAATGATTCAGGACCCTCGTCCCGCTTCTCTTGAATCGTCCCCCGTTAAGGTTCGGAAATGTGCTTTTCTTTGGGTTTGGTTCCTCGCTTCGATCGTAATGTATGCAAATTGGGTTGTAAACCTCGCGATTCTGTGACGCGATGATCAATGTTGTTCGTTTGCTCTTCTGGTAATTTCTTAGGAGGATCAAATGCATTGGTATGATCTGTCAATTCCATGTGTTCGATGTGAAAGCTGGATTCTGTTCGGGAACCTTTTATCTGTTCGAAGACGTTTTGGTTTGTCATTCAGAAGTCACTGCCGTGCAACTTTTCTTGATTGTATATTAGGTGGCATCATATGATTATATTTGATCCTGTAAGAGGAAATGCTGCGGACCAGGTGGAGTCATATTCACTCTTTCCCATATTGAGCCGGGATGTTTCAGCGGAAGCCAATGTCGATTCCTACAAGACCTTGTTGTTATGTCACTTTGTTTTGCATGTTAACCTTGTCACTTTCTGGTCGGTTGATTGTAACGCTCATTTAGAGTAACGCCAGAAGCTGCTGCTGATTAGACTGGAGAAGTATTCTCTAGAAGTTCTCAAGAATTGAACTTGTTGGGATGAGTGTAATTTTGCCCTGTTTTCTGATTCATGTGCTAGCAAAGATCTGTGTTTTATGTGTGCATGTTTATAGAGAACAAATTCTCTGTGGATTGGATTGCCTTGAGTAAAAGAGTTGTCATCTGTGTGCATGATGAGTACATGACGCAATATATACGTTTCCGTTTATCTGTTTAGATACCTGTGTAGAATGCACGATGTTCTTGCATTTCTTCTTGTTTTCTGACATTAGATCAAGTGTTTTTGCATGTGCAAGAACAGGAAGTGTCTGCTGGATTCTTAAGTTTAAACAGAGTCATGAACCTTGACAGGTTGGCTTTCACTCAGCCTTCTAGATTCAACTAAATTCCTCCATTATTGATCAATATATTCCTATAATATATCTGGCTATGAATATTCCCTAGTCTAGAAGCTGACTTGAGCAAAGACCTTGGTCCTTTATCAAAGACGGAGTTGGATCAGCTGGTTAGGCCACCTTCAAAAGTAAATCACCAATTACTACATTTCCTGATTTATTTCTTTTCTTGGCTTTCACAGTAGTCTGGATCTTGTATTACTGTCACCTATTTGGCTGGAAATGAATGTCAGAGAAGTGGCAGTGCTTTGCCAAAATGGAGATTAGCACCAACACGCTGCGAACAAGACAAGTGGGATAGAGCAAGCAAGGCCGCAACTGGCGGCACTGTAAGTCATTCTGCACTGCTATGCCTGGGGAACTTAAGTAAATTTTAGCTTTTCTTAATCGCTGTCTTGCGGTATTTAATTCTGCTTTTGCTTGTAGAAGGTGATGTTTCGGGAATTAAGGCGTCCTCAAGGTGACCCACAGGTATTGGCTGCTCAATCCAAGGAGGAGTATTTGAAGGTATAAATGCTGCCATTTGATAGATCTCGTTGAATTGTAGCCTTTTTATATGCTCAAAGTGAAATCCATTTTCCGAAATAACTGCACAGTTGAAGAGGAAGTTACAAATCCTCACCCTAAGTATCGGTGGCATTGGTCTCGTCTCAGCTTATGTCTCTTACACCCTGGAGACTGCAGCTAGGTGATGAATCTTACACGACTGCTAGTTTCTGAATAATGGTCAATTTTGTCACGTTTGGTTGATATTGTTGTGTATGAGGAAGTGCAATTGTATTGAGATTTTTGGCCCTTATATATTGTAAACATGTTACATCCTCTCACTCTTCCACTGGTCAAACATGTGGTGATATCCAAACAGTAAACCATTCTTTAATGAACCTCAAGGGCTGAAAGACAATCACTAATGTTTTCAGGAATGATTTCGCTGGACCTTCTTATGATTATGGCAGTAGACGAATCCATGGGCCTTAAGATCTTCCTGTGGAATTACTGTTTGCAAGACAACTTAAACGATTTCTCTTCTTGGATAAAAGAATATTTGAGTAGTTTTCAGGAAAATAATCACAAAAAGATGAAAATTTTGTTTTGCTACCGCAACCTTGAAGATCCTTTCTTTGAGCTGTCAAGAGCTATTTTCTTTGGCACATGAATAATGTTATCAGTACTGCACTTATTTATAGCCAGAAATGAACCCCATTTGCGCTCCAATTTTCTTATTTTCCTCTGTTAGCACAGAGGCACTCACATATCTTTTCTATTCAATAAAATCAGCGCTAAGTTTTGTGTGAATTATAGCTGTTCAAGCTATCCTCAGGAGGTTGCTTGCCTCTTCTAACTGTAATAGAGCATCTGTAGACTGATTATTTGTTGTCTGTAAGTCCTAGAGTGATTATCACACATCACTGTTTCATGTATCAGTTTTGGCATTGGGTTGCTTGGTTCCTTGATTTACGTACGTATGCTCGGCAAGAGTGTTGATTCCATGGCAGATGGGGCTAAGAGGCTAATCAAGTATGCTTCTGTCGTTCCTGTGCTCAGAGTATAATTTCTTTTATGAAGGAACCAGTTTGTTTCTCTTGGTGGATGTGAATATAGTAAACACAAGCTGATTTACATTCACTTGGAGGGGATCAATTGGGCAGCCGAGGCTGTTGGTGCCTGTAGCTCTTGTCATGATCTTTAATCGGTGGAATGAGTGAGTACAGTAGGCTTGCTAATTCTATATCTCCTCTTCTTCTTTTTTCCTGAAGCTTAAGTTATGCAGTGTTCAATCTCCTGCTGAAATTGCAAAGAAAGCTGTTCTTTAAGTGTTGGTTGTGCTATTTGTTTGAGGGTGTCAGCAGCATATTAATCATTGATGTAGCTGCTATCCTCAGATGGTGAGCTTTGTTCACAGGAGCATGTGGACTCTCTTATCTCTGCTTTTGAATTTCACCAGAACCCTAAAACCATAAATGCACAATAAATTTAAGTGATACCAGATCCCCTAATTATTTATATTCAAAAGTGTTATTTGCATGTGCATATGTTACTTATGATTGTCTAATGCATTATTCACATTGGTAATCCATCACGGATGGTTTATTGGTGTTGAGTTCTATGAATATTTGGTGTGTAAGTTTTTCCAGATTAATTAATGGAAAATTTTGAGTTATATGATGTTTGCCTTTGTTACTCATACTTCACATTGAAGTCTTGAGATCTAAACTATTTTGAAGATTTTCAGGAAAAGGACTTATTTGGGAGCTGAAAATTTATCTCTACTTAATTGAATTTTAACGTTTTCAGTCATCTTAAATTTTCTCGTGAGATGCGGGTTCTTTTTTTCTGACGAAGTTCTTGTAGTGATCAAAGACATTGTTATCTATTTTTTAGTTGAATGGACAAAAATAGAAATAAAAGGAAGGGAATATGTGGAGGGACATTGGTTGGGGTGCCATTTATTTCAGATAATAGAACCATCAGACTTTCAGATTTTGTGCTGGGCTGCATTTGACCCTCTCGAACATATGAAGAGAGACTAAGACTTTCTGAGTTCTTTATGACCCCTTTCTTTTCCCCCTGAAATTTTTGTTTCTTTCTTGACTTTCCCTGAAGCAGTTATATGTTGTCCATTTTACTTCTCTGATGCGTACATTGCAAATCTTCTGCTTGCTTGCAGGATCCTTGTTCCAGATTTTGGGTATATGCACTTAGAATTAATACCAATGTTGGTTGGATTTTTCACTTATAAGATTGCCACCTTCATTCAAGCTATAGAGGTCGCGATTTCACCCCCCAGATAGAAGACCCCACATTAAGATGAAATTTCCCGCCTAAGCCAGATTTATCTATTTCTTCTGGGTGCCTCCGGCCGTAGGTATGTTACTTGATCTACGCCATAGCCATGTACTTGAGTTTACCTGAACACTTTCCGATTTGCAACTTTTCTCTGGGTTTATCTTGGACTCCAGAATTTTCTGTTATTAGCACTTTTTGATTGTATGAATAAATTGCGCCTGGATTTCCTTGCATTTTGTTCCTTCATTGATTAAATTCCCAGCGTTTCATCTTTGAAAGTGACATTTTCTCCACAAAACAATTTATCAGAGTGGACTGTCGAAGTGCCACAATAATTTCAACTCTCTGTCTCTCTCATGACAGGCTCCCACACCCCGATATTTGCAGGTTTTTCACAGAGAAATTTGACCCACGAGCACAAAGATTAATTTATTGTAATTGCACAATGTGTAGCATTAACCGCAATCAGTTGCCAATCAAAGAGGAATATGAATTTGAGACGTGAGTGTATCTCATCGCTAAAGTGAATGTTTGGATATGGTTGGGGATCCAACAGGCATGTTGTGCATAGTTTCTAAAAAATATTCGTGTTTTGAGCGTGTAAGAGGTAACCTTCCGCGCATTAGTGTATCTAATCAAGAATATGTATATGCTCATCCTTTGGTCTCCCTTTTGCAGGTCAATATAGATGAGCTTTTCTTTTTGCGACCGATTCAGCGGTAGCAATGCTTATACACTATGGAGGTTGGAGGCTTGTTTTGTGTATTGTAATAGTGTTGTTTTCCAGGGAATCTCTTGAAAAGGCCATTATGAACTCGGGGATCACTTGCTTTGGAGTTGTGCTAGAATGCTGTTTTCTCTCTGTTTGCCTTAATAATAAGGCAATGACTGGCCCAAACAAAATTTAAGCTGATGAAAGTTAGTTTTCTCTGACTTGGACATTTTTTTTCCTTTGTTTCACCCATAGTGCAAAGTCGTGGTTTGACTCTCAATGTGATATTCATTCCAATTGGCGACGATTCAAGGGGAAAATGACAAAAAAAAAAAAAAAGTCCCAACCATAGAATACGAATGTTAAATCAATCATAAACTGTTTAGTTTGGCTGGTTTAATTATAAATCTATGGACGATTTGTCAATGTTTTTTCTTGTGTCAATTTTGATTGGCAAGTGTTCATGTGGATGTACACAACTTTTGCATTTTATTACAAAAAAGTTGAATTTTTTTTTGTAATTTTTTTTTTCTATTATGGGTTGGTAAGGGCTTCGTGCCCCTCTAGTGGCTGATGAAGGTAGCAAGCCCTCGCTTATGGCTGGTGAGTGTTAGTTAGAGTTCAATATATAAAAAAGGGAAAAGAAAAAAAAAACTAAAAATTTTGATTTTTTTAAATTATAATAATTGTCTACATAAACTTTTGACCGCATCACGTAGGACAACTAATTTTCATGTTAATGATTTCCAGTTAAAATTGACCATTGGAAAATCGTTAAAAAGTTTATGATTAAATTGATGCAAATAAAAAGCTTATGACTAAAATGGCGTCCGGACCAATATATGTAGTAATTATTCCATGATTTAAGGATCACCATAATTATTAGAAGTAGGATATAAAATGCTTTGTGAGGATTGATGCTGCCATTCCATTAATACTTTCATATTTTCTAATTTTCTCCATTTTCCCATCTCTAGAAATAATAGGTAATAGAAAATTTTTTTTTTTTTTTTAGTGTAAACAAACGGTCGTAAGACCATTAGTTTTTATGGGACTTTTTTCTGACTTTCGAGTGCCACGTAAAACAATGAATACAAGAGAACTTAACATCGGTTCATGTCCAAACACAGGCAAAACGTGCGATCAGTAGAGCACAAAATGTAATCAACACCACCCTGACAGAAGATAATGGCAGACACTTGGGCTGCATTGGAGATATAAGATCTTGCGCAACCACAGCTTAATCTTATAAAAAGGAAATTCTGCCCACCAATCTCCCAACATTTGGTGCATCATAATTCCATTTCATGGTCAAAAATTATCGCGCGAATCGCACGGATGATTACTTTCTGTCCACTCTCAACGATAAAGATGATGATGCTTGTTGGACTCAGACTCAAATAAGATAGAAATCGTACACGTTACAAATTCATACCTAGAATAGTTAGATTATAATTGCGCGTCTGACGGGACATTTGCAACACGCATGAGATTTTTTCTTTTCAAGGTCAAATGAGCACAGGGATTTTACTCGAAGAGCAATTTGTGTGGCATTATACTGAATTAAGCACAAATCAAGGTCAAATCAAAATAAATGAGGAAACCCATCACTGTCAACAGAAAGGTATGGGGGAAATGGAAAAGATTTGTGGGGCAGGTGGGAAGCACCAACTTCATAGCTTAATGCCAAGCACAAAATATTCTCCTCCAACCAAAGAGGATTTTGCCAAAACAAAAGGGTACACTCACCAGTGCCTTTGAGGAATGTGGCAATTTGGGGCTGTCTCTTCATGTTTGTACATTTTGTGCAGTCACTGTTGCCATGAGATACAGTTCCTTCCATTTCTTTGTTTTTTCCCCCCTTTCAATTAAATAATTTTTGAAATTTTATCTTATATTATTATTTGTCCTATCGGTATCTTTTGGGTAAGAAGGGTGAGGAACTGCGATCGGAATCCAAGTACGACGCTGAAGAGTTATTACATTCACTGATTTGTATTGTTTTTCTTTGTTAATGAAGGGAAAGAGAAAAGGAGTATCGATATCTATTTGTGTGTAAGTCTTTGATATCGATCTTTGCATGACCAAATGTCTCATCGCCACAAGAGAACTAGATGTCTTTGGCACTCAAAACTTCCTATGTTAATCATGTGATGCGAGAGTTTTGATTATTCACAAATCATTGCATCTCTTTCCTAGAGGTTCAAAAGAGCCATTACACATTTTTTGAGAGAAGCACTCTGTCGTCCTTTTGTTTTGTTCCGAATTTTGTAGGCATTTGTCAGTTCACGTGGACTCATCATGTTCCACTAGTTTGCTCATGACCCAGAAAATTGCCATGTATGAAGGCAAATCTTAGATTTGGAAAGTCACATCCCACAGCACATCCGAGACAGTACACAATGAAAAATTGTATGCAAACCCATTCGTATTCTAAACAAAGGCTGGTTCGTGTTTGATTTTATGCGCGCAAAATGGGCTGACGATGTCACTCTTGAAGTACATACCAGAATCAAATCCACTTGAATCGGTAAAGTTGCAAAATCCACCAGTTTGATATCTAAGGGGGCTAAAAAAAAGCAAAGCATTCCCCGTGGTATGTTACCAAACAAGATTTAGTCTCTTTTTATCCACCTATCATCGTTTTAGGAAATACCGATCTTACTATCAGAATATTAATTGATTATTATAGTTGTATAATGAAGAAAAATTATGCAAAAGCCACTTTCTAAACGGGGAGAAAAAACCAACCAAAAAAGGGCGGGTGAAAGGACTAATAAAAATAATTAGGAGCACTGGCGGATCTATAGGTGGGGCCAGTGTGGGCCCCGCCCACTAGGTTCCATAATATCTCATATATTTAAGTAAATAGTTTTTCAATAAAATCCATATATATGGCATTTAAGTTTGAAAAAATTGTTCCGACCAAAAAAAAAAAAAGAAATCTCGATAACCCATTGGAAGCTGCGGTTCCAAACCAATTAGGCGCAAAAGCTTAATTCCAATTGAAAGCCTTCATGCAATTACTAGAAGGACTAACATGACACCTTGAAGAAGGGTTAAAGGAGAAGCAATTATGATGCATATGCACGTTTGGCTATCTAGCAAGGACCAAAATGCCTCTCATCATTAAGGTTACTTTTTAACGACTATTACGACAAACACTTTTTTTTGGTTGGGGGAAGAAAACTCACCATGCATGTCATAAGCTCGATCGCATTAGCGATCATCTTTACAACTTGCAAGAGTCTCTCTCAGATTTTCAAAAAGAAAGAAAGAGTCTCCCTAAATTTTTCTCCAATTTAGTGGATTCTTAAAGAATGAACTTTAGTTTGATTTGGAAAGCCATGATGAAAAAAGGACACGTAGATGGGACATTTGTGATGAGAGATTCTCGTGATCTCGGTAGGACGATTTCCTCCTCGCCCCTGTGGATGTTCTACGTAACAAGTCAGTTCAGATCGCTCAGATCGCTGTGTTGTTATGACACGTTTAATTAGATGACAGATACACATGCTTCGATAGAGATAGTGGGTGCATGATTAAAGTCGATAATTCGTACGGAATGGTTATTAATGAAAATTTTCAGTCATCGTATAATTAGGAGATATGAAAAGTGAATAAGTAAATACCACGCGCTAATAATAACATTAGTTTAAAGTAATTTCGGTTGGACGATTGCCTCATTGGTTCTTTAGTAGTGCTACAAAATAGGTCAGCTCTAATTCTTGCATCTCTATGACACATCTAGTTAGGTAACAAGTGCATAGGTTTTCATAAGGTAAGTGGGCGTGTGTTGAAGCACATAATTTGTAGAAGTTGATTACCTTTTTACCTATTTGTCGTTGCATAATTAGGAGATAACAACTATGATAAGTGAGTACTACCCGATAATGATAATGTCAATTTAAAGTGATTCCAGCTAACTACTGGCCTAACATCAATCTGATAGCTTTGTTAGAGATTACAACGTTTATCCCAGAAATGAAACTACAGTTTTACCAATCACTCTATTCTTCGATAACCCAAAAACACCTTGACTTGTCTCGGCCTAATTATTTTTGTATCTCAAATCAATATTACACAGTTGCAATATGCTTGATCCAGATGATGAGAAAACTGTACCTTATATTCTCTGTGTTCAGAAGAGAACATGGATATGCAAAGAGCACCAGCATCTCAATGCCCTCCTTTTCTCATAATTATTCGTAAAGCTTATGCCAAGATGCCCTAATGTTCGAAAGTGGTAAAAAGGGAACAAACCCAAACAAAAAGCTACCAACTGGAGACCTCTCAGATCTTATGTGAGAAAATGTGAAAGTGCCGATACAAATCGTGGATATAAACAGCTGCAAAAAAGTGAAAAACAAGAGCACTAATCATATAACCAAAAGGTGACCGACTCAACCTGGTAAGTTTCCCAAAAGGGAAAACTGTGATCATCATTTACACTAGGCGAGTTAAAACGGGTCACATCTTTCTTGGTACATCTCCCTACATGTTTTAGGGTTTCCAAGACAAGAAATATTGATCAAATCAGAGGAAGCAGTGGAAGATCGCGTGGCTCTAAATCGCCTGTCATTTATAGATCAATGATAAGTGTAGGCCTAGTGGCTGCGTATCAAACAATCTAGTCCACTGTCTTTGTCGGATGGGGCACATGGAAAGGATTAGTTGCAGAATTTGCCTGAAAATGAGGCTTCACTTTAGTAATTTTAAATTGACGAATGCACCATATAATTAAGGAGAATCAACCAGACCTCTCAAGAGAATACCCAAGTCATGACGTTCTTTGCGGTAGAGGTCTCTATTCATGAACGCCCCTGAAAACTTCATCAACTAATGCTTCACATCAGACTCAATCAATGGGACAGTCTACCACGGCGTTCTCAGTAAAGAACCAATTCTGACACACGGGTAGATCAAACCCCCCACAATGCCGGTGCCACTGCGCCATGCCCTAGCTCAGTCGTTAGCCACACAATGCTCTTGCTACATGTCATTGTTGAGGCCCGATGCTCGAAGGCAGATAGGTCAATTCTCAAAAGGAATTATAAATGAGTGTAGAGCCTGGGTCTCTGTTTATGGATACATCACTTGCTGTCAATTACTCACGAAAGCGAGTCTCTGTTCATGTAATCATCACTTTGAAACTTCCTCTCATTTCACTCTTCACACGAGACTCTCTTGTTGCAACTTGATGGGGTTGATCCCTCGGGGCCACCCACGGAATTTCCGCCGGAAGCTTCTTCTTGTATTTTTCCGGGGAGGCAGACACTATAACTAGAGAGTAAATAAAAGTATTCTCCCAATAAAAAAGGCATTTTTTCAACGGTTCTAGGTTAGATACGAAGCCAAGATCTACGTTGCTGAGGAACGGAACCATAGGAAAATGTGTGGATACAAATGGTCATGTCATGGATACACACAGTTTCACCCCCACATGATGTCATTACTAATAATCGATGGAGATAACTCCACGGAAATAGTATAGAGGGGAATGTCTGAGATAACAATATATAAAACAAGAACCAAGAAAGCTGTGTTAGGGCATTAGCAATTGTCTGCTTGCAAATGACAAAAAAAGCCCTTGTCCTTTAATCTCTCCCAAAAATAATTGCACTGCCACTGTCATACAGCTTTGCAAGTCGTGACCCACCAATGTTTCTTCTTCTTCTGTTCCTTCACACAACACGCCAAAGATCTACATAGTGCTTAATTCCAGTTTGAGAGAAATTATTACCTATAAATTCATTCTACTCATGGTTCATGGGTGTGTGATGAAGAGAAAATCGATCGACACAGCAACTGTTTTTCGTGCATGTTCATGTATAAAAAAGATATCGGCCAATTAGTAAGATAACATGGCCTTGAATCAATTATAAAAAAATTGCAAGAGAACCTAACTCAAGCTCATCCATAAAAATGTAAAATCCAACAACTAATGTTAACCATGGTACAACGTGCTACCTGAAAAAGAATAGCAGGAACGTGACAGATTGGACATCGGAGTAAAGATGAGTGATTGAAGATGCCATCAAGGAACACGAACACTAGTGTAGGTTTGGCGTGTCATAACCAAAATAGTCCAAAATGATTACCCACATAAACCAATATCAGGTGAGCAGTTAATATGTGCATCCATCGAAATTATTCTTGGAGATGAGACGACAAAATCAACTGAGAACGGAGTAAAAAGAGCTCTGGAATGAAAAGGGACCAAAGCCTTAAGAAGAAAGGATCAAAGAATTGACTGATACTGTTAAGATCGTACCACAAGCTGCACGTTCAAGTCATTTTAAATTTCGACCAAAAAAAAAAAGTCATTTTAAATCCGCGGTTTGAATTCAATGAACTGTTTTTGGTCTCTGTCTCAATCCCGAAATGGGATCAGTCCTGTCATTATTTGAGATTAGGGTATCTATTTACGGCAAAGATGAAGTGCTTCGCTTGTAGCTTTATTTCCAGGTAGGTAGAACCATCTCCAAGATTAGATAGAAATCTGGTTGGTTAGTATATGTATAGAAAACTATTATCAGTTACTCAATGTTACCCTAAATTGTTACCTTGGGTTACGCCTGATAGATTTTGCAGAGCTACTATTATTCCATCTGGAAAATTAAACTTGTAATGTAGTGAAATAGTCCATTCCGAAATACATCCGGTGTGCTGCCCAAAAGGAATATGCAATTGAAGATGATTAGAGCAGGGCTCTATCGTAATATCACATAAATAATCATGTTCTTCCGGGAAAAAAAATAACTCAATTTATTGGGGTTGTGGAGAGGCCACAGGAGTAGCTCCAATCATCCCAGAATCGTTCTGAGCAGTTGAGTTATGAGCTCTCCAAGTTTTGCCCTTTCAAACTATTTACAACAGGAAAAATAACATGAGTCGTGTTTTAATAACTTGATTCTTACTATTTTCAACTAACTTTTTATTGGCTATAAGATTTCTTTCAAAAAGTTACGAAAAAAGGGTCCTTGGAAAAAGATGCCCAAGCATCGAGTTATACTCTTCCGAAATTTTGCCCGCTCAAAGTTCTTGCAGGTGGCAAAACATCGAGAAACTTGTTCTAATAGCTTGATTTCTAGTATTTTATAGTAATTTCTTGTTTTTCATGAGATTCCTCTCAAAAGGTTATATGAAATAAGAAAAGTTGTCATTCGAATAAAATACCTAAGTGATGACAACCCTTAAACCCTAAAGTTCTAAACATAAACCTTAAACGCTAACAATAAAAAGCTTCTATCGATGAGATGGGGACAATGTCAATCACAATACATGAGAATTTCATGCGAACATGTGTTTTTTTGGACCCACCGTAGATCTCAATGCTTATTGGTAAAAAAAAAAAAAAAATTGCCATAGTTTATTAAAATTCTATACTTTACAATGTTTACGAAGCTGAAACTAAGAGTGAATGGTTCCACTGAAATCTATCTATCAAGACCGTTTCCTAATTTTTGGAGTCTAAAACCTATTATGTAAATCTTGGAATTGACTCTAGAACCAACCCTGTTGATCTAGTCTGATTTTAGGGTCTACTTGGGAATTGACCTATTTCATATTTTATTTCATTTTTTTTATTCCTTGATAGGATAAATTTTAGTGAAGTCTTCCCTTATTTGCAATCGAGACAAATAGCAGTTACAGCAAAATAGTAGAGTAACAACACAACGAGAAGTACGATACAAAATAAATAGAAATATAAAGCAATTGGAAGCTATCCAACTCATTCCATAATAGCAAAATGAAATTTAAAGTAATAACCAAAATTCGAATATGCCAAAAGCAACCATCCATAAAAAGATTTAAAAAAAAAAATTACAGCATCTTCAACTATATTTTTGTAAAGTGTTGAGAGCCATTGACAGCTTGAAAGAAGGAGATGGAGATTAGACAATCCATGCTCACAAAAAGTTTTCCCAATGTGCCTGTGTTCACCAAATTGGAGACGGATGGATGCCACTAGAAGCTGCAAACAAACCATTCAGCCAAGGAAGCAATTGCAACTTTCAGTATTGTAGGACAAATAAGCATCATCTTAAAACTGTCAAGCCCTTTGCTAGATGAGTCTAACAAGTATGCAAATTAGGGGTAAGCAATTCCAAAGTGAGTAGGTTCAAGGTGTAGGAACCTACCTTGTCAGAATTGGTTCCTAAATTTTAGAATCTAGAACCTATCCTATGGACCCTTAAACCAAACCAAAACTTACCATTTAGGGTTGGTTCAATCCGGTTCTAAGGACTCCCCTAGGTTGATTCTTGTCCCTAGTTGGAACACTCTAAAGTTTGTCAAGGGCCTGTTTGGTAACCTTTTGTTGCTGAGAATAATTTTTGTACATAAATAATTTTTTCTAATTTTGTTTTCTAGGTGAGTTTCTGAGCATACAAATAATTTTGGAAATTGCATAAAATTTCTATTTCCAAAATAGAAAAAGAATAAGAATGCATTTGCTACGACATTCAAATTTTTTTTTTTTTGCAACATAGAATTTTTTAAAATTTATTAATAATTTTCCGAGAATTTTCTTTTCTTTTTTCCTTCTCTTCTTCTTCTTTATCTAGCGGTCGCCAGGCCTCGACGATGGTTGGCAACTGACCAAATGAGAGCTAATGACCTCATCAGCCTCAAGGGAGCCTCGCTAGGCCCAAGCAAGGCTCGACCTTACTAGATCTGGGCGAGGTCAAGCCTACCCAGCCAAGGCAAGGCCAATCTCACTTAGCCAAGGCGAGACTCTGGAGATTGACTAAAGGAGGAAGAAGAAGAAGAAAAGAAAAGAAGAAAAAAAAAACGAAAATGGCTTGATTCTAGAATTGTTCCTAAAAACAAAAAGTAACTTTTTTCTACTTTTTAATTATGTTTCAAATTTATTTTTCAGAGTAAAAAAATTAGTTAACGTTACTAAAAAGATTTATATTCTTTTTTTGGTTCCGGAGAACAAAAGAACAGAAATAGCCAAGAATTGGCCGCTTCTCAAACAAGTCCTAAGAACATTGTGAAACTCAATTAGTGCTTAATAACATATAGTTGCTTAAAATATGACCCAAATCCACATAGATCTTGTTACTCAAGAAGGGCTTTATTAGTATGTTAGTTTTTGAGCTACCAAGAAAATAACAGTTTATGGTGACTCACAAATTCGTGAAGGAGTGAATCCCACAATAATTTATAATTATTTGTTATTTGATCTCTGATTGAGAACATATTATTATTCTCATAGTACATTAAAGAATGTCACTCAACCATTTCTCTCCAAAAAAATACTTCAGTTGGCTGGTGAGATTATATATAATTGGGATCTAAATCCTCTCACATTAGCATATAATTAGACAATGAGCGATTAAACTTAACATGTGACACGTCATATATCAAACAACAGAAACGCTCCTTCTTCCCTCCACAGACGATACTTGAAACCTTTGAACACCACCATCTGACACCAGGTCATTGCCAGCTTCTGGTTGCGTTGCCTTCACCGACAATACATCTCAGGCATGAGCACAACTCCGATGCCACATATGGCGGTCGCATCCTCAATCTACCCACCTAAAAACAAAAAAGGAGGGGGGGGGGGGGTTTGATGACGTTACCCAAAAAATGTTCTGGAACTTTATTGAACATTATGTCAAATTTCAGGGACAAATTATATAATTTCCTTAGAAACAAATGAGGTCACCTTAGATTTACTTAAAAGATTTGAAGGAGGCGAGAGAACAAACTTTAAGAAGGGAATGCTACAAGTACTAACATATGCGTAAGCTGCATATGATTAAGAGCGTCTGATTTGAAGCTCCAGCTGAATGGAGCATTTCTTTTTAATGTGGTTCTATTGATGCATTCAGAATCAGCTTACACGAAACAACGCAAGATTGCATAGGAAAATTGATGGAAGGATCGTGGCACCTCCATATTCATTTTCGGTTCATTCCAAACTGCGAATATAAAATAAGGGGAAATAGCGTGATGGTCGTCCAGTACATCATTTTTGGACCATCTGACGTTGATGATTCTATAATTAGGCATTAAAATATATGGTCGTGGCATCCAATCAAATTTATGCTTGGGGAATCTTCTTTAGTGGGACACAAAAGATTGGTCAGATGTCATCTCTATCAAAAAGGACTTGACGTGTACCTGAAGCCTCTCCTCTTTACTCGCACTACTCAAATCATGGCACCTACGAATTCTCACTAATTAAGGTCAAATCTAACCCCCCTCAATTTGGCTTAATTCCATAAACATGTCACATGGCGACCTAATTTCTTTGGTTTTTCGCTGTGAATGACTGAAGAGTAAGAGGAAGAGGGTTTTCCTCTTTTCTATAATTTTTTAGGTTGAAGATGAATAGAGATGAGTAGAATGGAAGGAGTAATGTTTGCCGGTGCGTCGCAATAATAATTTTCCAATATAAAAATGACGTTTTTGGTCAGCATAAACCCAGAAAAAGGAAGAAAATCAGGACTTAGAAATTTAGAGATTGGAAAAATTATTTGAAATCCAAGGCTATTTCCCAATCAAGAAACTGTCCATAGCAAAATTCCTTCTTTGAATAAACAAGGCAACTTACTTTATAATAATAGATGACCATTCAAGAAAAAGATATTGAAGAAGACTATTTAAGCTCGGAAGATGGACCGATGTACACCATAGGATTGAATGATGCCCAGGTATGAGAGTCATTTTATTTACTTAATATTTTATTTATTTAACTTGTAACTATGCCTTCAATGGATAATGACATTAATGCGTAAATTCTGTTTTATTGGGTAATTTATTGATATTTTCAGGTTTATTCTTGAAAATGACAAGCAGAACAACGACAGGAAATCTCAAAGGGAAGATCTCATTCACATCTACTCTTCAACTAACGGGGTCAAAATATGAACAAAGCTTCCAGAGAAGTAGTTTCTACGAGTCAAGGCTGGACTTCTTGAGTAAGTTCCACGGCTGCTAACTAATTTTCATTAAAAACTTTAAAAAAAAAAAATTTAAAAAAAAGATGAGAGATTATAGCTTCTATATTCCATGCTAATCCTTACATATATATTATATATATATATCGACCATGCTAATGTTAGAATACTCTATTAGTGCACTCTAAACCGAAATAAATATTCTTTTTCTTTCTTTTTTTTTCTTTTTGCATTTTACATTTAGATCCTCAAGTTCGAAGCAAGTTCAAATTTTTCTTCTTATTTTCTTTTCATGAGGGATCGAGTAGGGAGAAAGAAGGTACCAGAAATCCGACTTCACATCTCTAGGACTAGTTTTGTCAAAGATTAGACCACTATAGCACCAATTCTTCATCAGTATACATCTGCTTTTCAAACTTCGAGAGAGAAATATAGGTTATAATTGTCACCGTCTATTATAAAGAAGAAAAGTTATTTGAAAATCAAAATTTTAATGGAAAATGCAATTGAAGCATTGAGAGAGAGAGAGAGAGAGAAACCTCTCCGCTGGCCCCCGCCATGTCTATTCAGTAGGCCCATGACATGATCTTCTTCATCTCCCTCTCCACTCCGATTTCTCTCCTGTTGTTTTGACCTCTACATCTTATCAGTCATTGCCTTATTTAGCAAAAACTGAAGCCCTCCATCAGTCTTTCATCGGAGTCTCTCTCTTAGTGATTCAGAGAGAGAGAGAGAGAGAGAGAGAGAGATCATGTCGAGTGAAAGGGGGAAGGACCCTGTTGAAGGGTCGTCGAGATCTCCCGGTAGTGATTCGCCGGCGACACCGAGCCGGTATGAGTCACAGAAAAGAAGAGATTGGAATGCCTTCATTCAGTACCTGAAGAACCAAAGGCCCCCAGTTCCACTCTCGCAGTGCAACTACACTCATGTTCTCGAATTCCTCCGCTATCTCGATCAGTTCGGTAATGCCACTCTTTCATAGCTTCTAGTTCAATCGAGAAGTGCCTATGAACTTTAGAAGCTTAAGCAAATTATTTATGTGCATAATGGTATCGTTTCATTTTGCACAAGTAACGGAAATCCGATGCATGGAATTTTATTGCCTTGACTTTAGTTCGATGCTTTAAATAGGCAAGACTAAAGTTCACATCCAAGGATGCATCTTCTACGGGCAGCCGGAGCCACCGGCTCCATGCACATGCCCGCTCAGGCAAGCCTGGGGAAGCCTTGATGCGCTCATCGGGAGGCTCCGAGCTGCCTACGAAGAGAACGGAGGGACCCCAGAAACAAACCCCTTCGCTAGCGGTGCCATCCGAGTTTATCTCCGAGAAGTGAGGGATTGCCAATCGAAGGCGAGGGGGATTCCATATAAGAAGAAGAAGAAGCCGACGAATCAAACCAAGGGGAGTGAAGAATCGAGCTCCGGCCCCGTGCACTTCTCTTGATAAGTGGTAATTGAACCCCCGTAGAATTTTTCTTGATTTTGAATTTTGACTAACACAGTTTGATCAGCATAGTTCTTGAACGGACATTCAACTTAGTTGGATTGAATTGAGGATTTGACATCGAAGCGGGCGTCTTCCAGTAGTGCGTTTGACTCGTATAGAGCATGGGATGCACCCGATATAGGTCTATGTGGTTATATTAGTACAGTGATAACAAGCAACAAAAGAAAACAGTAACCCTAATTTCATACAGGAAGAATTCATCTCTGAACCTTCCTCTTTAATCCCAATCTCTGTCAATCATTCTTGTGCCGTGTATGGTATACGATATAGAAAACAATGTCTATAAATTCTTTATAATGACATTAATCTTGTCATTTGCATGTTAGTATCTTTTTAAAAATCCTCCGGATCGTTTAAGATTCTCGAGATTTCGTGCCCCCATTAATGATCTGTTCGTACAATGGACACACTTAATTCGATTTAAATAACCATAGTGATTGGGAGCAAATGATTAGAAACCATAGTGATTGGAATCAAATAATTAATCCTGTTTTTGAGGTTCCTTAAAATAATCCTTTGCAGATACTTTATTTGATTCTTGCATGCTTTCACATTAGCCTTTAACGTTTTTGTATGCAAGCTCTCATTATTGCAAATCCGCTATGTACGAGAAGGCAAATTGCTTATTTAATAGTACCTTTTCTTTTGCTTAAAACTTACAAAACTTGTCTTAATTATTTCTGGTCTGAGATTAAGGAAGGCGCCATAAAAGGGAACTTTGTTATACATCTTGTAAAGCACATCATACGCTTGATCTTGTGTGTCTGATTCTATTCTCATCATTTTCGTTTTAGTTTGCATCGGCCTTTTCTTATATGTGAGTAAGACCCATCTGATTGACACACTAAATGCCTTGTTCTAGATTAAGTCTCATTTACATGCATGCTTCATTCTCATAGTTAGAGGCTATTTAGTGAGTAGATGTCCTGGCTAGTTACCTGTACCCAAATGATGAAATGCTCTCTTTGGCATTGTGAAAATAGTACAGTTGTAAGCAAGCTTAGAGGAAGACCAAAGTGGAAATTTACATCTACGAGGTTAGTTAGGTATTTCACAAGTCTAAGATTTACCTACTGATTGCGTGTTTCCTCGTCATAAAAAGAAGTCGATTGTTGGTTTGGCTTGTCTACCAGTTCTTCTTTGATGGCCTCATAGAGAAGGGATGAAAACACAACTGAGAATTTCATCTTGTACACAGTTCAAACAGAGAACTAAAAGATTACTTTGCTCGCACCTATATCATTCTCACAGAAAAGATTGGTCTTCCTAGATTAGAAAATTTTTCGATTCAAAATCTAGATAAGAAACCCATGTTGATTGATTAAATTTTATGTAATGAATCCATCTTCTGGTTGTACCACTCAAGAGACCGACGTGATGCGGTTCCCCGAGTAGTTGCTGATATATGTAATTTTATCACATTATTAGGGAAATAGCCATAGTGCATGCCTCATCCATATTAAGAAATTGAGATATGAACAATACTAGGTATCTTAAGACTAGGTCGACAATTTGATTTACAAAGTGATGCGATAGACTCTTACTTAGTGTTTAATATGATCACTTGCTTAAATTTTCACTTGTAATTTGCAACATCACATAATATGCAAATTTTTGTGCATATTAATCTTACTATATTATAGTTGTCAATGTATAAATAAAAGAGTGTTGTTTAAGGACCTATTCTATCGCCAATGTGTCTGAAGGAGCCAGTTATATTCAAAGAAATGTGAATATTCCATGTTAATTTAAGTGGGATCTAGTTGTGGTTTCAACTTCTTCTAGCGGTATGATTAATTTGTCTATAAAAAAGTTTCTGTAATATTACGACAAGTAATTATATATAAGCAGACAGGAATAGCGGTAGGTATGTTAAGATCGATTAACATAAAAAATGTGTAGAATAAATTATGTCGATGACTGCAAGTGGGTCGAGAGCGTGACTCGATATTTATGGCATTAATCTACTAATTAACCCTTGCCACTTTTAAGGAATGGAGGCTTCAAAGTTAGCAGAAGATGTTAATAATTCATGCACATTAACTGATCCTAGCTAAACATTGTTCAGTAGAAGTATTAACATGAATGTTCACGTTAAAGATTTTTCTGAAATTCGAATATATGTACGTAAGCCATGGGCCTTTCTCACTAATGCGCATTTTCTTAGGGCAAAATGGCCAAAAGAAAGCCGAGTATGCCCTCAGAGAATGGCTGTGCGATATGTCAAGTAACATGATGAAAACTTAACATAAGGGAAGAGGAAATTCATATTTCCTAGTGACGGCTCTGAGTTAGGTACAGAAAAAAGAATGTCCTAGGCGTGTGTTAAGTGACAAGGAACCGCAATGATACAAGGGAAATTGATTTGGCATACATTTATCGATCTTTTTAACCAAGTGAGATCGAGCAATTTGTAAAGTTAAATGCCCATTTGATTTTATAACAGTAGTCTGTGAAGATCCGGCGCTTCCGGCTTCTGAAAATGCATATTGCAATATTTTTTCTGCCTAGAAGTCCGGCCTCGGATTCATACAAGGGGCACATATATACAGCGGGCACCGAGTTAACAACTCCTTGATTACAGCAATTGCTTTTGCCTGTTTAATGCTTAATTCAAGACGGAATAGCTCTTGTTTTCAACTTTAGGTGATTAAAAAATATTCCTCCATTAATGAATAAAGCATATACTTGTATAAAATATCTTGTTTGTGGGTGCTCAGCCGAAAAGTTTTCTTCACTAGCATGCACAAGTATATCTGCTCGTAAACTATCATACAGTCATCAAGGGAAAGAAATGAACATAGAAAGTAGATTCTACCCCATAAATTGTAAAGGCTGCTTCACCATGAGTTTGATGCAGCAGCATCGAAATGACTAGCGCCTCGGACATGGAGGAAAAAGTAATAGATATTCACTTTTTGCCAGACCTTGTTTTCATGGCCAACGAACGTTTTGTTTTGCAATACTGTTTGTCCGGCCTTCAGATTTCTGAAGGGTTCATATTGTTTCTTCAGAAGATATTTTAAGAACTACGACAAATAATTAATACAATTTCAGGATGTCCTGTGGAATCGATTCATCAAGTGGATGGAAGGAAAGAAAAACTTGCCAATGTCCCTAATGGAGTCGCAGTATTCATCTTAAGGTACTGCCGTTTCTATTGCTAGCTGCTAGTACAAACTAAGGTCACGAAACCTAGATGATGCTCAAGGCTTGCTGCTATATTTGGAATGCTCTCTTTTCTTTTCAGCTTGGGAAAATGTTTTACCCATATGTTCCATCGCAAAATGCATTTTTTGCTTGTTACTTGTGATATGGGTGGTCAAATCCGCTTCTCCCTGTAGTGGAAGTTGAGAATTTATGTGATTATATGTTGCTTCCAGGTTTCAGCTCTGGTTGTCATCCATTGATCTTCCCCTATATGCAAGAATCACTTAATTTTAGCTTCTAGGTTTAAAAAATATTCATTTGGGCATAATATATTCCTAAGTAATAATCTATTCGACATGTTCCGTTAATCCTCTTTCTGTGGATGCATTTGGGCTGTCCAGCAAATTTTTTCGGTTTATGATATCATAAACTATCTGGGCCATTCTTTTATGCAACTTTTTCTGGGGCTTTGGCTTTTCCATTTCAGCTTTTGTTTCTTAATTTTTAGGATTGTTCTCCATTTTGTTTTGTCCCTCATAATTATTCTTCCATTTATAATACTCTCTTTGCCCTCTCCCTTTTTCGTTCTTTTCTTTGTATCCGTACATCAGATTTTTTAGCTTTGTTTCTGGCGGGCTCTTTATGTACTATTTGGCTGACCATGGATTAACGGTTAAGTTTGAAGGGAACTGATGTTTTTCTAGCTATATAGGAAACAAAATCTCTCAGAACAGTACAGTAACACAGATATTGCTATTTGGTGTTTCATCGAGGTCTCAAATTAGGGTTTTGAAAGGTTATATGTCTCAAGAAAAGAGATGAGCTTTGCACGAAGTAGCTATAACATTACAGTCATGGTTAAAACTGTTATAGCCATATCAATATTGGTGACTTCAGGAGATGATTAGTGCTTTCATCTGATGGCCAAAAAAAAAAGAAAAAATTTTGCACCTTGATCTGGACTTTATATTCGTTCATTTCATTGTGCAGATGATTGGCTGCACCTGAATTTCTACCCCTCTCTCTTTCCTAATGAAATCGCCCGGACTTTGCTTTGCTTATCTATAAACAGCAAAAGTTGGAAGAACAGCTTACAAAAATCAACTTCTGAATAGTCAACTCTTCCACTCAAAACTTCCTCTAGGTCCCTCTCTGTAGCTTTACTCTTGGTTCATTTGATCTGCCCTCTGTCAGTGGAAAATAAGTAAATTATCGACCGAATGAATGACTCATGCGACAGTTAATGTATAAAAGAACGGGCAAGTATTCTTGAGATTGCGATTTTGTTTATTTCCTTATTTAGATTTTTTGGGGTTCAGTGATATTTATTTCGGTAGTTAGTTATCTGCTCAGATTTGAATTTGCTATTTTAAGTTTGAGATAATCTAAGGTTTCATGCATATAATAGGTATATTATTACTTACATATTTGTAAAGGCGGTCTCTATTTCCACCCTTTTTGTTGCTAAAACCACATGTTTGTCAATAGTTGACAAAAATATCTTTCGAATTAAAAATTTCAATAGTTCAACTATTCTCTATTTATCTCCTTTGGGAGAATTTCACTCTCCCTCCTACATTTTTTTTTTTTTTTTTGGTTTGGTCCCTCCTTCATTAAGTTGATGTCTTTACTGCAACTTGAGGTTTTTTTCCTTCTTTCTGTTCGACCAAGACGAGTAAAGAGATACATAAGAGAAATTCCATTGAATTTACTATATTCCAGAACAATTATCAGACTCACTTAATGCTTCAGGCTTCAAACAGTCTCGCCGCCACCCTTTGCCCTCATGCCGAGCCTACCATCGCACACCACCACCATCACAGACTTTCACATGCTGTCGCCACTGCACGTGCCACTTTTCGGTCACTCGCCTCTACTGTTACAGCACGATTCATCCCTTCCCCCGCCCCCTCCCCCCAACCCAAAAAATCGTCGTATCGCGGCCTTGGCCCTCAATCGTTGCTCCTCACTGCCTCCAGTAGCCCGTGCCACTACAACCTCGGCGTTTGTCGAATCTAGTGGTGGTCTTTGTTTGGCGGTCAATGATGGTTTCATTGGAGGTGGCACGACGACAAAGGACATTTTCTCTTATGTTTCTCTTTGCTCATCTTGGTCGAGGATAAAAAAAAAAATGTACTTCTTGCGGTAAGAGCATCAGCTTAATGAATGAGGGAGAGTGAGATCCTGCCACAATGAGATAAATGGAGAACCGTTTAAAAGGTAATTTTTTCAATTTGAAAGGTATTTTAGTAAACTATTTACAAAGAGGTGGTTTTGGTAACAAATGATATGGAATAAGTGGCTGCCGTCGGTAGATCATGTGAAGCAAAAGAAGAGCCCCTTCCTTTAGCAATTACAATCCTTTATTTCCTTTCTCAAAATATCCAGAAGTTATAATTTTGAATAAATCGTATCAATGGTCAAATGCATAAATTAATTATTTTACTGTATCTCTTACATGTTTCCATTTCGAATCTCAAATTTCGAATCTTTTATAAATTTCAAACAACCATACCATCTTAAAATATATTGTTCTCTTTCCACACACGTACATGAATGTTCAATCTCTTCGTATCGTACCAATAGTTTCTTTTCATCAACCAATAATTCAAATATTTCATCAAGATGGTTTCGAACTACTTTTTGATTGTTAAGTTTTTACATACATATACGCAATGCTTGTGCTCTTTTGCTGGTCATGAATAACGCAAACTTTCAAACACTGGTGTACACCCCTGAATCACTATCGGGCAACCGTCGTATCTAGAATATTTGAATTAGTGAAGTGGTGGAGGTGGCCGACTGGCTAGCCAAAGCCCATCGATTGGGTTGTCTCCCTAGGAATTGGATTAGTAACCCCCCGTCTGCTCTTTTGGATTTGTTGTGCTGATGCTAGTGATGTAACTGCTTTAAACGTTACCTAGTAATGCATTTCTTGTTTGTCTGTTAAAAATAAAAAATAAAGAGAGGCTGAGAAAAAGGTAGGAGATGGAAGAAATGAATTGCTTCCATATCTCATTCCGATCAGTCACACAAATCGGAAAATCTTGTACGCACGTAGCACGTCCGTGAAGGCTAATTTTATTTAAGAGACTTCTTCAATTCGATCTATCATTTCCACTACATTAGATGACTGATAAAAAGCCCTTGCCCACAAACATCGGAGACAGGCTCTCTCACGACACAAATTCTCAAAGGATTAAAGAAACCTCAGACATGTCCCAACATCGAAAAGTTTAGAACGAGTTAAATTTTAGACATGTTCTGAATGCCAAACACCTCAAGTACCAAAACTTGACACGGGTGTACACGTAAATGTCAAAATTTTTAAAAAGTACACTTAAGTGTCAAGATCAAAGAAAAAAAATGAACACTTAAATGTCAACGGCGAGAATTTCCAACTAAACTACTTACATGACATTTTCCCATAAGTTTTTTTACTGATATGGCAATTATTTTAAATAAAAATTGTCCATGTGGCATTGACATGGCTAAATAAACCCAAATTGATGTCGTTTTGGTTCAAAATTTAATTTTTAATATAAATATGAATTAAATTAATTTTAAAAAAATTAAAAATTTTAAAAAATCAAACCTGGGGTCATGGAGGCTACCACCCATCATTGTTTGGAAACGACTAGCAATGGTGGGGCAAAGGTCGGTCGAGGTCGCGCGGACCCCGATTAGTGGCCGGCAATCATGGCTAACTACCAGCGAGGGTCAGTAGGCTTCTGCCAAGTTTTGGGGTGAGGGGTTGTGACCCTCCCCTAAATCAAGCGGGGGTTGCCGGCCCTCACTACTAGCCGAGGCCCGACGACCTTAGCCGAACCTCGCCGGCCTTTTTTAGCGATGGTGGGGCAGCGGCGGCGAGGGTGTCCACGCCCCTAAATCTAATTTCTTTTTTTTTTCTTTTTAATTTAGTTAATTAAATATAATTCAGTTAATATTTATATTAAAAATCAAATTTGGTGGCAAAATAACATTGTTTTGGGATAAGGATGTTAAGTGGACATTCCAATAAATTACGTAAACTAATTTTATTAATAAAATAACACTACATCGAATTCTTGTAAGTTTCGTCGAAATTAACACTTAAGTGTCCATTTAAAAAAAAAAGTGGCATTTAAATGTGCATTTTGGAAGTTTTGGCACTTATGTGTTCGCTCGTGTCAAGTTTTGGCATTTAGAATATACTTCTTTCGACGTGTTCTGGAGGGTTGGAGAAGTGATGTAATTACATCCTTGAAGAGAGCATTTTCAAGTCAAGTGGGTTTTTGGCACAAATGACGCATTTTAACGTGATCGTTAGACAAACCTAAAAGTAACCGAAATTCAATACAAATTTTATGATAACCTAATTTGTATAAATATAATAATCATTTTTTTTTTGTCCTACTTTAATTCTCCCATCTTTCATATTTTTACTCTACCTTTTTTGCAGGGTATAGAAATTGAATCTTACACTTCAAAATAAATGATAGTCACGTCTCGCATGTGAAACTAAATGTCTACACCCCATCCAATTGCCTTATCATTGGGCCACGTGCCCAGTGAGTATATAATGATTGTTACAAGTGCTAAATAAGAAACGTGAGCCCAATTTCCCAGCTTTAGTTTTGGATTTTTAATTAGGTCCATTGCCATCATAAAGAATGTTTCACATCCATCGTCTGATGGGTGACATGTGAATTAATTCAGTTACACAACTATCGCTAAGTTTACATATCACCGATCCATTAATAAACGTGTAAAGAGTTACATATCGTCGATCCAACAATCAACGTATATATTGTCTTTTCCTTTTAGTTTTGGCAAATTCTATTCCTTTGGTTGTCTCCTCATTGTTTTGGCCCATCCATGGCCATTCTGGGCTTGCATCGTGATCGTGGGCAACATATTGCCGACAATCGGGCTGTCCAATTATCATTGGTTGATCTTCCGTGTTTCTTCCCTGTAATCTTATTTGAATTAATCTTAGCAACTCATACTGTGTGAGGGCCTATTTTATAATTTAATTAAGTGCTGAAAACTAAAAAAATTCACTACTTAATGAGATTAGGCTTGTTTCATGAGTAAGAGATAGGTTACTTAATTCGTTTGACAGAAAAATAACTGATAGTAATTAGAATCTTATTAATATTGATAAAACCTACCAATAATGGTCTATTTTTCTATGTTTGGTAAGAGATTAATTATATTAAGCTATCATTTTATAATTATCATAAAAAAAATTTCAATTCTATTATCCATACTTAAGATTATCTAACAATTAAAATTCGATACTTTTCAGCAGTTAATATTCATTTTTATCAAACATGCCCTACGTTTTGTTTACACATCCAACACATGCTCCACCATTGTAGTTCCACACATATCACTCATATCAACGGCGAACAATATGAATGTCTGAAATAGTTTTTGTTACACATCTATATAGTCAATATTTCTCCAATTTAAAAACCCGTAATTTGGTCTCATGATGAGGCATAGTGGATGAAATCATCTATCAACTATTGTACAAAGGGTTATGGATACCCAAATGCTTTTATACGTGCTGAGCAAGTCCCACACGATTCATGAACTGAGATCGATCCAGGGTGTCTAATTTTTTGGCTCTAATAGCCGCATCAATGATAGATCAGGAATATAGATACCGCTGTAGCATGTATATATTTCCTAAGAAATGGTCCGTCATGCTTGCATCTACATTGTCTCATTTACGGGGTCAAGAGATATCAGTTAATTCTTGAAAAATTCCACTTTTCGTCCTTGGACTTCGGCGTTTTTTCTAACTGATTTTTCTAGTTTGTCTAATTAATTTTTAATTTCACAAATTCCTTAACCTAATCCCTTCAACACCAAATCCAAGTCCAACTGGCGTGGTCATTGGACGACATCATTGTGCGACATGGATAAAATCTTCTTACGTAGACGTTCACATCGGTTTAATTTTATTCATGTATTACTCCTGCCTTAGCTACATTACCTAATATTTTATACACATCCACATGCGTATCCTCATAACAAATTATTATCATACTTTGGCATCATTCAATGGTTATGTTAGCTGAATTTGATCAGGTTTGGTGTCGAGGAATTTCATTTAGAAATTTATCAAAGTAGGACTTGATTAGACAAATTAAGTATATCAGGATTTGATTAGAAAAAGGTGCGAAATTATAAAGACAAAAAAATTACTTTACTAGTGGAACTTTGATTCTTCTAATGCATTATTTTCATCCATATAATCTAGAATTGATAAATCATAAATGCCCATTGCATTCAATGAAAGAAAAATGTTACTCAAAGAAGCACTTACAAAATATATCGTCGATAGAAAGTTTTATTTCCATAGACAATCGAAAAGATGAATTTGTCCCTTCTCAAGGTAGGTAACTAACTATGTGTACATATGTCATGATCTCGAGTCAAGAAATTCTATCAAAATCTTATACATGACTCGGAAAAAAAATTTGTTTCGTCACATTTCATGAAGACTATGTATGAATCGTTCATAGGTTCAAGCCGCACCTACACGTATGGGATTCCCTTTCCTTGGTACACAAGTGACAATCGACCTCTTCACTACCGATAGCAACACATAACCACATCGAGTTAATAAGTACATATTAGACAAAACGTCACTCAAATCAGAAAATATCTACACAAACCAAAAGGAGGAAATGGTCACTCTCGTCCACATCTCTCTTTTAAGAATCGTGGGCACGCCTTCCTTTTCCACCTAGAAATAACGCACTCATTATAAGGAGCCTCCTTCCAGAGTCCATAAGCTACAACACATGGTCGGGAATGGGCAGAAAGAAAGATCTCCCGACATCATGATAAAGACAACATAGGCAGAGGATCTCGATGGGGCTGAGGCACCGCAAAATGTCGTAAAAGCCTCTCGTTTTCTTCTCGTTTTAGAACGCCACGCAACCCTCTTTTTATCCAGAGCGAATGACTTGGTGAACAGGTGAGGCCTTCTCCTTGCGCTCTCCAACACGTGCTGAGGTTCATCGTCGAGTGGAAAACTATACTTCGCGCACAAGTTGTACGGGAAAGGTACGCTATCCAGTACGAGGAAGAGAACGAAATTTAAAAAGAATATCTCATTCAGTGTACAAGCCACTCGGGAGATTGGCATCCGAGAAGGTCTAAGTGAATTGGTTTCGTCTCAGCAAAGCTTTATGGTGATCATGGGTTTTGATATGGACCCTTGGAGTAAATAAAACGGTGAAAGAATGGGAGTGTCAAGTGTCATGTAGGAGAAGACGAAGATTCTGATTCATATTACGGAGGGGATTCATTAGCTAAAAGGGGTACGAAGCGTTTGTACAATGGAGTCGTCTAGCAACTTAGCCTAATGAACCATCCTTAATGGAGAAAACCTTAGATTATTTATACTCCATTTGTTTTGCGAAAATGAATAATTAACAATCACTAGTTTCGCTTATAAAAATGAACAAACGAAAAATATTTTTATTAGTCACGAAAATATTTAGACATGAACTATTGTCGATAATGAATACATCTTCTAACTAATTATTTTAAGCGATACAAATAATCATTTTTAGAGAAAAAAATTTAAATCATCTATTTTTTGTGAAACAAGATTTCGTTTATTTCACATAAAATGAATAATTTGTAAAATATTTTCTTATAAATTCCCAACGATAATGTATCCATAACAAAGACACTTTCATAGATTAATTATTTTTAACGTTATAAGCAATCATTTTAGAAAAATACTTTTCAAATCATTCATTTTTATTTTTTACAAAAAAAAAAATGAACCCTTAAGCACATTATATTTTCACTATTTGGTCTACTTATAATGTCCTAGACAGTACATGGAAAAGTTTCTAAGTTGATCAAATTAAAATGGGAAAATTTTAAATAAGGATTCAAAGTGCACTCATTTTATTAAATAAGAGCCTAAAGTAGATCTTATTTTAAATAAGAGCCTGAAGTGATCATATCAGTTTCAAAGAATGGTCTAAAGTGGTTATATTTATTCAAAATAAAGGCCTAACCTCATCGGCCAGCAAAAAACCCAACCAAAGGTATTTTCATTGGAACACAATTTAAATTAAATTAAAAAAACTTAAACATATTTAAAAAAAAAAAAAACAGGTACGAAGGGCTCCTCCTGCCTGTGGCCACCACCCTACTAGTCACCGGTGCCTGGGTGAGGGTTGACGACACTCACCATTCAAAGACGAGGGCCAGCAGAGACGAGAGAGAGTGGCGACCCTCTTCCAAATCTAGGTGAGGGTTGCTTGCCTTCACCTAAGCCTAGGCGAGGGTTGTCGGGCCTCGCGTAAGCGCCAACAACCCTTGCCCAGCACCCTAAGACCTAAGGCGATGTCCAGGGGCATTGGGCGAGGGTCGCCAGCACCTATGCGAGGGGCGACGACCCTTGCCCAAGTTAGGGCGAGGGTGGGCGACCCTTGCCCAAATTTGGGAAAGGGTCGCTCTCACCTCCGATCAACAAGGGTTGCCACCCCTCACCCAGGTGTCGCACAACCTCACCGACCATTGCTATCGCCCCATTAGTGATAGGGTGGCAGCCACAGGTGGGAGGGAGTCCTCCCTACCTTCTCTATTCGGTTCTTTTTTTTTTTAGTTTGTTTTTATTAAAAAAAAAAAGAAGAAAGAAAAATTTTAAAAGGCAAAATTGCCCTTATCAAATAGTGAGTTGAAATCTTTCATTAAGACTGATATGACCAATTTATGCTCTTATTTGAAATAATGTTTACTTTAGGCTCTTATTTGAGAAATGAGGGTACTTTGGACCTTTATTTGAAACAATGTCAACTCTAAGTCATTATTTAAGAAAATGAGGGCACTTTAGGTTCTTATTTAGAATTTTCCCAATTAAAATCAATGATATCATCTCAAATTTATTGTTAAATTTATTACGTCAGTAAATGAGGGAAATAAAATATGTCAACTCATTAGAAAAGTTAATAATTTAAAAATATCGAATTATTGGTCAGTAACTCATATGAGAATTGATAACCCCAAACTAATTGACGACTTAGTAGTAGTTCATAAAACACTTAGTGAATTCACAGCGTCGATAAGTTATGCAAATTAAAATAAGGAAATTACAATATCTATTAACTTGCAAAAAAAAAAAATTTAAAAAAATTGATACCTCCCTGAAAAAAATGGTTGGCCTATATATATATATATATATATATATATATATATATATATATACCAATTCTTTCAGAAGTTTTTTAATTATTTTTTTATCAAAGAACATTCCATTTATTTCAATAGATAAACAACAGAGTAACGCAGTCCAACTGCAAATCAAGACAAATCACAAATAAATCCAAAATAAAATAAGCTCCTTATAAAAAGATGAATAATTAGAAACAAGTTTAGAGATCACACACTTAAAGAGCAAATATGTAAATTTTTCAAACCAAAATTGAAACCGATCACTTAATTCGTCTTCATAGTGAGCACACACAAAAATCTCCATTTGTTGCTACCTTTACCTTTTGGCGGTACACACCTAAGTTGGGTATCTTGAACATCATCACTGTTTAGAGTAAAAATGTTAAATTCATATAGATATATGATAACGAAACCTTCAGAAAACTCTTTTAATCTCTTTTGAAATTGAACTTGTAAACCAACGAAACTTGAAGAAAGTGAAATCTTGAAATCATACATACAAAAAATTCAAAATCTAGACAAATCGGGATAGAAACCTTCTTGAAACGGGAGAGGGAAACTTCTAGAAGGAAAAAAGCTCTTCAAAGCAAGAAAAAAACAAGAAAAAGAAAACATAGAACAACATCAACCAGAAAAAAGGAAAAAGAGAGCGGGAGAGTAGTAGTAACTCAAACCCTCCCGAAGTTTCTGGGAAGTTTATCGAGACAGAAAGAAATCTACTTTTTGGGCAATAGAATATTAATAATTGTCCCTTCATGGCCATCTGGAGCCAAATGCATAAGGCTCAAATACTTTTCTAAAAATTGTAAATGCACAATGAGTGATGGGTGTACGAAAACAGAGAAAGGAAATTCCACGAGACTTTAAATTATCTATCTTCTTTATCCTTTGAGATATTTATGTTAGATAAAAGTCGAATTTTTCCATACCTAAAAGCACCAAAAAAAGAAAAAGAAAGAAAAAAACACACGCCCAAAATCGAAGGCAATCGACGGACAGAAGGGGTGCCATGTGGCTGGAGGCCGTTGCCTAGGCATCACCATCTAATCCCGATCGACAAATGGATGATGAAGAAGGTCACCACCAAGAAAGAGAGTGAAAAAAATTCAATCACGTGCGATCCCATCAATCAACGCCGCGAGCAAATCCAAAGCGCCTGGGCCCTAGGGAACCTCATCCGGAGAGAATCCGTCCTCCAGCACCATGGATAAGATAAGAGAAAAGATTTTTCCTTTAACTGCCCAATTACCATTGATCACGTCTCGTCCTACGATCCTAATCGGATTTCAATTGCTGTACCCGTGACAGTAGAGGATTTGCGGGGGCTCAAGCGAGATTTGATTAGCGTGCGGAGATAAGAGCACGAAACAATCACTTTTGACTTCGTGCACGAGACTCTATCGTTGTGAAGTGATTGGTCAGCGTCCGCGTGAATATCCAAAGAGGCGCTCAAGACAGATTTTCTATTTTCAGTCTGCTATAATCGGTCTGCTACGAGAGAGAAGGAACAGAACGTGGAGAAACAAGAGAAGAAGATGGTGATAAATTTTGAGAGGGAGAATGGTGATGCCCATGATCATTTCAGATTAATAGAGCAAAGCCGTGAATTTTTTCTTTTTTCCTCTCAAACGGCGCTAAAGTAATCGCACGGGTGATGGCATGCGATTTCATTTTCATCGACCCTAGAGTCGTTGTCTGAAAATTGAAGAAACTTTAAATTGGTTCTTGAAGTTGAAAAGGGACAGATATAGGATAGCGAAGCGAAAATTTACGGGGTTTTGAAACAAGAAGAGTCCTAGATTATAGAGGGCAAAACAAAAAGACATAATCGTCATCTTGGTCCTTAATCTTGACTAATTCTCCATTCGCCAGCAACAGGCAATTTACATAGGTTGGCATTGAGAAACTTGTGACATTAGTTCTCGAGGTACGAATTCAAACGCATATGTTCCATGCAAGCGAACGATCCGGTGAACCATCATGGCGGAAGTTTCTGTTCTGGTGGCCTCCATGCTTTCGCCTCATTCGCCGGCAACCCTAAAAGTCCACCGACTTTAATTTTAATATACTAAACAAAGCTAGAACGGCAGGACCCAAGTTTTGATACATTAGACAGATATTTGGGTCTCGTCTAAAATAATTCTATCGTATTTCTTCATTTCATGTATTATAAGTAATGAAAAGACACGTGTCGGCCCTAAAAAAACAAATATGTATGAGCATCATTATGGAAAGAAATGTTGCCTAAAGTCATAGTAAAAGTTCACCTTGAAATCAGGGTCATGTAGATCATAAAGAAAACAACGCATATAATGATTGTTGTTTGAACTGGATTTAGGGTCTAGAGTCTAGGGTTTAGGCTTAGGCAAGCAATTGCGGTAGCATCGGCATCAGTACCCTTGGGCAACGAAACATTGAAGCTTAGTGATATATTAGCCTACAAAGCTATCACTATTGAATCACCAATGATGCCTTGCGAGAAAAAAAAAACGTGAATCGCCTTTGTTTCACTCGATTTGCAAAGATTTGAAAGTCCATTCTTTGTGGGCTGCATGTGAAATACGTGCTGTAAAAAATCAAAGATCCAATAGTATTTTGATTACTAAAGGAGTCAATGATCGTTAATGATCGTTTTACACGAGCCCTTGACTTCGTTGAGAGCATTTGTTTGATGTGTTTTTGTCACCAAGGAAGCGTCTTTCTTGCTCACCAAACCGATGTTGAATTTTTCACATCTCTCTCTCCCCCTTGATTTGATTTGAGATAAGTCAAAGCTTATCTTAAACTCAATGGACCGTCTGTTCGTTCATTTTCGAGTTTCGTCTGCGACTACAACATTAAGGAGTATTCACGATTTCAAGAATTATTTCTATTCAGCACAATTTTCTTGTCTTAAAGAAGAAAGAATTGCGATCGTTGATAGGGTATTCTCAAGATTCTATAGATGTCATGAGTCTTGCATAGATAGCTATCGCATAGAAGGGCCTCTTGCGAATTTCGATCGAGTTACATGAAATTGGAATAAAACTGCATACTAAAAGCCCCTCAAAATTTGATACCATAAGTTAGGAAAGCCGATTGTGAATTCATATGTGACCAAAGCCGATCGTCCTTTGTCATCTTAAGGGCCTTTAGGTAGCTCAGATAAAAAAGGAGAACTATTACAACTCAATTCAACCAGTCAAGTGCTTAAATATATTCGGATATTTCCTCTTATAAGATAATATTTTTTAAAAAAAAAACTCGAGACGTTTTTTATATGCAAAAGCACAATCGGCTTCCCCATCAACTTGCGCATTTTCGTGGATTTTATGCGGTGTAAAAAAAGATTATTCTCTTTTAATTTGGGAATGAGGTCCAGAGACATTATTAGAAACGTCCAACAAGTTGAGCTTTATCTATAGCTCTTTAAGAAAGAATAATAAACAATAAACAAGAAAAAAAAAAAGAAAAGATTCCGATTTTAGACCAGCAAAATTATATATGTCCTGATAAGTGATGCCCGATCCAATGCGTCGATTCTGTTTCTGGGTTTAGATGAGTCTCAGACAACGATGTCCATTACTTCCATGTCCAAACACAATGATAGAGACCCACAAATTTCCCCTACCTTTTCTAATTCTTTTTATCTTCGATTTCCTCTTTCTTTCTTTTTTTCTTTTAGTTTGTGCGAAAGAAAACTGCTTGAAAATCGACTTTTTCACGTTTGTGGTGGAAAAGTACTCGCATTCGTACTGCATTTTTATGCATTTTTTATTTCGTGTAAAATTCGAAAATGGTCATTCTTAAGTGCTGGAATCTTTTTGATTTCAATGTACCCTGAATTTTAGATAATCTAAACTATTTAATACTCTTTTTTGGCCCTTTTCGGTGGCTTTTTATGCAAAAGGTGACTGGGGATGGATCAGATCGATGGTCTAATTGGCATCTGTGTACATCCACTAAGGTCAAGTTCTTTCAATTTTAAATTTAATTTTCCCTCATTTCAGATGAATAGATTAAGGAATTCCCTTTTTCTAGAACAAGGTTCCAGCACACAAAGAGGATGACATAATTAGCTATAGTTTCCGCAGAAGTTCATAGAAATATCAAATGTGCAGATGCATAATATCTTGCCTTGTTTTTATGGCATAAAGATTACTCGAAAGTAATAAAAAAAATAGTTTGATTAAATTTGTTTATGATATGCCTTATGCTGCAGCAGCCCATGTAGCTAATCTCTGGATTTAACCACTTGAAATTGAAAAGAGATTACTTAATTATCTGCGCTAGGGGTAGGGATATTCACAAAATGTATGTGATTTGCAACAATGTTCTCTTATATATTGAAAAATGTTATCTTTTTCCTTTTACAGAAAATACGTTTCTTGTTCAGGTTATCTGGTTTTTATAAAATTTGGACAAAGGGTAAATATTGTGCCATTATAATCAACATTACTATACCCTTGAAAGGTCAGAGGGGTAGTAATTATTCTATTTTTTTTTATACTGAAATATAGCAACCCGGTAGATATTAGTTGAGCAATTCAAGAGTTCTAGACTCTGAACTAATAGATATGTGTGTTTGCCCGCTTGGTGAGAACTGAACCTAATTTAGCCACTTTAGAACATTTTACATGTTTATCACTGAAAGCATGCACGGTAGTTCTCAACAAGTATAAAACATACCTTCACTTCACTTGTCGTACATAAACTCTTGTAGAACTCACAATCAAAATAATTTGTTTCTGATACCCTATTTTGAGAAAGGAAGTCCAGAGCTTAATATATTCAATAGAATCCATTTGTAGTTTCTAATATCCTATGTGAATTTGTCTAGCCATGTCCATTCGACAAGTCGCATTTACTATACTGCAAGTGAGGTCAATATCCATGCATCACATAGGCTTAAAATGCATCATAGACAATTGAAGATATAAGGTGACTTTTGTTAAAAACAAGAATTATTGGGTGTGAAAAAAATCTTCAACTTTGAGAGAGCTAAAGTAGAATCTTTGAGGGGTGGATTGTATAGCTAATTTTTCATCCTTCTGTCTTTTGTACAATAAACATTAATCCAATATATAACAACATTAGTACCAAGCCATAAATAACGTCATAAACACACAGACGGGTAATGCCTTCTTATACTCTCCTAACATTAAGATGAGAGCATGCAATGGAACTCAGATCAATACATATATATATATGTATGTATGTATATGTATATGTATGTATATATCAATTTAATGGTATTAAAGAGGTAATTGACTAGATTAAATAAATTTTTATAATTTCGAAAAGAAAAAAAAAAGAAAAAAAGCAAGGGAACTGTGTTACGTCTGAAGTAAATAAAATTGAGGATTTGTCCCAACTGGGCACCTAGATTAATGGAGTGCTCATGAAGCAAATTCCTACAAGCACAGAGACACACTCCTAGTGTTTCGGGAGTTCACGTGGCAAGCAATGAATGCACTAACTTGTACTCATATGTAATAATACAATTACTAAACAGAGAGCTGCGTATTGTCCGAAATTATACTCATCCAATGGGGGGTTGGAATAAAAATGGACTGATCCAAATTGACTAATTTAATCTTCTTTTTTTTATCGATTTTCATTCAATATAAGTTTAGTGATCCAGACCCGATTCATATTATTAAAACACTTGCATATTTATTCCAATATAGGAAAACTCATGTATAAACTGAGATAAGAGTGAGGAGCGAGCAAGCGTGAGATTAAGTGAGGGCGAGAGAGAGTGAATAGAAAGTATTAATTTGATTGTATCTAAATAAGTTTTGAACCCACTTAGCACCGTATTATTTTAGGTTTTACTATTTTAGACTCATTCATAACTTATTTACTGAATATGACTAACTCATATAATAATTCAGCACATCAAATATGAGTAAGAAATGGATTTATGACTCTTTTTGACAGGTCTATATATAATTAATAAGATTGATGAATAATAAAAAAATTATTTGAGAAATATATATATATATATATATAAATTATAATGTAAAACTTGGTGACTTTTATTCATCCTCTTAAACAAACCACGGTCCTTACACGATTTGTGGAACATCATATTAAGAAACTACATATAGAGATCCAGTACATGTTTTAAGAAAAAATTTCTTCCTGATAGCCTTTATTGAGCCTTGAAAAAGTTTGAAAAAAAATTTGAAAATGAAATTTAAAATAATAACAAAGTGAAATAATAATCAAAGTGATTTTTTAATGTTCTAAAAAATTAGATCAAACTCAAAATTATAATTATGGCATGATATATATAGTGTAGAAAGTAAATGTGGAATTAAATAAGGAAATAATATTTGAATTAAAAAATGGTTGATATCACAAAAAACGAAAGAATGTGTTATCTGTGACATAAATAATCTAAATCTTTTTCTTTGTCATTGAAAACCTTAAATTTGCACATTGTGGCATAATACCTCATTCATTTTTTCTATCATAAAAAATCATGAACTTATACTAATGTGATAAATATACATCGGATAAAATTGAAATAAAGGTTATGTATGTCACATGTGTATAAGTTTTTTTTTTTTTTTTTTTTTTTGCGATTTTATCCTTTAAAGGATGAACTATGTTAGTCTAGAGTCTTCTAATGATGAATTATAACAATTACATGCAATTCAGATATACTATATAAAATCTTGCATGAAACTCTAAGGAAACTTCTCCCATTTATTCTCAAATTATCGAGAGATGGATTCATGCATTACATCTATGTATGTATATATTTACGGATTTACAGACTAACAAATATGAAAAGCATAAAATATATGTATTATAAAAGGGCAAGAGCCTTTTCTAATGTCTATTGTTTTTTTTTTAATTATAGAATTTATGGATTTAATAGGAGAAAGAAAAGTAAAGTGAAAAATCAACTTAGCAATTAGGTAGACTATAAATTTTTTGTTGGGGTGACGGTTAGGTGGCGGCTGTTTTCACGGAGAAAGCACAGAGGCCTTTTAATGCAAATGACGAGAGCTATGCTAGCACATTTAGAGGCAACGCCTTATGTTCATATATATATATATATATATATATATAAATTTTGTGCACCTATTCCTACGAAAAGAAAGTGTCGTACTAAGTACATGCCTCCTTGGGTAGCTAGGCACGTGCCTTGCATCCGTCCACTCGGCGTGAAACATTTGGGTCGTCATTTGTTTAATCTCTTGCCTAATTAGCCAATACGATTTTATCGCGAGAATGTAATTGCATCTTTAACATATTTTAAACAAATACGATCAAGTTATAAAAGTTAACACGAAAGTGCTGTCCAATTTTGAAACTTCCAAAAAGCGTAATCAAATTTCGAAACTTATTAAATCAATCTAATCAAGTATTTCATTTAAATACACATTTTGAAAGTTTCTAAGATTACACTATATTTTCATGATAAATTCTAGAATTCAATTACATTTTTGTCACAAGTTTTTTGGATCAAAAAACCGAAACCGAAACCGAAACCGAGCCAGAACCAAATCAATTCATCTAATTTACCCCCGGTGCATCGCCCTCGTCCCTCATCTTCATTGTACATTGCATGTACCCTCTCCCGGGCCTGTCTCCCGTACCTTCCCCCACGCGCTCTCCCTCGCGTGCATCTCAAACTCCCCTTTAGCCTCATCATATCACGTGGGTGGGTTTCCATTTTCCATCGACGACAACCTCCGCCCGTCCCCCTTCTCTCTCTCTCTCTCCTCTCCTCCGCCGCCGTCCGCCGCCGGCCGCCGCGATGGCGACGCGCAGCAGCGCCACGGACATCGGCGACCTCCCCGACGCCATCCTCTCGAACATCTTCACCCTCGTGACCGACACGCGCTCCCGCAACGCGCTCTCCCTGGTGTGCCGCAAGTACCTCGCCCTGGAGCGGGCCACCCGCGTGGCCCTCACGCTCCGGGGCAACGTCCGCGACCTCCACCGGATCCCCACCGGCTTCCGCCGCGTGGAGCACCTCGACCTGTCGCTCCTCTCGCAGTGGGGACACGACCTCGCCTCCTCCGTCTCCGACCCCTTCCTCCTCGCCGGCCGCCTCGGCGCGGCCTTCCCGTCGGTCGCCTCCCTCACCGTCTACGCCCGGTCCCCGGCGACGCTCCACGTGCTCCTCCCGCAGTGGCCCCGCCTCCGCCGCGTCAAGCTGGTGCGGTGGCACCAGCGGCCCCAGCAGTCGCCGCTGGGCGCCGACTTCGCGACGCTCTTCGAGCATTGCCGGTCCCTCTCCGAGCTCGACCTCTCGAGCTTCTACTACTACACCGAGGACCTCCCCCCGGCGCTCCAGGGTTACCCGTCGATCGCGTCCTCCCTCACGCGGCTGGATCTCCTGACGACGTCGTTCACCGAGGGGTTCAAGACGGAGGAGATTCGCGTGATTGCGGCCGCCTGCGGCAACCTGCGGGAGCTCCTCGTCGCTTGCACCTTTGATCCCAGGTACTTCGGGTTCGTCGGCGATCAGGCTTTGCTCGATATAGCCGCGAATTGCCCGAAATTGACTCTGCTTCACTTGGTCGATACTTCTTCTCTGTCGAATCCGAGAGGCGATCCGGAGGACGACGATGGGCACGCTTCGGAGGAAGCGGGGATTACGCGGGCCGCGCTGGTGGAGGTGTTCTCGAAACTTTGCTTGCTTGAGGAGTTGGCGTTAGATGTTTGTAGAAATGTCAGAGAGAGCTGGCTTGCTCTGGAAGTGTTGAGTTCCAAATGCAAGAACTTGAGGGTGCTCAAGTTGGGGCAATTTCATCGGGTTGTGATGGCAATCGAATCTCAATTAGATGGGTTGGCGCTCTGTGAAGGTCTCACTTCTTTGTCGATCAAGAACGTGGTGGATTTGACGGACATGGGGTTGATTGAGATTGCGAGAGGGTGTTCGAAGCTGAGGAAATTCGAAATTCAGGGTTGCAAGCATGTTACCTGGCAGGGCATGAGGCTGTTGGCTAGTTTGCTTCGCCGGACTCTGCTTGATGTCAGGATTTCTTGTTGCAAGAATCTAGATGCTGCGGCATCTTTGCGTGCCATGGAACCGATTCGTGATCGGATCCAGCGGCTCCACATTGATTGTGTGTGGGATGGGTTGGAAGAGCGCGAGAGGCGAGAGGAAGCTTGTCACGGATTCAATCTGAATGAAGTGGCTGAGCCTAGTGTGCCGAGCCAGAACAACGAAGTGATACACTTTCTTGGTGGTAGCACTGACTGCAAGGATACAGGCCAGAACAAGAGATGCAAATATACTCTTGATAGCCAATATTCCAATGCCCTCAGCAATGGCAATGGATTCTTGTGCAATAGCTGGGAAAGATTACAATACCTCTCGCTTTGGATTGGGGTTGGTGACCTCTTGACACCGCTTCCAATGGCCGGTCTTGAGGATTGTCCCAATTTGGAGGAGATCCGCATAAAAGTGGAGGGAGATTGCAGGGGGAAGCCAAAGCCAGCGGTTCCCACATTTGGGTTGAGTATGCTTTCCCGTTACCCGGCACTTTCGAAGATGCAGTTGGATTGTGGTGATGCCATAGGTTTTGTATTTACAGCACCGTCGGGGCAAATGGATCTGAGCTTGTGGGAGAGATTCTTCTTGAACGGGATTGGGAACCTTTGCCTCAACGAGCTTGATTACTGGCCTCCACAAGATCGGGATGTCAACCAGAGAAGCTTGTCACTGCCTGCGGCCGGTTTACTTGCACAGTGCCTTACACTGAGGAAGCTCTTCATTCACGGGACGGCGCACGAGCATTTTATGAATTTTCTGCTGAGGATTTCGAATCTTAGGGATGTACAGCTGAGAGAAGATTACTATCCGGCACCCGAAAACGATATGAGTACAGAGATGAGAGTGGATTCATGCAGTCGCTTTGAAGACGCACTGAACCGGCGGTACATACTAGATTGAGGTACATGGTTCGTCATGCTTTTTGGCCATGAAGAGCATGATCACAGGGAAGTCCTGAAAGTCTTTCCGGGACCATTTTTGTTGTATATTTTGCTCAATTTTGTCTGATTTCCACAGTGTTCGCTTACCGAATGAAATATGCTGATCGTGCTTTTTTGACAACTGATGGGAAATTTCTCTTGATGTGGTGGAGCAAAGTAAGTATGGTTCGATATTAGGACATTCACATTAACCATTTTAATGTCTTGTTGCTCAAAATTTACAACAAATGTAGCGAGCACTAGCAGCTAGATAGACAACAGAGAGAATACTTGTTTTTTCTATGCGGCTGCCTTGGCACGGAGAAAGACACAAGCTTGGTCATCCTGGTGATCCTGCCAAAGAATCTGAAATTATGAAAAGGGAGGTGAGCTCGTAACGAAGCTGAGAGATCGAATGGATTCATCCACTAACTGGAATTACACGGATCAGAGTCCCATTTGGTATCTTGTGCTGGTGCAATTACATGTATGCTGTAGCTGCTGAACAGGATCGTCTTCTTCTCTTGTCCCTTGTGCAGCTCTCCTTGGGGTTTCTTTCCACTTCCTACTAATGGGCTTGGATAGACCTTCATTCCTTGACTTCTCCTGCTCCTCCCTCGCATTTCCCTTCGTTCTTTGGTTTAAAAGAGCTGGGCTTGGAGAATTCGACAAGATATTCGGCCACGGTGATGGCCTTGGAAATATCTTAAACACCTCGTCCTCGGGGTACGTCTCTTGCCCACGGCTACAAGCCATTCATGAAAGCAAAGGGAACTTTGCTATCCCCAAGATCGGGGACCTCCTGCCTAAGTTCAGTGAACTCCTTGACGTACTCTCGAGCCGTTCCTGTTTGTGTGAGCTCATGAAGCTTGCCAGGGGCCTCGTCCTTGGCGAGCTCAGGGAAGAATCGTTCCCGAAATTGTTTCGTGATTAAGAATCGTTCCCGAAATTGTTTCGTGATTAAGAATCGTTCCCGAAATTGCTAATCACGAGTGTTGATGGGATTGGCACCTTGCTTCATCTCATTGCAATGGCACCACAGCATAGCAACATCGAAGCGGTTGTTACTTGGGTGACGTTGTCTTGGATGTCGATGGCGCCAAAGTATTGCTTTGTACACCAAATGAAGTTGCGCACCTCCCTAGTGAACTGGTTGCCCTTGAACTCCTTGGGCCTCAACCTTGGCACGTCCCCCTTGAGTATACCTTGGCGTGTTCACCTTGAGTGTTGCTTGCTTGAACGTATCCCATACCGTTCACAATGAGTGCCTACACAAGGCTAGTTCAGTTTTGAGTTCTTGAGCTTCTAAGTTCAATGCCTCGGGCTTCATTTTTCTCTTTCAAGGGGACCGTGCCTCGATTCATCACACTGAAGAACTCATCCCGGTACCCGAGAACTCAACCCGGAGGGTCTCTTTCATATCGTCAACCTGCTCCTTCATTTCTTCAAACTCATCCCTCGTTTCAGTTACGGGCACCATCACCTCGTTAAGCTTTTCCTCAGGCAAACATGAAATCTTTGAAACTAGCCCTTTTACCCTTTTCGTGGTTTGAAGCCTTGGCATTGTGTATTCTTTATAAAAGGCGAATGACTAGTTTGCACTGTGCACTCTAAGCAACTGCGTGACTTTGACAAGTACCAGCCAATGCCAAATCGCTTTACGAAGTCTGGGGGATTATCTCTGGATCTTGCTTTGGCCTCTGTGGGACTGAGATTCCCCAATAGGAAAACCACTTCTCATTCACTGTCCAGGCCTCTTGGAATTGCAATGTTTAGGCCTCTGGTCCTGGTCCACGCACGTCTATGTGCAAATTGCAATGTCGTCGAACGGCCCAAGATCTTTTTGCTCGGGAAGTTTTAGGAGGATGTTAAATCCTGTCCAGGCTGTATAGGAATTCCTCGGGGATTTCGTTAGGAAGGACTAAGGACGCTCCATTTTACACAACCATACATGCCGATGGCGACTTTTCGAGAAGAAATGAGACTCCATCTTCATTGTTTTGTGATTAACTTATTACACCATATGTTTGTGCGTGCGCTAGAGACAAATAAGCTGGCTGGGTGCTAAGAATCATTGTCCTTTTTCAAACATTTAGGACTTCATCACGAAAAGAATAAACTTGCAAAGTAATTTCCCTTTGTAATATTCCATCTTAATACATGTAATTAAGATGCATAAAAACAAGTATAGGATGGCAAGCTACTCAAATAAAGCATCTCGACTTAATTAACCGCTGTAATTATGTGAATTTGAACACTATATAGCCGGATTCAGAATGAGATCCGATTAACCTACCACCATTCTGACCTGAAAATTTCAAATGATTGCGAGTGAAAGAGCCAAAGTGTTTAGTGAAGGCATCAAAGTTTTGCTAGCCGACATGGAATAGCTTCATTTCCATGTGACATGCCCTCTTTATTAGCCCTCCGGTGTCACAGACAAACGCATGATCATCTGTTCATTCAAGCCCCCCTCGAAGATGGTAGAGATGAGTTCTACAACAAAGTCTGCGAGAAGAAAAGACATCCCCGACCTGTGGATCTACTATTGTGCTCCTTGTGAATATAAAGCTCACATCAGTTGCATATGTCCTGAAGTCCCGCCATGTCTTCCTGAAGCATTGGCCCATGGAAATGTGGTGCTGTTGAAGGAGGTCCCTTCATTTAGTGCGTCTTCGATCATGTCTTTTCCTTACATGGTTTGCTCAGGGATGAGTTGCAGAAATCTGGCCCTCAACTAGGGGAGATTTCGGGTTCCAAGTTAGCTTGGTTACCAGAAGATGGCCCCGTTTAGTCCACCACCAAATGCAAGTATGAACTTAGCTGAAGAAGGCTGTAATGAGCAGGAGGCCGACATTTTCCCATCAAATCTTCCAGTTTTTAGTGCTCTGTTTCGGCTATTAAGTCTTGCATCCTGCTTCATCTCTTTCCATCTCTATGTTTGTGAAAATAGTCGTTATGAATGTGCCATCTCACTCTTGTCCTGTCCTTACTGTGAAATCAACTTGTCTCATTGGCCGACTGGTTCCATGAACTGTCTGATCATCTTGAGGAATTAGCATAGTGTTCTTCTATGTCTGCAGTGTTTTCACTGACGAGCACTATTCCTCGGATGATTAGTCCGATATTCATCTGTATGCCAAAGTGAGACAATATAATCGTGTGACGTTGGTAACTGTAGCATCCCTTGTTTGGATATATATATATATATATATATATATATATATACGTACAAAGTAGTATGCATAATTTGTCACTGTCAAAACCCAGGTCTTATGCATTTTGGGATCCCATTGTGATTGTCATGACGTTATAAGTCCTTTAAGTCTTGTCAGGTGAAGCTTGAGAACAATGTTACGCATCAACTCCTGCACTTATGATTGTATATTGTGGAGGCACAATGTTGAAATCTTGCGAGGAAACTGTGTAGTGTCAAACCCAGATGAAACTAGGTTCTCTGTGCAGGGGGCAAGGTAAGCGCTTGGCCTGATGAAAGGATCAAGCAGACAATATCGGCTAACTAGTAAGGATTGTGCTCAAATGGGGAACTCATCTGTGTAACCTAAAAAAGAAATGAAAAGAAATATGTAAACTAATGTCTTTCGCAACCGGGTTAGAAGAGGCTCACTGCATTCGTTATAACTTATCTGGACAGAGCAGATCAAAGAAAACCCAGTAAGCTACTAATGATTCTTCCATCAGATGCATCTGGTTATTGTTGTTCCTCCTTGTTGAAGAGTCATGGAACACAAGTTGCTTGGAGTAACACATCTTGAATCCATTCAGTCAGGACTTGACAGATCTCATTCGGGAAAATTCAGCCCAACTGGCCATCGGCGGGCGCAGTGCATATGGTATTCAAAGTATATGACACTCATCAAACCCAGATTGGTCCCAATGCTAAGAGGAATTGCTTGGAATTAGACTTTCCTCCAAGCATTGGTCACAATGTCTCCAATGATTTAGGATGAGTTTTTAGCTAATCAATCCATGGTCAAGCAGTGTTGGTCATGTAAGAAGCAAAGTAAGCGTATTATATATTTATACGTATAGGCCTAAAGCAATTGTAGCATTTGATAAGATGAATCCAGCTGAGAGTATGAATTTGCGCCAGATGATGCCTAGATCAACTCGCTAATGGAGGAACTTTCAAGTCAAAAATAGTCCTTTTGTCCTTGTAACACGTTTAACCAAGAACAAATATAGACTGTATGGTCTTATTTTAATTGACAGTTGCGTTGACGTCTGGAAAAAAATGACATCCAATTTTGCTAGTGAAAATAAAAGGACGCACGATGTATATTCGGGTGGGAGGAAGCTGCTGGAAATTTCCTGGCATCATTCTTGTAGCTAAACATTGCCTAAGAAAGATGTGAATGCATTGAACTAATACCACCGTTTGCTCGCATCGGGAAGAGAGAACTTTGAACAAGCCATCCAAGCTAAGTTTAAGAGATAAGTAGTCACATATTTTCACATTTGTGCGTTTCAAGCACTAATTCTCTTTCATAGTCGAGACGATACAACTCTCTTTTCATGCGCGATTTTTCTTGTATCTTGACCCTACTCAAATATTTAATGTCGCACTAACTTGATGTTTCCCCAGTTTTAACTCCACTGAACATTTGACACCGAAATTAGAGTTTGGAAATTCTCCGGTTTTGTATTAGCTAGCGACGACTTTATGTACATCTCACAGAGAAGAGACACAATGTTTGCCAAGCAAATCGACCTTGACTTGTTCACCACCCTGGAACAACTTCGTTACCAGGTTGTGGCCATTCACTTCCTTTGAAGTTCATATGAAAATCAAATTTTGAAATTGATATTACTTGAATCAAATTGCTCTTGAAAGCTCGTTAGCCCTCATTTAAGCAGCTTAATCGATTCAAGTGGCTCAAGTATTAAAATCAAGTTAATCTCAATGTATTCAATACTTGATTAATGTGACCCATTAGACAATTAAGTAGTTAAAGCTATTTTTATGATAAGCTAGGATCCAAGCACACGTCGGGCACAAAAATATCAGGTGGTGAAGTTACAAGGTATTAGCTTAGTATGTTTCCATGGATTACAGATAAATTTATTACTTTACGAGGGAAAATTTGGAGAGAGAGAGAGAGAGAGAGAGAGAGAGAGAGAGAGAGAGAGAGAGAGAAATGTCTAATAACTTCTTTAACTCGTTAGGTATAACAATATCATTTCATGAAGTGAGTATCTGATCTTTTTTCCTTAATTCAGAAGCACGAGCTTGGAGACCTACCTACTTGGAAGCCCATGAAACATCTTCTGAGTCTCATGAACCAATTGAGTCTAAGTTTTTGCCATGTGCAGGTGGCCCTAAGGAAGAGCAATCTGCACATAATCAATAGAACTAATATTAGCCTCTTCTGAGTCTCATGAATTAATTGAGTCTAAGTTTTTGCCATGTACAGGTGGCCCTAAGGAAGAGCAATCTGCACATAATCAATAGAACTAATATTAGCCTAACTATTATCTTTCTGTTAGTTAAAATATAATTAATTTTGAAGGGAAAATTGGAGAAATAATAGACGCGAGAAAATCATTGTACATCGGTTTTTTTTTTTGAAGCAAAACCGCAAAATGGAGGTTGAAGCATTATCGGATCATGTGTTTTGCCTTTTCGTTTGTGCTTAGTCTTAAATACAAAAAATAAAGGGAAAATTTTACATGGGGGTATAGATTTCATTGAAAATGTTCAATTTATAAGTAAAATTCACAGCCAATTATTGTAATTAATAAAAAGATATATGACAATATTCATAAGAAAATTGAAGATGATTTAACATGCACAAGTGTTTAAAGCTAAAGCAAGTTTGAGCATGCAGAGTACTCACAAAGCCGAGATCAAGCTCAAGCTTGAGAATCAAATTTATCATAGGCTAATGTCACATCTTGATTCCTAAGTGCAAATTTGGGCAATAGATTTGGTCAAATTAGCTTAGCTTGATTGTACCCTCATATTCTAAAAAAAGTGATTATATGTTTTCGGAAATAAATATGACCTTATCCATTTGATTGAATCTAATCATGCATTCAAAGTACCACTATTTTCTTCGCATGTGTCTTGACTTGCGAGGTCGCAAAACCTAATTGGACCGATGCTAAGTCCACTAAACGATAAGATTTGATCAGGTTAAAAAAAAATAAAGAAGGGACTTTCTCCCTTCTAAACACCCACAAAAAAAAGTAATTAAACGCAAAAATCGAGATCAAAGGTCACATCTGATAAGCACTAGAAATAATGTCGCATTAAGAGGAAAGCAAGCATTCGTACCGAATCTTCGTCAAAAAAAAGAAGAAAAGGCATCCCTACTTAATTATTAAAAAACGTTTACACTTTCGACTCTCCCGGCAAATTGCAATTTTCATAATTCGATTGGAATATCCTCTTTTTTTTTTTTTTTTTTTTAATTAAAAACTCATCCATTCATCATAATCAAAATGAGAAAGAATACTAAAACGCTACCAAGCAATGAAATTTTCAAAAGTGCTGAAAAACAAAACAAAGCCTAAAAATTAAAAGAATATAGCTTGCAGTTATAAGCATGCTCTAACACCAAAAAACAATCGGCGGCCAATCATAAAAACTATCAGTAATAGGCATATGTTGAGATTTTTGCATCCAAAAACTCGTCTTGATTATGATGCTTATATTTAATGATGATGTGGCACGATCTCACTAAATGTATGAACAAGTTGAGTATCTCGGCTGCTTTGGGTGGTTCTACATCTCCATAAGCATGAAATTGAAGAGACAAGCTTAAAAAACCAATAACTATAGTAAATAACGCTTGATTTCGTCATGCAGAAGTTGCTAATCATCTACAAATGTTCCTAAGTATCAAGATATTAAGTAATTAACTAGACTAATTAACATTTTCCGCAATAAATGGGGTTAACTGCTTGATGGTTTTTAACTTTGGCGAGTGACTGGGGAGCTGATGCGCAGCTGACGTTGAAACCGACGTGGCACTATCCTTGTCTCACGTGGTGTTGATGTTGAACTACTCATTGGGTGACATGTGGCACTGATGATCAACACAAAGCAGGCAAGGTGATGGCACGCGAAACAAAGCTGAGATTGCAGGTCGTTTGTGCTTCGAAGCGCAGTCGACGTCTCGATTGCCGGCGGATGGAGATTCGCTTGGGAACGCATGCTTGGCGGGGCTAGGTAAACAGGACGTGGTCGATGATGTTAACTAGCTCGTTTCTAAATTTGGTGGCCGACCCGTTGCTACTGCGGTCAAGGGTCATTCGCGTCGTGAACAGAGCATGATCGGTTCGTGGTGGGGGTCGAAGCACCTTTTGGGTGACCTGGGCACGGCTATGTATTTTCCTCTTCGGCTCAAACCTAGGCTCGAGAATCAATCCTATTGTACCATAGGCTGATCCACATCTTGATTTCCGAGTGCAATTTGAGCAATAAATTTCGCCAAATTAACTCAGCTTGATTGGAGTTTAAAAGCACCGATCTAATGAATGGTTGACTTTTCTACTTTCCGTCTCTCCTGATTTCCTCTATCAGTCGTCTTTAGGTTTGAGCTACTCTCACCCTCCCCCCTCTCTCTTGTTGATTTTGTTTGTGTTTTCGTTTCATATTTTTTTTCGATTTAGATCTAGGAGTTTTTTTCTCCCGATTGAATTTTAGATCTAACAAGTTGAACTCTCTTATGTAATTCTACGTCTAAGAACTATCATCTCTTGATTATATCTGAAAATTTGATAGTTTTAGTTCCGGGAATTTGATGCCTCAGTGCTCAGTTCGTGTATAAATCCTCTACATTCAGCTTCACTAGTGATCACAGAAGCGTCTTGCTGAATTTGTTGTCCCATATGTCAAATCTGTGTTCGTTCAATTTGTTTTGATTGTCTCCCTACGGTGATGATGCAAAGGAAGCCGAAGTGCGCACCAATAACAAGTAACACCCTATTTCCTAGATAATAAATTTTTGACGTGTGCTCATGACTAATGAATATACGAAATGCGATGATCGGCTGCTAATTATTTTGCTTGATAAATCCATTTATATAGAATGAGCATGTGCCCAACCTACTGATGCCATGTTGATGCTTCTTGTTATCTAGATTTGACTTTGTTTTGTAGTATTATGGGTTTTGTTGTACTTCATTATTCCTTGTTATGAATTTTATGTATTTCTCATATGTCCTTTTTGAGCAATGAATACGATTTTCTTTCGAAAAAAATTCACATATTCAAAAACAAAAGTGATTAATAATTCCCCAAGACGAACCTCGTCCAATTAACCTGATCATCCGGAGCTTTGTATTCACTAGTGACGTCATATATGACATGATTTCACTGACTTTATGAACAAATTAAGTATTTTGGTTGCATTAGCATTAGGTGATTCTACAGTTAAAATGGACATAAAATACAAGGGATAGAAATCGGCGACTTAAAATTAGAGTCGTATGAAGATTACTACTAACATCAGATGCATCGAACACCTTCATTGTGCAGAAGCTCTTAATCATGTATAAATGTTAATAAATATCAACATATCAAGTAATTAGTTATGGTGATTTTAATATTTTCTCAATGTTATATTAACTTTTCATACTCGAAAAGTAATTCTGTAACGATCCTAAAAGGAAAAATAACTTTTCAACATACAGGGAATTAGTACATTTATCCACATGGTTAATAACTTCTTTTTTACTAAATTGTAAGTGTAAAAATATATACTTATAATATATTTTCATTAGTTTCTTCTCTTTTTGGGAATAACTGAAATTTTCTTTTCCTTGTGACCTGTAAAATTCCAAGAGACAACCTAAAGTTTTAATATACCGGAAATTAACAATTTGTACGCTTGATTAGTAAAGTATCACATGGATTATAAATTTCCATGTAAAATTATACCAAGTAACTTTTTCAACGTGCTTACTAAATTTCATAAGAACATAAGTGCTTTTTGATCAGTAGCTAATAAATTTTACGTGCTTAAGTAATTTTCGAAATTTTATTAGTATATCGTAACTTTTCGTGTAGCCCACTTAGAAAGTCACTTGTGACTGGCAAAACCAGTAATTATTATTATTATTATTATTATTATTATTATTATTATTATTTTTGGGCCTATTATGATTTGTCGATGCATATTCTCTCACTAAAATGCTATGCGTTTGCTACCCATCTTGTGGATAGATTAGAGAGCAACTGCAAGAATTATAGTCAGCTGCCCACAATAAAAACAGCCAGTGTCTTGTCAATTTCGACTCAACCTTGTTGGACAATTCCCTAAAGACCCTTGGCTCTTGTGAAGTCGATATTTGTCCATTCAAAGAAAATCTTTGGAGTTGCTAACTCACTATTGCAAAACCTTTTCGATTATTTTTCAGATTTCAAAATAGTATAAAATGATTTTCTCAAAAATATTTTTTAGAAATGTAATTTTTTTTTTTCTGGAAATAAACATAACCAGGCAAACATTCACCTAGTTACAGCAGCACAAGCCACTTCATGACAGTCGAAATGAGAGAGATTTTGAGTTAAGTGTACAATTCTTGTTGAAAATTTCGGTTTGGAACCGAACTGGACCAGAAAAAAGAGCAGTTATTTTTCGGTTATCCGAATCGAAAACTAAATCGAACCAAAAAAACATAAACTTTCAGTTCGATTCGGTTTTGATTTTGATTGTGGTTCGATTCTAACACGTCTATTAAAAAGTATTGAGTCCTCTTTTACTCATTAGCTTAGTTGCGCAAGAAAATGCCTACGCCATTAATTTTGGGGGATGAAGATGATTAATTGAGCATATGCGAGAGAGCGTGGGGACAACTCCTGGTTTTGCGTCGCTGTAAGTAAGCTTTAATCTCGGAAAGTGCCACCACCGACGCGAAAACGACCCCAAGTGGAGACGTCCCGTCCCTCTAAGCTTGTCACGATAATTGAATGCGATATCTAGTAACTTGAAGGACAGAGATGCTACTGAGTCATAATTTTTCTCAATCTCCAACTGGCAACCCGATTTCTTGATCGGCGGATTACGATTTCCAGATTGCTAAAATCGTGAAATTTTTTTCAGGGTAATTTGTAAGATTCATGACCAAAAATAGTAAATACCATGTACTTTAAAATTGGTTCGCTACAACCATTATCATTTTTACAATTTACACTTCCAGTTATTTGCCCCACACGAAATTATCCACCAGCTGTGCTCACTATTTGAAAATGATGTTACGAAATCGCACATTGATTCCAGAAAAATAACGCTTGCAAACAATTCACCAGGCAGAATATAATAATAAAAGAACAAAATAAGATGAACACGCCAGAAAATTTATTAACGAAGTTCATCCAAACTTGGGCTACGTCTCCGCGCAGAGGCACTCTGCGAATCCACTAGACTTCGAAAAAAGTTGGAATGCAACGATGATCTTCTCTCAAGATCAGGGCACAAAAAGATTGAGAAACCCCCCTAAAGAAAAAAACTCACTTTTTTCTTCTCTCTTTTTCTTGCTTCTCTATTTTCTTTTTCAGCATCTTGACGGCTAGCATCTTGCCATCACTAATATAAATGTTTCACTTTTAACCTAAAAGCAAATCTAATAGAAAAGACAAAAAAGCCCATAAAAATAAATATTTGGCTTCATCTATAACAATCTCCCACTTGAAGACAAATATACCCAAGCACCAAGCAACTTTGCATCCATCTTCTTCAAAAAACTAGTAGTTGAAAAACTTGAGCCTCTGCGATACTCCTCATCAATCAACATGGAGTAATACCAATGGTAGTAGTACATAAAATATGCTTCTCTGTGTCTACTACCTTGGTCAACATGTCAGTTAGATTCTTCGAGCCATCAATCTTTTGTAGCTTTAACTCATTATCTTTTAATGCTGACATGATAAACTGATAACATTTCTTAATATGTCTAGTCCTTGAGTAATAAGCTGCATTCTTAGCTAAGTGCATTGCACTTTGACTATCACTCCACAGTGTACTGACTGGCTGTATTCGATATAGCTCATCCATATAATCTTGTAACCACATGATTTCCTTGGAGGCTTTTGTGATCGCCACGTATTCTGCCTCTGTCGTCGATAAAACCACTACTTTTTGTAGCTGAGATACCCAACTCACTGCTGTACCTGCAACTGTAAAAACATATCCAGTGGTACTCTTACCACTACCTCGATCACCCGAATGATCTGCATCTACATAACCCTACAACTCTAGAGATGTACCACCATAACAAAGTGAGTAATTGGAAGTACCTGCTAGATATCTCAATATCCATTTCACTACATTCCAATGCTCTCTACATGGGTTCTGCATATATCGACTCACAACTTCCACTGCCTGTGCAATGTCTGGTCTTGTGCTCACCATGGCATACATCAAACTCCCAACTGCTGATGCATATGGAACTACCGCAATCTTATCTTTCAAAGCCCGAGTGCTTGGACACATATCCTTAGAAAGTTTGAAGTGACTTGCTAGAGGAGTTGCAACCGGTTTTGCCTTGTCCATGTTAAATTTCTTTAACACATTTTTCACATAGTCTTCCTATGACAATCATAATTTCTTATTTTTTCTGTTCCTGATGATTTTCATGCCTAAAAATATTCTTGGCCTCTCCCAAGTCTTTCATAGCAAATTGTGATGATAACATCTTCTTTACTTCTACGATTCTCTTCATATTGGAACTAGCCACCAGTATGTCATCCACGTATAAAGAGAGATACACAATGTCACCATCATCATACTTGCGAAAATAAACACAGTGATCAGACTCACAGTGTGCAAATCTTTTTTCTTTCATGAAACCATCAAATTTTAGGTACCATTGCCACTGAGCTTGTTTCAAGCCATACAAGCTTTTCTTCAAGCGACATACCATGTGCTCCTTATCTTTGACTTCAAAACCTTTAGGTTGTGCCATATATAGTTCTTCATCTAAGTCACCGTATAAAAACGTTGTTTTTACGTCTAACTACTCAAGATGAAGATCCTCCACTGCAACTATACTCAGCAGAACTCTAATTGATGTCATTTTCACCACAGGTGAAAATATCTCAGAGTAGTCGATCCCTTCTTTTTGAGAAAAGCCCTTGACTACAAGTCTCGCTTTGTATCTAATACTACCATCTGGTTCATTCTTAATCCTGTACACCCATTTGTTTAATAAAGCTTTTTTACCTGTGGGCAACTTGGTCAACTCCCAAGTTTTGTTCTGAAGTAACAAGCCCATCTCGTCTTTCATAGCACACTCCCACTGCAAGTGAGACGTGTCTACCTTTGCCTCATCGTAAGTCTCCGGTTCCCCTGAATTTGTATATAAGACATGACTCAGAATAATATTAGCTGATGGATTAAAAATTATCTTTGGCTTTCTCACACGTGTAGACCTCCTCAATACAGGTACTTCAGGGTCATTAGTTTGCTCCGAATCACTGCGTTCCTCTTGAACTACATCTTCACTGATAATAGGCTCATCTTGAACCTCTCTTTCAAGTGCACTTTGATCTACTGGAAATATCTTCACGGGCCTTGTGTCTAATTCAACATATTCTGGTTCTACTACCTTCTCATGCTCTGTCTGACGATCCTTGTACATCTTTTCTTCATGAAATACCACATTCTGATTGCAGATGACTTTGTTATTCTTATAATCCAAAGCCTATAGCCATACTTGTCGCCACCGTATCCGATAAAGACGCACTTCTGGGACTATCTTATTCTCCCTGTCAATCAAAGCATATGCAATACAACCAAACACCTTTAGATGTGAATAATTAATCTTTTTGCATGACTACCGCTCTTGTGGTATTTCTCCATCCAAGGCACTAGATGGACTTTTGTTGATAAGATAAACAGCTGCATCAACTGTGGCAGCCCATAAGTGTAGCGGGAGATCCGCGTGTAGCCTCATGCATTTTGCACATTCTAGAATAGTCCTATTCATTCTTTCAGTTACACTGTTCTCTTGAGGAGTTCTAGGAACAGTTTTTAACCCGTGTTTGCCTTCTCGACTCAAATATTCTACAAATTCCTTACTCATGTATTCACCACCATTATCAGACTTCAGAGCTTTAATCTAATAACCTGTCTCTTTTTCTACCATGGTATTTCACATTCTGAACATCCCGAATACTTCTGATTTTTCTCTAAGAGCATAGACCCAAGTCTTCCTTATTACATCATCAATGAATGTGACAAAATATCTCTTACCGCCATAAGAGAGTTCTTGAGCAGGTCCCTATACATCAGTATGAACCAACTCTAGCTTCTGACCTTTATTTTGTCGCCCATTCAATTGAAAACTAACAATCTTCTGTTTTCCATAAATGCAACTCTCACAAAAATCTAACTCAACTTTTTGTAAACCCGGAAGTAATTTCTTCGAGTGTAATTGCTTTACACATTTTTCACCAAGATGTCCCAAACGATAACGTCAAAGAGTAGACAAATTACCTGTAGCCATTGTAGTTGCAACCATATCACTAATATTGTCTCCTTGGAGAAAGTAAAGTGTACCTGTACACTTTCCATTTGCTACTACTCTTGCCCTTGAGGTTATCTTCCACCCTCCGCATCCAAAGGTTATTACCAAACCTTCTTCATCAAGTTTACTGATTGAAATCAGATTTTTCTTTAATTCCGGAATATGCCTAATTTCACACAAAACTAGATGTCCTCCACCTGAGATGTTCACAATCACAATTCCTTTCCTAGCAATGGGACACATGTGGCCGTTTCCCACAACCACTTGTCGGAAATCTCCACTGACATAATCATCAAATATGTCTCGAGGTGCAATGAAAAGAAGCAACAGAATCAATAAACCATTTATCTGTTGTCAAGTTAAATCCCGCAGACAAACACAAGTTATCTAGCAAAGATTCATCGCTAACTATATTGGCTCCTTCATTCTCATCTTGCTGCTTCTTTTTGTAGGCTTCACACCGAAACCTTTGGTGTCCGGTTTTGTGACAAAACCAACACTCATCTTTTGCAACCTGTCTCTTACCCCTTGATTGTGATCTGCCACGCCTGCTGAATTTTCCTCTACTTTTACTTCTTCCATGGTTCTCCACTGCGAGTGTCGTTGAAGATGTAGATGCAGAAAAATTATCTCCACCTGAGACTTTCCTTCGCATCTCTTCATCCATGATACTAGTCACAGCATCATCAAGAGTTAAATCATCCTTCATGGTGCTCGAAATTTCCTGCACTGTGGTATTGTAGCTTTATGGAAGAGAACATAAAAATAATAAAGCTTGAAACTTCATGTGACATCCCAGATTTTCAACCCTGTTTTCTACTGAATAAATCGGGCATTTCATTGACATGTCTATAAGGCTGTTCTCAGAGCTGATCACTCTCGAGATAACTAGACTATCTGGGGAAGCCATTAAGGATTTTAAGGCAAATAAACTTAAGAATTCGACCAAGAATCGGCTTCTCGACCGTGTTAATCTTTAGAGGCCATTACGGCATAGTATAAAATCGATTTGAAATCAGAGATAGGTTGGTTCGACTGAGATGTGTGGCTAATCGTGGGTGACACCACTAAATTGGAAAATTCTCGTCGAACGGCACTAGATTGATTTTCTTATTGTTTTGGTACCCTGTGTCCGTATTGGAATCCTCGAGATTTTCACGACAACCGAGAGTCGCCAATGAGTCGAGTGGGTTCATAGTGGCTCGAAGAAAATTGACCATGGGTCATTTGCACTAAAAATATCTAAAAGTTGATCGGTAGCCTAGGTCACGCTAAAAACGCGCTGAATGGAAATTAACCGCGAATTCAAGTCCGATTTCAGAAATTGAAGTTTTTGTCATGTCACAATAAATTCTAGAAGTGTCGAATCAGTCTCAGAAGATTTTTCTAACGCCTGAGACTTTTTGGGAAAAAGTCGAAATAGGACCGTTTTTGTACAGAGAGAGCCGGGAATTGTTTTTGATCACAAATTTAGGAAGCATGATCGATATATGGGTGAGGAAAAATATCGATTTGATCGATGGAGGGTTAATTGAATTTATTGATGCCGATTCATGACAAAACAAGTATGAATAAAAGTTCAATTGAAGCCAAAACCCCTCAATTTCGTAACTCCCCCTTGGCCTATGGTCTTTGGACCATTTCAAGGTTGTAAAGTGAAGGTCTTGGTGGCTGAATGACAGCCAAGGAAACCTAGCTTGGTGGACAAGCTCAGTGAGACAAAATTGTGGAAATTAAGCTTGGTAAGCCCCTTTGTTCCCCCTCTCTTCCTCACTAAGCAACCAACCAGCATTTCCCTCCTCCTTAATCCATTTTTGCACACCATCAGCCAGCAAGAAGCAACAACGTCGCTGGAGATAGCCGGAGAAGCCGCACGCTGTCGCATGCCACGCCGTCGTCGTCCGTGCACGCCACCGCCCGCGCGCACCGCCGCCCATGCCGTCTGCCCTTCTCGCCCCCTCACGCAAATCTAGCAGCTATTTCAGGTCTGGTGGAGCTCAATTGGAGCTGTCCCGGTCTCGTTCGACCCCCGTGAGTGTCTGTTAAGGCCCGGTTTGGCCTATTCACCCTTTCTAGATCAATTCCCGCTTTCAACCGAACTATTTGGCCTCTATTTCAGTCACTTCCAGATCAGAACATAGTGGGTATTCCAGCGACTTGGAGGCCCGTTTTGAGGTGTTTTTGGACCTCGGTTCCTAGGCCCGCTTTGGAGAAAAGTGACCCTCGTTGCGTTCCCGATGATTTGATCTAAGCGGATCTTGAATCAAGTGAGTTTTGCTCACTAATCCTTGCTTAGTATGTTAATGATGCTTAGGGGTTTGATTAGATTTAATTAAGTGCAATTAGGTTGTCACGACCCGAACTTTTGGCACATGCGTATCCCTCAATGGTCCATATAAATTTGAAACATCCCAGGAACTGTTGCCGACCCATTCATTAAGTTGCGCATGCGGAAACGTAAAACAATCTCCATACAACAAAGCAGTGGGATAGAAGATAGGATAATATTTTTACAAGTTGCATATGTTTTACAAACCACACATATTTCTACTGTAGCAGTTATGAACAGAAGAGTCTAACACAATATGGTATTTTTCAAAATGAAGAGCTTCTAAGCTATCTATGCTCTGAGCTCCTCGTCCATGCGGCCAAGTCTCTACCTACGACCCTGCCAGACTTTTCAATAGACTAGGGTGAGTGGTCACCCACTATCTAGATTAGACGGCAGTCCCGTCCGTATCAGGCAGAGGCTACTAAGGCATCCACACTCCATTGCATGTAGTCCTCTGCTCCTTGCCTGTCCATCCTCCATCTAGGAACCTGAAAAATTTTAGCCCACTACCGGGTGAGATCACATCTCAGCAAGTTCAATCCCTAAATCTTGATTAGGAGAAGGGTACGCTCTACATGCAATCTATTCACACTTCTCACAACTCCCTTTTTCAATAGTATTGTCCTGCACATTAGTCTCAATCCAATCAAATCATACATAAATGCATCGAGGTTGAGCATCATGATAGTATTCTCACAAATGAATTCTCAAGAATGTAAATATTTACACAATTATACGGACCACACTTAATGCAATAGATAACAGTCTTCTGGCATAACCGGGCACCGTCTCGCACCATCGAGCACGGCAACGTCTACATTTAGACGGCGTTCTGATTAGGAGCATCGGTCCAGCATCCACTACAACCAGCATCCGTTGACTTGGGGCATTCCTGAAGGAGCATCGTCCGGCCCCAAAGGCTCGTGACGGATCCTCATGTCGTGTATGCATTCACTCAATGTCACAGTTCAATACTCAATTGCACATTTCATTCATAGCATCAATTAAACAATTTTCCAACAAGAAACACCTCAAAACAGCTATAAACCTCTACTAACCCGAATTGGCAGAAACTGCCTCGTTGCGCACTTTCGGGTTTAAGGTCATAAACCAACTCTTATGAATTCAAAAATTCTCAAACTTGAACACGTGCTAAAGGACAAGTAAAAAAACATATTTCATGAAGACACCAAGGCCCAAATCCTTCTGGATTCGGCACAGTAATTCACTCAATCTGGTACTAAAATCAGGTCCGTTTCCAGTGATTCTGTTTTCCGAAATAGACTCGGTTTGGGATCCGACACAGGTCCGTTTGGTTTGAAATTCGAGTATGTTCAACTAGAAGATATAAAAAACAACTTTCAAGAAGAACCCATTTTAAAAATTGAACCCGAAGCGTTAGTAACAACCCATAGAATCCTTATAGGTTGCAAATTCCAGTGCAGTCCGAGTTTCTATTTAAAGATAACGAAGCCAAAATCATTTCCCTTTAAATCTCCAAAAATCCTGAGAAAAATATATGTTATACTTGGAGATGTTTAAAACATTTATTTAAAAGTAATTCACTTCAAAATCACAACACATGTTAGTCTACAAAAATAATAAATCGTACACGTCTAGAAAACAGTTTTACAGAACATCCCTTATTTTTGGCCCAGGTGTCCTCTACGGTTCTTGTCTTGCTATTTTAACTAAAACTAAGCCTCAATATGGCTAATATAACCTTACTAAACTAACACCCAACCATATTTAACTTCACCTAACCTTTCTCAACTTGTTTCAACCCCTAAATAGAGGTACACAGCCCCTAATCCAATTTTAGGAAAACAACTCACCTATATAAACTAAAGGCAGCACTTGCTGATGGCCAGACAGCAACCCAGAGCCAGGTCTCGGGTTCTTTGGTGATGGGACTGAGCCGACACAGCAGAGGGGTGTGTTGCGGTGCGACAGCAACAGCAACACACGGATTTACGAAGTTTTCGAAAGAGAGAAACAAGCGTGGAGTTTGATCGACTAAGCTGCTCTCCTACTGGTGAGGGGGTTTTGTCGTCACTTGAACCCCAAGACCCCGAGATAAAAAACATGAGAGGCGGCTCGGTTGAGCTCCTGGTGGCCCGCCGGTTTGCTGTGCCAAAAACCGTACTCCTCTAATCCGATTTACTTGCTGATCGGTTCAGCAAAAATCGGAGGAAAAGAAGTAAAACAGAGGTGTTCGAACACTTGAAGGGGAAAGTGACATCAACTTTCACAGTCAAGGCAAGAAGAAGTAAAAAAAAAAAAAAAAAAGAAAGAAAGGAAAAAGAAGGGGGAAGCAACTGACGCCTGCTGCAGCTTCTATGTTTCACGCGCGGATGGAGGGGAAAAGAAAGGAGGAAAAAGTTAGGAATGTTCCTTCACACTTTCCACAAGGCTAAGGGGTCCTTTTTCCATGGAAATTTGCCCATCCATCACCATCAAGTGTCCCACTACTTTACACAAGTCTATCTCTTCCAAATGAGATTCAAATTGAGGTGAAATTCTAAGCCTTAGGCCTTCCTACGAAATTACTTCATTTCTAGAAGTCTTTCCTCTTTTCATTTTACCATCTTACCACTTTAGTTAATAGGGTCAAGTCCCCATTCAAGTTCTTATAGCTCCTTTCCAAATGTCCTATATTAAAGGTCCAAAACCTATTTAAAATGTAGCATTTCCCTTTATTCCTTTAATTTGCTACTCTTGCCCCTTTTCCGCTAATAATTTCCGTCGTCCATAAGCTTTGAAAAGATGCAACAACATTTCTAAAATTTGTCGTGACAAATGAGATTTCTCAATTTCTAAAATCAGAATAAATTTCACAGTTAAATTCAATCAAACGCGATTTCAGTGCGGCCTAAACTATTCGGTAGTTTTTGAGAAATTTCGGTACAATGGGCTCGTGGTCGATTATTTTCGAGCCACTATGTACATCTTCGACTCATTGGCGACTCTCGGTTGTCGTGAAAAATCTCGAGGTTTCAATTATGAGCACAGGGTACAAAAACGACACAAAAATCGATTTAGTGTCAATCGATGAGAATTTTGTAATTATATGGAATTACCCGTGCCTAATTATATATTTCTATCGAATCGACCTATTTCCGGTCTGTGATAGATTTTCGACTGTGCCGAAATGATCCTTGTACACTAACACGGTCGAGCAGTCGATTCCTAGTCAAATTCTCAAGCCTGTTGCATTAAAATTCCTTAATGGCTTCCCCAACTAATCTAGTTATCTCATGAGTGATTGGCTTAGAGAATAACACTATAGACACATCGCTGAAAAGCCCGATTTATTCAATTGAAAACAGAAGTAGAAAATCAGACTGCCACATAGGTGGATAGATTAGATTAGAATAATTAAATGAGGGATTTACCTATGTATGTTAGGCAAATGGTTAGTGTACTTAGTAAGTAGACATGCTCTATTATTTATTGAATGAGTCTCGGTAATTTTCCGGGCTCGTTTCGGCTTCCAATTAGGCATTACGGGCCTAAATTGGATTTATTGTAATTATTTAATAATTTTCGGAATTATTTAATTAATTATTTATTTTCTGGAAATTAGACTGGGATAGCTGACGACCCGAATTTTATGTTGAGTATGATGGTGTAATCTGTTTATTTATTTAAGCGTTGAATTGTGTTGAATTAAATTAATTATGATTTTAGGATTTTATTCCTAAGTTAATTAATTTTGGTAATTAATGGGAAAATTACCGGGCGTCGGTTTACAGCGCCAAAAATATGTAATGGGCTGTTGAAACTGGTGGGATGTTTAAAAATGTGAAATTATTATATTTTGGCTAAGGCTGGCCGTGTACCCACACACGTGTATTTTTATCGAGAATGGTAAAAACATGTAATTGATTTGAATGGTTGGGTGTGGTATACTATATCGACCCACGGGCGATATGACAGCTTAGATTGCAATCAGTATACTGGTATACTATATCATCCTACGGGCTCTGATATGTCAGCTTAGATTGCGAGCATTATATCTTATCAGCTTAGATTGCGAGCACTATTAGTGTACTATATCAACTTACGGGTTCTGATATGTCAGCTTGGATTGCAAACAGTACACTATATATCAACTTAGATTGTGAGCTATATTATTATCAGCTTATATTGAGCATTGTCGGTATACTATATCAGCCTAAGAGCGATATGGCAGGTTAGCAGATAGCAGTATACCCAATCATCTCAGAAGTGAGCTATACTATCTATTTATGAGCTTAGCAGTGAGCAGTCATGATATGAATGGACTTTATAGATAGTATGAGATTAGCGATGACATGTAATCGACTAGGTCGATTGATCAATGATTTGATCTGTTGTAGTAACTTGATTGATTTGGGTGCTTGTTTGAATTGTGCTGATGTGCTGGTGGGATTTGAGGCCAAGGTAAGCCCTCTGACCTATGTTGTGCTTAGGCAGCCCTTATGGCATATTGGTTTTCTAATCGGGTCTTAGGGAGTAGAACTTGCTGAGACATTGTCTCACTGGTCATTGAATAACTATTTTCAAGTCCTTATGTGGTGTTGGTGGAGGACCAGAAGCCCCGAGGTTTGGGGAAGGTGGAGATCGAAGATCGGTAAACATGTCTGACTATAGAGTCATATGACAGTTCTTTTTTGTTAAGCCGATAGTTTTGTAAACAAGCTGACAGTGTATATGTACCTGTTTGTTTATAAAAATGATTGTGTTGGTGTCGAAATTTGCGGCCCTACTTTCCTATCCCATTGTTTTGTTGTCTGGGGATTTTATATTAGCTTCCGCATGTGTATTATAAAAAGAAAGGGTCGGCGATGCGTCCTAAGACGTCGCTATGAATTGATTAGGTAAGAGATGGGTGCGTGCCCGAGGATCGAGACGTGACACTTCATATCTAAATTTATGCATGCGGATTCCAATTGACTCGTGACCTGCATGAAACTTTTAATATGCTCTGCCACAGAACCTCTATTAGATAACTTCATATTAACCAGTTTCTTTAGCAAAAAATACATGATTTGATGTGGACAGCTTCTCATAAATATTCGTTAGATATCCATGGCTTCTTTTGCAGATTTTGCTTTCGCGATGTGGTACCCTGTCTTTTTCGTCAACCCTAGACGAATCGCACCTAATGCCTTTCAATCAAGAATTTTCCATCCGGCTTCTGCTGTCGGATCCACTTCCGCCATCTCGGGTTTCCAACCCTCAAGTGATGCGTAGAGATCTTTTTGATAAAGATAATCGTCGATTTGTAGTTTCCACCATCCGAAATCCTGCCAATCGAATTTATCGATTCTGATTTTATCTTCTGCCATACTGTTTGCTTTCAATCGAACGTCACCAAAAAACCCTCGATGTTCTCGACTAGCCAACCCAGGCTCTGATACCAGTTGTTACGAAATCGCACGTCGATTCCAAAAAAATAATGCTCGCAAACAATTCACCAGGCAGAATATAATAATAAAAGAACAGAATCAGATGAACACGTCAGAAAATTTGTTAACAAAGTTCACCCAAACCTGGGCTACGTCTCTGCGCAGAGGCACTCTACGAATCCACTAGACTTCGAAAAAAGTTGGAATACAATGATGATATTCTATTAAGATCAGGGCATAAAGAGATTGAGAACCTCTATAAAGAAAAAAACTCACTTTTTTCTTCTCTCTTTTTCTTGTCTCTCTATTTTCCTTTTTAGCGTCTTGACGACTAGCGTCTTGCTATCGCTGATATAAATGTATCACTTTTAACCTAAAAGCAAATCTAATAGAAAAGACAAAAAAAAACCCCTAAAAACAAATATTTGGCTTCATCTATAATAATACACACGTACAAGTGTGTCTACATTTTAATCTACATAATACTTAGTGCATAAATACATTTGCTTAAAACACACATCACTTGATTCAACATCATATCCCTCAAAATTAATCCATAAGTAGATAATGCTTCTAAGAGAAAACATGTGCATTTATAAGAATCATACTCAAATTGGAATTAACTTCTCTGAAACCGTTGACCACATGGCTTGTCGGAGTCGTATGAAGTTTTGTCCCAACTCGCTCATGAAATGGTCATCTTCTTCTTTAATATGGGGATTTCTTTGCCAAATCTATCTTATGAACATTAAGAGAACAGTCATCGTTCATCTTAGCTTGCCCTAACACCGTCTCTTGCACTAATGTTCTCTCTCTCGTTGCTCGTGATGCCGTCTCTTTCCCAGTAAGATAAAACATGCCTGATTTATTGTCTAAAACCATAAATTTCTTCATCAAAATGGTCGTCGTATAAGGTTGAATTTTAATTTGAACATGATGGTGTGAATCGTAGTTGAAGACGCCAATGTGGGGATGTGTTGACGGGATGCACATGCACGGTACATAAACGACCATGCATAGCACATGCACGATACATGCACGTGTTGTGCACGATACATGCACGACCGGCTGTGCTCACTATTTGAAATACACACATACAAGCGTGTCTGCATTTTAATCTACAGAATACTTGGTGCATAAATACATTTGCTTAAAACACACATCGCTTGTTCAACATCATATCCTTCAAAGTTACTCCATAAGTAGATAATGCTTCTAAAAGAAAACATGTGCATTTATAATAATCATACTCAAATTGGAATTAACTTCTCTGATGAAGTTTTGTCTCAACTCGCTCATGAAATGGTCAGCTTCTTCTTTAATATGGGGATTTCTTTGCCAAATCTATCTTATGAACATTAAGAGAACAGTCATCGTTTGTCTTGTAGCTAAACATTGCCTAAAAAAGATGTGAATGCATTGAACTAATACCATTGTCTGCTCGCATCGAGAAGAGAGAACTTTGAACAAGCCTTCCAAGCTAAGTTTAAGAGATAAGTAGTCACTATTTGCACATTTGTGCGTTTCAAGCATTAATTCTCTTTCATAGTTGAGTATCATTACCTTTTGGCTATAAAACGGAAGCCCATCTGAGATCTTTCACTTCGTGCTCTGACTCTTGCCTTTGCCCCTCATATTACTCCTTCACTAAGCCAATTGCCACAAAAATGAATGCCGGGAAATTTCTTGCGGTTTCATTACTTGCTCTTTTCTTTGTTGTGGGGTGCAACTCAGATGATGGGTTGAAAAAGGGCTTCTACGACACGAGTTGCCCTGAAGCTGAAAAGATCGTGAGGGAGATCACCTGGAGCAAATCTGAAGCTGACAGTACGTTGGGTGCGAAGCTTCTGAGGCTTCACTTCCACGACTATTTTGTGCTGGTAACGAATCCCAATATCCCGTAGATTCTAATTTCTCTCATTCCCATTAAGGATTGATGATATTGTGGTAATAATCATATCTTAGGGTTGCGATGGGTCTATACTGCTGGACTCTGTGGGGATGAATCAGTCCGAGAAGACCGACGTCCCAAATCTCATGGTCGGTGGCTTTGATGTCATTGATGACATAAAGAAAGCAGTGGAGGAAGTTTTCCCTGACACTATGTCTTGTGCGATATTATTTCTCTAGCCGCTCGCGATGCCATCTCTTTTCCGGTAAAATAAAAGCTGCTTGATTGGTTGTCTAAAATATAATTTTCTTCACCTAAAATGGTCATCATATGAAGTTAAACGTGTGGTGTAAATTGTAGTTTAAGAAGCCAACGTGGGATGTACTGACTGGAAGAAGAGATGGCAACATTTCGTTAGCGGCCAACGTGTTAGGGAACATTCCATCTCCTTTCCAAGACTTCATTGTCCTTGCACAAGATTTCTCAAAGAAAGGCCTCAATATGAACGATCTCGTCATCCTCTCAGGTAAACTAACATGACCTTTTTTCAGATTATTGAGTTACGATTTCATGACTTACATTTGGATCGTTAAATTAGCATGGAAGCTAATCAAAGTACATAACTTGACAGACTGCCTTGAGTTAGACATTGCACAATATATAGTGAAATCATCTATATCTTTGTTCCTTGATCAGGTGCATATTCCATTGGAGTTGCTCATTGTGGCACATTTTCTAGGAGGCTCTACAACTTCACTGGGAAAGGGGATGCGGACCCCTCTCTGAATGCCACCTACACTGCATTCCTCTGGAACCGGTGCCCTAACCCTGCCAACCCGGCTACGGTGGTGGAAATGGATCCGCAAAGCTCACTCTCCTTCTATCTTATGAACATTCATCGTTCGTCTTAGCTTGCCCTAACACCGTCTCTTGCACTAATGTTCTTTCTCTTGCTGCTCATGATGCCGTCTCTTTCCCAGTAAGATAAAACTTGCCTGATTTATTGTCTAAAACCATAAATTTCTTCACCGAAATGGTCGTCGTATAAGGTTGAATTTTAATTTGAACATGATGGTGTGAATCGCAGTTGAAGAAGCCAATGTGGGGATGTGTTGACGTGATGCACATGCACAGTACATAAACGACCATGCACGGCACATGCACGATACATGCACGTGTTGTGCACGATACATGCACGATCGTGCACAGCACATGCTCGATATTTACATGACCATGCACGGTAATGCATGGCACATAATTAGCACATGCATGACGAGAAAAGTACTAAAAAAATCATAAACCTACGGTATTGGTATCAATTCAGTCTTAAATATTTCAATCGGACAAATTTAGTCATAAACATTTTCACATTGATACTAATTCAGTCTATCAAGCTAAATTTGGCTGACCGGTGCTGACAAGGATGTTGGTCTATCGACAAATGTTGACGAGGCAAATTTTAAATTATTTTTTTCTAATTTTTTATTAATTTTTTCCTTTTTTCCTTTTTCTTTTTCCTTTTCCTTTTCTTTTTTCTCTTCTTCCTCTTGGCCTTCTTCTTTGGTAGTGGCCGACAAGCCATTGGCAGCTCACCAGCCATTAGGCGAGGGCTGCCAAGCCCTCATCAACCACTAGCGAGACTCGTGACCCTCACCCGCCGTTGGCGAGGGCTTCCCAGCCCTCCCTAGTGGTCGACAAGGTCACTACAAGGAATCGAAGGAGGAAGAAGAGAAAAAAGAAAAGGAAAAAGGAAACAATTTTAAAATTTTAAAAATGAATTAGAAAAATAGAAAATTATTAAAAATTGCCACGTCAGCGTTGGCCGGATGATCAGCGTCCACGTCATTGCCAGCTAGTCAAAATTGACCGGATGGATTGAATGGTACAAATATGAAAAAGGTTTATGACTGAATTAGTCCAATTGAAATTTTTAGGACCGAATTAGTACCAATACCATAGATTTAAGACTTTTTTTATACTTTTCCCCACGCACGACACATGGAAATTTTTGCAAACCCACACTCTCTACATAGTAGGGCCAAGCTCAAATTGTCTAAATATAAGAATTTATGAATGAAGAGTTTAATTTGAATGAAATTCATAAAATCACTAGGTTAGAGTTCAATAGAGACACCTAATACCTAAACAAAAATGTGCCTAATTTCTAAATATAGAGGAATGTAGTAAAGAATGCAAATGCAGAACTACACAAAACTAACATATTTGTATAAGGGTCCAATTCTTTTGATATCAACAAATTCAATCCCTCATTTTGTTATGAATGAAACTGGGTGTAAACACCAGGATGTTGTTCCTCGGTTGTAAGTTTGAAGCTCCCTCAGACCTTGTCCTTCTAGAATTGTCGTTTGAGACATCCCTTGACTGTCCGCGGAAGTTCTCAATGACGGTGATCCTAGCATTGTACATCCATGACCTAATCGCTCTGGCTAGATAATTGGATTTCAACTGTGTAGTTGGAATGAGCATACTCTTCTATGGAGAGAACCTGAACATAGGCCCAATTTCTAACACGACCAACCGAGTGAAATATTTTGTATATAAGGTTATTAACTAGTCCTAAGCATGACCTTAAAAAGGCTTCATCTGAGGTCTCGTCTGAATCTTAGGATCTCTTGGATGTAAAACAAAATAGGGTACTGCTGAGTACAAGGTAGGAAAAAGATACTGTACCAATTGGTTATCAATGGACTAAGTTAACGGATCATCCTATACTATGCAAGTGATGAGCTTTTGCCACCATAAGATTTTAAAATGTATAGCGGAATATTTAGGCAAGCGGTTCCAACATCATACATTTCAATTAAACTTTTAATATACAAAGATAATCCATTGCATCGTCAAAATTAGGATTGTACTTACGTTTTTTTCCTTGGAATGATGGTTTTTTTTAAAGTGGAATTGTATTTTAATTAAATGATATCTTATATCATATTGGGTTTAATCAATGAGTGTCTTAATATACTTGTCAAAGTAATGTTCTATATGTTTTAGATCGAAAAAGGTATTTGACGCCATGAAGCAAATATTTTGAACTATAAAAGATTATTCAATACAATCGAATTTACATATTCACATTCGTATTTTCTAGATGGTTCATATGTTTAACATTAGATTAAACTAGAAAAAAATGAAAAGAATTGGCAAAAGAATGGGAAATACAGAACATTGCAGTCAGGACCTTTATGTTCTTGAAAAAATAAAAATATACTTATCACATGTTTGTATTAAATCAACCCAATTAATATTCAAGCGCATTCGTAAACTCGAATGTCATCATATATCTCTCTAGTTAGATTGGAGTGATCATTAATTTTTTATTTCCTTTTTTCTTTTATAAATCATCCAGGGTTGAAGTGATTTTGGTAAATTAATGACTGAGATGGGTCTTTTTCTTTAATAAACCATCGGTTCTCTACCCAACCCATGTTAGTCAAGCTGATTGATTAATAATAGGATGAGATAACTGCTGCGAGTCGAGCAATTCCGCTTGCTTGTGCTTGATTCGTCTTCCTTCTTTTTTCTGTGGATTGGATTCTCCTTTACCGGTTTAAAGTGGTAGTGGAAAGCGGGCTTGCCGAGTTCATATGGTCGAGGTGCGCGCTCGAGGTTGCGAATGCGGACACTGATTATTACTATGCTTGGGATATGAAATTGAAGAGGTTGAAATTTTAGTATGAGCGAATTTGGAAGATAAAGTCTTTGGGTAGCTGGGATGTTCAATTTTGTTTCTCTCCACATGGCTGCTGATGCAGAAGAAAGAAATTTTTCTAGGATACGAATTCTAGAATTAATTGAATTTCTTCGGTGTCCTTAGTAAATGATGCCAACGCCACAATTTTTTTTTTTTTGTCAGGAGAGTGCACGGTCGATTTACAGTTTCTTGATGAACTCCCAAGTTTCTTGGCTATTATCTGAGTCTATATGAAGTGGAAAAAGGAACTGATGCCATTGTCCTAAAGGCTGATAACACGGATAATATTTGCTCTGCAGGATCTTGTTAAATCCGTAACTTCTCTTATAATAATCTCTTTGTCCTTATACAAAAAGTTATCAATTCTTAAATTTAGTTGAAGTTGTCAAACTCACTCTATGATGAACACCGAAAGATCTCTCTCTCTCTCTCTCTCTCTCTCTCCCTGCATTTTGCTGGAAATCTTACTATTGTTGCAGATGATTACATGTGCCTGAACTTGGCTTATATTGGTTCCCAAACTACACTCTTTCTCTCGACGTAACTTTTGTATCGATAACCATTTAATCTTCACCACTAAGCTAATTATGGAAGCGAAATTGTGATGCACAGCAATCTGACAGCTTGCTTCTTCAACATTCGGTGTCTTCAGATAGTGGGATTGTATGCCATGGTTTCCGTTTTTCGATGAGTCAATGGTTCTGTCTATGCTCTTTACTGAGAACTGGGCATGACACTACAATTTTCTCTTGATTGTATGACCAGTATTATGGTGGATATGGACACCATGGGACATCATTTGAGCAGACATATCGCCGTCACCCTACATCTTTTATTGAAAAGGTCAGGACTACCTTCTAATTGTTGCAAACAATATGGTGATAAAAATATGTTTATTTTCAATATATAGAATATAGTGTATGTGTCACACCCCAAATCCTATATGGATTAAGGAGTAATATGGCCATCCTTTCTCCAATGGACATAGCCTCAAACTATACCCCAATTGTCCAGCTCCCAATAGTTTCTGTGATAGTGCTCTCGCTCCATCAGCCACTAATTGAGGCATCTGAAAAACATAAAAAGAAGAAATGAATGAGCTACTACGACCCAATGAGTAATACATTTCTTCTAATCGAATCGAACATTCACTATGCACATTTATAAACACGCTATCGCCATTTTTCAATCCCCAAGCTAGAGTACTATATAAGGAAATATAATTCATATTGATATCAGTTCATAGTAACAATTCAACTAATCTCAAATTACATGAGCCTCAAACTATACCCCAATTGTCCAACTCTCAATAGTTCCTGCAATAATGCTCTCGCTCTATCGAGCACTAACTGAGGCATCTGAAAAACATGATAAGAAGAAAGGAATGAGCTACTGCAGCCTAGTAATACTACATTTCTTTTAAGCGGATCGAACATTTACTATACATATTTACAAAGACGATATCACCATTTTTCAATCTCAAAGCTAGAGTACTATATATGCAAAATATCATGAGTGGCGTATAATTCAATAATAATATTAGTTCACAATAATAATTCAATTAATTTTAAATTACATGTCAATGGTCCACTTCATTGACCAAACTCATGCTTAAATATCAAGCCACGGTCATGCATAACACCCGTGACAATGCGATCAAGATTCCTCCCTTGGTTAGGTCTTCACCTATTATTATTCGGTGGCTTCGCCTACAAAGATATCTTAGAGTATTATGTGCATAATCATAAGCCCTTCATTGGGCTCACAGCGATATTGAACACCCAAACTCATCCACAAATACTAGAAATCCAATCCATAACAATCTCACGTATCAAATTACATTTCACAAATCAATCACCAGCAACTCATCCACTAGAAATACTTTTTCATAAAATATTCTCAAATCATTTCGAGACTCGTCTCATAAACCGGTTTTATAAATCAAATCAAATCAAATGTATGTCATAAAACATTTCACCAAATATGCTTATATATATTTATATATATATATATATTATTTCTTAACTTTGTTTATCAAGAAGTTCTTACACCATTCACAAATACCAAAACGTAGTAATTGCCCGATCCAAATTATGCAATAAACATGTTTATTCATAACTCATAAAATATCGAATATTTATCATTTTGAAGACTTGAGTTTATAAATTCTTAAAAGAAATAGTATCACTCATCTGGAAAAAGTCAAAAAACAATCTATGGTGGTTACTCAAGTTGACGCGCTCGCAATCCTATCAATTAATCAAAAAACAACATTAAAAACCAAGTAAAACACAACTCTAGCGAACAACTAGAATAAACCACGTTTAATAGTCGATAAAACAGCTTCTACGCACTAAGGAGTAGCATCGTTCAAAGCACATGTTCATCCTTGTCCTTGCACGTGTTTTCCATTATACATTACTCGCACGCAAACTTCAGAATTTCGTTCCAAATAAACCATACTTTAAAATCAAGTTTCGTCGAACTCTACGGCTCTATAACAACCTAAACTTTTGTTTCCATGTATATCCACAGGCTGATGACTCCTCACTCAGACTTCATAGCTCAAAATCGACATAAGTTCGAACTCATACCCTAAATTAGAAAATTACTCTAATTAGATAAATGAATGGCTTGAATACTCACCGAATGTTGCGATTCGTAATTGATTTGGCTTGTCGAGGTGTCTGGATTGTGAGCGCGCAGAACTTTCTGTTTTCCCCCTTTCCTCTTGCGAACGAGCTTCACTTCCTTTTGCCTTTCTTTGGTTTTGTCGCCACCGCTTCACCTCTGGCTTAAATATCGTGGAAGCTGCTGAAGGAGATGAGAGAATGTGTTAATGGGCTGAGGCCAATATACTATACTTGGGCTTGGGCTTGTTGGGCCATATTATCACGGTCTGTGAATGATTTAGAAGGATTAGATTATGCAGTTTTTATTCAGAGAAACTGAACCTAGTGCGATCATCGTCTAAATTTGACGATGTGGTTTTCTTGGGAAGTCTTAATCAATTTAAGTGTAATAGTTGTTCGTTTGAGTTTCCAATGCGAATAGTCAGCCTCTTCTTTTCTCTCTTGCATGCACGCACAAGAGCAAGAGAAGTGTTTCCAAAATTTAAACTAATATAGCAATCACATAGACTTTCCGCATTATCAAAACCAACAAGACGATGAAATTTGAAAAACACCGAATTCAAAGCCCGTTACCTCGTCCTCCTAATTTACTTTCACATTGTTCGGCACAAAATCCAAGCATTAGCAGTCCGATTAAAACGACAAACATATAACCAGCATGCACATTAGCGGGAAGAAACTCCTCACGCTTAACAGACAATAATTCTTATTTCGCACGGAGCTTTCACTGATAAATCTTAGTAATATCTCTTGGATATAAATAGAGTGAGAAGTGATCCCACTTGTTTTTCTTCAAGAGAGAGCAACTTTGCCCTAAATTTGAACTCTAAGGCTTCACTTTTCTCCCATTGAGTTTCGCATTTGTCCAAAAGGATCACATTACCTTTAACTTTCCCCAAAACCACTTTAGTATCTGATAGAGCTGCGAGTTTATGATGTTAAGACATAGAACTTGAAACATTCTCAACTTCATCAAGTGCCTCAATAATTTCTAATAGTTACCGGTATGAGCACAATAACAAGATTGCAGAATATAGTTTTGTGTGATTGTAGAAATTGAATGCAAATTAACAATAGTCTATCAGTTATACAAGATTTTAGTAATATAATCCTTGGGGCTATCTATTGGTACAGCACTTACGATATATTGGCCTTGAAATGAATTTCACCACAGATTCCTCTCTTACCAGGATTTTGATTCAATTTACTGATTTTAGGGCACAACAGTTCATTTTCACAAATACTAAAGCTGATTCCAGGACAGAGCCAATTTGTTAAATTTAGAAACCTTCCGTCCTTATTAATGCGAAAGCTATGTACAACAATCTCTGCATAATTTCCACTGACGGAACCTTCCTTCGGTCGGTCCTCAGAATTCAAGATCTTGACTTTTTGTTAATTGGTTGATTTGCACGTTTCAATGACAGATGACCCCCCAACTGATCTTCTCGACCAGGTAACCCGCCCCTTTATTGACCCGCCACCAACGCCCGTCAGACAAAGGAACCTCCTATGAAAGACCACGCATTTACCACCCAATTGTCTTGTCACTTTCGACTCAGCATTGTTGGACTGGCGATTCCCCGAAGACCGCTGGCTAATGAGAAATCAAGATTTAACGGTTCAAGAAAAGACTTAAGAGTTGCTAAGGCAACGCATGGTAACATTTTTATTTCTTAGAATTTCTGTTTCTTTGTTCCTCGGAACAAAAAAATAACAGAAACCCGTTTGGTAACTCCAAGTTGTTTTTTTATTTCCCGGAATAGAAAATTAGCCCATGAATAGATTTGGAGCAGAAACGAGAAACAAAAAAAAATCGCTTCTTGTTCCCGGGAACAATTTTTAGAAATAAGTCAATTTTTTTTTTCTTTTATTCTTCTCTCTTGCTGCGGCCACCTTCAATCGCCCGGAGCATTGAAGGTGGCGGCAGGCGGCGGTTGGCGGTCAGCGATCCATGAGTAAGAATAAAAAACGAATAAATACAAAAAAGAAAGTGTTGCGTTACCAAACGCATTTCTATTCTTTTTCTATTCCAAGAGTAGAAATTTTGTGTAGTTACCAAACGCGTTCTTTTACTCAGAAATTGTTCCCTGGAATAGAAATAGAAAAGAACTATTTCTGAAAAAAAAAACTCTTCCCCAGCCAAGAAGCGTTGTCATTCGCACCCTAATTCACCCATGTCAAAGCCATTGCTGTGAAAGAAAGAGCAACCGCATATGAGTTGCATAAGCGGAAACTCTTAGAAATGTTTCCTTATGTTTTGCTTCTTCTCTCTGTCTCATTCAGCCCCTCATTGTCCACAAGCACCGACACCATCTCACCCGGCGAGTCTCTCTCCAAAAACTGGACATTAATCTCTCAAGGAGGAACATTTGAGATGGGATTCTTTTCACCAGGTAACACTAGTAACCACTACATTGGCATTTGGTACAAAGGCTTACCTCAAAAGACTCTGGTTTGGGTCGCAAATAGGAACCGTCCGATGTTTAACCCGTTCTCCTCGGAGTCGAAGTTCCTTTGGGATGGTAATTTAGTCATACTCGCTTCATCCAAGCGTCAAATTTGGTTGACTGGTTCTGATGGGAGAACGGTAACAATTCGAACAATATCGAATTAACGCAACGGAATAAAATAATCTCCCATCTTGTGTAAACCTAATATGAATCAATATAGTAGAGTAAAATAAATACCAAGCACGCGAACACAAGACGATTTTTTTACATGAAAAACCTCATCGATGTGAGGAGATCAAAAACCACGAGACCGGAGTCCACCCAAAAATCTTCACTATCAACAAAATTGGGTGAACAATGTTCTTCTCTAGCAAATACTAGAGGTACATAGCAGCAAAGACCTCAAGAACATAATTCTTGGCAATACACATGAATTTCACAAGAGATCAATTATAAATCTGACCAAAAACACAAGTTTTGATCAATCCATGAAAAACCTGATGTAGGAAGCTTCAAACGAAAATCAAACCGTTCATATTCGAGAAGATTGTGCCACGAACATACTGACAAAATTTCAGCTCAATCGGACCACAAATCGACCTCCGATGTCAGCTTGATGTAAATCAGACTTTGCCCTAACCCCCAGATTTTCTGCTTTCTCTTTTTTTTTTCTTGTTACTACGTCTTTTTGCGGCTACCACTTTTAAAGATAGTGAGAAATCTTATTTCTCCATATGACTTATCATATGGGCTCAAGCCCTTTTTAGGCTTGCAACTCATTGGGCTTCCTCCACATAAGAGTGAACCCAACTAACAAATCTCCCTCTCACGACAATGTGGAGGGATTCATCATCCCTGCTATCAATTAGCAATGTTCAAGCTTCTCTCTTGGTAGAGTCTTCGTCATCATATTAGAGCCATTATGATCCGTATGAATTTTCTCAAGTTCCAACAACTTTTCATTTATAACATCCCTTATCCAATGATAACTAATATGTTTCGATCTAGAATGAAAAGATGAATTCTTACCACGATGAATTGCGCTTTGATTATCACAAAATAGCACATACCTCTTTTGCTTGAACCAAAGTTCTTCTAAGAACTTCTTCATCCATAGCATCTCTTTACTAGCTTCAGTCGCTGCAATAAATTCAGCTTCGGTTGTAGAAAGTGCAACACACTTCTGCAATCTTGACTTCCATGACACAACTCTACCCGCAAAAGAAATCAAATAACCAGAAGTAGATTTAGGAGTATCAATATTTCCTGCCAAGTTGGAATCTGTGTATCCAACTAACTTAAGTTTCCCAGTCCCGAAACTGAGTTTCAAATTTGAAATTCCCCGAAGATACCTCATAATCCACTTCATTGCATTCCAGTGCTCTCTGCCTGAATTTGACAAATAGCGACTAACAACGCCAACTGCGTGCGCCAAGTCTGGGCATGTACATACCATCGCATACATTAAGCTTCATACAGCTGAGGCATATGGAACACTTTCTATATCTTTCTTCTCTTTATCAGTCGTAGGACTTTGCTTCATATTTAACTTAAAGTGGGCAGTAAGAGGAGTACTAACCACTTTAGCCTTGCCCATGTAAAATTTCTGAAGGATCTTCTCGATATATTTCTCTTGCGACAAAGACAACTTCTTAGCATCTCTGTCTTGGGTAATTCTAATGCCAATAATTTGCTTCGCCGAGCCTAAGTCTTTCATGGCAAAAGACTTGCTCAACTGTTTTTTCAATAACTCAATTCTTGAAGCATTCCTACCAACAGTCATCATATCATCAATATAAAGCAAGAGAATAATAAAGCCATCATTAGAAAATTTTTGGACAAACACACAGTTATCTGAGGAAGTCTTCTTATAGCCCTGTTCTGTTATAACTGACACAAACTTTTGTACCACTGCCTTGGTGCTTGTTTTAGGCCATAGACACTTTTCTTCAATTTGCACACATAATTCTCTTTCCCTTTCAATTTAAAACCCTCAGGTTGTTCCATGTATATCTCTTCCTCCAAGTCACCATGTAGGAAGGCTGTTTTGACATCCATTTGCTCAAATTCCAAATTTAGGGTAGTTGCCAAGCCTAGTACCACACGGATAGAAGACATTTTCACTACTGGAGAAAATATATCATCAAAATCAATACCCTTTCTCTGACCGAATCCCTTAACAACCAATCTAGCTTTGTACCTTGGTTGTGAAGTATGTTCATCTTGCTTCAACCTATATACCCACGTGTTCTTCAAAGCTCTTTTACCTTTAGGTAACTTCATCAACTCAAAAGTATAATTATCATAAAGTGACTGCATCTCATCTCGCATAGCATCAAACCAATTGTTTTTGTACTCATCTTTTATTGCTTCTGCATAACACTCCGGTTCACCTACATCAGTCAATAATACATACTCATCTTCAGAATACCTGGTGGAAGGTCCTCGGTCTCTAACGGATCTTCGAACTGGAACATCCAGTGGAATATCTAATTGAGCCTCTAGTTTAGGAATAGTATTATCTGTTTCAACATGTTCAGGAACATGTGTGTTATTTGGAACATTAACTTCCTGCTGCTCTTCATCAACCTGTGTAGTAATATTTGTAAGAGGAACTTGATCTAAATCAATCAAATTATCACTAATCTGTGGTGCTGAAATCATATATGTTTTCTCAATATCCTCTATTGTTTGATTTTCCATAAACACAACGTCTCTGCTTCTTACAATTTTCTTTTCAACCGGATCATAAAATTTGTAGCCAAGCATATGCATTGTCGTGTTTTCACATCAAGTTTAGATCTCTCATCTTTGGGAATATGCACAAATGCTTTGCACCCAAAGATACGCAAATAATCATAAGAAACATCTTTGCCTGTCCAAACTCTATTAGGAACATCAAACTCTAAAGGAACGTATGGAGTAAGATTTAATACATACACAACTATACTTAAAGCCTCACCCCAAAAGGATCCAGGTAGCTTTGACTGTGAAAGTAAGCATCTTACCATTTCAATCAGTGTTCTGTTCATTTTCTTAGCTAAGCCATTTAACTGAGGCGTCTTGGGAGGTGTCTTTCGATGTCGAATACCTTGTTGTTTGCAATATTCATCAAAAGGTCCAATATACTCTCCCCCGTTATCAGTTCTGATGCATTTCAATTTCTTTCCAGTTTGTCTCTCAACTAAAGCCTAAAATTACTTAAAAGTATCTAATACTTGATATTTAGTTTTTAAGGAATGAATCCAATTTTTCCTTGAAAAATCATCTATGACGGTAACAAAATAAAGAGAGCCACCAAGTGATTTTGTTTTCATAGGACCGCAAACATCAGAATGCACTAAATCCAGTATACCTAACTTTCTTGAAGGAGGGGAGCTTTTAAATGCAACTCTGTTCTGTTTTCCTACTAAACAGTGAGCACACTTCTTTAGCGCCGAACTTTTCAATCTTGAAAAGAGCTTCTTCTTGGCCAATATTGACAAACCCTTCTCACTGATGTGACTGAGCCTCTTATGCCATAACTCAGCTGCATCTTCGCTATCTACTGCATTAATTTTGTCTATGGACAACTTTGCTTACATAATATACAACGAATAATATTTTTCACCTTTAGCCATAACAAGAGAACCTTTGGTGAGCTTCTATTGATCATTACTGAAGGTGCTGCAATACCCCTCATCATCCAGCTTGCTTGTAGAAATCAAATTCAAGCGAATATCATGTATATGTTTAACATTATTCAATACTAACCTTGTGCCATTACTGGTTTCTAGGCACACATCATCGATGCCTACAACTTGAGCTAGCCCATTGTTTCCCATCTTCACATATTCGAAGTCACATGACCTGTATGATGTAAAGAAATCTCTACGAGACGTGGCATGCATAGATGCACCACTATCAATTACCCAACTGGTCTCATGAGATACAAATTCACCACATCACCATAAAAAATAATGAGAAATTCTTCTTTAAGTGTAGCAACATGATTGTCATCACTGTCATTATTACTTTTCTTCTCTTTACCTTTCTCATTTTGTTTCTCCATTTTAACTAGCGACAAAACCTCTGAATATGTCCCTTCTGATGACAATAATGGCACTCAATATTAGCAAATTTATTATACTTACCTTTGCTTTTATCTTGACTTTTATCTCTATTTCTCGGACCTTGAGACTCACTTCTTCCCCTTTTCTCAACAACCAATGCATCAGAATGTGAAGAGGATGATCCTTGTGTCTTCCGTCTCATCTCTTCATTCAAAATACTACTCTTGAACAAATCCATGGTAATCATACCATCCAGGGCAGAATTAAACAAAGATGTTCGGAACGTCTCCCATGAGTCCGGCAAAGTACCAAGCAACCATAGTGCTTGTATCTCATTATCAAACTTGATTCCCATTGCAGCCAACTGATTTATAATTCTTTGAAAAGAATTTAAATGATCAGTCAAACGAGTACCATCTTGATATCTCATAGCCATCATCTGTTTTATCAAAAATAACTTATTATTCCCAGTCTTTCGAGCATATAACTGTTCGAGCTTATCCCATAAATTGCGTGCATGTGTTTCCTCAATAATATGGTTCAAAACATTATCATCCACCCACTGCCTGATATAACCACACACTTGACGATGAAATATAGACCATTCAGCATCAATTTTATTCTCCGGTTTCTCCTCGGCAAATACGAGCAAATAAAAATCTTTCACATATAAAAGGTCTTCCATCTTCCCTTTCCAAATATGATAATTCGAACCATTCAGTGTTACCATTCTACTTGTATTCGTTTCCATTGTTTAACACAAGACAGAAAAATCAAGTAATAACTAGAAGCTCTGATACTACTCTGATGGGAGAACGGTAACAATTCGAACAATATTGAATTAATGCAGCAGAATAAAATAATCTCCCCTCTTATGTAAACCTAATAGGAATCGATATAGTAGAGTAAAATAAATACCAAGCATGCGAACACAAGACGATCTTTTTACGTGGAAAACCTCCTTGATGTGAGGAGATCAAAAGCCACGGGATCGGAGTCCACCTGAAAATCTTCACTATCAACAAAATTGGGTGAACAATGTTATTCTCTAGCAAATACTAGAGGTACATAGCAGCAAAGACCTCAAGAACATAATTTCTTGGCAATACACATGAATTTCACAAGAGATTAATGATAAATCTGATAAAAAACGCAGGTTTTGATCAATCCATGAAAAACCTGATGTAGGAAGCTTCAAACAAAAATCAAACCGTTAAGATTCGAGAAGATTGCGCCACGAACATGCTGACAAAATTTCAACTCAATCGGGCCATGAATCGACCTCCGATGCCAGCTTGATATAAATTATACTTTGTCGCAACCCCTAGATTTTTTGCTTTCTCTTTTTCTCTTCTTACTACGTCTTTTTGCGGCTAGCACTTTTAAAGATAGTGAGAAACCCTATTTCTCCATATGACTTATCATATGGGCTCAAGCCCTTTTTGGGCTTGCAACTCATTGGGCTTCCTCCACATAAGAGTGAACCCAGCTAACAGGTTTGACATCACTCATGCCTAATTCAACTTCAGGAGTGCTCCTTGACAATGGAAACTTCATTTTAAGGAAGACATCGGATGTGTCTAGTGTTGCTTGGCAGATCGATCATCCCACTGATACGTGGTTGCCAGGTGCCAAGTTTGTATATTATTCACATACCTCTGAAGGGATAGTTTTGGTGGCTTGGACAGATTTAGATGATCCAGCTCCCAGGATATTCTCTGCAATGCCGGTAGCAGAAGGAAAATTTCAGTTATCGCTATTTAACGTGTCAGAAGCTTATTGGAATGGTAGTGACTGGAATAAGGATGATTATGGGCTTCAGCCTTCACTGACAGTGGAAAACACGATAAACTTCACCTACGTTTCGAATGAGAATGAGCCCTATTCCAAATTTTCCTTAGTTGCTCTCTATAATCTTTCTAGGATAGTGCTCGGACCGATAAGGCTTCTCAAGCAATTAGTATGGGCAAAGCATATCCAGGAATGGAAAGTGCTTTGAACACTACCAACACAAACGTGTGAGATTTATCCCTTTTGTGGTGCTTCTTCGGGAGAAGTACACTATTGGTGCCATAAGTTGTGTACGGCGCTCACTTTGGTGCCAAAAGTTTCAGTCGGATCACTTAAGTGTCAAAAATTTTGAAAAACGCTCACTTCGGTGCAACTCTGATCTGGTTGGCCGGAAATCCGACGTGGCATTTGTTTTTTATTAATATTTGAAGCCGACGTGGATCGCCGGAGAATACAATCAGCATGCAAACAACAAAACGACGCTGTTTAGCGTCTTTTCCCCCAAATAAGAAACCCTAAATCCCCAAATTCAAGTAGAATCGGAAATTGAAAACCCTAAATCCTCAATTCGACCAATTTGAGTGCATACTTCGATTTTCTCTCAAAGTTATTAGCTCGCTCTTGCAAATGGAGGGCAGAAGCTTCAGCAGCGGCTCACATTCCTATAAAAAAAAGCGAATTAGATGGTGAGTGTTACTGTTATTGTGGGTTACCGAGTCCGAGAAGAACATTTTCGACTCGGTTGAATCTCGGGAGAAGATTCCATGGGTGCGACATATATAGAGAAGGCTCGAAGTGCAAATATTTCAAATGGGTTGATAGGAAATTCTCTGATCGAGCGACAGAGGTGATCCTGGAGTTACTTGAAGGCCGAAATGAACCTCCACCTGCATTAATGGACGAGTTGGAGGATGTCGACTCAATGCAAGCTCAAATGAAGGGTTTAACATCTTTGGTCGACCATTTGAAGAGGGAGGTTTCAAGGCTGAATATTGAAAGAAACTTTTATCGAGCGTTGATTGTGTTCTTATTCTCTTGGGTAGTTTATTCAAATGTGAAGTGAGTAATGAGAAGAAGTTTGTATGTCTACCATAATCGAAGTTTGTATGTCTACCATTTTTGTATGAAGCAGAAGGTTTTGTTGTAATTCATGGTAGAAATGCAAGGTTGGAGTTGGAATGCATTAATTGTGAGCACTTCAGAAATGCAATGTTTGCTTGCTACATTTTTTATTTGCCCTCCTGATTTGCTGGTTTGTTGGTTTGCAGCAACTGCAAACCATGGCGAAATGGAAGGTTGGAGTTGGAATGCATTAGTTCTGAGCACTTTTTATTGTTTAGTTGTGTATTGGCAATGTTTGTTTTGGTTAGTTTTTGCTTCAAATAGAATGGTTGCTGCATTTTTATCGTTGTAATGGTTTGCTGGTTTGCTGCAACTGCAAACCATGGCAAAATTGAGGGATGGTAGTAAATTAACAATTGACCATTTCAGTGCCAAAAGTTGTAAATAGTGATCGCTTGAGTGCCAAGTTTTTATAAAAGTGATCATTTAAGTGCCAATCGCGATTACAAAGTGATTACTTATGTTGCACAAGTTGTAAATAGTGATCGCTTGAGTGCCAATTTCAAACTTGCACCAGTCGTGGTGCATCTTGCATCTTGTTCTTGCACCGGTTGGGTTGTTTGATGCATCTTCTTGCAACACAACAGCCCCCGCAACGAGATGCACCAGCACCCAAAACTGCATCTTGTTCCAGCACATACAACTAGAACCCCACAAATAGCATCAACGCATGAACAACTTCAACCAGCAACATTATATGCACACATCTAAATCTAAAAATAATAGTAACCTCATAAGAACATTGCACCAATAGTAAAAAAATATACAGCATAACTGATAACTATCTTGCTAGCTATTAGCCGAAACCAAGCCAAGAGAAAATAATAGAAACAACTATTGTCATTGACATTGATTGATTGTTTACAAAAGAAAAGAAAAACATGAACTTTACTCCCCAATCACTGAAGGTTCAGCACCCTCTTAAAAAAAAACCAATGGCAATATGGAGGCAGCAACTACTATCAGTGATATAATATCCAGCACCCTCCTAAAAAAAGAAAACATAAAAAGAGAGACCATGTCCAGTACCAACATAAAAAGAGAGACCATGTCCAGTACCCTCCCATCAGCAGCACAACATAAAAAGAGACCATGTCCAGCACCCTCCTATAAGTCAATATGGACAACACCCTGATCTCCTTTTCGTCTTGGAGCTTTGAATTGATTCATAATCCGAGCACTCTTTCGAACTGGATGTGCAAGTTCTTTAACTGGGCGTTCTGTCACCTCCTTTTCCTTGTTTTTGACGGTGGCTATTTTTGTTCTAGCATGTGTCATGTGTTGGTCCATATCATTACTATTGCGCCCAATCGTTGGTTGAGATGGAACTGGTGCTGGGTTCTGTTTGGATGGCTATTTTGCAACTATACCCACTGTTTTCTTCTTTGGAACACTCTTCTTTGGCTGCGCCCTTGATTCTTGAGTTGGCCCACCTTGAGAGAGAAGTACCTCCGAAGTTCTCCCAGGCTACAAAGAATATAACGATATTGTCAACCAAATGAATTGAAGTACAACAAATTAAATGCATGAGGCCTACAAATCTTACATTCAAAATAGTGATTCCAGTTTGTTCATCTGTGTAAATCCCATAACCATATTGCCTTAATATTTTTCCAATAGCCCCTCTTGTTCGCTGTGGTGCATCATTTTCAGCAGCAATAGATGGGGGAGCAGCCTCTGCAACTTGTGCAGTTGCTTGTCTTCTCACCTGAGAAACACACAACAAATTTAAACTTCAGCCCATAAAAGACAAACACAGCGATGTACAACTTACAGGAACTTTTTTCCTTCTCGTTTGCTCAACAGTGGACTCAGTTGTTGTTGTTGTTGCTGTCCTGCCTGTTCCAGTCCCTATCCTTGCACTTGAGCCTACAACAGGGCCTTTTTCTGGCCCTTTAGAAGGCCTTACAATAATTTACTAATATCAGGATCATGACCAACTACAATGAATAATTAGACATCTACTCATTTTCATGGTGGAAACAAATGGAGAAAACTTATCAAATTACAAGTGCATGATAGAGAAAAAGCACAAGAGAAGCTAGTACACATGGTCAACCATCAAAAGCACAAGAGAAGCTAGTACACATGGTCAACCATCAAACTCTATCAAATAGGAAATGTAAAGTTACTGAGGTAAAGAGGATACTTACCTTACAACAGGGCTTTCTATTTGCCCTTCAGTAGGCATTACTGCAGGGCCTTCTATCCTACCTTCACTAGGCCCAACAAGAAGCTCTTCAGGAGGGCCTTCTGTCCTACCTTCAGCCATTACATCTTGCTGTTGATGCTGCCTTTTCAGCTCACAACCTTTCTTATTGTGCCCTTCCTTGCGGCAATAGGAGCATTTCATCTTTGAGCCAGTCCTACTCATCCTTTGACTTGATGCCTCTTCCTTCTGCATTCTTCTTTTCTTTTTTGGCCTTCCAATTTGCTTCTTCAGCGGCAAAGGTAGAGGGCTTTCATGATTTGTTGGCTCCTAAAATTTGCTGCTTCTGATAGGCTGCATCATGAATTGGTATGAAGCAAGATATGAGCTTTTTTTTTGTACCAATAATGTAGGTAATCATCTAGGTTTTCTTACTTCATCTGAATAGCACAAATTGCATGGGCATATGGAATTCCATTCAGTTGCCAAGCTCGGCATGAACACTTTCTTCTATCCAGCTTGACAACATACTTATCCTGATTTTGAATAATCTCATATCCATTATCTCCATTCCAAACTAGATGGAAGAACCTACTAGCAGTAATGTTTGCATCCAATCCTAGGGCCACAGTCTTTAGTCCATTTCGTAGCCTCATCTCTTTGCCTATGCAGTCTAGTCATCACCATCACTCGAATATCATCAAGCATGCTGATGATTGGTTTGCACCTGGCCTCTAAAATTCTGCCATTGAAAGCTTCACTGAGGTTGTTATCAATGATATCGCATTTGAAATCTTCGCTGAAGAAGGCCCGACACCAGTGCTTAGCTTCTATTTGGAAGAGTGCATCAAAACCTTCCTTTGTCTGCTGCAACAATCCTTGTATGGCTAATCTGAAATAAGCCATGTTGGTACTCTTTGCTATCTGTCAGAACTGCTTCTGCAGCCTATCTCCTTTGAAGTTCTTTGACTAGTTTGCATATATGTGCCTTGCGTACATTCTATGCTCAGCATGTGGCATCAACTCAGCCAATGAAGGAATAAGTCCCTACAAAAATTCAAACTAATAAATACAAGTCAAGAAAAATATGCAAATGATTAATATTAAAAGGGAGTGAATTAATTGACAATGAAATTACCTTTTGTTGATCGCTCATGAATGCCCATACTCCCCCATCGATTATCTCAAGGTCAGCCATTAAATTTTTGAGAAACCATGACCAAATATCCTTATTCTCTATATTCACCACCGCCCAAGCTATCGAAAACATTTGATTATTGGCATCTCTCCCCACAGCAGCCAACAACTCCCCCTTGCACAAATCCTTTAGAAAGCATCCATCCAATCATATAACTCTTCTACAACCAGCCAAGAAGCCCTGTTTGCATGCATCAAAACAGACATAAAATCTATCAAATCTAGGCCCAAGATCAGGGAGTGGCCTCTCTACAACCTCTACATATACCTTACTAGATGGGTTTTGAAACATGCATTCACCAGCATGGTCCCATACCTGCGCATATTCTTCCTTGTACCCACCCATCAGTATTTTCATCACCCTCATCTTAGCTCTCTTGCATTGATTCCTTGACACATTAACCCTTACTTGCTCCTTCACTAACTGTTGAAATTGAGGACTTTTGATCTCGGGCATTGCTTTGATAGTGTTGAAAAAATGCTTCGATAACCACACACTTGTTACCCTTTTATTGTTAAAGATAATTGGACAAGTATGCTCCTCCTGCAAGGACCTAATCTGGAATGACCCATTCTTACTCAGTGCACCATAGAGCTTCCATGGACAATTGGGCTGTGAGCACTTAGCTCTCACAAATTCCTTCGTGTTTCTAATAAATTGAACACTCCTCTGTTCACCAATGGAGTTCTTCACAACAGCTTGCTTGAACTGTTTGGCATCGTCAAATCTCATACCCACAGACAAAATAGGTTTATCAACAGTCGGATCATAGCAAGGGTACTTACTTTTTCTTCGACGAGCAGGTTATTCATCATCATTGTTAAGCTCATTCTCCGAACCAGCAACTTCATCGCCGCAGCTTTCTTCATCTTCACTTCTATTACCTTCAGTTGGAACTCCATCCCCATTTACTGGCTCGGGCCTCTTTGCTGAAGATGCAAGTTTTTTTCTCAGAAATTCCCTTTGCTTTTGTCTTGTTTGTGTGAGTTCATCATCATCCTCGTCACTTGGGAAATTTACTGAAGCAAAATATTCATCTTCCGATTCACTGGATAAAGCAATTTCCCATTCTAATCCAATGAAGTCTTCATTACCCACATCTTCACCCAAATCTTCACCTAAGCTTTCAGGACATCTCACTATTTGTTTATCTCTATCAATGTGAGTTCTCTCCCTTTCATCTCTTTCATCCCCGACCTGATTACTCGCTTGAATAGGATCCCTCACTTCTCCTCTTTCAGTGGTGGTCTGTTCATCCCCATCCTCATCCTCGTCCTCACCATCCTCACCATCATCCTCATCCTCACCATCATTATAATACTCAACATATACCTTAGCTTCTTCGCCGTGAAGATAATGGTAAATGATATCCTCAATACCATTATCGTCATTAAAAAATCTCAAGCCATCCTTCAATTCCTTCCCAACAACATAGTAATGTAGTTTTTGCACTTTGCATCGTAAAAAATACACCAAATCCCTCAGAAAATCAATATATGATGGCTTCCGAACATTGACATAAATAGTACCTTCATTTCCACTAGTATATTGCCAATCATCGGTGCCAATAAGAAACTCTCCACCATAGCAAACAATGATGCCTACTTGATTCGCGTCCATGTCGATGCTGCACCCAATGAAAAAAAACACATGTCATTACTTGTTGGGACCACATGACAGAATCAGCAACTTCACATGGAGGTCTTTGTCGTTTTGTTGTCAAGAAACAAATGCAACTAATCTCCCCAATTCGGTGCTTTTACAGAAACAAAAGAAACCGAATTGAATAAACAAAGTGAGGTCCCACCACCCATTTTTCAATTCAATCACATTCGATCCCCCTGTTTCCCCCACAGAAGCAGTCCAATTAATTAAATAAATTCGATCCGACCACTGTTTCCCCCCGAGTCGAGCCCCATTTTCCCCTCCGTGCCCTATTTTTCTATTCGGTCCCCACAAAAGAAAGCGAACGAACGACGAAACCCTCAAATTTTCTATTCGGTCCCCACCACTTTCCCCCTGAGCCGAGCCCTCAATTTGCCCTCCATGCCCTAACTTGCCCATCGGAGCCCTAAATTTTTCACTAAATTGACCCACGTAGAGAACATGACAAACCTGAGTGAGCGAGAGTTGAGGACGCAGCCAATGAATGAACGTGAATGACGGCGCAACTACAGCGGTGGCCGAGCGACGGCGGGCGATCGACGGCGGGCGAGTGAACGATGGTGGGTCAGTGAGCTACAGCCAGCGGCGTCGAGCGAGAATCCTATATGAACACCGTTTTTGGACCACGTCGTTTTTTACTGTAGTGAATCCACTATATGACGATCGTTTTGTAGGTAATCCACGTGGAATGGTAAAATAACGTCGTTTCTTACGAAGAAAAGGAAACGGCGTCATTTTATGCCATCCACCGTGGACAATATTAAGAGTTGTCGATTTTTTTTTAAAAAAATATAAATGCCACGTAATCATTTTGGCTGGAAGTCCTCGCCGGTGGCATCAAAGTGATCGTTTTTTCTCCGATTTGGCACTTAAGTGATCCGGCGGAAACTTTTGGCACCAAAGTGAGTGCCGTACACAACTCATGGCACCAATAGTGTACTTATCCCGTGCTTCTTCTAATTGCAATCTGAGTGCTGCACCGGTTTGTGAATTGTGCTTTTGGACATTTAGATCATCTGAAGCGGGAAGATCATATGGGCCAATGCAAGAGGAGAAATGCGTCGAAATGTAGTGGTGACAGGAAAGATAATTTTTTCCTCATGCCTCATACACAATTGCCGAAAATTTTTGATTCGTTCATGGTAGAAAACATTGATGCATGCAGGTTATTGTGCTTGAGCAACTGTTCGTGCAGTGCATACGCTTACATTGCTAACTGTCAGATATGGACGGATGAGAAATTTTTGGTTCAACATTCCGCCAGTGATGCAGTTTTTAAAGATTTCTATGTCCGGATTGCGGCGTTGGACTGGAAAGAGGAGAGTAAGAAAAAGGGGAAACCCAGTTTGAATTTCATAGCAGCAGTTGTTGTGTCCTTAGCTTTTCTCGTGCTCCCTGGTGTGCTGCTGGCGACTATTAGGACAAGACGGTTTGCTCGTGCAGTGGACGATCATTTGCTGCATTTTGAATATCGAGTTCTGAAGAAGGCAGCGAAAAACTTCTCTGAGAAAATTGGGGAAGGCGGGTTTAGTTCAGTTTTCTGGGGAGCACTGCTAGACTCAACTCCTGTAGCAGTGAAGAAACTTGCAAACCAAAACCAAAGTAAGAAACAGTTCCTTGCAGAAGTTAGAACTATCAGAATGATATAGCACGTCAATGTGGTTCGACTGCGTGGCTTTTCTGCAGAAGAGTCGAAGAGGTTCCTAGTTTATGACTACCTTACAAATGGTTCGTTCGCAGCTCATTTGTTTCAGAAAGGTTCCAACACCCTTGATTGGAAAACCATATACAACATTGCCATTGGGATTGCTAAAGGATTGGAGTACCTCCATGAGAGGTGTCGAGATCGCATCATACACTGCGATATCAAGCCGGAGAACATACTTTTGGACCATAGATTGTTGATTTTGGCCTCGCGAAGCTCGTGGGACGGGGTCTTGCCACTTGTGGACCGCAGATTGAAAGGACTCGTGGAGATGGAAGAATTGCATAGAGCATGCTGTAACATCTTGGGTCTCCTTGGTACACATATTGTCTGCTTTGGACACTAAGCCCTCACGGTTTTATTCCTCTCAGGGCAGCCCATACTACTCCAAGAAAACGCGTATGTACATTTAGAGGGCATATTGCCTTATAAGCTAGCCCAGGACTCCTCCCTAAGACAGGAGACATGCCCTTTCCTTTCGCACGTTCGAGGACTGAGGCGCGGACGCACCGCCATCCCTCCTCCCCGCGCACCGCCGCTTGGGCTGCCCTGAGAAGAACAAAACCGTGAGAACTTAGTGTCCAAAGCGGACAATATGTGTACATTGGAGACCCGGGTGTTACACATGCAAAGTGGCTTGTTGGTGCATTCAAGATAGCGAGAAAGATAGACCAACTATGTCTCAGGCAGTTTAGATTTTGGAGGGGGTTATGGCAGTAAAAAAGCCTCCAATCCCAAGAATTTTGTTGCAACTGGTAGGAAGTGATGAGATTGAGGCATAAAACGTATCACTATGCCCTTTCTTCGATAATTTATGGGCATGGTGTAGCCCCAATCCATCCTCCTTTGAGGTTTTACAGAATGTGACAATGTCCAAAACGAGACACATGTCCAGAACGTGACAAGGCCAAAACAAGACACATGTCTAGAACGTGACAAACTCCCCATGCTTAAAGGAGAATAATTCTTATTTTACATGGAGCTTTCATTTATAGATCTTTGTAATATTTCTTGGATATAAATTGAGAGAGAAGTGATCCCCCTTGTTTTTCTTCAAGAGGGAGCAACTTTGCCCTAAATTTAAACTCCAAAGCTACACTTTTCTCCCATTGAGTTTATGCATTTGTCCAAAAGGAGAAGGGCTCAGTTCACGCATCACAACTTTCCCCAAAACCACTTCTATATCAAATAGACATGCGAGTTTACGATGTTGAGACTAGGATAGAACTTGAAATATTCTCAACTTCTTCAAGTGCTTCAATAATCTCTAATATTTACTGGTATTAGCACAATGACAAGATTGCAGAATATGGTTTTGTGTAATTGTAGAAATTGAATGAAAATTGACAATAGTACCATTAGTTCTACAAAATTTCAGTAATATAATCCTTGGGGCTCTCTATTGGTACAGCACTTATGACATATTGGCCTTGAAATGAATTTCACCACAGATTCCTCGCTTGCAAGGATTTTGATTCAACTTATTGATTTTAGGGCACAACAGTTCATTTTCACAAATACCAAAGCTGATTCCTAGACAGAGCCAATTTGTCAAATTTAGAAACTGTGACATCCCGATTTTACAATTCTGGTTTCAATTGGATAAGTCGGGCCTTTCATCTGCGCGCCTATAGCTCTCTTCTCTGAGTTGGCCACTCACGAGATAACTAGTGTATCAGGTGAAGCCGTTAAGGAATCTAAATGCAATAGACTTGAGAATTCGACCAGGAACCGACTGCTCGACCGTGCTAATCTGCAAGGGTCATTACGGCACAGACCAATTAGAGACTGGAGATAGGTCGACTCAACAAAGGCATGTGATTAAGTGTGGGTGATTCCACCTGATTGCACAAATCTTGTCGATCGACTCTAGACCGATTTCTCTATCGTTTTGGTACCCTGTGTCCGTATTTGAAACCTTGAGATTTCTACGACAACCGAGAGTCGCCAATGTGTCGAAGATGCACTTTGTGGCTTGAAAATAATCAACCACAGTCAATTGCGCAGAAAATTCCTAAAAGCTACCCGGTAGGTTAGGACGCGCTAAAGTCGTGCCAGATTGAAATTAACCGAGAAATTGAACTCGATTTCAGAAATTGAAGGTTCTGTTATGTCACAATTCATTTTAGGAACGTTGACTCATCCTCAGAAGATTTTTCTACAAACCGAGATTTTTAGTAGAAAAGCAAAGCAAGGCCGTTTTTGTTCGGGAAAGTCAGAGGGCCGGTTTTGATCGCATCTTTGGGAAGCAAGTTGGATTATTTGATGGGGAAAATTCATAAGAAGGTTGAGGACACATGGGTTAATTTAATTGAGCTTCAATTGAATGGAATTGATTGAGAAATTGAAAGAATTGATGTATAAATAAGTGAAATTCGTATGCCCCATTGGACCCAACATTTGGACCTAAGAAAACTTCTAGAAGAGGGTAATTTGGACTAGAAAATAAAGGGTGGATGACAACACATGGTGGGCCATGAGAGAGAGTGTGAAAATCGGTTTCCCCCCCCATTCTCTGTCTCTCCCGTCGCTGTCTCTCGCATCTTCTTCCTCTTCCTTGCATTTTGGTCGACGGTAGCAATTGAAGGAGACCTCCGCAGCAAACCGAAGACCGCCGGAGCAGCAGCGCCGCATGCCGTCACCGCCGTCCTGCTGCGGCGCGCAGCTCCGCCCCAGCCCCTTTTCCGATACCCCTCTCTTTGTGTTTCCCCTGGTTCGTGCAACGCCCTAACCGGCAGAAACAGAAGTAGCAACCACCGAGGGAAGAGGACCGGAGCAGCTCACCGTCGCTACCTCACGCCGCACGTCGTCCCCACCTCGCGTCCCCTCGCCGCCGTGCTGCCGCCCTCGCGCGCCTCTGCTGGCCGCCCTCTCGCCGGCCCCCTCTATTCCAGCGGCCATTTCAAATTCGGTGGAGCTCCGCCAGAGCCGTTCAGCCCACCTCCGGCCACCGTTCGGGCCCTACCTAGGTCCGTTTCGGTCTCCTCCGTCCATCTAGGCCCTTGGCCGCCTCAACCGACGCCGGATTCACCCCCAACCAGCAGCGCACAGAGAGTTGGAAAATGGGTATTGCAGCGAGGTTTTGGCCCGTTTTGGCCGCCTTCCCGAGCCCGGATGCTTGGCCCGCTTTGAGGAAAGTCGATCCTCGCGTCGACCTCGTCGTTTGGTGTGAGTTTTGCTCACTAATGCCTTCTTAGTTTGTTAATTACACTTAAAGGTTGATTAGTGTTAGTTAAGTGTAATTAGGTGGTTAGATTAGTACGGATTAGCGATTATTAGTGAATTGCATCGCATATTAGTTGATTGGTTAGTGTAATTAGATAGAGAATTGCTTGTAGTATTTATTGAATGCTTCGTGGGATTTTTCCCGACCCTTATCGGGTGTTAATTTAGCAATTCGGGCCTAAGTGAAATTTTTAGGAATTAAATATTAATTTTCGAAATTAATTATTTAATTATTTATTTTTTCGAAAATTCAACTGGGATGGACCGTGACCGGAATTTTATGCTGGTGATCGTTGTGAAGTTCGTTTATTTAATCGGGCCTTAATTTGAGTTAAATGGAATTTTTAATATTTATTAATTAATTTTCGAAATTATTTAATTAATTAATTATTTTTCAGAAATTAAGTTTGAGATGGCCGACGATCGAAATCTCATGCTGATCGTCATGGCGCAGTCCATTTATTTATTTGAGCTTTAATTTGTATGGAATTGATTTAATTATGAATTTTTAGGAGTTATTCATATTGAGTTGGTTGTTAATTATTTGATTGAGAAATCGTTGGGTATTGGTTATCACCTGAAAGGAAATACGTGGGCTCGGTGAATTGGAATATCACCTGGAGAATGCACGTGAATTCAGTGGTTGAATATGTCATCTTGGTGAATAGGTCGCCTAAGAGAATGCACGTGGCTCGGAGACTCAGTATGTCCTCCTGGAGAATGCACGTGGCTCGGTGACAGAGTTTGGCATCTAAAAAGGACACGTGGCTCGGTGATCTGATGCGTCACTTTGGTGAACGAGTACCTTAGAGAATGCACGTGGGTCCAGTGTTTGAGAATGGCATCTAAAAGGACACGTGGCTCGGTGATCTGATGCGTCACTTTGGTGAACGAGTACCTTAGAGAATGCACGTGGGTCCAATGTTTGAGAATGGCATCTAAAAAGGCATGTGGCTCGGTGACTTGATGTACCACTTTGGCGAAGAGGTCGCCTTAGAGAATGCACATGGGCCCAAGGTTTAAGGCACGTGGCTCGGAGACTTGGTATGTCGTCCTGGAGAATACACGTGGCCTGACTTCTAGATATTCCACCGTGGGGAATGATTTGAATGACATGTAATCGACTAGTTCGATTGACCAATGATTTGATCAGATTGCGGTGAATTGATTGATTGATTGGGAATGACCATGAGTGGTCTTGTTGGCGTGTGATCTACTAGGTCGATTGATCGAGATATCGATCTGTGATGCGATTGCTAGGGTGCCTATTTTATCTGTGCTAATATGCAGGGCGGAATCTGAGGCCAAGGTAAGTCCTCTGACTCGTGTTGTGCATAGGCAGCCCTAAGGTGTATTAGTTTACTAATCGGGTCTTAGAGGGTAGAACTTGCTGAGACGTAGTCTCATTGGTTATTGAATAACCATTTCGGGACCCCGATGAAGAAACCGAGGAGAAAGAACTCGAGGAGGAGTATCTGGAGGAGAATCGCGAGGATGATCCAGAGTAGGATCCTGATGACTTTTGCTGTAGAATCAATTTGAGTAGAAACCAACTGTTTTAGCATGGCTTGTATATGTACAGGTGTGACTGAGTCACTATAGATGTACATAAGGGTGTTGGTTTTCAGATTCAGCTTTCTAGTCCTACTTGTTTATCCCATTGCTTTATTGTCTGGGGATTTTTACAACTGCTTCCGCATGTGCATATATTAACAAGGAAAGGGTCGGCGATATGTAGTCCTGGGATATCGCATTTTAAAATCGACCAAAGTTGAAGGATGGTCACGTGACCGAGCGTCGGGGCGTGACAGAAACCTTCCTACCTTAATAATGTGTAAGCTATAAACAACAATCTCTGCATAATTTCCACTGACGGAACCTTTGGTTGGTCCACAGAATTTAAGAGCTTGACTTGACTTTATGTTTATTGGTTGACTTTTACATTCCTTTATTGAGCCGCCACTAACGCCCATCAGACAAAGTAATCTGCTCTGAAATACTACGAGTTTCCTACCCAACTAGTGGACAGCAACCAATTGCAAAGCAGCTGCTAGGATCAACCCGCCCCGCAAGAGAAACAGCCAGTGTCTTGTCGCTTTTGGCTCAGCCTTGTTGGACTGGCAATTCCCCGAAGACCGCTGGCTAATGAAAAGTCAAAATTTAACCATTCAGAGAACGGCTTAAGAGTTGCTGACTCCACCATCTCAAAACCGTTGTTGCAAAAGGAAGAGCGACGGTGGAAACTTAGAAATGTTGCCTTATATTTTACTCCTTTTCTCTCTTCCATTAGGCACCTCTTTGTCCATAAGCACAGACACCATCTTACCCGGCGAGTCTCTCTCCAGAAACCGTACATTAATCTCCCAAGGAGGAACATTTGAGATGGGCTTCTTTTCACCAGGTAACACTGGTAACCACTACATTGGCATTTGGTACAAAGGATTACCTCAAAAGACTCTAGTTTGGGTCGCAAATAGGAACCGTCCCGTGTCCGACCCATTCTCTTCGGAGCTGAAGCTCCTCTGGGATGGTAATTTAGTCATACTTGCTTCATCCAAGCATCAGATCTGGTCGACTGGTTCAACATCGCTCATGCCTAATTCCACTTCAGGAGTGCTCCTTGACAATGGGAACTTCATTGTCAGGAAGACATCCGACGTGTCTAGTGTTGCTTGGCAAAGTTTCAATCATCAGACCGATACGTGGTTGCCCAGTGCCAAGTTTAAATTCAATACGTCTGAAAGGACAGTTTTTGTGGCTTGGAGAGATCTGGATGATCCAGCTCCAGGAATATTTTCTGCATCCATGGGAGCTGATGGAAGAGTTCGGGTTTCCCTATTCAATGGGTCGGAAACCTACTGGCATGGTCGTGACTATACTGGGACACTTGGGCTTCAGAGCTCAGTAACAATTGAAAACGTGATCAACTACACGTTTGTTTTGAATGAGAATGAGGCCTACGTCAAATATTCCTCAGTTGCTCCTTATTATCTTTCTAGGATAGTGCTCGAACCGACAGGGCTGCTCAAGCATTTTGTATGGGCAACGCATATCCAGGAATGGAAAGTGCTTTGGACACAACCAGCACAAAAGTGTGAAATTTATCCCTTTTGTGGTGCTTCTTCCAACTGCAATCAGAGTGGCGTGCCGCTTTGTGATTGCCCGCAGGAAAACTCAGATGAACTGAAGCTGGAAGATCATTTGGGCCGATGCCGAAGGAGAAATGCATCGAAATGCAGTGGTGACAGGAAAGATAATTTTTTCCTCATGCCTAACGCACACTTGCCGGAAAATTCTGGTTCATTCTTGGTGGAAAACATAGAAGCATGTAGGTTACTGTGCTTGAGCAACTGTTCATGCAGTGCATATGTTTACGAAGCTCACTGTCTGATATGGACGGATGAGAAGTTTTTTATTCAACATTCGGCCAATGATGCAATTTTGAGAGATTTCTATGTCCGGATTGCGGGTTCAATCTTGAAGAAAGCAAGTAAGAAAAAGTGGAAACCCAGTTCGAATTTCATAAAAGCAGTTGTGGTTGTGTCCGTAGCTTTTCTCTTGGTTGCTGGTGGGTCGCTGCTGATCATTAGGAGGAGACGGTCTGCTAGTGCAGTGGACGATCATTTGATGCATTTTGAATTTCGATTTCTGAAGAAGGTGACAAAGAACTTCTCTGAGAAAATTGGGGAAGGCGGGTTTAGTTCTGTCTTCAGGGGAGCACTGCCAGACTCAACTCTTATAGCAGTGAAGAAACTTGTGAACCAAAACCAGAGTAACAAACAGTTCCTTGCGGAAGTTAGAACTATTGGAACTATACAGCATGTCAATGTCGTTCGTCTGCGAGGTTTTTGTGCAGAAGAGTCAAAGAGGTTCTTAGTATATGAGTACCTTGCCAATGGTTCACTCGCAGCTCAATTGTTTCAGAAAGGTTCCAGTACCCTTGATTGGAAAACCAGATATGGCATTGCCATCGGGATTGCTAAAGGATTGGAGTACCTCCATGAGAGGTGTCGAGATTGCATCATACACTGCGACATCAAACCAGAGAATATACTGTTGAATTCGGAACTCGAACCACAGATTGCTGATTTCGGCCTCGCAATGATCGTGGCACGGGATGTCAGCCGCATAATTACCACCATGAGGGGAACCAGAGGGTACCTCGCACCAGAATGGATTTCAGGAGGAGCTATCACATCGAAAGTTGATGTTTTCAGCTATGGAAAGCTGCTCTTTGAGATCATATCGGGAAAGAGAAACATTGAGGAGCTAAACAGTGATATGCACAATTATCTACCGCTTCAGGTAGCTAATTCAATCGCCAAAGGAGAGGAAGTCATGCCGCTTGTGGACTGCAGATTGAATGGAGTCGTGGAGATGGAAGAACTGTGCAGAGCATGCAAAGTGGCTTGTTGGTGCATCCAAGACAGTGAGCGAGATAGACCAACTATGTCCCAGGTAGTTCATATTTTGGAAGGGCTTATAGTAGTAGAAAAACCTCCAATCCCAAGAATTTTCTTACAAATTGTAGGAAGCTTTGAGGGTGACACGTAAAACAAAGCACTATGTCCATTCCTAGATAATTTGTGGGCACGATGTAGCCCCAATTCATCCTCCTTGAGTCTCTACAGTTACAGCTATGTACCTCTTTGGCCAAGGCCATGCCTAATATATAGACGCAATAGTTAATGTCACTGATGGACTTACTGCATCATGTCCATTCGCAGCAGATGAACTGATTAAACGTTTATATGATGCTCTTGTGGCCGCTCAGTTCCCTTGACACTCATATAGTTGTTAGAGATCGGGCCAGTAGAGGCAGGAGCCTTCCAAGAAGTGTCCACGCATGTCTATGTGCAAATTGCAATACCATCAAACAGCCCAAGATCCTTTTGCTTTACGAAATCATAGAAGGATACCAAATCGTGTCCCATGCTATCACTTAGATTCTTCTTCTTCTTCTATGGTGTTTGAAAGCGCTAGTATAAACACCTAGTGGGGGGTGAATAGGTGTGAAAGTAAATTCTGCAAAATACAGTAAAAGTACTTTACTTTTAAACTGAGTCTGATGAACAATAAACTTTGAAGGAATTTAGACTTTAACAACTATTTCGAAATACTGAAAGATATCACAGCAAATAAAGTAAAGGAGTTTAGGGAAGAGAAAATGAACATGAAATTTATAGTGGTTCGGCTTAGATTAAGCTTATGTCCACTCTCCCACGCTGACAGCCTTTTGGTTGGTTTTCACTATGAATCAAAAGAGAATTACAGCTTTATAATCTTGACTACTTTCACAAAGTCACACTTTTGAGTTTCTCTCTCTTTCGAATACAATTTTGAGCACTATAAGAGGAAGAACAAGTGATTAGAAACCTTCAGACTTTGGAATTCTTCTTTCACGCTCTCTATCGAATGACTTGAAAAACCTCCTTAAATACTCCTCTATGCCTTTTCGATCGTTGGCACTTTCCAGAAAAATTCTTCCAATCGATCCGTTAGATATAATCAATCAAGGAGATCTCGAGCCATTTGAAGATTGAGATGAAAGTCCGATGATCCTGGTCGCCTATACAATCATAATCTTGGTTTCCATAAGTAGATTCTTTCCGAATAAACTTGCCTTCCAAAATGATTTTTCCGTTCCGTGATTGATTCCAATAAAGATAACCAAAAAGGTAAGTGATATTTCCAACTAGAAAGCCAAATATATCATGTTCGTACTGAAGCCTTGAAGGAAGAAAAATAATCTTGAGTCTGATTATGTCTTCGTTCTTCACTTGCGTTTAGTCTGGGTCTTCGTCAGAGTGGGGCAGACTTTTGACGTAAAGTAGACTTTGAAAGAATTACACAAAAGTCTCGTGATCTTCAGAATGAAAATGAGAATAGAACTAGGAAAGTTTTGTCAGCTTCAAAATCTAATAGGAGTTTTCTCCAACAATCTCCCTCTTTTTGATAGCGACAAAACTTTCATGCATATTTAAAAATTATATCCTACAAAACAACACTTTAGTAGCACATGATAACTTATAATAAAGACATATTATTATAGAACTGAATGACATTGATTCTGCATCCACAAAAAAAAGAAGAAGAAGAAGAAGAAGAAGAAGAAGAAGAAGAAAACACATTAGTACATTAGTCTTGATAGTTTAGAGTTCAAGAGTTCAAGAACTTCAAAAGTTCAATCCAAATTCATAACCACAAAAGTTAACTGCAGAACATAAACATTCACAAGAATTAACACTACCAAGTTCAAACTTTTTAAATTTGCTCTCTTTTCTCCCCCTTTTTATCAACATAAAAAAGAAAGAGATGGTTAGAAAAAAAAAAGGATAATAAAAAGGAGTCATTCAGGGTTGTCTTGGAACGTGAACAAGTCGGAAATCCTCCAGCAACTGCACTGCTTCCTCAAGCTTCTCTTGGCACTGATGATAGACATTCTCTACTTTGGCTACAGTCTGCGAAGCCTGTTGATTCAACGTATGAACTTGAGTATAAAGAGACTGTACCTTGCTAGTTAGAAAATCTGAGGTAGACCTTAAGGCAGTATGAAGCTTTTGGATTTCAACCTCCATTGCATATTTTGTGCTTTTGTCTTCAAAAGGAGTTCTACTATCCTTGGATAGTTTGCATCAAGTTCAGTTTGAGCACTGGCTTCAGCGGAGTGAATCTGTGGAGTATCCAGAAATGGATGAACATCAACTTGATTGTGGGCAGATTGTTGCTTATCCTGACTTGGAATTTCCTCTTCAACATCAACTTCAAGAAAATGAGATGCAAAGACATCTTCAGCATCTACAGGAGATCTACTAATGCCATCACTAGCAGTAGGTGCAATTAAAGGAGTTTTCTCAAGATCTCCCCCTGTTTTCATGCCTTCAGGATGAGATGAGACTTCCTCTTCTTGTACATTTTCTTTTCCAGTACTAGATCTCTTTTCGTGTTTAGTGTCCTCTTTTTCGGATGTAGCATTTTCCCTGTTTTCTTCAATGTCGTCTGATACTGGTATTACACTAGTGTCTCCTTCAGAATCTTCATCTTCATTCTCCTTTATTGCTAATCTTTCAACATCACTCTCTTCTTCCTCCTCCTGTTCACCTTCTTTTTCTGTTTCTTCAGAATCAACATAACCTTGAAGATTGCGCAAAGCAATAGCAGATATTGTCAGATCATCATCTTCCTCCTCTTCATCCTGCAGAAGGATAGATTTCTTTTTCTTTGAAGTCTTTTGGACAACATCCTTTCCTTTTCGCTTCTTTGCAGCAGTAGATCATTCCTTAATTCTGCTAGATGATTTCTTCAAAAGATCCAGGGCCTTTGACAAATCTTTCAGCCTCATTTTAGAAATCATCTTCATTCCTATCTCCATAGGAGTGAGAGTTCTTGATCGAAGTTGAGAGGGCAACTGGATCTGAAAGTGTCTAAACAATCTTGTAATCAAGGCAGAATAGGGTAATTATCCTTTTTCTTTCATCACAATCCTGTACATATGCAAGAAAATAGTATGTGGCAGAGAAAAAGGAATTCCATTGCAAATTGCCCACATAATGTTTGTCTCAAATCTGGAGACATTAGTCTTGGAGGCCGCCTTGGGTCTGATGCAATTGATGAAAATCTTGTGCAGCAGAATGTGTGAAGTTGGCATATGAGAGTAAGTAATACTCCCACTCGGAAGTCTGTCCTTCACGAGAAATCTAGTGGCTTGACTGATGGAAGCATTTATAGGTAGAAAACCACCCAAAATATCAGCCAGAATGTCCATATCTACAACAAACATTTTGTCACAAATAGTGAACTAAATGTGTGTGAGTTTGATCCAGGAAAGATAGATTGAAGTAAAAATACGCCGTCAACTCAGGATACGCTTCGGCAGTCTCTGCACAAAATTGTTCAAGTTGAAGATTGGCTAACCTTTCCCTCAAGTTAACCTTTATGGAATCCAGAAAGTCAAAATCCACTGTGCAAGGGTTTATCACTCCTCTGTTCAGCATTTGAGCATAAGCCCTTTTATGCTCTTTTGAATGAAAACAGTTTTGTTCTTTCTCCAAGAATCTCAGTAGCCACACCTATCCAGGGTTGGAGATTTGTAAAAATTCTCTCATCACCATCTTTGTTCTCAGGCTGACTCTTTGACCCAAAACGAGGATCAGAAGGAAAGTTCACAAATTCCTTTTCAGCTGTTCCTTTTGGCGTTATTCCTAGTCTTTCCATTGTTCTAAAAAATAAGGTTTCGTTTCCATACCCATTATCTTTCACAAAATCAGTGATAAAGGTCATTGGACTTCCACCTTGTTTCAGAAAAGTGTAATGCTTGAAGAGTACCTTAGGCCTCATTACTCTGATAGGAATCGCTTCTTGTGCAACTTCCTCATCTGCAGATTGACGAGGAGAACTTCGCGGAGAGTCTTCTTCAGTAAGATCAAAGTGAGTTGGTCCTTCAGGCATGTTCCAAGGACCCTAACTTGCTATACGAGAGGATTTTCTCTGGTACGACATGGATGCAAACTTGGAGGATTTCGACGACATGTTCGAGTGAAAGAATGAAAGAAACTTGTAGAGAGATTTTGAAAGTAAAAATCGAGAGAGAGACTTGGTGTTAGGGTTTGAAAGTGCTGTTTTCGAAAGAAATATTCTGAGGTATTTAAAGAAATCGAAAAGAGGTAAATGAATCGTCACAAAGAAAAATTCCTTTTCAGAATAATTTTAAAAAGGTAACTGCCAAATATTTGAAAACCAAAATTTAGCAATAAAAGAGTAATTTCTAAAAATAAAATAGGAAAGCGATGATTCAAATATAATCATACCTGTTCATAATTTACATACTAAAAATAAAACACTTGGATTGGAGAAAATTTACATGATGAAGTAGCTTCCTCAAGTTGAAGTCCTAAGCCTGATCAACTTCAGACTTTAATCGAGAGGAGAGATGATATTCAGCTTGCTACGAAATGACTCAAATAAGTTCTTCTCCAAAGGTTTTGTGAAGATATCTGCCAATTGATTCTTTGAATCAATAAATTGAACCATAATCTCGTCATTCTGGACATGATCTCTTATAAAATGATGACGGATCTCAATGTGCTTTGCTCTTGAGTGAAGAATTGAGTTTCTGGTAAGATTGATAGCACTAGTGTTGTCGCATCTGATCTCTGTGCATAATTCTTCTATTCCAAAGTTTCTTAGTTGTTATCTTATCCATAGAATTTGAGAACAACAACTCCCAAGATCAACATATTCTGCTTCTGCTGTAGATAATGCCACTGTAGTTTGTTTCCTTGAGAACCAAGATACCAGCATTTGTCCCAATAGTTGACAAGTGTCAGATGTGCTCAATATGTCGACTCTATAACCAACTAAAAATATCCAAGTAGAGTAAAGTCTCATTCTTTTGGATACTATATACCTAGCTTTGGAAAAGTCGCAACATATTTGATGATGCGTTTAACAGCACTTAGATGAGATTCTTTTGGATCAGATTGAAATCTAGCATAGATGCACACACTGAATAATATATCAGGTCTAGAGGCAGTGAGGTAAAGAAGAGAACCAATCATGCTTCTGTGTAGTTTCTTATCTTCTTTCTTTCCTCCTTCATCTTTGCCCAGTTTTGATGAGCTTGACATTGGAGTTTCTGTTCTCTTGCAATTTTCCAATCCAAATTTCTTGACAAGATCTTTGACATATTTCTCCTGGTGAATGAATATACATTCCTTTGATTGTCTAACTTGCAATCCCAAAAAGAAGGTCAATTCACCCATCATGCTCATTTCAAATTCATCTTGCATAGCTTCTATCCAGCTTTCATCAGACAATGCTTCTTTTACTCCTTTTGGTTCTATCTTAGAAACAAGTCCTAATGCATTGGAGTCTTCTTTTCCTTTGGATCTGGTGCGGATTCCTTCATCAATTTTGCCAATGATGAGTTCTTTAGGATGACTGGATTCATGCTTTCAGTTGCTATTTGATTTGAGAATTTGTTGATCCTCAGTTCCGTTTGAATCTTCTTGTTCTGCTTGTTGCTGTACTCCAGAAGACTGAACCTCTTCAGGGGAAATAAACTTTATTAAGTCTGAAACTGGTTCAGACTCTTCAAGTTGAATCTAATCTGGTTGATTCTGCACATAATCTTGAAACTTGACGTTTATAGATTCTTCTACAGATTGAGTCTTCTTATTAAAAACCCTATAAACTTTGCTTAACATTGAATAGCCAAGAAAAATTCATTCATCCAATTTTTCCTTGAACTTCTCAGATTGATCATTCGCATTTTTCATAATAAAGCACTTATAGCCAAAAACATGAAAGTAGGAAACATTTGGCTTCTTTCCTTTATAAATTTCATATGGAGTATTTTCTAGGATAGACATTAAAAATACCCTGTTGATAATATAATAGGCAATAGAAATTGCTTCTGCCCAAAATCGAGAGGATATTTTGCTTTCTATCAATAGAGTTCTGGCCATCTCCTATAAAGATTTGTTTTTCCTTTTCACAACCCCATTTTGTTCAAGAGTATATGGAGAAGAGAAAATATGTTGAAAACCAGATTCATCACAGAGGTTTACAAAATCCTTATTTTCAAACTCACCTCCATGATCTATTCTTATGCTTGAAATAACATAACCTTTCTCGTTCTGAACTTTCTTGGCAAACTTTGAAAAATATGAAAAAGTCTCAGACTTATTTGCCAAAAAGAATATCCAAGTGAAACGTGAATAATCATCCACAATTACTAGACAATATTTCTTTCCACCAAGACTCTGAGTTCTTGTTGGCCCAAAAAGATCCATATAAAGAAGCTGTAAAACACGGTTGGTAGAAACCTGATTTACTGGTTTAAAAGAACTTTTGACTTGTTTTCCTAAGACATAAGGAGTGCATAACTCAAACTTATGATAAGCCAAATTAGGAAGCCCTCGAACCAGCTTCTTAGAAGAAATTTTGGCAATCTGCTTCATATTTACATGACCAAGCTTTAGATGCCAGAGACTTGCTTCATCTTGAATAAAAAAAAAACGCACTGAGAATTTTATGGATTTACGTCCAGAAGATATATGTTGCCATGCCTTCGTCCAGTAAAGGATTGAGAGAAGTCTTAACTAATTCCAGAACAAATGTCTTCTTGAAAGTTTATTCTGAACCATGTATCACAAAGCTGACTTATACTCAGAAGGTTGTAATTTAAACCTTTCACCAGGAAAACATTGTTGATAGTCAGACTTCCAATCTTCACAGTTCCATATCCTATAATCTTCCCTTTATTGTTTTCACTAAAAGAAACTTTTCCTCCTTTTTGTCTATAAAGTTTTATGAAGTAGCTTGAGTCTCCCATCATATGCCTAGAACAGCCACTATCCAAATACCATTTGACTTTTTTTTTTTTGAATAGTGACCTGCAATCAAAAGAAAAACTCAAACTTTCTTTGGTACCCAGATTTTCGTGGGTCCAGGGGTGTTAGTATTAAAAACAGTTTTTGTCCAATCTTTCTTAACTGGTCTCCAAACTTTGGGACATTCATTTTCAAAATGTTATGAGCCGTTACACCAAGAGCATCTGAGAGCACTTCGGCCAACAGGTTTTACAAACACTTTTTGAAAATGATTTTTGTAAAATGTCTTTGTAGGTTTTTGTCTAAGTCTCTCTTTTACTTTATGAAAATCAATTAAATGAATAGTTTCATTATTCATACCCAAACCAAATTTATTAAAATAGGGTATTTGAGCTGTAAGAATTTTCTCCAATTTTTATGATCCTTTTGAAAACCTTTTTGAAATATCTAAAATTTATCTTTTTAAAACAATATTTTCTTTTGAAAGAGAATCAAAATTTCAAATCGTCGAAGCTTCTTTTCAAACTTTCAAACTTTTCCTTCCAAGAAACTTCCTGTTGCCTAAGCTTAGAATTCTCATTTTTCAATTCGGAGATCCTTTTACGAGATGATTTAAGATTGAGGCAAAGTTTATCTGTATACATAGAGACTTTAACAGGAATTCCTGAGTGACTAACCTCGATTTGTTTGTCAGAATCTGAATAAGTGTCTACCTCTGATTCTGAGTCTGACTCTAAGTGAGCCATCAGACATATGTTCACAAATTCTTCTTCGCTTTCTTCACATTCGGTGTCACTCCAGGTTTATGCTTTAAGAGCTTTCTTGTACTTCTCAGATTTTCCTTTCTTCTTTTTCAACAAAGGACGGTTTGGTCTAATATGTCCCTTTTTCTTACACTCGAAGCATATAACATCCTTGTTAGTTTCAATGCCATCCGTTGGTCTCTTCTGAGAATTTTGCATGCTCTGCTTCTTCCCTTTCTATTTAGTTTTCTAAATTTCTTTATCATAAGAACTAGCTCCTCATCGTCCATATCATCATCTGAATCTGTATCATTAGAATCAATATTAGACTTTAATGCAATTGATTTCTTACCTTTTGGGCCTTCTTCATCATTGATATGCTCTACTTTGTATGATTGAAGTATGCCTATCAATTCGTCAACTGATAGAGGCATGATCCTCCGAGTTTCTCTGATTCAAGTCTTCACATGATTCCAATCATTTGAAAGTCCACGAAGTAGTTTGTTTACTTTCCTTGGTCTAGAAATTGGTTGACCTTGATAAGTCAAGCCATTCATAATTTCTGTAAAGCGACTGAAAATATCAAAAATAGATTCTCCAGGCTTCATATTGTCCAAGCAGAATATTTATTTTTGTTTCCTTCACACGGTCAGTCCTCTCATAGGGAACATGTAGTCTGTCCCAAACTTTTTTTGTTGTTTCACAAGAAGAAATCCGGTTATATTCAGTGGGAGACAAAGCACAATATAAAGAATAAATTGCTTTTTGCATCAAGAGCCTGTCTCTTGATAATTTCAGCTTGTGTGGATTCACCAGCATCTTTCTCAACCACTTCATTCCATTTGTCTGAAGTTGATGTTGCCTTTGGATTGATTTCTTTTTCAATAACGTCCCACTCCAGTGGATCTTTGGATCTGAGAAATGCCTTCATTTTGTTCTTCCACACATTATACTCCTTTTAATCGAAATAAGGAGGTCTGGTGTTGCTCTGTCCTTCAACCAATCCTGGAGCGAGAATACTAGCCATAAATGATCTTTAGCTTAGAAGTAAAAACACTTCAACAAAATAAGCACACAAAACTCTAATACCAATTGAAAGTGCTTGTATAAACACCTAGAGGGGGGTGAAAGTAAATTCTGAGAAATACAGTAAAAATACTTTACTTTTAAACTGAGTTTGATGAACACCAGACTTTGAAGGAATTCAGACTTTAACAACTATTTCGAAAGACTGAAAGATATCACAGCAAATAAAGTAAAGGAGTTTAGGGAAGAGAAAATGAACACGAGATTTATAGTGGTTCGGCTTAGATTAAGCCTATGTCCACTCTCCCACGCTGACAGCCTTCTGATTGGTTTTCACTATGAATCGAAAGAGAATTACGACCTTATAATCTTGACTGCTTTCACAAAGTCACACTTTTGAGTTTCTCTCTCTTTCGAATACAAGTTTGAGCACTATAAGAGGAAGAACAAGTGATTAGGAAGCTTCAGACTTTGGAATTCTTCTTTCACGCTCTCTATCAAATGACTTGAAAAACCTCCTTAAATACTCCTATGCCTCTTCGACCGTTGGCACTTTCCAGATAAATTCTTCCAATCAATCTGTTGGACAGAATCAATCAAGGAGATCTCGAGCCATTTGAAGATTGAGATGAAAATTCGATGATCTTGGTCGCCCATACAATCAGAATTTTAGTTTCCATAAGTAGATTCTTTTCAAATAAACTTGCATTCCAAAATAATTTTTCCATTCCGTGATTGATTCCAGTAAAGATAACAAAAAATGTAAGTGATATTTCCAACCAGAAAGCCAGATATATCCCGTTCGTACTGAAGCCTCGAAGGAAAAAAAATAATCCTGAGTCTGATTATGTCTTCGTTCTTCACTTGCGTTCAGTCCGGGTCTTCGTCAGAGTGGGGCAGACTTCTGATTTAAGATAGATTTTGAAAGAATTACACAGAAGTCTTGTGATCTTCAGAATGAAAATAAGAATAAAACTAGGAAAGTTTTGTCAGCTTCAAAATCTAATAGGAGTTTTCTCCAACAGTGTTGATTTTGATGAAGAGATTAAGATGTTTGCAGATAAATGAGTTGAATTGGGTTTCCTCGCAAAATTGTGCGGAAGGACCAAGGAGACTCCACCCACACACCATATACGCCGATGAATGATGATGCCTTTACAATAAGATGTGAGATTCCATCTTCATTGTATAAACCAAACATGTCCATCACCAATTCTATTTATCACATTGGAAAAAGTTAATTCCTTGATTATGGATGTAGATATGGATTCGTCTCAAATCTTAATGTCTCCTAGGCCCTTCTACATATAAACACCAATATAATTTTATCATAATTATTTGCGCACTATTGGTTAAACATGTAGTCGAAACGATGTCATTTTGGGCTATATCTGATTGGGCATGCTAGTGAGCCATGCTAAATTCCAGCGACATTAATTGGAGTTGGTATTTAAGTAATCTCTCTCTTAAAAAAGTGGCATATAGTGATTTGGAAAAATATTTTTGACATTTCTAATGTCATTTTGCCAATTTCTAGGTTAAAGAAATCGCCAACCACAATGATTGTGTGATTTTTATCCGAATCAATTTTTTAAGTGCATACATTATATCTTATCTTGTCAGAGTAGCTCAAGGAGACACAGTAAGCTACTGGTGATTCTTGTATGAGTTGACGCATATATGCATTCGATTATTTGTTGTTTCTCCTTGTAGAAGACTCGTGGAACACAAATTCTTGGAGGAGCACGTCTTGAATCCTAGTCACTCAAGGACTTGACATATCTCATTCGTAAAAATGGCCCAAGTAACAGGCCACTAGCGGGTGTATACATGCATATGGAGTTCGATGCATATTAGACACATCCAGTCCAAATTTGCAAATATTTCAGGATCTTCAAGAGGGAGGAGGGAGAGGGGAGGTATAAAGTCGAAAAATACATTTTTAATCAATTGATTTCACATTATACTTTATTAGAAAAGGGTATTTATACTTGAAACAAATATAATGGTCTAATTGTAATTAGCAGTTGCATTTTGTTGTTGAAAATGAATGGATGCATGAAGTAGATTCATGTGGGGGTATTCCACTCGGTCCTTAAAAAGTTGCAGGAAATTATGAATGGTCAATACGTCATTGGTCTTTAATGAAAATTACTGATGTTCGTGGGAATACGATGATTTTTACTTGCTTCCGCCTTCTTTCGTCGACATGAATGAATGAGAAAGTGAAAAACATCATGAAAAGAGGCGAGAAGAGGGATCGTTCGATAAGCACATTTTCTATAAGGATGGTGAGAATCCTCTTGATTGTAAGAAAAATGTATGAGATCTCTCTTGACATAACTAAGGAAAGAGTTTCTACATGGATAATGTATATGCAAATTTTAGACATAAAACCTCATAATATTCTCCTAGATTAGAGTTTACTTGCAAGACTTTATTCCACCAATCATGCCATAGTTTTGATGACTATGAACATGCCAGTACTACCACCTAAAGGGGGGTGAATAGGTGTTAAAAAAAATTAAGCAAATAAATGCAAAATAAGTTATATTGTAAGCAAAGTTTGAGAAAGAGTCAAAGTTTGACTAAAAGCGTTGCCAAACTTCTAAAGTAAATTCAGACTCAAATAGAGATGGTTTAGAGTTTTGAGAAGTTCAGAAGAAGATTGCGACGAATAAAGCTAAAAAGAGTTAAGGGAAGAGAAATTTGCACACGAGATTTATAGTGGTTCGACTTAGATCAAACCTACGTCCACTCTCCCACCTTAATAGCCTTCTGGCTGAAATTCACTAAAGTATCAATAGAGAAGTACAATGTTTCGAGTGCAAACACTCAATGGAAGATTTCTTTTTCTTCTCACTAAATCACTTTTCTTGTGTTTTTCTCTTTTGAATACAATTTGTAAGCGCTGTCGTTGAAGAATAAGTGGTTGGAAATGCCTCAAACTTTGGAATTTCAATTTTCACGCTCTATCTCAAATGGACTAAATGACCTCTTTAAATACTCCTCTACGCCTTTCTAGCCATTGGCATTCTCTAGAGGAATTTCTTCCAATCAATCTGTTGGACATAATCGATTATGGAAATTTTATAGCTCGTTTGAAGATTGAGATGAAAATCTGATGATTCTGGTCGCCCATACAATCGGAATTTAGGTTTCTATAAGTAGATACTTCCCAAAAAGGAACTTGTCTTCAAGATTGATTTCATCAATTCGTGATTGATTCCATCAATGTATTTATAAAAGGTAAGTGAGATTCTTCGCCAGAAAGCTAGATAAATCTCTATAATGTTCATACTGAATCTTTGTTGTGAGATCAATCATCCTGAGTCTGATTATATCTTTGTTGTGGACTTGGTTTCAGTCTGGATTACGTCAGAGTGGGAATGACTTCTGAAATGAATAGACTTTGCAAGAGTCTGCAATATGACTTCAAAAGTCTAGTATTATTCAGAATAAGAACAAGAACAAGAACACGAACAAGAACAAGAACAAGAAAGTTTTGTCAACTTCAAAACTTGATAGGAGTTTTATCAACAATCTCCCATTTTTTTTTTTTTTTTATGGTGAAAAATTTTTCATGTAGATTTAAGCATAATATGAAAGTTATTATGCAAAACAACACTTTAGCAGTACATGATAATTGATAGAGATAACAAACAGTAAACACGATAAAGTCTTGCACAAAATACACAGTCTATATCCATAAAACACATCAATAAAAAATTTGCATAAACCACACGAGTAAAGAAAAAGTCAAACATAAGTCAAACGTAATGCACCAAGTCAAAGCTTCAATCTGCATAAACTCTCCCCCTTTTTGTCAACAGCAAAAAGAGAAAATCAAATAAGCATAAATAAAAAGAGGTTGGGTCGAAAAGGGTTGCATAGGAACACGAACAAGTCGGAAATCCTCCAAGGTCTACACGGTCTCCTCAAGCTTAAACAGACATTGATGAAAAACAGTCTCAACTTTTGCTAGATTCTGTGATGCCTGCTGATTCATAGTCTGGATTTTATCATCAAGACACTAATAGTCGAAAAGGATCAGGGTTGTCTAGCAACATATTTTGCTTCCGCTGTTGAGAGTGCCATAGTGTTCTGCTTCTTTGAGAACCAGGACACTAACATTTGTCTTAATAGTTGACATGTTTCTGAAGTACTTTTCCTGTCAACTTTACAACTAGCCAGATCAGCATCAGAGTAATCAAGTAATGTAAAATCTCATCCTTTTGGATACCATAGACCTAATTTTGGATAAGTCGCAATATATTTGATAATGACAACACTAAGATGAGACTCTCTTGGGTCAGCTTGGAATCTAGCACATATGCACACACTGAATAGAATATTAGGTCGAGAGGCAATGAGATAGAGAAGAGAATCAATCATGCTTCTGTATGTCTTTTGGTCAACTTTCTTTCCATCTTCATCTGTCACGTTCCGAACCCTGAAGAGAATCAATCATGCTTCTGTATGTCTTTTGTCAACTTTCTTTCCATCTTCATCTGTCACGTCCCCAACCTTGAGCACGCACATATCCCTCGGTGGTCGACTAAAATTTTTCGACGTTCCCAGGACGCATGGCCGACCCATTCATTTTATGCACATGCAAAAGCAAAATTTAAACATATACCCGGACAACAACAAACATGGGATAGAAAAGCAGGATAACCAATTTTCACAAAACACGCTTTATAAACATATCAGGTTCAATCTACAAGTTTATACACACCGGTCTATCTCCAAAAGGAACTACTAAACCACCTACGCTCTGGACCCTTCAACCTCGGGCTCCGGGTTCTACACACTAGGGACTTGAAAAAATTTAAACGATGATGGGGTGAGACAAAGTCTTAGCAAGTCAACACCCTAAACCTCGATTAGGATGAGAATTCACTTAGAGGCAGCCTAACATACACCATATAGGACTTACCTCGCCTCAACACCTCCCTACACATCAGTACATCTCATATACATATATAAATGCAGCAATCGTAAGTCAATAATTGGAACACCTCATATCATTCATCAAATATTCACAGGGGTCCCGATTATAAGGCCAAACCGTTATGACACGTCCCATTCTGTGTCACATAATTTTTCCCCACAATCAGGCACAACTATCTCAATTACTCAAGCATTTTCCAATTATTACGGCCTAACGGCCACGGCATCCCAACTCAACAGTTGGCGGTCATTCGGCATAATCGGGCGTCGTCCTGCTTCGTCAAGCACGGCAACGTCTACATCTAGACGGCATTCTCGAAGGAGTATCGGCCTAGCCTCCACTGCGACCGGCATCCGTTGTCAAGGGCATTCCACACAGGAGCATCGGCCCAGCCTCCATTGCGACCAGTATCCGTCGTCAAGGGCATTCCCGAAGGAGCATCGCCTCCCCGACTTTCATCGAGTGACGGTTTCCAATAACGATCACACACACATCCAAACTTGGCCAAGAACATCGTGTTTTGCACTCAAATACTTCCATTTCAAATAATGGACTTGGCCATTTTTCTTCGTATTAAAAATACCCAGTAAAATAATTGTGCATGGTCAGACAATCAAATCGAACCATAAAATGTGATACTCTCTCATTTCAAAATCCCAAGATTTTATATAGTACATAAATATTTTTGGCGTCAAAAGACGGCACCTGGTATTTTTTTCTATTTAAATACCAAAATCCAATTTTTGCAATAATAGTCCATAACAACAATCAAGCACTCAATTGCACAATTAAGCCATCAATTTAACATATTATCAAGCGTAGACTCTAAGCATGCCAAAATTCAACCACATCACCAAATATACATTATCCAAGAACGACCATAAAACTACAATCGGCCATAACCGGCAGAAACCGGGACCACTCGCGCAGCTCCAAGTTTAAATCCAGAAACCTAACTAAATGACCTTAGAAAATTCTCAAATTTTAATATGTTGTAAAGGACACCTAAAAGAACATTTTTTATGAAAAAATATTAACCCATATCTTCCTAGAATGAGAGAAGTAACTCGCCCAAACCGTTACCAAAATTGTGTCCATTTCCAGAAAGTCTGTTTTCCGAAATCAGTTTAGTTTGAGGTTCAAAACTTATCTATTTGATCTGAAATTTGAATATGTTAAAATAAAAGATGTTATGAACAACTTTTGTGAAGAAACCATTTCAAAAATCGAATCCTAAGAGTTGATAAAAATCCATTAAACACCAAAAGGTCACAGTTTCCAGCACAAACAGAGGTTCTGTTTTGTTTTTAACGAAGTTGAAATCCTATTTTTTTAAATCCCTAAAATCTTGAGTAAAATATATGTCATAGCTGAAAATGTCTAAAACAGTTCTTAAGAAGAAAGAAATCTTAAAATTGTAGCACATTTCGATCCACAAAAATGGCAAACGGCGAGTGTCCAGTAAACTGATTCGGGAGAAATCTACTAAATTAGACTAAACCACCATCATTAGTGCTAATCTAACCAATTAGATTAATAATAATCCATATTAAGGCTAATATAACCAAACTAGATTAAGACAAATCCATCTTAAGACTAATATCCCTTAATACTAATTTAACTAAGCTAATTAGCATTAATCTAACCCTCTAAGTACAATTAAAAACCTAATCAAGGATTAGGGAGTTAATTCACTGGATTAGCGAGAAAATAGGTTCACGGCGATGGCGGTGAGTTCCCGTGCCAACGATGGCTCCAAAGGAGGCCCTGAATAGACTGAAAAACAGCCAACATGCTCACAGTTGAAGAGGAAAAACCGTTTCTGTGGTGGCTGGATTGAGCTCGGCTTGGTGGGTTGGTGGCGGTGGTGTTGAGGTGTGGAGGTGTGGGGCTGCTTGGTGGGGTTGGAATGATGGAGAAAATGGGATGCTGCTGTGGCGTTGTGGCTATGGTGGTGATGAGTGAACGCTGGTAGTGCTGTAGGTGAGCTGGCGTGAGTGGAGAGTGTTCATGGGGGAGGTTGGTGGTGGATGTGCAGCAAGGAAACAAATGGAGGGGAATGGCGTGGGGCTCAAAGGCATAATAAAAGAAGAGAAGAGAAGAAGGTAAGAGGAAGAAGAAGTGGGCGGCTGCAAAGGGGGGTTTAAGCATGAGCTAGAGAGGAAAGAAAGTGAGAGAAAAGCATAGGCTAAGAAGTCAAGGGAAAATATCCAACTGATGATGAAATTGCCTCAAAGTCTTGTTGCCAAATAAGTCAAGGGACCACCCAATCCTAATTTAGCTTCACATTTCCACAAATAAACCATTTTTGGGCTACAAATTTGCACTTTTCCTCTTGATCCGAATTTCACGTTTATTTTCCGATTTGTCCAAAATTTGATTTTTTCGTAAAATTCCGGAGTCGACAAAATTTCACCGAAAGATGAGATGGTGTCCTATAAATGAATCGTGACATGCTCGAACGTCCGATTTCCGAAACCGAGTTCAATTTTGTGGTTAAAATCGACCAGACGCGATTTTAGTGCGACCCAACCTATCGAGTAGTTTTTAGAAATTTTAGCGCGTTTGACCTGTGGTCGATAATTTCGATCCATGTTTGTGCATCTTCGACTAGTCGGCGACTCTCGGTTGTTGTAAAAATCTCAAGGTTTCAATTACGGGCACCAAGTACATAATTGACAGAAAACTGGGTTAGTGCCGTTCGACGCGAATTTTGTAATCATGTGAAATCACTCACAATTTAATTATGCCATCCCATCAAATCGACCTATATCCGATTACTAATAGATTCTAATGGTGCCGTATTGACCCTTGCTAATTATCACGGTTGGGCAGTCGATTTTTGATCGAATTCTTAAGTCTGTCGTGTTTATATCCCTTAACAGCTTCACCTGATAGATTAGTCATCTCGTGAGTGGCCAACTTAGAGAAATGAGACCATAGGCGCGTCGACAAAATGCTCATTTCGTATTATCGGGATAGTGTCGAAATTTTAGGATGTCACATCATCCTTGTCAAGTTTGGAAGAACTTGACATGGGAGTCTCAATCTTCTTGTAGTTTTCCATCCCAAACTTCTTGATAACATCTCTGGCATATTTCTCTAGATAAATGAAAGTTCCTTTCTTTAATTGTCTAACTTGCAGACCTAAAAAGAAGGTTAATTTGCCCATCTTGCTCATTTTGAATTTTTCCTGCATAGACTTTGAAAATTTCTTGCACAGATTTTTGTTAGAAGACCCAAAGATTATATCATATACATATATTTGAACAAGTAGAAAGTTTATTTCTTCCTTTTTGATAAACAAGGTTGTGTCAACCATTCATTTGTTAACCATTGTTTACTAGAAACTTACTCAGTCTCTCATACCAAGTTCGAGATGCTTATTTCAGACCATACAACGCCTTCTTCAATCTATAGACAAAGTCTAATTTTTTGGAATCTTCAAATCCCGATGGTTGTTTCACATAGACTTCTTCTTGTATGAATCCATTTAGGAAAGCGCTCTTGATATCTATATGGAATAACCTGAAATTATGAAAACATGCATATGCAATAGTCTAATGGCTTCTAACCTAGTTACAGGTGAATATGTCTCATCATAGTCTATTCCTTCCTCTTGCGTATAACCTTTTGCAATAAGCCTTGCTTTGTTCCTAGTTACTTTGCCATTTTTATCCATCTTGTTTCTAAATACCCACTTTGTTCCAATCACAGAATTTCCTTTTGGTTTTGGAACTAGCTCCTAGACATTATTAATACTGAATTGTCTGAGTTCTTCCTACATTGCTTCTATCTAGCTTTCGTCAGATAACGCTTCTTATACTCTTTTTGGTTCTATTTCAGAAATAAGTGCTAGTGCAGTTTTGTGACATCCCGAAATTTGATCCCCGTTTCGGATATATGAAATGGTTGTTTCGTCGACGCGCCTATGGTCATTTTACTTGGAGCTGGCCCCTCACGAGTTAACTAATCTATTAAGTGGAGCCATTAAGGGATATAAACGCGACAGACTAGAGAATTCGATCGGAAATCGATCGCTCGATCATAATAATCGGCAAGGGTCAATATGACACCATTATAATCGAATTGTGATCGGATATAAGTCGATTCGATGGAAATACGTAGTTGAATTGTGGGTGATTCCGCACGATTGCGATAATCGCGTCAAACGGCAATAACCTCATTTTCTATCGATTTTATACTCGGGACACGTAATTGAACCATCGCGATTTTATGACAACCGAGAGTCGTCTATGAGTCGGAGTTGCACAAATGTGGATAAAAAATTATCAACCATGGGTCAAACGCGCTAAAATCCCTAAAAGCTACTCGATAGTTTAAGTCGTACTAAAATCACATTCGGTCGATTTTAATTACGAAATTGAATTCAGTTTAAGGAATCGGACATTCGAGCGTGTCACAATTCATTTATAGAACGTCGTCTCATCTTTCGGCGAATTTTTGTCGAGTCCGGAATTTTGCGGAAAAATCGATTTCAGACAAACAAGAAAGAAAATGGATATTCGGATGGGCTGATTAAAGGAATTAATTGGCTGCCAAAATGGTTTAATTTTGAAGAAATGATGGCTAATTTGTGATTGGATGGCCAATTGACATTAAGGATGAAGACTTTGGGGGCATTTCATGAGTGCATAGATATTTCCCTTGGTTTCTAATTGGCCACTCTCTTGACTTTAATTTCTCCCTCCTCTCTCCAATTTTTCTCCCTTTCCCCATGCGTGCAGACCCCCTTGCTTCCTAGCTTCATCTTCCCTTTTACTTCTTCTTTTTCATTTCTTCCACTTATTGCTGCCGCACCTGCTCCTTCTCTAATTCCTTGCTGCTGCACCACTTCACCATCATCTTCACCACACATCACCGCCGCCTCAGCCCACTTCATCTGCACGATTGCCCGTCCCAACTCCTTAGCCCAACTCTAGCCCAGCCACCCGGTTGTCTAGCACCAATAGCCGAGCAGCTCCACCGCCCGTCCGCCTCAATTCTGCCAACACCACCTGACCAGCCCAATAGCCACCGTCTTAGCCAGCAACCGCCCAGCTCCAACTGCCTCACCATCCGTGTCCGCCAGCCCCCACGACCAGCCTTCCATAGAACCGAGTTCCTTCTTGGTCGAGACTTGTAGGGCTGATTTCCACCACCGTTGAGCCTCCGTTGGAGACACGATAGTCTCGGGTTTTCACCGCCGTCGCATTGCCATCGTTGTGACCCCGCCGCCGTCCTAATCCTGTGAGTTAACTCCCTAATCCTTGATTAGGTTGTTAATTTCACTTAGGAGTTAGATTAATGTTAATTGGGATTAGTTAGTTAATCCTAAATTAGTGTAACTAGCTTAGTTAGGTTTGGTTAGTAACTTAGTTAGGTTAGTTTAGTTAGCTTGATTAGGTTAGTAGCTTAGGTTGGGTTGGTTAACCATGGTTAGGGTAGTTAACCATGGTTAGGTGAATTAAGATGGATTAATTTAATTAATCACAATTTACTTAATTAATTGTGATTTATTTAATTAATCGTGATTAGCGTAATTAATGACGGATTAGCCTTTCGTGAAATTTTAAACTCGTTCTCGTGGATACAATGATGCGTGAAATTGAGTGCTGCACGTGCAATAATATGTGATTAGTTGTTTTGTGATAATTATCCATTATTATTGCAAAAGATGGTTTAATTAGCATTTAAATAGAAATAAAAATTAGGTGTCCGGTTTGGACATCGAAACTTATTTGCTTAATAAAAACAACGAGGTTTTAAACTAGGTGCGTGCAAAGTTTGACAGATTAATTTTGAGTACGCAAGCACCTACGAATTTATTTCAGAAAGTTTTGAACAAAAGAAAAGGGTTGCAAGGTTTATTGTTTAGGGATAAGTGCTGCAGAAGTCCTAAAACTTGTTACGAAAATGCAATTGAGTCTTAAAACTTGCAAAAAGTGCAATTAAGTCCTAAAACTTGTCAAAATGTTTCAATCGAGTTCTAAAATCGACGCCATTAGCCTTTTTCGTTAAAAATGCGACGTGGCATTTTAAATAATTTTTCATTTTTTGCGTGGATTTTTTAATCATTTTTATTCATTTTGAAAAAATTAGATTTAAAAACTAAAAAATTATATTTATTCATTTTATCTTATTTTAACCAAAAACTAAAAAATAAAAAATAAAAAATTTATTTTTTAAAATTGTTTTAAAAAAACAAATCAACGACTCCTCTTCCCCGCCGCCGCCACCCATTGCTAAGGGGCCAAGCGACGGTCGGTAGCCCTCACCGGCCCCGGCGAGGGCCGACGACCATCGCCCGCCTTGGGCGAGGCCTTGTTGGTCCTCGTCGACATCTGGCGAGCCTTGCCGGCCCTAAGTGAGGGCCGACAAGGCCTCCCCTAGGGCGGCGATGGTCACCGGCGACGACTCACCCGCCTTGGGCGAGGCTTCATCAGCCCTCGTTCGGGGCTGGAGAGCTAGGTGGGCGACAATCGCCGGCCCTGAGCGAGGGCCGACGAGGCCTTGCCCAGGGTGGGCGATGGTTGCCGGCACTCGCCTGGGGTCGACAAGGCCTCGCCCTGGCCGAGTGAGGGCCAGCCACCCCCGCCTAGGGCTGGCGACCGTCGCCCGGCCCCTCCGGCGATGGGCGGCGATGGGGGAGAGGAGCCGCTAATTTTTTTTTTAAAATAATTTTTAAAAGTAAATTTTTTAACTTTTCTTTTTAGTTTTTGGTGAAAATAAGATAAAATGAATAAATCTAATTCTTTAGTTTTTAAATCTAATTTTTTTTAATAATTAAAAAATCCACGCGGAAAATAAAAAATTATTTAAAATGCCACGTCGGCATTTTTAACGGAAAAGGCTAACGGCGTCGATTTTAGGACTCAATTGAAACATTTTGACAAGTTTTATGACTTAATTGCACTTTTTGCAAGTTTTAAGACTCAATTGCATTTTCGTGACAAGTTTTAGGACTTCTGCAGCACTTATCCCTTTTGTTTAAAAATGGATTTTGGTGTTTTAGGCTAATTGACGAAAGATAAGAAATGGATTGATTGATGACGTGCTAGTGTGGTCACTAAGTGGAACCCGTCCTAATGTGTATGATTATGCAGGACAATGCTCCTTTGAGGAATGTCGTTTAGGGGAAGGATGCTAGACGTTGTTGTTTGCGGATAGATTTTGGAACGAAGCTCCTTTGTGGAATGCCGTCTAGGCGGAGGATGCTAGATATTGCTGTGCCCGACGTAGCGGGACGATGCTCGGTTACGCCGGATGATCGCCGACTGTTGAGTTGGTTGTGGTCGTTGGGTCGTAATAACTGGAACTCACTCGAATAGTTGTGATAATTGCGCTTGATTATGGGGCAAAATTGTGTAGCATGGTATGGGACGTGTCATAACGATTTTACCTTATAATCGGGACCCATGTGAATGAAATGACGTGTTCCGGTTATTAAATTACGCCTGTTGCATTGATAATAGCATGTGTGATGAGCTAACATGTAGGGACATGCCAAGGCGAGATAAGTTTTGTATGGTGCATGTTTAGGACCGCCTTTGAGGCGAATTTGCGTCCTAACCGGGGTTTAGGATTTTGACTCACTGAGATTTATCTCACCCCGTCGTGGTTACCCCTTTTCAGGTCCTTAATATGGAGTGGCATCATGTTCGTTTTGGGATTCCATGGCACATGGACTTCGAGTCTACCTAGTTCCCTATTCCTGAGACCACCCAAACCCGTGAGTTAGTGGTGATCACGATTTGGGTCGATGAGGGCCTTCTTCACTTGGTGCCTCATTGCTTCAAGGCATGGTTCATTAACGAGCGCAGTGGGGCTCGGGAGGGTCCCTTGCAGGGTTTTGACAGACCTCCCGTCGGAATCGAGGACAGGGAGGTAGCTCAACCCATGGACATCGACATCCTAGATGGTGTCGTGGAGGATCCAGCGCCCAAGTCGGAGGGATCCGTGGTGTAGATCAGCTAGGACTTCTTTTTTAGACCGATTTATGTATATGAACTTGTAGGGCTGACTTGGTACATATATAAATAGTAGTTTGTGAAAAAGCATTAGCATGTTTTTACTATCCTTATGTTTGATGGTTATCCGGGTGTTTATTTAATTTGCTTCCGCATGTGCTTAATTGAAAGAAAAAAAAAAAAGAAAGGGTCGGCGACGCATCCTGGGACGTCACATTTTTAATCAACCGCCGAGAGATGTGCACGTGCCCCGGGTTCGGGGCGTGACAAGTTTGATCTCCTTTTGCTTTGGATATGGTACGAATTCCTTCTTCTTTATTACCAATGATGAGTTCTTTAGGATGGCTTGATTTGTGCTTCCAATTACTGTTAGGTTTGTCATTTCATGTAAGGATTTGCTGATAGTTAGTTTTCTTCGATTCGTTTGACTTTTGTTATGCTTGACTTTGATCACCAAAAGACTGAAGTTCCTCAAGGGAATCAAACTTTATTAAGTCTAAAACTATTTCAGACTCTTTAAGTTGAGTCTGATCTTGTTGGTTCTGAATACTTTCCTGAAATTTGACATTTATAGATTTTTCGATAGTTTGTGTATTCTTGTTGAAGAATCTATAAGCTTTACTTAAAGTAGAGTAATCAAGAAATATTCTTTCATCCGATCTTTCTTCAAATTTTCCAGACCGATCATTTCCATTTTTCAAAATGAAGCATTTGCAACCAAACACATGAAAATAAGAGATATTTGGCTTCTTCCATTTATACACTTCATATGGGGTCTTCTCTAAGATTGGCCTTAAAAATACCCTGTCAATTATATAACAGACAGTAGACACTACTTCTGACCAAAAACGAGAAAAGACTTTACTTTCTATTAGCAGAGTTATGGCCATCTCCTGTAGCGATCTATTTTTTCTTTCGACAACTCAATTTTGTTCTGGAGTGTATGGAGAGGAGAAAACATGTTGAAGACCATTCTCGTCACAGAAATTTGCAAAGTTTTGATTTTCAAATCTCCACAATGATCAGTCCTTATGCTTGAAATGACATAACATTTCTCATTCTGAACTTTCTTAGCAAACTTTGAAAAATATAAGAAGGTTTTGGTTTTATTTGCCAAGAAGAATACCTAAGTGAATCTTGAATAATCATCCACAACTACCAAACAGTATTTCTTACCACCAATGCTTTGTGTTCTAATTGGTCCAAAGAGATCCATATGAAGAAGCTACAAGATGCGATTAGTGGAAACTTGATTTACAAGATGAAAGTAGTCTGATATGGTCCCCAACAGTACACGGTCGGAATGGAAAACCAATGTGAGTAGCTAAAGGTCTACAAGTAGTGACTCATGACCAGCGGTAATTTGAACCTCCAAAGGAATAAACATATCCAAATTCAGTATGTTGATGAATAAAAGCTGCTGCAGATGGAGGCCGCGTGGTCAATGGCTAACTAGAACTTTGATTAGTCAACAAATGGCCACTTTGCGTTGCTCGCTATATAAACTTTGCCTTGTGTGTCTGTAAGTTCTTAGTTCAATTTCAAACTCCTCACCGGGAATTCAACTCTTGTTGAATATACCACTTGAAGAAGCACCGGATGAATAATTGCAGCTCAGAGTTTCTAGACTTCACCCATCAAGCCAACCTGGGAACACAACATCGAGTTTCATAAGGCATGTGAATCATACGTGCATGAAGATGACAGATTTCTAAACTATTATCAACCCATGAGCCCTTTCAACTCTCATTACAGTGAAAATCCAACCTCGACCATGCCGTGTCAGGACCACAGTAACTCGTGGCGAGTGCCATCATATTTTTTCCTCGCAAAATGGCCACTCTCGTAATTAGCATGGTCATATCCAAGACATTTCCTCCATGATACCAATGGCCTTACATGGAAAAATCAAGAATTGGACAATATTGAACTAGTAAATTCGGAGGCCCGTTTTTTAGTGCGCTTTGGCATCCAAGTTGGATTATTTGGTGAGGAAAACTATGGAATTTGATGTGGGCATCCTCCTTGGCATTTTGGCCATTGATTTGAGGCCAATTGAAGAGGAATTGAAGTGAAATTGGGGAGTAGCACACCAAATTCGTAGCCATGGGAGGGAGCAACATTTTGGACCACTTTGGAAGCTTGTAGAGGAAGACTTGGAGGGGATAAGGGCTATGGACTCAGCTGAGGACTTTGGGGGCTTCACACTTGAGTGTTCTTGACAATTTGGGGTCCATTGAAGGCTCTTGTTCCCCCTTTCAGCTGTAGCCATCTCTCTTCTTCTTCTTCTTCCTTGTTCCTTTCTCCATTGTTGTTGTCTTGAGGAAGAAAAACTAGCAGAGCACCAGAGGAGACCAGCCAGCCACCGTTGACCGCCCCTAGCTGCCCATGCACGCTTGCCGAGCTGTCGCCTGCTGCCCGCGAGCCTGAGCCACGCGTCCACGCCGTCTCGCTGTTCGCGTGCATCCAGTCCGCTCGGCTTGTCGCTGCTTGTCCAGCCAGCAGCCATCCCAGCCGAGCAACCTCCGTCTCTCCGCCCGTCCCTGGTCGTCTGCCTCAGCCACAGCCAAGCCGTTTAGCCAGCCTAAGCAGAACTAGAATCAGAACCGATTCTCTTTCCAGGTTAGGCAATGAGCTCGCGAGGTGTTTTTCAGCCCTTTCCGAGCCTCCTTTGGAGACGCCGTGGTCACGGGTCTTCACCGCCTTCACATCACCGTCGCTGTGAACCTATTTGCTCGCTAATCTGATGAGTTAATTACCTAATCTTTGATTAGGTTGTTAATTGCACGTAGGAGGTTAGTTTAGTGTTAAATAGCTTAGTTAGATTAGTACTAAGTGAGATTAGCCTTATGGATTAGTGCTAATCTATAATGGTTAGATTAGCCTTAAGATGGATTAGTGTTGATCAAATGGGTGAGATTAGCACTAATGAGGTCGATTAGTTCAATTCAATAGACTTTCTTCAGTTTAGATTTCTGGACCTTCGCTGTTTGCCATTTTTTTAGATTGAAAGGTGTTAAGATTTTGAAGTCGATTCTTCCTTGAGAAATGTTTTAGATATCTACAGCTATAACATATATTTTACTCAAGATTCTAGGGATTTAAACAGATAAGACATCAGCTTCGTCATTTCAAAACAGAACCTCTGTCTTCGCTGGAACTGGTGACCTTTTGGGATTCACTGGATTTGTATCAACTCTTAGAGTTCGAATTTCAAAATGGTTTTTTCATGAAAGTTGTTTTTAATATCTTCTAGTTTAACATAGTCAAATTTTAGATCAAATGGACAAGTTTAGGACCTCGAACCAAACTGATTTCAGAAAACAAACTTTCTGGAAACAGACTCAGTTTTTTGTACTGGATTGAGCGATTTACTAGGCTTAATCTAGAAATATTTGGGTTAAGGTGTCTTCATGAAAAATGTTCTTTTGTGTGTCATTTACAACATATTCAAATTTGAGGATTTTCCAAACTCATTTGATTAGGTTTTTGGATTTGAACTCGAACACACACGAGTGGACCGTTTCTGCCGGTTAGGGCCAATAGTAGTTTGTGATTATTCTTGATACTTTGCTTGCTAGAAATTGCATATTCGGTGATGTGGTTGACCTGTGATATGCTTAGAAGTTATGTGTGATTGTGCGCGAATGGTTGTGCCATGGTTGTGGTTTATTGTTATTGCTTTATGTGGCGACTATTGAAAGAGGATGTGTTGGGTTGAGAAAACCGAATGGTTGTGAGCACATAAAGGACTAAGTGTGCACGATAATGAAACTTCGTATGAGCCACCTCTAGAACCTTGTACCATTGCTTATGATAGTCGAGAACTAAGTGCTACACGACAGCGTGACTTCGTGGGAGCCACCTCTAGTACTTTGAGTTATTGCTTATGATAGTCGAGAATTAAGTGCTACACAACAGCGTGAGTTCGTGGGAGCCATCTCTAGTACTTTGAGCTATTATTTATTGTGGTCAGGAACTAAGTGCCACACGATATTGGAACTTCGTGGGGGGAGGCACCTCTAGAACCTTGAGTTTGAGTATTGAGCTGGAATGTGGAGTCAGAATATTGAGTTGGGATGTTGAATTTAAATTTGGAGTTTGAATATTGAGAATAAATATCGGGTGTGGATTGAACCACCGATATGAGTTACCCACGCTTGATTATGGGACGAAATTGTGTGGCACGAAATGGGACGTGTCATAACGATTTGGCCCTATAATCGGGACATTTGTGAATTGTTTGCTGAGTGACATGATGCGTTCCAGTTATTGAATGCGATTACTGTTTGCATGTGTTTTATGAGGTGCACTAATGTGCAAGTAGGTGCTGTGGCGAGGTAAGTTCTAAGTGGTGTATGTTTAGGACTCCTTTGAGTGAATTCTCGTCCTAATCGGGGTTTAGAGTGTTGACTCACTGAGATTATTCTCACCCTGTCGCGGTTTACAATTTTTCAGGTCCTTAGTCTGGAGATACCGGAGGGTGTCGTGGAGGATCCTGAGCCAAAGTCGAAGGGATCTGGAGTAAAGGTTGTCCGGTAGTTCTTTTAGGGCAGACCTTAGAGTGCAGACTTCTAGGACTGACTTTGATTGTATATAAAGTGTGTTTATATGAAATTGGATTGTTCTGCTTTTTTATCCCATGTTTGTTGTTGTCTGGGGTTGTTTAATTCACTTCCGCATGTGCATAAAATAAAAAGGGTCGGCGACGCGTCCTAAAAACGTCGCAAATTTTATCGCCGAGGGGTGTGCGCGCGCCAAGGGTTCATGCGTAGCAGGGTTAACGATTGGTCTGGGAAAAAGCCAATAACATAAGGAAAGTACCCTAGTCGTCCCACTCGAAGGAGTAGAATTGGAAAGCCAGCACCTAACCCAATCGGCATGTGTCATTCCTGTAGGAAAAGACATGGATCTGCCCCGTGTTTTAAAAAGACGAGGGCTTGTTACGAGTGTCGCCAGTACGATCACCTGATCAAGGACTATCTGCACAAGCCCATAGGATCGAAACTTCCACCGCTGCCAATGGAATAGAACAGAGAGAATGCGCCGCAGAACACACAGTGGGGTATTTGGAATAGGGCTCCGGTGCAAGGGAGGGTGAATGTTGTCACCCGACGAGAGGCAGAGGACTCACCAGATGTGGTCATATTAGGGTGTTTTGGTAGAGTGGGAGCATGTTAGGGGTGTGGCCAGCTCGGCCATAAGTGATGAACTATCTGCGTAGGTTCAGGGGAGCAGGCACTGCTACCATAGATAGGGCGCTACTAGGATGGTGAAAGGGACAGGGATGAACCGAGTTGTGCACCGAACAAGAAGGGTAGTGTTTCCAAAATAATTTTATCAAAGTGGCACAGCGAAATTTTTGGTTAAGCTTATAGAGCCTGAGTTTGTTGTAATGAAGTCATAGAAAGGGAAATCTCTTACTAAAGTTGTACTTGACGATTTTGCAAATGTATAACTTTGATATCATATATGAAAAGGTTTGACTCGAGGAGCTTTTTGTTGCAATGAATTGTTGTCGTAATGTAATACAGTTTGACCCATTGACGGATGAAAGTTTCGAATTTATCGGAAGTCAGGGAGGACCCTTGGTACCTTTAATCTCGTCGCTTGGGCAACCCGTTTGTTAAACGGGGGTTGCCAAGGTTATTTGGCAACTGTCGTGGATACGACAGTTGAAGAGCACGAAAGACACTTGAGAACAATGCTTCAGACTCTGTGAAATCATAGATTGTACGCCAAATTCAGTAAGTACGAGTTTTGGGCTGACTCGTGTCGCTTTCCTAGGTCACGTGATTTCGGGTGAAGGAGTCTCCGTGGGCCCGACCAAGATTGAGACCATGATCAACTGGCCGAGATCGACGACAGTGATAGAGATCAGAAGTTTTTTTTGGGATTAGCAGGTTACTACAGACGGGTCGTGGAAGGATTTTCAGCAATAGCAATGTCGATGACGCGACTGCTGAAGAAGGAAGAGAAGTTTGTATGGATGGATAGGTGCGGGCGTAGTTTTCAAGAGCTTAAGCAGGAACTGACTACCGCACCAGTGCTGACAATTCCATCCGGTCCTGGAGGATATGAGATCTACAGTGATGCGTCATTCAGAGGACGGGGTTGCATGTTAATGCAGCATGGCAGAGTTGTTGCATACACGTCTCGTCAGTTGAGCTCTTATGAGTTGAATTACCCGACGCATGACTTAGAACTTGCAGCGACTATCTTTGCTCTGAAGATTTGAAGACGCTACTTGTGCGTAGAGAGGTTTCAAATCTTTTCAGACCATCAGAGTTTCAAGTACTTATTCTCTCAGAAGGAGTTGAACATGAGACAGTGTCGTTGGATGGAACTTCTCAAGGATTATGACTGTGACATCCGGTATCATCCTGGAAAAGCTAACAAGGTCGCAGATGTGTTGAGTCGAAAGTCTTCGATCGTGCAGATGGTGATCCATGAGTGGATCTTACTCGAAGGAGCTAGAGATTCGGTTCTCAAATTTGAGGTAGGCCACCTTTCAAATTTTATGACCACCCTCAGAATTGAGCCGAAAGTGCAAATAAGGATCAAGACGTTGCAGTTGACAGATCCTGAGATCTAAAAGACTTTGCGGGAAGATACGGAAAAGAGAAAGGTTGATTTTCAAGTTACCAAGGATGGAACACTAAGATTTCATGGATGATGGTGTGTACCCGACGATACGAAGTTTAGGGAAGAGATCTTGTCAGAAGCACACCGTAACAGTTACAGTGTTTAGCTAGACAGTACAAAGATGTGTCAAAATCTGCGTCAACACTATTGGTGGACCGGTATGAAGATAGCTATCGCCAAATATGCTGCCAAGTGCTTGACGTGATAGCAAGTGAAAGCACAGTATTGCAAGCCGAGAGGACTTTTGCGATCTCTCGAGATTTTTGAGTGGAAATAGGAATGTATCATGATGGGTTTTATGATGGAGTTATTAAGGAATCAGCGAGGTGACGATTCAGTATGGGATGTGATTGATAGATTGACAAAGTCTACTCACTTCTTCACCGTACGAAAGGACTTTGTATTGGACAAATATGTGAAGTTGTACGTGCGTTAGATAGTTCGACTACATGAAGTACCAGGGACGATCACGTCAGATCAAGACCTGAAGGTTACAGATTGCCTTGGAAACGAAGCTGCAGTATAGCACGACCTATCATCCATAGACAGATGGCTAGTCTGAGAGGACGATTCAAACCCTCGATGACATACTGCGAGCTTGCGTGTTGGGCTTCAAAGGAAGTTGGGAAGAATAGCTTCATCTAGTCAAGTTTGCCTACAACAATAGTTATCAGCAGAGCATACAGATGGCACCGTCTGAAGCGTTGTATGGCAGAGTGTGCAGAACTCTAGTTTGTTGGGATGAAGTCGGAGAGCGGAAGATTACCGGCCTAGAGTTAGTTCGAAAAGTCAGTGGATGCAATTATAGTTATCAGGGAAAGATTAAAAACCGCTAAGAGTCGTCAGAAAAGCTATGCAGATAAGCGGCGAAGACTATTGGGATTCCAAGTTGGTGAACACGACCTTCTTAAAGTGTCATCGATGAGGGGTACTTCGCACTTTGGCAAGAAAGAGAAGTTGAGTTCGAAGTACGTCGGTCCCTTCAAGATTTTGGAGAGAATTGGGACCTTAGCGTATCGTCTTGCATTACCGCTAAGACTGGCGCAAGTGCATGACGTGTTCCACGTGTCAATGTTGAGAAAGTATGAGCCTGATCTGACCCACGTGCTGAATTTTGAAGAATTAGACGTGGACGGTAGAGTGTCATACGTGGAAAGACCAATTCAGATTGTGGATCACAAGGAACAAGTTCTGCGCACCAAGACGATCTCATTAGTCAAAGTGGTTTGGCAACACCACGGGACAGAAGAAGCAACTGGGAAAAGTGAAGACTCAATGAGACGACCATACACCCACCTTTTTTGTTTAAGATTTGTAATGATTTAAATTTCGAGCACGAAATTTTTATAAGAAGGGAAGAGTTGTGACATCCTGATTTTCGACCCTGCTTTCGACTAAATGAAATAGGCTTTTCATCAACGCGCCTATGGTATTTTTCTCTGAGTTGGCCACTCACGAGATAACTAATCTATCTAGTGAAGCCGTTAAGGAATCTAAATGCGTTAGACTTGAGAATTCGATCAAAAATCGATTGCTCGACCGTGCTAATCTGCAATGGTCAATATGGCATCATCAAAATCGATCAGAGACCGGAGATAGGTCGATTCGACAGAGGCATGTAATTGAAGTATGGGTGATTCCACCTAATTGCAAAATTCTCGTCGAACGGTACTAAACTGATTTTTCTGTCATTTCTGTACCATATGCTCGTATTTGAAATCTCGAGATTTTCACGACACCCGAGAGTCGCTTATGAGTCAAAGATGCACAACGTGGCTCGAAAATAATTGACCACGGGTCTAATGCGCTAAAAATTCCTAAAAGCTACCTGTTAGGTTAGGTCACGCTAAAATCGCGCTCGGTTGAAATTAATCACGAAATTGAACCCGATTTCAGAAATTAAAAATTCTGTCATGTCACGATATATTTTAGGAACATCGACTCATCCTCCGAAGATTTTTCTGCAAGCCCGAATTTTTGGCGAAAAATCAAGAATTGAACGATATTGAACCGATAAATTCGGAGGCCCGTTTTTTAGTGCGCTTTTGGTATCCAAGTTGGATTATTTGGTGAGGAAAATTATGGAATTTGATGTGGGCATTCTCCTTGGCATTTTGACCATTAATTTGAGGCCAATTGAAGATGAATTGAAGTGAAATTGGGGAGTAGCACACCAAATTCGTAGCCATGGGGGGGGGAGCAACAATTTGGACCACTTTGGAAGCTTGTAGAGGAAGACTTGGAGGGGATAAGGGCTGTGGACTCAGCTGAGGACTTTGGGGGCTTCACACTTGAGTGTTCTTGACAATTTGGGGTGCACTGAAGGCTCTTGTTCCCCCTTCCAGCTGCAGCCATCTCACATCTTCTTCTTCTTTATTCCTTTCTCCATTGTTGCTGGCTTGAGGAAGAAAAACCAGCAGTGAACCAGAGGAGACCAGCCAGCCACTGTCGATCGCCCCTAGCCGCCCGTGCATGCTCGCCGAGCCGTCGCTAGTCGCTGCCGCCCGCGAGCCCGAGCCGCGCGTCCACACCGTCCTGCTGTCCGCGTGAATCCAATCCGCTCGGCCCGTCACTGCTTGTCTAGCCAACCGCCATCCCAACTAAGCAACCTCCGTCTCTCTGCCTGTCCCTGGTCGTCCGCCTCAGCCACAGCCAGACTATTCAGCCAGCCCAAGCAAAACCAGAAGCAGAACCGGTTCTCTTTCCAGCTCAGGCAATGAGCTTGCGAGGTGTTTTTCAGCCCTTTCCGAGCCTCCTTTGGAGACGCCGTGGTCACGGCTCTTCACCGCCTTCGCATCACCGTCGTCGTGAACCCGTTTGCTCGCTAATCCGGTGAGTAAGTCCCTAATCTTTGATTAGGTTATTAATTGCACTTAGGAGATTAGTTTAGTGTTAAATAGCTTAGTTAGATTAGTAGTAAATGAGATTAGCCTTAATACGGATTAGTGCTAATATAGAATGGTTAGATTAGCCTTAAGATGGATTAGTGTTGATCAAATGGGTGAGATTGGCACTAATGAGGTCAGATTAGTCCAATTCAGTGGACTTTCTTCAGTTCTGATTTCTGGACCCTCGCCATTTTCCATTTTTGTGGATCTAAATATGTTAAGATTTTGAAGTCGATTTGTTCTTAAGAAATGTTTTACACATATTTTCCCATAACATATATTTTACTCAAGATTTTAGAGATTTAAACGAATGAGATATTAGCTTCTTCATTTCAAAATAGAACCTCTGTTTTCGCTGGAACTAGTGACCTTTTGGGATTCACTAGATTTTTATCAAATCTTAGAGTTCGAATTTCAAAATGGTTTGTTCACAAAAGTTGTTTGTCACATATTCTAGTTTAACATATTCAAATTTCAGATCAAATAGATAAGTTTTGGATCTCGAACCAAACTGATTTTGGAAAACAAATGTTTTGGAAACGGATTCAGTTTTTTGTACTGGATTGAGCGATTTACTGGGCTTAATCTAGAAATATTTGGATTAAGGTGTCTCCATGAAAATTGTTCGTTTATGTGTTTTTTACAACATATTCAAATTTAAGAATTTTCCGAACTCGTTTGGTTAGATTTCTGGATTTAAATTCGGAGATGCGCGAGTGGACCGTTTCTGCCGTCGTAATAGTTTGTGATTGTTCTTGATACTTTGCTTGCTAGAAATTGCATATTCGGTGATGTGGTTGACCTGTGGTATGCTTAGAAGTTATGTGTGATTATGCGCAAATGGTTGTGCCATGGTTGTGGTTTATTGTTATTGCTTTATTTGGTGACTATTGAAAGAGGATGTGTTGGGTTGAGAAAATGGAATGGTTATGAGCAGGTAAAGGACTAAGTGTGCACGATAATGAAACTTCATATGAGCCACCTCTAGAACCTTGTACCATTGCTTATGATAGTCGAGAACTAAGTGCTACACGATAGCGTGACTTCGTGAGAGCCACCTCTAGTACCTTGAACTATTGCTTATTGTGGTCAGGGACTAAGTGCCACACGATATTGGAATTTCGTGGGGGGAGGCACCTCTAGAGCCTTGAGTTTGAGTATTGAGCTGGAATGTGGAGTAGGAATATTGAGTTGGGATGTTGAGTTAAAATTTGGAGTTTGAATATTGAGAGTGCATATCGGGTGTGGATTGAACCACCGATATGAGTTACCCATGCCTGATTATGGGATGAAATTGTGTGGTACGGAATGGACCATATCATAATGATTTGGCCCTATAATCGGGACCTCTGTGAATTGTTTGATGAGTGACATGATAAGTTCCAATTATTGAATGCGATTATTGTATGCATGTGTTTTATGAGGTGCACTAATGTGCAAGCAGGTGCTGTGGCGAGGTAAGTTCTGAGTGGTGTATGTTTAGGACGCCTTTGAGTGAATTTTCGTCCTAATCGGTGTTTAGAGTGTTGACTCACTGAGATTTATTCTCACCTCGTCGCGATTTACAATTTTTTAGGTCCTTAGTCTGGAGATACCGGAGGGTGTCGTGGAGGATCCCGAGCCAAAGTCGAAGGGATCCGGAGTAGAGGTTGTCCGGTAGTTCTTTTAGGGCAAACCTTAGAGTGCAGACTTGTAGTAGGGGTGAGCACAGTTCCCGGTTCTACAGAGACCGATTTCGGAACCGGTTAGGATTTAAAAAAAAAAAAAACCCTAGCACTTCCCCCACGTGATTCCCCCTTCCCCTTTCTTTTTCTCTCTCTTTCTTTTTTCCCCTTTTTCCTCTTCACGTCACTTCCTCCCCCCCCCCCACAACTTTTTTCTTTTCTTCTTCTCTCTCTCTCTCTTTCTCTTCTCTTTCCCCCTCTCTCTCGGCCAAAGCCCCCCCTTCTTCTTCTTCTTCCTTCCTCTTGCTTACTGCTGCTTCACCCACCACCACACCGCCGCCCCACGCCCTACTCACCACCACCTCTTGGCCACTGAACCACCACCACCCACCGCTCGTTCGATGAGCTGTCGCGCCGTTCATGCCACCCGTTGCCGCCGTGAGCCACCGCCGCCGTCCCCAAGCCACCGTCACCACATCTTGCCACCGCTCGCTCGGCCGTCCGGGCCGTCATTGCTCCGAACCGCCACCGCATCCTCCAAAACCGAGCTCTTCCCCCCTTGGCTGTGGGTTGAGCTGCAATCGCTGCCGTCTTCGCTGCGCTGTCTTCACCGCGCCAAAACCAAATGGAGCGTTGTTCATGGCGTTCGTAGTTTTTTTAGGTGAACCGTGAAAGTTCATGCTGTTAAAGTGGAAGATAGCTGGGCTCGTGGGTGGTACCAGTTTTGGAAAGATTGCTTTTTGATAGTCTCATTTCTTTTGATATTTTGGAATTGGAATCTGGTTTCGTAAATGCATTTGAGATTGGAATTCATTGTTAGCTAGGGTCCCTCCCTTTTTCCACCACACATGTCACTTTCGTTGGGCCGGCAAGAATCAATGGTACCATGGAAACTTCCCAAGGGGGATGCTTTTTGGTTTTTCCAGTACTAGTATCTGGAAAGGGTTCTCTTTTGTTTGATTGTGCAATTTGGTTGTTCTTTTATTTGAAGGTCCACTCTAGATTTAAGCTTGCACTGCAGTAACTAGCTAACTTGTAATATGCTTGGGTACCTTGCACCTTATTGAAGCATTTGGGATGAGTTGTTAGGTTTCTCGTCAGTAGTTTGGTTAATTAAAGGTAATATATGTCTCTTCGACCTTGTGTGGTCATATATAGAAGATTCGTTGCTTTTACATTTTCTGTTAAAAATTGTTGTAGTTCCATTTCAAATTTGCCGACATGTTGCTGATCCAGTTTAATTGTTTTCCCTATTTTATGTGCTGCTTCATGAATGAAGCTTCAATTAATTCATAAACTTGCGGGTATCAACCTTGAGTTTTCCGAACAGTGCTTGATGATGCATGTTGTCGCGCTGTTCTAATCTTGTGAGCCTAATTGTCAATTGTTTGAAAAGAGCTTTTCAAATCTGAAAATGAAAAAAAAAAAAAAAAAAAAAAAGGAACCTATTGGAACCTGTAACAGGGTAGGTTCCAGGTTCTTGGTTGTGACGGGTAGGTTCCAAGTTCCAAAAAATGAGGAACCTGTACCCGAGGGTAGGTTCCAGGTTTCAGACGGAACCGAACCGGAACCAGGAACCGCTCACCCCTAACTTGTAGGACTGACTTGGATTGCATATAAAGTGTGTTTATATGAAATTGGGTTGTCTTGTTTTTCTATCCCATGTTTGTTGTTGTCCGAGGTTGTTTAATTCGTTTCCACATGTGTATAAAATAAAAAGGGTTGGCGACGCGTCCTTGGAATGTCGCAAATTTTAGTCGACCACCGAAGGGTGTGTGCGCACCCGGGGTTCGAGGTGTGACAAATTGGCTCCGTCCCAGGGGCCAACTCAATTACAAACTCGATCTCCCTTTCTGGGGGTAGACCAGGTAATTCTTCAGGAAACACGTCAGAAAACTCTTGTACCACAACGATGTCCTCCATCTTCGGCTCTTCAGTTGTCGTATCTACCACAGTTGCCAAATAACCTTGGCAACCCACCTCTAACAAATGGGTTGCCTCAAGTGACGAGATTAAGGTAATTGAGGGTTCTCCTTGACTTCCAATAAACTCGAAACTTTCGCCCACTAATGGGTTAAACTAAATCGATTCACGATAACAGTCTACAATAGCTCGTTGCTTGGTGAGTCAATCCATGCCAATTATCACGTCAAAATCATACATGGCCAGCACAATCGAATCTATCATTTCCTCTTGCTCACCAAACTTGCAACCAGGACATCTTAATGTAGACAACATCTTATCCTTTAACGGGGTAGATATACTAATGATTGACCCCAACGGTTCCGGACTCAATCCTACCAACTTAACGTACTGCTTAGCAATAAAAGAGTGCATAGCTCCAGGGTCAGATAAAGCATAAGCAGCACGGTCGTTCAGTGAGACCGTACCTGTGACCACGTCTGGTAAGTCCTATGCCTCGCGTCGGGTAACAGCATACACCATTTCTTGTGCCGGAGGCCTGTTCATCATGCCCTGTGGTGCGCTCTGCAACGCACTTCCTCTGTTTTGTCCCATCGGCAGTAGCGATGGCTATGATCCCATCGGCCTATAGGGATAATCCCTGATCTGGTGGCCTTGCTGGCAACATCTAAAGCAAGCTCCCGTCCTAGTGAAACACAAGGTCGAACCATGTCGTCTTCCACAGAAATGACACACACCGTTCTAATTAGGCGCTTGCTTTCCAATCCAACCCTTCCGGTTGGGCGGGATGGGATACCTTCCTCCTAACATCGGTTTCTTCCCGAACCGATTGCCATCTCTGTTTGACCCGAACCGCAACCCATATGCAACGGCTTGTTCGTTCAAATTCCTCTCAATCAACTATGCCCTTTCATATAAGTTGTTATAATCCTTCAGATTCAACAGCACAAGCGGATCCTTGATCTCCGGTCTGAGGCCATCCCTGAACCTCCTAGCTCTGTATACTAGATCATTGATCAATTTGGGGGCGTACTTGGACAGCTCATCAAACTTTGCTTTGTACTGGTCCACTGACATCAGACCCTGGCGAAGATGATGAAACTCTACCATCTTTTGCTTTCTAGCACAGTCAGAGAAATACTTCCCGTTAAAGACTTCTATGAAGGCGTTTCACACTGAAGCCACGCCTTTTGGAAACACTCTTCCTCTGGTGGCTTCCCACCAAGTGCTGGTGTTTCCTTACAGCTGGTAGACCGCCAGGACTACCTTGTCTTCATCAGAGCACCTTAGCAGTGCGAAGACCTTCTCTAACTCTCTGATCCAGAGGGTTGCAGCCTTGGGATCGCCTGCTCCTAAGAACCTTGGCGGGTTCAGCTTTAGAAACTGCTCTACTAACTTGTGCATTGGTCGCTCTCCGATCACATTCCCAAGCTGGACTTCAGTAGGTGCAGCTGTGACAACGGCAATGGCATTGGCGGCGGCGGCAGCTTCATTCTGGGCTTATTGACCCACCAAATTCCTCAAGGTCTCAAGCGCCTACACAATCTCATTTATTCTAGGATCGTCGGGTGCTGCAACACTAGTACCGGCTTGTGGCAATACTCTTTCTCTAGCGCTGGCCTGAGCCGGCGCTTTACCTCGGGTACTGACTCTAGTTGGTGTCCTACCCCGAGTGACAGACGCAACAGTCCTCTTCCAAGGAGTCCTCTACTCCGAATCACTCATACTGCAGACTCTTTATAGAACCTACTTTCCAATTCCACACAGAATTAGAAATTGAGCGACCCACACAAATCAATCAATCAATCAATCACAAGCGTTTGCATAAAGAAAAGGCATTTCTTACTAACTATCCCAAGACCCATCGCTCCTTATCACTCCAAACACTAACCTGGCTATGATACCACTTTGGGCGGGGATGTCATGCCTCGAACCTCGGGCACGTACATATCCCTCGACGGTCGACTAAAATGCGGCGTTCCTAGGATGTGTCACTGACTCATTCAATTTATGCACATGCGAAAGCGAATTTAAATAGATACCCCCGACAACCAACAAACACCGGGATAGTAAAATCATATGCCAACACCTTTTCACAAAACACACTTTATAAACATATCAGGTTCAACCTATAGGTTTATATACAGGAGTCTAGATCCAAAAAGAAGCTACCAAGCCAACTCTACCCTGGACCCTACCTACTCGGGATTCTGAGTCCACCATGACAACATCAGGGATGTCAATGTCCAAAGGATCGGCTACCTCTACTCCGGACCCTTCAGCCTTGGGCTTCGAGTTCGCCATGATATCGTCCAGTATATCGATATCCATGGAGCGAAGTACCTCTTCATCCTCGGGTTCGACGGTAGGCCCGTCAAAACCCTCCAAAGGACCCTTCCAAATCTCGTTGGGCTTGTTAAGGAACCACGCTTTGAAGCGATGAGGTACCAAGTGAGGTAGGCCCTCATCGACCCAAATAGTGGTCACCACAAGCTCACGGGTCTAGGTGGTCCTGGGGATGGGGAGAAGGGTAGACTCGGTCTCCACCTCCCGTGACACCCAAAACGGACGTGACGTACCTCAATCTAAGGACCTGAAAATATTTAAACCACAACGGGGTGAGATAAATCCTCAGCGAGTCTACACCTTAAACCCCGATTAGGATGAGAATTCACTCAGAGGTGGTCCTAAACATACGTCCCACATAAACTTATCTTGTCTCAGCACCTTTCTGCACATTAGCTCATCACATATATCATATGCATACAACAGACATATATCATAACTGGAACACATAAATTCATCTTTCAAACAATCACATGGGTCCTGATTATAAGACCAAACTGTTATGACATGTCACATTCCGTGCCACACAATTTTGTATCATAATCAGGTGCGGCTATCTCAATCACTCAAGCGTATACCAGTTAATTACGACCCAATAGCCACGGCCAACTCAACAGTCGATGACCATCTGGCATAACCGGGCATCGTCCCACTCTGTCGGGCACGATAACGTCTACAACTAGACGGCATTCCATAAAGGAGCATCGGCCCAGCCTCCACTGCGACCGGCATCCGTTGACTTGGGGCATCCGAACTTAATCAGGCATCGTCCTGCGTGAACGCATCAGGACGGGTTTCGATAATGATCACACGCACATCCATACTCGGCCAAGAACATTGTGCTTTGCACTCAAATGTCTCAATTTCAAATAATGGACTTGGCCTATTTTCTTCATATTTAAAATCATCCCAGTAAAATAATTGTGTGTGGTCACACATTCAAATTGAACCAATAAACACGGTACTCTCTCAATTTATAAATCCACGATTTTATATAGTACATAAAATATTTTTGTGTCAAAAACCAACACCCGGTATTTTTCTAATTAAATACCGTAAAATCATATTTTTGCAATAATAAAAAATCATTACCAAGCACTCAATTGCATAATTTAGCAATCAATTTCACAAATGAACTCAATCACGACGATCAGCGTAAAATTCTAATAAACGGCTATCCCGTCACAATTTACGCAAATAAAAATTAATTAAATAAATCTCGGGAAAATAAATTATTTTAATTTAAATAAACTAACCATGGTTAATTAAACTAACCATAATTAACTAACCATGGTTAACTAACTACGATTAGCTAACTAACCCTAGTTAACTAAACTAATCTAGGGTAGTTAATCCTAACCAAACTAACCCCTAACTAAACTAATCTAACCACCTAGTTCATCTAACTAACTAACCAACTAACTAGTTACACTAATTAAATTACACCGATCCTAATTAAGAATAAACTAATCCCCTAAGTGCAATTAACTTCCTAATTCAAGATTATGGCGTTAACTCACCAGATTAGCAAGGCAACGGGTCCATGGCGACGGCAATGCAAAGGCGGTGAGAAACCACAACTACAACGTCACTAACGGAGGACCAACCGGGGTGGAAAAAGCCTACAAGGCTCACAGTTGAAGGGCTGGCTTTGGTATGTGGAGGGATGAACGAGCAGTTGGCAGGGCTGGTTGAGGCTTGGCTCGGCTAGACACGGCTAGCGGTCGCGGGGATGGGCAGTGAGGCGCGGCTGCTGGACGGGTAGAGCCAGATAGACGAGCGGCTGGGCTCGTGGACGGCGTGAGGCGGTCTAGTGTCGAGGCTAGCGAGCTTGCTGAAGTGTTGGCTACTGGCGGCAAGGTGGCAGCGGTCTGAGCTAGGATGAGTGACTCTGTTGGATCGGCGGTGAGGGACGACTACTTTGGTGGTCGGTTCTGTGTTGCAGCAAGGAAAATGGAAGAGGAGAAGAAAGGTTGAGGAAGAAGAAGGCAAATGCTCTTCTGCAAGGGGGCTGGTCACATGCATGAAGAAGGAGGGGGAACAAGAGGTTAAGGAGGTCAAACAAGCAGTCACTCACAAGCCAAGAGAAATATTTTAGCATTTGAGTAAGATGCCACAAAGTCTTCAAACCCCAAAGGTCAAGGCATCATCTAATGGTTGTTTTCTCCTCAATTCTTCACAAATTAATCCATTTTGAAGGCCAAAAACCCCTCCAAGGCAGCCCATACGAATTCCTCTTGATTTTCCTTGCCGGTTTTGATTTTTCCGCAATTTTCCGGGCTCGACGGAAATTTCCCGAAAGATGAGACGAGGTCCTGGAAATAAATCGTGACACGATCGAACGTTCGATTCCCCTCCAAGGCAGCCCATAGGGATTTTAATACGTTTGACCCGTGGTCAATAATTTTCGATCCACGTTTGTGCATCTCCAACTTGTCGGCGACTCTTGGTTGTCGTAAAAATCGCAAGGTTTCAATTACGGGTACCGAGTACAAAATTGATAGAAAACCGAGTTAGTGTCATTCAACACGAATTTCGCAATCCTGTGGAATCACCCACAATTCAATTGCGTGTTTTCGTCGAATCGACCTATATCCGATCACTAATCGATTATAATGGTGTCGTATTAACCCATGCCGATTATCACGGTCGAACGATCGATTTCTGATCGAATTCTTAAGTTTACCGCGTTTATATCCCTTAGCAGCTTCACCTAATAGGTTAGTTAGCTCGTGAGTGATCAGCTTAGAGAAAAATGACCATAGGCATGTCAACGAAATGCCCATTTCATATATTCGAGACGGGGTCGAAATTCAGGATGTCACAGATGACTTCTAAGCTATCTTGGAACGTGTGAATGAGGAAGGGCATGTTGTCAGCATAGCGAGCCATTTTTCTCAAGTAGAACTTGAGGTGAGTCTTAGGGCATCCTATTCCGTCATACTTCCTCGTGAATTCAGGCTCTTGGAAAGTCTCGGGAAAGTTCGCTTTGGTATATGAGGACAGCTTGTCAGCTCCTTTCAGCTCGTATCCTTGCAAGGCGCATAGTCGCTCCTCCATCTTAGTGAGACATTTTTCACTCTCTCCATCTAGGCGGGGGTGTTGGCTCTTCCTTCCGAGGAGGCTTTAAGTTGACAACGATTGGCCTGACAGAAGGGGCTTCTTTGGCAATTTCCTTTCCGGGAAGGTGGCGACGTGTGGGTCTCCCGTCGATAGGGGAGTGTGTCCTGACGATGTTGGAGTGGATGTCTTGGTGACAGCTACGACGGGGGGCTCTTTGAGCTTTTGGCTTATCTCGAGCATCATCGCGGTAAGTTGGGCCAGTTGGTCCTCCATCTTGGCCATGCGTGTGTTGGTGTCTTCATTCTCCATCCTAGCTTTCGTGTGAGTGTGAATCGGAGATCTTCGCTTGGCCGTGTCGATGATCGACAGAAGACAATCAATTGGCTAGTACCTAATGCAATGGTAAATAAGCGTATATAAGCACAAGAAATAAACAGGTGGTCGGCCCATGACAAAGATCTAACCGCCCAAATTCGTTCATTTCATTGAAAGCAAAGTTGTTACATAATGCAGGAAAAGACATGAGGCAGAACCCTTAAGCAACGAAGCCATTTTGAAGACGGAAATACATGACTCTTGACTCCCATCATATGCCAACCAAAGTTACGACTAACCTAATTTGTCATGGACCGACCAAAAGGAAAGCGAATAAGTAAATTGTGAGTAAAATGGATCGTAAAACTTACCCTACACCATTGAGTATAAATGCCAATGACATGGACATGCGCATGGGGCGGTGGTTCGATTTCTACTCTAAACAGCCCAAAATGGAGCCATAGGATAACCGGACCAAACCAACAAGATTGCGGCTAGGTCGTGTTTCCCATGACTCTGGCTTTGTCAAAGAACCGACCCGTGTCACATGATTGCAAACCAGGGTGGGGACCTTTGACATCAAGAAAGAAATTTCGGGGTTGAGATGGGCGACTCGTACTACATGGTTGTAGGCGGAGTGGTATCCACCTCAACATCGTCCTAGGTGATCCTATGCGGCCCAGGTCTGGCAGCAGGTAATTTGCGCCATGGTGTAGTGCAATGCAAGGAACATAGGCGTGAGACAATTAATAAGCAAACAACACTTCATACATAAATAAACCATTCATTCCTACGTCTCCCTACAAAGCAAGGGTTAGCAATCACTTTCCCTTACACCTCCCAACTGCAAAAACGTTTAACCCTCACGTTAGGGACATACAAACAATTTTTTTTTAACAAGATCAGTATCGGCCTAAGTCCTCTAAGGTCTAAATGATTCCCAAGTGGAGTCACCAAGCTGTCATGACCTGTCACGACCTATCCCTCGAGGGAGGGAATAGGTGTAGGGGTATTGCCTAAAGAACGAGCCTAAGGCCCATGATTAGGCGTGGGCTCTCCCAAGCCAATACCTTGTGTGACGTTGGGGTATTTTTAAGAATTTTGTAAAAATGAGTCACCACTAGCCTATTGGGGTCGGCTAGAAATCAAGTGAGGCATGGAAGTGTACCTCACTCCCTACGCAACTAGAGAATATATGGTCAGAGACTTGATTACACTAATTAATCAATTAGTGCCCTTTCCGTACCTAATCTTGTTCATTTTAAAAGAAAAGATTTTTGTCAGGCAGTTTGGATTGATTTTATACCTGTCCACTAACATGTGAGGTGATCATGCGGGTACACAATCATTAAAGTAACAATTTGCAACAAAAATCATAATTGCAGTAAACTTTAGCACGTGCAATATGCAAATTAAACATGCTATATAATCAATATACGAGAAAATAAAGGCATAATTATACTAAAAAGGCAAGACATGGCAATTCCTAACCAAACCCTACATTTTCTAATTTTCGAAATCTTTTTTAAAAAATTTTTAAAAATTTTATTTTATTTTAAAAAAAAATAATATTTTTTATTATTTTCACCCGGGCTGGGCCGGGTCCAGTCTAACTCGACCCAGGCGACCCGGTCGAGGCGGGTTGGTCGAGACCCGCCCGGTCCGGCCCGACTAGGGGCGAGTTAGTGAACTCCGCCCAAAAGACAAGGCCCGACTAAGTCGGGCCTTTGCTTGGCTTGGGTTGGGCCTCAACTAGAGGGCCCAACCCCCTGCTAAAAAAAAAAAGCTCTTCGCAACAGGCCCAAATCCCAGCAAAAGAAGCTGAGCGGGCCAGATTTGTAATCCGACCCAGCTCAGCCCGTGACCTCCCCGGTTCGCGACCACTTGGTCGCCACCGGGGAAACCACGGCGGCGGGAGGCTCGGGCAGCCTTCCGGCCAAGGAGTGGCTGCCCCGTCTCGGCTAAGCGGGGAGGAAGGGCGTCGATCAAGCTGCTCCCGGCGGTGGCGAGGCGTCCCAGGGGATTTTTTTCTCTCTGCGGTCCTCTCCTTCCTCATGCTCGCAGCAACCTCAACGCAACAGAGACGGCCACGATGAGCGACGTCACCCACCACCGTTCGGCCAAGGATGCGTTTGGGCGTCATCTCAATAGAACGAAACAACCCACGGACACTCGGTTTTAGCGAAAAAACAGAAGGACAAGAACTAGATCTCTTTGAAACATTTTGTCAAACGGGTAAAGGGCACTTGCGGAGCGTGAGGTTTCCAACCCAACCGGGACTCAAGGTAGACCGGAGATCCTCAGCAAGTGACTAGCAACAAACGGCAACCTAGCCAAAGACCTACGGAGGCCGGAGCTCGCCCGAAATTGACGGAACGAGCTTCGACCAGCTCGACTCAAGAACTGCGCACCAGGTGTTCGAAAGAATGCCAACCTGGGTTTCGAGGAAGACAGCGGCGATCGGTGTCGGCTGGGGTGGCACGGTGTCTTGGAGGCTCTCGGCTCCTTGGCTAACCTCCACCAGCTCCCTCCTTTCTCTCCTCTCCCCCCTGTTCTCTCCGTGCGTTCTGTTTTCATCCTTGTCCCCCGTCCTCTGCAGATTGCACATGAAAGGACCTCTCCGCAACCGCTAGCCAGCCGAACTGCTCTGACCCCGGATCGCGTCGAGCCGCCCGCCCGCTCGCGATCTCCTGCTGCACATTCTACTGCCCCTGCCGCTCCTCTCTGCCCGATGTCCCCTGCTGTTGTTGCTTTTTGCTTTTTGCAGGTCCCCCGCGCGCAAGAATGGCTGGAGGAGGGAGAAGGCTGGCACGGGCCGGGCCGAAGGGAGAGTGAGGCTAGGCCGGGCTGCAGCGCGCAAGAGAGAGAGGAAAAGAGGAGGGCCGAGTTGGGCCAAAGCCAGATTCAGCCCGACCCGCCCCCTCTCGCGTCCCTTTTTTTTTTTTCTTTCTTTTTTTTTTGTTTAAAAATAGGTGTCAACAGGACCCAAGAGCCACTACTGTGTAATATTGTTCGCTTTGGACTTTTGGCCCTCACGGTTTTAAAACACATTATATAGAGTAGATAATCCAAGCCCTATAAAATAGCCCAAGACTTCCCTCCTAAGCAATGTGGGACAAGAGACATGTGTTTAACTTCTTGGGTTGCCCGTCGACTCAGCCTTCTTTGCCATCCCGGTCACACTTTTAGGGTCACCACATTCTCCACCCTTTATAGCACAGTGCTCTTGCTGTGGCCGTACATGCTGCGGGAGTCGACTTTGATAGCACTTGTAAGGACCCAGGAGTTATCACCGTGACGACCCAAACCCGAGAAGTATGTAAGTAAGGTCTAGTGTAATGCCTTGGCAATATGCTAGGGAGACTAAATGCATGTCTCTTGTCTCACATCACCTAGTGACACTTCTGGGCTAGTTGATAAAGCTTGGATTCTCTATTCTATGTAACGCGTTTTAAAATCGTATGAGCTGAATGCCCAAGGCCAACAATGTTATACAATGGTAGCCCTCGGGTCCTTACAGGTGGTATCAGAACTGACTTCTGACAGCATGTGGGGCCACAAGGAGGGCATTGTGCCTTAAGGGGTGGAGAATGTGACGACTCAGACCCAAGACGTACGCGGGCAAGGCTGAGCGCATGTCTCATATCCCACATCACCTAAGGGAGAGTTTTAGGCTAGTTGATAAGGCTTGCGTTCTCTACTATGTGTAAGTGTTTTAAAGCCGTGAGGGCTGAAGGCCCACAACGAACAATATTACATAGTGGGAGCCCCTAGATCCTTACAACCACTATATAATATTGTCCACTTTGGTCCTTACATGTGCTGCGTGTGCATATGCATTGTAATGCACGGTCGTGCTGTTTCTTAAACACATGTTTTAGAGCTGCAAGAGCATATGGCTGGAATCCAGCAAAAGAATGTCGTTTGTCTCTTTGAGCCTTCTTCTTCCTCCATCTGTTGCATACTCTAGGAGCGGATAATCGAATTAATTAGTTTCATTGATTATGCAGCGTGACATCCTCATCGAAGCACCAAATTAATTAAGACTCCAAATGTGAAATTAGTAAGTCATATAGATGATCAAATATGCAGCCTTTGGGAAGTTTTTTAGCAGAAGCATCTGGGAGACGGTCCAAGGAAAATGAAAATGCAGACACAGCAAACACGGTCGAGGACTTGTTCGTCCAACTTTAGACGTCGCAAGTTTGCCTATCACTGAGGTCTCCTCAGGACCGAGTCCTCTGCTATGAATAGTTGCGGAATGCGAAATATACGTTCCTGTTGTATCCGATACAGATGTCACATTACTTTCAACTTTAGAAGTCACGTCACTTTCAACTTCCCCCAAAACCACTTTTGTATCCGATAGACGTGAGTTTATGATGTTGAGACAGAGATAGAACTTGAGACATTCTCATCTTCTTCAAGTGCTTTAAGAATTTCCAGAAGTTATTGGCATGAGCACGATAACAAGAATGCATAATATAGTTTTGTATGGTTGTATAAATTGAAGGCAAATTAACAATAGTACTATCGGTTCTACAAGATATTAGTAAGATAATCCTTGGGGCTATCTATTGGTACAGCACTTATGATATATTGGCCTTGAAATGAATTTCATCACAGATTCCACTCTTCCAAGGATTTTGATTCAATTTACTGATTTTAGGGCACAACAGCTCATTTTCACAAATACTAAAGCTGATTCCTAGACAGAGCCAATTTGTCAAATTTAGAATCCTTCCTACGCTAATAATGTGAAAGCTATAAACCACACTTTCTGCATAATTTCCGCTGATGGAACCTTCGGTTGGTCCTTAGAATTCAAGATTTTGACTCGACTTCATGTTAAATTGGTTGACTTTTACATTTCAATGACAGATGACCCCCCAATTGATCTTCTCGATCAGGTAACCCATCCCTCTATTGAGCCGCCACCAATGCCCATCAAACGAAGGAACCTCCTCTGAAATACTCCGCGTTTCCCACCCAACTGCTAGGATTCAAGCCGCTCCACAAGAGAAACAGTCAGTTCTTTCTCTTGTCGCTTTCAACGCAGCCTTGTTGGACTGGCAACTCCCCAAAGACCGCTGGCTAATGAGAAGTCAAGATTTAACCGTTCAGAGAAAGACTTAAGAGTTTGCTAACTCCACCATGTCAAAATCGTTGTTGCAAAAGAGAGAGCGACGGTGGAAACTTAGATATGTTTCCTCATATTTTGCTTCTTTTCTCTGTTTCATTAGGCTCCTCTTTGTCCATAAGCACAGACACCATCTTGCCCGGCGAGTCTCTCTCCAGAAACCGGACATTAATCTCTCAAGGAGGAACATTTGAGATGGGCTTCTTTTCCCCAGGTAACACTGGTAACTACTACGTTGGCATTTGGTACAAAGGATTACCTCAAAAGACTCTAGTTTGGGTCGCAAATAGGAACCATCCAGTGTCCGACCCATTCTCCTCAGAGTTGGAGCTCCTCTGGGACGGTAATTTAGTCATACTCGCTTCATCCAAGCGTCAAATCTGGTCGACCCGTTTGACATTGCTCATGCCTAATTCGACTTCAGGAGTGCTCCTTGACAATGGAAACTTAATTTTGAGGAAGACATCCGATGTGTCTAGTGTAGCTTGGCAGAGTTTTGATCATCCCACTGATACGTGGTTGCCAGGTGCCAAGTTTAAATTCAACACTTCTGAAAAGACAGTTCTGGTGGCGTGGAGAAATTTAAATGATCCAACGTCTGGAATATTCTCTGCATCCATGGGAGCATTAGGAGCTCTTTCGCTATTTAACAGGTCGGAAGCCTACTGGATTGGTGGCGACTGGACTGGGGACGATTTCAGGCATCGGTCTTCACTGACAGTAGAAAACGTGATAAACTACACCTTTGTTTCGAATGAGAATGAGACTTTCTCCAACTATTCCGCAATTGCTCCTTATAATCTTTCTAGGATTGTGCTTGAACCGACGGGGCTGTTCAAGCAGTTAGTATGGGCAAAGAATATCCAGGAATGGAAAGTGCTTTGGGCATACCCAACACAAACGTGTGAGATTTACCCCTTTTGTGGTGCTGCTTCTAACTGCAATCAGAGTGATGCACCGCTTTGTGATTGCGCTCTTGGATCCCAATGCAATAGGAGAAACGCGTCGAAATGTAGTGGAGACAGGAAAGATAATTTTTTCCTCATGCCTCGTACACAATTGCCAAATAATTTTGATTCGTTCGTGGTGGAAAACATTGATGCATGCAGGTTATTGTGCTTGAGCAACTGTTCGTGCAGTGCATTCGCTTACACTGCTAACTGTCAGATATGGACGGATGAGAGATTTTTGGTTCAACGTTCAGCCAATGATGGAGTTTTTAAAGATTTCTATGTCCGGATTGCGGTGTTGGATTGGAAGGAGGAAATTAAGAAAAAGGGGAAATCCAGTTTGAAATTCATAGCAGCAGTTGTTGTGTCCTTAGCTTTTCTCGTGCTCCTTAGTGTGTCGCTGGTTACTATTAGGACAAGACGGTCTGCTTGTGCAGTGGACGATCATTTGCTGCATTTTGAATATCGAGTTCTGAAGAAGGCAACAAAGAACTTCTCTGAGAAAATTGGGCAAGGCGGGTTTAGTTCTGTTTTCCGGGGAGCACTGCGAGACTCAACTCCTATAGCAGTGAAGAAACTTGCAAACCAAAACACAAGTAACAAACAGTTCCTTGCGGAAGTTAGAACTATTGGAATGATACAGCACGTCAATGTGGTTCGACTTCATGGTTTTTGTGCAGACAAATCGAACAGGTTCCTAGTTTATGAGTACCTTATAAATGGTTCGCTTGCAGCTCATTTGTTTCAAAAAGGTTCCAACGCCCTTGATTGGAAAACCAGATATGCCATTGCCAACGGGATTGCTAAAGGATTGGGGTACCTCCATGAGAGTTGTCGAGATCGCATTATACACTGCGACATCAAGCCTGAGAATATACTGTTGAATTCAGAACTCGCGCCACAGATTGCTGATTTTGGCCTCGCAAAGCTCCTGGGACGGGATGTCAGCTGCGTATTTACCACCATGAGGGGAACCAGAGGGTACCTCGCACCAGAATGGATTTCAGGAGGAGCTATCACGTCAAAAGTCGATGTTTTCAGCTACGGAAAGCTGCTCTTTGAGATCATATAAGGAAAGAGAAACATTGAGGAGCTGAATAGTGATATGCGCGATTACCTACCGCTTCAGGTAGCTAAGTCAATAGCCAAAGGAGAAGAAGTCTTGCCACTTGTGGACCGCCGATTGAAAGGACTCGTGGAGATGGAAGAATTGTGCAGAGCATGCAAAGTGGCTTGTTGGTGCATTCAAGACAGCGAGAAAGATAGACCGACCATGTCTCAGGTAGTTCAGATTTTGGAGGGGGTTATGGCAGTAGAAAAGCCTCCAATCCCAAGAATTTTGTTGCAACTTGTAGTTAGTGATGAGAGTGAAGCATAAAACAAAGCGCTATGTCCTTTCTGTGATAATTCATGGGCAACATGTAGCCCCAATTCATCCTCCTTTGACTTTCCACAGTTACAGCTGTGTACCTCTTTGTTTGAGGCCATTTGTAATATAAAGACTCAACAATGTACTTCTACATCTATGTACTTCTCCTCGTGTTCAGTTACAGTTATGTACCTCTTTGACCGAGGCCATTCGTAATATAAAAACGCAACCATGTCCTTCTACATTTCTTCTTCTTCTTCCTCGTAGCAGAAAAAGGAAAATAAAATAAAAAAAGTAAGAAAGGCAAACTTGCTCTTAGCAGAAAAAGAAAAAGAAAAAAAAAAACAGTAGGAGAGGCAAAACTCACCAAAAGATCCAAGACAAAAAATCAAATGCTAGAATTGTGAAAACTTAGACCCGCCTTACATGGTCCGTCGGATGATCTACAGATGTTGCTTCGGTTGATGTGGGACTGACATCCATCAATAGAAAAGCCTCTTCTTATTCAATGTCTGGGCCTCTCGGAGTTGCAAGGTTTAGGCCTCTGGTCTTGGTCCAGATGTGCAAATTGCAATATTTTGAACGGCCCATGGTCCGGGGGGTAGTGCCTTGCTCCCGCAAAATCATAAGAGCAATGTTTATGTGATGAAAAAAAAAAAAAGCAGCGAGAGAGGCAAAACTCACCAAAAGTTCCAAGACAAAAAATCAATTGCTAGGAATGCGATAACTTGCATGGCTCACCATATATATATATATATATATATATATATATGAACAAATGTAGATGAAGGTGTATACGGTTAATTTCAATGGGAAAGTAACAAGTCATTAGCAAATTAATAGAGATCAGATAATCTAATGGATTGCCTTCTCTTTATTATATAGAACAAGAACAATCTCATCAAGAGGTTTTGTATACAACAAACATGTCCCTCTCCAATCCATTTATCACATTACCAAAGTTAACTCCTTAATCCGGGACATAGACATGGATTCATTTGATCTTAGCACCTCGTAAGTCCTATACATACATAGCATCATTGTATAAAGCCATATTGTCGAAAGTAATTGTATGTATAAAATGATAAATATTTCCCAAGATTTGATGTTTCTTGAATGTCACTGCCAAATTGAAGATATTCGAATATAAACACCGAATATGTAACGGATGAAATACATTCATCGACTTAGGTGCACAATTTCACGAAACATTTATCTTAAGCAGATGGAAAAAGATTTAAGATCTTTGAAAAGGCAGTGAGACCCTCTTTTACTCATTAGCTCACTTTGCCCGAGAAAACGCGTACGCCATGAATGTGGTAGGGGATAAAGATGGTGATGAATCGGGCATGCAAGGGATTGTGGGCGGCGAATCCTGGTTTGTGCGTCGCTGTAAGCGAGCTCCGTGTCACGGACAGTGCCACCACCGACGCGAAAACGACCCCCAGGTCGAGACGTCCCGTCCCTGAAAGCAGCCGGTGACAATAATTGAACGCGATTATTAGTAACTTGAAGACACGCAGAGACGACGACGCCATTGAAGAATGAGTTTCTTTTGGGATTTCGGGGATTTGTTTTGACCTTGGACTGGCGGTGGCGGTGGCACGGATGAGACTGTTAGAGTCGCCCCGAATTGATTTATTCATATTATTACGTGGGAGTCAATGTGATCCCACGAGAGCAGACAGAGCCTCCGTTTACTATATTCATTTGTTTCTCGTCGCCTTCCATTTATTTTAATTCGAGTTAGGTAGGTTGGCAACCTCAACTTGTGTTAAATTTAGTGAAGGGTGATAAATTATTGACTCCTCCTCACTTCAGATCTTAGTCAAGTTCGAGGATGAGAAGTAAAATATATGCCCACTCGGATAAGTTATTTCGAGGGTTAGGATGTTTGGAGAATCTATATAGTTGGTCAGATCTTCATAAGGGGAAGATCTTTTATCTAACACGGTACTTTTCTTTTTATCCCGACATATCTTAACCACCAATTATAATTTCATTTTTACGAGTCAACTTTTAAGATTTGTTGAGTTATCTTGAAGAGCAATAGGGTAGAGGACTTGCAGCCATCCACATCGGCCAATTAAGAGCATCAATTTTGTTATTGCCCATACAAGGAGAGAATTATCTATTGCAATTATGCTGGTCAATCACAATTTTTTTTTGTCAATTTAGTCTTAAATATTTTATAATTGTGTCAATTCAATCCATTCAATCAATTTTGACAGGCTAGCATTAACCATCCAAGTGACGCTTACGTAGATAATTTTTTATAATATATATATTTTTGGATTTTTTAGTTGTTCTTTTCTTTTCTTTTTTCCTTTTTTTTCCCCCTTCTTTTCCTTCTTTTCCTTCTTTTCCAACAGTGCCAGCAAGGCTCCAGCAAGGCTCGCTTGCCACTAAACAGGAGCCGCGAAGCCTTCGCCGATGGCTAGCGAGGGTCGTAACCTTCACCTAGCCTCATCCAAATCTAGGTGAGACCTAGGAGCCATGGGCGTGGCCAGCCTTGCCAAGGCCTCCTCGGCCAAGGGCAAAGGCAGCCCCCAAGGTCATGGCGAGGGCTTCACGGCCCTTGCCGGAGGCTCGCTGGCACTATTGGAAAAAAAAAGGAAAAAAGAAAAAGAAAGAGGACAATTAAATAAAAAATTAAGAAATAAATAACAAATTGGAAAAATAAAATAAAATATTATTAAAAATTATCCGTGTTAGTGCCGGCCTGCCAAAATTAGTTGGATTGATTGAATTAGCCTAATTACAACAGGTTTATGATTAATTTGGCTAAAAAAATATTTATGATTGAATTGATATAATTGCAATAAATTTATCACTTTTTTCGTAATTTCCTCCCATGTAAGAAATGTTTGATGTAGGAGTGAGGGGCTTTTTTTTCAAGGTAAATTAAATACTGAGTGAGAATTTTGTGTCTTGGACCTTTAATTTTAGACAACGAGATTCAAAAAATTCATATGAATGAAAGATGAGCCAATGTGTGTACGGTGTACAAATCAACAAAGGTGCGACCAGCATGACATCTGAGGGTGCAGTTATTGAACGAACGCTTATTTTAAATGAGTTGGATCTCACGTTCAAATCATCCATCAATCAAAGTAATATCAAGAATTTCACCCGTCATTATCCGGAGTTGAGGCATATAGACATGATGATTTGTGTACATGCACGATTCTATAGGAAGTCATCGATTCCGAGGTCAGCGTATCATATTATTTATGGCACGACAAGCTGGAACTAGTTTCATGATGGATTTCGAGTCACAAAATGTACTCCATATTCCCAGATTTAGATAATTATTTCCATGTTCGGAGCTTAATCATTGGAAACATCACTGGCGAGCTTAATCATAAAATATTAATAAAGTGGGTCAGCAAGAGAAGGAATTTCAGGGATTAAATCGTGATGTTATTTGGATGCTACCGGGAGAATTGAACATAAATTATATTGTTAATGTCCTTTTCATTTATTTATTTATCTTTTAAAAAATAAGGTCATGAATGGGAAAAAAGAAAATTTGTTTAAATTCTTTTTCTATTGAATTAATATAGAATTTCTTTCTTTAGTATACCCGTCGAGTAATATGTTGTGTAGACGTATTAGATTCCACCTCTTCAATCTGGTTTAAGGCAAGTCGCCTATATCGGGATTAAAATATTCACAACTCGATCCCGGGCGACGAATCAATAACGGATTGATTTTTTTTTTCTCTGAAGTACTACATTGGAAAGATATGGAATACTGTCAAAGCACGTCACGTCAGCGTCTGTTTTATATCTGGTACTGTCACATTATTCATTTATTTGTTTATTGTCTGTTTATTTGTTTTTTGGTTTTTTGGTTTTTGTTGGCTACCGCCACGATTACTTGAGAGATGGGAAAACAACCAACACCGACAACGATTGAATTTGGTAATGATGATCAAATTCACTTTGAGATTTCATCCATGATGACAACTTATTAAGTGATGGCAACTTTAGATATTCAATGATTGCATTATTAGTGACAAAAATTGATGGAATCGCTTCCACCAGAAAGAAGGTTTGGAATCCTAGGGTTATCTGATCAAGTTATCGTCGGGAAGAAAACCTTTCTTCTACTACTCCAACTTCTCTCTCTGCCCTCTAGTGGCCCACGCCTCCCCTATTCTCCATGAGGATTAAGGTCAGGGTCATGACTCCCATGTCTTCGTCGTCCGGCCTCACGAGCCCAGCCGACTTGCGACACGTTGAGTCACAAGAGGGACATAGAGAGAGGGAAATTGGCAATGGGGTGCACGGGGATGGCAATTGTAGTGGCGTCATGTGGCTCAGGGGTGGGGTCACGTAACATCGATGGGCGGCGAATGTGCGGTCTTGGCTGGCGGTTGAGGTTGCTTGGTGGTCGTGCATAGTGAACAAATGCATCTAGAGACAAAATAAGAAATAAGAAAGAGCGAAACAATAGGAAAAGAATATGCTATACTCGATTTGAGTGGTCCAATTTGCTTGCTACTGCTATGTTTAGATTTAAAAGGGAGTAACTTTACCTATTTATATAGAGAAACCTGACTTTAGAGGACCCCCAGCATGAGAAGGAGCTGCGGATCTAAACTCCTTCACTTGGAACCAAAAACCATGTCCAAAACTTCGTCATTTTTTGAAAGGAAAAGAAAGAGGAAAGGCACTAGAAATACGAAGTTGATTACATAGTAACGTGACAATTTCTCGATGGTTTGCTTTCGTTTTGTATATTCAATTATAATCTGTCACATCAAGACTTAAAATTAAATTTTGCAACATAAACTTACTAGCTTCATATTTTGGAACGAAACGATTGATCATCAAAAGCACACGCCGCGTGTGCGCTCAAATGTTCCCATGGTATGTACATAAGAAACGGGTGGACTGCCACTGTTTTTTGCTTTGTACTTTATATGTTCCTAACTTCAAAGTAGATATGCATACTTTATAATTGATAAAAGGGTGTGAAAATGTGAATCGACAAAAATTCTTCTTTCCTTTTCCCCTAAAGATAGTGGCAAAACATCTTGATTTTGTCATGCCATACGTACTATGGGCTGGCCAACACGACTCTCAGTCAACCGGTCACTTGGCTAGATTACCACTGGTTTTCTGCACGAAGTCTATTGGATTCAGTTGACTATGTATGGGTACGTATGCTCTTTCACGTTCAATAATTGGAGAAAAAGCAAAGTGCATGGGCGACGATGCGGGCGGGTAGCTAAGTCCAAGTTTACACACGAGATATCACGTATGTGATGGCGACGGCAACACCCGTGCCTTTACAATTGTCGCTCACATGCTCCCCCCAAAAAAAGCAATGCGTCCCTCAATTAAAGAAATCCCCCTCGTACTATTTCATCTTACATACCGATATTTCTCAGACCCACACCCCCCTTACCTGCCTTATATATACATATACATATATATATTTATTTATTGTATGGTGCTTATTTAAGCATCAATAATTTGACGCACCACCATGTGAATATGTCACATAATTTAGATAAATTTAATCAAATGATGAGCTAAGGGGGTCGAAGAGGCTGCCCCCTCACTTAACACATGGTGTTCAGTATAAATTAAACATAAGAGTAATTATGGCCTGCCCTTAGTATCTTCATCCTCTATTGGGTCTGATGTTTAGAAACAATGGCTAACAGTAGATACAATGCAAACTCTAATAGTTTAGTGGCTAAAGTTTTTATTTTTCATGGAGAAAGAGTTAGTAATGTTCTAGTCGAATTTAAAGTTTGAAATTGAGTGCTCTATGATCTTAGTCGGGAAAATTGTTATTTTAGTCCTAAATCTATCTTCGAAACTTCAACTCATAACAAAACTCATTTATTACTTCCACGTCGTCCTAAACCCTCGAGTAGCTTTTGAATGTAGATGTGGTGGCCTGACCGTCGCGGGCTGCTCTGCGGGACTCACCGGCGACCGACGTGGACAACTTGACTCGAGACAGGCGGCGCCGGTTTTACTTCATATTCTTGGATTTTGTAACGCGCAAATAAAGGTCGACTCCGAATAAAAAGATGCTACACTTCTAGAGAGAGAGAGAGAAGGAAAAGATGATGCTTTTGGGATGATAAGGGAAAAAGATGCTTTTTATTATTTCTGGCTTTGGCGGGCGGGCGGGCGTACGAGCAGTTTCCATCAAAACTCCAGCAACGAAGTAAACACAAGCGTACAAAGCCAGGCTTTGGTTTGTTCCTCTCTTCCTACTCTCTCTCCTCTCATTCATTTCATATTCAAATTCATTCAAGTGCATGATTAGGTATCGATTCTCTCTCTCTCTCTCTCTCTCTCTCTGCTTTTACAGCTTGTCATCATCAAGTGGCCGGCTCGCTTCTTCAAGAAACAGAGTCGCTTCTGCCCTGCTCCTCTCTCGAGGTAATACTCTCTGTCTCGCTTGTTTAGCGATACGTTCACGGGTGCATGTGGGTACGTGAGTACGGAAGCGCGTGGCCGTCGTTCGTACCCGTACGGCCGCCGGGTCGGCGTTCTTGTGCGGTTTTTATGTCCGGCGATGGGCGTGCGGGAGCGAATGCGGAGACCCTTCTCCCGGATTTTTATGCATTCCTCCGTCTTCTTTCCGTGAAGGGGTCGTGTTTTATGTTTCTTTGCTTGAGATTTTTATCGGAGTATTGCATGCCGATGGTGATGATGATCTTGCGAACTGAGCAACCCAAGTTTCTGCGAGGGCCTCTGATGTCGCATCTCGAATTTCTCCTCATTCCTCCGCGTGGGATCGAAATTGCGGTGCGTGTGGTTCAGAGGGCTTAACGCGTGTTCTTTTGTTCTCTTCAAATCAAACTAGATCTTTGTTGTTTTGTTTCTCTCTGTATTCTGCTTTGGTTTTCCTTTTCTTTTTTCCTTGTTTCTTTCTGTTTTTATGGTTTTCCGTAGCTTCAAGGAAAATATTTTATTTCAATATAATAGATTCTTGATGGCTATTTCGGTGATCGAGTGTCGCAGATGCTTTTGTTTGTCATTTGAAGCTCAAAAAATTAAGTCTTCAATTGGCAAACAGAGGATAAATTTCAATAGGGTCCTTGCATTGCATCCTTAACTCTTAGAATGCAGTATTTTAAGGAATGAGAGAAGAAGCTTGGACTCCTAGATAGAAGCAATCCGAATCCAAATCGCCCTGCTAGCGCTGGTCAACTGTTCCATTAACATCTGCATTGTCGATACCATTCAACTCAAACAGGCAAAGTTCCTGTATTCTCTTATCTGTTTTCTTGTTAAGCTTTTGTTGCAGTAATAGAGGAGATTCTTAGTTGTGAAATTTCTGAACCTGGGTTTAGGGAACTTGGTTTCTGGGGAAATTGGAGAGATGCCTTGGTTTCTTTTGGGTCTTGAAACTTCGTTTCATCAATAATTTATTCTTTAAGTGGTCTTAAAACTTCAAATGTAAGATTTTCTTATAAAGGAGTTGGGGAACAAAAGGGTGAACTCGAAATGCACTGGAGCTTGGGAGAGTAAGCTTGTTTATTTCAGTGAGAACCTTAAGATGGAGATTTCTTCTCGCGCAACATATTAAGATGAAGTTAATAAAAGTGAAAGAAGAAAAGATGAGCAAGATTTTCCTATGAAGTTGTCTTTTTTTTTTTTTTTTTTTTTTTTTTTCAGCAGGACCTTGATAAATTTCATGAGATCTTGATGGTTGATAACTGATATAATCTTAGATCTGCGAGAATCTAGAAAGTGTAAAATATCTAGCTTGTTTTGAAGAGCCAACAAATCAATGTCAAAAGCACGCCAATGTCAGAAAACATATATGGCATGCATTTGCACAGATGGAAAAATTTGCGTCTATTTAACATAAAAACTACAGTCTAGGTTGAGTCGAAGTTACTCTGTGAGACCACATATGCCTATGACCTCATGAGAATATTCATCTTACGGGACCTTTTTCTGTGGTAATACTCTGCAGGAATGTATACGTGACATTTGGAATATGATGGAAGATACACAACTAAATTTCAATCAGCCATTCCTTACAGTGAGGCGTTTCTCGTCCACAGTAGCCTCTGCAGATGGCCAGGACAAAAGGAGAACTGATAAGTCACTGCCTACAATACCTCCTCTTCCTCCTTACAAATCAGAGCTAAAATCGGGTCCAATAAGGAATCCAGGAACTGTTCCGTTTGTGTGGGAACAGTGTCCAGGAAGACCTAAGAATGAATCCCTATCGCGGAGTCAGACTCCCCAATGCCCTCCTGCTGCCCCAAAGCTTCCACCTGGGAGGATTGCAAGAGTTAAGCAGCACGATTCTGAAAAAACCTCCGATGGTGCAATGGGTGTGCAATCTCAAATGAGAAATATGGTTTTCAATTATGAAAATGCACAATCAAATGATGAAGGTGTTAAAAAAAAAGAGACCACAGAGGAAAAAGGGACTGCTGGATCAGATTATGGTGATGAAGCCTACTTAGATGCATTGGATACATTTTCGCGATCTGAGTCATTCTTCTTGAACTGCAGTGTCAGTGGTTTGAGTGGAGTTGATGGTTCAGATATGAGACTATCTGGACGGTTCTCTAGAGATCCACCAGCCAGGGACTTCATGATGGGTCGTTTCTTGCCCGCAGCAAAGGCAATGGCTTCAGAAGCGCCTCTGCATTTCGTCCGGAGGCAATCTGTGGCACAAGATCTGCCAAGGCATCCAGTGAAGAAGGCAGCCGTTGGGGTTGAGAACCGTCAGCTCGAGGTACTTAAACCAATTGTTCTACCAATGACCCAAGTCGGAGTTGGAGAAGAAAGTGAAGATGATGATTACTATGAAAGTGAAACCTCAACAACTAAAGGTTGTGGGTTATTACCTCGGTTCTGTCTGTTAAATCCAGTACCTGGTATGAGGATGCAAACAGTGGGGCTTAGTGTGCGCAAAACTCAAGTTAATTCTACATATGCAAAGTATCAAGGTGAACCCAGGAGTAAGGTACATAGTTTTTACATGTTTTCTGTTTCTTTAAATTAGTTGTCAGTTATGTTTTGTCTTTCTTTATCAGCTGTTAAAGTAAATTGCTAAAGCATATCTTCTTGTTTCTTTATAGCACAATAAAAATGCTTCTGACGAACAAAGATCAGTTGGTGGCTGCCTAATATCAGAGCTCCATGAAAATAAGTGTGATCTGAAAAGCACACAGAGCCGAACTAAATGCAACAAGAAATTAGAGGGGTCATCATTATATGGACGTTTGCAAGGCAATGGCAAATTTGAGCACCATAACAGATTTTCTAAATCAGTTGTTCAAGGACAGGGAAGATCAGTTAGTCCTCATGAGAATGTCAAGAATTCCAAAGTTAAGGCTTCCAATCCCGAAGAAAAGCGATTTGTCAATCTCCGAGAATTATTAGCTAGTGAGCGTGCGGAATGTGGGGCTGGTAATACGAGCCCTGTGGTTGAGAAAACTGTATACGTTGATACAGTGCAGGCTGTAAAATCTCAAGGTTCTACAAATCCCTCAGATGAGAAGGAGCTATATTATTCTGAGGGGGATGTTCTCAAGATCAAGGCTACTAGTAAAAAAGTTAATGAAGCTCTTTTAATGGACTCTTCTTCTTCTGTGGATATTGGAAACATCGAGCACCTGGAGAAAAAGAAAATATCTGAATCTGAAGGTTTGCATTTCAGAGACTCCCCCTTACTCTCTTTTTCTGACAGATTGAATGAGGATATAGATGTTGACTTGTCTAGACACGATCAAACTCCTACTCAAGCGGGCATGAAGGAGACCAGCTCAAAATTAGGCAGAGATGATAAAATTGACTTAGAAAGGGAGGCACTTATGAGATTAGGTGATCAGCAGAATCCTTCCAGTGCCTGTTCACCCTTCCCCCTTCCCCCTCCCTTACCAAAATCTCCGTCAGACTCATGGTTATTGCGAGCGTTGCCTTCCGTTGCCTCCAAGAGGCCATCTTCACGATCTTCTCTTGGAGTAGATGCTGTAAATGGGAACCGTGCCTTGGAGTCAGCTCTTGTTGATCCCAAGTGGGAAACAATCGTCAAATCTTCCAATGTGCACCATGGGCATCTGCGGTTCTCTGAGGTAATTCTGTAACTTCTCTTGTCATCATCATGATTTCTTCCACTGCGATAAAGGCTCATTCTACTTGTTCATCAGGAACTACTGCCGCCAATCCCAGAAACCTGAAGAGAGCTGATCCAATTTTGAAGGATGTGGAATTGCACATTCATGGAATGATCTGAACACTTTTTCTTTTTCACTTTTTCCCAAAGTTCTTCTGTCTCAAGAAAAGGTAAAAAGACTTCCATTCCGCCTCTTCGTTGTTGGTTCTCTGCTATGCCTACTCTGCTGAGCATATCAAGAGGAATTGTAAATAGAATTACCCTCTTCTTACAATAAAACTACGAAACGCATTGCATTGTCTTTCTGTAAAGATCATTCTTTCTGTATACCAATTTGTAACATCATCACGTTTTTTCCTGTAAAGAATTTGGAATCACTGTTCTCTGGTTGTAATAAATGGATGATTTCACTACTTTTATGTACTTTTATGTCGTTAATCAGCAAGGGAAGTTCTTCATATCAATCGTACTTTCGTGTGTCTTTGATGCAACGTTGCCCCAAAATTCAAATCCTTCTCAATCATGCCAAGGTAGAAATTTCTTGAAGGAGACGGAATGATGTGTGCAAAGAATTCAACTCTTGTGGATTCAATGATGTCATTATGCAGCACATGAATCTTAGAAGGGCACTTTCAAGTTCGGACGGTACCATGTTGCTTCCAAGACATCTGTTGCATGGATGATCAATGGGATAAACGGCATTGGAGTATTTCATCATGGGGTGATTCTGTTCTAAAAATGGATAAGTTACGATTCAGGTCAAGATACATCACATGGTTCTGTTCGGAAGAGGGAGCGATACCATGATCGGCATCATCATTATTGAGTATTCTAATATTCCTTTTCCACCAACCAAAACAATATTCCTTTTCCAACAAAGGAACAAAATTTCCGTGTGCACGGTAACATGGTAACACGATCAGTGAAATTTAGATCTCATTGGTAAATTCATGTAGCTGCGACTTGTTGGTCAAGCATGTTGATGGTAATCTATCGATAATGTTAGCAATCTATCGACGATAAACGCATTATTAAGTTATCAAGTTCTTTATAAATTAGTAACTTAGCAACACAAGTCTAATTACTCGTTAATAAGCTACTGACAAAGTGAAGAATTTATGTTGAAAATAAAATCACAGTTAGTAACCTTTCCTTTTAACTGTAATTTAGTAACTTACTATTCGAATAAGTGATTTACCAATGTAGGCCGCTTTTAGTACAGTAATTTACCAGATTCAATATTAAGCAATAAAAGCCTCAACATTGAAGTTAGAAAGTACATGTAAAACTAGTAACTCACCGATGTATGCTCTCTTTTAGCATAATAAAAGCATGGAAATTTTAGCAATATCGAATGAACATCGACGTAGGCATTTGCATGGAGTCTTTCTGTGGACACGATGACGAGTTCAATGTCACCGCTTTTGCAATTCATTTTCCTTCTATATTGTAAAGAATTTCAAAGTTGGATCAGAAGCAATTTCGAAGAAGCTTCACCAATAGGCAATAGAGAAAAAGCCACTAAAAACCCCAAACTTTGCCCAAAGTGAGAAATTTACCCCATACCTTTTTTTTGTGACAAACTTTGCCCAAAGTGACAAAATTACCCCACACTTTTTTTTTGTAATACAAAAAACCCCAAACTTTACTAACCGTAACACATTTACCTCAAACTCTATGGTCAATGGCATTTTCGTTTTATTATTTTCCTTTTCCTTTTCTTTTCTTTTTGTCCTTTTTTCTTCTTCTCTCTTCCCTCTACCATGACCGGCAGAGGGAAGTCAGACTCAAGCGAGGGCCGCCCTCACCCGACCTAGGTGTTGCCCTCCCTAGGGTCGAGCGAGGATAGCCCTCCCAGATCTGGCAAGGGCAACCCTCACTCGACACCAGGTGAGGGTGGCCCTTGCCTAGGCTGGATTTGGCAAGGAATGCCCTCACTCGACTCCAGCAAGGACCGCCCTTGCCAGCCCAAGCGAGAAAAGAAAGAAAAAAAGAGAAAAGAAAAAATTTTTAAAAAGTAAAAGATGAAAATATCTTATAATTTGGGATAAATGTGTCACGCGGATACAAGGTTAGGGTTTTTTGTGTCATGAAATTTTTTTTGGGTAAATGTGTCAGAATTAATAAAGTTTGGAGTTTTTAGTATCATAAAAAAAGTTAAGGATAAATTTATCACTCTTAGTAAAATTTGGGGTGTGACATCCTTAAATTTCAGCCCTTTGAGGGAGAAATGGATGTGAATTTCGTCAATGCATTGTTGGTTGATCTCACTTGGAATTGATCACTCCTAAGATACTGACCTTGAGGGGAAATGCTAATGAGGACAGAACTCGTACGACTAAAGAACTTGACCTGGGAAAACGACTTGACTGTGAGACTTGCGTGAGGACATCCTATAGATAGGCAGGCTGATTTTAAGGACGACTAAAAGTCGATTCGCGGATAGAACATAATGGAACGACGGGTAATTCCATTTACTATTATCAAACCCGCGAACGACCCTATGTTGATCCTTAGTAATCGTGTATTTTGAAATAAGAATCTATCCTCCACAAATTCATGTAGTCAAGGACGTCCATGTGTCAAGATGTCTCGAACGTGGTTTGGCACGAGTCGATTACGCGTGATCCTCGAAGCCGCCTGTCAGTCTGAGTTGTACCAAAATGGCATGTGGGCGAAACTGACATGGCATGAGAGTCCATCATTGGACTTCGAATGTTCGGGAATGTTCGGGACACACTTTGGATGAAGCTACTTTGTCAATCGACAGCGGCAGTTAAGCCGAGCTTTTGGAAAGGGATTTTCGGACCGATGAAGCGAGCCCATGAGGAAGTGGGCTGGACCAAGCCAGTGTGGGCCTTAGGCCCAAGGTGGGACAGCCACCATGGTGGGCCTAAGGCAAGCAAGTGGCTAAATCCACTATTTCTTCTTCCAAGCCCATTACCAAGCCTTAAGCCCATTTGAGCCCAATCAATTCCCGAGCCCATTACTATTCATGTCCAAGCCCATTTTTTAGGCCCGCCCATCATTTTCAGCCCAAGGGCAGATGGGGAAATGTGCAAGGTGATTGACCAAATTGCCCCTAGTTGTAGGGAGAAAAAGGCTAGAGAAGAGAGAGAAAGTGATGATGTCTTGCATGGGGACTTGATGCATGCATTGGATGGCCTTAATGAGGCCTTAATGGCAGCTCTCCCATCACTCTCTCTCCTCCTTTTCAGCCCCAAACCGGTCGACCATCTCTCTCCCTTGTTTTCTCTTCTTCTAGTTTTTGCTCCAGTTGACCTTTCTCCAAAAAATCGAGTTGTTCGTTGTCTTCCCGTGAGAATCAGCCTTCGTGCCACCCATCATCGCGCTTAGAAGGCCCAAACCATTTAGGAGAGCCTGACCACTTGCCGAATGGAGCTTGCAGCCTGCACTGTTTTGCTTTTTCGGCCATTTTTTTCCCATTCCGATCCTTCCTCCACCCATCCCAACCACCACCAAGTCCCCCTTGACCTCCAGGTGCCGCCAGTTGCCAGCTACCTTCTCGCCGGAGCTCCGACAAGCCCGTTTAGCTCCGTTTCTCCTCCAGCAAGTCAGTTTTTCAGAATTTCAAAGGGAAGCAGAGCATGTGGCTACTGTTCCAGCCCCGGGACCGCCTTGGATCGTCGTGGTTGAGGTCCCAGTGTGTAGCCTTCGTCGTTGCCTCCGTGTCCGTGTCTCCAGCCCGTTTAACGGGTGAGTTTAGCTCCTAATCCTTCGATTAGTGCCTAAACTTGCTTAGGGTTAGTTTAGTTAGTGTTAATTCTAGTTTAGGAGATTTAATTAAGTTGTATTAGCCCTAAGATAGGTGGTTAGATAGATGGATTAGATTAGTTTAGCTTAATCTTGCTTTATTTGCTTAATGTGGATTATGTGCTTAATTAAGTATGTTTAGCTTTGATTAATTGATTGTTTGCTTTAATTAATGTTTTTAATGATTTCTGAATTTAATTTATGTTTATCAAATTCTGGAAAATTACTGTTCACATGACATTGTTCACAAATTATTGTTCACGTGCACTGTTCACACTTTACTATTCACAGAGTACTGTTCACGCGCACTGTTCACGTGCACTGTTCATCCAGAATGCGAAAAGTGGTCTAATTTCATGTGTGTTGATTTTATGAAGTGAATGGATGTGTAAATGCATGGGCATCCGCATGAATTGAGTGATGATTTGTGTAATTGTGTGATGATTGTGAAATATACGTATTTTAATTAGAAAATACCAGGCGTCGGTTTACAACGCCAAAAATGTGTTTATGGATCATTGAAATTAGTGGAATTTTCAAAAGGAAAAACATTGTATTTTGGCTAAGGCCGACCGTGTACCTACACACGATTATTTTTATCAAGAATGACAAAAATGGTGGCATTCTCAGATAGTGAGAACAGTATACTATATCAGCCTACGGGCCTTGATATGTTAGCTTAGCGCAAGCAGTATACTATTTATCATATTAGAGTAAACATCAAAGGTATACTATATTAGCCTGATGGCCTCGATATATCAGCTTAGCGCGAGTAGTATACCTTAGCAGTTTCTAATGAGCATTATTAGTATACTATATCAGCCTACGGGCCTTGATATGTCAGCTTAGTGAGAGCAATATACTAGTGTACTATATTAACATACGGGTTTTGATATATCAGCTTAGTGTGAACTGTACACCTTATTAGCTTAGAGTGAGCATCAGGGGTATATTATATCAGCCTGCGGGTGATATGTCAGCTTAGCGAGAGCTATATCAACCTACTATGTCAGCTTAGCGAGAGCAGTATACCTTAACCTTATCAGCTTAGTGTGAGCTATACTATCTATGATCAGCTTAGAGTGAGCAGTCATTGATATGATCGGACTTTATAGATAGTATTGAATGGATTGACCGAATAATGGTCTTGATGACATGGAATCAACTAAGTCGATTGATCGATGACTCGATCTGAATTGATGCATTGATGTGTGAAATTGTTATATGCATTAATTATATGCATGAGTGAATCACATTGTTTATGGCACACACGCATGAATCAATAATGTGCAGGGTGTGGCAATGGCTATGTGAGATCACTTGTGACGCGATTTGTATGTGATTGATGAACTGCATCATCTAATGGCCATGTGTATTGCGTGTATTGTGCTGAGTTATAACGTGCAAGGTATGTCATACCGAGTAAGGTTGCATGCGAACCGACTATTGTTTTGTTGGTCGTGGACTTGTTTGTGGGGAGGTTATGAAGAGATACCCGAGTTGAGTTGGTGTACTAACCCGAGGCTTAGGGGAGGACTCACTGAGATTTATATCTCACTGGTTATTGTATAACCATTTTCAGGTCTCTAGTGTGAAGGACCAGGAGCTTGAAGTAGAGGGTCAGGAGCATAGGTGGCTCAGTAGTTCTTTTTGAGATAGACATTCTGTATATGAACCTGAGGTGTTTTGAAAGTGTGTTTTGATTTGGGAAATTGTTGTCCTGCTTTTCTATCCCATATATGTTGTTGTCAAGGGATTAGTTAATTCGCTTTTGCATGTGCAATAAAAGGAATGGGTCGGCGATGCGTCCTGGGAATGTCGTAATTTCTATCGACCACCAAGGGATGTGCGCGCGCTCGAGGTCCGGGGCGTGACATGGGGTTTTTGGTAATTTCTTCCCCTAGGTAATATGAGGAAGCACTGCGCTTCCCACTTTGCTCCATCTTTAGCGAAGGAGTGATGGGCTTAACTAATGCTTTGATTCGACAAGATCAGATGGATAGACTTGTGCACATAAAAGCACGCATTCTGCGAGTGTGGGTGGCGAGAGATAGAGAAGAAAATGGCTAGGGAGGCGTTTGCTCTTGTTAATGCCACGAGTGGCCATCGAAGCCAACTGGAGCTGACATGGCTGCTCTGCGTGGTTGCATTCTCCATGGCATTCATCTCCGTCATCATATTTGCATGCGGCAAAAGCAAGCAGAAACCTCAAGAAAAGAAGGATCTTAGCAGTGGTGGCGGCGGCCGCGTTGGAGGGCACAATCTTGCTGGAGCCGGTGGATTCTACGTGGACAGTGGCAGTTTTAGTGGGACTGGTAGTTGTGGCGGAGGCGGCGAAAGCAGCATCAGCTGCGGCTGTGGTGGAAGTGGGGGCGGCGATAGAGGTTGCAGCGGGTGCGGAGGCGGGGCAGTAGCAGCTGCTAATTTGAAGTCAGTCTTCTTTTTCCTTTCTTTAAAATCTCTTTTCTATGTTGGTGGTGACAAAGGTACTATGATTTACTAGCTAAATCAGAAGGCGATGGATACAGGAGTTTGGTGACATTAATTACTACATAGAATTTGTCTATCTCTATCTATCCGTTCATCCATATGGGTCCAGTCCATCCGAAATTTCAAGAGGGTATACAGAATTAAACATGTTGATACCACTAATCTCGCTGTCTTTTCCTTAGGCTTCACGGAGTTTCAACATTAATTAAGCTTTGCAGTTGTAGAACAGGTTCGCAAAGGCTATCTTGCAAAGCATATGCTTCAATCAACACATGGCATCAAAAACCAGTTCTTGTAGAAAGGCAAACTAACACCAATCAATTATGAACACACTTGAAATTATTTCCAAATTTGTACTCTCAACTTCAGTGGTATAATCTACTACTGGATGTGGGAGTAGTGAAATCATTATTTCATCAATAAGTTTTGAAAAACTTGCTGTGCCTACCAATAAAATAGTAAATCACTCCATAATTTGCTTTCGAATACTAGATTTGAGAATGGTAACATGGATTTTTCATTGATAAGTTACTAATTAATCAACGAGGGATACTTATGTAATTTTAGTGTATTTGGTAGTTTACTACTTGATGTGTGGTGATAAAATCAAACTACTTGATGGGCTTAATTATAAAATTTTATAGCACGGAGTAGTATACTGCTAGATACTAAATTTTAGGATGGTAAAATTGTTATTTGATAAATATATTACAAATTAAATGATGGGGTCCACTTAAGGATGGTAAAAAACATCATATTGTGGGTTAATACCACGAAAAATCCCAAACTATTATACTTATGAAAAATTTACCTCAAACTAATTTTTTGACTATAAAAAATCCCAAATTGGTACCCTTGTGATAAATTTACTTCTACTACTTTCCGTTAAATTTTACTGTTAAATTGTTGAGTTGGATGATGCTTGATTGGTATATCAGTTTGAGATTTTACTTTTCGTTGGTCATAGTTGTACCAGTTTTGTGGTTATTTGTGGTATTAATATAATTAAATGGAATGTATATTTGTCACAAATATATTAGTTTGGGGTTTTCGGACATAAAAAAAAAATTAGTTTAGATAAATTTATTACAAGTGTACCAGTTTGAGGTTTTTCATGGTTAAAAAATTAATTTGTGGTAAATTTGTTATAAGTGCACTAATTTGGGAGTTTTTTGTGGTATTAACCTTTATATTGTTGGTAATTTACTAACTAATTGACAAGCCAGATTGGCAAATCTAAAAACACTTTTTGATCAACTATTGGATACTATTGACCAAAAAAAGAAGAAGAAGCCATAATTGGACACTAGATGTGAGAATAATAATTTTATTATTTTATTGATAAGTTACTAATAGTTGACCGGGCAATAAAGTTGCCAAGCAATTTTACTTACCAGTTACATTACCGGTTCTCGAAATTTACCATCATGGAACAAGTTCTCTTTCTAGCAAACGCAATAGTAAAGTCATTTTTATATCTCACACATTTTTGTGAGTTTGTTGAGTGACTTATCACACTTATAGATTTACTTTGAGTATGATCTAGGATAGGGATACTTGAGTGATTGTAACTATTTAATCTTTATTCATAATGGATTTCTCTGCTATTAACTATCTAAGGAATAGGTATCGACATTCGGATTGAACAACATAGATTTCTAGTCTTCTTTGTCATTTCTCTTTAATCTCCTTGATGAATTTGCAACGCAAAATCCATTAGCTTCAACAATTATTTCACAACACATGCAAATCCATTTTGAATCGCACACACGCTATGCATTTGTGAAAAAAAATTACTTTATATAAAACTCAATGGAATATATAAGATTTCGATCTCTTAGACCCTAGCAATGAAGACTGCTTTCAGCACCAAATTATCCAATAAAATAAAATGAAATTAGTCTTTGGTTGGTATTCGTTATTAGCCAAATAATAATAGAAAAAAAAGCATACTTTGTGAAAAAGAAAATTACTATTTCAGTCTTAAATTTATTATACATATTTTAATCTAGCTTAAACATTGCAATTGATCAAATATAATCCTAAACCCTCACGTGAAATTCTAATATAGTCCTCCTGGTTATTTCTCATTTGAAATTGCTAATGTGATAGGATCTGATGCGAAGAACTTTACTCGAAACAATACCATTTTGCTTAATTTTCTTAGTTTTCTGATTATTATCCTTTTCTTTTTTTTTTTTTTTTTTTCTTTCCTTTTTCCTTTTATGTCCACTATTTATTTATTTTTTCGTAGTAAAGCGTGAACACTTCTGAGGAAAAGATTTTGAGCATGATCATCCATATCCGTAAGCCACAACTCAAATGACGCCAAACAGCTCTTCAACTGTCTCAACTGACAAATTTCTAGAACTCTACGAGCCTACAGAAAGTGGGCTCACTTGAATTCTTCTACAATTAAAACCCCTAAAAATTCAATCAGCTTCCCGATTATTTGATTTACACTAGAGCATGAATAATCGCCTAGAAAAAGAAGAAGCAGTAGAAGCGACTTCAATCTCCATGGCCTTCAATGGCCACCGAGCTCGAAGCGGCTATGCTTCAGTTGCTGCAAGCTAACCATCGAGCTCGACAGCCATGAGCTCAACGATCAACAACGACAGCTTGCGGAGTTGAGCAACAATGGCGTTTGCGGATCTAATCATGAAATCAACGAAGAAGGATGTGCCAGATCTGGCTAAAGGAGGAGGTTAAAAAAATAAATGGAAAAAAGCATCATTTCGAGTAAATTTGTCGACGTTAGATCACGGATGCACCTCTTAATATAGCATGTGATGGCTGGACTACCACATCATCAATTCCAAGCGAGTTTTTGTCGGGAGGACTTGGTTGGAGTTTCACTCAAAAGTTTTGAACAACATTGAAGCAATTACAAGGTGTGCCATAAATCTATGACCGGAATAACAATTTCTTGGTAGCTACTAGATTGCCTAGAAAGTTCCCAAGATACAACGACTCTCTTAAGTCATAGACCAGCTGACTTAAGATTAGAGGTGGCAAATGGGTGGGTCGGGTCGAAAATGGGTCGACCCATATTTGACCCATTTAACCCGTTTTGACCCATATTTTTGTAGTGTAAATCTAGTGACTCATACTCGACCCGACCCATACCCAACCCGACCCGTATTGCTATAACCTATTTATATTCTAGGAAAACCCACTTCTACTATATGCTAATTGGATTAAAACTTCAAATTAAATTCAAAATAGTAAATAAAATAAAATAAAGTTAAAAGAACCTATAAATTGAAATATTTATAAAGAATTAGACTATACACATGCTCATCTTATTCGAAGTGAACATACCATTGAATAACTAAAAATTGTAACATGAATTTTTTTTTAACTAAACCTAAAAAAACTCATTTTTATGATTTTTTATAAAAAAAGAAAAGAAAAAGTATTGTTAAAATATTTTCATGCAATACAAATTTTTTAACAATTTTTATGCAATACAAATTTAATGAAATTTTTTTGTAATTCTTTTAAAATATTTTTTAAAAAAATATAATTTTTATATAATTTTTATTTTTATTTTTTAAAATATATATTTTTATATTTTATATTTTTTAAAATATAAATTTTAATTTTTAATAATTATTTTTTATTTTTCTCTTTTCTTTTTTCCTTTTCTTCGATCGGTCGTCGGCCACGACGATGGCCGGCGAGCGGCCACGGCGAGATTGAGCTCGCTGGAGTCGGGTGGGGCTTGATCTCGCCGAACCGGCGAGGCCGAGGCGCCGCCCGACGTCGGCGAGCTCAAGTCTCGCCCGGTTGTCGCCGAGATCGAGCCTCGCTCGATGCGGGTGAGCTTGAGCCTCGCCAATCGTCGGCGAGGCCGAGCCTCGCCAGATCCGGCGAGATCGAGCACGCCGGCGTCTCGCCGAGGCTCGATCTCGCCGATCCGGGTGAGGCCTCGCCGGCGTCGGGCGGGGCCTCGGCCTCTCCAGATTGGTGAGATCGAGCCTTGCCCAACGCTGGTGAGCTCGATCTCGCCAACCCGGCCGGCGAGGCTCGGTCTTTGGTGAGCTCGAGCCGGCCGGCTTGGCTCGGCTCGGGTCGCCGGCCGTCGCCCTACCAGCGATCGGCTAAGGGAGGAAGAAAAAGAAAGAAAAAAGAAAAGAAAAAATAATTATAATTTCGATTTTTTATCAAAGAATATTTTATAAAATTAAATAAGGCCATGGCCCATGGGTTGAAAGTGGGTCTAAATGGGTTATTACTAATAACCCATTTATTTTTGTGCTTTACTTTCTCAAGCCCATCTTTTACCCATATTTAGCTTTCACTTGACTCATATATGACCCATTTAGCTAAAAATGAGTCATAATATGGGTTTATGACCTATATTGCCACCTCTACTTAAGATTAAGAAAGCCGTACTTTCTGACCAAAAACAGAATTGAGCGACAAATCGGCCAAAATTCAAAACGTCCCACGTGGAACATGGAGGGTCGAATCATCTCACCGGTAGCCTTGATTGACCCGGACTTCCCTTGTTCACCGTTTTGGACCAACCAGGGGCATGTGCACGAATCTTTTTGAGATTACGATCACGAGCTCGATGTCACCACTTCGCCAATTTAAGAATGTCGAAGTTCGAACAGAAGCAATTTCGTAGAACCTTCGTCATGATTCCCAACAAGTCATCCGAAGAGAATTATCTCCGAAGTTGTCCCCTCGACTTTTGTGGTCTATCACCGTTATGGCCAGTGCTTAAATTGAATGTTCCTCGCCTCACGAGTAGAGTTGAATTCTTGCTTCTCTCCATGAGATGATGAGGAAATTCATGGCGAGATATTGGATCGATTTCCAGAGCTCCAGCGTTCGTGGTGGTGATGATGGGTCGGGTCTTCTGCTGCTTATGGCCGGAGTGATCTTCGTGGTGTGCTTGATGCTCGCGTCCATCATCGTGTTTTCCTGCGCCAATGAAGCAACGGCTCGCTCTGCTCTGGCCGCAAAAAGGAAAATTCACTTGGAGGACATTTTGGGAGTCGTGCCATAATTAAGCCAATTGCGTAAGAGTACCGCTAGGCTAACAGCCACCGTTACTCTAAGAAGAACATTCCAAATTCAAAGAAAGGGGCAACAGAAAAGTCAAGTTTAGCCTTTTTTGACGTGGCCATTATTTATTGAGTGCTGCTATATCAGTTGTTACGGAGACCTATTGACCACAAATTTCTCTCACAGCCCCATACCAACCGATCGGACTTATGGAGGAATCTAAATGTAAATTCTGTAAATTTTGCTTGCCTTAATGAATTTAACAATAGAAACTTATTAAGAAACAATGGACGATGCACATGATCTCTCAACGAGTACACTCCTTATTTCCAATGTAAAAAGTATATTGATGGCATATGAAGTACATATTATGTTCTGTGGGTATCTTTGATTTGGTGATGCAATTTATATTTAAGTTATATCATATTAGTGAATTTATATGATAATTTGAATAAAGATCATTCATCTAGATTCATCAAAAGTCAAAAGATGAATGTGAGACTTTTCTGTCAAATCTAAAATATTATGTGAGTTTTAAAAGATTTTTGGGTCAACATTCGTGTAAAAAAATTTTATTTTGACTAATTGAAATACAAGCCAATCTTTGATATCCCATCTTTTTTTTCCCTATTTCACAATGAATTGTAAATTAATCTGAAATTAATAGATAAACTTACTGTATTAAAGAAACAGTACTTTTTACGGAGGTTGAGAAATTAATAGATCGCGAAGTATAGAGATTGATGAAGCTAATCACAATTCCAACACGAATAAATGAACACCCAATTTTCTTCACAACCGGATCAAAAAGTCGTCAGTGTGGAATAATTGGGTGGTTGAGAACTTGCATCCATCCTTCAGTTTTTGAGATTGACAGTGACGTACTTTTCTCATCCCTATATAATTGAAGGTTCCTCATCTCATGTATATTGTCTCCTTCCTACAACTATTGATACCGCGAATGGTTGAGTTCTTGCTTCTCTTCACGACATAATGAGGCAATCAACGGCGAGCAATTGGATCGATTTAGCAAGCCCCGGTGTTCATGGTGATGATGGAGCGGATCTTCTGCTACTCAAGTCCGGAGTGATCTTCATGCTATGCTTGATCCTTGCGTCAGTTGTCATATTTTCCTGTGGCGACTTTCAGGATGAAAACAGTGACGGTGGCCGCAGAGGTGGCGGGGGCGGGGGCGGCGGTTGCAGTGGAGGTGGGGGCGGCGCTTGCGGTGGAGGCGGTGGTTGCGGTGGAGGTGGGGGCGGCGGTTGCGGTGAGGCGGCGGAGGGTGCTGAATTGAACTTATATATACCTTTTAGGCATGATTTAAAAAAACAAAAAAAGTAGTTTCATTTCAATAAATTGTAATGCGATAGTGTGGTCTGTGTTTCATATTAGGATTGCTATTTAGGGTTAAGTATCTTGTAATTTACATATGTTGTATTTAAGTATAATTGTACTCTCCCCCTATACTTGTGTTCTTCATTTGATAATTTACGGATATTATAATGCTCTCTCTTTACAATTCTCGACTTGATGTCAGAGTTATTTGTTGTTTGAGGAAAAACCCATTGAGTTTGTTCACGGCCAGCCACACCGGCCACCGTTCTCCATCAAGTCCTCACCTTTCAGTTGCGGTTCAACATCCTTCCATTGCTCAATCCAAAAAAACAGAGACCACCAACAGGCTCGTAGTCCTCAAACGGCCGACATCCTAAAAACTCGCCGCAAATGCACGCCAAATGCCACCACACGTCAGATTGTGTAATTTTTATGAATGATCATATTAAAGTGGTGTCTTGTTAAGTCCAGCTCAATGGGTTGTCGATGTTATTATCCGATAATGGTAACCAAAAACTTGCGGGGCATTATTGGGCACGTGTCATGAGCTGATTTGTTCATTAAAAAAATATTCATCGCTTGTTTCCACCCTCGGCCTCATTTGGTGTATCTGACTTACCAAGATTAAAATGGATTCCAAGTATCCTTCCCTTTTGTTCTTGGCGTTAATTGGAGAGGCAGAGAGGGAGCTAGGAAGCCTTATATTTTCGGTCGTTACATCTAATGATCATAGCTTGGCCGCTGGATATTGATGTAACTTCATCATCATATCAGCATCTATCCTACTCCAAGGTTTACCCCAAGCAAGAAAGTTATACCAATGTTAGCTCTAGACCGTTCAATTGGCTTGCACAATCTAACCCGTTTAATAGTAATTTAGGATGCGAATGGTAACATTTTTGTTCCGAGGAATAATTTCTTTTCTGAAATAGTTCTTTTCTATTTCTACTACTTGAAACAATTTCTAAGTAAAATAACGTGTTTGGTAACTATACAAAGTTTTTATTCTCGGAATAGAAAAAAAATAGAAATATATTTAGTACAATCCTTAAATTTTTGCATTTATTCATTTTTCTTCCATAAATTTTTGTATTTATTCGTTTTTCTTCTTGTTCACCGATTGCCAAATGCCCATCGCCGGCCGCTGACTACTGCTCATTGCATGCAGCCTGCCACTTGCTGTCCACCTCTGGTGGCTAGTGGGCTGCGAGTGGCGATCGTATAGCGATGGGCGAAGGGTGACAAGTAGTGGCAACGAACGACAGTTGGTGGCGGCGGTCGAGTGGCAACAGCTAGTTGCCGGTGGCGGAGGCCAGTATTTGGCGGGTGTCAGTAGTCGGGTGACGAGCATTACTGGTAGCGGGCAACGAGTGGCGACGGTCAGCCAACGGGCGGCAACCCTTGGCCGACAATGGCGGTGACCGGAGATGGCCGGCAGTTGGCAGGTAACTAGCAATGGCTGCAAGCGGCGGCGGATCCAATGACAGCGGTCACGGCAAGAAAGAAGAACAAAAGAAAAATAGAAAAGAAAAAAATGGCTTATTTCTAGAAATTATTTCCAGGAACAATAAGTTACGTTTTTTTTTTCTATTCCAAATTTATTCCTAGGTCATTTTTTTATTCCGGGGAATAGAAAAATTAGTTTGTGTTACCAAATAAATTTTTGTTCTTTTTCTACTCGGGGAACGAAAAAAAAAACAAAAAACAGAAAAATCAAGGAACCGAAACGTTCCCATGCAGCCCCTTACCCGACAGCAACCCTGGCACTTGATTTCTAGTGAATGGTAACTGTCTCACTAAGCAGGATTTTTTGAGTTAATCTCGAATCGTCGATTTCCCTCCCTAGTTTTCAAGCATCACTTATTTGCTTCCAAGTTCATCTTCTTTCTGTTCTATGTTGCCCTCGAGATGATCAGTTGGTCAACTTGGGTTCTCAACGCAATATCGCGCCCCCAGTGTGGGGTCCTCCGACCAATCCTCTTCCTCTCGACCTTAGTCTGCAACGCGGATCTTGGCTTTCCTGCTAGCTAATTCTCTAGTTCCCTCACCTTAGAAGATCTAGCTGAGATTAGAAGAGACGCCGATTTCCTGGAAATTTCACCATTTATTGTCCTGGTTTATGGACTGGGCTTGTACGCCTAAACCTGGCTGCATAAGCTTTAGCCAAGAACGCTTAGCTGCTGGCCCTAGATTTCCAATTCCACTAAATCCTTAGGTCTCCCGTCGCGCCAGCTCACTCCTAACGCCATTAGATATATCACAGGCTCTCTTCTAATTCTCCGCTGGGCTGGAAAGGTTTATTTCCTGGATCCAACAAGGATTGGACTCACCTACCAAGACAGTGGAGGCTTCCAACAAGGTGAGCCGCTCTCCACAAAGACCATTGAAGAGTGTTTTTGATAAGAATTTTGTTCCCGAAAACAATTTTTACTTAAAAATAGTTTTTTTTTTAATTCCGTTCTCTAAATGAATTTCTAAATATTTGAAGGCATGTGGTAATTGTCTAAAATTTCTATTCTCAAAATAGAAATGTATTTGGTACAAACCTCAAATTTTTTTGTGACTTAGAATTTCTTTTAATTTTTTAAAGTAATTTTATTACTTTTTTTTTTTTTTTCTTTTCTTTTTCCTTTTTCCTTCTCTTTTCCTTCCTCTTGCTAGTCGCCGGCCTTGGGAGAGCCTCATTGATCCTTGCCGAGGCTCCAGCGAGGTTGCCGGACCTCATCTAGTCGGTCATTGGCTGTCGTTGTGGCCGACGATCGGCTAGAGGAAGAAGAAGAGTAAGAGAAAAAAAAAAAGAGAAAAAAATAAAATAAAATGCTTGATTATGGAGTTACTTACGGGAACAAAGAAGCAAATTTTTTGTACATCTTGATTCTATCCTAAATCCATTCCCAAAAATAAAAAAGTCTTTTGTATTCAACCGGGAATAAAAAAGTTACTAAACTAATTTCTGTTTTTTCTTTTTCAGGAAATAAAAGGATAGAATCAAACACCGTTTGACACATTACCACCGACGGAGTCTCTTCGAAGCTAGTCTTAGAGATCGTAGTTGAGGGGATCAACGGGGACATCAAGGGCCTGATCACCGACAGAGTCTCTTCGAAGCTATTCTTACTCCTTTCCCACCTTATAATGGTAGGGGTACGTCCCGGGGGTAACACTTCTTGAATATGTCCCCTTTTAATAGCGGAAACTTCAATTATATATCATTTATTTCAACATTTTTCTTCTTGCAGTAAACCCTCGAGCTTTATGGAAATGGATGAAGAAGCCGCGAGATGGCTGGTGGTGAGAAAGTATTTCCATTGTCCCAGTCAGCCATTAACAAAGGTAATTTTTACTTGCTGCCCCCAGACAGTTAGAGGTGCGGCCCGACAGGGACACTCTCAGGTCGCTTCTTTTTGACTCGTGATGAAGGAGACTTCTAGTTTACTTCTACCGAGCAGCCTCTCCAGCGGTCCAAAAGGAAGAAGATTGCTTGCTTCCTCAGAACCCCAACAAGCTCAAACTTAACACTCCCCTACAAGATCTTGTGGACAAGACACGATGCCGATGGAAAAATGCCTTCCTTTCTTCAAATTGTTGAGGGGCGTTGTTGGATTTCAGTGAGGCCATTTCCAGAAATTTCGAGGAAGAACAACAAAGCTATTCATTCATTCCCACACACGGCGCCAATATTGAAGGCTGAAATGAGAAACACGAACTCTGCCGAAGGTCTTGCTGGAATTTGATTGGGCGTACGGATTTTGTGCTTGGATTGGTCCTCTGATGCTTAGGTTCGGACTGGAATGTGGGAAATCTAAAAAGGAAATGATGCGGAGCTTTAGGAATGAGGAGAGAGATTTCTTCTGAGAGGGATCTTATGATATGATCTTTACCATCCTTCCTACACTATCCTGGAGCGACATGTCTACTTGAGTGCGGACTATACCGGGGGTGTTAATGATTGCATTTCTACAATAGGGTTTTGCGTCTTTTTCGGCAGTTCCGTAATTACTTGGCTTAGTAAGATACAAACCATTATACAGGTGATTAGAAAATGAATGGACCACATCACCATAGTGAGTAGAACGGAAAAAGCTACCTCTTGGACATGAGCCAAGAAGGTTGTATTAGGATGGGTAATGATGAGATATACTAAATTATCAACCAACTATTGATAGAGTGTAAAATCTCGCAATAGGGTGCCATTAAGAAGGTCTAGGTTGGCATTGGGCTCCATGGGTAAAAGTGACCTTATCGTCAATCAAACCCATATCTAGAGAATGAAAATATGGTGGTATTTTCATCTCTCCATGGGATCATGAGGAAATTAGAGGCGGGAAATTTGGTCGCTTTTGCAAGCGCCGGAGTTCATGGTGATGATGGAACGGATCTTCTACTGCTCAAGTCCGGAGTGATCTTCGTGCTGTGCTTGATCCTCACGTTGGTCATTATGTTTTCTTGAGGCAACGATGGCATCAAATCGTCTGGCTCTTGCCGCAAAAAGAAAAGGAGGGGAAATTTGTAAAAAAAATTCCTAAACTTATTACACTTTTACTAATTCAGTTTTAAATATTTTAATTGTGTCAACTAAGTCCCAAATCTTTTCATATTTTGCCAATTGAGACCATCAGGAAAATTCTAATTAAAAATCGCTAACGTGAACACTAGCCTTCCCACGTAGCATGACCGGCGATGACATGGATACATTTTTAATAATATTTCAATTTTTTTATTTTTTTTTCTTCTTTTCTTTTTTCTTTTCTTTCTTTCCTTTGTTTTTTTCCCAACTCCGGCCATAGTCAAGGGCTAGTGACCCTCGCCTACTTTGGATGAGGCGTCATAGCCCTTGCCAACCAAGCCAATTGAGGGACGTTGGCCTTCACCTGTGGCCGATAATGGTCGGCCGATGACCTTACTGGCCAAAATTGGGGAAAAAAACAAAGGAAAGAAAATAAATAAATAAATAATCGAGAAACTATTAAAATGTTATTAAAAATTATCCATGTCAATGCCACTCATGTCACATAGGACGGCATCTACATCAAATGATTTTCTGGCCAAAATATAGCTGAATTGACTCGATTGGCAAAATATAAAAAGGTTTAGGACTCAATTGGTATAATTAAACGGTTTATGACATAAGTGACTAAAGTATAATAGGTTTAGGACTTTTTGGATAACTTTCTCGAAAAAGAGAGACGTCCAATGTGGTGGTTACTACGTAGTCGGAGGTGATGACGGCCACCACCACGATGGAGGCCACCACGGAAGTCACCATGGAGGAGGTGGTCATGGGCCTTCGGCCACTCTCGTTGGATGTGTCGTGTTTTGCTACTAAAGCCTTCACTGGTTTCTTGACCATGAAGTAGCATTTTCCATAACTCTCTATTTTTTGTGGCCAATGCTTATCTCATATCCTCTGCTGTGCGATTTTCAGCTCAACATTTAGTTTGGCGAGTCCTAGACACTCGATGAGAGAGAAGCTTTGCTTGAGTAGGGATGGAAGCTGGAGGGACTACGGTGAAAAACTCGTCGTAATTTTGAATTTGACACTTGAAGTTAAGATCCAAGATTGTTATAAACGTTGGAGGGATATGTAAATGGAGTCCCAAACCCATCCGGTTGACTAGTGCTGGAACTTAACAAACTATCCAACTATATTGTTTGGATGGATGGTTTTAACGAATTAAATAAATGTTTTGAATCAAAGTTTAGATGTTATTATAACCGAATGGATAATCTGGTAATTAATTCGAAGGACCCACTTGTGAAATTTCAAAGCACTCCGTGATCTACTACCGGACGTGGAGTAGTGAAATCATTATTTCATCGGCAAGTCACCAATAACTAGCTGCACCCATTGCCAATATAATAAAGCACTTTGTGATCTGCTTCTGAATATTAGATTCGAAAACGTACCATGGAATTTTTATTGATAAGTTACTATTTAATCGAAGGGGCCCACTTATAAAATTTTCAGGCATTTGGTATGCATACTCAATCTATGATGATAAAATCATTATTTCATTTGTAAGTCGCAAATACTTGATGGCCCAATTATAAAATTTTATAGCACTTGGTATCATATGACTGATTATGAAGGATGATAAAATTGTTATTTTATCGATAAGTTACTAATTAATTGCTAGAGCCCACTTGCAATAAAACGCGTACTAATCTACTTGTGAAAGAGATGGTAAAACCATTACTAACTAAATGATGAGCCCAATTATCAAATTTTAAAAAGAATAATTGGGTAACAGTTTTTAATATATTGTGAAAATAACATTCTTTCTTAAATCACAAAAAACCAAATAATAAATTATTATATATTATTGCGGAGTTCACTCTTTCAAAAATTTGTGGCTTAGTTATTGTTCAAAGTAAACCAAAAACTGTTATGTTAGTAAAGCCAAATTTAAAAACACTTGTTAATTTACTATTGGATACTATTGGCCGAGAAAAATCTATAATTGGATACTAGATTTGAGAAAAATAAAATCACTATTTTGCTGGTAAGTTACAAATAGTTGACTGGACAAGAAAGTTGCCAACCAATTTTACTTACTAATGATATTATAGGTTCTAACATTACAAACTTTCAGATGATAACATATTTCTTTGAGATGGAAAGTTGAGGCAACTTGCTTGTAATGTTCAAAGTTAGGTGGAAGATCCTTTGTCCAATGTGATATATTTCTCAATGTTTCGATAAATCTGACCGATGGATTAAATAAATCTGACTGATGGATTAAATTTACACAATTGCAAAAGTTTTAGGAATCAATTAGCCAAAAAATAAGTTTAAAACCGAATCGACACAATTACAATTGGTTTATGACTTTTTTGATAATTTTCTCTGCTTCTAGGAAAGTCTAAATTTATTCAAAGTACAGCAGATATAACAGTACCTATAGAGTCACTCAAACCCATAGCAACGGACAGTTATTCAAAGGTGATTATTCATGATGTTTTAAGGTGGTTGAAGTAGATGACCTAGAGAGTAGTCGCAAATATTGAGTTAAATGCTATGGGTGTAGCATGGCGGTTTCAAGTTTGGAGATATGAAGAGTGAAGACTGATGGACGGTTGTGAGTTTGGAGGTAAGGAGTAACATCTAGAAAGCTCCAAGGTTCCTCCACATGTAGTTCAAAAATTTTTTAGGTGCTCACTTTCTACATATAACGAATTATCTAAACTGTAATGGTGCAATCTTGTTGGGGACAAAAAATGTTTGGGTATGTTTCAAAGGAATCAGTTGATTTGGCTTTCATTATATGTGCTACGAGTTAGAAAATGCCATGGAGAGACAACTGATTTCAACGACAACTATGGCTATGACAACAGAAGGAGCTAAAGAGGTAGTGTAGTCTAATGACTTGATTGGTGATGATGGCTTGGAAATCGGGTTGTTTTGGTGTTCATGTCAAGAGAGGATTTGACATCGAAAAAGTTTCTAGCCGCAAAGATTTTTGCAGACATGGGAACTGAATTCAATCGTTTGGAGTAGTATGAGCCCAGCGCAGTTTTGATGGACATCTAAAGTAATTAAGCATCTATTGAGGTATTGGGAGGGCCTGCATGGTTGAGGGGCACCGTGATCTGCCCGTGAACATTGAGCCAAGCGAAAAATTGTTAAACTTGGGGCTCAAAATTCTAGTTAAATTTGGAGTTGGGGTCAAGTCTAGAGATCGATAGGTCCGGGATTTTTTTGGACCAATGGCCGAGGCTTCGAACCAGAGCTTCCCTATAATCTGTTGCTACTACGCTCAGGGCGGGCAGCTGTCTAGAGGCCGACATAAACCTCTTGGCTGTCCGGTTTTGTTTAGCCTATTTTAATAACACACTTTTGTGAGTTTCTGGAATGACTTATTTTTTAGGGATTGTAAGATAACATTGATAGATTTATTTTGAGAGTGATTTTGGGTAGGGAAACATGTGAGTGATTGTAATTATGTAGTCTCTATTCATAATGAATTTCTCTTCTATCGACTCTTTTCAAGGAGTAAGTACCAACATTCGGGTTGAATGACATAAATTTATAGCGCTCTTTCTCATAATTCATTGATTTTCTCGATAATTTGTTCTTTTCATATTAGATTTGAATTGTAGAATCCATTAGCTTGAATAGTTATTTCACAACGCATCCACATCCATTTTGCATCACATACATGCTGTGTTTGTAAAAAAAAAAAAAGGAATCTAGTTTATATAAATAAGATATATAAGATTTCAATCTCTCAGACCCTATTGATGAACAATGCTTTCTGCATCAAATCATCTAATAAAATAAAATAAATTAGTCTCCGATCGGTATTCGTTATTAGCAAATAATAATAAATAGAAAAAAAGCATACTTTGCAGAGAAAATTGTTATTTGAATCTTAAATTTATTATACATATTTAATTCAATTTTAAACATTTTAGTTGATTTACTATAGGTCTAAACCCTTACATGACATTCTAATATAGTCCTCCTCATTATTTCTTGCCTGAAATTATTGACATGGCGATCCAGTCATCCCGTCTATCAAACGCAAACAACTTTACACGAAACGATACTGTTTTGCTTAATTTTCTTAGTTTCCTCATTTTTATCTTTTTCTTTATTCTTTCTTTTTTCTTTTTCTGTCCACTGTTTATTTTTTTTTTGGCTTGGTAAAGCGTGAACGCTTATGACAACAATATTTTGAGCATGATCATCCATACCCGTAAGCCACAACTCAAATCACGCCAAACAACTCCTCAACTATCTCAGTTGACGAATTTCTAACACCCTATGAGGCTACAGAAAGTGGGCTCATTTGAATTCTTTTCGGCCTCTACCATCTGAATTCCCTCCCATATGAGACGGAAATAATTGAAACCCCAAAAAATTCGATCAGCTTCGCAATAATCTGATATATGCTAAAGCATGAATCAATAATCGCCTACAAATTAAGAAGCAGTAGAAGCGGCTTCAATCTCCCTGGCTTTCAATGGCCACCGAGCTCGAAGCAGCTGAACTTGAGTTGCTGCAAGCTCGCCAAGATGTGGAGGCTCGGCCCATGGCTGTCCAGCTCGACGAGCCATGGCGACACCTTGTAGAGTTCAGCAACAAAGGTGTCTGCAGAATTCAATCGTGAAATCAAGGTAGAAGGACGTGCCAGACCTGGCTAAAGGAGGAGGTGAAAAAGAAAAAAAAAAAAGAGAGAGAAAGAAAATAAAATATAAGTTCTGCATAAAGGCATCGTTTTGAGTAAATTTGTCGAACGTGCCACTTAAGATGGTATGTGATGGCTAGACCACCAGATTAACAATTTCGGACGGGCTTTCATCAGGGGGACTTGATTGGAGTTTCACTCAAAGGTTTTGGACAACACTGAATCAACTGCAAGATATTCAATAAATCTACGACGGGAATGACAATATCTTCGTAGCTGCCCACGATTGCCTAAAAAATTCCCAGAGATACTACGGCTCTCTTTAGTCATAAACCAGCTGACTTAAGATGAAGAGAGCTGTACCTTTCAACCAAAAACAGAATGAGTCAAGCATGGAGAGTCGAATCATCTCACCGACCGTCTATTTGACCCGCAACTTCCCTTGTTCACCGTTTTGGTCCAACCAGGGGCATGTGCACGACCCTTATCTGAGATTACGATCACCAGCTCGACGTCACCACTTTGCCATTTTAAGACTGTCTAAGTTTAATCAGAAGAAACTTCGCAGAACCTTCACCACGACTCCCGATACGTCAACCAAAGGGAGTTATCTCCAGAGTCGTCCCCTCAACTTTTGTGGTCCATCATCGTTGTGGCCAGTTCTTAAATTGAATGTTCCTTGCCTTAGGAACAGTTTGAGTTCTTGCTTATCCCTCCATAAGATGAGGAAATTCATGGCGAGAAATTGGATCGATTTTGCGAGCACCAGCGCACGTGGTGATGATGGATCGGGTCTTCTGCTGCTTAAGGCCAGAGTGATCTTCGTGGCGTGCTTGATGCTCGCGTCTGTCGTTGTGTTTTCCTGAGCCGACAAAGGCGACCGCTCCTCCCGCTCTAGCCATAAAAGGAAAAGGAGAGATGCCAAAGACAGAGGAGGAGACGGAGGCAATGACAGTGGCAGAGACAGAGGCGATGACAGCAGTGGCGGTGGCAGCGGCGGCGGAGGCGAAGGCGGCCATCATGGAGGTCACCGCGGAGGTCATCAGGGAGGCCACCGTCGCAGAGGTCACCATCGAGGCCACCCCCATGTCAACCACCATGCAGCCCACCTCGCAGGTCACCACGGAGGCGGAGGGAGCGACAGCTGCATCGGCTGCTGTGGTTGCGGCAGGGGCGGGGAGGTTGCGGCGGGGGCGGGGGCGGTTGCGGTGGGGGTGGGGGCCGTGGCGGTGGCGGCTGCTAATTTGAAGTCAGTCTTCTATTATTTATTTTTTCAAGGCGCTTGGTAATCTACTACTAGGTACGGGAATAGCGAAATCGATTATTTCATTGGTAAGTTACAAAAAACTTACTTCGCCTACCGGTAAAATAGTAAAACACTCGATAATCTGCGTTCGAATACTAGATTTGAGAATGGTAACATGGATTTTCATTATTAAATTACTAACTAATCAACGAGGCCTAATCCTACTCGATATGTGGTGATAAAATCAAACTACTTGATGGGCTTAATTATAAAATTTTATAGCACCGGAGTAGTATACTACTAGATACTAAATTTTTAGGATGGTAAGATTGTTATTTGATCAATACATTACAAATTAAATGACGGGGTCCACTTAAGGATGGTAAAAAAAATTATATCGTGGGTTAATACCACAAAAAATCCCAAATTGGTAGACTTATAATAAATTTACCTCAAACTAATTTTTTTATCATAAAAAACCCAAAATGTGACATCCCGAATTTTAATGCTGTTTTCAATTAAATTAAATCGGGCCTTTCATCGACGCGCTTATAGTCTTTGTTCTCGAGCCGATCACTCCTGAGATAACTAGACTATCTGGAAAAGTCATTAAGAGATTTTAATGCAATAGACTTGAGGATTCGACCAGGAATTGACTACTTGACCGTGCTCATCTGCAGAGATCATTTCGGCACAGTAAGATCGGTTAAAAATCATAGATAGGTCAGTTCCACTGAGATGTGCGGTTAAACGTGGATGATTCCATTAAATTGCAAAATTATCGTCGATCGGCACTAGACTGATTTTCTATCATTTTGGTACCATGTGTCTGTATTTGAAATATCGAGATTTTCATGACCACCGAGAGTCGCCGATGTGTCGAAAGGGTTCCTTGTGGCTCGAAGAAAATTGACCACAGGTCATTTACACTAAAAATTTCTGAAAGCTATCGGATTGCCTAGGTCATGCTAAAATCGCGCCAAATTAAAATTAACCGTGAATTTGAGTCCGTATTTCAGAAATTGAAAGTGCTGTCATGTCCTAATTAATTTTAGGAACATCGACTCACCCTTCTAGGAATTTTCGGAAAGTTTAGGATTTTTACGGAAAATCGATTCGGACGATTCGGAAAAGAACGGAAAGTTGGATTGGTCAAATCGAAGGGATTCTTGGCCTTTAAAAGGGACTAGTTGGTGAGACCAAGTGTGGAAAAGGGTGTAGACTTCTTCCTCAGCAAAATTTGACATCCAATTGGAGAGGATTGTGATGAAATTGAAATCCAATTAATGAAATTCGTGGGCTGGTACAAGGGTTGCAATATTCAGACATCAACTTGGTTATTTGTAGAATTTAATGTGCAAGAATGAATTAAGGGACAAAAGGAAATTTTGTGAGAACTTGTGGAACCAAGATTAAGGAGTATAAAGTATATTCTTAAACTAATTTTTCCCCCTTTTTCCTTCGGTTTCTTCCTCTTCGCTCGTCCCTCTCCCTCTCTCATCCACTTCACCGACCTTACCCCTAGCCGACAACCCCTCTGCCATGTTCCACCCACTTTTCCCTCTCCTTTGACTTTTTGAGTCATCCTTATCCTCTCTCCACCTTGCCGACGCCACCCTCTCTCCTTTCTCTCTTTCTTTTCTTTATCATTTTCTGCATGTTTTATTCCCTTTGGCCGACACACCCCATCCCTCGCAACCCCTCTCTCTCCTTCGGCCAGCTGCCCATCTCCTTCACCACTTCAGCTTCTTTAATTTGGTTTTCTCCTCCAGTCCACGCCAACAGCCGAGACGTCCCCAGCAACAGTTCAATCGAAGTCAGCTGCAGCAACTTTCGGCGTTGACTCCTTGCTGCCTTTTTTTCCACCGAATCAGCACCGCCTCTGCATCACCGAAACCAGCAGAGACCTTGAACCTTCTAGGCCCGCTTTAGACCGTTTTCGGTGCTCGAAAGCCGTCGCCACTTCAGAGTTTATCGAGCCCCTCCGCGTCCCTGTCGTTTTGATCCGGGCGGATCGTTTAACAAGTAAATTTAAGTGAGTTTAACTCACTAATCCATGCTTAGTAAGTTAATGACGTTTAAGGGTTGATTAATTTAAGTTAAGCATAGATTAGGTGGATAGTTAAATTAGATTAGCAATTTAATTAATTGTTATTGCATGTTAGATGGTTAGAGTAGTATAGTTAGAGCCTAGACAAACTCTAGTATTTATCTAGAGTGGTTCAGAAATTTTCCGAGCCCGTCTCGGTTTTTCATTAGGCTTTACGGGCCTAAGTCATATTTATTTTCATTTAATAATTATTTTCCTTAATTATTTAATTATTTATTTATTTTCCAGAAATTAGACCGGGATAGCCGGTGACCGGAATTTTATACTTATTGCAGTAGTGTAATTAGTTTATTTAATTGAGTTCTAATTTGTGCAGATTTTGTGTGATTTGTATTTTAGGAATTTATTCCTAAATTTATTTAATTTTAGTAATTAATTGGAAAATTACCGAGCTCGGTCTATAGCGCCAAAAATATATTTTGGGACTGTCGAAACTAATGGGATGTTCAAAAGGAAAATATTGTATTTTGACTAAGGTCGACCGTATACCCACACACGAGTATTTTTATCGAGTAGGATAAAAGTGGCAACTTCTGGTGAGCAAGATGTACATTATTATCAGCTTTGGGTGAGCAATATAATTTGTGGTCAACTTCTGGTGAGTAATAAATTATCAGCTTTGGGCAAGCGATGTATATTATTATCAGCTTTGGGTGAGCAATATAATCTGTGGTCAGCTTCTGGTGAGCAATAAATTATCGGCTTTGGGCGAGCTATACTATCTATCTTCAGCTTAGGGTGAGCAGTCCTGATTTGATAGGACCTTATAGATAGTATTGAGTGGGTTGACTGAGAAGTGGTCGTGATGATATATAATCGACTGAGTCGATTGATCGATGATTCGATATGTCTTAATGTGTCGAAATGATTGGTTGAAAATGTCAATTAAGGAACAAAGGCAAAGGTAAGACCTTCGACTTGTGTTTGTGTTTAGGCAGCCCTTAGGGTGTATTTTCTTCATAGTCAGGTCTTAGGGGGTAGAACTCGCCGAGACATTGTTTTACTCTGTTGTGGGATAACATTTCATGTCCTTAGATGGCAGCTCATGAGTTTTTTGGACGGCCTAAGTGTGAAAGCTAGTATGAGCACCTAGAGGGGGGTGAATAGGTGTAAGAACAAATTTTCCTTTGTGAAGTATGCAACTCAAATCAGCAATAGATTATGAAAATGAAATTCGTCTTTTGTAAACAAAACGAGTTACAATCAAAGTAAAAGAGTGTAGGGAAGAGAATATGAACACAGAGTTTATAATGGTTCGGCTTAATCCAAGCCTACGTCCACTTTTCCGCACCGATTGCCCACCGGCTGGATTTCACTATGAACAAAAGAGTTGTTACAGTAAAGCTCTTCCTTGATTCCACAGTGTAGAGACTCTACTACACTTTCTCAAGGTCTCTCAAAGATATAGACTCTCTTATGCGTACAAGATTTCGCTCAACAGTTTAAGTGACTAAGAGCAAGGAGCTTCAGACTTTGGAATTCTTCTATCGCGCACGCACTCGAACAACTGGAACGTCTTCCTTATATACTCATTTATGCCATCATACCCGTTGGCACTTACCAAAGGAATTCTTCCAATCTACCCGTTAGACAGAATCAATTAGGAAGATCTTCGAGCTATTTAAGGAACATGACGATAGCCCATCAATCATGCTCGCCCACACAAACAAGATCTAGGTTTCCATAAGTAGAACCTTCCAAGTATACTTCGCCAATCAACGGATCCAAAATCCATGAATCAATCTTGATTTGAATAAAGGATTTCGACATGCTATATCCAGCCAAGAGACCTTTTCTAGTCGATAAAGTCAAATCCTTAACGAAACATCCAGTTCTGGATAAGCCTTCTTCGATGGTCTAGAAACTGTCAATGAGGATAGATTTTGAGTCTTGAGTACGCGGTTCGGAGTCTTCGACTTTCTTTGGAAGAGTCCGCAAGTCTTCGAGACTAGATCGATGGAAACGTTTTGTCAACTTCAAAACACTCAAGGAAGTTTTCTCCAACAATCTCCCCTTTTTTATGGTGACAAAACTTTCCTGCAGATTTGGATAACTTTGACCTGCAAAAATTACTCAAGCAAATATGGATATCTCACAAAGATAAATGGCTTAGTAAAAATAACACTAGAATCTGCATCCACAAAAAGTAGGTTAGTTATATAAATCAACAAAGCCATGAGATATCAATAGTACTTAAGATAAACAAATGTTCAAACAGTCAAATCCAAATCCAGTCTAAATCCAAACAGCCAAGCACAAAAGTCAAGTCAAGTCAAGACATCACAAAAGTCAACAGTTCAAAGTTCAAAGTTTAAAATCAAATCTGCACCACATCTCTCCCCCTTTTTGTCATCATTAAAAAGATAGAGATGAAAAGAGAATGGAATTAAGATTGCTTGGGAACACGAACAAGCTGGAAATCTCCCATTGATTTGGACAATCCCTTCCAGCTTTTTCAAATCCTCCTTCGGTTGCGTCACACCTTCACCCTTGGCATTTGCTTGAACTTGAAGAGCAAGGGCATGAATTTGATCATGCAAAGAAATTGAAGAGGTTTGACCTGCATTTTGCAAGTTCTGTACTTCGCATCCCAGAGCATATATTTGACCTCGCATCTCCAAGAGAACATCAAGTATTCTGCGAAAGTCTGCTGAATTATCGTCCCGAGTGCGCTTCCGCACGATCGACGGAGTATAGACGAGATGATGGCAAATCAGCATGGTCACGCAAATTGGGCGATGAAACATCATGTCCCTCCTTAGGAAATTGAGAGGCATAGATGTCCTCGGATCTCGCGGAGAACAACTTATTCCTTCACCGGTGGCGGGGAATGAGGACGTTCCTCTTTTCTCGGGATCTCCCCTGTTTCCATGCCTTCGGTGGAAAAAAGTGTTCCTCATGCTCGCTTCCGCTTGATCTCCTCTCTCCTCTTCTTCTTCTTCCTCAATTCTTTCCTCCTCTGCAACTCTCTCCTCCGCCTCTTTCTCCAAATCTTCTCTCTCTCTCTAGTCCTCTGTTCTGTCTCATCCGTGTCTTTTTCCTGTCTCTCTGTTGTTTTTGGAACAGAGCGACTCAAGTTCTTCAATACCATTGCAGAAATGGTGATATCATCCTCATCCTCTTCATCTTCAATGATGAGAGTTCTTCTTTTCTTGGATGGAGCAACCATGGGCTCCTTCCCTTTTCACTTTGCTGCCGAAGAGACTGAATGAGTCTTGACAGGGGTTTTCACTTTGAATTGCTCCAACGCCTTGTTGAGTTCCTTCAGACACATTTTCGAGACCATTTTCAGTCCCACCACCATTTGATCGCACGTTCGAACAAAAGAATCCGGGGAGGCTGAACGTTAAAATGTCTGAATAACTTGGTCACAAGTGCTGGGTAAGGAAGTTGACCTTTGTCCTTCACCACGGCTCTGTACATGTGGAACATAATAGTGTGTGGAAGAGAGAGCTTTTTACCAGCATTGATGGCGTACATCAACTTTGCCTCCGAGTTTGAAACGTCGGTTTTTGAAGTTGATTTTGGTCTGAGACAGTTAATTACTATCTTGTGAAGCAAGATGTTGGACGCATTCATTCTCAAATAGGAAATCTTTCCTTCCGTCCTTCTATCCTGAACAAGCTCCAACGTTGCACGAGCGATAGACACACTGATAGGTTGATATCTCCCTCTTTCAATCCCAATTACATCAGCCAGAGTATTCATGTCAACCACATAGTCCTAATCTCGAACACTAAAAGAAAACCTATTCTCATCCAAGAAACTGAGATTCTAATAGAAGTAAGCAGTAAGTTCAGCATAACCCTCTGTAGTTTCAGAACAAAACTGTTCGAGTTGAAGAAGACTAAATTTTTCCCGCAGATGGAAATCAAAGTCCACCCTTCTAGGGTTTATCACGCCACGCTTAAGCAACTTAGAGTACAGTTGCTTGTGTTCCTCTGATCGAAACAAGTCTGTCCTTTTGCTTTGGATTTTTGCCGCAACACCCATTCTCGATTTAAACTGACTGTACATCCTATCATCGTCATTCCCATCTGGTTGACTCAGCCCTCCAACACGTGGATCGCTTGGGATATTTGCCAATGCCTCTTCCGCCGACCCAGCAGGGGCAATTCCCAATCGTTCTATTGTACGTAAAAAGAGAGTTTCATTTCTAAATCATTTGTCTTTTAGAAATTCATCAATGTAGTTCAACGGAGTACCACTCCTCTTCAAAGCACGATAAAGCTTGTAGGTAAAAGCGGGCTTAAGAGTTCTTACGGGTTCTGCGTATTCGATGATTTCTTCCGCTTCTTGATGTGCAACATCCTGAGGTCTAGATGGAGGAGATGGACGCTGCTGAGAATGTTGTGGGCTCTGCTACTGTCTAGGAAATTGTTCTTCCTCGGTGAGATCTGTGACATCCCGGAATTTCAGAAAAAGAAATTATCGGTTGATAAATTGGAGATTGGAAGAAAAAGAAAAATGATAACAATAGTATTATTATTTTTCTTTCTCTCTCCTCTTCCTATTCTCCTTCACGTTTTCCCCCTCTCTTCCTACGCAATTTCCTCCCCCTCTTTTCTTCTCTCTCTCTCCCATTTTTCCACCCCCTCCCCTACGCCAACTCTTCTGCTGCAATTTCCTTGCAACTTCCCCTTTTCTTTATTGTTTCTCTCTCCCCTATCCCCTTCCCCCTCACGACAAACCCCTCCCCCTCTTCTTCTTCTTCTTCTTCTTCTTCTTCTTCTTCTTCTCTTTTCCTCTTTAGTTTCTTTTCTGCTTTACTTCCAAAACAGCAGCCAAGAAAACAGAGCAGTCCTCTGTTTTGGTTCTGCCAAATCTGGTGCAGCAACCGGTCCGACTTGGCTGAGGAACCGACTTCTCAGCAGTAGGCCGAGAGCCTTGCCGGCCTGTGTAGGGCCATACTGAGGTGTTCCGGCATCTCCTGGAGTTGTGACCTGGTTGCCGTCGCCGGGAGTTCTTCAATACACAAATTGAGTAAGTTGTCTCCTAACTCTAGATTAGGGGCTGAGTACATGAATTAGGGATTTCTATGTAGATGAAAGATGTAGATGACGTTATATATGGATGGATGTTGGTTAAGGATGTTAGAATAGCCATAGAAAATCTTAGTTATGGTTTAGAGGGCAAGAGGAACACCGCGGATGAAGATTCGGCCAAGAACAGAGGCTGGTTCTTCAAACAGTTTCCTGGACGTGCGCGTTTTGTTAATTTTGTAGACGACTGTGTGTTGCGATTTTGAAGAAATTTCCTTCTGAATAAATGTTGTAGACATCCTAAATAATAACATATGTTTTTCTCAAAAATTTTAGAATTTAAAAAGATGACGATTTTCATGACGTCATCCTTGAAACAGTAACTCGAACAGTTCTGTAAACCGTGACCTGTTATGATTCCGAGGGCTGTTACTGACCTTTAAAGGTCGAATTTCCAATCGGTTTCTTCATTAAAGTTGTTCCTTACAACTTATAGTTTAACATACTCGAATTTCAAATCAAACGGACCAGATTCGATCCAAAACAGAACTGATTTTGATGAGTTAGGCTCTCTGGAACTGGACCCGATTTTAGTGCTGGATTGAGTGAATTACTGGGCCGAATCCAGAAGGATCTGGACTTTGGTGTCTTCATGAAAAATGTTTTTTTACATGTCCTTTAGCACGTGTTCAAGTTTGAGAAATTTTCGAACTCATATGAATTGGTTTCTGGTCTTGAACCCGAAAGTGCGCAATTGGGCAGTTTCTGCCAATTAGGATCTATATTAGTTTGGTGATGGTTCTTGATGTTTTGCTTGCTTTAATTAGTATTTTGTAATAACTTGTGGACTTAATTTATTAGTTAATTAATTCCGGAATTTCACTGTTCACGACGCACTGTTCACGAGTTACTGTTCACGAGACACTGTTCACGCGCACTGTTCACCCGAGAATGAAAAGTGGTCTAATTTCATGTGTATTAATTTTATGAAGTGAATGGATATGCCAATGCATGGGTATTCGCATGAATTGGGTGATGTTTTGTGCAATTGTATGGTGATTGAAAATTGTTGGTATTTAATTAGGAAATACCGGGTGTCAGGTTCTGGACACCAAAAGTGTTTTTAAATACTATATCAAACTGTGGGATTTTAAAAGAGACGACACAAATTTTCTGGTTCGATCTGACCGTGTCCCCACACACGATTATTTTACCATGCATTTTTAATATGAAGAAAATAGGCCGGGATCACCATTTTAATTGAGGTATTTGAGTGCAATGCACGGTGTCCTGGGCCGAAATTGAATGAATGCATGAATGATATGAGATGCCGTCACGAGCCTTTGGGGCCGGACGATGCTCCTTCGGGAATGCCCCACGTCAACGGATGCCGGTCGCGCGGTGGATCTTTGGGCCGATGCTCCTTCGGGAATGCCCCACGTCAACGGATGCCGGTCGCGGGGAAGGCTGGACCGATGCTCCGTATGGAATGCCGTCTAGATGTAGACGTTGCCGCGCTCGACGGTGCGGCGATGCCCGGTTATGCCGGAAGACCGTTATCGTGGGGTTGGCCATAACCAATGAATGGAAATTGTGAAATGCATGAATGATCGAAGATTGAGGGACTGATTAAGAGACGGAACCGTATGGTGCGGTATGGGACGTACCATCACAGTTTAGTCTACTAATTGGGGGCCCGTATGATTGTATTGATATGTACATTCCTAAGCATTCATTTGTGAGAATTATGGCATCTTTGGTTCTGGTCATGCATGAGTTGAGCACACTGTTTATGACATGCACGCATGAACCGATAACGAATTTCACACATACTTCTGTTGTGCTGAGAACAAAGCCTTGAGGGGTGACCCGACTGGGATGGTGGTTCGTCCGCGCCAGTGCGGGGCCCAAAGAGGACAATACTGGGCTGGGATGAGGGATGGCGGTGCGTCCGCGCCTTTACCCCAGACAATGCGTTCGTGTGGCAATGGCCAGGTGAGATCGCTTGTAACGCGATTCGTATGTGATAATGTGATTGATCGAGCGAGACGATGCCCGGTTATGCCGGAAGACTGTTATCTGTGCATTGAAATCATTTGTGACACATGAATGGGTGAAAGTGAGGGACCTAATTAAAAGACGGAACTGTGTGGTGCGGTATGGGACGTGCCATAACGGTTTAGTCTGGTAATTGGGGGCCCGTGTAATTATGTTGACATTTATGTCCTGACATTTGTACATGTGAAAAGTATTATGATGATATATGATCTCGATATCTTATGCATGATTTGATTAACAACCGACGTGCGGGGAAGTACTAGTATTAAGAAAGTGTGAGAAAGGCGATTAGACGCATGTTGAGTGTACCCTTCTCCTAATCTGGATTTAGGGGATTGACTTGCGAGATGTGATCTCACCCCTTAGTGGGCTAACATTTTCAGGTCCCTAGTTGGAGGGTGGACAGGCGAGAGACAGAGGTCTACAGGCAGTGGAGTACGGATGCCTTGGTAGCTTCTGTTAAATAATGACGAGTCTGCCGTCAAGGTTGGATGATGGGTGACAGTTCACCCTAGAGAGGTCGAGAAGTATGATAGGGTAATAGCAAACCCTGGTCTTGTAAATGGAAGCTTAGCGCGTAGGTAGCCGAACAGCTTCACCTTTTTGTATTAGACCTTGAGGTGTTAAAGCGGGTCCGTATATAAGCACTCTTTGTATTGTAGGTGTGGTTTGTGAAAATATTATCCTACGTTTCTATCCCTTTGTTATGTTGTATGGAGATTGTTTTACGTTTCCGCATGCACAAAATAATGAATGGGTCGGCGACACTCCTTGGGACGTCGCAAATTATAGACCACGGAGGGTTGTGCACGTGCTCGAGGTTCGGGGCGTGACAAGATCAAAGTGCGTAGGCCCTTCACGCATTTGCTGTGGTCCCCTATTCGTGATCCTTGAAGACTTTCTTTGAGACGACATCTTTCACAGTCTTTGAGAGATTCCAAGCTTGTTTCCCAAGAAAGATGAAAACTTTTCGTGGATTAAACAAGAGAAGAAGACAGAAGTGGAAGATCGGTGCTCTCTTAGGGTTTTTGTGAGTAAAACGAAGAAGAACCGACAATATATAAGGCGGTCGTAGCGAGGCATACGGAGCGTCATGAAAAAGGAAATATAAAAATGCCTTTTGAAAATAACTGCCTTTTTTAAAAATTAGATAACTGTCATTTCAAAAATGACTTCTTTTTCGAAAAGGAAGGATTGCACTAATCACGAAAAATTGGGAAATTACACCAATTCAATTTGGATAGATGATTGTACCATTTCAAGATTTGATCTGAGAGATAAGTTTCTAAAATAGAAATAACTTACAATCGTGGATCTTGATTGTCTGAATTTGAGTGCCTTTAGACTTTCAGTCCTGAGTCTGAACTTCTTCAAACTTTAAGATATTTAGTCTGGAACGAATAACTTCAAATTGATTTTTCTCCAAAGGCTTTGTAAATATATCCGCCAGTTGATTCTTTGAGTCAATAAACTGAATCGAAACTTCTCCATTTTGAACATGATCTCTAATGAAATGATGTCGAATCTCTATATGTTTTGCTCTTGAGTGAAGAATCGGATTCTTGGTGAGATTGATTGCGCTGGTGTTGTCACATTTGATTTCAGTGCATGAATCTTCAATTCCAAAGTCTCTTAGCTATTGTTTTATCCACAGAATTTGTGAACAACAACTTCCAAGAGCTACATACTCTGCTTCTGCCGTAAAAAAAGCTACTGTACTTTGCTTCCTTGAAAACCAAGATACTGTCCTGCTTCCAAGTAGTTGACAGGTGCCTGAGGTGCTCTTTCTATCAACTCTACAACCGGCTAGGTCTGCGTCTGAGTATCCAAGAAGAGTGAAGTCTCCTTCTATAGGATACCAGAGACCCAAGTTTGAAGTTGAGGCAATGTATTTGATAATACGCTTTGCAGCACTTAAATGAGATTCTTTAGGGTCTGATTGAAATCTGGTACAAATACAAACACTAAACAAAATGTCAGGTCTAGAAGCAGTTAGATAAAGAAGTGAACCAATGATACTCCCGTATAGCTTCGGTCAACTTTCTTTCCTTCTTCATCCTTGTCCATCTTCAAAGAACTTGACATTGGTAGATCAGTCTTTTTGCAATTTTCTAGTCCAAACTTTTTGACAAGTTCTTTAGCATATTTTTCTTGATGAATAAAGATTCATTCCTTCAGTTGTTTAACTTGAAGCCCGAGAAAGAAGGTTAGCTCACCCATCATGCTCATTTCAAACTCATCCTGCATAGACTTAGAAAATTTCTTGCACAGATTTTTATTAGAAGATCCAAAAATGATACCATCAACATAAATTTGAACAAGTAGAAAACTTTTGCTTTCTCTTTTGATAAACAATGTAGTATCTACTTTACCTTTAACAAAGCCATTTTGAATTAAAAACTTACTTAGTCTGTCGTACCAAGCTCGAGGTGCTTGCTTTAAACCATATAGAGCCTTTTTCAGTCTGAATACAGCGTTTGGTTTTCTAGGGTCTTCAAAACCAGGTGGTTGTTCCACATAGACTTCCTCTTGGATAAATCCATTTAGGAAAGCACTTTTGACGTCCATTTGGAATAACCTGAAATTCTTATGACAAGCAAAAGCAAGTAATAATCTAATTGCTTCTAACCTTGCTACTGGTGCGTAAGTCTCATCATAGTCTATCCCTTCTTCTTGCGTATATCCCTTGGCCACGAGTCTTGCTTTGTTTCTTACGACTTTACCTTTTTCGTTCATCTTGTTCCTGAAAACCCATTTAGCTCCAATGATGGATTTACATTTCGGTTTAGGAGTCAATTCCCAGACATCGTTAATGCTGAATTGCACGAGTTCTTCTTGCATAGCTTCAATCTAGCTTTCATCGTTAAAGCTTCTTCTATGCTCTTGGGTTCTATTTCGAAATAAGAGCCACAAAGACTAGACTCTTCGCGCCTTTTGGATCTTGTGCGAATTCCTTCATTAATATCACCAATAATGAGATCTTTGGGATGACTGGACTTATGCTTCCAGTTGTTGGTTGATTTGTCAGACTGTTGATTTTTCCTCATTTGAATCTTCGTTGATCATTTGTTGCTCGTCTTCTGAAGGTTGAACTGCTTCTGGAGATTTAGGCTTTGTAGAGTTTGGAGCAGGCTCGGATTCTTCAAGATGAGTAGGAACCGATTGATTTTGCATAAAGTCTTGAAATTTGACATTCATTGATTCCTCCACTGATTGAGTCTTCTTGTTGTAAACTCTGTAAGCTTTGCTTGTGATAGAATATCCAAGGAAAATACCTTCATCTGATTTTTCTTCAAACTTACCAACCCGATCATTTGCATTTTTCAATATAAAACGTTTACATCCAAACACATGAAAATATGAAACAGTGGGCTTCTTTCCTTTGAATAACTCGTAGGGAGTTTTCTCCAGAATAGGCCTTAAAAATACTCTATTAATAATATAACATGTTGAGAAACCGCTTCAGCCCAAAAACGTGAAGAGATGTTACTTTCAATTAGAAGAGTTCTAGCCATTTCTTGAAGCGATCTATTCTTTCTTTCCACGACTCCATTTTGGTCGGAGTATATGGAGAAGAGAACATATGCTGAAAACCAGATTCATCACGAATTTTGTAAAATCTTGATTTTCAAATTCACCTCCATGGTCTGTCCGTATACTTGAAATAACATACCCTTTCTCATTTTGGACCTTTTTAGCAAACTTTGTGAAATAAGAAAAGGTTTCAGACTTACTTGCTAGGAAATATACCCAAGTGAATCGTGAATAATCATCCATAATCACTAAACAGTATTTCTTACCTCCAATGCTCTGAGTTCCCATATGCAAGAGCTGCAGTACACGATTAGTGGAAACTTGATTTATTGGTTTGAATGAGTTTCTTACCTGTTTTTCCAACACACATGGTGTGCATAGATCAGACTTTTGGTATGACAGATTGGGTAGACCACGAACAAGCTTCTTTGCTGAAATTTTGGCTATTTGCTTCATATTGAAGTGCCCAAGTTTTCTCGTGCCATAAGTTTTCTTCTTCTTGAATTGAGATTAGACATTGGGTTTCATCTCGGTTTGACATCCAAGAGGTAGATATTTCCATGTCTTCGACCCGTGAAAGACTGAGAGGAGTTTTTACTGGTTCCTGAATATTTTCCCTCTTGAAAATTTATTTTGAAACCGGTGTCGCACAGCTGACTGATACTTAGCAAATTGTAGTTGAGTCCTTCCACTAAGGACACATTACAGATCGTGAGGCTTCCAATCTTTACAGTTCCGTATCCCACAATTCTTCCTTTGTTGTTTCCTCCAAATGAAATTTTTCCACCATTAACTTGAACAAGCTTTATGAAGCAATTTGAATCTCCTGTCATATGCCTTAAGCATCCACTATCCAGGTACCATTTAACCTTTTTCTTGATAGTGACCTACATTTAAAAAAGAGACTCAAGCTTTCTTTGGTACCCATATTTTCTTGGGTCCATTGGTGTTAGTGTAATATATGGTCTTTGCCCATACCTTCTTAACAGGTTTCCAAACCATAGGACATTTTTTCTCAAAATGATCTCGAGCTATTGCACTTAGAACATTTAAGAGCACTTTGCGACCTACTTTTGGTTTTACAAAAACTTTTTGGAAATGATTTTTGTAAGCATCTCTTGTAGGTCTTTGCTTAATTCTTTCCTTTACTTTAGGAAAATCAATTAGAGGAATAGTTTGGCAGTCATTCCTAAACCTAATTTGTTGAAATAAGGTCTTTGTGCTGAAAGAATTTTCTCAAGTTTCTCATATCCTAAAGAAAATCTTTTAGAAATACTTGAGATATCATTTTTCAGGAATGCATTTTCTTTTAAAAGATTGTCTTCATTTTCTTTCAAAATAGTAACACTTTTGTCTAAACTTTTGACCTTTTCTTTCCAAACATTTTCCTGTTGCTTTAGTGCAGAATTTTCTCTTTTAAGTTCAAAAATCCTTTTAAGAGAAGTTTTGAGACTAAGACACAATTCATCAATGTATCTAGAGACTTTAGTAGGGATTTTCAAATTACTTACCTCTATTTCATTGTCTGAATCTGAGTCTGTCTCGGAGTCTGAATCTGAGTCCGATTGTGCCATGAGACAAATATTGGCATAATCATCATCACTTTCTTCACATTTTGTATCACTTCAAGTTTTTGCTTTGAGTGTCTTTCGATATTTCTCAGTTTTTCCTTTCTTTTTCCTCAGAAGGGGACAGTTGGGTCCGATGTGTCCCTTTTTCTTACATTCAAAAGACTACATCTCTATTGGATTCATCATCCTCAACGAGACTTAGTCGATGCTTTTGAAAACTTTGTTTCTTTGGATTGAATCTTCTCCCCTTTCGTTTAGCTTTCGAATCTTCTTATCATGAGAGCAAGCTCTTCATCATCCATATCGTCTTCGAATCGTGACATCGAATCATCATTAGATTTTAATGCAATGGATTTCTTACCTTTAGGATCTTCATCTTCATTGATTCGCTCCACTTCATAAGACTGAAGAGTCCCAACCAATTCATCGACGAGAAAGTGGCATAATTTTTGGGTCTCCCTTATTGAGGTCTTTATGTGATTCCAATCCTTGGAGAGTCCACGCAGTAGCTTGTTTACTTTCATGGGATCAGAAATTGGTTGACCTTGATTTTCAAGACCATTCACAATTTCTGTAAAACGACTAAACATGTCAGTTATAGATTCTCCTGATTTCATTTTGAATGCTTCGTATTGACCGAGCAGAATGTTGATTCTGGTTTCTTTCACTCGATCAGTTCCTTCATAGGTGATGTGTAATCTATCCCAGACTTCTTTAGCTGTATCACAAGAAGATATTCTACTATATTCAGTAGGTGATAATGCACAGTATAAAGAATAAATTGCTTTTGCATCAAGAGCTTGTCTCTTGGTTATCTCTTCTTGAGTCATTTCGCTAGACTCAATGGCTTCTTTTCCTCTTTCTAAGACAAGTGCAACTTTAGGAATGATTCCTTTGTCTACCACATCCCACTCCAGAGGATCCTTTGATCTTAGAAATGCTTTCATCTTGTTTTTCCATATGTTGTATTCCTTTCCATCAAAATAAGGTGGTATGGTATTGCTTTGCCCTTCAACCGATCCGGAGCCAACATACTAGCCATGGATCTTTAACTCTGAAGTAAAACACTTCAACTTAAGTGAGTACACAAGCTCTGATACCAATTGTGAAAGCTAGTATGAGCACCTAGAGGGGGGTGAATAGGCGTAAGAACAAATTTTCCTTTATGAAGTATGCAACTCAAATCAGCAATAGATTATGAAAAGGAAATTTGTCTTTTGTAAACAAAACGAGTTACAATCAAAGTAAAAGAGCGTAGGGAAGAGAATATGAACACAGAGTTTATAGTGGTTCGGCTTAATCCAAGCCTACGTCCACTTTTCCGCACTAACAGCCCACCGGCTGGATTTCACTATGAACAAAAGAGTTGTTACAGTAAAGCTCTTCCTTGATTCCACAGTGTAGAGACTCTACTACACTTTCTCAAGGTCTCTCAAAGATATAGACTCTCTTTTGCGTACAAGATTTCGCTCAACAGTTTAAGTGATTAAGAGCAATGAGCTTCAGACTTTGGAATTCTTCTATCGCGCACGCACTCCAACAACTGGAACATCTTCCTTATATACTCCTTTATGCCATCATACCCGTTGGCACTTACCAAAGGAATTCTTCCAATCTACCCGTTGGACAGAATCAATTAGGAAGATCTTCGAGCTATTTAAGGAACATGACGATAGTCCATCAATCCTGCTCGGCCATACAAACAAGATCTAGGTTTCCATAAGTAGAACCTTCCAAGTATACTTCGCCAATCAACGGATCCAAAATCCCTGAATCAATCTTGATTTGAATAAAGGATTTCGACATGCTATATCCAGCCAAGAGACCTTCTCCAGTCGATAAAGTCAAATCCTTAACGAAACATCCAGTTCTGGATAAGCCTTCTTCGACGGTCTAGAAACTGTCAATGAGGATAGACTTTGAGTCTTAAGTCTGGCAGTTCGGAGTCTTCAGACTTTGATGGAAACGTTTTGTCAACTTCAAAACACTCAAGGAAGTTTTCTCCAACACTAAGAAGGTTACAGAATAGACATCTTACATTCCGTTGCATGATAGCCTAAGGGAGGTCTATAGTCTGGGTCAATGCGGGTCTCACCCACAAGGTGCCACACCGTACAGATCATGGTACCGCCAGGCTCAGGATGGCCAGAGAGAGGGTCCCATGCCGGAGTCTGAGATACCTCTGTATATTCTAGAGGTGGCTTTTGGGAAGGGTACTGCAAATCCCTCTGGAGGTTCAGTTGTAGACGCGGTAGACCCGAATCTTGAAGAACCAGATCCCCGGTACAGTCTGCTGAAGGCGCCAGCTGGAGTGTGGAGGATGATGGAGAGGAGGACGAGGACCTGTAGTTTTGTAAAACCTCCCATTTTGTAGACGTTATAAATAGACCAACTTGTATTATTTATGACATGGTTTTCTATGTATATATATAAGTGTGGTTATGTTTTCAATTCGAAAGTTTGTGGCCCTGCTTTCCTATCCCATATTGTTGTTATCTAAGAATTACTTAATTGCTTCCACATGTGCATTAAAATGAATGGGTCGGCGATGTGTCCTGAGACGTCGCTATTTTAATCGACCGAAGAGGGATGGGCACGTGCTGGGAGGATCGGGGCGTGACACAAAATTGATACCCTTGTGATAAATTTACTTCTGTTAGTTTCTGTTAAATTTTACTGTTAAATTGCTAAGTTGGATAACGCTTGATTGGTGTACCAGTTTGAGATTTTACTCTCCATTCGTCACAGTTATACCAGTTTTGTGGCTATTTGCGGTATTAATCTAATTAAACAAGTGGCATATTTATCGCAAATATACCAGTTTGGGGTTTTTGGACATAAAAAAATTAATTTAAGGTAAATTTATTACAAGTGTAACAGTTTAAGGTTTTTTGTAATTATTTGAGGTAAATTTATCACAATTTCACCAGATGTTTTTCTTGGTTAAAAAATTAGTTTGGAGTAAATTTGGTACATATGTACTAATTTGGGGGTTTTTTGTGGTATTAACCTTTATATTGTTGGTCTTTACCGAAAAAAAAAAAAAAAAAACCTTTATATTGTTGGTAATTTACTAACTAATTGACAAGCGAAATTGGCAAATCTAAAAACACTTTTTGATCAACTATTGGATACTATTGACCAAAAAAAAAAAAAAGAAGAAGAAGCCATAATTGGACGCTGGATGTGAGAATAATAATTTTATTATTTTATTGATAAGTTACTGATAGTTGACCGGGCAATAAAGTTGCCAAGCAATTTTACTTACTAGTTACATTACCGGTTCTTGAAATTTACCATCATGGAACATGTTCTCTTTCTAGCAAACGCAATAGTAAAGTCATTTTTATATCTCACACATTTTTGTGAGTTTGTTGAGTCACTTATCACACTTATAGATTTACTTTGAGTATGATCTAGGATAGAGAAATACCTTAGTGATTGTAACTATGTAATCTCCATTCATAATGGATTTTTCTACTGTTAACTATCTAAGGAATAGGTATCAACATTCGGATTGAACAACATAGATTTTTAGTCTTCTTTGCCATTTCTCTTTAATCTCCTTGATGAATTTGAATTGCAAAATCCGGTAGCTTCAACAATTATTTCACAACACATCCAAATCCATTTTGAATCGCACACATGCTATGCATTTGTGAAAAAATTTACTATATATAAAACTCAATAAAATATATAAGATTTCATCTCTTAGACCCTAGCAATGAAGACTGCTTTCAGCACCAAATCATCCAATAAAATAAAATGAAATTAGTCTTTGTTTGGTATTCTTTATTAGCTAAATAATAATAGAGAAAAGCATACTTTGTGCAAAAAAAAAATTGCTATTTCAATCTTAAATTTATTATACATATTTTAATCTAGTTTAAACATTGCAATTGATCAAATATATTCCTAAACCCTTACGTGAAATTCTAATATAGTCCTCCCGGTTATTATTATTATTATTATTTTTTGGTAACCCCCCAGGAACCTCGTACAGCCGGCAGCCAGCAAGTAAACTTGGGGGGACACGTAAGCGGGAGGACCCATCACCCCCGGCGTCCCACTTAAGACCCCAAGCGACAGTGAGGGGATTCGAACTCCTCCCCTTCGTGAGGGGGAGAGAGCCCAAACCATCGCGACCACCAAGGCGGTGGTGTCCTCCCGGTTATTTCTCACTTGAAATTGCTAATGTGATAGGATCTGATGCAAACAACTTTACTCGAAACGATACCGTTTTGCTTAATTTTCTTAGTTTTCTAATTATTATCCTTTTCTTTTTTTTTTTCCTTTTTTTCTTTCCTTTTTCCTTTTATGTCCACTATTTATTTATGTTTTTCGTAGTAAAGCGTGAACACTTATGACAAAAAGATTCTGAGCATGATCATCCATATCTATAAGCCACAACTCAAATGACGCCAAACAACTCTTCAACTGTCTGAACTGACGAATTTCTTAAAACTCTACGAGCCTACAGAAAGTGGGCTCACTTGAATTTTTTTCGGCTTCTACAATTGAAACTCCTAAAAATTCAATCAGCTTCCCGATGATTTTATTTACACTAAACCATGAATAATTGCCTAGAAAAGAAGAAGCAGTAGAAGCGACTTCAATCTCCATGGCCTTCAATGGCCACCGAGCTCGAAGCGGCTATGCTTCAGTTGCTGCAAGCTAACCATCGAGCTCGACAGCCATGAGCTCAATGAGCAACAGCGACAGCTTGCGGAATTGAGCAACAATGGCTTTTGCAGATTTAATCATGAAATCAACGAAGAAGGATGCGCTAGATCTGGCTAAAGGAGGAGGTGAAAAAAAAATAAAAGTTCTGCAAAAGAGCCTCGTTTCGAGAAAATTTGTCTACATCAGATCGCGGCTGCACCACTTAAAATAGCATGTGATGACTGGATTGCCACATCATCAATTCCAAGTGAGTTTTTGTCGGGAGGACTTGGTTGGAGTTTCACTCAAAAGTTTCAAACAACGTTGAAGCAATTACAAGGTGTGCCATAAATCTCTGACAGGAATAACAATTTCTTGGTAGCTACTATATTGCCCAGAAAGTTCCCAAGATACAACGGCTCTCTTAAGTCATAGACCAGCTAACTTAAGATTAAGAAAGCCGTACCTTTCTACCAAAAACAGAATTGACCGGTAAATCGGCCAAAATTCAAAACGTCCCACATCGAACATGGAGGGTCGAATCATCTTACCGGTAGCCTTGATTGACCTGGAACTTCCCTTGTTCACCGTTTTGGACCAACCAGGGGCATGTGCACGAATCTTTCTGAGATTACGATCACGAGCTCGACGTCACTTCGCCAATATAAGAATGTCAAAGTTCGATCAGAAGCAATTTCGTAGAACCTTCGTCACGACTCCCAACAAGTCATCCGAAGGGAATTATCTCCGAAGTTGTCCCCTCGACTTTTGTGGTCTATCACCGTTATGGCCAGTGCTTAAATTGAATGTTCCTCGCCTCAGGAGTAGCGTTGAATTCTTGCTTTTCTCCATGAGATGATGAGGAAACTCATGGCGAGATATTGGGTCGATTTCCAGAGCTCCAGCGTTCGTGGTGGTGATGATGGGTCGGGTCTTCTGCCGCTTATGGCCGGAGTGATCTTCGTGGTGTGCTTGATGCTCGCGTCCATCATCGTGTTTTCCTGCGCCAATGAAGGCAACGGCTCGCTCTGCTCTGGCCGTAAAAAGGAAAGTTGACTTGGAGGACATTTTGGGAGTCGTGCATAATTAAGCCAGTTGCGTAAGAGTGCCGCTAGGCTAACAATTCAAAGAAAGGGGCACAGAAAGGTCAAGTTCAGCGTTTTTTTACGTGGCCATTATTTATAGGTCACGGAGACCTATTGACCACAAATTCCTGTCACAGCCCCATACCAACCGATCGGACTTATGGAGGAATCTAAATGTAAATTCTGTAAATTTTTCTTACCTTAATGAATTCAACAATAGAAACTTATTAAGAAACAATGGACGATGCACATGATCTCTCAACGAGTACACTCCTTATTTCCAATGTGAAAAGTATATCGATGGTGTATGAAGTACATATTATGTTCTGTGGGTATCTTTGATTTGGTGATGCAATTTATATTTAAGTTATATCATATTAGTGAATTTATATAATAATTTGAAAAAAGTTCATTCATCTAGATTCATCAAAAGTCAAAAGATGAATTTGACACTTTTCCGTCAAATCTAAAATATTATGTGAACTTTAAAAGATTTTTGGGTCAACATTCGTGTAAAAAAAAAAAAGTTTATTGTAACTAATTGAAATACAAGCCAATCTTTGATATCCCATCTTTTTTTTTTCCTTTTTCACAATGAATTGTAAATTAATCTGAAATTAATAGATAAACTTACCGTATTAAAGAAACAGTACTTTTTACGGAGAAGATACTTTTTTTTTTTTTTTTAATGAATAGAAGGATGAGAATGGAGACTAGCACAAATAATTTATATGGAAATCATCATAAGCCTCTCGCATCAATAATATATAATTTGAGTCAGAAAACATCATCCGTTAAGATCGCGAAGTACAGAGATTGATGAAGCTAATCACAATTCCAACACGAATAAATGAACACCCAATTTTCTTCACAACCGGATCAAAAAGTCGTCAGTGTGGAATAATTGGCTGGTTGAGAACTTGCATCCATCCTTCAGTTTTTGAGATTGACAGTGACGTACTTTTCTCATCCCTATATAATTGAAGGTCCCTCATCTCATGTATATTGTCTCCTTCCTACAACTATTGATACCGCGATCTCTTCACGACATAATGAGGCAATCAACGGCGAGCAATTGGATCGATTTAGCAAGCCCCGGTGTTCATGGTGATGATGGAGCGGATCTTCTGCTACTCAAGTCCGGAGTGATCTTCATGCTGTGCTTGATCCTTGCGTCAGTTGTTATATTTTCCTGTGGCGACTTTCAGAATGAAAACGGTGGCCGCCGCGCAAGCGGCCGTGCTGGAAGCAGTAGTTGGGGCCTGGCGGCTGGAGGCGTGGCGGCTGGAAGCGCGGCAGCTGGAGTTGCAGTGGCTAGTTCGGGTGGAGGCGGCGGTCATGGTGGTGGCGGTCATGGCGGTCATGGTGGTTGCGGCGGGGGGGGGGCGGCGGTTGCGGGGGCGGCTGAGGGTGTTGAATTGACCTTATATTTATATACCTTTAAGGCAGGAGTTAAAAAAAAAAAAAAGCATTCATTTCAATAAATTGCGATGCGATAGTGTGGTCTGTGTTTCATATTAGGATTGCTATTTAGGGTTAAGTATCTTGTAATTTACATATGTTGTATTTTAGTATAATTGTACTCTTCCCCTATACTTGTGTTCTTCATTTGATAATTTACGGATATTGTAATCCTCTCTCTTTACAATTCTCGACTTGATGTCAGAGTTATTTGTTGTTTAAGGAAAAACCCATTGAGTTTGTTCACGGCCAGCCACACCGGCCACCGTTCTCCATCAAGTCCTCACCTTTCAGTTGCAGTTCAACATCCTCCCATTGCTCAATCCAACAGGCTCGTTGTCCTCAAACGGCCCATATCAAGAGCTTCTACTTCACATATTGGGCTAAGGAAATATCCAGCACTCTTACTTGTATTGAACGTTTTCATATAGTTTAGGAACTGGATTGAACATGTATCAAAAGTTCAGAGATGGGCCACATTATACATTGAGTTAAAGTTTAAGGACTGCATTGAATAAATTAAAGGTTTAGGGACTAAATTACACATTAGGCCAAAGTTCTTGGTGTCATTATCCTATTAGAAGAAAAGACAAATTTATCTTACTCGTCAATCTGATGAGGTTAGCCGGGTTAGTGAAATGGACCAGAGAATAGAACTTTCTTGTTTTTTACTTTGGCTAGGTGTGTTGTGGAAATTGTCTTCCCTGATAACATTAGTGGGGAAAAAAGACAAATTTATCGTACCGGTCATGATACAGTCGAATCCGATGAGGTTAGCTGCATTAGTGAAATGGTCCAAACTTCACACACTTGATTTCCAAATTGGAGCAGTGAAATGGTCCGAACTTTACACACATGATTTCTTGGAGCATTGCTTGGCATAACTCTCGGATATACCACTCCTCACATTTACGTCATCCTCATGGCGGGATCGGAAAATTGGCTCTAATTCGATGCACTAAACCTGGTTTTTTTTTTTTTTGGGTGTTAGAGCACTAAACCTAGTTCAAAAGCTTACAAACACATGTCAAAAAATGTCAAGGACTTTATTTTGATAAAGTGTTGTTAGAGTCATTCATCGACTGTGCGTTATTGTATGGTATTGGTTTACGTTGTGGTGAACCCAGCCAAAGAGAATTGGAGACAGGATGATGTAATTGAAAATGACATGTTTAGGCCTCATGCTAAATTTCATCATGTTAATGCCCATTCTAACAAATTCATCGTATTGGTCATGATACGTTCAAATCTGATGAGGTTAGCTGGGGTAGTGAAATGGTCCAAACTTCATACACGTGATTTCCAATTGGAGCATTGCTTGGCATATACCTCTCGGATACGACAGTCCTCACATTCGCATCATCCTCATGGCAGGATTGTAAAATTGATTCAGATTTGATGTGCTAAACCTAGTTTTTTTTTTGGGTCAGAGCACTAAACCTAATTTTTTTTTTTTTTTTGGGTCGAATGCTGAACGTAGTTCAAAAGCTAACATACACAGCATCCTAAAAAATATCAAGGACTTTATTTTGATAATGTGCTGTTAGAGTCATCCATCGACTGTGCATTACTATATGGTGTTGGTTTATGTTGAGGTGAACCCAGCGGAAGAGGATTGGAGACATAATGATGTAATTGAAAGTGACATTTTTAGGCCTTGTGCTAATTTTCATCACGTTAATGCCCCGTTCTGAGAAGATAAGGGGAAATCACAAGTAGAATGCCAAATAATATGTGGGAAAGATCATCAAGAGCAGGTATATCATATGGGTAACACTTAATGTTAGGAAATTTCTGCTCTTAATACATAGTATCATGGCATGGCAACATGTTTGCGACTTGCAATGGCTTCTTTTTTCCCCAAAACTGCACGGACATTGGCATAGTGTCTTTCTATCCACACGTCAAGAAAAGATTTATGTGATGTGAAATATAAATTGTGTCCGATCAAAAAAAAAAAAAAAGAGAAAAAAACTATGTCCACATTCTTCTCAGTACTTCTGAAGGGGTGCTTATGCATCCAGGTCTCTTTCTAAGGCAGTTAACTCTGTTTAATAGAAGTATTGGATGATCATAAGTCAGGTTCAAGCCAAACTATATGTGTAGATTTTCCCTTTTATTTGTAAGCCAAATTGTACCAGCTTAGGCATCAAGGTTATGTTTGGTCGTCCGGATTTCTAATCAGGATATGACTGAATAGGATAGGATATAAAATCCTGGGATTTTTTTATATCCAGTCCATTGTTTGGTGAATCGTAATATTAAAATCAGATATATTTGCATAATATCATGTACATTTTTTGATATAAATGGCATCTCATTATAAATGAACCTAAATGTTTATAAACGGAGATAGTGAAAATCTCTCTTAACATTATTCCTTAATTTATTTTTATTTTATTTTTTCTCTTTTTTATTATTTTCTTTATTATTTCTTTTTTCCCCTTCCATCATTATTTAATAAAATTTTATAAAATAGTAAACTGTACTAACATACCTAAAATACAAAAATACCTAAAATATATAATAAATATAAATATTTAATTTATAAATTGAATGTTTATTATAATATAAAATTAAAGTTGAAATATAAATTAAAATAAGATTAATTTAAAATAAATTTCTATTTTTTTATTCTTAATTTCTTAAATTAGCATTCAAATATTATTTATATTGAAATATTATTTCAATTTTGTTAATTTAATAATTTTGTTATTCGAGAAAAATAACTTTCCTATTATGGACATTAGAAATTCTATCCACCTTTATCCCACCTCCCCCATAGGATAATTTTATCTTGCCTATATCCCCCTTATATCCGACTTTATCCTGTCTTGAGCGAGCACCAAACGTAGGATAGGATAAATCATATTCTATCTCGAATTTTATCTCGACTGCCAAACATGGCCTAAAAACTCGCCGCAAATGCACGCCAAATAGGGGTGATCAGGTCCAGGGTGGGTAGGGTCTAGACTTGGACCCTGTACCCGACCCTGTTATAACCGGTTCTCTTTTTTTGGACCCTGTACCCGACCCTGTTTGCATTGGACCCTGTTCCCGACCCATCCTGTTTTTCCGGTCCGGGAACAGGGTTAACCCTGTTTATATTGGAACCTATTTTGCATAAAAATTGATGTACAGTACTCATATGTAAGATAAAGCGTTTACAATCTAAATCAACATAAGCACATCCACCGTTGTAGCGAACAGTTAAAGATGCTTGTTTACCATATGAAACAGAAATTTATATACATCGGATTTATGAAATAGTTCATGAAACTGTAATACTATGCTGCCACATTTTAATCCCCACACGAGCCACTGGAACTAGCAGAAAATTTCTTACCACTGTATTTCTGCAAAATAAATAGGATTGTAGCCATTACTTGAAAGGCGATTATACTAGTAGTTAAAGTTGTAGAGACCAAAACAAACTAGTGGGCAAATTGATTTGCATAACAATATGAAGGATTGGTATTTAAACAAATGGACCATATCAAAGCATCCAAATGAGTTTTTGCCACAAACCTCTGTAAACCATTTGTAAACTATCTCTATTGCATAGTTCATAAGAATAATACATATACCAGCACCACAAAGAGATCTCACCTGCTTCCCAATGCTAAATGGTATATATTTGTACTTGATTATGTGTGCAATTTGGCATCTCATTGTCATGATGAAAAGCACGAGCCAGTAAAAGAAATCAACTATTAGCAAACCAATCAAGACATTAGGATAACAACTCTAAGTATCACAACTCCTGAAGTCACAAATGCAGAAGTGAGGCTGACGTGTAGTGTGACATCCCGATTTTTCCAATTTCTATTTTCAGTTAATTTAGATGGGCATTTCATCTTTGCACATATAGTTCATTTCCATGAGTCGGTCACTCATGTGAGAACTAGTCTATCAGGTGAGGTCGTTAAAAAATTCTAATGCATCAGACTCGAGAATTTGACTAGGAAGCGACCTCTCGATCAAGCTAATCTGCAAGGGTCATCACGGCACAACTAAAAATTGATTAGAGACCGGAGATAGGTCGACTCGACAAAGGCATGTGATCGAGTGTGGGTGATTCCACCAGATCGCACTATTCTTATCGATCGGCACTAGACTGGCTTTTCTGTCAATTGGGTACCCTGTGCCCGTATTTGAAACCTTGAGGTTACCCCGACAACCGAGAGTCGCCAATGTGTTAGAGATGTACATCGTGGCTTGAAAATAATCAACCACAGGTCAATTGCATGAAAATTTCTAAAAGCTACCCGGTAGGCTAGGACGCGCTAGTATCGTGCCAGAGTGAAATTAACCGTGAAATTGAAAGTGAATTCAGAAATTGGAAGTCCGATGGTATCACATATCTTATGAGGAACATGGATTAATTTTATGGACTTCAATTGAACTCAATTGGAAGAGAATCAAATGGAATTGATGAATTTGTTGTATAAGATTTCATGCCACGGCGAAAAATAAAATTGAACCTATTGGAATAAGGTTGTGGAGGTTGGAGATAGTGGATCATCACATCATCCGATGTCATGATTGGAAGCCCAAGAGAAGAAGAACTTGACACTTGGAGGGTGGGGATGTGCTCTTGGAAAGGTGGGATGTCACATCTCCCCATCCCCATCATCTTCTTCATTTGAACTTGGAGAAGAGAGAGAGGAGGGGTGCGAGACCAGCCCAACTGGAAGCCCCCCTTTGCCGCCCGCTCGGTTGCTCGACGCCGTCGCCGTCGCCGCCGTCGTCGTGGTCGTCGCCCGTCCGCGCGCGAAGGCCCGCGCGCGCCTTGCCGGCCAGCCATCGCGCCGTCTCCGCTCGAGCAGCCCCCGCGCGCGCCTAGCTCGTGGACACCAGCCGCCGGAGTCTTCTTCGCCGTCGTCGTCGCCATCCGGTACCACCTCGAACCGTAGCCGCTGCCCGCCGGACTTCCTCCGCCCGTGCGACCGCCGAACCGCCTCCGTCCGGCCAAGCTCAGCACCTCCAAACCAGCCCACCTCCGGACCTTCTAGGCCCGTTTCTGGGCTCTTTCGGTCCCCCTTTGGCCTTGCCCCGAGGAGGTTTGTCGTCGGGCTCACCGTCCTCTTCGCCGGGAACTCATCGGAACGCGATTCCAGTGAGTTTAGCTCACTAAACCTCGATTGGAGGGTTAATTATGCTTTAGGTGTGCTTAGCTTAGGTTAATTGAGCTTAGGTGGTTAGTTTAATTTATTTAAGTGTAGATTAGATTAAGATGTTTAATTAACTTAATGTGTGTTTAATTTAGGGTTAAGTGAAGGTTTAAATTAAGATAAGCCTTGATGTGACATAATGGGTTTTATTTTTGATTTATTTAAATGTTTCGAAATTCTGGAATCTTTAATAAATTATTATATTCCAAAATAATAATAATAATAAAATAAAAAAATTATTTATGACCTCAATTGCTCAAAATTTCGTGCCGATCGCTGCTGTGCATTTAGAATTTGAATTTGATGAATGAAAATTATAAATTGAGGGTTGATTGTGAAAAATATGGATTTTATTTAAAAAATCCCGATGTCGAGTTTTGATACAAAATTGGATTTTTAAAGATTATATTAAATTGTGGGGTTTGATAAAATAAGAAATTAGTCTTTCTAGTTCGAAATTGACGTGTCCCCATGCACGTGATTAATTTCTGGAATATTTTTAATATGAAGAAAAGAGGCTGGGATCACTATTTTAATTGAAAGTACTGATTGAAAACCAGAGTATCCCAGGCTGAGTATGATTTGATCGTGTGATAATTAAGAAGAATTCGTCCTGGGCTGTTGAGCCGGACTTACCCCTATATGGGATGCCCACGTAGTGGTTGCGGGTCGCAGTTGATTCTGGGCCCATGCTCCTTCGGGAACGCCGTCGAGGTACTGACGAAGCCGTGCTCCATGGTGGGGAGACGATGCCTGGCTATATGCCAGTAGATAGCCGAACCGTGAGTAGGCTAGGTTCATGTGTGGAATTGAATAAAATGAGATCGCATACTGTGGTTGTGATTATGTGAAATTGATTACGTTTCATTTGTTCATATTCCTAATACTACTTGTAATTGAGTGATTTGAAATGTACTAACCTGCAGGAAGGAAATAATTCGAGGTAAGTCTTCTGTATTGTGTGGCTAGGCCACCCCGGGGTGTATTATCTTTCTAATAGGGTTTTAGGAGGGGTGAACTTGCTGAGACAATGTCTCACCCCGTTGTGGGAAATTATTACAGGGCCGTAGATGGCAGGACCTCCGGAGAAGAATGGCATTCCAGTGCACATTGTCGAGCAAGCGTATAGTTCTCCTGACCCTGGAAGTCATTGGGTGTACGAGCTGATCAAGTCCACTGTCTGGATTCAGGTGTCAGTGGATGTCAAGGTGCCACATAGGTTTAAGGCATGGTTCCGTTTTGGGGCCGATGGCTTTAGGGTTGGTCCACTAGATAGTTTTGACATTCCACTTGCTGTGGTGGATGCCATTTTGGGTGAAGGGGTAGCTAACCTTCCTAATGGTGGAGTGGATAATCCATCATCTCCGGACCCCGTGCAGTTAGATGTGGAAGACGTGGGATCAACGAACGAGTCCGATTAGTAGTCTAGGACTGTTCCTCTTTTTGGTGGACCGATCCCTGTTGTGCAGACTGACCCTTTTTGATGCACTTAAACTCTAACCCATTTTGGATGTATGTAAACTCTGGATGATTATATATGAAAGTATGTTAGTTTGTTTATTGATTTGATTTTCCTGCTGTCCTATCTCGTGAGTTTTTGTCAGGGATTTTATAACATGTTCCGCATGCGCAAAATAAATTAATTGGGTCGGCGACACCACCAGGGAATGTCGCATATGCATGGCCATGGTGGGTTGTTCACGTGTCTCGGAGTTCGGGGCGTGACATGTAGAGCATCATGTATTCTTCCAAGCTGAACTGAGTCTCAAGTAGCCCTTCAAGTATATTCTTGAGCTTCAATATACCCTTTTGCATAAACTCCCATCCTTGTTCTAAATAAATTGTCTCCCTCTCATTCACCACCATATCTCCACACTCTCGTTCTCAACACCAAATCTGCACACATAAGCCAACTAAGTCATCGATGATGGAAAATTGTGAGTGTGACCCGAATCCAACAATGCAAAAAAAAAAAACCAAGGAAAACTACTCTTCCGCAAGGCCAAAAAACATTCTATCGACTGCTTCCAGCAGGACAATCACTAACCCGCCGGACAAGTATTAAAATAATTACAAGAAATATCCTATCAGGACTCTGATTTACGTCTTGGACGATTAAATGATCCGTCTTACCCAAACTCAATATTCCCACTAACTTCTTGAGCAGTCTCAGCTTCCTAATCTAACACGCGGTATCTACCCGGCACCTGGAATTCTAACCTCAGATAGTTCCAACTCAAATTCTACAACTCAACCTTAACTTCAGTCAACTGTTGACAAAAACATATCAACAAGCTCCAGACCAGAAATCCCCCCATCTCCACACTGTTTCAGCGAGCTTCGAGGTAATAAAAAAAAAAAATAGAGTAAAACCTCATGCCTTCGACCTCGAAAGGCAAAAAAAAGCCAACAACCAAGTTGCAATCCCTCCTAGAAGAGCACAAACGATACGAGGCCAATTAACTCAAACTCAACCGACGGAATCCAACGGCGAAACGGCGTCGGCCACCGCCGCGATCGTGAGCCTCCAAACAAGATTGCAAAACAGAACTAGAAAGACCGAGAGAGAGAGAGACTTGATCAGGGAAACGAGTGATACGGAAGAGCACAGACATCGGGATCTCACGGGCTACGGGTGTCGCGGGAGGAAGGCGACGGTGGGCGAGCGGAAGCAGCGTCAGCGCTTGATGGAACCAGGATTGACGGAGGTTGCAAGCTCGGGGAAGCGGGTGTGAGAGCCCGAGAGGTAAAGATAGAAACAAATTAGGGTTTTGGTCTTTTTGGTTGGCTTACAAACCGGTTCTCAAACCGGTTCCCAAACCGGTCCGGTCGATCCAGTACGCGGGTGGGTAATCTCTCGAAACCGGTTCCCGGACCGGTTCAAACCGGTTCTAAGGATTGGGAACCGGTTCCTGGACCGGTTTCAACCTGAACCAGTTCCCGACCCTGTTTTCCGGGTGGGCCGATTCGAGAACCAAATTGACCCAGTCCGGTTGCACACCCCTAACGCCAAATGCCACCACATGTTGGATTGTGTAATTTTTATGGATGATCGTATTAAAGTGGTATCTTGTCAAGTCCAGCTTAATGGGTTGTCGATATTATTATTCGATAATCGTAACCAAAAACTTGCGGGCATTATTGGGCACGTATCATGAGCTTATTCGTTCATTAAAACATATTCATCACTTGTTTCCACCCTCAGCCTCATTTGGTGTATCTGACTTACCAAGATTAAAATGGATTCCAAGTATGCTTCCCTTTTGTTCTTGGCGTTAATTAAAGAGGCAGAGAGGGAGTTAGGAAGCCTTATATTTTCGGCCGTTACATCTAGTGGTCATAGCTTGGCCGCTGCATATTGATGTAACTTCACCATCATATCAGCATCTATCCTAGTCGGAGGTTTACACCAAGCAAGAAAGTTATACCGATGTTAGCTCTCGACCATTCAATTGGCTTGCACAATCTAACCCGTTTAATAGTAATTTAAGATGCGAATGGTAACATTTTTATTCTGGGGAATAATTTCTTTCTAGAAATAGTTCTTTTCCATTTTTACTACCTAAAACAATTTCTGAGTCAAATAACATGTTTGGTAACTATACAAAGTTTCTATTCTCGGAATAGAAAAAGAATGTGAATGTATTTGGTACAATCCATAAATTTTTGTATTTATTCATTTTTCTTCTTGCTTTCCGATTGCCAAATACCGATCGCCGGCCGCCGATCGCCGCCCGTCGCTTGCCGCCTGCCGTCCGCCTCTGGTGGCAGATAGACTGCGGGCAGCGATCGGGCGACGGTGAGTAAAGGGTGGCAAGCAGCGGCAACGAACGATGGTTGGCGGCGGCGGTGGCGATCGGGTGGGCGATGGCGGTCAAGTGGCGACAACTAGCGGCCGGCGATGAAGGCCTGTAGTTGGCAGGCATCGATGCTCGGGTGACAAACGTTGGTGGCAGCAGGAAGTGAGCTGCGGCGGTCGGCTGGTGGGCGGCAACGGTCAACCAACGACGGCGACGGCGGCCGAAGATGACTGGCAATTGGCGAGCAGCTGGTAGTGGCCGCAGGCAGCGACAAATCCAAGGACAGCGACCACGGCAAGGAAGCAGAACAAAAGAAAAATAAATAAAAAATGACTTATTTCTAGAAATTGTTTCCGGAAATAATAAGTTTTATTTTTTTTTTTTTTTTTTACTTTTTGTTTCTATTCCAAATTTATTTCTAGGTCATGTTTTTATTTCGGGAAATAGAAAAATTAATTTGCGTTACCAAGCAGATTTTTGTTCTTTTTCTACTGGGAACAAAAAAATAGAAAAATCAAGGAACCGAAACGTTCCCATGCAGCCCCTTAACCAACAGCAACCCTGGCACTTGATTTGTAGTGAATGGTAACTGTCCCACTAAGCAGGATTTTTTGAGTTAATCTCAAATCGTCGATTTCCCTCCCTAGTTTTCAAGCATCACTTCTTCGCTTCCAAGTTGATCTTCTTTCTGTTCTATGTTGCCCTCGAGATGATCAGTTGGTCAACTTGGGTTCTCAACCCAATATCGCGCCCCCATGTGGGGTCCTCCGACCCATCCTCTTCCTCTCGACCTTGGTCTGCAACGCGGATCTTAGCTTTCCTGCTAGCTAATTCTCTAGTTCCCTCACATTAGAAGATCTAGCTGACATTAGAAGAGACGCCGATTTCCTGGAAATTTCACCATTTATTGTCCTGGTTTGTGGACTGGGCTTGTACGCCTAAACCTGGCTGCATAAGCGTTAGCCAAAAACGCTTAGTTGCTGGCCCTAGATTTCCAATTCCACTAAATCCTTTGGTCTCCCGTCGCGCCAGCTCACTCTTAACGCCATTAGATATATCACACGCTCTCTTCTAATTCTCCGCTGGGCTGGAAAGGTTTATTTCCTGGATCCAACAAGGATTGGACTCACCTACCGAGGCAGGGGAGGCTCCCAACAAGGTGAGCCGCTCTCCACAAAGACCATAGAAGAGTGTGTTTGATAAGAATTTTCTTCCCGAAAACAATTTTTACTTAAAAATAGTTTTTTTTATTCCGTTCTCTAAATGAATTTGTAAGTATTTGAAGGCATGTGGTAATTGTCTAAAATTTCTATTCCCAAAATAGAAATGTATTTGGTACGAATCTCAAATTTTTTTGTGACTTAGAATTTCTTTTAATTTTTTAAAGTAATTTTATTACTTTTTTTCTTTTTCCTTTTTCCTTCTCTTCTCCTTCCTCTTGCTAGTCGCCGGCCTTGGGAGAGCCTCATTGACCCCTGCCGAGGCTCCAACGAGGTTGCCGGACCTCATCTAGTCGGTCATTGGTTGTCATCATGGCCGACGATCGGCTAGAGGAAGAGAAAAAGAAGAAAATAAAAGAGAAAAAATAAAATAAAATGCTTGATTATGGAGTTATTTACGGGAACAAAGAAGCAAATTTTTTGTACATCTTGATTCTATTCTAAATCCATTCCCAAGAATAAAAAAGTCTTTTGTATTCAACCGGGAATAAAAAAGTTACTAAACTAATTTCTGTTTTTTCTTTTCCAGGAAGTAAAAGAATAGAATCAGACACTGTTTGACACATTATCACCGACGGAGTCTCTTCGAAGCTAGTCTTAGAGATCGTAGTTGACGGGATCAACGGGGACATCAAGGGCCTGATCACCGATAAACTCTCTTCGAAGCTATTCTTACTCCTTTCCCACCTTATAATGGTAGGGGTACGTCCCGGGGCTAACACTTCTTGAATATGTCCCCTTTTAATAGCGGAAACTTCATTTATATATCATTTATTTCAACATTTCTCTTCTTGCAGTAAACCCTCGAGCTTTATGGAAATGGATGAAGAAGCCGCGAGATGGCTGGTGGTGAGAAAGTATTTCCATTGTCCCAGTCAGCCATTAACAAAGGTAATTTTTACTTGCTACACCCAGACAATTAGAGGTGCGGCCTGACAGGAACACTCTCAGGTCGCTTCTTTTTGACTCGTGATGAAGGAGACTTCTAGTTTACTTCTACCGAGCAGCCTCTCCAGCGGTCCAAAAGGAAGAAGATTGCTTGCTTCCTCAGAACCCCAACAAGCTCAAACTTAACACTCCCCTACAAGATCTTGTGGACACGACACGATGTCGATGGAAAAATGCCTTCCTTTCTTCAAATTGTTGAGGGGCGTTGTTGGATTTCAGTAAGGCCATTTCCAGAAATTTCGAGGAAGAACAACAAAGCTATTCATTCATTCCCACACACAGCGCCAATATTGAAGGCTGAAATGAGAAACACGAACTCTGCCGAAGGTCTTGCTGGAATTTGATTGGGCGTACGGATTTTGTGCTTGGATTGGTCCTCTGATGCTTAGGTTCGGACTGGAATGTGAGAAATCTAGAAAAAGGAAATGATGCGGAGCTTTAGGAATGAGGAGAGAGATTTCTTTCTGAGAGGGATCTTATGATATGATCTTTACCATCCTTCCTACACTATACTGGAGCGACATGTCTACTTGAGTGCGGACTATACCGGGGATGTTAATGATGGCATTTCTACAATAGGGTTTTGCGTCTTTTTCGGCAGTTCCGTAATTACTTGGCTTAGTAAGATACAAACCATTATACAAGTGATTAGAAAATGAACGGCACATCACCATAGTGAGTAGAACGGAAAAAGCTACCTCTTGCACATGAGCCAAGAAGGTTATATTAGGATGGGTAATGATGAGATATACTAAATTATCAACCAACTATTGATAGAGTGTAAAATCTCGCAATAGGGTGCCATTAAGAAGGTCTAGGTTGGCATTGGGCTCCATGGGTAAAAGTGACCTTATCGTCAATCAAACCCACATCTAGAGAATGAAAATTTGGTGGTATTTTCATCTCTCCATGGGATCATGAGGAAATTAGAGGCGAGAAATTTGGTCGCTTTTGCAAGCGCCGGAGTTCATGGTGATGATGGAACGGATCTTCTACTGCTCAAGTCCGGAGTGATCTTCGTGCTGTGCTTGATCCTCACGTTGGTCATTATGTTTTCTTGAGGCAACGATGGCATCAACTCGTCTGGCTCTTGCCGCAAAAAGAAAAGGAGGGGAAAATTGTCAAAAAAATTCCTAAACTTATTACACTTTTACCAATTCAGTTTTAAATCTTTTGATTGTGTCAACTAAGTCCCAAATCTTTTCACATTTTGCCAATTGAGACCATCAGGCAAATCCTGATTAAAAATCGCTAACGTGAACACTAGCCTTCCCGCATAGCATGACCGGCAATAACATGGATACATTTTTAATAATATTTCAATTTTTAATTTTTTTTCTTCTTTTCCTTTTTCTTTTCTTTCTTTCCTTTTTTTTTCCCAACTCCGGCCATAGTCGAGGGCTAGTGACCCTCGCCTACTTTGGGTGAGGGCGTCACAGCCCTTGCCGACCAAGCCAATTGAGGGACGTTGGCCTTCTTTTGTGGCCGATAATGGTCGGCCGATGACCTTGCTGGCCAAAATTGGGGGAAAAGACAAAGGAAAGAAGATAAATAAATAAATAATCAAAAAACCATTAGAATGTTATTAAAAATTATCCATGTCAATGCCACTCATGTTACATAGGACAGCATCTACATCAAATGATTTTCTGGCCAAAATATAGCTGAATTGACTCGATTGGCAAAATATGAAAAGGTTTAGGACTCAATTGGTATAATTAAATGGTTTATGACATAAGTGACTAAAGTATAATAGGTTTAGGACTTTTTAGATAATTTTTTCGAAAAAGAGAGACATCCAATGTGGTGGTTACTACGTAGTCGGAGGTGATGACGGCCACCACCACGGAGGAGGCCACCACGGAAGTCACCATGGAGGAGGTGGTCATGGGCCTTCGGCCACTCTCGTTGGATGTGTCGTGTTTTGCTACTAAAGCCTTCACTGGTTTCTTGACCATGAAGTAGCATTTTCCATAACTCTCTATTTTTTGTGGCCAATGCTTATCTCAGATCCTCTGCTGTGCGATTTTCAGCTCAACATTTAGTTTGGCGAGTCCTAGACACTCGATGAGAGAGAAGCTTTGCTTGAGTAGGGATGGAAGCTGGAGGGACTACGATGAAAAAATCGTCGTAATTTTGAATTTGACACTTGAAGTTAAGATCCAAGATTGTTATAAACGTTGGAGGGATATGTAAATGGAGTCCCAAACCCATCCGGTTGACTAGTGCTGGAACTTAACAAACCATCCAACTATATTGTTTGGATGGATGGTTTTAACGAATTAAATAAATGTTTTGAATCAAAGTTTAGATGTTATTATAACCGAATGGACAATCTGGTAATTAATTCGAAGGACCCACTTGTGAAATTTCAAAGCACTCCGTGATCTACTACCGGACGTGGAGTAGTGAAATCATTATTTCATCGGCAAGTCACCAATAACTAGCTGCACTCATTGCCAATATAATAAAGCACTTTGTGATCTGCTTCTGAATATTAGATTCGAAAACGTACCATAAAATTTTTATTGGTAAGTTACTATTTAATCGAAGGGGCCCACTTATAAAATTTTCAGGCATTTGGTATGCATACTCAATCTATGATGATAAAATCATTATTTCATTTGTAAGTCGCAAACTACTTGAGGGCACAATTATAAAATTTTATAGCTATGACATCCTGATTTTCGAGTTCTGTTTTCGATTGAGCTGGGCTTTTCATCGATGCGCCGATAGTTCTTTTCTCTGAGTTGGCCACTCATGAGATAACTAGCCTATCAGATGAAGCCGTTAAGGAATATAAACGCAATAGACATGAGAATTCGACCAGGAATCGACTGCTCGACCGTGCTAATCTGCAAGGGTCACTACGGCACAGTTAAAAATCGATCAGAGACCGGAGATAGGTCGATTCAACAGAGGTGTGTGATTAAGTGTGGGTGATTCCACCTGATTGCAGAATTCTCGTCAAACGGCACTAGACCGGTTTTTTTGTCGTTTTGGTACTCTGTGACCGTATTTGAAACCTCGAGATTTTCACGATAACCAAGAGTCGCCAATGTGTCGAAGATGTACATTGTGGCTCAAAAATAATCGACCACAGGTCAATTGCATTAAAAATTTCTAAAAGCTACCCGGTAGGCTAGGTCATGCTAAAATCGCGCCAGATTGAAATTAACCGTGAATTTAAACCCGATTAAGTTCTGTCATGTCACGATTCATTTTAGGAACGTTGACTCATCATCCGAAGATTTTTCTACAAACCGAGATTTTTGGCGAAGATTCAAAGAAAGGTCGTTTTTGACCGGGAAAATCATGGGACTATTTTTTATCGCATTTTTGGGATTCAAGTTGGACAAATCGATGAGGAAAAATCCTAAGAGGGATGATGGCATCTTAGTTGAATTTATAGGGACCGAATTGAGTCCAATTGAGGGAGAATTGAAAAGGAATTGAAGTGGATTTGGGGGAAATGGGTCCAAAATTCGTAGGCCATAGGGGACTCCACATTTTGGACCATTTGAGAAGTGTGTGGTGGAAGATTGAAAGCTGTAAATTGGCCTTGGATGATAGCCAAGGTGGTGGGGGCATGCAATGAGTGAAATGGATAGAAGGCATGGACTTTTGAGGCCAAATCGTGGTCCCCCTTCAACAGCCATCTTCTTCTTATTCCTTTGGCCTCACTTTGTCCATGGTTGAGGCATTTGAGAGCTTAAGAGAACCAGAGAAACTAGCCCTCACATCTCTCTCTCTCTCTCTCTCTCTCTCTCTCTCTCTCTCTCTCTCCCCTCTTTAGTTTAAGCAAATTCGCAGCCCTCTCTCCCTTGTTTTCCCTTTCCTTCCTGTTTTTGCTCCAGCTGACCTTCCTCCAACAACAGGAGTTAATAGTCGCCTTCCCGTGCGAATCAGTGTCTGTGCCACCCACCATTGTCTTCAAAAGGCCCAAACTGTACCCGAGACCCAGCCGTTCACCGATCGGAGCAGCCAGCTGACCCGCCGGCCGGCCGGAAGAAACCGCTCGCCGATCCATCGGTCCGCCTGCCCACCTGCACTGTTTCGCCTATTTCAGCCTTTTTCTTCCATTTCGACCCTTTCTCCACCCAGCCTAGCCACCAGCAGGTCCCCCTCGACCCCCAGGTGCTGCCGGTCGCCGACCAACCCCTCGTCGGAGCTCTAACCAAGCCATTCAGCCTCCCTCCTCCTCCGACAATCCAGTTTTCAGTGTTTCAGTGGGAGGCAGAGGTTGTGGCTGCTGTTCCAGCCCTGAGACCGCCTTGGATCGTCGTGGTAAAGGTTCCCGAGCTTCGCCTCCATCGTCACCGCCACGTCCATGTCTTCGGCCTGCTTAACAAGTGAGTTCAGCTCCTAATCCATCGATTAGTGCCTAAACTTGCTTAGGGTTGGTTTAATTAGTGTTTATTCTAGTTTAGGAGATTTAATTAAGTTGTATTAGCCCTAAGATAGGTAATTAGATGGATGATTAATATTAGTTTAGCTTAATCTTGCTTTATTTGCTTAATGTGGCTTATGTGGTTAATTAAGCATGTTTAGCTCTAATTGATTGGTTATTTACTTTAATTAATGTTTTTAATGATTTTTGAATTTAAATTATTAATTATTGAATTATGGAAATTCACTGTTCACGAGGTACTTCACAGAGTATTGTTCACGAGCACTGTTCATCCGACAGTGAAAAAGTGTCTAATTTCATGTGTTTTGATCTTATGAAGTGATTTAAGTGTATAAATGCATGGGCATCCACATGAATCGTGTGAAGTTCTAAAAAGGGAAAATATGTTTTGTCCGAGGGACGTTGGAAATGGACCGCCTTTAGGGAAGATGATTTGAAAGTGTATATGCAAGCATGTGTGCATTGGCTAAATGCTCACCGATTAAAAGGGAGTCTTAGTGGTGTGCTTGCATGATTAAGAAGTGGGATCCGTCACCCAACGAGAGTTTGGGGGCGATGCGTAGTGAGTTGTGGTGGTATGCTTGCGTAATTAAAAGTTGAATTGTCGCCCAACGGAATTTTAGGGGCGATACCCGGCAGGAGTCGGAAGCCGGTCGCAGTAGATTTTGGACCGATGTCCCTCTTTGGGATACCGTCTAGGCGGAAGTTGTAGGCATTGCCGTGCCCGATGAGGGGGAACGAAGCCCGATTTTCATCGGTAGCCCGGCAGGAGTCGGATGATCGCTGACTGGAAAGTTGGTCATGGCCAGGAGGTCATAAATAAATGGAACATGCATGAGTGTTGAGATGGTCAGGCCTTATTATGAGCTAAAATTGTGTGGCACGGTATGGGCCGTGTCATAACGATTTTACCTTATAATCGGGACTCGTGTGATTGATCAATATGTGTTGTATGGCGCACTTATGTGCAAAAGCGTATGAGAATCATGGTATCATTTGTTTTGATTATGCATGAGTTGATCACATTGTTTATGGTATGCACGCATAAATCGATAACGTGCAGGGTGTGACAATAGCCAGGTGAGATCGCTTATGACGCGACTCGTATGTGATTGATGAACTGTATCATCTAGTGGCCATGTGCACTGCGTGTATTGTGCTGAGATTCAACGTGTACGGTATGGCATACCGGGTAAGGTTGCATGCGAACCGACTATTTGATTGTTGGTTGTTAGTCGTGATTTTGTTTGTGGGGTGGTTCTGGAGAGATACCCCGAGTTGAGTTGGTGTACTAATAAGGGTTTAGGGGATGAACTTGCTGAGACATTGTGTCACCCCGTCGTGGGCTTATCTTTTCAGGTCCTTAGATGGCGGTTCCTCCGGAATGTTTTGGACAGCCGCGGGCTAAAACTGAGCAGGGTATGAACATCTCGGTCCCTGGTAGTCATTGGGTCTATGAGCTAGTGGTGACCACCATCTGGGTTGATGAGGACCTACCTGAGAGGGTACCTTATTGATTCAGGGCATGGTACCGCCATGGACTCAATGGGTATAGGGTAGGTCCCATCCAGGGATTTGATATCCCTACTGTTGCGCTTAATGCGCTCTGGGCGAGAACACAGCTAACCCTCCTGATGGTGTCGTGGAGGACCCGACGCCCTCAGAGCCTGTGGAGACCGAAGGATCGGCAAATGTGTCCGGCTAGCTGGTCATAGGACAGCTTAGTGTGAGAGCTGGTCTTTTGTAGACTTTTGTCTTTGGACTAGTCTTGTGTATAAACCGGGGTGCTAATAAAAGTGTATTGGTTGTGAATTTGTCTCTTGCTTTTCTATCCCGTGTTGGTTGTTGTTAGGGGTAATAGTTCGCTTCCGCATGCGTATTAAAAGAAAGGATCGGCGACGCGTCCTGGGACGTCATCTGTTATCGACCACCGAGGGATGGGCACGCGCTCGAGGTTCGGGGCGTGACAGTAGCACTTGGTATCATATGACTAAATATGAAGGATGATAAAATTGTTATTTTATCGATAAGTTACTAATTAATTGCTAGAGCCCACTTGCAATAAAACACGTACTAATCTACTTGTTAAAGAGATGGTAAAACCATTACTAACTAATTGACGAGCCCAATTATCAAATTTTAAAAAGAATAATTGGGTAGCAGTTTTTAATTTACTATGAGAAAAACATTCTTTCCTGAACCACAAAAAACCAAATAATAAATTATTATATATTATGGCGGAGTTCACTCTTTCAAAAATTTGTGGCTCACACAATAAGTTGTTGTTTTCAAAGTAAACCAAAAACTGTTATGTTAGTAAAGCCAAATTTAAAAGCTCTTGTTAATCTACTATTGGATACTATTGACCGAGAAAAATCTATAATTGGATACTAGATTTGAGAAAAATAAAATCACTATTTTGCTCGTAAGTTACAAATACTTGACTGGACAAGAAAGTTGCCGACCAATTTTACTACTAATGATATTATAGGTTCTAACATTACAAACTTTCAGATGATAACATATTTTTTTGAGATGGAAAGTTGAGGCAACTTACTTGTAATTTTCAAAGTTAGGTGGAAGATCCTTTGTCCAATGTGATATATTTCTCAATGTTTCGATAAATCTGACTGATGGATTAAATTTACGCAATTGCAAAAGTTTTAGGAATCAATTAGCCAAAATATAAGTTTAAAACTGAATCGACACAATTACAATAGGTTTATGACTTTTCTGATAATTTTCTCTACTTCTAGAAAAGTCTAAATTTATTCAAAGTACAGCAGATATAACAGTACCTATAGAGTCACTCAAATCCATAGCAACTGACAGTTATTCAAAGGTGATTATTCATGATGTTTTAAGGTGGTTGAAGTAGATGACCTAGAGAGTAGTTGCAAATATTGAGTTAAATGCTATGGGTGTAGCATGGCGGTTTCGATTTGGAGATATGAAGAGTGAAGACTGATGGACGGTTGTGAGTTTGGAGGTAAGGAGTACATCTAGAAAGCTCCAAGGTTCCTCCACATGTAGTTCAAAAAAATTTTAGGTGCCCACTTTCTACATATAACGAATTATCTAAACTGTAATGGTGCAATCTTGTTGGGGACAAAAAATGTTAGGGTATGTTTCAAAGGAATCAGTTGATTTGGCTTTCATTATATGTGCTACGAGTTAGAAAATGCCGTGGAGAGACAGCTGATTTCAACGACAACTATGGCTATGACAGCAGAAGGAGCTGAAGAGGTAGCGTGGTCTAATGACTTGATTGGTGGTGATGATGGCTTGGAAATCCGGTTGTTTTGGTGTTCATGTCAAGAGAGGATTTGACATCGAAAAAGTTTCTAGCCGCAAAGATTTTTGCAGACGTGCGAACTGAGTTCAATCGTTTGGAGTAGTTTGAGCCCAACGCAGTTTTGATGGACATCTAAAGTAGTTAAGCATCTATTGAGGTATTGGGAGGGCCTGCATGGATGACGAGCACCGTGACCTGCCCATGAACATTAAGCCAAGCGAAAAATTGTTAAACTTGGGGCTCAAAATTCTAGTCAAATTTGGAGTTGGGGTCAAGTCTAGAGATCGATAGGTCCGGGATTTTTTTGGACCAATGGCCGAGGCTTCGAACCAGGAGCTTCCCTATAATTTGTTGCTACTACGCTCAGGGCGGGCAGCTGACTAGAGGCCGACATAAACCTCTTGGCTGTCCGGTTTTGTTTAGCCTATTTTAATAACACACACTTTTGTGAGTTTCTGGAATGACTTATTTTTTAGGGATTGTAAGATACAATTGATAGATTTATTTTGAGAGTGATTTTGGGTAGGGAAACATGTGAGTGATTGTAATTATGTAGTCTCTATTCATAATGAATTTCTCTTCTATCGACTCTTTTCAAGGAGTAAGTACCAACATTCGGGTTGAATGACATAAATTTATAGCGCTCTTTCTCATAATTCATTGATTTTCTCAATAATTTGTTCTTTTCATATTAGATTTGAATTGTAGAATCTATTAGCTTGAATAGTTATTTCACAACGCATCCACATCCATTTTGCATCACATACATGCTGTGTTTGTTAAAAAAAAAAAAAAAAAAAAGGAATCTAGTTTATATAAATAAGATATATAAGATTTCAATCTCTCAGACCCTATTGATGAACAATGCTTTCTGCGTCAAATCATCTAATAAAATAAAATAAATTAGTCTCTGATCGGTATTCGTTATTAGCAAATAATAATAAATAGAAAAAAAAGCATACTTTGCAGAGAAAATTGTTATTTGAATCTTAAATTTATTATACATATTTAATTCAATTTTAAACATTTTAGTTGATTCACTATAGGTCTAAACCCTTACATGACATTCTAATATAGTCCTCCTGATTATTTCTCACCTGAAATTATTGACGTGGCAATCCAGTCATCTCGTCTATCAAACGCAATCAACTTTACATGAAACGATACTGTTTTGCTTAATCTTCTTAGTTTCCTCATTTTTATCCTTTTCTTTATTCTTTCTTTTTTCCTTTTCTGTCCACTGTTTATTTTTTTGGCCTGGTAAAGCGTGAACGCTTATGACAACAATATTTTGAGCATGATCATCCATATCCGTAAGCCACAACTCAAATCACGCCAAACAACTCCTCAACTATCTCAGTTGACGAATTTCTAACACCCTATGAGGCTACAGAAAGTGGGCTCATTTGAATTCTTTTCGGCCTCTACCATCTGAATTCCCTCCCATATGAGACGGAAATGATTGAAACCCCAAAAAATTCGATCAGCTTCGCAATAATCTGATATATGCTAAAGCATGAATGAATAATCGCCTACAAATTAAGAAGCAGTAGAAGCGGCTTCAATCTCCCTGGCCTTCAATGGCCACCGAGCTCGAAGCAGCTGAACTTGAGTTGCTGCAAGCTCGCCAAGATGTGGAGGCTCGGCCCATGGCTGTCGAGCTCGACGAGCCATGGCGACACCTTGTAGCGTTGAGCAACAAAGGCGTCTGCAGAATTCAATCGTGAAATCAAGGTAGAAGGACGTGCCAGACCTGGCTAAAGGAGAAGGTGAAAAAAAACAAGAAAGAGAGAAAATAAAATACAAGTTCTGCATAAGGTCATCGTTTTGAGTAAATTTGTCGAACGTGCCACTTAAGATGGAATGTGATGGCTAGACCACCACATTAACAATTTCAGACGGACTTTCATCAAGAAGACTTGATTGGAGTTTCACTCAAAGGTTTTGGACAACACTGAATCAACTGCAAAATATGCAATAAATCTACGATGGGAATGACAATATCTTCGTAGCTGCCCACGATTGCCTAAAAAATTCCCAGAGATACTACGGCTCTCTTAAGTCATAAACCAGCTGACTTAAGATTAAGAGAGCTGTACCTTTCAACCAAAAACAGAATGAGTCAAGCATGGAGAGTCGAATCTTCTCACCGACCGTCTTGATTGACCCGTAATTTCGCTTTTTCACCCTTTTGGTCCAATCAGGAGCATGTGCACGACCCTTATCTGAGATTACGATCACCAGCCCGACGTCACCACTTTGCCATTTTAAGACTGTCTAAGTTTGATCAGTAGAAACTTCGCAGAACCTTCACCACGACTCCCGATACGTCAGCCAAAGGGCATTATCTCCAGAGTCGTCCCCTCAACTTTTGTGGTCCATCATCGTTATGGCCAGTGCTTAAATTGAATGTTCCGAGCCTTAGGAATAGTTTGAGTTCTTGCTTATCCCTCCATAAGATGAGGAAATTCATGGAGAGAAATTGGATCGATTTTGCGAGCGCCAGCGCTCGTGGTGATGATGGATCGGGTCTTCTGCTGCTTAAGGCCGGAGTGATCTTCGTGGCGTGCTTGAAGCGCGCGTCTGTCATAGTGTTTTCCTGTGCCGACAAAGGCGACCACTCGTCCCGCTCTAGCCATAAAAAGAAAAAGAGATATGCCATAGGCAGAGGTGGAGACGGAGGCAATGACGGTGGCAGAGACAGAGGCGATGACAGCGGTGGCGGCGGCGGCGGCGGCGGCGGCGGCAGCGGAGGCGGAGGCGAAGGCGGCCATCATGGAGGTCACCGCGGAGGTCATCAGGGAGGCCACTGCCACAGAGGTCACCATGGAGGCCACCCCCATGTCCACCACCATGCAGCCCACCACGCAGGTCACCACGGAGGCAGAGGGAGCAACAGCTGCATCGGGGGCGGTGGTGGAGGTTGCGGCGGGGGCAGCGGGGGCGGGGGCGGGGGTGGGGGCGGGGGCGGCGGCTGCTAATTTGAAGTCAGTATTCTATTATTTATATTTTCTATGTTGGTGTTGGTAAAGGTGCTATGATTTGCTAGCTAAATAAGTAGTTGATGGATAGAAGAGATGTAGAGCAAGGTTCGCAGAGACTAGCTTGCAAAGCATATGCTTCAATCAACACATGGCATTAAAAACCAGTTCTTGTAGAGAGGCAAACTAGCACCGGTGAATTATGAACACACTTGAAGTTATTTCCACATTTGTACTCTCAACCTTAGTGGTATAATCTACTAATTAATTTGAAAGACCTGCTTGTAAAATTTTCAAGGCACTTGATAATCTACTACTGGATGCAAGAGTAGTTAAATCGAATATTTCATCGGTTAAGGTACAAAAACTTGCTACGCCTACTGGTAAAATAGTAAAGTACTCAATAATCTGCTTTCGAATACTAGATTTGAGAATGGAAACATGGAATTTTCATTGATAAATTACTCATTAATCAACGAGACCTACTCCTCGATATATGGGGATAAAATCAAACTACTCGACGGGCTTAATTATAAAATTTCATAGCACAGGGTAGTATACTACTTGATACTATATTTAAGGATGGTAAAATTGTTATTTGATTGATAAATTACTAATTAATTGATGGGGTCCAATTGTAATATTTTAAAACGCGTGGTAACCTACTTGTGAAAGAGATGGTAAAAGCCATTATATTGTTGTTAATTTACTAACTAAGTGACAAGCCCAATTGGCAAATCTTAAAGCACTTGTTGATCGACAATTGGATACTATTGGCAGAAAAAAAAAATCGATAACTGGACACTATATTGCAGAATAATAATGTTATTATTTTGTTAATAAGTTACTGATAGTTGACCGGGAAAAAAAAAAAGTTGCCAATCAATTTTACTTATGAATACATTACAGGTACTTGGAATTTACCTTCATGGAGCCAGTTCGCTTTTTAGCAAACGCAGTAGTAAAGTCATCCATCGAACATTGACATACCACAATTTTTCCTCGTGGGATTGCTGCATGAAGAGTCTATCGGTGATATGCTCGCATTAGTCAAATTATCCACTAATCTAGATGAAGTTTTATGTAAAGCCGATTCAAACCTCATCACTTATAAATTTGATCATCCCACTGAAAGAAGACAGACGACCTCGAAATAAAGTTCCTCATGATATAATGTGTGGACAATATAAATTGAAGGAGATGAAATCATGAGAGCAACGCCCACAATGAAAATCATTCTTTTAAATGGTCTTCTTCATTTATTGAAATGTTCACCAAGGATTATTCATCGGATTCCAGCAAGGTTACTTTTGATGAGTTTGTTTCGTTTAAAAAAAAAAAAAAAAAGAGTAATGGATCGAATGCAAAGGGATCCAGATGGTATTCAAAATTAGGTTGTGCTTCTGGCAGAGTCTAAATTTGTTCAAAGTACGGTAAATATAACAGTACCTATAGAGTAGCTCGAATCCATAGCAACCGATGGTTATTCAAAGATGATTATTGACGAAGTTTTAAGGTGGTTGAAGTAGATGACCTAGGGAGTAGTTGCCGATATTGAGTTAAATGCTCTAGTTGCAACACGGTAGTTTCGAGTTTGGAGATACGAATAATGAAGATTGATGGAAGGTTGTGAGTTTGGAGAAAAGGAGTTACATCTAAAAAGCCCAAAGCACCTCAACAGTACAAAAATTATATATCATAAATTGTCTAGATTGTTGTGGTGCAATTTTGTTGGGGACAACAAATGTTAGGGTATGTTTCAGAGGAAGCAATATTGGTAGTATGGCAATAACTAGCTTCGCCAACTAGGACATAGGAAACTTAAAGGATAGTCGAAATCTGAGTAGTTGTGCCTTGGCTTCCATTATATGTGCTATGAGGTAGAAAACGTCGTAGAGAGACATGCTGATTTCATCAATGACTATGGCTATGACTTGATTGGTGATTGAATTTGGACATGGAGTTATTTTGGTGTTCATGTCAGGAGAGTATTTGACCTCGAAAAAGCACCTTGCCATATAGATTTTTGCGGACAAGTGAATTGAGTTCAATCCTTTGGAGTAGTTCGAGCCCAACTTAGTTTTGATGAACATCTGCAATGGTTAAGCACCTGTCGAGGAATTGAGAGAGCCTACATGGATGACGAGCACCAAGACTTCCCCTTGAACATTGTGCCAAGCTAAAAATTGTTAAATTTGCGGCTCAAATTCTAGTCAAATTTGGAGTTGGGATCAAGTCTAGAGATCGATAGGTCCGGGATGTTTTTGGACCAATGGCCGAGGCTTCCAATCAGGGGCTTCCCAATAGCTTGTTGCTACTACGCTCAGGGTGGGCATCTGACTAGAGGCCCACATAAACCTCTTGGCTGTCCGGTTTTGTTTAACCTATTCTTTTTTTGTTTTTAAATCAATGTTTACCCTATTCTGATAACACACATTTTTGTGAATTTCTGGAATGGCTTTTTTTGTTAGAAATCGTATGACCTTGGGTAGGGAAACATCTGAGTGATTGTAATTATGTAATCTCCATTCATAATGGATTTCTTTGCTACCAACTCTTTCCAAAGAATAGGTACTAACACTTGAGTTGAATGACATAAATTTCTAGTGTCTTGTGTCGTTTCTCGTTGATTTTCCTGATAATTTTTTTTTCTCATATTAGATTTGACTTGAGGAATCTGTTAGCTTACAATGCATCTAATTCCTTTTTACATCGCACGCTATGCGTTGTTAAAATATATATATATATATATATATATATATATATATAACTCAATAGGATATATAAGATTTCAATCTCTCGTACCCTAGTGAGGAAGAGTGCTTTCAACGTCAAATCATCCAATAAAATAAAATTAGTCTTTGATTGGCATTTGTTATTGGCATTTGTTATTAGATAAATAATTATAAATAAAAAAAAAGCATACTTTGCGAAGAAAATTGCTACTTGAGTGTGAAACTTATTATACAAATTTAATTCAATTTTAAACATTTCAATTAATTTGATATAGTCCTAAACCCTTGTGTGAAATTCTAATATAATCCTTCTAACTATTTCTCGCATGAAATTATTGACGTGACAATCAACAGTTTTTCCATCCAGCTATCTAACGCAAATAACTTTACTCGTAGCGATACTATTTTGCTTAATTTTTTTAGTTTTTCATTTATATCATTTTCTTTATTATTTCTTTTTTCCTTTTCTCTCCACTATTTTTTTTTTCCTGGTAAAGCGTGAACGCTTATGACAACAAGATTTTGAGCATGATCATCCACATTTGTAAGACACAACTCAAACCACGCCAAACAACTCTTCAACTATCTCAATTGACGAATTTCTAAAACTATACGAGCCTACAGAAAGTGGGCTCATGTGAATTTTTTCGGCTTCTACAATTTGAATTCCCCCCCCCCCCCCCCCGCTCCCCGAAAAAAAAAAAAAAAAAAAAAAACCCACATGGGACGGAAATGATTGAAACCCTTAAAAATTCATCAGCTTCACGGTGATTTGATCTACACTAAAGCAAGAATAATCGCCTACAAAATAAGAAGCGGCAGAAGCGGCTTCAATCTCCATGGCCTTCAATGGCCACCTAGCTCGAAGCAACTGAACTTCGGCTGCTGCAAGCTCGCCAAGATGTGGAAGCTCGGTCCATGGCTGTCGAGCTCGACAACCACGAGCTCGACGAGCAACGGTGACAGCTTGCGGGGATGAGCAACGACCGTGTTTGCAGATTCAGTTGTGAAATCAAGGAAGAAGGACACCCCAGATCTGGCTAAAGGAGGAGGTGAAAAAAGCAAAAGAAGAAAATCTGCATATAGGCATCATTTCTAGTAAATTTGTCCGATATATGTGATATAGGTCAGTTTAGTTGAGAACTACCCATAAAATTACAGGTTTAACGCATATGGCTGAGATATTCACAATGGGCCAATTCCGTGGCCGACATCTCTAGTCCCAATTTCCACAATCAACTTCTTCAGGTTGACCTTTGTTCTGCTTAGCAAGCCCTTGAATTGTAGCCCACTGTGTCTTTGAAAAACATCAGTCCACACAAAATGGGATATATCCAAAGAAATTTTCACTTGGTCTTTCATCAAATCGGCAGCGTATATCCACATTCGACTTTGATCAAACCAATGGAAATTTTTTCTGCCGTCATTGATCAAACCAATTGAATATTTCATTCTGCCACCATCAAGTTTGTCTGGAAAATGAATAGTCACAAAATTCTCAGCATCATTTCTTGTAAATTTGTCCACGACAGATCGCCGACGTGCTACTTAAGATGGCATGTGGTGGCTGGCCCGCCATATTAATAATTCCGGGCAAGTTTTCATTGAGATGACTTGATTGGAATTTCACTCAAAGGTTTCGGACAACATTGAATCAGTTGCAATGTGTGTCGATAAATCTACAACAGGAATAACAATTTCTTCGTAGCTGCCGACGATTGCCTAAAAAATTCCCAAAGATTCAACGGCTCTCTCAAGTCGTAAACTAGCTGACTTAAGATGAAAGAGACCCGTACGTTTCGACTAAAAGCAGAATGAATCATAAACCGGCCAAAATATAAAACCTGCCACGTCGAACATGGAGTGTCGAATCGTCTCACCGGTTGTCTTGATCGACCCGCAACTTTTCCCCTGTTCAACGTTTTGATCCAATCAGGGGCATGTGCACGGCTCTTTCCGAGATTTACGACTACCATCTCGACGTCGCCAAGTTGCCAATTTAGAAATGTCCACAAGTTTAATCAGAAGCAATTTCGAAGAATCTTCACCGCGAGTCCCGAGAAGTCGACCAAAGGGAATTATCTCCAAAGTCGTCCCCTCAGCTTTTGTGGTCCATTATCGTTACGGCCAATGCTTAAATTGATTGAACGCTCCTCGCCTCAGGAATAGTTTGAGTTCTTGCTTCTGTCCATGAGATGATGAGGAAATTCGCGACGAGATACTGGGTCGATTTTGCAAGCGCCGGCGTCCGTGGTGGTGATGATGGGTCGGGTCTCCTGTTGCTTAAGGCCGGAGTGATCTTCGTGGCGTGCTTGATGCTCGCATCCGTCATCATGTTTTCCTGCGCCGACGAAGGCAGCAACTCATCCCGCTCTAGCCATAAAAGGAAAAAGAGAGATGCCGAAGGCGGAGGCGGAGACGGTGGCGATGACGGTGGTGGCGATGACGGTGGCGGCGGAGATGGAGGCAATGATGGCGGTGGAGGCGGCGGAGGTGATGGCGGCGGCGGTGGTGGCCATCATGGAGGTCACCATGGAGGCCATCAGGGAGGCCCCCACCTCGGAGGTCACCATGGAGGCCACCAACATGTCCACCACCACGCAGCCCACCACGGAGGTCACCATGGAGGCCACCACCATGTCCACCACCACGTCCACCACCACGCAGCCCACCACGCAGCCCACCATGCAGGTCACCACGCAGGCCACGTAGGCCACCATCATTGAGGCCATCGTGGAGGCAGTGGTCATGTTGGTGGAGGTGGACACCACGGCGATGGAGGTGGTCGTGGCGAAGGCGGCGTCAGCAGCAGTGGCGATGGCAAGGACACTGAAATTGAACCTATGTTTATATTTTTTTTTTCGGCGCGAAACTTATAGTAGAATTTAAAAGATAGTTTTGTTTCAAAAAATCGTGATGCGATAACGTGGTCCAGATGAAATTGGATGGGCCAAAAACCTTGAGGCAAGATATTTGCCACTCTCGTTCGACGTGTTTTGTCATGCTATTAAAGCCTTCGCTGGTTTCTCGACCGTAAAGTAGCATTTGCCGGAACTCCTTATGTTTTAGTTTGGTGAGCCTCGGCCACTCGATGAGAGAGAAGCTTTGCTTGAGCAGGGATGGGAGGGACTACGGTGAAAAGCTCACCATAAATTCGAACTTCACACTCGAAATTACAATCCAAGACTGTTATAAATCTAAGAGGAACTTGTGAATCGAGTCCTAAACCTGTCCAGTTGACCGAAAGTTTCAAAGAAATCAGTAGCTTACCAAGGTGTTAGTAAGTTCTCACAAAGTAAAGAATTTGCACCGAAGGTAAAACCAAAGTTGGTAACCTTTATTTCGTCAGTAAGTTACTAGCTCACTCTGGAAATAGGTAATTTACCATTGTAGGACCGCTATTTGAGGAATTTATCAACACCAAATTCAAATCGGAGAGGGAGTTGGGGAGAGCTTGAGGGAGAGCGGGAGGAGTTCTCCAGCGGATCGACCATGCCCGAACCCTCTCCGACGATCTCTAGTCGATGCCTGCGAGCACACGATCTTTCGCTCCCAAATCTCCGCATCGCGGGTGAGTTTCTTTACTTGGTTCGAACCTGCCTTCCCTAAGGATCCCGGCTCAAAGATACCAAGGCAGCAAACCATAGCCCGATTTGTCATGAGCTGGCCCGCTTGCCGCCGTCTCCAAGTCGGGTAGGGAATTCCGCGATTCGACGGTCGTTTTCGTGAATCCCTGTTATTCCGCGTTGTTTTGATCGAAGTAAAGCCGAGCCTCGGTTTCCTTAAGCCCATACGCATGCTGGGTTTGACCTGGGTGTTGTTGATTTCGGTTGTCTCGTGATGATTTCTTTTAAGTCCAAACTTGAGTTCGGGTTCTAAAAGCGGTCAATATTTTCCTCTCAAGCTGTGCTCGCCAGCTTTTTGCTAAAATGTGTAAACCGATGTCGTGAGCATCTCTCTCTTATTCTGGCTAACGTAACAGTAAGTCCAAGCATAGCATGTTCTGTTCTATATAGTGTTCGTTTGACGGACTGATATGTCGAAGTTTTAGTACGATTCGTGGCTACCCTAAACGTTTTTGCCTACCCTCTTCTTTGTCCTGAATGAGTCCATACCAGCTTATCTGTCGGGTTCCTTAAAATGCCATCGTTTGGCTCAATCATGTCGTGACCATATTTTGAAAAATCTCGGATGGGTGCTGGACGGCAATCATGCTTGGATACGGTAGCTGATGATGGAAGTTGGGCGAAGAATATTTTCATACCCACTGTGAAGTGTTCTGTTCGTGTCCTAGCTTCCTAGTCGTAAGCTTAGTCTAAATGGTTTCTCAAACTCCTCGTCCATTGGTTGGCCTTAACGTGAGAGAAGGGAACAGTGGAGAGGAGCGTGTTGGACAGAATGAATGAGGAAGGGGAATAGAGATTTTGGGTTGAACTCTATAGACAGGATTAGTGGGTTGTTAACACCTAAATTTCACCTAAATTAATTAATTTAAAATAGTGTTAAAGGTTAGGAATTAGTCACAAAATTATTATTTAAAAAAAAAAACAACAAAAAAAAAAGAGGAAAGGGCCGGGTCGGGCCGAATTCGGCAGTGGCCCAACCCGCCCCTCTCTTTTCTTCCCCTTGCACTAGGCCCGGCCCAGCCCCTTTTCTCCTTCAGCCCAGCCCGCGAACGAGTTGGTCGTCTCCTCCGATTGGTCTTCGCGCGACCTGCAGAAAACAAGGTGAGCAACAACAGAGAGTAGGGGGATCGGTTGCAGGTGAGCGGCGTGATCCGTGGGTCGGGAGGCAGTCCGGCCGGCAAGCTAGCAGCTGCAGAGGCCATGCGCGCTTGTCGGTCGAGCATAAAATCAAAAGAAAGCACAGAGAGCACAAAAGGAGAGCAGCGCAAACAGGAGAAAAAAAAAAAAAGGGTAATCGACACACCACAGAGAAGCACGAAGCATAGAGAAAAACAGAGAGAGGACCGGCGCGAGGAAGAGAGGATCCCTCTGAACGGTCGACCACTGCCATTGATCATTGCCGGAGTCGCTCTTTGCCTCCGACCCCACCGGAGACCAGTAGACCGCAACACACAGAGAGGCGGAGTGGGAGTTCAAAGGAGAGAGACCGAACCAGAGAGCTCGAGGGAGTAGCTCGTTGTGGCCAAAGGTTCGTCCGCCCACTGTCGTCCGCCGTAGCCCACCACTAGACAAGGTAGGTCTCCTGAACCCCTTGGTCTCGTTTCTGGAAAACGCCGGACTGGAGCTCACGGCCGACCGGTTCGCGTGAGCTCCGGTCCACGTCGCCTTTTGCACTTTGCTCCATTGTTCTCCTACGTTATATCCTAAGACCCCTAAAGCGTGTTCAACGCTCTGCTAAGCTGGAGTCCTTCTAGTTCGGTAGTGCAGGCCACATGTTCGACAAAATTCCTCAAAGAAAATCGAGGAGTATCTTGCGTTTTAACGCCGAACCCACCCATTTTTACCCCTGCACTTGCTGAATCCTTGTCGCTTTGCCTGTATTCGTCGCGTTTTCCAACGTTTGTGCGAGATATTGGCATATATTTGAATCGACGACTCGTTCCGTCGGAAATAGGGCAGCCGTTGCCGGAATAGGTAGCCAACGAGGGCCGACGCCGGTCGAGAGGATGACCGGTGGGCGGTAGTGGTCCGACGACTTTCCTTAGGGCTATCGGTACTCACAGAACAGTCGGCGTCGGTCCGGCGAGGGAGCAGCAGAAGCCTTGGCCTGTCGCGGCTACAGGAGGAGAAGGCCAAAGAAGACGACCGAAAGGGGCAGAAGAAAAAAAAAAAAAGAGAGAGAAAGAAAACACAAAAGGGCTGAAAATAGAGAAATGAGAAATGGGCTTCGTTTCGGGCTAGTTTCTATTTCGTGGGTTGAATTGATTGGGCTGAAAAGAGATATTAGAAAATGGACCCTCAGGTGGGCTGAAGTAAAAAAAATCCAAGATGGGCTTTGGGCTGAGAGTTGTCCCTATTTCTTTTTTTTTTTTTTTTAAATACGTGTGGTCTTTTTAGTGGGCCGAACCCGGGTCCGGTAGGAGACCGGACCCAAAATGCTCGACCGGGATAGGTCAGACAGGACCCGACCCGGTCCGGCCCCCACAAAAATATTTTTTTAAAATTTTAAAAAAAATTAAAAATTAAAAAAAAAATCGAAAATTAGAAAATGTGGGGCTTGGTTAGGAATTGCTGTGTGTTGCCTTTTTAGTGTAATTAGGCCTTTATTTGCTCGTATATTAATTATATTGCGTGTTTAATTTATATTTTTAACTATGTTTGCAATTGTTTAATTGCATGTGTTAATTTTGCTGCAATTAAGATCTTGGTAGTTATGGCTGTTATTTTAATGATTGTGCATCCGCTTGATCACCTCACATGTTAGTGGATAGATATGAAATCAATCCAAATTGCTTGACAAAAATCATTTATTCTAAAATGAACAAGATTAGGTATCGAAAAGGCACTAATTAGTCAATTAGTGTAATCAAGTCCTCGACCCTAGATTCTCTGGTTGCGTAGGAAGTGTGGCATACTCCCGTGCCTCACTTGGTTTCTAGCCAACCCCAATAGGCTAATGGCTACTCCTTTTTTCAAAATTCTTAAAAAATATCTTAATGTCACGCGGGTATGGGCTTGGGAGAGCCCGTGCCTAATCATGGGCCTTAGGTCCGTCCTTTAGGAAACCTGTTCCCTCCCCCCGAGGGTAGGTCGCGACATGGGTGCCGGCTGGTTTTGGTATTTAGCTGAGCTTGGGCTTGGTATAATTATTTCAGAAGGTGGGCTTAGGTCATTCTAAAACAAAGCTTGTTGAAAGCCTTATTCATATGGATTGCCCAAACCCACGAAGTGTCAGACGGCAGTCCGTCTTCTGAGCGAGCCTTAGGGCCCAGCTCGAGTCCCTATTCTCGGAATAAAAAATTATTTTTTATTAAAAAACAAAAAAAATCAAAAACTATTACTATTATTTTTCAAAATTCCGAAAATGCATAAAAATATAAAAAAAAAATCTAATTTAAAAAAAATTCTAGAAAATCCAAAGATTCATAAAAATTTAGGATATTCATAAAGATTCTAAAAAAATTAAAATTTCTTGAAAAGCTTAAAAAATAGTTCTTAGATAATCTTTTCTTAAAAGGTGGGAGCCTTTTGGTCCGAGATTGTGCTCAAAATTTAATAAGCCCTTAGGGCTTCACCTTAAGATTTCAATTGTCCTTAGAGACAAATGCCATTGTTGATTGATGGATTGATTTTGGCTTCCCTTTAACCTAGCTAGGATTAGCATTTATCTTTTCTATAGTATTAATTATTTGCTACCGCATGAAATGTATTTAATGATTTCCTTGATTGCTTATTGTTATTTTAATGATTACGCACTCGCGTGATCACCTCACATATTAGTGGATTGGTTTAGAGTTAATCCAAACTACCTGACAAAAATCTTTTTTTAAAATGAACAAGATTAGGTACCGAAAGAGCACTAATTGGTTACTTAGTGTGATCAAGTCCCCGACCCTAGATTCTCTAGTTGCATAGGAAGTGAGGTATACTCTCATACCTCACTTGGTTTCTAACCGACCCAAATAAGCTAGTGGCAACTTCTTATTATGAAATTCTTAGGAACACCCCAATGTCGCGCGAGGTATAGGCTTGGGAGAGTTCACGCTTAATCATGGGCCGTAGGCCTACTTTTTAGGCAATACCCCTAAACATATTCCCTCCCTCGAGGGGTAGGTCGTGACAGGCGGAAAGCATCCACATCAGCAATATTCGGCCAAAATTGGCCCAAACAACCAAAATGGCACCAAGTCAAAAGATTTAGGACTAAATTGGCATCATTAAAAGTTTATGATTAAATTGACACAAATGCAATAAGTTTAGCACTTGACGCTTTTCCCCTCATGATATTTGCCTTGAGCGTACCAAAGACATTGAACTAAATTGTCTTCATTTAATATCATATGTGTAATAGCATTGTACAACTCTTCTCCATTTAATCTACTGATAAGACTATTTATATCTTTACTAAGACAAATTCATTGGGACCTTTTTTGGGATTTTTTCTCCAAACTCAATATATAATAAATACACACGCCCCCAAGCTGGGGGCACTTCTCTTGGACCTGCTTGACGGAGTACTCGTGGCTTGACTCCGCCGCAAGGTGGATGAGATTGTTGCCCATGCGGGTCTCTAGCATGAGGCCATCTAGTGGGGTTTCTTCTCTATTGCCTCCATGTTTCTGGAGGATTGAGTCTTTGAGGCCTGTGAGGTCGCCTTCTCTGGCTGCAGTGTACAAACTTGAGTCCATGTACTTCTTTGGGCGTTCTATATCCTTCTCCATCTTCAACTCTTTCTTCTTCTTGAATTGCCAGTCCCATTATAAGTGTGTAGAGCAAAGAAATGATGGAGGTATTTGGTTTTGAGGAAGAGATGAAGTTTAGAGTCGAGAAACAATAAGATGTATAAGGTCTCACATGTGGCTGTCGCGGGACACTTCCTAGGAAAGTATAAGCCTGCACATCTTTGGTTGGTTAGGATGATTTTAATCATATTTTCAAATTCTTGTGTGAACGTAATAGCCCCAACTATCAGTGGATTAGTTAATTTATTAAGCAACTTGACATAAGCATCATTAGGTCAGCGCCTTCCCCCCTTGGTTGATACTTGATACAATTGAGAAGGGGACTTAATTAGGACATAACCATCTTCTCAAAGGGATGCTTGTTCATAATACAATAATCGTGCCGTCCTTGCGTTTGTAGCGAAAATTCATCATCTCATTACATATGGCGTTTGGCCTCTGATGCTTGTGCTACCACTAGAATGTGCAAAATCTAACAGAAAAGGAAAGGATGAGGAGAGAGATTTCTTCCAAGAGAGAGTGAGAAAGAACGTATTTGAGTGCTTAAATCACTAATTATATGTTAATATTTATGGATTGTTAGATAATGTTGGACAAATGGTGGTCTATGGAGGCGAAATTGTTTGACAAATGATTCCACCATCTTAGGGAATATGCATGTCCAATATTTAAAACAGTGGTCATACTGTTTTCTCTAATGAGATCATATTAAAGTGGCATCTTATCAAATCCAGCTCAATCAGTTGTCGATGTTATTATCCAATAATGGTAATCAAAAACCTGTGTGCATTATTGAGACACATGTGACGAGCTGATTGGTTAATTAAAACATATTCATCACTTGTTTACACTAGGTGAGAAAGTTATACCGACACTAGCTCTAGACCGTTCAATTGGCTTGCACAATCTAACCGGTTAATAGTTTTTTAAACCGACAGCAATCGCAACACTTGATTTCTAGTGAATTTTAAATGTCCCACTAAGCAGGATTTTTTCGAGTTAATCCCAAATCGTCGATTTTCCCTCACTGATTTTTAAGCATCACTTCTTTGCTTCCAAGTTGATCTCTTCCCTGTTCTACGTTGCTATCAAGATGACAAGTTGGTCAACTTGGGTTCTCAACCCAATATCGCGCTCCCGGTGTGCGGTCCTCTGACCCGTCCTCTTCCTCACAGCCTAGGTCTGCAATGCGGATCTCGGCTTCCATGGCAGCTAGTTCTCTAGTCCCCTTACCTTAGCAGATCTAGCTGATTTTCATAAGTCACGCAATACAGGAAACAAAAGGAGCGTTGGGGGTTTTCTATCTGTGAATTTTTTGAGCGAGTTCTTTACGAGAGATTGTGAGTGATGGATTGAATTAATACTTTGACTTGAGAAGATCAAATGGATGGATTTATGTACATAAAGCACACATTGTGCGCCCATGTAAGAGGGAGATGAAAAGAAAATGGCAAGAGAGGTGTTTCCTCTTGTTGATTCTACCCATGGCCATGGAAGCCAATTGATATGGACATGACTTTGTGTGATTTCATTTTTCTTAGCATTCACCTCCATGGTCATATTCGCATGCGGCAAAACTGCGCAAAAACCTCGCGTAAAGAAGTGGCGTAGTGGTGGCATTTGTTAGGGGGCAATCTTCCTGGAGCTGGTGGCTTTTACTTAGGCAGTGATGGTTTTAGGACGGTCGGTGGTGACGGCGACGATTGCGGCTATGGTGGAAGTTGGGGCGGCAGTGGAGGCTGCAGGGGCGGCGAGGGCAGTGGTGGCTGCTATATCTGAAGTAGAGGTTTCATGTTTCTTTTAATCAAAGTTCAGCTTTTTATGTTGGCGTTGAACCTAGGACTATCGTTTGCTAGCTAAAGAAGTAGTTGATGCGGAGACGAGTTTGATGAACTATACAGAATTTGTGTTTAGTGCATGGTTGTGATCTATCTCTAACTATCCGTCCATCCATTAAGCTTTCATTCAATTTCGATCATGTATTTCCTCCTCGTGTTCAATTTCAATATAATTTAATTTCCTCGCAATATCTTCACTAATTGTACCTAGATTCACGTGGATTTGCACCCCCAAAGAATCCCCACTTCATGCACTTTTTGCGCGCGGTATAGAAGCACGGATCGATCTTCTTACAGGACCATATTTTTGTACAATCTCGATCAGCCCTCTGCAAAATTCTCCTTTAGCGTGAGTTTTTCGAAAGCAAGGTTTCATGATACTTTTTGCATTGACCAGTGAGTCCTCCCTCCTCCGATCAATTAAAAGCTTCCCCCAAAAAAAAAAAAAAAAAAAAAAAAAAAAAAAAAAAAAAAAAAAAAAAAAAAAAAAAACAAGATATCTACTTTGCCCCTTGACAGCGGAGTGATCGACCACATTTACGGCGGCCGCCCTTTCCGAGCAATCTCCAGTCTCGATCGCATGTCTCAAACGAAGAAGAAGAGCAATTCCCTTCCTCAATGCTGATGTTTAATTTAATTGGGGGCTGATCAAAATGGGCTTGTGACTTGCACGTGCCAAAAAATATAAAGACATGGATGTCACGTGCATCGGATCTTGCTCGGTTAGAAACTTAAAAAACCAAGTATGCCGTGTTGACTGAACAAAGAAATATCAAGGGATTGACCAAGACGACCGTGAAATCGTTAGGAGCAAGTTGGAATTAGCCCAAAAGTAGAGATCGTGATAGGGGGGATTTGAATGGGGACCATAGGTTAATATCAGTAATACTATTTCTACTAAAACTAGATTACAATATTAGGAATAAAGTCATCAAAATGCTTATTGATAGAATAAAATGATGAGCAAATCATGAGGTTAGACAAGATTAACATTGGATAGTTGATATATTATCTAAACAAATAACTCTTAAACTTCGAAAACAAGTCTAGAGATCGGACCATGATACCGAGAATAGATAGAAATACTTTGGAAACATGACGGGTTCGACCTTCATACCAAGTTGCCAGTTTACTTAATGCAAAGGGGTAATGACTTAAAACAAAGTCATTATTTGGACCTTAGGTGACCAAATTTATTATCACCAATGTTACTATATGTTCTTATTTTCGTCTTCGCAATGTGTCGCTTACAATGTATTGGTGTTAAAATAAATCTCAACACAGATGCCTTACAAGGATTTTGATTCAATTGGATACTAAAGCTGATTCCTAGATAGAATCAATTTGCCAAAAATTTCGATTTTAGAAACCACAGGGAGGTGTCGGTCCTTATAGATGTGAAAGCTGCGTACAACATTTTTTACATATTTTTCATAGATGGAACCTTTGGTTGGTCCCCACAATTCAATTTTCTTGACTTGACTTTGTGTTGATTGGTTGATTCAGCCTCCGCCACCAAAAAATATCAAGCTAAAACTTCCATTCTTGCACCAGAGACAGAAGAGACATGATTCATTCTCTCGGCTCCATGGCAAAAGATGTGTTTCCTCTTGTTAATGCTACCAATGGCCATGGAAGCCAACAGGCGCTGACATGGCTATGCAGGGTTGCCTTTTCCTTGGCGTTCATCCCCATGGTCTGTTGGTAAATTGTTTATAAAACAAATGAAGAGGTGCATTGTCCCACATCGAAAAGATGTGAGTGCGCACGTGGATGAAATTTAGCACTAACCGACGATCATTAATTTTATTTATTGAAAATTCGGATTTATTTCTATAAAAATTAACTATAAAGTCCTGTTGAAACAGTGCGACTGTTCATGAAAAATTACGGTTATTTTTATTTATTATTTATTTAATTCCAAATTTTTTATGTCTTTTCAACGTAATCTTTGAAACGTACTTATTCATTTTGCAATCTTTCCCGAAAGGTTGCCTTTGTTCTTTTTGCAACTTTTTAAAGAGTTGCCTCTATTTGAAAGATAAAGATAAGTACGTTTGTTTTGAGATCAAACTAACATCTTCTTTCATTTTTTCGTTTTCTTTCGAAAGAAACTATAGCCATTGTTTTCAATTGTTTCCCATGAGAGACTCTGAAGAAATACTAGAATTGCTATCTAGTATTCTCATTTTGAGACTTTGTTGTATCCTAGAAGATATTTGCCGGTGACCATTAGCAACTTTGTAGGGCAAATAAATCCTTAAAGAAAGTGATATCACGCCTCAAAGTCCCACTCGAGTACTCAAAAGATCAGTCTTCATTGTTCTACCCAATTCGAAACCATATTTCCCAACATAGTCATATTCCCATGCGGCAAAAGTGAGCTCAAATCCCGCAAAAGGAAGCGTCCTGACGATCGCAGCGACAGAAGGGGGGATCTTGCTGAAGCTGGCTGGTTTTGCTAAGGTAGCGGTGATTCTACGGGGAATGGTGGCGGCGGCGGCGGTTGCGGTAGTGGAGATTCAAGGTATTTGTTGATATTTATATCAATTCAGGTTCTTACGTTTGTCTAAACAACAGGTTTTCTTTTATTGGTGCTCGTAATGGGTTTACGATTTTTTAGCTAAATAAGCTGTTGATGGGTAGACGAGTTTTATGATATCAACTAAATATAGAATTTCTATATAGTTCATGGTTGTGATCTATCTGTATATAACCATCCATCTATTCAATTCTTGGCAAATTCATATGTTTTACTATATGAAGAATTTGAAGTTCTACCCGAAGCAATTGCGCAGAACCTCCGCCGCATGTTTTTTTTTTTTTTTTTTTTTTTTTTTGGTCGGAAATAAGACATTCATATATTAAAAGCACGAGTTACACGTAGATGATAGTTTAGCATCAGAACATAAGATATTTAAAAGGGATGATGGTGGCGCATATACCCAGTTGGTTGCCAGGAAATTGAGGCGGTGCATTTTGGCGAGCCAATCGGAGGCAGAGTTAGCTTCTCTTGAACAGTAGGAGAGATTGGTAGAAGGGAGCATCCGTAAGATTGCTCTTATTTTGGAAGAAGGCCGCTTACAACCCATGGGTCGCAGTCCGGCCCAAGATGGCTTCCACCGCACGAAGTTGTCACATTGTACTTCCCATCCGCCTGTCTTCGAACCGAACCGCTTCCACTTTACTCCCTATTCGTTGGTGCAGAAAGCGCATACCGTGGAGAAGCGCTAGGGCTTCGGCGTGCAAAGGTGATTTCGCTTGGAATTCAGCTACGAAACCATCAATCAGCAAGCCGTTCAAGTCACGCACGAGCTGTGCTACAGAGCTTCTCTCAGCTTCCTTCTTCCAAGAGCAGTCCACATTAAGCTTGAATCTGCTGCTGTCCGGTGCCGTCCAGATCTCCGGCGAGTCAGATCTGCTGGTTTTCGGCCTTTTTTTTTTTCTCGAGATCCATCTGGAGAAAGCCCGAACCTGGACGTGGGCAAGATCTACTAGTGATTCGGTTTTGGGGGGCCGAGATCTGAAGATGTAGTCATTGTGGAGCTTCCACATCAACCAAATCGTATTGGCCACCATTGCTGCTGAAGGTAGCTCTGTTTTTGCATCGAAAAATTCAGGAAACCACTTATCAATACGAGTTATTGATCTCGTGGTGGTGTACAAGTTTAGGCGTGGGTCGCTCCATATTTGCCGTGTCTTTTTACATAGGAAGAACAGGTGTTCTATTGTTTCTGGATGCCAAAGGCAGAGTGGGCACAGGGGATCAGGTAATATTTGCCTTTTATAGAGGTTTTCTTTTGTCGGGAGTGCATTTTGGCATAGGCTCCATAGGAAGAATGTGATTTTAGGGGGGATTGGAGTGTCCCATAACCGAATCCATAAGGATCTAGGCGGCTGATAGGAGGTAGTGGCTTTGTTTAGGTCAGGGTTATCGGTTTTTGAACATACCCTATTATAGCCACTTTTTACTGAGTAAGTACCTGAATGATTTCCCATCCAAATTAGCCTATCTCGCTGTGACTGGATGCTAATTGGAGTGGACAGAATTTCCTGGGCTACTTGTTCATCAAAGAGCGCTTGAATTTTAGCTTCCTCCCATAACCTGCTTTCACTGTTGATTAGTTCAGCAACTTTCTCCGGATCGTTTCTATTCACTGGGCCTCCGATCACTCCCCTTGGAAGCCATATATCTCTCCATATGTTAATACTTTGCCCATCTCCCACTATCCATTTCACCTCCGGTTCTATAGTATCTCGACCTATAAGTATGCCGCGCCAACCCCAAGATGGTCTCTGTCCTGATTTTGCCTTCCATAAGTCACCGTTTGGATAGTATAATCCTCTTAGAATGTTGCTCCATAGAGCTGAAGGTGACTGTGCTAGTCTCCATGCTTGTTTGGCTAACATCGCCTTGTTAAAATTGATTAGGTCTTTAAAACCAAGACCCCCTTCATCTTTTCTGCATTTCAAGATTTCCCATTTTTTCCAGTGCATTCCTCTCCTAGAATCATTCTGTTTCCACTAGAAAGCTGCTATCCGTTGTTCGATGGCTTTGCACACTGAGATTGGAAGTTTGAAAATGGACATAGCATACTGAGGAAGAGCTTGTACGACGGCTTTGATCAATATTTCTTTACCAGCTTTAGATAATAGCTTTTCTTTCCAACCTTCCAGCTTCATGTTCACCCTCGCCAGGATCCATGAAAACATATCCTTTCTTGTTTGTCCCCAATCAGATGGAATTCCCAGGTATTTCCCTGTTTTGTCCATAATTGGCACTCGTAACTCATAGGCCATATTTCTCTTTAAGGTTAATGGACAGCCCTTGCTAAAAAAACACTCCTGATTTGTTGAGATTAATTGCTTGACCAGTAGCATAGCAATACTGGTTGATGATATTGGCCAGATTTTGGCATTCGCCAACTGTTCCATCCATAAAAATAATGGCATCATCAGCAAATAATAGATGAGACAATGTGGGACAATACCTGTTGAGTTTAATTCCTTTGAGGCTGCCATCTTCTATTGCTTTGTGCATCATCCAGGAGAAGACATTAGCCATCAATATGAAGAGATAGGGCGACAATGGGTCTCCTTGTCTTAATCCCCTTGTGGGTTTAAAATACCCTGTTTGATCGCCATTAACTTTTACGCTAAAGGATACCGTGGAAACACATGTCATAATCAGCTCAACCCATCTTGCACTAAATCCCATCGTCAACATACTCCTTTTTAAGAAATCCCACTCGACCCGATCATAGGCCTTTTTCATATCCAATTTAAGAACTGCTTGGAATTTCTGTTTTCGTTCTCTGATTTTCAGCTGGTGCAACACCTCTTGAACTATAAAGATGTTATCTTGTATTTGTCGGCCCTTTACAAAAGCGCTTTGTTCATGGGCTATTATCTCTTCAAGCCATGGTTTCAATCTATTTGCTAGCACTTTGGAGATAATTGTGTAGCTGAAATTACATAGACTGATTAGCCTGAATTGAGATACTTTCTCGGGGTTTTAACTTTGGGAATGAGTGTTATGTGGGTCTTGTTGAGTAGGGGGTCGAACTCACCTGTTTCAACAAAGTTTCTGACCATATGCAGCACGTCCATCTTGATATCCTCCCAGTAATGTTGATAAAATTGGCCATTCAGCCCATCTGGGCCAGGAGCTTTCTGTGAACCTAGCTGAAAAACCGCCTCTTTAACCTCTTCCATAGATATAGGGGCCAAGAGGTTCTTGTTCATTTGCATGTTTATGACAACTTGGCACATATCCAGAATAGGTTGAAAGTCTCTTGGACCCTCTAATGCATATAAAGAACAATAGAAATCCTTTATATGGTGTTTCAGTATTTTTTGGTCCCTACACCAAGTGTCATCATTGATGCGCAGCATAGAAATTCTGTTTCTTTGTCTTCTTTGAACCGTAGTAGCGTGGAAGTATTTCAAGTTCCTGTCCCCCCACCACATCCAGTTGATACGTGATCTCATGCCCCAATACATCTCCTCCCGGCGCCACAGCCTCTCAATTTTTTCTTTTATCTCTTGGCATTCCATTTTGCTAGAAAATTCAGGATCCCCATTTGTAATATCAGTCATTTGCTTTTTGAGACTTCTAATTTGGACAGCTACATTAGAGAACTTAGTTTTGCTCCATTTTGTCAATTCCTTTGTCACCTGCTGTATTTTCTGAACCAAAGTTGTATGCTGGTGCCGGTCATCTCCCCAACAACGTTTGATAGTCTCCCCACACTCTTTCTCGTCCATCCAGTAGGCTTCAAACTTGAATTCCTTCCTTCTTCTCTCCCTAACAAGATGTAGTGACAACACTAATGGGCTGTGGTCTGAACCAACTGCTGGAAGGCCACCACTTCTGCATTAGGGAAAGAAATTGTCCACTCCATTGTGCATAAGGTTCTATCCAGCCTCTTCTTTACTAAATTTTCACCGACTCTATTGTTGGCCCAAGTAAATGCATAGCTTTTTGTATCAATATCCATTAAGGAGCAGTCATTTAGCATTTCCTGGAAGGCAGCTATCTGGTGTTGATCAGCTTCCCTCTTCCCAACCTTCTCCCAGGTATATAGGATGTCATTAAAGTCCCCCATACAAAGCCACGGAAGTTGATCGTTGGGGTGCAAATCCCGAATCTTTTGCCATAAATGAATCCGCTTTGTAAAATTGGTAGAGGCATGTACGAAAGTAACTCTCATCATATGGCCACTGGAAGGATCCTTGCATTCTACATCCATATACTCTTTGGAGCTCGAGTTTATTTTAACATCCACCTCCTCGTTCCACATAAGCACCAATCCACCGGCAATACCAATTGGTGACTCGATAAACATGTGCTGAAATTTTAGTTTTCTTCTGATTTTATCTACCATCATCTCTTTGTTTTTGGTCTCCATCAAAAAGACCATGTTGGGCCTTTCTTGAGCCTTTAAAGCTCTAAGTTCCTAAACCGTCAGGGGGTTTGCCCAGCTCCTGATAGTTCCAACTTATAATCTTCATGGTGTTTTTGGTGGCTTATTAGGGCTAGCCACCAAAGCCCAATCCTTCCCCTCTTTTACCAGCTGAACAGGGGCCTCTAACAGTTCCAGGTCATCAAGGAGATAAGAGCTAGTTGATTCTGCTCTTTTCTGTTTTTTAACTTGTTGATACTTCTGCATTTTCTTTCCATCACCGCCTATAAGCTTTGATCCTGCTTCTTTAGGGCCTTCAAGATACAATCTTTGTGTTGCGCTCCCCTCTTTAGCTGCTGCATGTGTCTCTCCTCCTTCTCTTCCCTCATTTGAAGAGGGACTATCTACTCTTTTTTTGTTCCGAGGGTTGCTGTTTGTCTCAACTTCTGTAGTGGCAACAACTTCCATATTAACTGTCATTAAGGGAGTTTCAGGGACTGACTCTTCTTCTTCCTGATTTGGATCTGTTTTGCCATAAAATGCTTCCCAATGTGGACTATGATCTCGAGCTTCTGCTTTGAGCCAAGGACCATACTTTCCAGCCTTGTTAGCTGCCCAGTTAGTTGTTTCATATGGTATCTCCTCGCAATATGATGCGTAGTGACCGATTCGACCACACGAGTAGCAAAAGTGAGGAAGACGTTCATATTTGAACTCCACCCATAGATTTTTGTTCCCGATCTTTACTAATGCCCCTGTTTTGAGAGGGGCTGCAAGCTCCATCTCCACTTTGACTTTACCGGTTTTGTAGGGGCTATTTCCTCTTGCCTCTAGTTGAATTTCTTTAACTACGCACACTTTACCAGCAACATCAGCAAATACTTCATCTATGATCCACCCCGGGGGTAGACCAACAATATGAACCCAGAATTCATATCTAGAATAATCATAGCAGTGTTCGGGGATTGCTGGCTCACATTGCTTCAGTACTAAGAGGTTGCTAGCGAAGGACCACGGTCCAGATTTCAGAACTCTTTCTTTATCATCCTCTGAGTCAAAAACAAAAGAAAAGAGTCCTGGTTCTTTTTGAGAGCACACTACTGCCTCTGTTTTCCACGCCTTCTTCATAGTAGTGCTAAATGCTGGAAAATTAACATTGGGTTTCGAGTATAGCTTACCGAAGAGCGTATGGCTGCATTCTATTCGTTTGTTGAGAGGAATTTCCTGTTGCACTTCCACCACATCACTTTCTGACCATAAATGGCCTAAACTTTTGCACAAGGCTGCAAGGCGGCGTTGATTCTCCTCCGAGTCCTCCATTCCGGCACTAGATTATACTTCCTTTCTCTCGGTTGGGGGGTTGTAGCTTTGGGGGATATGCGATTGAAGGGAGCTTCGACGGTTTTGGGTATGGGGTACAGAATCAGTGTGGTCGCTGACCTTTGGGATGAGGATGGTACGTAATCTGAAGGGAGGTAGGGTTTGCTTGATGGTCATCCATGGTGTTTGGGGAAGAAACGCTACAATCGGAGACTACATGAAGGGTCGAGTGTTTAGGGCTTGGTGATGGGGACTCCCATAGGATCGGGAAATAGGGTCGGGGAAGAAATGCTCACTACGAGGATTGCAGATTGAATCGATTGATTGGGGCTTGGTGATGAAGACTCCCATGGGATCGGGAGATAGGGTTTTTACCGATCAAAGGGCTGCAGAAGAGACCAGAAAAGTAGGGTTTGGGGATGAGCTCCCATGGGAACGGGGAGGAGAACTCTACCAGCGAGAGAGAGGTGGGTTTAAGGGCCAGCTTCCCTACCAAAGTACCTCCGCCGCATGTTGGATTGTGTAATATTTGCGGATACAACCATCCATCTATTCAATTCTTGGCAAATTCATATGTTCTATTATTTGAAGAATTTGAAGTTCTACCCGAAGCAATTTTCGGAATTTTATCTCTAACTGTCTTCGAGCGTCATGTCAAATTCTTCTTTCATGTGAGTTTTTCAAAAACAAATTTTCGCGATACTGTTTGCATTAACCAATGAGTCCTCTCTCCACCGATCAATTACAAGCTCCCCACTTCTCACCAAAACCTCTACCTTACCCCTCGACAGCCGAGTGATCAACTACATTTACAGCAGCCGCCCTTTCCCAAGCAATCTCCAATCTCGATCGCACGTCCCAAATGAAGAAGAAGAGCAACTCCCTTCCCTAATCCTGATGTTTAAATTAATTGGGGGCTGATCGAAATGGGCTTGTGACTTGCACATGCCAAAAAAATAGATGACATAGTAAGCCTGACTATTTTTTGTCTAATGAACGGCAATAGAGCATGTGATGTCGAAGGAATAGGCAGTAAGTTGGAATTAGCCCAAAAGTAGAGATATGGTAGGGGATTTGAATGGGAACTACAGGTTACTATTAGTGACACTATTTATACTAAAACTAGTTTACAATACTTGGGAATTATGTTTTTAAAATGCTTATTCATATGAGTAGAACACGCAGTTGCCACGGTGGCGGCTAACTTTGAAGACAAAAAATGATTATTATTTATCAATGTTTATATTGATTCAGGTTCTTACGTTTTTGTAATCGACAGATTGTGATGTTCATCATGGGTCTAAGGTTTGGTAGCCAAGGACACGATTGGTAACTATTTTGTTCCTGGGAATAATTTCTGATTTAGAAATGGTTCTTTTTAATTCTACTCTCGGAAACAATTTATAAGCATTTTAAGGCATTTGGTAACTGTGCAAAATTTTTATTTCCGAAATAAAATTGTGTTTGGCACCATCTTCAAAATTTCTGCTTCAAACCATTTTTTAAAATTTTTAAATAATTTTATCATTTTTTTCCTTTTTTTTTCTTTTTTCTTCTTTTCTTTTTTTCTTTTCTTTCCGTTATTCTTCTTCAACTTTTGGTTCATCACCAACCTCAGGATGACCAACGACGGGCCAGACGAGGGCTGGTGACCTTGTCAGAGTGTCATCGGCCCTCGGCGAGGCCACGCCTCGTCGACCGAGCCTCGCCAACAACTAGGCGAGGCTCAATCGAGCCTTGGCTGGGCAAGCGGCCTCGCCCAAATCTGGCGAGGTCGAGCCCCACCGACGGCTAGGCGAGCAGCTCGCTTAACCGCCGGTGGGGCTCGACCTTGCTGGGCCACTACCAAGTCGGCCTCACCTTGGCTCGGCGATGTCGACCTCGCGATGGCCTGGTGAGGTCGAGCCTCACCGCCTGCTGGTGGCTAGGGAGGCCCGCTTTGCCGGTGGCTTGGCGAGCCTCCAACGAGCTCACCAAACCTCATCCAACTAGTCACCAGTGACCGACAATGGCGGTGACGGCGGCAACAATAGTGAAAGAAGAAGAGAGAATGAAGAAGAACAAGAAGAAGAGAAGAGAAAAGAGAAAAAATAGGTTGGCTTGATTCTGAAATTGTTCCTGAGAACAAATAATCAACTTTTTTTTACTTCTCAATTTTGTTTCAAATCTATTCTTGGGAACAAAAAAATTACTAAATGAATTTCTGTTCCAAATCTACTCTTAAAAATAAAATAAAATAAATAGAAATTTTCACTGTTTGACAAGTTGTCAAATGCTCCCTAAGTTAGTAGGAAAATTATCCAAGAAGTCCTAAACCTATTATATAACGGCCAATTTAATCTTGAACCTTTCAATTTTATTAATTTAATTTTAAATATTTTAACAATTTACCAATTCAATCATTAATATTTCAATTATATTAGTTAAGTTCTAAAGCTTTTGAGGATTTGTCGATTTAATCATAAATCTTTTAATGAATTAGCAATATATTTCTTCTAGCTAATTTTTAGCTGAAATTGTTGACAGGTCAAGTTAGCACTAGTCACACACCGGCACCGCAAGATGACTGCCATAAATTGGATCACCACGTCAGCGATTTTCTATGAAAATTAGCCTGAATGACTACATTTTCGATTCGTTAAAAGGTTTAAAATTGAATTGATATAATTAAACTACTAAGGGTTGCCCTAATGGCAATCCTTCCCATTTGGAAAGAGCGAAATAGAGAGTTCGATTATTTACCTTCTTAGGGGACTAGGGAGGGGACGCGTGAGTGAGAAATGAGGATAGCGCACACGGTAACTTGCAAATTAAATATAGGATAGGATTAGACAAAAAAAATTATTAATATAATTAAAAGATTTAATACTAAATTGATTGATTAGTACTTTTTGGGCACTTCTTCCTACGACAAGCCGTTGATGGGTAGGCGACTAATGACATTAATCACTAAATAAAATTTGTGTCCAGTACATGCTGTGATCTGTATAACTGTCCATCTCTTCAGCTGTCGGCAAATTCATTTGTTTTATTATTTAAAGAATTTCAAGTTCCATCCCAAGCAATTTCCTGGAACACGTCACCAGTAATTACGCAATGGACTATAATAGCACGTCCCCCAAAAAGTCTTTAGTGGTCCATCTCCACGTGGCCATTATTTACTGGGTGTTGCTATGGCAGCGGTTTTGGAGACCTAAATTCTGATAACGTTTCTGTTTCTTTTAATTTATATTCTTTTATTTCTCGGAACCAAAAAAAATATACATTTGATAATGTTAATTAATTTTTCCATTCCCCAAAATAGAAAAGTGGCCAGTGAATAGATTTAGAACTGAAATAAGAAGTAGAAAAAAATAATTTCTTGCTCTTGATAACAATTTCTAAAAATAAATTATTTTCTATTTTCTTCTTTTCTTCTTTTTTGTCGACCGTCACCCCCGCTGCTACTTGCCATCGACCAATCGCCACTTATCACCATCGCCGTCGCTCGATCGACTGCCATTGTCGGTCGACCACCGTTGATGACTGCCATGACGCCGCTCGCTGCCCATCGCCACCAACCACTGTCATCGATTGTGACTGCTGCCGCCAACCGATAGTGGACCGCGATGGTCAGTGTTGATTGTGGTGGTCGACGACATCGGCGGTAGTTGGCAGTCAACGGCAGTAAGGAAAAATAAGAAAAATATTAAAAGAAATTCTATATTATAAAAAATTTTGTGAATCGTGCATTCCTATTCTTTTTCGATTTTGAGAATAGAAAGATTGTATAATTAACAAAACACATTCTTTTATTGAAAAATTGTTCCAGGGAATATAAATGGAAAAAGACTATTTCTGAAAAGAAATTATTCTCCGAAGCATAAGCGTTACCAAACGGATCACTATTGACCACATAGGACGAAACTAAATGAATATCCGTAAAATTTGCCTACCTTATTTAATTTAACAATGGGACAAAAATAAGAAACAATGCACGATGCACATGATCTCCATCTCTGTATATTTTGAACGTGAAAAACATATTGTGGGTGTCTTTGATTTGGTGATGAAATTGGTATTTAATTTATAACATATAAGTGAATTTATATGATAATTTGAATGAAGCTAGTTCGTCTACATTGATCAGAAGTTAAAAGGTAACTTTTTCATTTCTTCGTGAGATCTAAAATATTATGTGAGTTCTCAAAGATTTGTGGGTCAATATCCGTGTAAAAAAGTTTCTATTTTGACTAATTGAAATACAAATAATCTTTAATTTTCCCATTTTCTTTTCATTTAGACAATTGACGCATATTGTAAATTAATCTGAATCTAATAAGATATACTTACTATATTTATAAAAAAAAAAAAAAACACTTTTTCTATACTTGTATGATTTTTTTTACCGATAAAAGGCTGAGAACGGGAGCTAGCACAAATACTATATATGTGGATCATCACAAGCCTCTCACATTAATAATGTGCACTTTGAGTCATAAAATTTCGTCGCGAAGTTTCAAGATCGACAAACGCTAATCACAGTTCATACCCAAAAAGAACAAAAAAAACAAAAGAGCACCCAATGTTTTTCACAAACGGACAAACAAGTCCCTACAGTTTTTGTGGAATAATTGTGTGGCCGAAAACTTGTAGAATTGATAGTGGAGTCCTCTTTCCCATGTTCCTTGTCTAATTGAAGGTCCCTCCCCTCGCGAATGTTATCTTATTCCTACTATTGTCACCGTGAACTGTCGGGTTCTTGCTTTCTCTCCCCGAGATTATTTGGAAATCAATGGCGAGAGTATGGGTCGCTTTAGCAAGCGCTGGTGTTCATGGTGACGATGGAGCGGATCTTCTGCTGCTGAAGTCCGGAGTGATCTTCGTGTTGTGCTTGATCCTCGCGTCCTTCGTTATGTTTTCTTGCAGCGACGGCTGGTCTGGGTCTTCGCACAAAAGTAGGAGACATGACTACTATGGAGACGGAGGTGGAGGCGGTGGCGGCCACCACGGAGGGCATCATGGAGGAGGCGGTCATGATGGTGGAGGTGGAGGTGGTGGCTGCGGCGGAGGTGGCTGCGGCGGAGGTGGCTGAGGGTGTTGAATTGAACTTATATCTATTTCAATTTTAGGCATGAATTAAGAAAAAAAAAAGAAAATTTTTGTTTCAATAAATAGTGATGCCATAGTGTGTTCTCTGTTAGACTATATTGGGATTACTATGTCAGGTTAAGTTAATTGTAATTTATATTTGTTGTACTGAAGTCAAATTTTATTCTCACCATTGATATATAGTGATCTTGTGTTCTTCATTATGTGTAGGATATTGCATTCGTCTCTCTTGCATTGCAATTTTCAACTTGATTCCAAAGCTATTTTGTCTGAGAAAATGCCCGTTGAATTTGTTCCATGGCCAATGGCATTGGCCACCGTTCTCCACCAAACCTCAGCTTTTAGCCTTTTAGTTGCTGTTTGACATCCTTCCATTGCTCAATTTGTAAAATAGAGACCACCAACAGATTCTTTGCCCTCAGATGGGCCAGATCGTTTATAGTTACGGACACTAGACATCAACAAATGCGCCACCATATGCTGGATTGTGTAATCTTTGTTGATGATTATTCTCATTATGCATGATTTTATCTTATGACAAATTGATCCAAACTTACTTCAATTAATTGTGATTTGATTGCTATGATAAAAACACAATTTTCTCAATATATCAAAGTTTTTCATATCGATAATCCATGTAATACAAAGACACCGAATTTCTTAGATTTCTCTCTTGAAATTATATCATCATTGATCGCCCTTGTTCATACACGGGAATGACAAAATCACTATTTTGCCGGTAAGTGACCAATAGTTGACCGGACAAGAAAGTTGCCAATTAATTTTACTTACTAATGATATTACAGGTTCTTGGAAATTTTACCATCGTGGAATAACTTCTCTTTTAGCAAACGAAATAGTAAACTCATCCGTTGAACACTGCTATACCACAAAACTTTTCCTGCTTTTGACGGCGGGAGATTTTTCTCACGTCGAAAGAAAAGCGGTTGCTTTAACCAAAGTCAAAGATCAGGAGGGCAGTACTCAGCAATATACCAAAAAGAACTAGTCCTGGAGTTTCGGCTGGTTTAAGGTTGGCTTTAGCACTTCCGACCAGAAAGAGGTCGTTTTGCTGCGTACCGAGTCACCGACGGTCGATGTGGAAGTGGCGACAGACAACGTCCCCAAACCAGGAAAAGCCAATGCGTCCTGTGATAAACCCTTCAAAAAGGTTCGTCGAGAGCATGTTTCATATTTTCGATTTTCTTCCTCAATCTCCAATAAAATGTGATTCTCTCTAAATCCCTCCACGCCATAACAAGTAGAATCAATTCAGTCATCGGGTGCAAAAACGCAAAGAAGATGGCCCTTTGGCGCAGTAGCTGTGCCTTTTTCTCCTTTTTTTTTTTTTGGGTGGATAACTAATTGGGAATATGAAACAAACAATTCTTGAATTTTGGTCTAATGTGTAATATAATCTTTAAGTTTTTTAATTTGTTCAATGTACTCTTTGGACTGCAATCCATCGTACAATGTGATCTGTGAGCTTTTAAATTGTTCAATGTGGTTCATGAACTTTTGATGTATGTTCCATTTAGTTCCTGAACTATACGAAAATATTTAATATTGTCCCTGAATTTAGACAACATTAAATATTTTCACATAGTTTCGGGATTAAGTTGAATATATATTAAAGTCTATAGATTACATTGAACAAATTAAAAGTTCATGTACTTCATTACCCATTAGGTTAAAGTTTAAGGATCACATTGAAGAACAAATTAAACGTTTAGGGACAATATTGCGCATGGTTCAGTTACCATTTATGTAATTATACCTAACTAATTTACCAAAGTCAAGCGCACTTTCAAATGATAATATACTTTTCTGAGATGGAAAGTTGAGGCGACTTGCTTGTAATGTTTAAAGTGCGGTAGAAGGCATAAAAATAGGACAGGTATTCTCTATCCTGCATGACGTTTTTCTCGGTGTCTCATTTAAATCTCAATCTTTCATGACAACCTCGTTCTTGTAAAGTCAATGGTTGGGATTTATTGAGGAATATCGAGAAGCATAACGGGGGTAGAAGATCCGCTTCCCGAAAGAGTTAGGGTGCGTTTGGGAAGACTTTTAGGGAAAGTCTTTAGGAAAATGCAAAGACCTTTGAGTTAAAAGTATTTTCCAAAATGCAAACTGTGTTTGGTAAATTGTAATTTGAAAGCCCTTTGTAAGTACCTTTGAGTAAAATGGTGTTTGGGAGAATTACATTTACAAAGAACTTTGGTGATTAATAAAAAAAATTATCAAAAAAAATAAAAAAGTTCGTCGGCGGCCTCGGGGGTCGAGCGACCTCTGGCGAGGGTCACCCGACCTAGATCTAGGTCCGCCGGAGGTCGCAGGACCTCGCGGCGACCCAAATCTGGGTCGCCGGAGGTCGTGCGACCTCGCGGCAACCGGCGCAACCTAGATCTAGTCGCATAGAGGTCGGGCGACCAAATTTGGTCAACGAGATTGCGGCGACGCGACTCGCCGGTGACGATCACCGCGACCTCGCCAACCTCAGCCGTGACCTCGCCGGCATCTCGAGCTCGTCTACGCCGCCGGAGAAGAAGATGAACAGTAGTTCATGAACAGTGACATGGGCATTTCGAAAATGCTGAAAACCCAAGGCAGCCTAGGACTTGCCTTGGGCTTTCAGCCTTTGGAATGCCAGCATTCCTTCAAGGGAAGTTTCATTGGGTGTTCCCAAACACCCAATATTTGGGCAAATGGGCTTTGGACCCCCAAGAGGCTTTCCAAAGTGGTTCCCAAACGCAGCTTATTCTTAGCTCTCCATCAATGTCGCTGGCAATCTTGCTGAAGCTGGCTGCTTTTGCTTAGTGGAGGTTTTACTGGGGATAGTGGCAGCGACAGGAACTGCAGAGGCCAAGGTCGCAGCGATTAACTTTCAAGACAAAAAATAATTTCAAGACATATTGGTGTTCCTAATGGGTCTACAGTCTGTTGGAAGTTTGTTTGTAAAACAAACTAAAGTGCTTTTCTCTTTGTCCCACATAGAAAAAATGGGAGGAAATGGGCTAGTTTATAAGCGTGAGATTTCCTTTGTGTAATTAAAGGAATTATTGGGTGTGGGCTAGACCTTTACGTACCCGCGTACGGGTGCGCAAATAATTACGCGATTTTATTTTTATTTTGTACTGTTATTAATTTTTTTAAATTCAAAGGTTGTTTTGTTTATTGAGAATTTTCGGAAATTAATTAATTAATTAATTAATTAATAATTTCGAAATTTTATTTATTAAATATTTATTATTATTATTATTTATTTCGAATTTTGTTTGTGTCTTTTAAAGACAACCTTTGAAAAAAGATATCCGTTCGGTTTGTAACATTTCCCGAAGAGTTGCATTTGTTTGGTTTTATCTTCTTACGAATGGACACCTTTGTTCATTTTTGGGCAATTTCGAAAAAATACGTTTGTTCATTTTCGCAACTTTTCACGAAGAGTTGCCTATGTTTTTAAGACAGTTTTATATATACATGTCAGATTGAGGAAGAACATATGATCATTCTTCATCTTTTCAAGTCTTCTTTCTGAAAAAACCTACAGCCTTCCTTTCAATTGTTTCCTAGAGAGACCCTGGAGAAATACTAGAATTGCTATTTAGTATTCTCGATTTTGAGACTTTGTTGTATCCTGGAGAATATTTGCCGGTGACCATTAGCAACTTTGTGGGGCAAATAAATCCTTAAAGAAAGTAATATCACGCCTCAAAGTCCGACTCGAGTACTCTAAAAATCCGTCTTCATTGTTCTACCCTATTCGAAGCCATATTTTCCCAATACAATCTGCTAGCTAAATAAGCAGTTGATGGGTGCACGAGTTCTTTTTTTCTGGACAAAGCAAAGCTATCTTTATTTAAAGTCTTATTTGAAAGGGTCCATAAAAAGGGCATCTAAACATAGGCGGGGAGGTTGGACTAGCCTATTTCATGGAAGAGAATTGACTTTGTTGGGCCTTCACGACCCACTTCACTACTCAGTTTCGCTCCCTACTTCGACGGGTTATTCTCATATCACAAAAACGGGGCAAAAGGTCTTGAGCTTCCAGCAATAAGCGCACGCCTTTCCCATCCGGAGCGATCTGCGGACTCCATCGATGAAACTATACTCAAACCAGTTCGGACTTGAGTTCCAGACTACTTGGGCACCTTCGGGGAAAGTGCTGGGGTTTGACATTAATTACTACATAGGATTTTTGTCTAGTGCATGGTCGTGATCTATCTGTATGTAGCCGTCCATCTATTCCGTTAGAGGCAAAATTCACTTGTTTTGCTATAATAAAGAAATTCTTTGTCCTAAGCAACTTCGCAGAAGCTTCACCAGCGACTACCGCATTGAATTATCTCCCAATTTGTCCCCTCAATTCAGAGGTCACGGAGAATTACTGACCACGAATTTCCCATGGCAACCGGTTGTGATTAATCTGTGGAGGAATCGAAGCGTATGTCCTGTCAAATCGGCTAACCTTTAATAATTTCAACAATGGAAGGTGAACAAGAGACAATGCAGATGCACATGATCTCTCCACAAAAATAAAGTGTTTACCATCTCTTGTCGGTATCCTTGATTTGGTGATGCGATTTGTATCTAACTTATATCATATTAGTGAATTTTATATGATGATTTGAATTAGGGTTGCCACTCTAGATTTATCAAAAGCCGAATGGTAACTTTTTCACTTTCCTGTCAAATCTAGACATCATGAAAGTTTCCAAAGATTTATGAAAAAGAAATCATAGGTCAATATTCAGTGTCAAAAGTTTTTTATAAATGCAAACAAATCTTCGATATCCCATCTTTTTTTTTGTTCTTTTTTTAGACCTCACATGATCGACACAAATTGTAAATTAATTTGAACCTAATAAGGTATAACTGCTGTATACCGACTGAAAAAGAAAAGCTATAACTACTGTGTCAAGGCAATAGCACATTTTTTTCGAGAAAATACTTGTTTTGTTTTATAGATAAAAAGGTTGAGAACTGGGGCTAGCGCAAATACTTTTTATAGGGATCATCACAAGTCTCTTCCATCGGTAATGTACAATTTGAGTTATAAATTATCATCCCGTTAGAATTACAAAGTTTTGAGATTGACAATCGCAAATGATGAATACCCAATCTTCTTCACAACCGGATAAACAAGCGGTCCTGTTTGCGTAGAATAATTTTGGGGTTGGAAGCTTGAAATCTACAGACCAAAAAAGGAAAGCTTGAAATCCATCCGTCACTTGTTGAGATTGACAGTGCGGTCCTCTCCTCATTTTCCTTATTTAAATGAAGCTCCCTTGATAACGTCGATAATTGAGTTCCTGCCTCTGTTCTCTCCACGAGATAACAGAGAAATCAATGGCGAGAGGGTGGGTCACTCCAGCAAGCGCCGGTGTCATCTTCTTGCTGTTGTCCTTGGTCGTCGTTTCGCTGATTATTTTTTTCTGCAGCGATGGTTCGTCTGGGTCTTGGCGCAAGAAGAAAACGAGAGGTGGCCATGTCGGAGGCTACCATGGAGATGGAGGCGCCTACTATGGAGGCGACAGCAATGGCTATGGTGGCAATGATGACGGCAGAGGTGGAGGGGGTGGCTGCGGCGGAGACGGCGGTTGCGGTGGAGGCGGCGGTTGCGGTGGAGGCAGAGGAGGGTTTTGAATGTACTTTTAGGCATGAATTATGGGGGAAAAAAGGTTTTATTTCTATAAATTTCGTGGTTTTCAGTGAATTAGGCAGACTTTGAACAATAAGTCATAGTAGATTTGTGCGAGTCGGAAGAGGAAAGTTGTACTTACTTTTGTCTATAAGTAATAGATCTATTGTGTAGTCTCTTTGTTGTTTTATGATGATGAACAATATCGAATAATGTTCTTTTTGCTATTTCATGGAATCATTTTTTTTCCTAATGCGCTAGTCTCGATATTGGTAATTCTCTTGCTACGACCGGCTTGATGCTTAACTCTGTCTGATTTTACCGAGTATGAATTAATGGACAGTAATTTTTACATATAATCCTTCCTTCTAAACCGTGCATGATTCCTGCTGTTTGCGTGATGGAGTGGATCCTGCACCGTTATGGATGTAAAAGTCAGTGCCAAAGGTGTTGTATGTGCTTGTGCGGCTGTCCTCTCTACATCGCTGCAGCAGATTATGAGTAGATCTTCCATATCTCCCGCTTGTATTTTCACAGAACTGTCTACCCTGAGAACTGATGATGATACGTCTATATAGTAAATCCTCTTGATTGCTCCACCTGGTCTTGGGACTTTTGCACATTAGAACTGCAGATTAGCACGACTGACCTCTCTAGGACTGCGTTTATCGACGGTTGATTTTTGTCAGCCTTGAAAGTTTTTGCACTATCCCACGCTCTTACGCAGCTTGTCAGGTTGAAAATATTAGCAGAAGATGAAGTTTTTTATGAATGTGTGAAGCCTGGATGTTCCATATCCTATTTTCGTATGTTTTCCAGCAAAAATGTTTTCAAGTGTACCTGTAAATCGATTTTTTTTCTTTTGCACCAAAGATTTTAAGTCTAATTAATTGTGAAGATTTTCAAGTATACCTGCATGAGAATGATATTTTTATAAAGATGAGATCGATATTACTTCATGGGGGCATATATGTCATTTACATCAGAATGCAGTTTTTATCCAATAATGGATGTGATAGGTTATAAAAATATTTGCCTTTAAATTTGTAGTTTAATAAATAGTAGATAAGATAAGATAAAAATTTCTTGATTCTTATCTTATCCAGTCTTATCTGACTAAAAATTCGAATGATCAAACGCAGCCTATAAACACCCATATTATCTACTTCTAGTGCACGATCCGTTCTAGCTTTGGGCATCAAGATGAAATCGTTCCGGCGCTTTTCTAGTGGCAGCGACAAATCTGGCTCTCCCGGCAAAAGCAAACCAGGAGGTAGCACCAGCTGCAGTGGAGGCAGCAAAGGCATAACCATTGGTTCGGCCTGGGGCCGTCTTGGAGGAAACAAATCTGGCTCTCCCCCCAAAAGCAAACCGGGAGGTGGCACCGACGGCAGCGGGGGGTGGCAAAGGCGTTATCAATGGTTCAGCTATTGCGAATACTCCCTTGTACAGCTCTGTGTATGGAGTTGTAGCTGACGGTGAAGGCGGAGGTGGCGGTGGTGGAGGTAACGATCATCACAGCCACCTCCACCACCACAAAGGCCATCATGGAGGCGGAGATAGTGGCAGCATCGGCAGTCATGGTGGACACCACGGTGGCGGCGATTTCAGCGTAGGCGGTGGTTTTGATGGAGGTGGACACCATGGACATTAAGGGATAAGGTTGACTGAAGGATAGTTTTCTTTATCTTTTTGGGTCAAAACTGAAGGATAGTTAAAACTAATTAAGATTCTCCGTTATCTTGATCTGTTTAGTTTTCCATGTAAATATTTTTAGGATCTTTATGATAATAATAATTTTTTTTTACTTATCTAAAGATTTATTTCTCGTCAGAATCCTTGTTTTATTTTGTTTAATGAGGCTAAATAGGCTTTCTTTTCTCTTCCCCTCTTTCTTTCTTCAGTCTCTTTTCATTGTATTTAACATAATTACTTGGGAAATTTAAATTGGTAAATTTCAGGATGGATTATCAAAAAGCATAAGTACGTGTTCTGTGCCCACTCCACCATGGTAGATTTGTCCTTTTATGGTATCGAGCAACTATTCTCTATGTAGAAGACCAAACATAAATTAAAGATTATGTTGTTGACTTACCATAATTATTTTTATCATAATGGTAATTTTTTGTTAGGAGTGACCAGTTTCGAGGTGAATAGATTTTAGACCTAGAACATGAGACCAACTATGGAACCTACCCCATTAGACATGTTGGTCCTGTTCGATTCTAGAATCTATGGGAAAATTGAGCGGACGTTTGTTTTATTTATATATATAATGGAGTATTTCAAAAGAATGATGTTCCAATGTTACTTCATACATTTTTAAAGAATGTTCCACTATATTTTCTGTTCAAGATTAAAGAGTATAGAGCGAGAGTGAGAAATGAGAGGAGAGGCTGCGATCTAAATAATAAGAAAGCAATTGAATTCGGGTTTCTGAAATAGGTTTTAAATCGCTAGTCCCCAGGTCAGTAGGTTTAGCACTCAGAACCAAGAAACTACCCGCACAATACCGGTTCTAGAAACTTTGAATCCGAACAGCTTGCGAGTAGATCCTGGATCGGTACCCACCCTAGTATTGGTCCAGCAATTATCGACAATTCATTCGGTTGAATGCACCTGGACCTCTGTCACCACCATTAGGTGTCGTTTCTAGGCCTACTGTTTTATGACAACGGAACCTAGAACAAGTTTCGAACCCAATATGATGATGGCCTTTGACGTCACGACACTGGTCTACCCTTCTTTTAATTTTTATTTTTCCCTAATCGACTTATTATTCGTTAATGGCTTCCAGTGTCATGCAGCATATGCTGAAAACAATATCAAATTTACACATGGTATGCCTTCTTGCCACGTCAGTAAAATTGGGTCGAGCGGTCGCCGAAGGACTTAATTCCACCAGATTTTAGGTGTTTGGGATTTAATTACACATAACCAAACGTTTAGGGCTCTTGGTGCAATTTTTCATTTAGATTTTTATGGTCTTTCTTTATTATTCTACTACTTGACACTTATTTTTTTACATATTTTCCCCCAAACGAAAACCGCATAATACTGAATTGAATAATGATTTATAGGTAGTTGGGAAAAACATATCATCCAGCCTCATCAGAACGACCAATTCGAACCGCTTTGATGCCGCCGGTTCACCTCGTTCGCGAGCCTCCATATACATAGGGGTCTTGTACTCTTCATTTGGTAATGCATAAAATATTATATTTTTCTCTCTTTCAGTACAAATTTCAGATGTTCGAATGAAATTGGATGAGCCACTTTCGTTCGCTGTGTTGTCATGCCATTGAAGCCTTTGCCAAATTCTCATGAGGAACGTGTAAATGGAGTCCCAAACCTGACCAACTAACTAATGGCACTGCAGTCTAATAAATTTGTCCAATTATACCATTTGGATGGATATTTTCTTTAACAGATTAAATAAATATTTTTACCCTTACTTTAGATGTAAATGTACCTATATGATTACATCAGATTGAGTCTTCGCACTACATGCAAAGGTGCTCACAGTTGAATGCTTAAGTCGTCCCTATCTATGGAGGGATCAATTCTCTAATCCATTACAGTCGTCAAACACGAATAATCCAATGATGGAAAACATAAAAATATATTAATATACATAATGCAATTCTCAAGTCCTGCGTTCTCTTGATGTCAGCCTTGAAAGCTTTTGTTCTACCCCGTGCTCTTGCGCAGCTTGTCAGGTTGAAAATATTAGCTGAAAATGAAGTTTTCTTATGATTGTGAAACCTAAATGTTCCATGCCTTATTTTCCTATTTTTTGCAGTAAAAACGTTTTCAAGTATACTTGTAAATCAAAAGTCTTTTTTTTTTTTTGCACCAAGGATTTTTAGTCTAATTAATTGTGAAGGTTTTCAAGTATATTTGTGCATCACAATGATATTTTTATGATTGTAACAGCAACATCACTTCTTGGGCATATATGTCCATCAAATTGAAATGCAATTTTTAGGGAACAATGGATAGGATAGGATAAGATATACAAATATCCAATTTTAGATTTGTAGTTTATCAAACATTAGATAGGATAAGACTAAATCTTTTGATTTTATTTTGTCCTATCCAGTCTCATATTGACTAGATATCCGGAAGATCAAAGCCAGTCTAAATATATATAAATACACATATATTCTGCTTCTCACACACCATTCTTTGTAGCTTTGGGCATCAAGATGAAATCGATCTTGCGTTTCTTCAACTGTTTTTCTTGTGGCAGCCATGGCAACGGCAACAAATCTGGCTTGCCCCGCAAAAACAATCCGGAAGGTGGCATCAGCGGCGGTGGCAGGGGCGGCAAAGCCATAACTGATGGTTCATCATCTATTGCTAATTCTCTCTTGTACAGCTCTGTGAATGCAGTTGTAGCTGACAGTGGAGCGGGAGGTGGCGGTGGAGATAACCATCATCACGGCCACCATGGACACCATCACGTGGGTGGAGGTGACCACCATCGTCAAGGCAATAACGGAGGTGTTGGTGGCCACCACCACCACCACCACGGAAGCCATCATGGAGGCGGGTATAGTGGCGGCGGCGGACACCACGGCATCAGCAATCATGGCGGACACCATCACGGTGGCGGCGGTTTTAGCGTAAGCAGTGATTTTGGTGGAGGCGGTTTTGGTGGAGGCGGACACCATCATGGGGGCGGCTTTTTTTAGCTAGGCAGTGGTTTTGGTGGAGTCGGACACCGCGGACATTGAGGAATTAGACATCGACAGAAGGACTGTTAAAATCGAGTTAGGTTTTCGATTATCTTGATCTGTTTAGTTTTCTATGTAGATATTCTTAGGATCTTTGTGAGAACCATTTATATTTATTGTACTTATCTAAAGATTTATTTGTCGTCATAATTATGGTTCTATTTTTTTTTTTCTATGTAGATATTCTTAGCAGGTTACCAAGTGCTTTATTATTGTTTGGATGGATTTTTTTTTAACGAATTAAATAAATATTCTGAACCTAAGTTTGGATGTGATTATACCTAAATTGTTAATCTGCCAGTTTATTTGAATGAGCTCCTTGTAAAATTTCAAAGCACTCGGTAATCTACTACTCGACATGGGAGTAGTGAAATCATATTTTATCGGTAAGTTACAAAAAAAAACTCGATGCAATCGTTAGTATAATAGTAAAGCACCTGGTAATCTGCTTCTTCTGAAAACTAGATTTGAAAACAGTACCATGAATTTTTCATTGATAAGTTACTAATTAAACGAACGCCCCGTTTATAAAATTTTTGGATAATTGGTAATATACTACTCGGGGCGATAAAATCATTATTTCATTTATAAGTCGCAAACTACTTGATGGTAGTATACTACTGGAAACTATATTTAAGGATGGTAAAATTGTTTTTCTGTCGATAAATTACTCACTAAATGCTGGGGCCCCCTTGCAATATCGTTAAACACGTACTATCTAGTATCTACTTGTGGAAAGAGGTGGTAAAACCCTTGCTAACTCATTGACGAGCGCAGTTGTCACGTCTAAAAGGACTTATTAATCTACTATTGGATGCTATTGGCTGAGAAAAATGTATTATTATTCAAAAGGGTTCTTCGAGAGCATGTTTCATCTATTTGATTTTCTTCTTCAATTTCAAGTTAATTGTGATATTCCAAACCCTTCACGCCATAAAAGGTAGAATCAATTCAGTCATTGAGTGCAAAAACACAGAGCTAATGATAACATTTTCTTTGAGATGGAAAGTTTGAGGTAACTTGCTCATAATGTTCAAAGCTAAGTAGAAGGCGTAAAAATTAGACGCAGCACCTCCATCCCGCATGATGTTTTCCTTGGCATCTCGACAGATCTCAATCTTTTATGGCAACCTTGTTTCTGTAAGGTCAATGATCAAGATTTATTGAAACACCAAGAGGAACACCGCAGGGTAGATGGTCAATTCCCTAAAAGGGCATTAATCTTAGCACCCCATCTACGTCGTTGGCGCTCTTGCAGAAGCTGAGCTATTTTTATTGAGGTAGTGGTGGTTTTACTGCGAATTAGTGGCAGCGGTGGCAACTACAGCAGCAGAGGTTGCGGCGGCTAACTTTGAGATAGAAAATAATTATTATTTAACAGTATTTATATCAATTTGGGTTCTCATGTTCGTCTAACTAACAAGTTTAGAGGCATATTGCACATTAGATCAAAGTTCATAAACTGTTTGTATTGTCTACTTTTAATTCAACAATGGAAGGTAAAATAAGGGAATGCACATAATCTCTCAACAAAAATCAATTGCCTTATTTTTTAATGTAAATTATACATTGATGGTGAATGAAGTGCATGCATACTATGCCTTGTGTGGGTGTCTTTGATTTGGTGATGCAATTTGTGTTTAATTAATGTCATATTAGTGAATTCTTTATGATAATTTGAACTAGTGTTGCTCGTCTAGATTTATCAAAGGTCGAAAGGTAACTTTTTTTTTTTCTTTTCCATCAAATTTAAAATGTGATGTAAGTTTTGGAAGATTACCGAGATAAAAAAAAAAAAACATAGATCTTTTTTTGTGTAAAAATTTTTCTATTAAGACTAATGAAAATACTAGCAAATCTTTGATTTCCCATCTTTTTTTTTTTTTTTTGCTTTTGTTTAGACCTTACATAATCGACATTAATTGTAAATTAATTTGAACCTAATAAGATAAAATTATTGTATCAAAGAATTAGCACATTTTTCGGGAAGATACTTATTTTATTTCCTTTATGGTTAAAAGGTTGAGGACGGGAGCTAGCGCAGATACTTTATATGGGGATCTCTCGCAATTAGTAATGTATAATTCGAGTCATGAAATATCATTCATTAGGATTACAAAGTTTTGAGATTGACAAGCTCTAAATAAAAAAAAAAAAAAAAAAAAAAATTGAATACCCAATCTTCTTCATACCCAAATAAACAAATCATCATGTTCGTGTGTGGAATTATCGTGTGTGGTTGATGATTGAAACCGATCACTCACTTCCGTGGTTGCTAATCACCATGTCATTGCACGCGTGGCACACATAATCTATTAACATGGTGACACTTGTTGAATGATGTGGAAATTAAAAGAAGAGAAAATAATAACTTTGCAGGCTTGTCAAGCGATGCTCTCTCCTCATTAATTATGCGGCGCTCTCTCTCCACATTAAAACTAGCGTTGATGTTTTCTCCGTTCTCAAAAAGGGGGAAAAGAGGCAGCAAAGAATCTTGTGATAGAAAAATTTCATGAAAATTACTCCAAATGCCAAATGGCCACTGATCGGACTTCAACATGTAAACTACAACGATTAATCTTCGGATTCGACAGCAAAAAGTACTATTTTGCAAATACATCTCATGAACAATTTGTTGATCAGGTCATGTGCACCATCAACACCAGTCTCACATTCAAAGCGGAGGCAATTTTTTAATCCAAACTATGAACAAAAATCAAGCACAATATTGCCTCTTCAAGGTTTTCAGACACAAAACAGAGAAGAACGGGGATGGTTTTGTACTCCCTAGATGGCTAACGGCAATCGGCGAAGGTGAATGACGTTTCGATGGCAGCAAGGAAAAAGGAACAGGAATTTTCGCTTTTTTTTTTTTTTTTTTTTTTTTTGCTCAAGCATTTTTCTCTCTTGAGTATGCACAAAATCAAGGGCAACCAATTATTCCAAAAGTAAGGGCAACAAATTTCAAGCACTAGTCAAGAGCAGAGGGCATACAAATGGATGATGCTCAAACTAAACATCTCAATGGACGGAGGCAGCAATTGCATAGGAGGAAGAGGAATAGTGTTAGTACGGAGGACAGCGACGACATCAACAGGGAGTTCGACTTCGTCCTCTCTTTTGGGTCGTCTGGCTAGTGCCACGACTACACGGATGCCAACATTTCATTTATGTTTCTCTTGGACGACCCCTTCTTCAGAGGGAAGCTTGTGCCATAGAGCCCTCTGACCCCAGCGCCGCCAAGCCTCCATCGTTTGCTAGTAGTTGAAAGAGAGCATTTGGCGGTAGTCGTGCGGAGGTGGTCGTCGGATTCTGCAAGACAGAGGAGAGGAGAGATAGAGGAGTGGGGGGTCTGGATCGAAATTTGAAATAAAGGAGGAGAGAGAGAGAGATGTAGAGAGGAGAGAGAGCGTTGCGTAATTAAGGAAGAGAGAGCATCGCCTAGCAAGCTTGCAAAATCTTATTTTCTCCTTTTAATTTCCACATCACTCGACACTTGTCACCATTTTAATGGATCACGCGTGCCATGCGTGTAGATGATGTGGTGGTTAGCAACTGAATATTTTGAATTGAACTTATACTTGTATACCTTTTAGGCATCTATTGAAAAAAAAAAATAGAGAGAGAGAAAGATTTCATTTCAATAAATTGTGATGCAATAGTGTGGTCTGTCTTAGATTATATTAAGATTGCTATTTAGGATAAAATCGATTATAAATTAAATTCATTGTATGCGACAGAGTGTTATGTTGGATTTCATTAGGATTACTATTTAGGGTTAAGTTAATTGTAATTTAAAGTTATTGTACTTAAATCTAATTTTATTCTCACCGTATGTATGTATGTATGTGTAGTCGTCTTGTAATCTTCACTCGACAATGTATTAAATATTACATTCTAAATGGAATAGGGTGGGCCTTAGCCTTTCTTGTTCGACAGCATCTTTCCATGATCGAATACTCAAGCCGTCTATATCTATCGTCGTATTAAAGTCTCCAATCCATCACATTCGTCAATAATACGAATAATCCAACAATGTATATATACACAAACTGGTGCACGATCCTTTCTAGCTTTGGGCATCCAGATGAAGATGGATCTTGCGCTTCTCAAGTCCTACGGTCTCTTGATGGTGTGCGGGATCTTGGCGTCTCTTTCTATAGTCGTAACCATCTGTTTTTCTTGTGGCCGCCATGGCGGCAACAAATCTGGCTCTCCCCGCAAAAACAAATTGGGAGGTGGTACCGGCGGCGGCACTGCCGGCAAAGGCGTAACTGGTGGTTCGGCCATTCCTAATGCTCTTTTGCACAGCTCTATTGTTGGAGATGCGGTAGGCTGGGGAGACGGAGGTGGCGGTGAAGGTGACCATCATCTGGGCCACCATGGCCACCATCACGTGGATGGAGGTGGCAGTGGAGGTGACCATCATCAAGGCCATCACCACCACCATGACGGAGGCCATCATGGAGGCGGGTATAATGCTGGCAGCGAAGGCGGGTATCATGTCGGCGGCAGACATCACAGTCATGGCGGACACCACCACCACGGCGCCGGCGACTTTAGTGCGGACATGGTTTTATTGATGGCGGCGGACATCATCATGAGGCGGCGAATGATTTTGATGGGGGCGGCGGTTTTGATGGAGGCGGCGGTGGGTTTGATGGAGGCGGCGGTTTTGATGGAGGCGGATATTAAGGGATGGGAAGTTGACCGAAGGATAAGGATAGTTAAAACAGAATAAGATTTTCGACTAGCCTGATTTGTTTAGTTTTCTATGTAGATATCTTTATGATCTTTGTCATATCTATTTATATTTATTTTGCTTATCTAAAGATTTATTTCTAGTCATAATTCATGTCTTATATTTTTTTCAATGAGGCTAAATGAAATCCTTGTGGACTTTCTTTTCTCTTTCCCTTTCTTTCTTCAGTCTCTTTTCTTTGTACTTAATATAATTACTTGTGAAATTTAAAGTGGTAAATTTCAGGATAGATTGTCAAAAGGCAGAAGCAGGTCTTTTGTGCCCACTCAACCATGGTAGGTTTGTCCTTTTATAGTACCGAGCAACCATTCTCTACAAAGTAGAACAAAAATGAATTGAAGACTATGTTTCTGACTTACCATAATTTTTTTATGGTATTGGCAAGTATTGATGGGGAGTGATTGGTCTTAGGGTGAATAGATTTTAGAGTGGTGCCAACTTTATAGGGATCGGTTTCAATTTTTGGAACCTAAATCCTACGTGTTGGTCCTATCCAACTTTAGGATCTAGTAGGGAATTGGGCAATTCCTTTATTTTGTTTCATTTTTTTAACAATGGTTTTTTTTTTTTTTTAAAGATTAGAGACTATAGAGCAGGAGTGAGAAGTGAGAGGCTACAATTTCAGAAAATAAGAAAGCAATATAGTTTGGGATCTAAAACAAGTTCAAAACTGCTGGTTCCTAGGTGTATGGGATCAACACCCAAAGCTAGAAACCACTTGTATGAAACATATTCAAAGTTTTTAAAACCCGAATCAATTCACAAATAGACACTAGACTGGTGCTCACCTATAATATTGATCAAGCAATATCGACAATTCATTTAGTTGATTGCACCTCAACCTCTATCACCACCATCGACAATTCTCATTCTTAGGCTTGCAATTTTACAACAACAGAACTTAGGACCTCAGTGCTTGTACATGAGTTTCAAATGCAATATCAAGGTCTTTGGCATGAGGAGCGAGGACAATGGCCAACACTTTCTTTTCTTTTTTGAGTTTTTGCTTCTTACCAATCAAATTATTATCGACATGGCTTTAAGGACCGCGCCATATATATTTAAAATAATATTAAGAAAAACATACGAGATCCCTCCTGTCCACATCAATAAAATTGGGCCGAATGATGTATCGAAAGGACTTAATTATGCAATATCGAAAGTGTTTAAGATTTAATTACATGTAGCCAATGTTTAAAATCGTACACTTTTTAACTAGATTGTTATATGTCTTTTTCGATTAGTCTATTAGTTGACACTTATTTTTAATTTCTTTTTTCAAGGAAATAAAAACCCCATAATGAATTTTTAAGGAATTAGGAAGGAAACGTCATCATCCAGCGTCATCACAGCGACCGGTTCGAACCGGTTTCGATGTCATCCGGTTCGGCCCTCGAGCTTTCTTCAGGAGGAAACCCAATCGCGACGATCCGCTTCGCGAGCCGCCCTCCCATCGTCTTCCCCAGCTCCACCACCGATCCGGCGATCCCCCCGACCGCCGTCGCCGTCGCCGACGCGATCCGATCTCTCTCTCGCGCCTGCGAATTCCATCCGCTCTGTCGAGCCAATTCCGCCTCTTCGATTTCGCTCGCGCGAATTCGATCGATTTCCCCTTCTTCGCTTTGTCGGGACGGCGTTTCGAGCCTTCCGACTGACGCCGGACGGTGGTGCGGGACTTGCCGGTTGGTCATGGCTCTGGTCGACGTCGCCAAATGCTGCCTCGATTCCCTCAGCGGAGTAAGTTCGATCGATTTCGGTTCTCTGTTTCCTTCGGAAGACGCTTTGCGTGCGGTGTTTATATTCCAGAACCTCGATGGATGAGCTCTTCATTGTCGGTCGTCGCGCGGAATCGTGCTGTTCTTGCTCCTACGGGTCGTTTAGGGTCTTGTCGTTTGGCCATTTTCAGTTTTGAATTGCCAATGAATATTGGTTGTCTTGATTGTTGATTTCTCTGAGAAGAACTCGTGCCGGCCCTTGCATTTGCTCGTGTTGGTTGATTAGAGAAGCCGGTTGTGTTGCCGCGATTGATAAATGTGTTAACTTTTGTCGTCCTGTCACGGTGTTAACTAACCTCTTTGATTCTTCCTCTTGGCTTGGTCAGATTTCGGAGCACATTAAAGATGCTACTCTTTACATAGATGGTGGCTGCACTGAAAGCTTCCAGTATCTTGGGGCTTTCCCGTTGCTGCTCAGCCTCGGGGCACGCGCTGTTTGTAGCTTGGAGAACATGTCTCCCCTTGACAGGGTAAGAACATCTGGCCTGGGAGTCTTAGCAATTTTTCTCCTTTATCTTTCTGCATATGCTTTGCGAATAATAATTGCCCGAGAACGACTATGACAAGTATGATGGTGAGAGTCATTTTGCTTGGAGTACTAATAGCAATTTGAATGTTCATTATGCCATTTCCTACGACTGAAACTCAGACAGTGACAAGCTGTATGTTTGCAAATGGGAGAATGCCAAAAAAAAAGATTATTCAGTTGCTTGAACCAGCTGGGTGATTGATAAAGATTTCTCCATCTCGTCCTTTTGTTAATGCTCAAATAATAGTTTGATGATCTTGTCTGTACCTTTTCTTATGTAGGTTGCTGATTGGAACTCAAAATTACACCCAGGGAGGGACGTTACAATCATGACATCCCGTCTACTGAGTGATGCTCATCGGTATATCCTACGTTGCCTGAGCTCACATCAACTTGTTCGTCGTTGTACTGTATTTACATGTATCTCAGAGGTGCTTCTTCGGCACTACACTTATACTATTATGCAAGACAGTTGTTTATTTAGCTTATATGTTGACTTATGTTTAGGACGTTTAACTTTATAAAACCCATAACAACAGCAATATCTACATTCTTTGGTCACATAATGTTTGGCATGCAATTTTACGAACTCCCATCACGTGACCATGTTTAGTGCTTTGTCTTTTTGGTACATCACCTGTAAGGCACTTCTTTATTGCTATAATCTGCTAGTCATTTTACATCATCGTACCTTTTACACATTTCACTTCCACATGATATCAACAATGATTTGTTTTTCTTAATAGGCATCAAGGTTAATCTAGATGAGAATGTCAAGTAGACAATCTAGGAACCATGATGTTGCAATTCACAGCTATTGCCTGTTGCCTCTTACACGGTACTTTTGGCTCTAGTTTATTCTCCACGTTGTGTACTCATTTAGTGGCTTTTGCTTGCAGATAGCCCACTCAGCATATCCTGATTCACCTCTAGGACCAGATGCATTTCGTGAATATGAAACTTTGCTTATTCAGGATTTTGAAGAGCTTGTTAAGAAGGCAGAGACAAAAGCTAGGCAGTCAGAAGATGGAAACTCTCCAGAAGCTGTTGCATTTGAAGATGAAGGATGGTCACGTTTCACTTCTAGCGAAGAAGACGTGTCTAAGCAGGAGGCTTCTTCAACTGGAAGACATATGTGTGAAGATAATCTTGCTGGTCATAAAGATGATATAGGGTCTAGATTGGCTGTTTCTGTTCATCACTTCCCATGTATTTTATGTCCACTTTCACCCAGAGCCTTTGTCTTACCTTCTGAGGGATCTGTGGCTGAAGCATGCTTGCAACATGGACATGAATATTCCATAAGTCAAGGGTTGCCTCCCTTGAGCACGGGTGTCCCTTTGGATGGTGATGACATTCCTCCTGGAGCTATTCTTACAGCGCATTTTATTTACCATTTGGCCGCTAAGGTAGAGGCATTATAATTCTGCAACATCTATCTAATTGTCCATGTCAAAAGCAGAAACTGTTAGGAATTGACAAACCTCTTTTGTGGCACTCAAGTTAAGAAGATAACAGTATGTGTTCTGTCAATTGTTATAAACTGCAATTTTTACTTCAGTCAGGTAACTGGAAAAAAATATAGAATTGAACATTTGAGTTGGGATTTGAGTTTTTGTTTCTTGAATGTTGAGAGAGTTTGTCAGTACCTTAGTGGAAGCCAAATATCACCTTGCGTTCTCAAGAATGAAAGGCAGAGGTTCTTGCTTTTCTATTTTATCTACTTGAAAAAAAGGAATCTTGTTTCACTTGCTTATTCTTGCGTCAAAATCAATCTCTCTCATGTTTATATTTTTTTTGTTAAATTTTAATTTAATGATAAGAAGCACATCAGAATGAGATCTATGGCTCGATGCACAAGAAAAATAATTATATAGATTGCCTTCAGGATTGCTGGTCACAGTTGTCCACTTTTAAGTAGTCCCATTATGTATGAAAGCCATTCATTTAGTGAAAGATTAGCATGATGAATCTAGTGTGGTAAGTTAATATGACTGATTTCTTTGTTTGAGTTGCAGATGGACTTGAAAATGGAAATCTTTTCCCTTGGCGATCTGTCGAAGTCAGTTGGGAAAGTATTGACTGATATGTCAAGTCTTTATGATGTCGGCCGGCGTAAGAGATCTGCTGGACTACTGCTTGTTGACCGCACCCTCGATCTTCTTACTCCCTGTAGTCACGGTGATTCGCTTGTTGATCGAATATTTTCATCCTTGCCACGTAGAGAAAGATTGGTGCCTGCTGTAAACATGAAAGGTTTGCAGTCTCAACTCAAACAAGGCACTGGCAACCTACAACGTGCTCCTCTTGATGTTCAGATAAGACTAGCGGAGATCCTAAATGAAGATGGAAAAGTAGAGAACATTCCGCTTCTGAATAGGACCAGTGCTTTTCTAAGTGGGTGGAGTTCTGGTGGTTTGGCTTCTCAAATGAGTAGTTCAGTTATGCTAAATTCCGGCGATCACCATAAGGAGTCCATTGGTCTGTCGTTTGACCCACTTAATGGCTCATTGGTTTCCATTGAAACTTTCAACGGTACACCATTTTTAGAGGCATTACTGGACAGAAGAACTAAAGATGGCACTACATTAATAAAGAAATGGCTCCAAGAATCTCTACGTCGGGAAAATATCAGTGCTAATGTTAAAATTCGGCCTGGTTATGCTACAAAGTCAGAATTGCTTCCTATGATAAAGGCACTCAGCCAGAGTCAGTCATCATTAATTCGGAACAAGGGGCTGATCCAGTTAGCTGCAGCTACAATAGCTGCCCTTGATGAACAACATTCTGCTAGATGGGATGCATTCATAAGTGCAGAAAGAATGCTGAGTGTGAGTGCTGGGGACACCAGCCAGAGTCTGGCTGCTCAAATTGGAGATCTTATAAATAAGAGTGTTTTAGTGGGATCTCTTAGAGGAAAGAATGGGCAAACTGGGACATCCAGTGGGCTTCTTTCTTTTCGTGATGCTTTGCTCCTTACTGTAGTGGGTTACATATTGGCTGGTGAGAATTTTCCAACGTCTGGATCTAGTGGCCCATTTTCTTGGCAAGAGGAGCATTCATTGAAAGAAGCTCTTGTTGAGGCGATTATCGAAAACCCTAGCATTGCTGAACTAAAGTTTCTTGATGGTTTAAAGGAAGAACTTGATGCCAATAGGAAAGCGAGTCAGTCAGACCAAAGTAAAGAGATGTCTGCTAAGGAACCGTCAACAGATGATTTTGATGATGCTCAGTGGGATAGCTGGGGGGATGAAGATGTCGATAACAAAGACCATGCGTACAGCGACATGCAACTGAAGTTGGAACTGCATGATAGAGTTGATAACCTTTTCAAGTTCCTCCATAAGCTATCCAGCTCGAAAAGCAAAAAGAATATACTGGGAGAAGGAATGTCCACATTGGACAGTAGCTTTGATAGCGATTCCAACTTGAACAAAGGCTTACTATACAAGCTTTTGACAAGGTTACTGAACAAGTCTGACATACCTGGCTTGGAGTATCATTCCTCTACAGTTGGGCGGCTTTTCAAAACTGGGTTTGGGAGATTTGGCCTCGGACAGGTTAGCTCCATTTCCTTTCGTCGTCATTTTCCCTCCTGTATTTAATATGCTTACTCCAGTTTTCCAACCAATGCAGGCAAAGCCAAGCCTATCAGATCAAAACGTGATTATGGTATTTGTCATTGGGGGCATCAATGGTTTGGAGGTGCGTCTCCTTCCCCCTTTCTTGGCTTTCAGTACTTGCACTCGTCAGTCTGTAATGAAGTGTTGCAAAATGCTCTTTGATGAAGAAGTGTGCGCAATTTACCTCTTGATTCACCACAAAATGAGAGCAAAGTTACCACAAGAAGTGTTTTCCATAATCAAACCATAGACCCGATCATGGGGTTCACAGGCCATGGGCTTGAAGGGCATTTTTGTGCGGGTCGGCCTTGGGCAAGGCTATACTAGTTATAAAGCCTGGCCTGGAAATTTTGTAAATGGACATTTTTCTTATGTATGGGCCTAGGCAACAAATTAGGGTCGACCTAGGAGCCTGGCCCGAGCCTTCCCATTGCTCACCAACATTTAAGCCCTCCGTGCACACCCTGAGACACTGTAGAGATGTGCTAGGTTGTATTGCGATGTAGAATAACAACAAAGAAATGACTACCACTTTATCTCTCTCTCTCTCGCAGGTCCGAGAAGTCCAGGAGGCTGCATCTGAAAGTGGCAGGCCTGATATGCAATTGATCCTAGGTGGAACAACTCTTCTAACACCCGATGACATGGTCGATCAACTATTGGGACCGTCAAGTTACTCATGATTCTCGCATCAATTTTCAATAGGCTAATTCATTTAGGTGAGTAATATGTGAATCCATTCTGCTGCCCTGTTCAATTAACGGGCCTTTCGAACCATATGAGGTTGAATTTCCTGAGAGAGATATTTAAAAGGCGCTTGGACAGTGAAGATTTTTTAGGAGATTTGGTAGTTCATACCATGTTGATCTAGATGTGAATTTACAATTTTCGTGTCTCACATATGTGAACCGAGATTGTGTTCTCTCTTTCTCTCTCTCTCTCTCTCTCTCTCTCTCTCTCGTGAAATTGTTGGAGAACAGTTTCATGACCTGAGTGAAATTGGCATGGGGAGCAGCTCGTCCGGATATAATCAATCCGAGTTTAGTCATGGTATGCTGCTACTCAAGTTCTGATCGGTTTAACGCTCAATTTCGTTTGTAGCTCTGGTTCTGTAGCTCCTTGAGTTTTGGTTTATTGTGCTATTGAGTAATCAATGTTCTTTTTGGACGGAGTTTGTGTTCCGCAGGTTGACCAAATCATGGTCGTATGATGTGTGGAACACCGGAAGGAGTACCCTCCGCGCAATGAATTTGCATTTCCAATTTCGCACCTGTTTTTTAAGTTATTAACTGAAATTTTACTTTCCAATTTTCACTTACGAATGGAGGTCCGAAACACTGGTAAAGTGATTAAATAAATTAAAGTTTTATAATTTTGAATACCTTACTTTTTTTCTCCATACGCAATCAATTCTTTGAAATTGATAACATTCTAGGCATGTTTAAAGAACTTTAAAATATATATATTTACTCGACAACGACTCAAAAATCCAGACCCGGAAAGGAGAAGGGTGGGCGTGGGACTTTGGAAAAGGCGGGCCAGTCGGGTGTCTTCTTAAGTTCAAGCAACGATGTAGAAGAAGAACGAAATGAAGTGAGGCCTAGAACGGGCAAAATGGTCGAGTCGATCGGGTTTGGGAAGAACGCAAAATAAAAGCTGGATTTGGCCGAAAAAGTACAAAGTGCTAGCCTGCTAGGTTAGCTAAGGGGGTAAACAATCCAAGCATAAATTGCTTTTTATTTTTGAAATACCAAGTTTTGAAAACAATATGAAGACTCAATGGATTATAATGGAAATTTGACAGAAATTGCACAAAGTACCGAGAGAGGCCGGTGGCCTCTGCTGGTTCCTTTCGATCGGTCAATAGGGTAATAGCAATTGCACTTTATTTTTTTATTATTAATTTTCTTTTTTTATATATACATTTGTGCGATGTATATAGGAAATTGAATACTATTCGATATTACCTTAAATCTTTTTATCAACAGGGCTAAGTGCCATTAATAAAGACCGCACTCATTAACAAAAGTTATTATCTATTAATTCAATTTTCATTTGAAAGGAAAATAATGATAATAATAATAATTAGGGACTAAATTTTCTTTGGCCAACACAAAAAGAAATTTAAAAAAAAAAAAAAAAAGAATAGAAAAACACTAGAAATGGAGAAATCATCTTCTCCGACGAAAACAAAAACCCCTGTCCGATTTCTGCTAAAACCCTTGGTTTCTCGTCTGCAACTGACTCCCGAGTGAAGCGCATGTCCGCCGTCGCGACGTAGCCCATGGCCTCGCTGAAGCTCCTCCTATCCCAAGCTCGCCGCCATTGCCTCTCCACCCCGGCCTCCTCCTCCCCTCTCCACCGCCTCCCCAAGTACTTCTCCTCCTCCTCCTCCTCCTCCTCCTCGTCCCCGTCCCCGTCCCCGTCGTCGGAATCGCAACCCCCTCCGAACGACGGCGGCGGCGGCGGCGGCGGCGGCGCTGATCCCGAACCGCCGAGGCAGCGACGGCCGCCCCAGCCCGTCCCCATACAACCCGTCTCCTACGCCGCCAAGCCCAAGGAAGCCCCGCCCCCTTCTCCCGAGACTCCAGCTCAACACGATGCTCAGCCGCCGCCCCCGCCGCCCCCGCTCCCCCCGGGCGAGGCGCCGATCCGGGAGCCTCGGGCGCGTTGGACTCGAGAGGACGTCCGTTACATGAAGGACGCGCCCTCGATATCCCCCGTTTCGTACGGGATGCGCGTGGCGCCGCTTCCGGAGGATAGGGCATCGGCGGACGCGGCGGTAGAGGGGGCGGAGGGGGAGAAGAGGAGAGAGGGGACGGAGTTCGAGAGGAGGCGGGGTGAGGCAGGGAATCAAGCGGCCATGATGAGGAGGAGGAGGTTGTCGCGGGTTTTGGAGGAGGAGGAGGAGCAGGCGATGGTGCCGTTCCCGATGATAATTAAGGCTGAGAAGAAGGAGAGCAAGGCTGTTTATGATTTGGCCGAGGCGATCCAGCTTGTCAAGGTTAGTTTTGATTGATGCTGTTCTTGATAAATCGGGAATGTCCTCTGTTGGAGTCAAAGAAAGTTTCCTTTGTAGAGGCCCTATGCAAGTGCAGTAGTTGTAGAAATCTCCTCCATTTGATAGGAATGGATATGTCACTTTGGGCATGTTTTGGAAATATAGAGCTGCTTAAGAGGTTTGACTTGCAACTACACATGTTTCATATCAAATTGACATAGGAAGGGTTAACGTTTGTCAGTGTTGGAATCCTTATTGCCTGTTTCTACTCATCCTGTACTGCACTTTGAGAGGAAATGTAAGTTTTGTGGGGAGATGATCCCTCTATTTAGTTTAAGACTTCTAATGCTAAGTTCTCCGTTTATTTGCCCTTTTGCCACCATTGCCCTGGTTTCTTCGTTTCTCATTCAATACCCTCCTGTTAGTGCATTGGTGCACATCCTTTACATTATGGAGCTTCTTAATTATCAATAAAAAACTTTACTTGGAGAGGTTTCGCCGAATCTTCGAAAGTTTGAACTTAGGGGGTGGTCTCTTGAAAAACTAGCATATCAAGGCATATATACGAAGGGGGTAATGGTAATGGTTATACAGAACTGGTTTAATACCAGGTTATGATGGTTCATTTACTTATATGAATCAGTGTTCATATTTTGTTCCGCATCAGTACCTTCTGCTAGGCCGGAAATTGATCTTCCTATTTCAATGGGAACTTGATGAGTCGATCCGTTATTTATAGGAAATGTGGGACAGATCTTTGACATTTGTCCTTTATGGCCAAGCTGACAGTAATATTATCTTTTGCATGGTGGCTTGTTCCTAATGCATATTTGCCAAAGTTCCAGTTTGATATGACAGAGGTCCTTAGAGTTTTTCTATTCTGAGAGTTAAAATGTTATTTGTCTTGTGACTTGTTTTTAAGTAAAATTAACTGTTAATTGTGAGTGTTTGCACTTTTTCAGGCTAATGCACGGGCAAAATTTGATGAAACCATTGAAGCCCATGTAACATTGGGCATTGAGAAAAAGCGAAGTGACTTGGTAATTCACAGCCCGCTCTGATCGTGTGCTGTCTTTATCTCATTCTTTCTATGTCATCATACGTATTAGTGTAGATGGGCTGACAATGTCCTCTACTTTTAAGTTATCTGGTTATAGGTGAGAACATCTTTGCGGATATGATGCTGTACCTTTGGCATTTCATTTTACTGAGTGGCATTGTCGCATACTAGTGCACATACTGAAAGATTGCATCTGTTGGTTGGGTCAACTGCCAATATCCTTTTGTACAAATAGAATAATCAATCATCTAGATCGTAATTAGGGTACTGGTTTTATAAGTCTGTACTATGTATATGCCTCTACATGTTAGACTTGTCTGAGGAAACTTTTGGTCTGTTCTGGCCTTTATCTGATCCTTGTTGTACAGCAGCAAAATATTCATGTCACATCACCTTTGTTGCATAGCTTGATAGTTTTGTCCACAAAAATTTTATTTAGTTTCTGATTATCCGAAACTGTGGTACAGATAGTTCGTGGTAGCTTGGTTTTACCTCATGGCAGTGGGATGAAGGTACTAGCTACTTCCATTCTTCATTAGGATTCAGTCTTATCAGCTTTACATAGTTTGTTCATCTGATGGTTATGATCCTATTCAGGTTTCCAAGATAGCTTTCCTGGGTGAGGGGGCAGATGCTGATGAAGCTAGAGCAGCTGGTGCAGATATAGTCGGTGGTCTTGAACTTGTTGAGAAGATTGCTAATAGTAATGGACTAATCTTGTTATCCTGGTTGCTGGTTAATTGTCGGCATATTTACTCAGCAAACTATAAAAATTATTGCTGCTCATGTTGTGACACCACAGTTATGCATAATACTCTCAAACTTTGAGATAGATGGTCAGAAGTTGAATAGATGGTATTTTCAGTGTAAAGCTTACATTTTTCTCTTAGTGGTCTATATTACTCCTGTGTATGTTTACATTTTAAGAAGAACCCCGTGATCCTTCTTCACTGTACATCAAATGTTCCGCCTAACAATAGAGTGCTTTTTTGTCATTCTATGCCTCTATTCCTAAATTTCTAGTGGACATTAGTTTTGCTTTTATTATGTTTAATGTGTTTTCCTTTGGTTTATCATAGGCGGCGGCAAGTTTAATGTACAAAAGTGTTTCACAACTCCGGGATTTATGCCCCAAGTCCTAAAGGTTATCTAATTTAACTCTGCAGTGAAATTGTGGTTTTTACATTATTGCTCTAACTGGAGGTGTGAATTGGGCTCTTGCAGATAGCGAAGATTCTAAAACCTCTGGGTTTGCTGCCAAATGCCAAAGTGAGTGTTCTTGAACTTCAATTTTATTGACAGGTCTCTGAAGTGAGTTATCCTGATTATTAATTTTTTATATGTGTAATAGCAAGGTACATTGGTTAGTGATGTTGCCCGAGCTGTGAGAGAGGCAAAGCAGAGTAACGTTGATTTTAAAATGGACAAAACATCAATTGTGCATGTCGGACTTGGGAAGGTATCCACCATCATGTTCCTTTAGCATGACATAGACCCTTTGTTTTATTGATTTGACTATCATCTTGTGATTGCTATATTTCCTGTAGATGAGCTTGTCAGAGAATGATTTACGTGAGAATATAGGCGCTTTTGTGAATGCGCTTTTGCGTGCGAAACCTGCAGGGCTGAAGAAAAGTAAGTGATCTTTATTGAAGATTGACATACTGTTGTTTGTTGCCTCTGTGAAATGTCCAATGTACATCCAATATAAAGTTAATCTCAGATATGAAATCGGGTGTTTTATTAATTATTTAAAGTGTAGCTCTGAGACTCGAAATACAGTAGAGATTTGAAATATTTCGCTCTCATCCCTGCCTTATGTTTCCTTTCTCCTGTCTAAAAAATTTGTCATGATTTAAAATTTTCTATCATGCATATGCATCTGAATTTACCTAAGTTTATTGAAAAAGAAAGAATAAATGAGCATTGCATATCCAATCACTTTGAAGGGCAAAGAATTCACTGGGAGTTGACGTTTTTTTTATATTGTGATTCCCAGAACTGATGTGGAGAAAGTTTTTAGTTGCTCCAAGAGCACCAAATGGCCATCCACCCACAAAATCATGGAGGAGAGTGTTGTTGAAAGATTGAAGAAACATTTATATATATATATAAAAGCATGCGCCGGTAGTGACTGGGTGGATGGCCACTTGATGCTCTTGAAGCACCTAAGAAGTCTCTCTTGTAGGGGGGATGGTCTTTGGGGAGATAGAGTGCATCATTCAGTAGTTGACAGTATGTCTTTTTTTTTTTTTTTTCATAAATATGTTGGAAGATCAGAGAGAGAAGAATACTTTTTCAAATTTTTTTCACTTTAATGTGAAGCCATATTGAAAATGCCTAGGAAATGACACAAGTGCATGTGCAATGTGATGCAATTGTTTCAATAGAATGTGATTCATGTAATTTTTGAAGCTACAGAACTACAAAGTAATGTGTTTTGTCCTTAAATTTTTCTTCTTTGGATGGTTTGATTTGTGATAGGATACCAAGAAAAAGGTCAGTGCTTTACTTTAATTTCAATCGATTGCATGTGAATTCTTTCACCTATTACAGGGCATAGACTTTAAAAGTTGTGCATATAGTTCACTAAAAGACAATCTTCGGATTATTCTGTTAACTTGAAAATGAGCCACTGAGACTGGTCTGGAGTTCTTTCGGAAGAATAGCTGGAGAGCTGCCTGTTTGAATGCCATTAATGTTGAGTTTAGATGGTTTCATTTTACTCGTTTCCTCAACTTACATTATGACTTTTGTGTTTTTCCACTAAATCTAAAAGCATATCTTGAGTGATCTTGCTTCTTCTGTTGGTACACTGAAGTCCTGATTCCCTGGATGTGGGAGCAGCAAGCTTGCTCCTGTGATTAGAGGACCACCTCTATGTTTCTCACATTGTGGCTATCTTAGATATAGAAATTAGCTCAACATGTCTGTCTCCTTGTGTTAATAAAAATTTTTGCTGCAATTATACTCTGTCCACCCATTGTCTTATCTATTAAGATCTCTGATGTATCATTTTAAATTATTTTTGCAGCTTCCAAATATGCAGGTTATGTGAACTCTTTCCATATATGCAGCACGGTATGTTTGTAAGCAATTCTCTAGGTTGATTTTAGCATCTCTGTCAGGTTTCATTCATCGTGCGACTGAATGTTTTTAGATCACTTGATGGCATTTTTTTATGCCTATAGCTAATGGATCTTCCATATATGCTACTAAAAGCCTGCTCTTTTTGCTAATCTACCTGAGTAAAAGTTTGTCCATTGACTACATATTGGTTGAGTGGTTCTAGGGTAGATAGCTTTTTAGAGATCTGCCAGCTATCCCAAGTACAAAATCCAATATTCCGTAGGTCTCCTGTTATGGTGTGCTTAAACTAATATAAACAAATTCTCTGATAGAAATTGTGTGAAACTCTGTATAACTGGAGGATGCATTATTATTCACAAATTATATTCAGTAGTCCATCAATGACCAAAATCTCTCTCTTGCCTAGGTCTGTCTTGTTTTGTTTACTAATTGTTTGAAGAAGCATTGAAACCTTTCCACTTCCTCCTCCTCCGAAGATGATATTATGATAAAAGATCTCACAATCTGTGCTTTTTCCCTTTCATTTGTTGTCTAAAATGGCAGTTCTTTACTGTTGTCCTATCTGAGGTGATTAGCTATATGACAGTTTCAAAGGGAGAATTATACGTTTAATTATCCATAAACGATATTAACTCTGGTTGATTTTGAAAGATTTGTCGTCTACCGGGATGGTTGACATTAATGGTTTTAATCTTTTCGCTGGTTAACTTTGTTGTCATGCACAGCTTAAATTGCTAAGGTGCATCTATAACCACTGATGTTCTAAGCCAGATTAATATGGTATTTCTCTGTTCACATGCAGATGGGACCTGGATTCTCTGTTTCAATACAGTCGCTATCAAAAGCTGCAGATCACTATACCAAAGTTAGTCTGAGCTAATGTTGGCCATTGCGAACTCCTCAAATCACATTTTCTTATGATGAAGTGCTGGGGCTACACAAGATTCATTGAGCTTAGGTTATTTCAGTTGCGCTTCCTCTCTCTGTTATTTCCTGAGAGATGGTTATAAAGGCATTTCCCTCCAGCAAAAATTTTCACAGCACTATGATAGAACGGTTACATGAGATGGGTATCTTGTTCTTGTAGACATGTTGCTCTTGCAGTTTATCTATTGGATTTAGCGATAAGCATTTGGCATTGGAGATTGATCAATTAACCGGACGATGCTCTTTGATTGAGAAGTACAAAATAATAACCCCTCCAGCTGAGGCAGATGCATGTGAGCAGAAGTTTGTACGGGCAACATGTAGAGTGTTCTTTACTTTCCTCTTCTTTTTCTTTTTTAATCATTTTGTGCCTCTTGTGAGTTCCCGAGTGGATTTGCAGTATACTGCAGCCTTGATCTCTTGTATTGATTCTTCTGCTCATGCAAACGTTATGTGTTGATCTCCTTTTTTCAGCATCCTTGTGAAAGGACCAAATTGGGGAGTGCCTCCAAGTTCGAGTCACAAAATAAAGTTCTTTTGTTTTTTTTGTTTTTTTTTTTTGGGCCAAAGTGGCACAAAATAGAGCATGTAGCTTTCAATGCATGGAGTTTTTGCCTCATGTATAATCAATGCCTTGATAATCGAAACATTTCTCATTAAATTCGCCTGACATGTGAGTTGAAGGTATTACGATTCCATTTCGTTCCTTTACTGTTGAGCTGTGCGTGATTTGTAATTATGATCCAAGCTATGTCAAATCCTGGAGTGCTTTTTGAGTATCGGAAGCCACTGGCCTCGGCGTTTTGGGGGGTCAATCAATCTCATGTGCCGTAACGTTGGCGACATTTGCTTTTGTCTTGCACCCTGTGAAAAATACTGGAATGTGCGAGGGGTTTGTACGCCAGGAAGCATAGCTGAATTGGTCAGTTAACACGGATTTTCGTCGGCAGCTTGATCTTTGAACCCCAAATCGAGTAAAGATTGGATTCTGCATTCGCGAGCATTGGTTCACCGAGTTGCAAACTGCTGATTTAGCAAAAGTAAAGAGAAAAGAATGTCGGTTCTTCCGTTTGAGAAGCATTAGTCGATGGATAATCATTAGTTATCATGAGATCACACGTCTCCCGCCAGTGGTTTCTCTTGAATCTTCTGGTGTAATGCAAAAGAGGCTTTTCCGTACCAGATCAAAGAGGCTTTTGATGCGCAAAAAGTCCGATTTAAGATATAGAAAGGCAGACGAGCCCTTCTTTTTGGCACTTCATCCTTTTCTTCTGCTCTCTTTTCTTGGCAGGGCCATCGCATTTACTTTTATTTTCCCAACGAATCCAAAGTGAATTTTTTTTCACGTGTTTCCCCTTATGACGTCCGTGCAAATCCAGTCTCGAAGATCGTTGACAACGTTCTCTCTCTCGATTAAGTTCTCTTTTCCCCACCACTTTGCTGAGCCTCTGCGCAACAGTGAGGTACGGAGAAAAGTTCATTTTTCAAAATTGAAAAGCTATCATCATTTTCCTTTAAATCGTTCTTTTCTTTTCTTTTGAGCAAACTTTAAATCGTTCTTCTCACTAATTGGTCGAAATTCTCTGGAGATGGATATGTAATGGGAGAATCAATCATGTGGCGAGTCAGAATCAATCATGTGGCGAGTCAAATGAACAATTATAGTTGATTCGGACCGTGAAGATATGACAGCAAAAAAAAAGAAAAAAAGAAGAAGAGTTTTTCTGTTTAACAGCTAAAGAAAAAAGGGAAGAGAAAATCCAGCACTCAGACCAAACACACTATTCACGACCAGCTTTTCAGACATACGACTTTGTTTTTATAATCTCCGCGCCACAAAACAAGACAAAACACGATGGCAAAGTCTCAGGAAGACACAGACACACACACTCTCTCTCTCGTTTCCCTCACTTCACATTCAGCAAAACCAGTATTAACTCTCTCTCTCTCTCTCTCTCTCTCTAACGTCTCTACTTGCTTCTTCTTCGACCCTCGTTCTGTAGCGGGGCTAGGGTTCTTCCTCTCTCCCTAGATCCTCACGAGGGTGATGGAAGGCTCTGCAGATGCCCAGTACGAGAGGAAGGAGCGAGCGGCTCTGGTCATCATCGTCGTGCTCGCTTCCCTGGCCCTGGCCTCCTTGCTCGTGGCCTTCAGCTACTACTGCTACATCCGCAACAAGGTCTCCAAGCGCTTGAAGAAGGCCCGAGGTGAGCCGCATTTCGTCGCCCGGGGCTTTTCTTGCTTGCTTGCGGCTGCGTTTTATTATTACTTTTTTTTCTCGTTTTCTCTTTTCGTTGCCTGTTTGGTTTTAGAGCGTGCACAAGAAGTGAAATGCGGGTGATTTCCTGCTCTGTAGCGTCCTGGGTGGTGAAAATGTGGCTCCATTTGAGTGTCGGCGAAGAGATTTCGCGTGAGAGTAGTGGGTTTCTCTGCTTTTCGGAGTTTTGATGAGGGATTTCCTTTACTTCATTTCAAGCTTCTATTTCGGTGGTGTGTCTCAAATTCTCCGGTCTTTGCTTCAAATGAAGCTCTTCGAGATCGTAGGAACTCGCACGGAGTTACCATTTTATTTTCTTTTTTGGCTAGAAATATCAAAAAATCATGCCCTCCTAACTTTTTGTTTTGCTTGTGATGAAACTGTTGAAAATCTATTTTATTTTTTTGGTTAATGTCAATGGTTCTCTGTTTCTTCTTAGCACTAAGTTAAATGTAAGTTAATGTTGTCTTGGTTGCCTGCTACAAGGGTTTAATGATGCGGAGAAAAGTGGTCATGGGGATCTGCAAGTAGCTTCCGAGAACGGACTTCAGGTGTTCACATTCAAGCAGCTACATTCAGCTACTGGTGGTTTTAGCAAGTCCAATGTGGTCGGGCATGGTAGCTTCGGATTGGTCTATCGAGGAGTGCTCAGCGATGGCCGGAAAGTCGCCATTAAGTTCATGGACCAGGCAGGGAAGCAGGGAGAAGAGGAATTTAAAGTGGAGGTTTGGTGGAAAGAGACGTTTGCTGAATTTAAGTCATATTCTATTGCGGAGCATTATTTCAGATCTATTAGTTGATCAATGTTAATCTTTTGGGCAGGTGGAGTTGCTGAGCAGGTTGCATTCTCCTTATTTGCTTGCTTTGCTTGGATATTGTTCAGATCATACCCATAAGTTGCTGGTGTATGAATTTATGGCAAATGGTGGTCTGCAGGAACATCTATACCCTTTGAGCAGTGAGTACCAGTTTTTATTTTCATTCCAATGCTTGAAATATATGGACTCTAGTCTTTACTCCAGAGATATAGGATCTCAGAATTGAACATTGGGACTTGACAGACCATTCTTGCAAGTCCATGCATTTCTTTAAGAACTTAATTTGACAGTAAATTTCTGTCTGTCCTTCCTATAAATTTATTAATTTTTAGTTTTACATCGTGTCAATGTACTCTTCAATAGGGTTAAAGCTCTCATTTTTATCTAATAATAACGGTGGAGTAGCTCGTACCAGTTTCTCTTCATTCCTATTAATGTGTCATGTGTTTTGCTTCTTTGCCTTTAAACCAACCTGTTGTGTTGTACATGGTAATTTGCCCCAACACAGTTCCAAGTTAAGTTTGAGCAGCAATGTCCTGCCCTTTTTTAGCTGATAAAAGCCTGCTTCATCTGTGAATGTTTTACCATGTAAAAAAAGATGTCTTTTCATTAAACTTGGCAGTTTCTCTGTTTTCCCTATACCACACATAATCCTCACTCATTCACGAGTTGTTCCAATACAGATTGTGTTGAAGGGGTTGTTAGATTTAGTGTCCAAGTTCTTTGCAGGTTCTAGTGCTCGCTACTCAAAGTTAGACTGGGAAACCCGGCTAAGAATTGCTCTAGAAGCTGCTAAAGGTCTGGAGTATCTCCACGAGCACATTAATCCTCCAGTGATTCACAGAGATTTCAAGAGCAGCAACATTCTCTTGGACAAAAATTTCCATGCCAAAGTTTCTGATTTTGGATTGGCCAAGCTTGGATCTGAGAAAGCTGGAGGCCATGTTTCTACCCGAGTTTTGGGAACACAGGGATATGTAGCCCCTGAGTATGAACTACTTATCATTCTTCTCATTTTGGTGGGGTTTTATTTTCTCAGTAACCTCATAGTGATCAAAGTCGTTTCAATGCTGATATTATTGATATGCAGGTATGCATTGACGGGTCATCTGACTACAAAATCAGATGTGTACAGTTATGGTGTTGTTCTCTTAGAGTTGCTCACTGGAAGAGTTCCTGTCGATATGAAGAGACCTTCTGGAGAAGGGGTTCTTGTGTCGTGGGTGCGATTCTTTTTTCATCTTCTCGTCTCTTGATATGTACTTAAATTTTTCCAAGTATTGTTTCCCATTCCATTACAGAACCTGCACTCTTTCCTTTCGACAGTCAATATCTCTGAAAATCTATCGTTGTACTCGGTCCACATTTTGATGGGTTTTTACTGTTGCCCGACAGGCTTTGCCTCAGCTAACGGATAGGGAAAAGGTCGTACAGATAATGGATCCCGCATTAGAGGGTCAGTATTCGCTGAAAGAGGTTATTCAGGTGGCGGCAATTGCTGCAATGTGTGTGCAGCCAGAATCAGACTACCGGCCACTTATGGCGGATGTTGTGCAGTCGCTGGTGCCACTGGTGAAGAATCACCGCTCAACTGCTAAGGGAGGCAACTCCTCTAGTCACCACTCCCCAAAGACACCAATAAGATCGGAGTCTGGAAAATCGAGCATGTGAAACTAGCTGGAACCGGGTGTAAGTATTTTAGGGCAACTTCCTCGGTCGAGCAGGTGCTCCGGTCTTGTCGGTTGGCGAGTATCGGCAAAGCTTTGTCAGGAACTTATTGAAGCCCTCTTGAGAATGTGGCCTGATACACTTGGCGGGCTTTCTGGGTAGTGCATTTGTCCATATGCTAGCACCTTGCGGAGATAACCATATGGGGATCTCCTCTACTGTAACACAAGCTTGTGTAGGCTTGATATATAACTATTATCCAGCTCCAGTCCTATAAACTTCTTGTAAAACTCTATATAAGCAGCAACTAATATCAACCAACCTTGAGGATATGGTGTAATAAGTCATGGTACTTTGCTTGGGAATTCTACTGGAAAATTTTGATCACTCATCGTATCGAAGCATTTGGAATCCGAGTTGCGCGGTCCTGTATCTCCATGTAGACACTCTGAAGAAAATCTTTCCGCTGGGCTTTGGTTGAAAAGCAAAACGAAACCTCAATGCCTGAAGTAAACCATGTACCAGGAAGAGTGTTCTCCACCATTGTATGAGGAGCGCTGCATGTAAACATATATGACCAGACCACTTTGTATTCAAACGTACGGATCATGCTGTTCTTTCAAGTACTTTATTTTTTTTTTTCTCTTTGAAGTAATCGTGATAGCACCTGAGGCTGGCACTTCTTGGTGGTTCGCATTCTCCGTTCTTAATGGTGTCGTGTCAAATATGGGTTTAATCACAGCATGGCACCGTTTTGTCAATTGTGTCATGTCTCTAAATATTAATTATGTGGTTCACAAGTCATGGTATTTCTAGCATCAACGTATTCAAATGTATCTAAATTCGTCACGTTGTTATTGGTAATGTGTCAACCTTTTTAATTGAACGTGCCTAAACGTATATGATAGTATCGGTCCTTGTAATATGTTAAGATATTTATCAATATGTGGCTAGGCACCTTATAATTGCATTAAATAGACCAAATCTGCGAAATGACATTGTTCGTTCTTCGCATATAAAACAGATCGACCTTCTCATGACAATTTTCCGGTCCCAGCCCTTTTATTTAACGAAAAAGTCCTATGATTGCTGGCTTATTGTATAGCAAATTAAGATGCATGCGACCATTTCCAGCGGAGCGTGCCAACTTTTCAAGAATCGGACGGGCATTAATGACGAGGGGCCATCTCTGAGCTATTCAAAGCTTTATACATAAGCAGCTGGGACTCTTCCAAAATTTAGTTGGTACGGGTACTAGTAACATGTTCTTCGAAAGGTAGGGTCGAACTCCGATTCAAAATCTGAAGTTTGAGAGATTGATGTTGAAGTCGGGAATCGGATGGCCTCGGGGTCTTGATTCGGGGTTTGCTCTCGCCATTTTGGGCACAGATGGGACTCATTGTAGCTTTCTTAAATAATTCTTGGGTATGAGCGTGGAGATCGGTCATCGGAAAGCCCATCAAACACCTTACAAGCCCCACAAACCAGTTAAGTCCAATTTGGACAGTAGCCCTGGTACAAAATAGTTCGCACTCAATTAGTGAGAACTAGGAATTAGAAATTTATTATACAATCTAAACACTCGTTTACACACGTTCAATTATTCACAAGATTAAGAGCAAATCGAGCGAGTTAGTCTCAAATAATTTGTCCTTGATCGGTGAGCTAATCTTCAATAATTCCACACTAATTTTCAAGTCCGGTGGAGAAGACAAAAACAAGTTGAACTCAACGAGACATCTCTGAATATTATTTTCTGGATAATAGCAGAGATATCTACTTAAACAATTTGAAGATATCGACGCACCAAGGTGTTCACCGCTAAAATGGGACCACTATTAGTCCCCAAATTTCATATATAGAAAAGGAAACTATATATATTTATTTATATAAATAGAGGAAAAAAGTAATGAATAGTCTTCCCCGGAATCTCTGACCAAACTCTTGTAGACTTTTATTCTGGTCAAACAGACATACACACTGTTCACTGGTCATCCGCTCTTCCACATTCGTATGACTTTCCAAACCCATCTTCTTGCAAATTCCAAGAAATATCGACCAAACCAAACGAAACCTCGAAACTGAAATGACAAAAGGAAAAGAAAAAAAATCATTTTATCTGCATGAATTTTTTCTCGAGACGAGTCGACGGTGGAGTTGGCAGAACAGTCGGATTGCTAAGAGAACCTCTAGGGCTTTTCTCTAATGTTCTTTTTCAACGTTCGATGATGTTAGACCAAATCCAGAGTGAACTCCAGCTTGACGGAACCAAAGTCGACTCTCCACTTAATACATGCTTTGAAAATGAAACACCGACACCGAAAGAGTCCACCATCACGATATGGAATCACATTATTGAGGGAGACAACACCGTTATTTGGATAGAAGTTGTTTGTCGATTTTCCGGGTTTTTTATTCCAGGATTTTATCGTATACCGTTTGACGACTTTGATCAGATGGGATTTTGTGTTGAAAAAGCGTCCCCACGATACCTGTTAAGGAGCCGTTTGAAGAAAGTTTGGCCAGGCTTTCCGGGCGGTGCATTTGTCCATATGCTAGCACCTTGCGGAGATGACCATATGGGGATCTCCTCTCCTCTACTGTAACACGAGCTTGTCTAGGCTTGATATCTAACTATTATCTAGCTCTAGTCCTGGGAACTTCTTGCGAAACTCTATCGAAGCAGCAACTAATATCAACCAACCTTGAGGATATTGGTTCAATAATTCCTGGTCTGTCAAATTTCATGGTTATTTTGCTTGGTAAATCTGCTGGAAAAACTTGATCACTCGTAGTATCGAAGCATTTGGAATCCGAGTTGCGTGGTCGTGTATCTAATGTAAACACTTCGAACAAAATCTTTCCGCTGGGGTTTGGTTGAAATGCAAATCCAAATTTCAATTCCTGAAGTAAATCATGTACGATGATGAGTGTTCTCCACCATTGTATGAGGATTGGCGTGGATGTGAACGTGTAGGACAAGACCACTATGTGTCCAAACGTATAGATCATGTTGTTCTTGAAGTGTTTTAATTTCTTTTGAAGTAATCGTGATTGCACTTGAGGCCGGTCCTTCATGGCGGCTCGTCTTCTCGTGTCCTAATGGTGTCATGTCAAATTTGGGTTTAACCAGAACATGACACCTTTTTGTTAGTAGTGTCATATCTCTAAATGTCAATTATAAGTCACAATATTTGTGATATAAACATATTCGAACGTATCTAAAAATGTCGTGCTGTCACCGGCAACATGCTAATCTATTTAATCGAACGTGCCTAAACGTATTTGATAGTGTCGATCCATGTGATATGTTAACATATTTCTCTATAAGTGGCACATAATTATATCGAAAAGACCAAATTTGTGAAATGACATGTCCATTCTTTGTGTATATTTTCGGATCGACCTTCTCATGACACAAATATGCTTAGGCTCTACAAAAACACGCTTAACTACGTCTCATGTAAAAAGGATCATGTCGAGAATTGCTGGTACTAGCCCTTTTACTTAATGAAAAAGCCATACGGTTGCTAGCTTACTGTATAGCAAATGATGGCTGCATACGATTATTTCCGGCGGAACATGCCAACTTTTCAAAGTCTCCTGAAGGAATCGGACGGGCATTGATGACGAGGGGCCATCTCTGAACTATTCAAGCATTATATATAAGTAGCTGCGACTCTTTCTAACATCTTAATTGGTACGGGTATTAGGAAGACGTCCTTCCGAACTCCGATCCAAACGCAGTGCTCAAGCTCAAATTGAGAGCTTGGGTTTAGAAGAATTTGAAGTTTGAGAGATTGATGTCGAACTGGGGAATCGGATGCATGCCTCGGGGTCTTGATTCCGGAGTTTGCCCTTGCCACTTGGGCATAGATTAATTTCATTGTACCTTTTTTATTTTTTAAATATTAGGTAGGAGCATGGAGATCGGTTATTAAAAGGCCTATTGAACACCGTGCAGGTCCCATCAAACCAATGAAGTCTAATTCAGACTTTTGGCCAGCGTGGTAGCCTTGATCCAGAGCAGTTCGCATATAATTTGTGAAATTTCATTAAGTGACCTTCGATTTCTGAACTGAAAATTCTTTGATAACCAAACCAATTAGGCCGACCCTCGGAGGAAACACTCAAGTCATCGTAACTCAATACGTGTTTATACTAAGCCCGAATAAGATACCTTTGACTATTAAGGTCTCCTCGACTATCATAATCAAACAATTCCAAGCAATGGCACGTGTTCCAAGAAACTTAGGAGGGTGATGAATAAAATCTTGTCAAAGTTTTCAAATGTACAGGAAAATTAGATTATCTACATTTGAAATTCTGCTTTTATAACTACTACATCTTTCTAGGGATGGAGGCACCCCGGGTCCCTAACTTCAGCTGGTGATCTTAAACTCAATCAAAGCTTATTAAAATTGGGAAACTTATCATATAATCTAACTCTCGTTCAGTAGCACACACGTTCAATAGCACACACGTCCAGTTTTTCCACGAGATTAAGAGCAAATCAAGTGAGTTAATCTCAAATAATTTTGACCTTGATTAGCGAGTCTCAAATAATTCCACACTAATTTTCAAGTACGGTGGAGAAGAAAAAACAAGTTCAACTATACTAGACATATCTAAATATAATTTTCTGGATAATCGTAGAGATGTCTACCTAAACATTTTAAAGATGGCGATGCATGAGGGTGTTCTCACCTAGAGTGGGACGACTTTCAGTCCCCAAATTTTCAAATAAATATATAAATATATAAGGAGATTAATTATGTATTTATTTATTTACTCATAAAAATAGAGGAAAAAAGAAATGAATAGTGTTCCTCGGAATCTCTGACCAAACTCTTTTGGACTTTCATTCAGGTCAAACACACCTACACACTGTTCACTGGTCATACGCCCTTCCATATTCGTATGACTTTTCAAACCCATGTTCTTGCAAATTCCAAGAAATTTTGACCAAAACAAACGAAACCTCGAATTTCAAAATAACAAAAGGAAAAAGAAACATTTTATCTGCTTGAATTTTTCTTCGAGACGAGTCGACGGCGGAGTTGATGGAACGAACGGATTGCTAAGGGAACCTCTAGGGCTTTTCTTGTTATGTTTTTTTTCAACGTTCGATGATGTTAGACCAAATCCAGAGTAAACTACAGCTTGGCGGGACCAAAGTCGACTCTCCATCTAATGCATGATTTGAAAAATGTAACACCGAAAGAGTCCACCATCACGATATGGAATCACATAATTGAGGGAGACGACACCATTATTTGGATAGAAGCTGTTTCTCGATTTTCCGGGTTATTTATTCGCATATTTTTTTGTATACCGTTTGACGTCTTTGACTTTGATCAGATAGGTTTTCTTTGCTAGAAAAGCGCCCCGTGATACTTGTTGAGAAGCCATTTGAAGAAAGTTTGCAATTTTTCAATTCACTATTTTACTTATGCGGTGTGTGATCGACTCTTTATATATTCAAACATTTCATATTAAGTGTGCTTAATAAGTGTCCAAAGACATTCGTTGGTAAAACCCTTATTAGCAAGAAAGACATACTCTCGTCAGCTCAATATCTTTGATTTCTTGAGACTCTATGCTAATTTAAGGAGTCATGTTTCTGCATAAAGATCTTGTTGATATCTATATAGCTATTAGGAATGTGCTAATAAAAAGAATGACTGAGACTTGCAATGCCTAACAACTTCATAATTGGGTGAAATCAGGGCATTCAAAATCGATTTGAGCCTTCTAATTCAGACAATAATGGCTCCAAATTTTTTTCTATGTTCTAAGGGTTCATATATTAGGGGTTCATCTCTCTTCAACCACTTACTCATGTGATTGATGGGTTACGTGTTATGAACATCATCCATATCCCAAAACATGTTGCATAAAACATTCTCTAATGTGCGTAAATCAATCGTGTCTTGCACCCAAAACAAACATATAAGATGGACGTAACCACATAAGACAAACAAAAAGGGACAAAAACATAAGGAAACAACACAAGCAAAACGACACTAACAAAGGAAGTAAAATGATTCGAACTTTTAATTTATGGCGTACCATGTCCAAACAGAATCAGGTCACTGCCAATTTCTCAAAAAGCTTTAGCTTTTGGGTGCTCAATTTTTACCTTTGTTTGAATAATGTGAATTTCAATATTAAACAGGCGTTTTTTTTTTGTTTTTTTTTACCAAAAGATGCTTATGATTTCAAAAGGTTTTTTTTTTTCCTCAAAAGAGATCATTACAAGGGGAAAGGAAGTTCATAAAAGTTCTATCGACCAAACTCGGGGATATGACAATATACATAATGATCCACATATGGTTTTTTATGTTTCACTGGTTGTTTGCAAGTCAAATGTTCCAAGCCTGCAACGTGGCTCTAGGAAAGCAAAACGATTTGTCAATTCTGTCGCCATTTGTTTATGTCCATAAACAATTATGGATAAGATGGTATCAAATGAGACCCTGATGGTGCATTTGATTTTCTTTCTGTTCTTATCAAAAATTCACTTAAGCTGCATTTGATCCCCGCAATATAAAATTGGATAAAATAAAATAGACTGAGATAAACAATGGGACTTTTTCCATAGCTGATCATCAGTTTGGAAAGCTATTGGGAAGACATTCACATAAAACATATTATGTTAAAAAGAATTAAAAGCACTTGAAGAAAGACCAAATAAGGAAAAATAAAAGAACTCTAGGATCTATTGGTGGTAATCAGTAATCATCGCCACAATGGTCACCAATGGGGTGTCCGGTGGTGACCATCACAATGGTGACCGCCTCTGTCACGTACGTCGCTTGAGATCACCGCAACGGATTTATCAACATCGTGCACAAGAGGGGAAGAGATAGATCGAGCAAGCGAGCTCTACTTTAGCGTAACGATCGTCTGGAGGTGATTCCCAACGTGTGCCTTGTAAGTAGAGATTGTCAGCAACCACTGTTGCAGTCAAGTGCCCACCATTATGGAGGCAACACGTGAGAGTGACGACCACCGCTGCAACACGAAGGGATAGCCATTCATGGCAGCCAGCACCGCCCTCCCTTTTTCTTCCCTAGCTGACCTTTTATAATTTTTCATATTGAACTTTCTACATTGTAATTAAGTTCTTAGTACACAAAGTATTTCTCTAAAAGCTATCTACCATATAGTCATGATGACTTCTCCAACATTTTACTTAGGTTTACTCAGTACTAAGTACATCATCAAATACTATATCCGATAGTTCTTGTCCTATTTGAGCTACAAAACACGGCCTTTCAAACATAACTCTCTTTGAATTGACCATTTCAAAGTGTCTAAGAGCCTAAAAGCTATAGAGTTCATAAATTCTCGAATCTTTGGCAAACGATTATGAAGTTACGAAGAAGCTTTAATTTTTGCCTCCTGGGTATGCATTTTCGGCATAGTCAAAATGGATTAATAAAGTAGAAACTAAGAATTGAGAAATTTCTATATATTTTGATGTGTATATTAATGAATAATAGATCAATATATTTATAGATTTATTATGTAACTATTTTAAGATAATATATTAATCAAAATATGCATAATCAAAATGAGATCTGCGTGTTATATACGTGCAATATACATGTCATATACGTATGATATACATGCCATCTTGAGAGATACCAATAATTAGTAGAATTATCAAAATATGTCTAATGTAAGAAATTAATTTAGAGAAAACCTTAATTATCTTTAATATAGAAAACAAAGAAAAGGCAAAAAGAGATGGCTCTTTAAATGCATGCTCCCGAAAACATGGTGAACCTTATTTTATTCCTTTGCATGTATCATGACAGAAGTCAGCGTATCGCCTTTTGATTCTCTCGCTTTTTAGTAGTAGAGAAAAGCCTTGGATTCTCTCTCTACAAACTTTAAAGTAAACTCTAAAAGTTCTCGTAAACGCGTATAGCAGCAAAGTTTGAATACCTCTATCATAGCCACATGCACGACACCAAACTTTCTAATTTCTCTATATATAGAGAACAAACCCACTGCTTGTACTCACAAGTTCAAAGCAAAATTAGAGAGCTTGCTTTCTCAGTCACAAGTCCAAATTCATATCTCTCTTTCCCCTCAAATGGCCTCCAATAGCAACTTCCTCATTGTCGCTGTCATTATTGTATCCCTTCTCGTGTGCCTTACGAACGCACAGCTTTCGCCAAACTTCTACACAAGAACATGCCCCAACGTACAAGGCATTGTCCGTAATGCGATGACGCAAGCTGTTAGGAGAGAGCCGAGGATGGGTGCTTCAATACTTCGCATGTTCTTCCATGATTGTTTCGTAAATGTGCGTAACGAGGATTCTTTTGCGTTCAATTTCTAATTATTACTTCTTTCAAGAACATTTTTGGTTGCATTTTATTTGCGAAGGTTAAATTAGATTTTCTAGTCATTTAAAATATCCAGGCACGTTGACCTCGTAAAGTTGATTTTTAGTGTTGAGTATAATCTCACGTCATTTGAATAGGTGAGGTTATAACATGCCTTTTAAATATGCAGTCCCCCTCTTAAGTTGTTGGGTGGACGTTTTAACATTTTATAAAATTTAGGTATATATACACGTGCCATATACGTGCAGATCCGTATTTTCTAAGAAGATTAGGATGAGGTATCACATTCAAAGAAGCATTGAACTTTTTATTTTTTTTGGTCGGTAAGAAGCATTGAATTTGCTTAACTCCCATTTGTTAAGTATCCATGAAATTGACTTGGATTTTGGAGGGGCAAGAAAAGCACACGATGAGATTATATATCCTTCCTGAACTTATTCAACTAGATGATTTAAACTAATCATCTGATCTAAGAAAACTTCTGCCACATGTGCTCAATCCATCACTAATCAAAAGATGAAAAAAAGATGAACTCTTAATTAAGTGATAAGGTGCAAATTGTGACCTTCTCTTTCGAAACAATCTTATCATGTATGTCAGCCTTCTTGTGTAGGGATGTGACGCATCGGTTCTTTTGGTCGACACGGCTACCTTCACTGGAGAAAAGAACGCTCGGCCAAACCAAAACTCTCTTAGGGGATTTGAAGTCATCGACACCATTAAGTCCCGTGTCGAAGCTGCTTGCAATGCTACCGTGTCTTGCGCGGACATCCTTGCGCTCGCTGCTCGAGACGGCGTTGTCCAAGTGAGTGTCTCATATATCATGATTGTTACTAACTTTTGCTCCTATTTTCTCTTTAATGCATGATTTTGGTTTATATTAACTTCAAATCTCTGGCCATACCAATTACATAATAGTCATCCCCTGTTTCATGATTGGATTAGTCCATATTTATGGGATAAATTCGCATTTTTTATCCATAACATTTTTTATAGAAGACTGAACATTCGCAAACATAAATTGTATAAGCTTATGCGATTGATATTGGCATTATAGTTGGGAGGACCATCGTGGACGGTGCCTCTAGGGCGGCGAGATGCAAGGACCGCTAGCCTGAGCGGTGCCAACAGCCAAATCCCATCGCCTTTCTCCAGCCTTGCCACCCTCATCTCCTCCTTCGCTGCCCAAGGCCTCAATGCCCGTGACATGACCGCCCTATCGGGGGGCCACGCTATTGGCCTGGCCCGGTGTACCACCTTCCGGAACCGCATCTATAACGAGACCAACATCGACACCCGCTTCGCTACCACCCGAAGGACTAATTGCCCTACCTCTGGAGGGGACGCCAACCTTGCTCCCCTCGACCAGACCCCGAACCGGTTTGACAACAACTACTACCAGAACCTCGTGGCACGGCGTGGGCTCCTCCATTCGGATCAAGAGCTGTTCAATGGAGGATCACAGGACGCACTCGTTAGGACTTACAGCAATAACTATAGGGCTTTCGCGAGTGATTTTGCGGCTGCGATGGTGAAGATGGGTAATATCAGCCCGCTCACTGGAACAAATGGAGAGATCAGAAGGAACTGTAGGATGATGAACTAAGGTTGAATGCCCTCCAAACAAAAAAGAAAGCTACGGAAGCTGGATTTAGCAAATTGTTATAAATGTTTAATGCATGTCTATCTTTGCATATTTCTTTTCCTGTTTTCAATAATATTCATGTTTATGAAGGCCTTCGTCAAGAAATTGATAAAGTTGTACTGCTTTGTTTCTGAATATATGTATTTAGACATGAAATTCTAATGTTCTTTTCCCAACTCAATGTCACTTCGTCTATCTATACTCAAAAATTAGAATATGCTCTTTGGAATTTATGTACAGGAGACAGCTTGCATGACTTATCCTCGGTACATAGTATTTCTCTAAAAGCTATCTACTATATAGTCACGCTGACTTGTCTGACATTTTACCTAATACGAAGTGCATCACCAAATATTATATATGATAGCTCTTGTCCTATCTAATCTACCAAATATGGCCTTTCAAACATAAATCTCTTTGAATCCAACACTTCGATGTGTCTAAGACCCCTAAAAGCTGCGAGTACATAAAACCTCGAATCTTAGGCAAATGATTACAAAATTACAAAGAAGCTTCAATTTGTGCCTCGTGGGGTATGCATTTTTGGGCATATTGAGAATGAACATCTAGAAAGTTAAAGAATAATTAAGCGAAGACAAGAATTGAAAAATTCCTATATATTCAGACGTGTATATTAATGAATAATACATCGGCCTATTTATAGACCTTATTAGATAACTATTTTAAGATAATATCTCAATTAATATATGCACAATATACGTGCGATCTTGAGAAATATGGATAATGAGTAGAATTATCAAAATAATTTGAAAGGGAAATTATTTCAATAAAAATCTTAATTATTTTAGAAAATTTGTGACTCACGATAAGTTGTTATGCTTATAGTAACCAAAAGATTGTTATATTAGCAAAGCCCACATAAGTATGCAAGAGAATGGCTTGGTTTTTTGATATTATGTTTGGTTATTACGATTATATAATGATTAAATTGTTGCAGTCAGATTCGAAAGTAGACTTGCCTTTGATCTAAGAAAATTTCTTCTACATGTACTCAATTCATCACTAATAAAAGGTGAAAAAAAGATGAACTCTTAATTATGCGAAATGGTGCAAATTGTGACCTTCTCTTTCGAGACAATCTTATTACATATCTCGGACTTCTCGTGCAAGGATATAACGCATCAGTTCTCTCGGATGACACGGCCACTTTCACTGGAGAAAAGGCCACTCGACCAAACCATAACTCTTGGGAGATTTGAAGTCCTTGACACCATTAAGTCCGCATCGAAGCTGCTTGCAATGCTACCATTTCTTGCGCGGACGTCTTCGCACTCGCGGCCCAAGACGGTGTTGTCTTGGTGGGCATCTCTTATATCATGATCATGACTAGCTTTTGCTCCTACCCTCTGTTTTATGTATGACTTTGGTTATATCAACTTCAAATATCTGACCATACCAATTACTTAATAGTCATCCCTTGATTCATGATTGGAGTCATTCCATAGTTGCAGGATAAATTCACATTTTTTAGAAGACTGACCATGCTATCGGGGGCCCACGCTATTAGGCTAGCCCAGTGCAAAGACCAAAAACGACACTCGTTGCGCTACCACCCAGAAGACTCACTACCTTGCCTCTGAAAGGGAAACCAACCTTGCACCCATAAACTAGACCCCAAACCGGCTTGACAACGACTACTAGCAGAACCTCAAGGCGCGGCATGGGCTCCTCCATTTGGACCCAGATTTGTTCAATGGAGGATCGTAGGACGTGCTCATTAGGACTTAAAGCAATAATGGTCGGGCTTTTCGCGAGCGATTTTGCGTCCGTGATGATGAAGATGGATAACATCAGCTTGCTCACCAGAACAAATGGAGAGATGAGAAGTAACTGTAGGGTGGTGAATTAAGGTTGAATGCATACTAAACTAAAAAGGAATTGTATGTTGGAATTTGCAAAGTGTTAGAAATGTTCAATGCATGTCTATCGGCAAAAGTACACCTCAAATGCCAAAATTTGACACAATGAGCATTTAAGTGCAAAAAGTTAGGAAAGTAATACTTAAATATCACTTTTTCGAAAAATGGAACAATTGAGTGCCACCTCTAACGAATCTCGTCGAAAATCTTACGTGGCAATTTTTTTATTAATTTTGCTCGCCTACGTGGCTCGCCGGAAAGTTGACTGAGCAAAGAAATGCAAAAATGACGTCATTTTGGCATAGATTTAAATTTTAATATAATAATAATTAAAATTTTAATAATAAAATAATAAATAATAATAATAATAATAAAGAGGAAGGAAGATAGTTGCAAGTGCCTAAGGGCTGTGCCCTCGTCGCCATCACTACCTCTTCGCCATTGCCAGGAAAGACCGATGATGGTGGGGGAAGGGCCGGCCAAGGTCGCCGGCCCTTGGTGACAGCGAGAAGGGCGGGGAGGTGGCAGCAAGGGTTGCAATCTCTCTCTCTCTCTACTGCTTTGTTTCTAAATTTATGTATTCAAATATGAAATCCAAGTGTTCTTTTCCCAATTCAATGTCACTTGGTCTATCTATATATGAAAATCGGAACATATTCTTTGGGATTTATATGCGGGTGACAGCTTGCGTGACCCGTTAGTTACATAGGTCACCGTCATCACTGGCGATATTGATGATTATATGTTGAAAATTTTGGTCAATTATCCAAATCGGTGATAATGAATGTCGATCGTCCAAAAAGAGATTACACAAGCTATGTATTTTATATTTGATCATAACTTATGTTGCGTGTGAGGATCCTTGATATACATGAAAGCTAGGAACATTATATATACAAACGTTTCATATCTTTTCACAGTTTCTGATATTGAGGGATTAAACTTTTTTTTCTTTTTAATTATTTTTCTTAACCTGAAATACGAGGATTGACCCAAGGATGGGTTCATAAAGCGAATTTTTCTTTTGAATTTCAAAAATATTCGCTAATTGGGCCTCTGTTATAGCAGTACAGGGCCGATGGATGCAAAGGGGCGAAGGATGGCCCCTTGCATCAGCGGTTTCCAAAACCCTTTTGCGATAGACAAATTTCTCGACGTATAGATTCGTAACTATTCTCGTAATTTTCTGAAATTTGAATAATACTTTAAGTTTGACAGGGGAAATTTAAAGGTTTTTTTTTTTTTTTAACTTCATAGAAAGCGGAACCAAACGGGCAAAATCATCTTTTATGAAAATACTTACACTTCGCTTTCTCCATGAAATTTTTTATGTTCCTCGAGTGTGTCCGAAAGCTTTTGAATCGATTCATTAGGATTCTGGTCAGTGGGTCTACTGCTGGGTCAGGCCCAGCCTCCCTAAAATACATAGGACTGATCCAAGCCCAATCCCCTTCCCCACGCAAAATGCCAAAACAAGAAGGAAAATGAAGTAGCAAGAGGATGGAGATCTTCCTCTTTTTTCTATATTGCGTGTAAATAATATATGTGTGTATGTATGTAAATATATATATTTATTTAAAGTCAATCAAAACTGAGTGATCCCTACACTTGGTATGCAAGGCGAACTTATGCGCAGTTAAAATCAGAATTTTTGATGATAAAAAAGTGACAAGGGAATTTGATATTGTGACTAGGGAGATTTCAAACCACTTAAGAGTAAGTCTTAAGAAACTCAATTGGTCATCTCAGTGAATAAAAGCCGATCAAATATCTTTTGGAGGGTTACACAAAGATAAGCTAGACATGCTTGCACTAACGCATTGATTAACTCTAGTTGTGTAAGAAAACACCGAACTCTCTAAAACTACATTAAAAGATGATGCTAGCTAAATTAAAACTTTTAATTTCGCTCTTCCATCTTTTCTTGATTTCACTAAATAACCAAAGCTAAAAAAAAAAAAAACCAGATTCTCGATCTATAATTACATTTTAACATAATTAATTTTCTTCCGATCTGGTTAGACGTTAAATAAACACATTTCTTTTTTTCCTCCTATGAATGCTGTGGCAGTTACAAATGTCTCCTAATTAAATATCCATAAAGAAGTTCCACGTTAATCGACATCTTTTATGACTACGTTAAATGATGCATAACGATCTCATAATCCGACAGGTAATCCCCTGTTATATATTAATATATTTTAAGCATTCCAAAATTAAAAATTGAAAAAGAGAGAGGAGAGAGAGAGAGAGAGACCGGCTGTGTCATTACGGTCCAAAATTGAACAGCGTGGACTCGAGCCCACGCCGTTCTCATCATCTCTCTCTCTCTCTCTCTCTCTCTCTCTCTCTCATCTTTCGGCAACAAACAACAGCAGCGGCCGCAGCCGCAGCGGTAGAAAGAAAAGGAAGAAACGGAGGAGACAAAGAGAGAGAGAGAGAGAGAGAGGAGAGAGAAGAGAGGGCCCCGCATTAATTGAGCGCACTGATTGGAGCGTGCTCCCCACTCTCCCTCCCCCCTCGCGTGGGTCTAACCTTCTCTCTCTACCTATCTCTCTCTCTCTTAGGCTTCCTAATTTTGACACAGGAGGAGATGGGGGGAGGACCAGACCGAGGAGAGAGAAACGCAGTTTGATGGTGAGGAAGAGAGGGAAAGTAGAGAGAGAGAGAGAGAGAGAGATCAGAGAACACTGACATTGAGAGGAGAGAGAGGGTCAGTGTGAGGGAGTTGTGAAGTCTCCACATGGCCTCCCTTCCCCTGGGGCCTCCTCACCACCACCACCACCACCACCACCACCAACCGCCGCCGCCGCCGCCAGCTCCAGCTCCAGCTCCTCCCGACTCCGATAGGGTCTCTCTCTCTCTTTCTTTCTCTCTCTCTCTTTCTCTGTGCTGTGCTGCGTGTCGATGCTTAGATCTTCAGCAATCCAGCTCCGGAGTCCCGCCGCCGCGCGAATTCCGAGCGATCCTCGCGTCCGGGGGATTCTTCGCTCCTCCCGTGTCGAGATCCGAGCTGGGTTTCTACGGCCGCGGGCTGCTCTCGAGGTTTTCCTCGCAGCTCCCCCGGTCGTCATTTCCCCCGACTTTTCCGCTCGTTCATCTCTTTTGGTCGTTAGCAATAATTCCCCCTTTTCGCGAGCGGCACAGTGCCCCCCGTATCTCTCAGGGCTCGGCATCTGTTCTTGATTCTAGATTGATTCTTCCGGGGTAGTTCATGGCGAGTTTCTGAGCGGTTCTTGGAGGGACGGGACACGGAAAGGAGTGATTTTGGAGCGCTGTGAATTTCGCATTGCTAAAATTAGGCAGACGGGTAGATGGGGAATTCGACGCGGTGGAGTTTGGTGAAGTGGGTCGTCGTCTTTTGGAGCACTTGGACATGCCCTCGGGATTCATTTCCTTTATTTTTAGCTATGCTAGTCTTTTAGTTGTGATTGTGATTTGCAACTTGAAAGATTTAGCTCATACATTTTAGGTTTCTTTCTTTTGCTGCGTTGTCTTCCCTCTCTCTCACTGCTCTTGTGCCGGGTTGCTTCCGGATGTCAATGTGCTCTGATTCTCTCTTATCATATCGTTTTTTTTTTTTTTTTTTTTTTTTTTTTTTTTTGGGGGGGGGTTAAATGGAGCAACTTTGTTCTAGTTTCTGATGCTTCCTTGTTACCTATGGCATCCTAATACCTTGCTTCTCCAGTTCATAGATCTTGCTTTCTTTGCACTTTGGCTTTCCTTGTCCTTACATGTTTGACGCACTGTTCATGGCGGTGCATCCATCTGGGTGGGTTGGTTTGGTGTATTGTTATTACCCTATCGACGTGTCGGTGTTTCACATTAATGTTCAAAGGCTGTGTGCTGATTTTATGGTAAGTTTGAACTGCCTTTCTGCATGCAAAATGAGAAATATGTGAGTTACGTGTAGCACTGTATTGCAACCTGGCAACTCCCCCGATATTTCTGAGTGCAATCATGAAATTATAACCCCGTGTTTTTGGCGTCATATATGCTTATGTTTCTCTGGATATAGTAGTCATATTTTGATACCATACGTTTCGGGTTATTTAAGCAACTGACAAAGATTAAGCAATGATTGGTTCATCCATCCGTGTGGGTTAGTTTGATGTATTGTTATTACCCTTTCGATGTGTTGGTGTTTGACATTAATGTTCAAAAGCTGTGTGCGGATTTTATGGTAAGTTTGGACAGCCCTTGTGCATGCTAAATGAGAAATATGTGGGTTATGTGCAGCACCGTATTGCAAGCTGGCAAATCCCCTGATGTTTCCGAATGCAATTGTGGCAATAGACTGTATTTTTGATGTCATACATGCATGCGTTTCTCTAGATATAGTCATATTTTAGTACCATACGTTTCGGGGTAACGAAGCAACTGACAAAGATTAAGCAATGATTGGTTCATCCATCTCTGCTGGTTAGTTTGGTGTATTGTTATTACCCTTTTGATGTGTCGGTGTTTGGCATTCATGCTCAAAGGCTGTATGCGGATTTTATGGTAAGTTTGAACTGCCTTTTTGCATGCAAAATGAGAAATATGCGGGTTACGTGCAGCACCGTAGAGCAAGCTGGCAACTCCCCCAATGTTTTCGGGTGCAATCGTGGCAATATAACCCCGTGTTTTTGGTGTCATACATGCATGCATTTCTCTAGACATAGTCATATTTTAGTGCCAGATGTTTTGGGGTAATGAAGCAACTGGCAAAGATAGTGGGAGATGATCGGTTCATCCATCTGTGTGGGTTAATTCGGTGTATTGTTATTACCCTTTCGATGTGTCGGTGTTTGGCATTAATGTTGAAAAGCTGTGTGTGGATTTTACGGTAAGTTTGGACTGCCTTTCTGCATGCTAATGCGTTACGTGTAGCACTGTATTGCAAGCTGGCAACCGCCCCAACATTTCTGAATGCAATCGTGGCAGTAGAACCCTGTATTTTTGGTGTCATACGTGCATGCGTTTCTCTAGATGAAGTCATATTTTAGTAACATATGTTTCTGGGTAATGGACCAACTGACAAAGATTGAGGGAAATGATTAAGCAATGATTGCTTTCAAAATCAAACTGGTGGCATCTACGGTTTGTGTTTATTTTGTGCATTCTTGTGGTCATCCAAATTGAAGCTTCAGATATCGTGCAAAGTCGTTCAGTTACGTGTAGGGATGAGAATTGCTACACAGGTCAATTTACTCCTTTGTGCATGTGGTCTTGGTGCCTCCGCCACATAATTGTACAATTAGAGAAATCAATCCCAACCTAATAGCAAGAGCTTATTTTATGACAAAATCCTCTACACTGTTTGACCTAATTTAGTCCTTTATAACCACAGACAAAACTTGGATGCCGCATTCTCATTATTCTTCTGGTTGAAAGTAGTCAATTGATGTACTTGGTTATCTAGAAATAAAGCGACGTAAAAGAATTGTTACTTTCTTATACATAGTGAATACCCTGAAGGAATGCTTCTGAGCTTTCTGCCATCCTCTTAGCAAACCAACTAAGCCTCTGTCTCTGACATGCCATTTTCATGACCAGGGATTTGCCCATTGCTATTCCCGTTCCCTTTCCATGACCTATAGCGCCTAACATGAAGTGGTTAACTAACTAGGGATACCATTGTTTGCAGACCAGTAGCATTTGTGTTGTGAGTTTTAACCGGATGCTTTTGCATAATTTCAGGAAGTGTCACCAGCTGTTTATGAGAATAAGAATGCTGTAACAGGTCACATCATATCAACCACCATTGGTGGGAAAAATGGTGAACCCAAGCAGGTGAGAAAGCATTTGTTCTGAGTTTTTCAAGTTTTAAGGAATTTCACATATAGAACTTAGAAAATAACCAATGCTAATCGTTGCATCAGTGATGAACTATTATTGATTGTGGTTGTATCTGACAAATCCAGCTTATGTTTCTTCTGTGTCATAAAGGTACTTCACTTTGAGCAATTCTAACAAACTCAAAAGGGAATAGAACTGTTAGTTATGAATTACTAGCTGTATGGAATCTAAGAGTTTAAATTTGATGAGTTGAATTCTGAGTTCTACAAGTGATCGTACTTTTTGTGAGCTTCTATTTTTGTTTTCCTGAATTCAATACCCAACTGAGTAATGCTATAAATGCTCCCAGACCCTCAGCTATATGGCAGAGCGCATTATAGGCAATGGATCTTTTGGAGTCGTGTTTCAGGTATACAACTTGGATTTTTGACAATTCCTGAGATCCTTTTCTTTCATAAATTTCATGCGGTAAGCGATTACATCTCAGGCACGATGCTTGGAGACTGGAGAGACAGTTGCCATAAAGAAGGTCCTGCAGGATAGACGATACAAAAACCGTGAGCTGCAGTTGATGCGTCTGATGGATCATCCAAATGTGGTTTCCCTGAGGCACTGCTTCTTCTCTACAACAAACAATGATGAGCTTTTCCTTAATTTGGTTATGGAATATGTCCCTGAGAGTCTCTACCAAGTTCTGGAGCATTACAGGAGTGTGAATCAGCAGATGCCGCTGATATATGTGAAGTTATATACCTATCAAGTATGAAGAGTGCTCTGTCATTTTCGTAGCTGCCTTTGGTATCCTCCAGTTCGCGTCTTAAAAAGTGTAATCTATTTTGCAGATCTTCCAAGGACTGGCATATATCCATTCTGTGCCTGGGGTTTGCCATAGGGATGTAAAGCCACAAAATATTTTGGTAAGGGGCCTTCAGCCTTTCCTCTATTTCTAGTTAAGGTTTTTTTTTTTTTTTTTTTTTTTTTTTTTTTTTTTTTTTCTTGAATGAAATTGTCATTCCTGATTTTTGCCTCCATATGTTCTGCAGGTGAATCCTCTCACTCACCAGGTCAAGCTTTGTGACTTTGGTAGTGCAAAAGTTCTGGTACATCCTTATCTTTGTCTATTATTTCGCTGATCTTCTTTCAATAAATGAGAACAGTGGAATATAGAGCACGGAAGTTACCTCTACATTGGATCTGGAACTGAGTGTATCCGATAACTGACTCACAGAGCAACTCTTATATTTTCCTTGTGGAGTTTGAATTGCATCATCTTCATTTCCAGATTATCTGCCTCTGTTTTGTTACAAATTTCTGTATTAATCAGGTCAATGGCGAAACAAACATATCTTACATATGCTCCCGCTACTATCGAGCTCCAGAGCTTATATTTGGTGCAACAGAGTATACCACATCTATCGACATATGGTCTGCTGGTTGTGTTCTTGCAGAGCTTCTCCTTGGACAGGTGGGTGACTTTGGCTCATAGATCCGATGACATCTGTATCTGCTGTGTGTTAGTTCTGATGATTCCAATTTTTTTTTTTAGCCACTGTTCCCAGGAGAAAATGCAGTGGACCAACTTGTAGAGATCATCAAGGTGAATCCTCATTATCTGGTATGATTGTTTTCTTCATTCACGTGTTCTAAGGGTTTAATCAAGGACCTTCTTGTAGGTTCTCGGTACTCCAACACGAGAAGAAGTTCGATGCATGAACCCTAATTATAATGACTTCAGATTTCCGCAAATCAAGGCTCATCCTTGGCACAAGGTATATATTTTGGTGTTTTATACCAATATTGTGTTACCTTGCTGGTTAATAGAGACAATTAAGTACTTGTTCAGAGCTGAAGATGCCTTTGTATAAGGTTGCAAATAACATCCCCGATTCCTTGATTAGTTATCTGACTTATTCCATTTCCAACTTCGAGTGCCAAAATAGCACAAGCATCTCATGCTTGGCATTATGTTGTAGGTTATCATTAGATTTGATGCTGCCAACATATGCAGCATATTCTAATAGATAAATGCGAAAGTTGGTATGGTCTGTTTCATAGCATTATGAGGGCTGATATTCGGTGATCCTGTCACTACTGTGGGAATCATAGGGCAGCATAATTGCCTCTCCTAAGTTGTCTGTACATGTCACAGACAATCAAGTATAGACATTTGAATCAACTTTGGTTCCTGTGTTCTGTCACAAGGTCCAAATGTTACTGCTGTTCTTTGTGTCAGACACCTTATTATGTTGAGAAGTATCCCTCCCTTGGCTGAATTATTCATGTCTGTTGTGACATGTGATATTGAAAAACTTTAAGGAGTGCATGTTGTACTTTGGTTTTTCATGCTTCAGTAGTTAATAAGTTACTTATACATCTCTTGGTCCAGATATTCCACAAGCGGATGCCTCCTGAAGCAATTGACCTTGCTTCAAGGCTTCTTCAGTATTCACCAAGTCTTCGCTGCACTGCTGTGAGTTAAACTACTCTACCCGTGATTTTGAGTATCTTTGTATGTATATTTTTGCGTTAGAATATGTCAGTCTTACTTATCATCGACGATTGAACTTTAACGAATGAGTATTGTATGTATGCATGCTTTTGCTTTCTCATGGGTAATCTGGATCTAAGTTATCATATAGTTTCCTGAGCATCTACCACTCACTTGTTTGGCTAATGTTATTTTTTTCGTTCAATTTCATTCCAGCTAGAAGCTTGTGCCCATCCCTTCTTTGATGAGCTTCGTGAACCCAATGCACGCCTTCCGACTGGTCGCCCCTTGCCCCCTATTTTCAATTTCAGGCAAGAGGTATGTGTTTGACGGATTGATTTGTTAATACTTCGGACAAGTCTTGATTTTGTCTATGGCAATTATGGATTTATTTGCTCTTATAGCATTGTGAGGCTGCAACATGTTAGGATTATAGTATTTTCATAGCAATGTGGATTTTCTGGATAATCAATGATGATCAAATGTAGCGACTTGATTGACTTGGACATATGATTTTTTTTTTAAGTGTCTGCTGTTAAAGTTTCCTTTCCTTTTTCCCCTTTTTTCTGCCTTGTTCAGTTTGTTTGCGATGGTTGTCAAGTAATGCTACCATTTGCTCTGTCTTGGACTGCACTAATAGCCATTTGTTTCAGTTGCCTGCTTTGTTATATATGGTCCAACTTTACAAGCTACTATCATTGAATTCACTTCCAAGTGCGGAAAAATTCCTGTGTTGAAGGAGGTTTACCAGTGTGACAGACAGTTGACCTTTGGCGCAATTCGAATAAGATCTATTCCACATGTAGAAGTCTGAAAATGAAAAGGAGGGAAACTGTATTCCCCGAAATTAAATTAAAAAAATAAATTATGCTCTTGGGTTGATCGGTTTTGTTTAAAATGTGTAGCTAAGAATAAGCTGGTTGTGGGTTTAACTTGTTGACCTAACCAGAATGACTGTACTTTTGTCAATTCCTTTTTATCATGTTTGTCCGAATTCCACATTGATATTCTTTTATTTAACAATTCATATTGACATTCTCAATGCTTAGAAATATTCATCAAACTGGATCCAGCAATAGAAACTATGTTGTACTCTTTTGATTGTGAGTTCTAAGTTGGGGCAAATAGAGTGAGTGGATTACTCCTGTTCTGTCTGACATTTTGCTTGCCTCCAATCCATGTACAGTTAGCTGGAGCTTCGCCTCAATTAATCAACAGGCTAATACCAGAGCATGTGCGAAGATTGAATGGCCTCAATATCCCTCATCCAGTTGGTATGTAAATGGAAAGATAAGCTAAGTTGATTTTCCCCAGAGCTAAAGGAAGGGTCGTAGGCAAAACCGCAAGAACTTTTGTGAGAGCATTCTGGTAAAATCAGCAGTTTTTCTCACCCTGCAAGTTGTATACATGTACCGTCTTTACAGCTTTTCTAGTGTCTTACCGTCTTTACAGCTATCTCTAGTGTCTGTATTTTGTTTCAGCAAAAAATATTGTACTTATGTTGTAAATCTTGTGATGTGAAAGAGGGAAAAGAAAGAATAGAAAGCTATTAGTCTAAATATGTAATGCAATCAATGTTTTGAGCTGTGTAGGGCTGTCAGACCGGAGAAGTCCACGTGGCTCCATTCAAATAGCGTGGTTGAATTTTCTGAATGAATTTAGTTGGTATCAGATAGAAATGGTGACAGTGAGCAGCTGTGCTAGATTCAGAGGCTGAAGTTGCTATATTTCTTATCGTGTCACTGGACATTTAGCTGCTCGGTCACTTTGGCTCCTTAGAGTGATTCCAAAAGACTGACTACTGCGGATGTGTTTTAATGGGTACAGCAAGTCAGCAATGGAAAAATGTCGAGTCAGACTGCCAAGGCAGTGTAAGTGGAGATATGAGGTGAGTGATGAATATGTGGATGTGATTATTCAGCTGGCCCTCTTGTTACTGTTGTTCGATAATTGAAGAAGTTACACCATTGATCGTTAAGTAAGGAAGTTGCTCTTTGGCATAAGTCAAATACCCCTACAAAATTCAAACGCGGACTACTTTGCGGACTCTGTACTTCTGCAATTCAGCCAACCCTTTGTTGTTGAAGAATTATGAGTCAGCTTTATTTGGGTCAATAGGCTCAATAGTTGAGCGTGTTGTCCCTGCTATATATTTTTCTGATGGATATTGGCCACCTGTCCATTCGTGCGTTACTCATGGTTAAGATGCAATTACAAGCATCTTTGAACATCGACGCCATCCTGAAATATTAACTCAGTGTCCGATGTCCTTGCTCAAGTTTTATGATCTCTGGGGGGAACTGAGAATTACCATATTTGAGGAGCAGCAGCGATTGTAACTTTCCTGAGCTGGTTGGCCTAATTCAATTAGGTGCTCGTTGGTCAGGTTGTCAACACCACGGTTTGGTAACAATCGTCCATTCGAAATAACCTTTGTTTAGCTCACGGTTTGCTGGTGAGATAACACGTAAGTGCATCGAGTAAAGTGGATTTCAACCAATTTGATGAGCTAAGGCATTATTGGAGCAAATGCATGATTTGAGCAAGTTTTTCTCACACCTTACCCTCACCCTCACAGAATCACGTTGAGCCAGAGAAGCAATGGAGCATATGTCCAAGTCATCGTATGTGTCCGTCTTTTTAATTATTTTTGATCCAGTTGCATGATTCATCTCACATGTGCGATGCGGTATGTCAGAAATAAAAAAGATCTCTGACAAATTGCAAACATTTCTCCAGCTAAAATTGTGAATTATATGATAGCCGAATGGTCATCCAAGGTTCCAAGATCAAACAAAGTTGCCGAAACCTCGGGGTGATTCATCTCGAAATTGGATTATTGAAGTCATTAGAATCTTAGTATTATACTTCGTTTCCATGTTGCGAGATCCAATTTTACATTAAGTTTCAAACATAAATATTTTTGTTAGTGGGATTTTCATCCCTTGTTAGTTCAATTTCAAAGGGAACCAGGGCAAAAGCGAAATTCCCTTCCAATACAAAGAGCAGGAAAAAGCTGAGCTGTTCGTCAAAGGTCAAAAGCAAATTTCCCTGCATCCGCCAAGGTTGACTCGGGCGCATGTTCACACCGCATAGATGTACCAAAGATTTCGCGGGGCCATTAAGTTTTTACAGCACAAGGTAGACACAATCATTCGCTACTTAATCATGAAAGCGCGCCTTATATTACGACTGGTAAGCAGTAAAAAGCAACCTTGCGGAGCGCAGGTTTGTACTCTTCGTCAAACTTTCATCTAACATAGAGATGGATCTTGGTTTGCCATCTTCACCACCCAGAAAGCAGAGATATCAGAATAACCCACTAAATTTTTTTCCATAATATTCCAAAGCCGTCTCGCCGTATGGCTCAAAATTCCATACGGGAGAAGACGAACAAAAGCATGTATTTGCAATTTCTTACCTTATATATCCTAATCCCTTTCGCATATATGTCCACTAGGGTATCAAGAAAGCTTGAATTGATCTAGAGTGCAAAACTGTGGGATGTTTTTCTTCATATCGAATGCTAGTGAAGTGGGTTACTGTAACCAAAAAAAAAAAAAAAAAAAAAAAAAAAAGTGGGTTACTGATCTCCCATCCAAACGCTTCCGAGCAGTACATAGACACTGTGCACCTATTCTATGATCTGACAATCTATTGCTTTAGAACTTCAATAAATCAGTGCTTAAAAACTGGATGAGAACATGATAACTGTTCTCATGCATGTAAGTGACTTCAATTATAAGATTTCACTTTCGAACTCCTGACGTTTACCGATTCCACTTATCGTGCACTAAACCCAAGCAAACTGCTCCAGCGGAGAGAATGCAAATCATGCAGAGAGCAGAGTCCTTCCTTGGTTTTCTTAAACACCTCCAAGATTTAAACAAGTAATTCCCCTCCAGATAATTATTGGGATTGGATATCATGTGCTCCAGCGACTCTCCTGTCTATTTGATCAGAACCTTTAGGTCCTCCAAGACTGACTGAATGGGTGGCCTCTCTCATAACTGGGTTTCGATCACCTTGTAATATTATACCCCTTTATGCTCTGCAGCTTCCCTCGATATCTTGTAGAAGGCCATTAAAAGATTGAGTGCTCACTAATCAAAGACCTCCAACAACGCTGCACAATCCAAACTCAAAGGAAACTAGCGTCCTGCAGTTGACTTCTCATCAACACTTCTACTAATTCCTGCAAAGGAGAGCATTGTAACTGACTAGCGATGATTTTTCCAATTCTCAAGATTAAAAAACATTAGATAATGAGTTCTTGAGCTTAAAGAATGATAAAGAGTGTGCTTTAAAAAATAATCACAAAAGTTATAAATTTATCAGACCTTGTAATTATTTTTACTATAGTAGGCCAGATGAAAGGCAAAGTTTGATTCTTACATTAGAAAATTGCTCAAAGTTATAAGTCCAAATTGCATCGCATGATCCCTTGTTATACATCCAAATTATATTTGACCACCCCTTGTTTATTGCAGCAGCTTTGGACATGCCTTGATGGACATTTGAACCACACTGAGGAAAGCCAAGAAGTCGAAAAATGAGCAATCCTGGACCAGTAAGAGAAAAACATATCAGAAGGACATGTGTACCAGTGTATTGATTCAAAGAATTACACCAAGAAAATTCCAAGGAAACTTATTTTCAAAATGATAGCCAACTACAGATTTCAGCACATCAAATAGAAAATTATTGTATGGTTTTTCCTCATCCTAGGAGCACCAAATGCAAAATCCAAGAATGATGATCCAACATATAGGACAAAGAGCTTGACTAATGCTAGGCAAGAGAGAAGCACCAAAAGGGGTACAAAACATAAGCAAAATGCATATGCAAACTTTCTAGCGATATTAGAATTCAAAACAGAAGCATATTCCTTCTTAAGGCCCCGACCAAAGCTCTCTATATCTCCTTAGTATAGGAGTGGTTCCTCCCCACCCTCCACAGCTGCAAGCAGAATCTCCAAGCACAAAATTGTACTTCATTATTCTCCTCCTAAAATCCCCATCAAGGGTCTTCATCAGCAAAGGCGAGTCTGATCTAAGCCAAATGACAATTAGGTACTCAAAAAGCAACATTCACTTGTACAGTTGGGAGATCCTTTTACAACACCAAGTGCAAGCTCTTGATTGTTCTACCTAGCGCATAATTCAGGAAGCATTTCTTACCTGCATAATGCGAGTGAATACACATCTGAAGACTTAAGCTTAGAATAGAAAATTTTATCAATTAACTGTCTTCTGAAAGCATAGATCAAGTGTTGTCTGTCATCTATGTATCCTGCTTCATGTTTGAAACTTGTCAACCCCACAAAAGACACCTGATTGTGTAATTTCACCAGGTAGCAGAGTTGTCTACTCACATGATCTGAAGCAACCAAAAAGGGCGAGGTAATTGTTGTCGTCGTAAGATGAACAGCCATTTTAAACAATTTTAGTCCAGTCTTGACTATATGGAAAAAAAAGCTTGTATTTAATGCCATAAAAAAGAGGCATGCATGCGCAACTGTTGTTGGTTGAGATCAAAGCTTGAAAGCAATCGTGACACTTTAGCTGATGGCACCACAGGTAGCGCAATTTTCTGGCCTGAGAAAGGGTGTAATTTCCACATCAATATCGTGCCAACACTCTAGCCATATAAATCTGCGACTGGAGCTTTTTGGCGTCCCTCCTATATCCAGACATCTTGAGGCCAGTAAGAACAGCCTTTTGTGCAGACTTGAGTATTTTTGTTCCACTTCTCAAGCAAGAAAGCAGTACCTTGGAAGCACTACGAAACCTCCCAAGTTTACATAGACTGTGCACGACTGAGGAATAGGTAAAATCATCTTTAGTCTCCATAGACTCGAACAATCTCATAGCCGCTTCCATATAACCAGCCTTAAATAACCTGTCAATCATGCAATTGATAGCGACCTGGTTTGAGCCAAGACCTAAAACTTTCATTCTGTCTAAATGGCGATAAGCCCCCTCAATATCACCTGCTCTACACAGACCATCAATAATAATTGCGTGTGTGTAGGCATCACCCTCCAGACCTTGTTTCTCAAGTTCCTCCACTACTGCATAGGCAGCGCCTAGCCTACCTTCCCTACAGTGCAGGTTAATCAGGGTATTATAGGATACCAAATCAAGCCCTATTCCATTTTTCAACATCCGATCCATCCATTGATTTGCCTCCTCTATCCTACCAATCTTAATTAAACCGCCAACTGCCGTACAGTAACCAAAGCCATCAAAAGTATGACCTCGATTTGCCATCTCCAAGAAGACCTCAAGCCCTTGTTCGTACTTCTGAAACTTAAAGCAACATTTCATGACTGTGGTGTAGGTTATGGCATTAGGATTTTCATCTGTTTCCAAAAGCTCCATTATCATTGTCTTCGCGGCTCTCCATTGCCCCGCTTTGCAGAGTCCATCGATAAGAAGATTGTACGTAACTAGTTCGGGAACGACTCCATGCCTCTGTAAATTCCTAAACAACATGAGGCCATGCATAGCATACCCATTCTTGCACAGCCCGTTGATCAGGATGTTAAATGTATCTTGACCAGGAGTAAGCTCGCTGAGCACCAGATTCCGGAACACATTGTAACCTTCGTCCGGCTTTCCCACCTTGAAAAAACAGTGCATCAGTGTGTTGTAGCTCCACCGGTCAGGATGTATACTTAAATCAAGCATTTCGTCGAACAGGTCGAGGGTCACCGATAAAGACCGCTTCCTGGTCGAACCAGCGACCAACGAATTATAAGTGATCACATCCGGGCTTATCCCGGCTTCCCTCATTCGAGGGATAACGTCCAAAGCCGCACCCATGCCGACGAAACGACAGTAGGCATCGACGAGAATATTATAAGTCACCACATTCGGCAGCACTCCTAATCTTATGGCGTCAATCAGGAGGACCTCAGCTCTCTGCAGTTGCTGGGTTTTGCACACGGAAGCTATGCAGACGTTCAGCAACCTAGTGGATAATCCCCCCACCATTCTCTGGACTCAACAACACAGCTCATCACATAAGGCTCGCACCCCTGCAACAAACCACGGCATACGACGCGTAAAGATTGGATTTTTCCTTCTGGGTTCCTTCCCTTAATTGATCCTCAGCGTCGAGAACAACCCAGAAAGGCTTGACGCCCGCGCTGACTGCTGCGGTCGTTGCTGAAAGTTCGAAATTTGATGAGCAAGATTGCGAGCGGCGGGAACGATTAGTTCAAGAAGCGAGAGAATGAGCTGACACGGTGGTGCTTCATTCGGCGCCGCACGCTCTGGTTCGATGCACGTGCTGCTGTCGCGACGGCTTCGGGGTCGGATCGGCTTGGTCGGGACGGTGCGTCCCCGAGGTCGTGCTCCTTGATGTCCCCTCCTGAGCACCGGCGACGGCCAGCGCAGTTGACGAGAGGCGAAGTCCTAAAGGAAAGAGGCCCAAATGTAATAGCACAGCAGACAGCACGGCCTATATTTCGATGGCCGGACGGACATGCCGGGCTGGCATGGCACGAGGCCTGTGTCCGGGCGGGCCGATCCGGTCCATTGTCTGTGATTGTGTATTCGCCCAAGGCCCTTTCAGTGGCCCATGACTAATAGCCCGATAGCTAAAATAGAACAGCATGATCTACACGTTTCGACGCAAGGTAGTTCTGTCCCTATATGTTTAGTAGCAAGAGAATTGTTAGCATAATTGCAGGCTTGGACCAATGCTCCATGTATTGAAAACTTATTATGGAATATTTAGTATATTTAGTATGGAATAGTTCAATTTATACAGGGTTAATTAGACATCACACGAGAAAATCAATGTGTTGAAAAACCATAAACATTCTTCAAATGGCTCATGAGGGCACTTTTTAAACAAGACCCATCTCAATAAAAGTCTTCGAACCGTGTACATTAAAATCCGCCAATTAAAAAAAAAAACCCAAAAAAAATGGAGAAACAACTTCTATGGTGCTGTGTCCCTAATATTAAAATTATAGATCACACTCGTGGACTCTTTCAGTGTTTCATTTTCAAGGCATGCATCATGTGGGAAGTTAACTTTGGTCCCGTGAGATGCCGATAAGCCACTGCTTCCTCCGGATTTGTTCAAACATTATTTTTTGGTCGGGGGAAAAAAATGTAAGACCAAATCCATTTGTCAAGAAAAGCCCTAGAGCCTTATAGGTTAACGGTCTTCATTGCGCTCTGGAGGTTCATTCGACTCCAAGCCTAAGCTAGAATTTGTGGCGGTAGCACTTTTCATAAGTTTCGATGGGTCATTTGATAAAACTACATCGACATCCACCGCTTGTGGCCGGATGGAAGTAGACATTTTAGTACGATGTACGATAAACTTTCAGCATTTCATCATTAGTATTTTTTTTCATGAGAAGATGCTGATCGATGTCGAAAATTTTTCATTCTTGGACAACAAGTCGTGATTCTACATCACACACGGGCACAAATGTGGGAACGATATAATAAGTCGAGTATAAGGACATTATTAGTAGTATCCGAATATATCTTTTTGAAGGACAACTCATAATCTTTTGTTAAAAGAACAATCTGCCCAAGAACATTGTAAATGACAAAGTTGCCTAGGAGATCAGGGTATATTGGATATTGTAACTTTAGAAGTAAAACAGTGTTCTAATAATCTGAATTTAAATAACCCCCCAAAATAAAATAAAGTCTCTTTACTTTCAAGAGCCATAATTCCTTAAACAAATTTAACTCTTCGTGACATTAGAGGATGTAAAGTTGTGCTTGAATGGCATTCAAGAGATCGACTTAGTTAAGAGTCATTAGGTTAGGATTAATCAATGCATTTTGAAGAGAACATCCTAAGTAGAGGAAAAAAAAAGGGAATATGATGTAACGCTCGTTTCTTTGCTAAAATTGACATGATCTCAGTTAGCCTCCTTGGTTGCCAGTTCAGCATTTGAAGCCACTCAAGTTACCAATCTGCTTGGTGGGCATAATCTCACTTAACGTCTGATGCATCCTCCCTAAAAATCTTGTATATACATAAACCTTGAAAGCTTTTTGTCAGACTTGCCAAGGAAATCAAAGAAAGGATGTGCTCAAGAGAAACATAAGAGGATAGGGGATGGCTGTGAATTTGCAGTTTATGTGAATTTCGTCAACAAAACATTTGTTATAATCCATGTGCCGTCTTTCTAAGGTCATGTGTAAGCAGTGAGAAAATCCAAACATTCTTTGTTTTATATATAAATAGTGCTCTTGAGACATTTATTAATAAGATCTGCAATTTTATTTTTGGAAGATCCGACATGAACAAAGATTATTTTGAGCAAAATAGCAATACTTATCATTATAGCCAATCTGATCAGAGCACAAACATTAATATCATTCTCAAATTATACTAGGCATAAAATTCACTGCAAATCAATTTTCTTTTGGACCACATCCCACAATCCGTGATCTCACTAACTCCCTCGGGAAACTAGTTGATAAGTGCGTAGCTTGTATGTGCGAAACTGTATTGAACTGTATCATTGCAGGAGTTCGTGTGACATCTACCGGATCTAAGGATGCAAAGGCAGCTCAAGCACATGTAAAACAGCTTTCGTGAGTAAACTGCTGCTTGCTTATGATGTCGAACCGGTGCTTCGAATCTTTGATGCGTGGGCTGACGACAACCCTCCACAGGGCCGACACGTGCCCCACTCTGCCTTGCACGTGTTGCCCTGCGCTTGCTTCTGTGTAGCACCAAGATTCATCCATCTCTCCCCGGGGAGGGGTCCGTCCAGATTCTTGGACGATGCGTGGCCATCGATCCGCCATGTCAGCATTTCTCTCTTCCACGCCAAAATTCCTCCCTCCTCAAATTTATCGTATAATCCAATTTTTATCCGCCCCGAAAATATCTCTCCTTGTTTTTATAATTTCTCTTGCCCATTTCTGTTCTTGTCTCTCTGTTTCTTGCCCTGTTTCAAGAACTCCCGCATTCAGGGCATAGTTCTACGTTTTTTCCTGTGCTGCATGCTTGGAGGATGGCTCAGCTGATGTCTTCTGTGTGCACGGACGCACTCAAATTCCAAAACCCAGTTCTCAGCCTGTGCTCGCGAAGCCCATGCAGGGTGCCCGCGAAGGCCGGCGGTTGGAGTCCGCTTGGGTGTGGTGCCCGGAGAAGAGCCTGCGGGCGAGTCAAAGTGGCCACCGACGACTCGGCTTCACCGGACTCGGTGGCTGATGACTATTACGCGGTTCTGGGTCTGGTAGTGTTCTTGATTCATCAGCTGTTCGTTTCTATAACGAGAGAAGTAGATCAAGTCATGAGACGTCTTTTTTTTTTTTTTTCCTTTTTTTGCCTTTCTTGGAGAAAAAAATGGTGAAATGCGATCGGAGGTGGATGAGTGTGATTCGATCAAAGGGTCGTATCTTCTGCAAATTGAAATTTCCGTCTTGTTCAGGTTTTATTATTAGTTGCAGCTTGCAAACCAGAATGCCATAAATGGTGTGATTCAGAGAAGTTTATGATCGAATGGGAGACTCTGGATTTTGACGTTGCACTTGATCACAGTGCTTGACTTAAACTATTTTTATTGCATGCGCTGATGAGATACAATATAGATCTACTGAGAGGTTTCGGGAGAATTCTTTACAATGTTGTGAGAAATGTTCATTGGTTGTTCAGGCAAATCGAATTGTTTAGTGTGCAGAATCTCAAGCGTTTGCAGAAAATAGAACTTTCATTATCGCATGAATTTCCAAATAGTTCTTGAATGAAGATTTGGAGTATCTAGCACTTCTCTGCTATCATCAACCTGAAGTCCATTGAGCAAGCACCTTTGAGGCTATCATAAAAAATGTGGAGAGCACGTTTGCACCACCACTAATAGTTAGTACATCTGAGTAGATTAAGATTTCTCACCGTTAGTTCTTCTGCGCTTATGTCGGTTATGCTTGCCGCTTTCAAGCTATTTTAGATATCTACTTGACGGCTTATGTTTTCTTTTCGATCTTTGGGTTGTGTACTTGCGACCAGTTCTGGTTCCATCTGACGTGTTGCGGAATCACTGTTCATGTAGCTTCCAGATGCCACACCGGCGCAGATTAAGAAAGCCTACTATAATTGCATGAAGGAGTGCCATCCAGATTTGAGCGGCAATGATCCCGAGACCAACAATTTTTGCATGTTCATTAATGAGGTTTATGCGGTGAGTTTCTGTTGAATATGCTCTGGACTTGATGACTCATGCAAACAAATGCATATGTGTGTGAACATTCCTTCTTATGCTTATACTGCTGAGCTTTTTCTCAATCTCCTCCCTTTTTTCTGCCGCTCTAATTATTCAATTGCAGAGCAGGTGCTGAGTGACCCTGTGCAACGTATGGTTTATGATGAAATACATGGTTACGCATTAACTGCGGTCAACCCATTCTTGGATGACTCATGCCCAAAGGATCATGCCTTTGTTGATGAGTTTAGCTGCATAGGTATGTGGCAGCTATTTCCCGAAGCTGTTTCTTGAGAAGGAATCTCTAATCTCTATAGTCCTGAATTGTGCTTTTCAGCACCTATATAACTTCTATTAGCATGTCCCTTTGAAAGTATGATGTGTCTTGAGATTGTAAGATCATGTGGATTTGCACGTCTCTCATTTGATTGTCCAGGGTTTACCAAGGAAAAAAAAGGACAACAAAAAATAGATCATGTTGATGCTCCACATCTCTGCAAACTTCTTTAGGCATTCAGGCATAAGAGCCATATGCAACTCACAATACAATTATAAATATGTGGAGTTCTAGAAATTTGTCTGAATTAGTGGTAGTTGACCGGTTGGGTACTGCATGTACCAATTTTACCATGAAGGCATCTTGAAAATGAACATATCCACTGATATGGAACTTAAGTTGTGTGTATTTATGTGTATATCGAAAGTAAAGAGGAGTTGCAACTGATGTCATCTCACAAGGGGCTTTTCCTTGGGCCTTGTAAATTGAGATTGAAGCAGATGATTATACCTGCTCCAATGTAGTTTATCAATTGATGCTTCCCCTGCTTGCCTTTTTCTCAGTCTATCTGCAAATTATAGTAAGTACAGACACGGTGTATATGCTTAATACTTCTAGTATCTTTCATGTTCTCCTAGGTTGTAAAAACTGTGCCAATGTAGCAACTGATGTCTTTGCGATTGAAGAAGACTACGGAAGAGCTAGAGTATACAGCCAGTGCGGTAATCCTGAATTAGTTCAGCAGGCAATTGATAGTTGGTACGTGTTTGCTGATTCTGCCTGTTCTTTTAGTAGGAATGTTGTAGCTTTCTGTGGATGGACTTTTCCCTTTATAATTGTATCTTTATAGCTGACGATGATGATTATGTTGGCATTGCTGAAAATGATCTTACTATACAGCTGTATGTAGATATATCCTATTAGATTCCTGTGGAACTTATTGATTTCTTTGAATAATTTGCATCATCTGGGAATTTCACTGTTGCCTTTCCAGTTATTATTAAATGCCATCTCTGGTTACCATAAATTGCTCCCAACATCAAATGCATTTGAGCGTGACTCCCATTGTTTCTTTTCAATATGTTGTCGGTATTAGGGCATGGCTTTTCTGTGCTCTCACTTGTTGGTATATTAAATTGGCATTTTCAAAAGTTACATTGAATGTCAAAGTATGGCCAGAGGATTTGTACTTATCAGATTCTTCTGTAATTCAGTCCGGTTGATTGCATCCATTGGACTTCTGCTGCACAATTGTCTCTTCTTGAAGATGAAATGCGCAGGGTAGAGAGAGTCAATGTAAGTATTATAATCTACACGATTGTGTCCAATTGACCATTACGGTGTCTTCCTTAACGTAGGATGATGTCTATGACACTTTTATTTGCTTTTCATTGATTAGATTGGTCCAACCTTTGCCTTTTGTTTTTCTTGCTAAAGGGTTCTTTTGAATGATGACAGGTTGCAATGATGCTTTCAGGAATGGGATCTGGGTCTGTGGATGTCTTTAGAATGGTAAGAGTATGACTTGTCATTTGACCCTAACCCTTTGCGATTGGTTTTGTGTGATGTCATTGTGTTCTCGAAATTCTAGACTTGATTCAACTGTATCTGCCGGATATAGTAGTGTTGATTTTAGTGAGGATTTAACCTGCTTTCTTGTCCCCTATTTGAAAGGGTTATATTACTAAACTTCTGCTGGATTGTGTCTGTGATAGAGAAATTAAGATAACACACTTGTCAAGTTTTCGAGATACAAAGTAACGTACAGTGGAAGTGCCACATGAGAGAGATGGCGTTACTTTTCGAAAGTAATGATAATGCAGCAGATTTAAAGCTTCATGGATGCCTCTCCTATCACTCTCGTCATTCCAAAGCAGTATAGCGCATATCAAGCAAATGAATTTGCAACAAATTGCTTAGTTCTCCAGATTAGGTCCTGTTGGTGAATCTCATGCAATATGCAAACAAGGTTTTCATGAAGATGACTGAACTTGGACTTGTTTCTATGTAGCTCAAGCAGTTTGTGGTTGCTACTGCAGGAGCTAAATTTTCCTTCAAAACATACAAAATTTCTCCAATTGATCTGATTTGTATGCAGGGTGCAGAAATCAGATTATTAGAGAAATTTTGTTTGTTTTGAAGGAAATTTCAGCTTCTACCATAGCAGCCACAAACTGCTTGAGCTACAAAGAAACAAGTCCAAGTTCAGTCATCTTCATGCACTAGATATACCGACAGGACTTAATTTGGAGAACTAAGTGATTTGTTGCAAATTCATTCTCTTGATCTGCCCTATACTGCTTTAGAATGACGAGATTGAAGGGGAGGCATCCACGAAGCTTCGAATCTGCTGCGATGTCTTTATTTTCCAAAGGTAACATCATCTCTCTCATGTGGCACTTCTACTTTATGTTACTTTCTATCACAAAACCTAAGAGGTGTCTAATCCATTTGGACCATTAGAGGTTCTAACCAGGGAGTGCACTCAGAATAGGGCATATCATGCAAATTGCTTAGTTCTCTAGATTAGGTCCAGTTGGTGAATCTAGTGCGTGAAGATGACTGAGCTTGGACTTTCTTTGTAGCTCAAGCAGTTTCTGGCCGCTATGGCAAATCTGAACTTTTCCTTCAAAACAGATGAAACTTCTCTAAATGAGTTGTTTTGCATGATCTGCATGCTTGGAATTCCTTCCTTTGTATGATTATCCAGAAAATTCCTTTTAATTTGATTTGTTCTACCCACTGATTACCATTTAATCTGTTGCAGGCGAGTTCTCGATGGGAAAAGAGGCAGGCAAAAGTTTTGGTAGGAAGCCTTCTTTATTTTTTTTCAGCTATTTATTTTGTGCTTAAATTCTTTCCATTAGAGCATTTTAAATGTTTTGTCAGCTTTAGTAAACTCTACAAACAAAGCCACACGAGTTGAAGTGCAATTTAACACTGGTCTATTGTGAAAAGTTGGAAACTTAGTTTGGTTGTCCTCTAATAGTTTGAAGAACACTCTGAAACTCTTTACACAAAGGAAATTCGAATTATCCAAATATGCATGTAATAGAAAACACAGGCTTATCAATTAAGTACCAAATAGTTGAAAATGTGAATTGGGATGTCTTCTAGAAGGAATTCTGTTGTCTGGAATCAATGAGCTGCTGCCAATGGGATCACAACCATATCAACAGCGAAAAGCTTACCGACTAAAAGGAAATGAAATTCCCTAGTCAATTGTTTGAATTTGAAAAAAGAGAATCAGCATGTCAGAAGATTATGGCTCCCCAACCTGATTTAATTATTTTGGTTTAGACGAAGGGCATAAATTTGTCAAAATAAAAGAGATTTGTAAAGTGGGGTTCGGGGGGAATAGGGGGAAAAAAGAAGAAGATAAACCTGTTGAAGATTTAGTACGAACATTTTTTGTGCACAAGCTCTGCAAAAAATCGACTACACAGGTTGGCTCTCATAGGGTGATGGGCAGTGTGTACGAAACCCCAGAGCAAATTCACTGCCATGTAGCTGCTTTGGGGTTGCAGCTTCATGCAGTCGAGTTGCTGCCTACAATTCGACAGATCTGTGTGGCTTGTGTAGTCAACTTTTTTCCCGGCTTGAGTACACTTTTCAAACTTATAGAATAACTGCAAATTCATGGAAGGACGAAATCATCGTTGGGTAGTAAAATGTCCCAAGATATATCATAAAAAGGACAGCTGGTCCAGTTGTCATGATTGCATGCTAGTGCTCTCTTATAACTTCGTTGGAATCAGGATACTCATCCCGCCCTAGAGCTCCCATTCGAACAAAATTTATAAATTTGTTACTTTACCTTTCAAGCAGCTCTTGTGGTTATTACCTATCAGTATATTGATGCTAAGCTTATTTAGTGGGAATGATGGTCAATTGCTCCAAAATTTTGTGCAGGAAAAAGCTAAAATTAGAATGATGCAGCAAAAAGATTCTGGCAAATCCAATTCATACTGGGATGACCTTTGGGGCAAGCCAAAGGAGTACAGAGATTCTGGTGAGAATCAATTGCGTCTTACTGACCAGCCCCGTTGGCTAAATTTCTTTCTAAGTAGCGTATATCAGCCTATTCAATGCATTGCTTTTTCTCAATGCTTTAGCTGTATTAGACACTCTGCTTTCTGCTGGTTATGTCGAGTCATTTGGAAAGATCTATTTGAAACACAATGACAGGGAGGGTTGAGTTTGTATCTTTTATCTAGGATAATTGTCAGTGTTCAAGCAAGGAAAAGTAAAAGCAGAAACATGACCCTAGAAGCTTAACTAGGTGGCCCTTCACTAGTTTTGATGAACTGCGCTGTGCGACTGCACTCAGTGATATGGATGGTTGGAATTCATCATGTGATGTCGCCATTATGAGGTGGATTCTGTTTGACAAGATCTCAAGTGCTAGGCTGTTTGACACCCACCATCTATTCCTATCAGTTTTTCTAGTGCATGATTGCCTTTCACGAAGACAGTGAAAACTCGCTGCTTCTTAAGAAAAGAAAATAAAAGAGAGTCGATGCTCATATCCATTTTGTTCATTTTCCTGAAGAGGAGGAAATCAACAAGAGAGCGAGGCGGGCAGCTGCTGCAGCTCGAAGATGGAGAGAATATTCCAGGAGGGGGGTTGACAAGCCTCCTACCTTCAAGCTGCCTGAGGCTGCATCCAACTCAGAAAATACTAAGTAAATTTTTCAGACAGTTTCCCATTCATAAAAATTTCAGTGCAAGTATAAGCCAAAGTCAATTGATAGGAAGCTAAAGCAATATATGCAGTCCTCTCTCTGTAATATGGAAATCATGTGGATCTCCCGAATTGTAAGTGATAATGGATTCATGATGGGAAATATATAATATATACAAGTGATATTTACATTAAATGCCTCGCTCTGAGGTAACTGATTACGGCCAAGTGAGTTAATGGCCTGGACATTTTAAGATTGAATAAATTTGAATTTACTGACTGCAGTGTAAATGTTATGCTAGGACTAGAGTCCGTTCTCCTTTCCAATCCGATATATACACATCCGACATAGCTGAGTCAGTTCGATAAAATATTTCCAGGCGCGTCCCTACTTTCTTCCAATCCTTGCCAGTGCATCCGCACATGTATTGGCGTCTCTACATACACGTTTTGACCCTTGATCCATTGATGAGATCAAGTTCTAATCTGCTGGGGCTCTGCCGACCACGTCGATGCTTTTCCATAGAATTAACTATCATTTTAAAGCTACAGTCTCTGAAGATTTGCTAGGTGAGTCAAGTTCTAGCACCCTAAAATGCCACTGCTCTCGCTACTCTCTCTCTCTCTCTCTCTGATAATAGACAGCGAAACTAAACCATATCCACACGATGCCAGCAATATGAAAATTTGCTCCGGAAAGAAAACAAGGACCAAAACGACTATTGGCAATATCCGATGAAAATGGTTTGGGTCCTAGAGATATTGAGTTCGACCGTGTCAACATGGTAGGCATTTCATTCCCCATTTCAACCGTCAATTCAAAGGTCATTTTTGAAGTATATTTATGGATATTAGTTCATAGTTGTTAGATGATGATAAAAACAGAACAGTTTTGTGAGTTTTTTATTTTTATTTTTTCGCTTTCTATTATTGTCAATTCCCAAATAAGAAAGAGGATTTTCTAGGGCGCCACTAATCCTCCAATTAACAGCACCTCATCTTTAGAAACTTCCCCAATTTCGGTCAACAATTAACAATGCCTACCATGGACGTTGATCATTGTCGGACTCCCCTTCAATTGCAAGCCTCATCAACGAGCGAAGTTTCTGTCAAGTATCCAGACAGTTGTGAGCATTAGAGATGAGCATACCTTCATCAAGCAGCTAAACCAGACAGTTGTGAGCATTAGAGATGAGCATACCTTCATCAAGCAGCTAAAGTTGAGTGTCGCGGAGTGATGCAATTTTGTTTGTCATAATTCAACTTCGTTTCAATTGTTTTATCAAGGTTGTGGTTAATGTCTGGATAAGAAAATCATTTTTAGTAGGAACCATAAATAAGAAAATCATGGTTTTGTTAATGTCTCTCATATTCTATTAATAGATGTATAAATGTACTCTTTTATCGAGTTATCGAGTAAACTCGTAGTCTTTGACTATTTTCTCTCTTCATCTCTCTTAAAAGATTTAGAATATTCACAATCATCTTTACGGAGCGGCGTTGAGCCCATTATTCTGCCTTCACCATTATTTGTTTTTTCGAAAGAATTGACAATCGTCAGCTAGGATTTAGATTTGTGAATGTTTACAAAGCATTGATTGATGCCTTCAGCATTCACGCGCGAGGGGGCATCTTCTATTGAATTTGAAGAGAATATGCTATTCATGATCCCTCTGATGTTTGCTTGTTTTCGTCTTGTGTTGTTCGTGCTCTAAAATCGTGTTTTTCTTCGATATCAACAATCAAGAACAATTCTTTAAGTTTCAATGTTCTCTCTTGTTTCCCTTTATTGGATTGTCACGGATTCCACGCCATTGCGCCGGCACATTGGACGCATCGACACCTAGTGCTTGTCAGAGGATTTTTCCTGAATATCTTTATTTGGAAATTCCAAAGTTGTTGCACTTGTCAGTGGAGCTTAAAATGATTGCATTCTCACCTCTGGCCTTGAGTTCCAGTTTGTTGTTTTCATTCTGCTTTTTTCATTCCTCTTCTCTGCTTTCTTTGATAATTCCAATACCATGTTCACATGCTGTAGCCTTCGCTCTTTCCTTTCCTTCTTCTCCTGCCACTCTTTTCCTGTACAGTCGATGTTCAAGCTTACGTTGATTCAACTGCAAGCCTTTCTACCAGATGGATAGACACAGTATTTGATTTGGATTCGCTGCTAGCGTATCGTGTCCCGTCGTCCATTCTTCTGAGAGGAATCAATGGCTCAGGCATGTCATTCTTATGTGGCTTCCACTTTGCTGCCTACCCGCAAATTTGCTATTTTGGCATTTTTATTGTAAACTGCGAAGATCCTTTTGAAGATCCAGTAGTTGTGTGGTCTGCTAATCGAAACAAATCAGTTGGTGCCAACGCTACCTTGGAGCTCACGGCAGAAGGAGATTTGGTATTGACGGATGTTGACGGGTCTGTGGCTTGGCCGACCAACACTACCGGTATGTCTGTTGCGGGCATGAACTTGACAGACACTGGCAATCTTGTGTTGTTTGATAAGAAAAATGCAATAGTGTGGCAATCCTTCGATCACCCTACAGACACACTTGTTCTTGGGCAGAAATTGACGGTGGGGCAGAAATTGACCCCCAGTATTTCCACAACGAATTGGACCGAACAAGGTTTACTTTCACTTTCGCTGACTGCTATTGGTTCATTTGCCCAAACAGAGAGTGATCCTCCGCAGGTGTATTCCCCCTTTTGGCTAAATTTTCTGAACACAAGTAAGGACTCCAGTTATATTGAATTAATCGAAGGAGCTTTGGTATTGTTCATAAATTCCAAGAGAAATGTGTCTTGTGTTTTCTGGTCTTGATTCATCTGTGCAGTATGTGAAGTTTGAATCCGATGGACATTTGAGACCATATCAACTGGATGGAAAGAGGGGCGTACCAGGTGATCTTCTTCAAACATTTCTTGTGGATTGTGCTTATCCAACGGTTTGCGGTAAATATGGAATTTGCAGTTCCGGTGGGCAGTGTGGTTGTCCAACATCAAGCGATGGGACGAGCTACTTCAAGCCAGTGGATGTTAAACATCCTGAACATGGGTGTGTGGAAACCGTTCCTTTGTCTTGTGAAACTTCGCAGTTTCAAACCTTTTTGGAGTTTAACAACAGTGCTTACTTCACCTATAGCACAGGCACGCAAATTACCCCAGGTCTTGGAAATATAGATAAAGAGAGTTGCAGAGAGGCCTGTGCCAAAAACTGCTCTTGCAAGGCAGCTTTTTTCCGGCCTATTTATGGTTCTTGCTACTTAGTATCTCAAGTATTTTCGCTTACATATTTAGAAGGAATTAAAAGTGATTCCATTGTTTTCATTAAAGTACATAACGATTCTAATAAAGTTCCTTCTTCTCCTGAAAAAGGCAGAAAGTCAAACACTCTTGAGGCAATAATACTCTCTTCTAGCGTTGGGTTGCTCTTTGCCTTGATTATTCTTTATGTGGTCGTGCGTTTTCTAGTTCTTAAGAGGCATGAAGTCGATGAAGTTGAAGAGGACTGCCTAGAACAACTGCTTGGCCTACCTACAAGGTTCACTTATAATGATCTAATAGCCGTCACTGAGGGTTTTAGTAAGAAGCTCGGTGAAGGAGGCTTTGGATCTGTTTTTGAAGGTACTTTGAATGATGGCACAAAAGTTGCAGTGAAATGTCTTGACGGAGTACGCCAAAGTATGAAATCTTTTCGAGCTGAGGTTGAGACTATTGGCAACATTCATCATGTCAACTTGGTAAGACTCCTTGGACTTTGCATCGAGAAGTCTCATAGGCTACTAGGCTATGAGTACATGTCCAATGGTTCTCTGGATAGGTGGATCTTTCGCAAATCAGAAGGGTTGTTCGTGCTTGATTGGAAAAGCAGGAGGAAGATCATCTATGACATAGCTAAGGGCCTAAATTATCTCCACCAAGAGTGTAAATGGAAGATAGTTCACATGGACATTAAACCCCAAAATATTCTCTTGGATGAAAATTTCAATGCTAAGGTTGCTGATTTTGGCTTGTCTAAGTTGCTTGAGGGACCAAAGTCGAGCTATGACTACAATGAGGGGAACTCCTAGCTATATGGCCCCAGAATGGTTGAGCACAGCAATTACTGAGAAAGTGGATGTTTATAGCTTTGGGGTGGTAGTTTTAGAGATTATTTGTGGAAGGAAAGTATTTGACAGCTCTTAGAATGAGGAAGATATGTATCTACTTGATGTTTTCAAGAGAAAGGCCGAAGAAAGGCAACTGTTGGATATGGTTGACAACACTTCTGAGGATATGCAACTGAATCAACATCATGTGGTCAATATGATGAGAATTGCTACGTGGTGCTTGCAAGGTGATTTTTCGAAGAGGCCTTCCATGTCGTTGGTCACCAAGGTGTTGGATGGAGTTATGGAAATTCCAGATGCCCTAGATTATGACTTCTCATACCGCGCCTCAATGAATATTAATGTGACAGTTGGTCGGGAGAACATTGAGAATGGTGCTTCAGTTTCCGTGTTACCCTCAATTCTATCCGGTCCACGGTGACCTTGTGCATAACGTCATTTCGGTATCTCTTCTGTAGCGTCGTTTCAAGTTTTTGACCATTTAATGTTGTTGTCATCTTGCCGAATTGCACTATAATATTCTTGATGCGGCCGGACCATTTCCTACAATCAAATGACACATGTTTGGGTAGTGAACATAGCGAATTTAGTCATCATCACTGCCTGAAATTGCCATAAATGCAAAAAGTTTTTATCTTGATTGGCCATTTTTGAATCGCTTGAGAGATAGCTTGCCCGAATCTCTCTGTCCAGGAAGCTGGTCTTGATTCTTATGGCGTGGGTCTCATTCTAAGCATGGAGCTGTAGCACTACCCTTTTTTCCACTCCAGTAAAAAGGATCTTGTTATCTAATTAGTATCGTGGCCCAGTCCTCCAAAAAAATTTACGAATTTTAGATCGAGTTTCAATTTTGATCCGGTTTTTTTTATATTAAAAGTTATAGTAAAATATATCACAAATTTTCGCCCGAATCTCATTTTTAAAATAAAAATCACAATTTCACGTTCGCAACGCTTGTTGTTGATATGGAAGAAGCAGATGCGTAACAGAGGGAGCGCACGCCAGTGGTCGTTATCGAAGAGACGCTGTTGGAGGTGATGGCTGGGTGGAGGCAGCACAACCCAGCCACCTTCGACCCAGCCACTGGCGAAGATCCAGCGACCCTTGTCCTCGTTTAGGCCCGCCGCATCTGCCGCTTTCTCCCACATAGAAGAGAAACGGACCTAACTGCACTATGACATTGATTGACTGCATCATATGATATATGTTCCCTTTATAGAATTTTTATACCCCCTTGTTTATGGCTCTAAAGATTGAAAATCCGTATGTATATGTTGATGAACTTTGTACTAGTTGAGTTGCATGTCCAAACAAAGACAATCAAATACATTTATCTTGGAATATGTACTATTGACTATCCAGTGTATATGGTTTTTAAAGTTTGATCTATATTTCAGATAATATGATACTGTTATGGGAAACTTGATAAATGATTAGATCTTTGGAAGGTGACTGGTGGATAAAAAGTATAGAAATGGTACGATCCTACTGATTCGATTTCTAAAATGATCTACTTCACACATGTATTTAATTTTCACAAATCATAATTTAAACTTTTATGGTCTTATATGAGGAATGACTACAGAGTAGCTTACTGTTCACTCTGTGATTCATGATCTTTTCCTGCTCGATGTAACCTCGGAAAAGCTATGTATTGCATGCATTAACAAAAATGGAGAGACACAGGTTTGAGTTCACTTGCTTTTGTCTGCTTAGCTTTTGCCCTTGGCTTTCTTAACAGGCAAAGTTAGCGACACCTGCTCAAGCAAGAAGAAGCTTCTACTCTGTTGAAGCAAATGCATGTGGACGACGGACTGGTATGAGGGTCCACAGAGTGAAGTCCAAAAATCATTTTTCTATGTCTCACTTACAAAGTATGATATTCTCAGAAATAAAGGGATGTTAATAAGTAAACCTCTCACAGCAATATTGACAGCATTCTGCAGCAACAGCCGGTGAAACTATCGTTGAAACTCCATTCAGCGGCATCAATATGTTTTAGTGCACGGGGATTCTTCTCTCTCCTCCTCTCTTTCCTGTCTCTCAGAACCTCCAGCAATTTTGTCCAGTCTAAAACAGGGGAAAATAAAAGAGCTCCCGCGAATTCGAATTGATTGTGAGTAGGGGGAAGTTACAAAAATTCACCATGCCGGTCCAAGCGACGGTGACCAAAGAAAAAAAAAGGATTATGGCATGCTTAACGAGGTTTTATCTTTACATGCTTGGTAATATTGCGTTAGGTGTATGATTGATGGTTACGTTCCTTAACTCTAGCAAGTTTCTACCGTGAAAGAGATTATGGCATACTTAACATGTGATGGAGACAACAATCTCTCCACAGAACAATACGCGCTACTCAATGCAGATGAATTTTTTCACAACGCTTTCATACAGTCCACATGATCGAAAGTGGACAATAAAAGAGGAGATTATGAAAATAATCATCCTACTTGGGGTTTCACGCGACATGTAAGTTCCCCACTATCTGGTCAAGTTTAGGTCTTTCGACCAGCGGGGGGGGTGGTGTGTTGGAGATTTCCCGCATTCAATCTTGTTGCGCATGCAAAATTGGTATCTTTTCAGTCGTCCATTGGGCTTTGTACCCTTAAATGGGAGATCCTATAATCATGAAATTTCATTACTTAATTACTTATCCAGAAAGTCAGAAGTCTTAGTCTATATATATATATATATAAGAAGAACCCCATCAGATCGACCCCATATAATGGAAGCTGGAATCAAATAGGAAGACGGAATGGAGTAGAGACCCATCTAAGGACTTGGGCTCACATCCATCCATGCGGTCAAAGTCCAAAAGCAGTGTCTTTGAAGAGGGTCTCCAAATTCACATCATATAAAGCGTCTTTTCTACGATTTGGTGGCTCGAAGATGGAATTTCATCGGTGACAATCTTGTACCTCAGGGTGATATATGTTAACGTTCTACTAGAGGCGATCGTAGAGAGAGGATCGGTGGCGGTCTAGGTCCAATCGAACCTAATATGTTGCCTAGGCCTGCTCATAACATGTAAATTGAATGTTCGCGCAAGTGCCTGGACCAAAGTTGAGCGCGCCAGCCTTAAAGGTCAATGCCCAAGGTCGCTCGTCACAAGGCCTTCTGTGGTTATTGAGGAAACATTTGTCAACTGTATGTCATCACATCCTAATACGTCTTGCCGTTATTCTTATTAGAGCATCTAATATGCTACATGAAAACTTCAAAAAACTGAAACTCACTTGAGATTTTATTAGGTGCTTTTTAACAGTCGCAAATTGAACATGGTCTCGGGTGGACCTATCAGATGAGTGGGCTTATTGATACATTTAAGCCATATTGATCCATTTTTGTATAATTCGATCAGCAATGAGAGAAAGAGCTAAAGGCACTATTTTTCCATCGGCCATTCCATCAAAAGAACCATTTGTAACTCCAATGAAGATGGCCGCCCCTATATTCTGTCTGAAACTTTGAACAGGATTGTTTGGAGAACTATGAGCCTTTCGTTGTCCATTTCAAGTTGTCGATTCTACTGTCAAGATCCCTAATTGATGATGGAGTTGGACAAACCAATGTTAGTGTCTTCACATTGGGCACTTTTGTTTCGAATTAATTATGGTCCTTGAAATCGCCGTTGCTTTCTAGGTAGCTTGGAGTTAGATTTCGGAATCTATGGATGCCTTCGGCATTAACGGTACTGTGAAGAAAGCAAAGCTGTTTTGGACCTCCCAATGGTGCTTCCAATGACGGCAGTATCGCCTTTAAATTGGAATTTCCTTGTTTCCGTATTCTGGTCTCTCATTCCCCTCCTGCTTCTGGTTTTTCATAATGTCACATTATCTTCACACCCTCCAGCCTTATCGTCTAAACATATTTGTTCTGTTTATTCGGCGCCCAAGCTTATGTCTATTCAACCGCAGGCCTTATCACCACATGGATTGCCAACGCATCTGCTGTCAATTATATCCTGTCCCCTTCAGCGGATGCTAGCGTGATCCCCATACTTCTGCGGAGCCATTTTGGCTCAACATTTGCCTTTGGCTTCTACGGCCAAGCCTCTGTGGAAGTTGACTTTTCACCGTTTGTAATGTTCAAACTGACCAGTGTTCTATTATCAACAACAGGGTGGCTCCAGTGGTGGTGTGGTCTGCTAATCGGAATTGTCCTGTTGGAACCCAAGCCATCCTGAAGCTTACAGAAGAAGGATCTTTGGTATCGAAAGATTCTGACAGGTTCATCGTATGATCCTGTTGGAACCCAAGCCATCCTGAAGCTCACGGAAGAAGGATCTTTGGCATTGAAAGATTCTGACAGGTTGATCGTATGGTCATCTCAAACTAATCGCAAGTCTGTTGATGGCATCAACTTGACAGACACAGGAAACCTTGTGTTGTTTGATAAGAACAACGCCACGGTGTGGGAGTCCGACAATCACCCTACGGACACGCTACTCACCGGACAGAAATTAGCGGTGAGGTAGAAATTGACCCCCAGTGATTCCACAACAAACATGAGCGAACAAGGTTTACTTTCACTTTCTTTGACTTCTGAAGGTTCATTTGCTCAGATAGAGACTCACCCTCCGCAAGTGTATTACTGTAAGGGCATAAATTTTCCGAGCACAAGCAATAGCTCCAATTATGTTGAATTCACCCAAGGACAATTTGCATTGTTTCTGAATTCTGTAAGAAACAGTTCTTTGTTTTCTGATTTTAATTCGTCCGTGGCTGTGCAGTACTTGAAGTTGGAATTTGATGGACATCTGAGGGTGCACGAGCAGCATCAAAATGAGTGGATCTCGGCAGGGGATTGTGGTTATCCAATGGTTTGTGGAATTTATTAAATTTGTCTTGGACGACATGAAATGTGTAGGTGTCCGGATAGCTACTTCCAGGGAACGATATTGGAGATCCTACAATTGGGTGCTCCCTAAAGGTTCCTTTGTCATCTTCAGCTTCGCAATTTCAAAGTTCTTTTTGAAGTTGTCGGGGTTACTTGCTTCGCCCAAAGGGAAGATACCGCAAGCGCCCCCGATCTTGGAAGTACAAATAAAGAGAGTTGCAAAAAGGCTTGTGCGAACAACTCCTTGCGCCGAGCGGCTTTTTTAAAATATACAGATGACAATGATTATTTAGGTTCATGCTGCTTAGTATCTCAGGTCTATTCACTTAGATACCCATCAAAATCGAATCAACAGTCTTTCGTTTTCCTTAAAGTGCAGCATCCCTCGAGTGAAATTCGGAGTCCTCACATTCCAAGTGAACCTTCCATTTCTTCCAATATAGACAAACCTCCTGCTTCTCCTAAAAACCCTAAAAGGGCACATGGTATTCCGATAGTAATAATCACTTCTAGCCTCGTATTACTCTTAGCCTTCATCTTTCTTTTGTCATCATAAAATGCCTATTTAGAAACAAAGGTGTCAATGAGGTTTAAGAGGACAAAGGTGTCGACGAGGTCGAAGAGGACTTTCCTGATCGAATGCCTGGAGCACTTATGAGATTCACTCATGATGATTTAAAAGTCATTACCGAGCATTTCAATAAGAGGCTCGGTGAGGGTGGATTTAGCTCCGTTTATCAAGGCACTCTACCTAACGGCACAAAAGTTGCCATGAAGCACCTCAAAGGTTTATGCCAAGCCAAGAAAACTTTTCTTGCTGAGGTTGAGAGCATTGGCAATATCCATCGTGTCAACTTGGTACCACTTGTTGGGTTTTGTGTTGAGAATTTTCATAGGCTACTTGGCTACGAATTCATGTCCAAAGGATCCCTAGATAAATGGATCTTTCACAAATTAGATGAGTCATTTGTGCTTGATTGGCATTAGAGGAAGATCATTTGTGACATAGCTAAGGGCCTAAGTTATCTCCATGAAGAATGTAGATGGAAGATAGTGCACATGGATATTAAGCCCCAAAATATACTCTCAAACGAAAAGTTTAATGCTAAGGTTGCAGATTTTGGCTTGCCTAAGCTAATTGATCGGGACCAAAGCCAAGTTATGACCATGATGAGGGCAGCAACTACTGAGAAAGTGGACGTCTATAGCTTTGGTGTGATCATTTGGAGATAGTCTCTAGATGAGAAGTTTTTGATGAATCTTGAGATTAGGAAGACATGTTCATGTTAGGAGTTTTCAAGAGAAAGAGCAATGAAGGACAATTGTTGTATGTGATCAATAAGTATAGTTGGTCGACATGATGAGGCTCGCCACATGGTGCTTGCAAGTTGATTTCATAAAGAGGTCTTCCATGTCAATGGTCATCAAAGTCTTAGAAGTGGCAGAAGTTCCAAATGACTTAGATTATAACTTCTCATATCCCGCCTTGACGAATGTGAGTGTAAGAATTGAACAAGAGGATGTTGAATTCGACACTGCCATTTCTATGGCACCCTCTATTTTATGTGGGCCCCGATGATCCATCCTAACCATGTCACATATTCCTTACTTGGAAGCTGGTGTAGAGGGAACTGAGTTTTGACATACCATGGTTTTGTCTGTTTGCCTAGTACATCATATGATAATTGTTTCTTATTGTGAACTTTTTCTAATATCCCCTTGTTGATTGCTCTAGAGATTGAGAATGCATACAAAGGCAATTGAATGTATTTAACTTGAATCTTGTACCACTAACTACTCATCAACTTGGTTTTGAAAAATTTGATATGTATTTTTGATATTATGATACTACTATTAGAAGTTCGTGAAAGGAATACATCTTTGGTAGACTCTCATTCCAATAGATAAAAAGTACAGAAATGGTATGATCCTATCAATTTAATTTTTGAATTATCCCCCTCACACATATATTTACTTTCCATATTTTATGTTTGAAAGTTTTATGATCTTATCATCTTATGATCGAATCTCTGCCCCTGACGAATCAAAATTAGCGAACATCAATACCTGAGAACAATTCTATTTTTCATTGCTCACTCGGAAAGATGGCATCCCGGGCCTAGTGTCCTCGTTTCTGCAACTAATTTTGGGAGTTTGTCGTGAAATTCTCAATTGCTCTGCTCATTTCTCTATGACTTTAGAGTCAGAAGCTGTGGGCAAGTACCCCTTTTGCCCCAGTTGCAACAGACAAAAAGAAACACCTTGTCTAGTAACATCTTGTCAGCTTTTGTGCCTTGGCAGTCAGATGAAAAAGCCTTGCGTGCACCAATATGCATATGAGGCCACTTCGTTTCAGCTGTGCTTCGGATTCATGCAAGAACTTTTCATCTTCACGCCGTAACTTTTTCCTGATTTTACCGTTTAGTCTTTGCTAATCTAGTGGCCTGTCACGTTTAGGGAGTGAAATTCTGATTTTTTTTCTGCCCCACACATGGTATAAAATAACCGGTCTGCTGTCAATAAATTTTGTGCAGCTTATGCTTTTTTATTGTGCTTAATTACAGTTGTCACACTACGATAGGAAGGACTCAAGAGTAGATGACAGTTCGCACCATGTGATTCATGATCTTTTCCTGCTCATCATAATCCCAAAAAGAGCTGCTTAATGCATGTATGAGCTAAAAGGGGAGACCCAGGTTGGAGTTCACTCGCTTTTGCCTGCTTAGATTTTGCACTTGGCTTTCTTACTGGCAAAGTTCGTGACACCCACTCAAAATATGGACGACCAACTAGTATGGGGTGTCTCCCAAGAGTAGAAGTCATTTTCCTAGAGTCACTGACAAAGTACGACATTCTCAGAAAGAAAAAGATGTCGCAAATTAAAATTCTCACAGCTCTGCAGCAACAGCCAGTCAAAGTATCGTTGAAACTCCATTCAGTGGCGTCACGTTGTTTCAGTGCACGTGGATTCTTCTCTCTCTCTCTCTCTCTCTCTCTCTCTCTCGTGCACGTGGATTCTTATCTCTCTCTATAAAGCTCCTGCAATTTTGCCCGTTCTAGAACGAAAAGTGCTCCTGCGAAGTTGAATTGAGAGATGAAGGGACGTTATAAAATTCACCATGCGGTCCAGGAGACGGCGATCCGCGCCGGTTCGAGCGCGCCCCCTCTTTTTAAAAAAAAAAATAATAATAAATTGTGGAAAAGAATTGTCGTGATGTTATTAGAATGATTACTTGTTTATGAAATGATATATTGAACCAAACCCTGAAACGGGTGTTGACGAATAATTGCGGAGCAGGTTCTAGAACTATTAAATTGGAGAAAAGGGACACTACTAATACCATTTCTTTTTTTTTTTCATACAGCTCGCATTTTGATATCACAATATTTCAATCTCTATAAATTTACAGTTGTTAAAGACTGACCACTTAGATTACTCTAGCAACTTATATTTTCGATGAGAATCCCACGTGGCATTAGGTTAATGATAAACATATCTTGCAGTCGCCTCCATCAAAGATAATTACATCCAACGAGGCAAAGTGAAGGAAAACATTGTACTCTTCCAGAGAAATTGTTATGTTGGTGCTCGTCTCATATCCCAACCCCTCTTCCACTTTGCTTCAAATTGAAGGTCAAGTTCAATGATGCAAGCAAGGGGTCCCTACTGAAAATGAAGTATGGTGCCTGACAAATGCCACATCCGCATCACAAGGTTCTAACCATGGCTACATGCCAAATTGTTGCTCATTGCTAATTTAATCAATCACCACTGACGCGTGTCAATCAAAACGAGCACAGCCTTCGAAAACAATTCAACCCATGCAATTAAATGCTAAGCACTGCCCTTTCGAACCCCCTTAAGCCAATATTAATAAGATTGTCGTGCCCACTACGTGACGGGAGCATTGGGCTAGTGGAGATGTTTTGACAAAGAAGCAACTCTATGCTATATAAAAATCCTTTTTTTTATCAAGCGAACCGGCCGCGAACGAAGTGGATTCAAACCATTCGATTCGATGGGAGTGGACCGGCTTTAAACGTAGCACCCGCGATGATTGGCAATCAAGATCAACTCGGGATGGATGGTTTAAAGTCTACATTTGTATATGCCCGGTTCACCTAATGATAAAGATCCGCTCCATCGGATACCTTTCGGATATCCCGCATTAGTGCGCAGCAAGGCACGCCCCACTTGCCGATTTCAAGAGGGCCTTGACATCATGTAGCTTCGCATTTTAAGCTAAATAATTGCTTCTGGCTCCATTTCCCTTCCTCCTTTTTCTGTTAATGGGGTCATAAGGGTCAAACGTCAACCTCCCAATTTTGACAAAGTCTTTCGAAAAACGTTCCCTCATCCCAAACGAAGGAATTTAACCTAATGTGTGACCAAGAAAATAATAAAACCAAGGGAGCTTATTTCTCTTTCCTTTTATTTACAGTTACAGATTAGAGGATTTTCCCCCTCAAAGACAACAGGAAGATGAAGATTGTGTAGTTCAAAATAAAGGCAAAAAGGAAAAGATTAAAAAAAAAAAAAGTTCCAGAGAAGTAAAGCTAGCGACATCACTTTTGGCAAAGGAGAAACCAGGAAAAGAACGAGAATGATGAGCCACTGCTATCTCACGGTGGACGCAACAGCTTGAGCCCAGAACTTGAGATGATCCTTCATGGCCATCTCGTTCCCTAAAGCGGGCACTCTCCAGTTCACCAGCGGATCCTCGTATCTCTTCCTCTGGCGATCCAAACCGTGCCACGCTTCGGACAAGTAGGGCCTCGGGACCTTAGTCTCATCGGCCTTCTTTGGATCTTCGACTTCGATTCTGTCGCCGTCGTCTTTCAATCCCAGTCTCTGCAGCCCGGGAAGGATCGAGACCAAGTCCGAGTCGTCCCTGTCCTGCTCGGAGAACACGAACCCCAGATCCATGAAGCCCTTGAGTTCCTCGAACTCGAGCTCCGACAGGCTCTTGCTGCTCTTGCTCCGGTTCTTCCTCCTCCTCCTCCTCCTTGAGTTCTCCGATTTCTTGCTGCTCCCGGGTTGTGATTGGGACTCGTCCGTTTCCTCTTCGCTCTTGGTCGTCGGGGGCTCGCCCTCGAAGTCCGAAACCTCCTTGCCGGAGAGGATGGTCTGAAGCTTCGGAGTGGCGGCGAGGAGGACCGAGTTCGGAGAGAAAGGGTCGGAGTCGAGGCCGGGGCCGCCCACGAACTGGTCGCTCATGGACCTGACGCGGAGGGTCGGCGCGCGGGACAGCTTCGTCTCGAGGAGGAGACGGTCGTCGTCCTCGTCGCCGCGGTCTTCATGAGAGGGCGGCCTCTTTGCGGAGGAGGAGGAAGGAGGAGGGGGAGGCGGTGAGGCCGGTTTGCCGCTGAAGACGGCGCAGTGGAACCAGAAGGAGTCGAAGAGCTCGAGGACGTGCTCTGCTGCAGACATGTGTCGTGTCGGCAGGAGAGAGAGAGAGAGAGAGGACGAGAGCTCTGAAGAAGATGAAAGAGGGAACTAGGTTAGGGAGATTAGGGAGGAGAAAGGAAAAGGGGTTCGATATTTATGCGGGGTGGATGACGGAGATGCCCCTGAGTTCGAGTTCGAGTTCATATCGCGTGCGGAATCTTCGGCGGAGATCGATGGGTTAAACGTTGGTTTTTATTTAAGGAGGTTCGAAGTAAAGAAACCCATGGTGGTCGTCGACACCGGAGTCGCGTTTCGTTTGACTGGTTTCACGAGCTAACTACCGCCTGCCTGTCGGCTATAGAATATACAACTTGTTGATTTGAATAGTGGCACGTGAGGGATGCAGAGAGAAATAAATATAGTCCTTTCGAGAGGCCGTTGGGTGAAATATACACATTTCTTTAACCCTAACGAAAAAAAATAGGTTATCTTGTGAATTGTTTATTCGGGCGCGACGTGTCTTTTGAAAGTCGTGCGTTTGTGTCTGCATCCAATAGTTGCTGCTCCGAAAGATTATCAATGGAAACGCGAGTGTTCTCTCTTTGAATAGTGGCACGTGAGGGATGCAGAGAGAAATAAATATAGTCCTTTCGAGAGGCCGTTGGGTGAAATATACACATTTCTTTAACCCTAACGAAAAAAATAGGTTATCTTGTGAATTGTTTATTCGGGCGCGACGTGTCTTTTGAAAGTCGTGCGTTTGTGTTTGTATCCAATAGTTGCTGCTCCGAAAGATTATCAATGGAAACGCGAGTGTTCTCTCTTTGAATAGTGGCACGTGAGGGATGCAGAGAGAAATAAATATAGTCCTTTCGAGAGGCCGTTGGTGAAATATACACGTTTCTTTAACCCTAACGAAAAAAATTAGGTTATCTTGTGAATTGTATATTCGGGCGCGACGTGTCTTTTGAAAGTCGTACGTTTGTGTTTGTATTAAATAGTTGCTGCTTCAGATAAAAAAAAAAGAAAAAAAAAAAGAAATAGTTGCTGCTCCGAAAGATCATCAATGGAAACGCGAGTGTTCTCTCTCTCTCTCTCCCTCTCCTCGTCCCTAAGCCGACTGCCTTAGCGTTGTACCTTGCCTCCGCTACAGCCATTGCCGCCTGGAAACACCTCGACAACAATCGTCGTGCTCCTCACGAGTCAAACGCGTGGTCGTTAATGGAGGATGCATATTTTGGTCGTTCTCACTTCGCGGAGAGAAAGAGAGGGAGAGCATGGTAGGTGAACGCCAAAGGGGATATGGTGCCATATAGGCGGGTGCGTGGAAACTGGACCGACCTAGGTGGTTCCTAGGTTTCAAATGCAAAACTGAATCATCCGGACCGATATGTCTTTTTAAATTTTTTCCTTTTCTTTTAAAGAGCAAAGGAAAGAAAATTGCCAAAATCCTAAACTAGACCAGTCCAACTCGAGAATTGGACCAAGACTGACCAATCCGATTCCCTATTCCCAAAACTTGGGAAGACGATTCTAGAGTGGAACTGACCCAATCCAAGAACCAATTACCCCTAGTACTAGGGGCAATGACACCCACTATAAAATACTAATGCAACAATCCTATTTTTTAATTCATAAATTCTTCTCAAATTCCAAAATAAAAATAAAAAAACTCTTCCCAAATTATTCTAGAAGCAAAGGAGCCCAAATCTATCTAGAGAATTAGAGCATGTATAGAGAATGTCCAATAATATCATGATCCTCTATTCATGTGATAGACATATCAATCGATTATTCCAAGATAATCTCAACATTCTAAACACCATTGAAAAAAAAGAAAGAAAGAAAGAAAGAGAGAGAGATTCACCATAAGTAGCCTTAATCAATAATAGTCACCATTGACATTTTCATTCACTTGCCGTGTTTTCACTTGTATAGTAATTAAGGTTGCTTATGAAAATTTCTCCCACCAATGGTACTTAAAATTATAACTAAGTCCAGCTTTTTTTCTCTAGTCTTAAGTAAATATTAGCCTCACCACCTTAACTAATTCCTAGGATTTATTTACCGAAAAGCATGAGATAAAATGTCGGTTGTGAGGTTTCATCACGTCCGGGCTATAATTGTATTATTGGGTTCAAGTCGAGGGTGGAATGGGGAAGAGGAATTAGCACCTCGTTTATTCGAATGCTGTTTTAATTAGCTGTACATATGATGGACCCTACATGCCCACGAGTAAAGTTCACGTCAACGCCCCACCGAAAAAAAGTTTGAATACTATGCTCGGAGAAATTGTGATATTAAGCATTTATGCTAAACTCAATGTGTATCATTAAAAATAGCGGGTCTTATATAATTATCACATATGATGATATAGATTTGTCCGTCCTCCTTATCTTATTTTCTTTGAAAAAGACTTTTTTTTCTCATAAAAATCAATTACATGTCTAATATTCTTAAACTAGATGTTACTTCACCCTTTCACATTAATTATCTTTGCATCCTTATTTACGAAAATGACATTTTCCATTATAAATTCTCACGCCCATCCAAAACTGCAAAAACCAATTAAGAAACCAAACTGCTCAAACCCAAGCGATAGGCTAAAACGAGCTAGTAAGGAAGGGCAATTTAGTCTGTCCAATTTAAGGTTCTGTTTAAAGGTTCATGAACGATATTTGCAAAGTAAATCAATGGTCATTGGATTAGAAGCGATGGATGTTATCTGATTTTGTCTTTTTGGAAGAAGACAAAAATGGGAGGGAGAAAAGGAATTTTAACTCGCTCTGATGCTTTTATACCATTGACAAGGAAAGGAAAACCACTCGCGTGGAAATGCACCGGGTACCATCGGATCGGACTAAAGGTTACGTGTACTTTTTACTTGATGCGTATTTTTCACGTGATTTTTCTAGAAAAGTCAAGTGTGAACGACGAGAGAAACAGAGAGAGTTTTTTTTTTTTTTTTTCAGTCGAAAGACGGAGAGAGTTCACGTGTCGAACATCGAGACAAAAAGTTGGGAGGTCATCCATGGAGAGTGACCTCGTGTCTATCAACATGAAGGGCTGATCTTGGGAATCTTATTCAACGGGTCCTCAATTCTTGCATATACGTACAGAACTATGCTGTTTTTAGAACCGACGTATGACTGATGATGACCTCCCCTATTCATACTGAAGATAATAACCCTAAGCGTGGTGATTTATTTTATTGGGTGTGAAAATTAGAAAAGTTGGGAGGTCGTCCATGGATAGTGACCTCGTGTCTATTGACATGAAGGGTTGATCAGAGAATTCTGTTTCGAGAAACAATTTTTGATCAGAAATGATTTTTTCTGATTATATTTCTTAGAATAATTTTTGAGTAAAAAAGAACGCGCAGAATCGTCCAAAATTCTACTCCTAGGAATAGAAATGCGTTTGATAAAATTTTTAAATTTTTTGTTCCTTTTAATTTTTTAATACTTTTTTTATTATATATATATTTTTTTTCTCTTTTCTCTTTTCTCTTTTTCTTTTTTTCTTCTTCCTCATTCTTCTTTGTAGCCAGTTGCTGGCCACCACCGTGGCCGATGACTAGTGAGCTGCTAAGCGAGTCCGGCGAGCTTGTTGGAGCCTTGCTTGGCCAAGGTGAGGCTCGACCTCGCCAGCGGCCGCGAGGCCGAGCCTCGTGTTGGCCGGCAAGGCCGACCTTGCCCCGGCCTCGACATCGGCCGGCGAGGTCGAGCCTTGCCATTGCCGGGCGAGGCTCGGCCTCGCCTTGGTTGGGTTGGGCGAGGCCGACCTCGCCTAGATTCGGCAAGGTCGAGCTCACCCAGCCACCGGCAAGGCTCGGCCTCGTCCAGCTCAACCACGGCGAGGCCGAGCCTCGCCCAGCCATGGCAAGGCTCGACGTTGCCGAGGGCCGGCGATGCTCTGGCGAGGTCGCCAGCCCTTGTTTGGTCAGTCGCCAGCCATAACCGAGGTCGGCGACCGGCCAAAGGGAAGAAGAAGAAAGAGGAAGAGAATAAGAGAAAAAAAAAATAGAAGAAAGAAAAAAATAGGAACTAATTTTAGGAATTGTTCTCAGGAACAAGAAGCAAGTTTTTTCTATTTCTTGATTCTGTTCCAAATCTACTTCCGGAAACAAAAAAATAGAGTTTTTTTCTTGAGAAAAAAAATATTTACCAAATGTATTTATGTTCTTTTTTTTGTTCCGGGAAACAAACGAACATAATCAGACACTATTTGGAGTAAAAACAAACAAGCCCTTATTCGACGGGTCCTCACTTCTTGCATATACGTACATAATTATGCTGTTTTTTGAACCGACGTATGACTGATGATGACCTTCCCTATTCATACCGAAGATACTAATCCTAAGCGTGGTGATTTATTTTGTTGGGTGTGAAAATTAGAACTCTCTCTCTCTCTTATTGCTCAATTGACTCCAAATTATGATCATGATTATAAATAGGTAGGTATGAAGTTATATGAAAGCTTAAATGCATGTTGTGTGAACATGATCTTATACAAGATATTTGCACAAGAAATCATTTTTAGGTTAACGATCGATTAAATCGTCTATACTAATTGCACGTGTCTTTCTCACACAGACCTTGGTCCACGGGGACTACCTCAAGCCCTCCTACTTTATGGGCAGGCTTGGCTACATTCCCTAGACTCGTTGGGTGGGCCCGAACATAAATGTTAGGGCCTACCCATATATTTAGTTAAAAGAATATTATAGAATTAGTTACTGAGTGCTGACTTTTAAAAAGGCCTAAGCAAGTCCGACCCTAACTCGCCTAATTTTGACCAATGACTAGATCTACTCTCCAAAACCCCGTGCGAGACTTTTAAAGGCAATTGACACATGGCATATACACTTACTAATTGATCGAATCTCGGAATGTATCATGCAACAAGGTTTGTCGTCCAAAGCACAACTTCACTATCTAGTAGAAACCTAATGAAAATCTTTTTTCAAGAGCACTTCAAGGCATTATGAGGTGAAGTATCATTTTTTTTTTTTTTTTGTGGGGGTTGGGGGGGACCATGAATAGGATCTTATAACAAGAGGGACACGTAAAATTAGGTGGTGCTAAGGAATCAAATCATTGAAGGGCAACATCCAACAAAGCTTTTAACATTTCATGTTTGGTAGTGTAGCGTTAGGTAGATAATCGATGATGATGTTCCTCAACTCTAGCAAGTTTCCACCATAAATAAATAAATAAATAAATAAATAAAAAGAACTATGCCATGCTTAACATGTGGATGGAGACAACGACCCCTCAACAAATTAAACATCAGGCGTTGCTTAATGCTGATCAATGTTCTCACATAGCTTTCATACAGTCCCCATGATTGAAATTGAACAAGAACAGAGAAAAACGGGGGAGATCTTTTCTTTTTCTTGTAAAGAAGAAAAGGAGGAGATTAGTGAAAATATCATCCAATTTTAAGTTTCAAGGGACATGTATGAGTTCAACAGATATGTAAAGGGTTGACTACTTAGAGGCCCATAAATATCATGCAAATCCCATTAGTGTTCAGACTTTTGATGCCCATGTGGGTATCCCCGATAAAAAATAATTTGCATAAAATTAAAACGTATGAATAAGTAACCTTTAGTTTCCGATGATTTGCAAATTCTTGACATTCCGTTCAACTGTGCTAGCCCTTAGCGGCAATAGAATTTCCGTGTCAAAATAAAGTCAATGAAAAGAAAATCTTTTTGCCTCACCACTTATGCGAAGATTATTTTTTCATAACGAAGAAATTTGAGAAAATCATCGTTTTTAGATGGGAAAATTCCAAAAATCCCCCCAAAGTAGTGGGACCCTTTCATTAAAGTTGCTCCCAAACTACTCTATTCTAAAATATCTCATGAATTTCATCACTTTAACATAATAACACATAAGATCATTGCCTATAAATATATTTTCGATTGAACAAAACGTGTTTGTTGCATGCATGTTTCGTGCCTACTTGGATACATTTGCCCTTCAAGTGACCTTACCCAAACTTCTTTCACATAGGAAAGCATCTATCTGGTTCGCTCTATTTGTAGTGATTTTTCACTTATAATCCTTTGATTTATGCTTTAAAAATCATAATCCTTTTCTCTGAGTCGAAAAATTTGAGGGAAATTGATGGTGAAGATTGTGCAAGTGACGTGAAAAGACTATGAGTCTTTTCGGACGAAAATGACACTAGGAAAGGCGTGAGACTGTGCGTCCGAGCACATGTTTGTTGATCGACAGTTTCTTTCACTCTGGCGATTAGCTCATGGGTTATTTGGCTAGAGCGATAAGGATCAAGACGTGTTTTAGAATAAAATAAATTCGGAGAGAAAATTTGGAGAAATGGACCCCATTTCGAGTGGATTATTATGAGTTTCCCTATTTAGAATTTCATGCAGCCATACCTCGATATCTGAGAAAACGTGCCATCCTTTTTTTTTTTTTTCCTTTTGGGTCTTGCTAGCTGTCAGCACTACTCTCTCTCACTTTCACCTTCTGGAGGGATCGAACACCTGTCCCCTCACTTTTGCCTTCCGCAAGGTCCGTCCCGCCTAAGATTTAGTCAAACAACGACGCATTTATTACAACCGTTTCAAATTATAAGGCTGCGCATGACAATATTTCTGAAATAGAAATTGATTTCTGACTAGAAATCAATTTCTCAATTTCTAGGACTGAGTTTCGAAGAAGTTGTTAAACCCGTTTGATAATATTTAAAATTTGATTTCAAACGATAGTTTGATAACGTAATAAAATTTTATTTATAGGAATATAAATTGATTAGATAACAACATAGGAAATCCTAAAATACAAAATAATAGTCGAAATAATACTAATACATTACAAAAGTTGAAAATACAATTTCATGGAATTTCGGCATATTATTATCCCTTGCCATTTTATTGACAATGGTTCTCCTAAGCGTATTTATTTGGTTTCCCTCATCGATTAATGTATCGTTTGCTCATCCTACGTAGATTCGAAAGATCTGCGAAAGCATGAATATGGGTGCCATCAATGGCGCCTATATAGCCCTGTCATTTTATCAAAGACTAGTATTATACAAGATTATCAATAAAATAAAATTGATGGTGTAAAGGAATATATGAGAATTCTACCTTGAAGTAACGTTTATGGTTAGGAACCAATCGAGGGAAGGTCGGTTTATTTTGATTCTCGAATTGAATCAGTCTTGTTGCTCATCTCTAATTTCTTTATCGTTGCTCAATGAACCTTTAATGGCCCTTGCATAGCAAAGAGAAAGATTTTCTTGAATCTCTTGCCTTCGAATTAAAATTCAAGATTGTGTAACAATCTAATTATTTTGATTTTGCAAGAATTTTGAATCCGTAAAGAAACAAAGTTAAATTTCTAGGCACGTTTTTATTCATCTATTACGTAAGAACTTTTTCTTCAATTGGCCATGCGCGTGCCCTTTTCTAGGAGGAAATAGCCTCATTGTTTTAAGTAAGCATTTAAGAACTTTGGTCGTTTTTAAAATTGGGGATCCATTCGATTGCCTTTCATCCTAAAGAGGAAGTTATCAAGAAACAAATTGAAAAAAAAAACACGAGCAAAATAAGAAAAAGAAAATTAACAATAATTTGTGAAGTTGTGGTTATGAGTGAATTAAGTTAGCAAGAAAGCACAAGGTTCTTTTATATGGTTTGATTTTTTGTCTCGATTTCTATTTGAAACTAAGAAGTTAAAAATTTCAGCTTCTGATTTCTTCAATTTCTCTATTTCGGAATAGAAATCTGTTTGAAATAGAGAAATCAAATGCGTTACCAAACGGATTTTTGTTCCAAACCTGTTAGAACGAGAAACGAAGAAATCGAGAAATAGAAATTTTGTCATGCTACTAAGTAGACCTGCTGATCTCGTTCTCATTTACTTTATGATTCAATCATTGTCGCACGTTTAGTTCCCGCTCCAATCGCCTCAACTTTTGGACAAATTTTCAATAGCACGACCCAAAAAGGTTGAAGTTCGAGTCTTCTCTTGTTAATTAGTTTTTCGAGGCATGAGCTTCCACGCAGATTCCTCCAAAGCAGAATTCGTGTTTAGCATTACCGGTTTGCTCTTAATCCTGCTTTCTGTTATAAGTGCATCTATCATTCATTCAAGCATTGAGACAACATGTGTAGCCTTCTTCCTTATGCTATGTATAATATCTGGGATCAATTATAGCAAATGAGAATAGCCATATCTTGAAAGTCTAAGATTAATTAAGAAAATTCGCTAGCTGTTATATTGCAAATAAAAGAAATCATTATAGTGTGTTCAACATGCAAAATCGAAATCTTTGTGTTGCATCTATACCTCATGTTAAAGTATTTAGCATCGTTTATACATGGATTTTATATGCTATTCACCTATACGTGGTCTCAACCTCCAATTTGTCTAAGCTTTTTCGAAAAGAGGTGGAAAGAGTCAAAATAGCTCCCAGGAGGGGAGGCATAGACACAAACATAGAGAAAGACTTGATGAGACTTGATAGGCCCTTTCTCAAACAACAAGAGTTTGGATACCAAGTTAGAAAATCAAATCTAAAAGTTTAAGGTAATAAGTTAAGAGTAACTCCATATATATAAAAAGCATATAAACCTTATAAATAGATCATCGGAGATATATTAACACTCTCATGTTCAAACCAAATCAGGAATGACACATAAAATTTGATAAACAGAGGGATGCATAGTGCACGCGTGAAATAAATTGGTGTTGAAATCTGCTTCTGCCCAATTTATTGTGTGTGTATGGACTTTTTAATATATAAGTTCTTTTTTTTTTTTTTTTTTTTTTTCTGGTCAGATTTTAATAAGTAAGTTAGGTGATCACATTTATGGTGATTCTTCATTTATATAGGGCTAGTTCCCCATCCAAGGCCAACATTACCAATTTCTCCGGTTGATGATCTCGAATCCTTGATACATTGGCTCCAAAGTTTTTCTTCTCAAACGGTGTGGTTGAATTAATAGTGGAGGAGTGGATGCGTCTTACAAGGGGAAAGGTACCAAAAAATTCCTAAACCTATTGCATTGATACTAATTCAGTCCTAAACTTTTCAATTGGACCAATTCAGTTCTAAACCTTTTACTATTGGTATCAATTCAGTCCATCCAGCCAATTTTGGCTGGCCGACGATGACGTAGACGTTGGCTGGTGGCCGGATGCTGATGTGGAATTTTTATGATTTTTTAATTATTTTTTCGAATTTTTTAATATTTTTTTCTTTTTTCTTTTCTTTTTCCTTTTTTTTTTTTGCCTTCTTCCTAGCGTGGCCGGCGAGCCTTCGGTGAGGCTCGCTGACCACTGGGCAAGGGCCGCGAAGCCTCGCCTGCCGCCGGCGAGGGCCGCTCGGCGTCGCCTAGGGCCGCGGCCGAGGCTGGCCTTGCCCAGATCTGGGCGAAGTCGCCTTGCCGGCGGCCCTGGGAGAGGTTGGGCGAGGGCCGCGACCCTTGCCGGCAGCAGGCGAGGGCTTCGTGGCCCTCACCGTGGCCGGCGAGCCTCACTGAGGAGGCTCGTCGGCCATGCTAGGAAGAAGGCCAAAAAAAAAAAAAAAAATTAAAAAATTATTTAAAAAATTCGAAAAAATAATTAAAAAATCATACAAAATTCCACGTCAGCATTCGACCACCAACCGACGTGTCGCGTCGGCGTCGACCGGTCAAAATTGGCCGGATGGACTGAATTGGTACTAATAGTAAAAGGTTTAGGACTGAATTGGTCCAATTGAAAAGTTTAGGACTGAATTGGTACCAATGCAATAAGTTTAGGACTTTTTTGGTACTTTTCCCATGTTACAAGACATGGTACAAGTTCGATACCTTCAGCTATCGCTACAAACGATCTTATGTTTGGATCAATCAATTGGGCTTCCATGTCTTTATATGGTCTCCGAGATTTCGCATGGTACTTCACGGGGCCAGAGTTTTATCTATTTGAGCCTACTTATATTAAATGCCACGCATTTCACGTCCTTTGATAAGCAAAAAAAAGGAGATTTCCGCACTTGATCTTATTGTGACGCTGCGAAAATAGCATCTTTTCACTTGTCCATTGGGTTTTGTACCCTCAAATGGAAAGCCTTATGATTATGAAATTAAATCAGTTAGTTACTTGTCCAAAAAGTCAGATGTGTCGTGTAGAAAAGTAACTTATGGAATCGCCATAAATAGAGTTGAGGCCCATCTAGAGACTTGCTCTCACATTCATCCATGCGATCGAAGCCCAAAATCAGTGCCTTTGTATCCACGTCACCTTCAAGTTTCTTTTCTGCGATTCAGTGAGAATCTTTGTACCTCACTTTTGACATGACAACAAAATAGATACTCTCGCTATCTATATATATATGCGCACCACTATATCAAATAAATCGAAGTAAGGTTTTGCCAGAGTTGATCATCAAGAGAGGGTGGGCGGTTTAGGTCTCACTCATAATTATATTTAGATTCTATGTCCGAATTTGACTGGGCCGGGATCAAAGTTTGGTGGGCTAGACAACCAACCTTAAACGAAAGGACGATGTCTGATCTTGCTCATCACGAGATTTTTTATGATCCATCGAGATAATGTTATTATATCGTAACTCATCATACCATTATATATCTCATCGTAATTTTTATATAAAATATTGTAATATGCTATTTAACAGCTAGGAATAGGACATGGTCTCCGGAGATTTGCTCCAACGCTCCCACTCTACAATATCTGTAGGTTGAACAGAAGCCCCCCTTTTTTTATGGAGATTTTAGATAATTAAATATTCCTGGGTACACCCTGGACGGGGCATGGCAAAGCTTAGGAGCTATTATTTCTTTAGGCACGTTTGAATGGAAACGAATGACGGGTCTCTTTTTCCTTTGCTAGCAGTAGCGATTATTAAAATGACTAATCCCTTTAATTAATCATTGAGCTAAGTCTCGATCTCCGTCCGCACGCGACGAAAACGCTGCTTTAATCGATTCAATGAACCCGTAATCCCACCCAAGATAAAAGCTTAATAAATCTCAAGCCATCGACGTAACAAATTGCATCCGAGCCTTGTCCGATTCTCTACCTTATCCATCAATCTCATCACTTAGTTTTGACAAAAGGCTCCATGATTCCCCATGTTAAACCCCACTCCACTTGATTAACCCCTCTTAAAATTTAATTAATTAAGGCTCGAATAATGATAATTTAATAATTATTGAGCTTGCGTATAGGCTTGCACGTCCCCCAAAATAAACTACGCAAACTGCCAATCTGTCAACCCCCCATGACTCTCCTCCTATTAAACTTAAACCCCATCTTTTCCCCTTCAACAATCACTTCTCTCTGCCTCCAATTTCTCCGGCCGACGGCGCTCCCTAGCCGGCGAACCGAGCGCGAATCGGCTAATGTTCATCGGAAGCTTCTCATAAGAGGAGGCCTCCGAGGCTTCAATTTTCGAGCAGGGATCATGGATCGTCGGTTCTACACCAACCCCTTTGTGCATGATCAAGAAGAAGACCCCGAGCCCGATCAAGGCCCTGATTCGCCCTCCTCGGGGGACGACTCCAAGGTGAATGCTAGCGAGCCGTCACAAAAGAGAAGGTGAGGCATCTCGACGAGTGCTTGTTTTTTTCTTCCATAGAGCTGTCCGTGATGTCGAGATTAATGGGGACCGAATTCTCGTGAAGTAGGAAGAGCGCGAAGAAGCGAGTGGTGTCGGTTCCGATCGCGGGCGACCCCGAGGGATCCAAGAGCAAAGGGGAGGCCTACCCACCGTCCGATTCGTGGGCGTGGAGGAAGTACGGCCAAAAGCCCATCAAGGGCTCGCCTTACCCGAGGTACCTAATCCACCACTTCTATTAGCATCGGTTGCTCTTAACATAGTCGCGACAAGAATCCTCCGCAATTCGCGATCATGAATGGCTATTGGAGAGATCGTGTTGGTGAACCGGCAGCGCAAAGACGGCGTCGTCGAAACCAATTTAGCTGCCGGCGAAGGGGGCGGAGTTGCTTATTTTTTGAGGGGGAATCTCGGCGACAATGTGAATGGTGGGTGAGAGAGCTGGTTGGTTCGTTAGGCATAGTATAATACGCCGAGAGGGATGGGGCTTGGTTTGGAAATGCAGCTTAATTAATTTTAATTGCCCATCGATTCATTAGTCGCAGGCCGGCTGATTCGAAATGAACATTATCGTAGTAGTTGTGGACCTTGTGGTGTGGTTTGTTGACGTTATGTCACGCGCCCATCGGCATTTGGGGAGCTGCTCAGCCTGGACTTACGTAGCACTTAAAATGTAGGTAAAGAAAAATTGTCAAGGGCTAATCCTTGAGGGATTTTTATTAGGGTCATTGTTAAATTAAAATAAATGTATATTCTCGAGGGGCTGCTCGGTTAATCCACCAAAAATCTCTCATAACATTATGGGTTTTGGATGTTGGTTACAGTTAAAGATGGAGTAAATGGCCAATAAATAGAATTGTTTACAGTTTAATCGGGTAGAAGTAGAATCTAGAAAAGGAAGTATAAATTGATGGGAGGAATGACCGCTAGTCGTTAGAGCTTAAACGAAGAATTTCAACATTAGTACTCTTTGGTAATTAATATGCATGTAGCTCCCTTGCTTTGCCCCTCTTTTGTTCCGCTTAATTTACATATAATAGCCCAGTTTACATAAGAGATTGAAAAAAATGCCCCACATGGATCATGAATATCATCGGTCAATGTCATCGGTCAAGTAATAATGCACAATACAAAATTAGTATTACTTGTTAACATACTTCTTTCAATCTAATCACCTTATTGTCTTTATTCATGAGATATGAAAGAGGCATTTAGCGTGAAAACGTGACTCCTATGAGGATGATAATGTAGCCATCCTACATAGCATTTGCTAATATTGCATTGCATGGGTGGCGGCGGTGGTGGGTGAAGAAAGTTAGCTGTAGCCAGGCGGGCGATGCCGCAAGAGGCGCGTGCGTGTCGCGCTCGGAGTGGCGAGCAGCAGGACTAACTTGATTGCTAATTACATCATTGGCAATTAAATTAAAAAAATCCAATGTTTAGTTTAGAATAATAATCATAAAATTTTTTTTAAGGTGTTTTGTTTGCAATGGGATTGGACAGGGGATACTACCGATGCAGTAGCTCCAAGGGCTGCCCCGCCAGAAAGCAAGTGGAGCGCAGCCGCCTGGACCCCACCACCCTCCTCGTCACCTACTCCTCCGACCACAACCACGCCGTCCCCTCCTCCTCCTCCAAGAACCACCACCACCTCCGCGCCGCCGCCGTCAGCGACTCCTCCACCTCCGCCTCCGCCTCCGCCGCCGACCCCGACGACTCCATCTCCGCCATGTTCGAGCCGGACGAGCTCGCGGGCTTCATCGGCGGCGCCACTCTGCTCGACCCCGGGTTCGACTGGCTCGCCGACGTGGCTTCGACGTCGTCGTTCTTGCAGAGGCCGGTCTACGAGGGAGGCGGCGCGGAAGCGGCGCCTGTACATAGGATGAGGGACGAGGAGGAGGGCGAGGATCCGCTGTTCGCCGATTTGGGGGAGTTGCCGGAGTGCTCCTTGGTTTTCCGGCGGACCAAGCTACTCGAACCGGAGGGAGAGAGCCGGAGGCGCGGTCTGAGCGCGGTTCCCTGTGTCGGCAACGTAGTATAGCTTAGGCTTTGGTCATCCGATCGAGCGGGTCTGTGTATCAATCCGACTCGGCGGGGGTCACGCGCCGCGAGAAGCAACACGGCGTCTCACGCACCGACGAATCTCTTTGTGGGACGTTGCTGCGGTGTCGTTTCATCCCACCGGGTCGTCGCAACAATTGTAAAACAGCAAAGAGCAGCGTTGCCCCAATTGAGGAGACGACGACAGATGAGAATGCTTTCGTCTTACCCTAGTACAGGCAGCCAGTAGTATATTCTTGTTCTTCTATGTAGAATTCTGGATTTTGCTGTGACCGGCGAAACACTAGTTCATGGTTTTTGAACTCGCATCGCAACATTGTCGAGACGAAATTCCTTACAATAGTTCGCCTTCCGAATACCATCATTTCCATTCGACCTAGTCATCGAATTGAACTGGCCTGACTAGCTTTAGATTAACTTTCCGCATTCCCTGCATCAACAATGGCCATCTTGGGTAAGAAAAGATATACACGGAGGGAGCACTCGGCAGACCCTCCCTAGGGGCAGCAAGCAGCTTAAAGAAACCCCTCTTAACTAAAGCAGCATCCAATCCTCTTCAAAACAGACCCATCTTCTTCGGCATTGATCGTTTGTCCCCGACTTGGAACAGAAGAAACACTCAGGTCGTCATCCGCTTCAACTGCTTTCTTGCTTATGATCCGATAAATCTGAGTAAGGACCTCGGCCTAACTCATTCTCGGCAAGTGGCTTCCCATCCTCTAGTGGGACTGCCACTAGGTGGCGGAGATCAGACCTGTTGCCAATGAGCATGACCACGATTTTGGGGCCAGCGTGGTCCCTCAACTCCCTCAGCCACCTTCCGATGTTCTCTAAAGTCGCAGGCCTGGTGATGTCATGCACCAGGAAAGCGCCGACATCTCCTCTATAGCAAGCACTAGTAATGCCCCCGTACCTCAGAAGCAGAACAATTGATCATCAATGCATTCGGTGATAATGAAAAGATTTACAGCAACATTGCTGAACAGGTCTCCATCACTGGTAGAAGTGACGGTACATGAAAATGGTTTTGTGAAACCATAAGTTGTTAATTGAGGAGTTCAGTAGATTGCCTTTCCTTTAATTTATTTATTGCTGGAGAAACATATAAATCCAGTGAACGCTAATCCGATAGGCTGTGTCCTCTAGTCAGATCCTCATTGTGTCAATAAGAAGATGTGCAGCAGGTAATATCAGATATCATAATTCCTTTCCAGGTATCTTTGAGGCAAGATTGAACCAAGACTGGGTGTTATTCTGCCCGTAAAGCTCCTGCACACCTCTATCGCTAACTAAATTCTCAATGTCACTAACTAAATAGGAAGTCGTGACCTCTAGCACTAACTAAATTACTTGTAAGATTCCTCTGAGGTCAAAAAAGGTCAAAGATCTCCAAGTTGACCAATCCACTCTCATTGAAGTCATCAACTTTTATATGCCATCACTGGTCTTGTTTGAATTTTTCTTTTTCCAACGAAATTACGAATTAGTTGAAGTTGCTAGCTTCTATTCATAATTGATCACTTGATCAGTGAAAAGTGGATCAAATAAGAGTTAATTGCGTAAAACTAGTTGATAACTTAATTGGTAGTAGGTAACCCGGTAATTCTAATACATGACTTATTAATTTCAATTAAAAATAACCTAATCAACATAGATAATTGGCTCATATAAAAGTTAATAACATAAAATTAGTTAATAACATAAAATTAGTTGGTGACTTCATCTAGGAAAAAAAAAGTTGGTGATTTGATGTAAAGTTGATAATTTTGAAATCGATTATATAAGGTTCATAAGTATTGGTAATTTTGTGTGGGAGTTGATAACTTTTAACATGTTGGTAAGTGATATTGGTAAAAAGTGATAATCAATTAAAGTCGTCGATAATCTAATATATGAGTGGATAGCTTACTAACAAGATAGCCGATAAATCATTTACCATAGTATTGGAAGGTTACCTAGGTTTCTAAAAATTTAGAATAATGTAAAAAATTTTCCCTTTGCCAAACAGAATGTGTTATGCTAAAAGCTCCCAAGTGATTTACGCATAAGAGTAAGAATATGGATCTATCATCACCAATCACCGTAGCTGTTTATGAACAAAATAGTTCAATTAAGTCATGGCCAAAATGAAGAAGAAATAAATCTATTATAGATAAAGGGTAACATACTGAAAATATGCATCAATTTATTTTAGCAGGAAAAAAGAAGAAGAAGGTCAACTGATCAACTAAAACTAGAACAAAAAATCAGCAAAATTGGGCTAATCATAAATACATAATAAACATCATATTCTTCCTCTTCGTAGTACATCCCTTGAAGCAATTCTTCAATCAGCAAGTCTTTTGCACTTCAAACGCAATATGCATTCAACGGAGAATTGTATTGAACTTCAGTTTATCCTCGTCCAAGATGGCCATGTGCTTCCTCTTCTTGGATAACTTGGCCGTACTATCATTTTCACCGCTGAACTGAGCAGCAGTTCGAGCACATAATTTTTCTAAGCTCTCGCCTTCCTTCTCCCCCTCTAGCACCTGATGGGTCTAGTTTAACTGCATGCGAGAATTTTAGAGTAATAGAATGACTTACCATGTCTTTTTGTTAGTGCCTGTAGAGCATTCTGCGCCTCTTGTTTCGTGAATTATTCTACCAATGCAAAACCTTTACGATTTCCAAAATTCATAGCAAGCCAATAGAGGATTCAACAACTTTAAAAAAGGAGCAATAGTCCGACATTGAGTAAGGCCCACAAGAAGTTGAATTTTGTTAAATAGGATGAAAGTCGAGGTTGCTTCTTAATGAGAAGATTTACAAATTACATCCGCAATTATTACAGAGTTTTTCATTTTATCTCGTTTAAGGCATCAACCTAACACGCTAATTAGTTGTACTGGTAAAAAGTATGATTAATTAAAGCCAATGATAATTTAATATAAGATTTGATAGCTCACTAATAAGATAACCAATAAGCCATTTACCATAATATATGAAAGTTACCTACGTTTCTAAAAATTTACAATAATGTAAAAATTGTCCCTGTTCTTTCCCGAATAGAACATGTTGCGATAAAAGCTCTCATATGATTTACGCAAAAGAGTAAGAACATGGATCTATTATCACCAATCACCATGACTACTTATACACAATAATTCAATTAAGTCATGGCCAAAATGAAGAAATAAATCTAATATAGATAAAGAGTTAAATAAAATCACTTTTCATAGGAGAAAAAAGAACGGCAGTTGACCAACTAAAACTTAAACCCAAAATCAGCAAATTGGGCCAATCATTAAACACATAATATTTGAAAGTACATCGCTTGAAGATATTCTTGCAACAGCAAGTCTTTTGCACTTCAAACTCAGCCTACATTTTGAACTTTATTTTATTCTCATCCAGGATGACCATGTGTTTCCTCTTCCAAACTATGCCCACTTTCTTCATTAAACCGAGCAACAATCAGAAAAAAAAAGAATCGACCCTTCGAGTATTCCAAATTGCACGAGAAAAATGAGAGTATGCCGCTTCTTCTACACATTTAGGTACAACCTAGAATAGGAAATAGCTAATAGTTAGGACTCATTAAAAAAGCACGGATCAAAGTCCAAACTTTCGCCTTCCTTTTCTCTCTCTAGCACTTGAGTATCACAATTATAACTCCTGTTTAACTGCAGGCGAGAATTTGACATATTTCACAATTATAGAAAATTACTTACCAGATGCCTTCCATCCATGATGGGTGTTCACAAATGAAAAAACCTCTACGATTTGTCGAAATTCATAGATTTCCTCAAATGCTTAATCCGTGGAATCATTTTAGTCAACCAAATTGCGAGAAAAAATTGTACCCTAAAAGAATAAATGATGTGAATTAAGCCGACGTAGGATTCAAGTACTTTAAAAGGGGCAACCGTTCCAAATTTAGAAGACCCACGAAAAGTTGAATTTTTTTGAACAGGATGAAAGTCAACGAGAAGATCCATGAATTACCTTCACCATAATTACATCGTTTTTCATTTTATCCATTCTGTCATCAACTTGTATATCGCATTACTAGTTTTATTCCAACGAAATTACCAATTAATATAAGTTCCTAGCTTCTATTCGAGTCACTTAGCAATATTTATTCAATCGATCCCAAACTACTAAATTCTTTTGATAATTTACCAAATCTTGTATGAAATATGTTGCCACCCTACCCAACTAGGTCGGGGAAAGATGGAATTAGATGTAATACCCAGAAAAGAGGGAAGACAACCTTCAATTAGGTGCAGTCTCTCACAAACCTTTATCTCGCGAGTATTGAGTTTCATTTTAAGTTGGGAATCGGGAGTCACCACTAGCCTATTATGGTCGGCCAAATAAAACACATGAGGATATTTCACTTCCTACACAATCGAAGTTCTCTAGGTTCACGAACTTGATTGCACTAATAATTCCTTTAAGTGCCTTTTTGGTACCTCTAACTTGATTGGTTATTTATCTAAGTAATCTAATGGTCTTGTTTACCAATTATGAGTCTTAGAGATGTTCAAGTCGTTAAATGTTTATGTGATGGTTTTTGTGGGGTTTATTATGACCCACGATTTGTCCTAACCGTTCTAAAAAGGAAAAAAAAGTATTAGAAGTACGGAAATTAAACACTGGAGTATTGAAACACTTAAAGTAAAGGTGCGGAAATGAAAATTCCATACTCGTCCGGCAAAGAATATTACATGGCTATATTTTTAAGCCTAGACACGATCCTCATGAGCTTGATCCGATGTCAAGTTGGGCAAATAAGATACATGGCTTATTCTTGAGCCAAAGGTCATGATCCCATAAGCTTGAATTTAGAGTCAAATTTCCTATCTTAAAATGGGTAACGTGGGTTATCAAAACTTTCGGAGAAACAAGAAACCTAGGTTGGCACTTTGTCCTTCAAAGTGTTCTTTTAAAATATTAGGTGTTCTGTTAATCCCTCTCTAGTTTCTCCTAAGTAATGACACTTCCACGTTATATATTCAATTATTTGAGGTGAATTGTAAATTTTACTAATCTATTTACTATGATCTTTTTTTGGAAGTGATGCTTCTAACTACTATTTATACTTTTTCTAATTATATCTCTCAAACTAAATCTATGATATTTCCTATGTCAATTAACTAAGCTATTCTAATTAAATCTAGACTATACTAATCCACCTAGAGTTAACTATTTTCAAGGGGCCACCTCCTTCCATGATGATCACCGGTCTTCATCCTTACTCCCATCATACTCATACATGCGTACGATCAATCAACACATTAGCAAATTCATCCAATCAATCAATATAAAAAAGAAATCGGATTCGGTTCGGGATTTTGGATGTCACCAAAAAAGTCAATTACAATTCCTAACTACCTGCGAATGGTATCATGCATAGCAGATTGAAATTAACTACATTATATGCCAACACCGTGTGAATTGGTCCTTGAGTTAGGTGTTGGAACAACTAAACTTGGACCATGCTCACCCCTACGAATGGGTCCCAAAAATGGTTTTTTTTTTTTTTTTTTTCCTTTTCATTATTCTGATCTTTTACTTTATTTCGTTCTATTTTTACTATTTTTACACACATTTGACATATAAATCAAAAATCAGGTGTTAACATCCTCTGGCCGCGTGAAGAGATAAATGACCTAGCTATATTTTGCTTTTACATATAGATTACGTACTGCCGAAGTGTCATTCCCACTATCAGTCCAGCTACATAGACTCGTCACGTTTGAGTAGTGCTTCCCACATCGCCTAATTCATACTTTGAAAAGTTACGATGAAAGCAATAGTGGCTTGGAGAAAAAGCAAAGCATATAAACCAACCAAAATGATAACAGAGAAGTTGTGTGTCCAATGGTAAACTATTTAATCCATCGATATAAGATCAAAAGAGAACACGGACTAAGAGAAGCTCTTATTTGAGGATAGAGACATGGCTTGTTAACATGAGAAGTATAATAGAAAGATGCATATCAGTTTCCTCAGGTCAGGTGTACTACTGCATTGGGAGAGATTCTTGGGATACTAGAAACCTTCTTCGAAAAATCCAAAAGCATATCCGAAGTAAAGTGCTTCTCTAGGGCGACGTCAGTGCAATAGTAGGAACCATTTCGAGATTTGAAATTCCTTTTGGTAGAGATCACCATTGTCTCCAGAACAAGTGCGTTCCCAAGTAGAAACTCGATTAGCTCAATCACATATGGTTCGGTCACACGTGCATATATCATCACGTTCTTGAGGTGGTGTGCGAGACAATGAAATGTGCCCTCAACTGAATGCCAGTAACTCCTCCCATCAAAATTACAAGCTTGATCCCACGTAGAATCCTGACAAATAGTAAACATTAGTAGAAGGCTCGAGCATTGATAATTCAAATAAATTTAATTTCTAAAAAATTAACAGCTTATGACATCCAATATCCACAACTCAATAGCAAGTTAATATACTTAACGAAATCTAGAAATTTGTCAATGTAATGAAGAGGTGCCACAGTTCTCTATGAATGTACAAATAATTTAAAGACAAAAAAATATAAAAAAATAATTTTAACTTCTAAAGAAAAATATCCTTATTCTCGCAAAATTGTAATCTAAAGCAAAAAATGTCGCCAACGCCATTTATGAGGCACCTGTATATTTAATGGACAAGCATATATGTTGAGTGTCTCTAAAAAATCACAGATCTCTAGCACGTACCTCAATATCTTTATGTGATGGAAAAACATATATGGTAAGTGTTTCCAGAAAATTGCAAGTCTCTAATACGTAAGAAATCCCAGGGAGGTGATGCTTTGCCAATTTAAGTATCATTGTCACAGACTTCCAGTTGAAAGATCGACGCGGTTCATTCATAATCTTCCATCTGCTAAAGACCTGGAGATGGAAAATTGAGAACCATCGGAGGAACTAAGAAACTTCAAACACAAAATAGGATAGACAAAACTCTAGAAAAGTAAAGGAATAGCATCTGATTGATAATGCTTGATGTTCTGATAATTAAAGTAAATCACAAAGATACGACAATCGCCATTGCGCCCCTTTAATAAGTCGGATTATATAGATAATATAAACAGAGTGGATATCTTCGTTACTTCACGAATTGAAATCACTGCTTTAGGCCTTGAAAGCTACAGTTTACTGGAAAGAGTAATTGATGGATCCAGTTTCCACTACACTTCTATCATTCTAGTCAAACAACTAGATTACCGCACGTTCCACAAGCTGGAGTTATCACCTACTGGCCTTTCTAACTATTAACTGATATACATCTCCTTGTGATATACCTAAGTTTTGGAAGTATTGCTACAGCACTCTTAATTGATATTGAGTAAAGACTCTGACTAAACCTTCCTATATCAAATAGGCAATATTAGATTCAGACTTCTATTATAACAAATAATAAAATGCTGAATCACCTAAAATAGCCCACAAATAAGAGAAATGCTTGGGTAACGGCCCCGTCCCTCTTAAAAAAGAGACGGTCCCTTCCCTGCCAAGCAATTTCCTAAAGATACCGGTTGAATTGCTTAGTCGTTTTCCTTCGAAAATTAGGAAGGAAAATATCCTTAATAGGATGAAACTGAGATTCCGTATATATAAAATAAGGAAAGTGATTAATGTGAATAAAATCAATAAAATACCTATAACAATATAAAATTTACAATTCGTAATTATTCACGCGATCGCCAATTAAGTGACCATGATCAAAAGCACAACTACGGACATCAGAGAAAGATCATTCGTATCAAATGGCAACATCATCCTTTATGCACGAAACATTTAGTTGCAGAAGTTAGATGAAACCAACTAAATGACAATGTATAAGACAGAAACAAAAAAGACAAGCCTCATCTAAAATAAATAGTTTGTGTTTTAAAGATTAATGTATACTGCGAGACTTGGACAGTGGACAAACCCCCCAGCCACTACTGCCAGTTCTCGCATAAAAAAACTCTAATCTTATCACTTAAAAACTTCAAATCATTTAAACAGAATGGAAACCTACCAGCATAATCCGATTGGTCAGACTAAAAGATGTAATGTTGCGGAGCTTTTCCAGAAGTGTTTTGTCCTCAACTTCTTCCAGAAAGAAATTTCCACTACGATGGAAATAGAGGGCCACATCATTAAGGGAAGAGCCGGTCTCCAAATTTACTCCATCCAGTTTCGGTCCATCCAGTTCAAGTGTCGAGACATTTGGACAGATTATCTCATTTATCGGTTTAAGGATGAAGACGGCCAATATTTTGATGCCCGAACTAGCAAGATCCACTTTTTTCAGGACTCTGCATTGGCGGACATTCAATTCTTCAAGTGATGGATGTCTATCTATCTTCAGAACTCGTAGGCCTTTGCAATTCCGGAGAGACACCTTCTTCAATGACGGGCTACCCAAAACCAACTTACGCATCACCTCCTCACTTAAACTAACATCACACATCCACAACTTTTGAAGCGATTCCAACTGAATCTGTTCTCCAAATTCCACATTAGGTACACTCAAATTAAGCTCCACCAGACTACTAGTAGTAAAAACAGCACTTGGCACGCTGCAATGATATAGCGATGATCCTCCTGGGCGACGATACATCATTAGGTTAACATCGAGGGCCTTCACCTTTTTCTTCAGTGCGAAGGATATCCACTCATGAAATCTATCTCTGCTTGAATTTACTCCTTCAAAGTCATAAGGATTAGTGGAGATACTCTCAGAGGAGCCCACCACGATTTCGAACGTATGGATTTCGGGGCTCTCGTGTAGCGCCAACACATGATCGACGAAATTCCAGAGCCTGTCACCACCAGATTCAGAAGGAGAAGGATCGCAGGTATGGAAATCATAACGGTAACTGTACTCCTTGAGGGACAGACTGCTCAGATATCTCCAGAGGCCACGGAACGGCCGAAGCATCAACGATGCACGGACGGCGCACCTGAACGGCAGGAAGGAGAGTATGTGGAGGCGGATCTCCTTGGGCAAGCCGCTGATCCTGTCGACTGCCTCATCCTCTTCGCTCTTTGGCACATCTGAACCGCAACCGCCAGCTGTGTCTATGAGATCATCAGTTCTCCTCATGGCTTCGCTCACGCAAGTCGCAGGAGGCACAGGGTGAATTCTTAAAAGCGAAGGACAGCACGGTGCGATCAACGCAAAGGAAATATTTCAAATAAGTAAACAAAAAAAAAAAAAAAAAAAAGAAGATAAAGTTGTCTAATAAAATAAAGCAAATATACCTAATTTGATTTTTTTTTCTTTTAAAAGAAATCTTGGCCGCTTCGGAGCTCCGGCAAGGGAAGTCGCCGGCGAGGGGCAGCAGCGGCGTCGGAGCAGAGACGGAGCGGACGTCGGGCGCTGAGCAGGGACGTCGGTCGCTGGTCTTCGGGGCAACGGCGTCAGGCGTCGCGACTGCTGGCGTCGGGTCGTCGGAGCAGAGGCGGAGACAGCAGCAGCGGCGTCGTGGGTCAGAATCGGAGACCAGCAGCTACGATCGGACGGCCTGAGGACGGAATCGCGGCAGGGACGGTGGCTTCTGGCGTCTGGTTGCAGCGGCGGTGGGGAGGCGTCGGATCTCTCGAGTCGCAGCGGAGGCGAGCTCGACTCAGATCTGTCGGCGTCAGGTCACGGCTGGAGCGGGGGACGTCGAGCGCTGGGTCGCGGGGGATCTCGATCGGCGAGGGCCGAGGTACGGTCGGAGGGCAGCGACCTGCTGCGGTGGCGACGACGGCGAGGCAGATGGGTTGCGACCGGCTTCGGATCCGCCGGCGTCGGGGGGAGCGACGGTTCAGAGACGGCGAGCGATGGTGCTGCAGGCGTCAGTGAGACGGTGGCGGCAGGCTTCAACGGCGATGGCGTTCGGAGGCAGGACCGACGGAGCGGCGGTGGCGAGAGGAGCGGTGCCGGCGCAGCGGACGGCGCGGGCACGGCCGGCGCAGTCGGAGGGGCCCTCCGAGGGAGATGAACAGTCGCCGCTAGGGTTTCCTTTGCTTTTTTTTCGGCTGATCGACGTCCCCTCTGTACTTGCCTCACGTCTCCCTCACCAGCACCTTTTGACTTTTCTTTTTTTATTTCTCTCCTAAAACCGAAAAAAAGCTCCCTTTGCTCCAATTTTTTTCGAAATTCCTCTCTTGTGTCCGTACACAAACAACACTTTTTATAATGAAAAAATTTAGACCTTTGTGGCATATTTTATTTCAAATTTTGCCTTTGTATAATCCCTTGAATATATCGTTGCACCCCGCGAGATATTCTCTTTTGTATTTTTCGAATATTTCATCTGAAAATTTTCTTTCTGCTAAAAAATATCTCTCAGTATATATTATCTGCATATGTGAAAAATCTCAGTCGAATATGTGAAAAATCTTGCGCTCACTGGCGGTCCAATAAAACAAAATAAGATAAATGTTCATAAACTAAATGTCGTGCAATTTTTATTTATTTATTTTTTGGGGTAAAAATTAATCCATTTTTATGCAAAAATTTAGGTGTCAACAACCAAATTAGTCAATTTGGATAGTCATATATCTTGAATGTAGCCTCAACTTTCTCAAGTGGCCAATTTGGAAAAATTTCAAATAAGGGTTCAAAGTTGAAGTGTTTTATTTCAAAAAAGAATCTGAAGTTACTAACTTGTCTAAAATGAGGGTCCCAATAAGCTGGTTATTCAAATATTCTCCGATGGGCATATTTTGGCAAATAAATCATGGGCAATTTTGTCCAAAAACTGTAATCGGGTAAAATATAGGATTCTCTTTGTAGATTTTTCACCCAACCAAATCAAAGAGAAGCTTCGCTTTATTTTTATTTTTTTAGGATTTCCGATCCCAAATCCTAAGCCTCTCATCTCCTCCTTCATTCACATCTCTCTCTCTCTCTCTCTCTCTCTCAGACACTTACCCATTCATTCCAACATTTTGATGGCGCTGCTGTGACTCGGGAAGAGGACAAAGTACATATCGTCGTGCATGTGATCGTCGTCGATGGCGAGGGAGGAGATTGGGCGGTCGAGGAAGGAGTCCGCGTGGCATAGCATCTTGTCCGGGAGCTCGAATGTGATCTTGCCAGCGACTAAGTTCCATCGAGGTCCTCGTCGTTCACTCCCAAAAGACGAACAATCCCCTCTGCTCTCGCTCTCTCCCGCACACATTTTCTTAGTCATTGCTAGTGTGCGACCGTGTGATGCTCTTGATTCACTGTCAATCAAGTGCATGAGTTGCTTTAATATTCCGGTTCGATGATTTTTGTAGATTGACCCACAATTGTTGTTAGCTTTGCAATTAAGTTTCGTCTGAGAGGAGTAGGGAGGCTTCGAGAGCAGACTGTGTAAAACTCTTGCGATGGATCTGCCAATTGTTGCACCTTTCTAACTGAACAAGATTGCATCAAAGAAGGTGAAAATAGTGGCTGAGTGAAACTCTTCAGCTTCACATCTCGCTGCCATCAGTGTGATATTCCATTATATGCTTGTAGCTTGTTGACACGCTGCTTGAACAAGCTGCGATGGCTATTCTTGGATGAACGTGTCAGAATTTTGAGTGAAAAGCGTTGGGAGATAAATGTATTGTGTATTTCTCTTTCACTAATCAATGATATACAATATGAGTCCTATTTATAATACATAGGATCAAAACTATCTAAGGAAGAAAAATATACAAATATGTGAAAATGATTTCTTAATATACAATATTCTAATTTTCTAACAATAGACTAATCATCATCAATTAAGATCAACGTAAAGATCAAATCTATGCAGCAAGATCAATTAGCTAGCAACAGTATCTTGAATAGTCCCCCTCAAGCTGGCGGTCTATAGACATCTAGAACGCATAGCTTGCTTAATAAATACGAATGTTGCCTTTGACATAAAGGTTTAGTGAAGACGTCTGTGGGCTGCTCCATAGTTCTTATCCCTCTTGTCTTGATCAATCCATCTTGAATTTTATCTCTGACAAAATGGCAATCGACTTCTATATGCTTCGTCCTCTCATGAAAAACTGGATTCGCTGCAAGTTTAAGTGCAGCATCGTTGTCACAAAATAGGACAGTTGGTTCCTTAATCCAGACACCAAGATCTTCGAGTAATCCTTTTATCCATACTATCTCACAATTGGTCTTTGCCATTGCCTGATATTCCGCTTCAGCAGATGATAATGAAACGGTCGATTGTTTCTTTGTCTTCCAAGAGAGCAATGAGCTGCCCAATTTGATGCAGAATCCTGTGACTGACTTTCTACTCATAGGACAAGTAGCATAATCCGTATCACTGTATGCTGTCATCTCCATGTTATTATCACGAGATGGTAATATTCCCAAGCCTGGACACCCTTTTAGGTATTTCACGACTTTCATCGCAGCATTCATATGCAACTGTTTCGGACTATGTATAAGCTGACTGAGAATCTGCACTGCATAGCATATGTCAGGTCTAGTCATAGTTAAGTATATAAGCTTCCCCACGAGTCTCTGATAAACGAAAGGTTCTTCGAGTAAAGGATCCTCATTCAAGGGCAATAAACCCTTGTCATACTCCACTAACGTCAGTTTGACATTCTGTTCAATTGGGATAACAATTGGTTTGGATCCTGACAATCCTGTTTTTGATACGATCTCCAAGACAAACTTGCGTTGGCTGAGACAAATTCTCTTATCTGACCGTGCAATCTCTATTCCAAGGAAATATTTGGGGGGTCCCAAATCCTTATTGTGGAAGCTTGAATGCAAATATTGCTTAAACTTCTTGATGGCATCTTCGTCATTCCCCATAATAAGTATGTCATCAACGTATATAAGTAAATAAATTGATGATGTACCTTGTCTCCATGTGAATAAGACATAGTCATGTTTGGATTGCCGGAATTTTGTAGTTGAAAGTGCATTGGTAAACTTGGCATACCATTGACGAGAAGCCTGTTTGAGTCCGTATAGGGATTTATGGAGACGACATACTTTGTTCTCTCCCTGTCTGCGTAAACTCGACAGAAGGTCCATGTAAATCTCCTCTTCAAGATCACCATGAAGAAATGTATTATGAACATCCATTTGATGAAGAGGCCAATCACGAATAGCAGCAACAGAGAAAAAGGAACGAACTGTGACTTCCTTTGCTACTGGAGAAAATGTCTTAGTGTAATCAAAACCTTCTCGTTGAGTAAACCCCTTAGCTACTAGTCTGGCTTTATAACGTTCGATTGAACCATCCGCCTTGTATTTGATATTGTATACCCACTTGCATCCTATAGATTTCCAATGAGTGGGTAGAGGAACAACTTCCCAAGTCTTATTCTCTGTTAGAGCTTGCAATTCATCTGCCATTGCTTGCTGCCAACGAGGGTCTTGAACAGCTTCTTCATATGAAGATGGTTCCCGTCCTTCAGATATTTGACTAATGCAACACATGTGCTTAGGTGAAAGATTAGCAAAGCTAACATATGATGAGATAGGATATTGTGTACCAGATGACTTCATTGTAGGACAAATGTAGTATGCTGTCCAAGTGGGTGGTCGGGTAATACGCTTTAAACGTCGAGGAGAAGCCGGTGTAACAGATGGAACAATCCCTTGTGATCCAGGGATATCATCCAGAGATGTTGGTGACGAAGAAGCTACTAGAGATGCCAATGTCGCTTCTTGTGAAATATCTAGAGTTATATAATGTAAATCTAAGGATGAGCCTCCATCATATCCAGGTGTCGAAGAAGCCATGGGAGATATATGAGTAATCATCATTTGAGTAGGGGGGAGATATCGTCATCAGCTAAAAATTGATGATTCTTAGTAGTTGAATCGTTCGGTTGAGAAGATGATCCTTCCTGAAAAGGGAAAACATCCTCATGGAAAATAACATCTCTGTCGACGAAGAAGTGCCCGGTGGAGAGATCATATACGGAATAACCCTTTTGAAGATTAAGGTATCCCATGAAAACACATTTAATGGCACGAGGTCCCAATTTGTCACGAGTGCCCATGGTGGATACATAACATAAACAACCAAATACACGAAGATGGCGAATATCTAGACATTTCCCAAAAAGCAATTCAAATGGACTTTTGCCATTAAGGACCTTGGATGGCATCCTATTGATCAAGTATGCTGCTGTGACCACACAGTCTCCCTAGAACATTTTAGGAATAGAGGCTTGATATTTAAGGGCACGAGCAACTTCTAGGAGATGACGGTGTTTTCTTTCGACAACACCGTTTTGTTGAGGGGTATATATGCAAGAACTTTCATGAAGAATGCCATTTGTGGTGAACAAAGTAGAACATTCATGACTAAAAAATTCCTGGGCATTATCAGTGCGAATTCGCTGTACGGATTTATGAAACTGACTCTTGATGAGGGTAAAAAAATCTCTTAGATAAGAGGGGACTTGGGCCTTAGACTGCAATAAGAAAACCCAAGTTGCTCGTGTATGGTCATCCACAATTGTGAAAAAGAAACGGATCCATCACGATGTGCGGTGTGATATGGTCCCCAAATATCCATATGCAGAAGAGTGAAAGCCGTCTTACTACGGGAAGTGCTTTGTGGAAAAGGTAATCACGATTGTTTAGCTAAAGGACATATATGGCACTTTGGATGAGGAAAAGAGGCGCTATGGCCTAATCGCTGATGAGATAAAATATTTTTATTGATGCTGGCATTACATAGATTGCCCTTATTCAAGGGAAAAAGTGGAACATCAAAATTTTTTGGAAGAGTGGCCCAGAAATAAAGTCCCTCATGATTGTTACCCAAGCCCATCAGTTTCCCAGTCGAACAGGCCTGAAAGAGACAGATGTCAGAATTGAAAAAGACCCGACAGGAATTGTCTTCACAAAGTTTTGACACGGAGATTAGGTTAAACTGGAATTTGGGAATGAGTAAGACATTTCTGAGAGTAATGATAGGACTAAGTTGAACATCCCCAATCTTAGTAACAGAGGTGTCTTCTCCATTTGGAAGTCGCACGGATGTATGAGAATGTGCTTTATAGATTTTAGAAAAGAATTGTTCATCACAAACTATGTGATCACTAGCACCTAAATCAATAATCTATGCTTTACTAGAAATAGAGCTCAAACAGTGAGAAGTACGTGCATAGCTGCTTGTTTTTTCTGATGTTCCCAACTGGTTTAAAGTGCTCATAATCTGGTGCAGTTGATCTTTATTAATGGGCTGATGAGCCTTTGCATGTGCTACAACAGAAATATCTCGCGATTTCTTCTCATTTTCTCCTTGTTTTCCATGTAACTTCCAACAATTTTCTCGGGTATGGTAAGGGTGTTTGCAATAATCACAAAATTTACCTTTCCCTTTAGAATTTTGGGCATGTGATTTATTGGAAGCCGAGGAAAAAATCTGTCCATTCGATCCTCTCCATGTTGGGGCTGACGTGGCTCGATCTGAGCCGTCCGATCTCGGAGCCGCTAGGATGAAGCTGGAGCCGTCTGATCGTGCAAAATAAAGCAGGCCACCGTCTGATCTCGCGGAGTAATCTAAGCCGTCCGCTTGCATGATCTGAGCTAGACCGTCCGCACTTAATGAGACCCGCGTGCGTCTTGGGCCGTTGGATGAGTGAGCCGAGTCTCGGCCGTCCATTGAAAAAGGTAAAAATGACCCATCTTCTTCCTCCAACAACCCTAGATCCGCCCATGTTCTTCCCGATCGTCTGAAACCACCATGCCCGAACCTTGCCGGGAGCATACACTGGTCCGGCGTCGTCTTGGCTACGAGGACGACCTGATCCCCTACTTTGAGGTCTTCTGTTGAGGCGAGTCGCTGCGATTCCTCCTGTACCGCGAGCTGATATATCCGGCCAAGGGAAGGGACCAGCCCCATCGCGAGGATCTGACTGTGAAAAGATAAGTAGCTCTCATTTAGGATCAAAAGAAAGCGCATTACCTTCTCCCTTTCCCTAATTGCTCGGTATTGAGCTAGGGTTTCTTCTGGTCCTTGAAGTTTTTCTTTAGCTTCCTCCAATTTGTTCCAAAGAGCTGAGAGTTTGTTAAAAATGGCTAAAATGGATAAATTTCCTTGCTTTAGTGCTGATAGAGCTTGGGTTATTGAGAAAATCCTAGCTCTATCAAGCTTGCCATACATCTCCCGTATGTTTTCCAAAAAAAGATGAGCATTCTCGGTCGGAGGGAGTCCGGCGAGTCGCTGCGATTCCTCCTGTATCGCGAGCTGATATATCCGGCCAAGGGAAGGGACCGGCCCCATCGCGAGGATCTGACTGCGAAAAGGTAAGTAGCTCTCATTTAGGATCAAAAGAAAGCGCATTACCTTCTCCCTTTCCCTAATTGCTCGGTATTGAGCTAGGGTTTCTTCCGGTCCTTGAAGTTTTTCTTCAGCTTCCTCCAATTTGTTCCAAAGAGCTGAGAGTTTGTTAAAAATGGCTAAAATGGATAAATTTCCTTGCTTTAGTGCTGATAGAGCTTGGGTTATTGAGAAAATCCTAGCTCTATCAAGCTTGCCATACATCTCCCGTATGTTTTCCCAAAAAAGATGAGCATTCTTGGTCGGAGGGAGTTCGGCGGCGACTTCCGGCGTGAGGCAGTTACTGATCCAAGTTCGGACTAACTAGTTGCATTTCTTCCAGTGTTGGGCCAGCCGTTCGTCAGTCGAAACAGGTACGGATCCATCTATAAAGCCGTCTTTGTCCTTCGTTATAAGTGCTCGCCGAAGTTCTCGAGACCAAACGGAGTAATTCTTTGGTCCCGAGAGTTGTTGCAAAATCAAGCGGAGCTCAGGGCCATCGGCGGCGGCTGTGTACAAGGTATCTCCTAGTTTTGGCCGTCCGCTGGAGATGCCTGCAAAAGGAAAAAAAACTGGGTCCGAATCCTGGGTAAGGGAGACTTGTTGGACCCGAAAGGTTGTGGTTTGGGTATGACCAACCGGATCCTGACCTTGGGTTGGGTCCGGATCCTATTGTTGGGCCTCCTCCTGGCCCGATGCTTTCTGTGTGGGTCCTCTCTGTAGAACCCGAAGTTTTCTGGGTTGGTTGAACTTGAACAGGAATCCATTGTACATATGAACCCTGAAAAAATTGCCTCGAGTTGGGCTGAATCGAGCCCTGAAGTCCTTCAGTGGGTGGTAATTGGTCTCAATCTTCGTTCTGGTTTTCATCTACCTGAGTTGATTGTTGATATGGAGACAAATCTGAGGGAAAATTTTCCTCGGATGATCTGGATTTTGAAGCTTGGTTTTTGGTCACGGTTTTTTTCTTGTGTGGAAATATGATAAAAAATTTCACAGGTTGCATGTGAAAGATGCTGAAGAAAGGAGAAGAAAGAAGCTGTGCATAAGCAGCTACACAGAATCAATATGCGGAAGCTAGGTCTAAGAGAACAACTTTGATACCATGTCAGAATTTTGAGTGAAAAGCATTGGGAGATAAATGTATTGTGTATTTCTCTTTCACTAATCAATGACGTACAATATGAGTCCTATTTATAATACAAATGATCAAAACTATCTAAGGAAGAAAAATATACAGAATATGTGAAAATGATTTCCTAATACACAATATTCTATTTTTCTAACAATAGACTAATCAACATCAATTAAGATCAACGTAAAGATCAAATCTATGCAACAAGATCAATTAGCTGGCAACAATATCTTCAACAGAACGAAGAATCGGATGCATCGATTTAATAAACTGACCTCAATCAAAACGAAGCAAATTAGGGGATGTTGAAATTTAATGAAATTGACACTCCTCCGGCGCTTGTTGAAAGTGGCTCACCATGTGTTTTTGAGTGGAACTAACTGCACAAAAAAATTCTTCTATTTATGATGCTTCGATTAGCAAGTTCAAAGTGGCACACCATGTGTCTTTGAGTGAAGCTAGCTGCACAAAAAAATTCTCTATTTATGATGCTTCGATCAACAAAAAGAACTCGTCAACAAGAGGCTTCACCAAAAATAGTTGGTTTTGGTTTCCTTTGAAAAGCATACAAATTCTTCAATTCAAGTTATAAACTGAATTGGTTCAAAGCAATTACCAAAATTAATTTGACCTCGGTTGCAGGTGTCTTATAAAAGCCCAGTATTAAATAGACGCTTCTCTTTCCTTCAAAGATTTCATTTCAAGCCTATTTTCTGGAGAAATTGATACTGCTATCAAGCTGAGAAGCTTGGAGGAGTGGTAGGACAAGTCAAGGAGAGGCTCGGGACACAGGGGGAGAAGATTCGAGTTAAAATTCTTTAATTTGGATCAAAATAGATTATTTTTTTTGTTGGACAAAATCAATTTGGGATCTTTCTTATTTAATTGGGAGAGAATCTATAAAGAGAATTCAAGAGTGGAGAGGATTCTCTTTGATTTGGTTGGAAGAAAAATCTACACTAAGAAAATTGAAGATCGACATGGGAAAGAAAGAAAATATGCAAAAAGCCCTAGAATTCAATTTGGAATCTTTAATTTACCTTTTTTTAACCATTATGATCTTTGGACAAAAATGCCCATGCTCCAATCGCTGGAATAAGTCCACTAGCGAAAATTTGGCCAACTAGCGAGTTGAGGCCCTCATTTGAGATAAAGTTGGCAACTTCAGACCCCTGTTTGATACAAAATTCATCCTGGGCACTTATTTGAGAAAACGGCTCTACTTTGAACCTTTATGTGAAATTTTCCCGACCAATTTTTTCGCCATCCACTAGGTGGTTTTAAAATCATTTATCATATTGAAAAAGAAAATAATAGTCACTATCATAGAGTATTTACAAGAAGAGTATGAAAAAAAATATTCCAAGAAGACAGAACAATCTGCTTTTAATGATTTCTTCCGGCACACACACACACACACACATATATATATATAAATTTTTTCACTCTAAATATTCTAGGACGAATAAAACTGCATGAATCTCGGGCATAGCACGGGATGTTTTGCTAATTTTTAGTAGATCCACGTCTTGCCGTCCTTAATCTACAGTAAAATAATAACCTTGTAACTGATGTCTTTAATGACCGTGGCAAACTAGTTGTAGGAGTCGTTAAGCTTCCTCATTAACATCAAAATACAAACTATTTACATGTGCAATTTCTATTTTATTGCATCTATTGATTTACAATAACATGAACATGGATTACATATTGATCCAGGTGCACCGAAAGAAGTACGACCCAGGAAGGAACTTTTGTGCTTGTTTAAATATGTATCAGGTGTAAGACACTCTTGCAAGAGGAAAGGTCAAGGGTTAAAGAAAGAGGGTGTTCAAGACAGCCGCTAGGACAATCAAAAGGTGTGTATCACCGCGCGAGTCGAGGCTCTTGGGAAACATATTAACTTTTGTCACATCCATGTATCGTTACATTGCTTAGGGTGGTGCGTCACGCAGTGGAGGGTGTCCTCGATGAACTCCAGTAATTCTCACCATCAAAGTAATGTCTTTGTATCCACTTGGATTCATTGAGCTGAAGATTCAACATACGATTCCCTCTCTGATCTCTAGTAAATCCAGCACGCTAATACAATTTATAACTCAAGCATTTATACCGAGAGTATATGCTGACATCCAAAATAAATATGTATGAGTGTCTCAAGACAACAATGATAACTCTTTAATATGCTAGAAATCCCAGGGAGGTGCATTTTGTTAGTCTTGATAATGGGCATGGCCGATGTGTCCATTCCCATATTTAGAATACTGATAGAAGAAAGAATTGATTAGAGACTTCAGAGTGTTGGAAAGTAAGGAAGCCAGTGCATATGCCGGTCATACATTGATAACATTTTGATTATTCCACTAATTTGGGAAGAACTCACTTCAACTTAATGGCGACCCTCAATCTCACACCCAAATCAAGAATCAGGATATAAATCTATATAAAAAGAAAAAAGATAAAAAGGAAGCAACGGTAAGATGCACGACTAATTGCTTGGATAGACAACAAGAAATGCAATGCATTTATTTATTTTGAGAAAGTTGTTCGGCTTGCTCTGGCACATTGGAAGAATTTCTTGGCAGGATCTTCTTCACCTAAAAGAATTATCCGGATGATATTTGTCAAAACCAAGCGAGCGCAACACCGATAGACGAATTGCATTGTACCTATTCGGGTCATAAATGTGTTTGTCTTTCTTACTTACGTCAAGAATTAAGTTTGAACCACCACCTATGCTTACATAGTCTCTTGGAGTCATCTAGAGCAAGCGCAAACCGAGCTCTGATAAGGTGAATTGAAGAACGTCGAGCACCTTATTGTTAGGAAAAATATGATACAAATAATGAAATGCACAAGGGTCAAATGTACTTAGGATGCGTGAACTTTTATAGTTAGTTTGTCTTTTTGGCCTTAGTAATTTTTTTTCTTTCACATGGATAGAAAATCCTCATGACTTGCGCAAGAACAAGACACTCGTAAGATTTCTGACACATAATAAACAAATAAATTAAAGTGCTCAAAATCGACACCATTCACATGTTCAAGCCCACTAGGTGATCAGTCTAGTCACAAGCATTCTAATCATCGAAAAACGCTTCATCAATATTTGTATTGATACGAGCTTCTTTATTTATGATTAAACATAAGCAGTAAGTATGTTTTATTTTTCTTTGTTGTTGAAGCTTAAAAATTTATCTAAATCTAAAATTAAATTATGAAAAACTATATGCGATTTACATGTTGACGTCTACTATGTTGTGAAAACTTTACACGTCTTAGGTTAAAAACGAGCTAAGTGGGTTCTTGGCAAGCTTTAGAGGACAGCAAAAAGAAGAGGCAAAAATTTATTGAATCACGTTATTTCAAGTTAATCATGCTAGGTAAAAACTTTACATGTACCTTTCAATCTCATCCTTTAATAGCAATGATATATCAACTGTCTCGGAAATAGGATTGGGAAATATTTTATAAAAGATATGATTGGATAGAAGTACATACTCAATATATTCATCGCTATATTCAAAAGAACGAACAAGGTTGGACCTCCAACTCTTTAATAAACGTGTGCCACGAAAATCATGTCTACAATTAACAATATTCGAAACTAATCATGAAGGCGTATTAGACATGAAATAGGGTCACGATTGGGGAACTTAATAAATGGGCATGATCTTCAAATTGGGAAAAAATTTAATGAGAAAAGAAATTCCAACTATGATTAAAATAAAAAATTGGATCAAGAAAACAAATAAAAATACGTTTCCCATTAAAAAAACGGAAATCGAAAGGAAATATGCGAATTTCAAATTCTCGCACCGAAAAATGTTGGCCTTCTCTTTCTGTCTCTCTCTGCTCTTCCCGTTTCTACATTATTTTGAAGCTCCTCTCTCTACAAATTAACTCTCTCCCTCGCTCTCTCCCTCTGCCTCCCCCTTCGCTCTTCGCATTACTCTAAGGCTGTGTTTGGCAGTCGGGATAAAATTCGGGATATGATATGATTTATCCTATCCTACATTTGGTACTCACTCAGGACATGATAATATCAGATATAATGGGGATATAGACAAGATAAAATTATCCCATGGGGGATGTGAGATAAAAGTGGATAGGATTTCTAATGTCTATAATAGGAAAGTTATTTTTCTCGAATAACAAACTAATTAAATTAACAAAAAATTGAAATTATATATTTCAATATAAATAATATTTGAATTCTAATTTAAGAAATTAAAAATAAAAATAGAAATTTATTTTTAATTAATCTTATTTCAATTTATATATTCAACTTTAATTCTATCTTATAATAAACATTCAATCTATAAATTAAATATTTATATTTATTATATATTTTAGGTTTTTTTGTATTTTAGGTATGTTAGTATAGTTTACTATTTGATAATTTTTTTTTTTGGTAAATGTAAGAATATATAAAGAGCTAAGGTCAACTGTACAAACGGCGCCAAAACTAACACTCTAGATACAACAAGCATAAGAGTGAGAGGGAGCCAAAGAAAGCCACAAGGCTACAACAAAAAAACAACCAAGCTAACAACAGCCCAAAGGAAACACCACAAAACCCACAACTACAAAACAGCCCAGCAACCTCGGCCAGCATCCAGAGGAAGTGGACGAAGAATGAAGAGCCTAAGTAGAGATAAGCTTAAGCTCGAAGCAGACCGCAGTGAGGTGCGGCATTAGGAAGACGTATGATGCTCGAAGAAGACCGAGGGGTCGAAGCCCTTGATAAAATTTTATTAAAGACTGATGAAAGGGGAAAAAAGAAATAATAAAGAAAATAATATAAAAATAGGAAAAATAAAAATAAAAATTAAGGAATAATGTTACGAGAGATTTTCACCATCTCCGTTTATGAACATTTAGGTTCATTTATAATGATATGTCGTTTATATCAAAAAAATGTACATGATATGATGTAAATATATCCAACTTTAATATTGCGATTCACCAAACAATGGACATGATATAAAAAATCTCAGGATTTTATATCCTATTATATCCAGTCCTATCCAAATTAGAAATCCGAATGACCAAACGTAGCCTAAAGCTCCTCTCTCTACAAACTCTCTCTCTCTCTCCTCTTCCCGTTTCTGCATTACTCTGAAGCTTTTCTCTCTCCACTCTTCTTGTTTCTGCATTGCTCCTCTCTCTCTCTCTCTCTCTCTCTCTCTCTCTCTAAAAACTAACTCTCTCACGGGCTTTCTCAGATTCTTCTCTCACCTGAAAGCTCCTTGCTATCTGCAAAAGAGTTGCGACTTGCTCGAGGATTTTAGGTTTCCTCTACGTACCCATCCAACGCAATCCTCTCGCTTTGCCCCACCTCGCCCATCTCCCAGCGACAAATCGAACCTACATTTCCCCGGGAAATCCGGGCTCCTTCGGAGCCGGCTTTGTCCTCTGTTCCTCCAGGTACTTTGCCCCGAAGAGCTCTGGCGATGATCTTCATTCACTCTTGTTTTTTTGTTTAATTCCCGCATCGATTGTCTTCCATACTTTGTTTTGATACTGATTGTCGATGTCCATCACTCACCGAAGCTTCGTGGCTTTGGCCGCATTGCTTTTGTTCGGAGCTGTGCTTCCGTTGCTAAGAAGGGCTTGGTGGAGTGAGGAAACTAGGAATTTGGCTTGTTCGCTGTGCTCTATTCTAGAATTGCGCTTGATCATGTCGAATTGGCGGAGTGTACTCTTAACATGGGTGCAAACAAATCGCATTTGAAAGAGAGTTAGATCCGAGAGCGAAATCCCACTTTGTGATGAGTCTTGACGATGAAGATTTTTTTTTTTTTTTTTTTTTTGACGAGGAAGCTGTCTTCCAGAATAAGGACATTAGAAATTGGTGTATAATAAGATTCAATGAATATTTACATTTACCCAATGAGTGCTTCGGTCTAGTTTAGACTTTGTTATGTGCTTCTCGTGATAGGAAAAACAAAAACTGATGGAGCCATCTTCCAAAATAAGGAATCTTTGTAGGTATTGGATGAGCTAGGAATTCGGATAGCTTTATGTGGGGACTGTTATAATTATGGTTAATGGATCAACGAAAGCCAATAAATTAAGATACGTCTTTTATGTTCACGTATCTATTAAATTCATGAATTTCCTAAACTTTTCTTTTTCACGTATCTATTGAATTCATGAATTTTCTAGATTCATGTATCTTTCAGTTCATGTATTTATTGAGTTCACGAATCTCTTGAATTTAGGTGTCTCTAGATTTATGAATCTCTTGGATTCACGTATCTCTTGATTCATGAATTTTGTGGATACACTCGTCTATTTAATTCATGTATCTCTTCTGTACATGAACTAAAAAACTCTATAAATAGATAGGAGCACAGAGCTTCATTAACAGTTTTTCATTTTTCCGACTCGATTCCAAAAGAGCTTAGATATACTTTTTTACTCTTCCGATTTTTTTGGGTGTGCTGGTTCAATCGAACGGTTCGACTGAGTCCTATTTGCATAGTGCTAATCCAAACAAGTTCGAGGTATTATATCTTGGGAGGCATAGTTTGTGAATCTGCGGAGCACCATTGGCAAGAACTAATTGCCTTAAGGAGATTCGGATATCCGTACCTCACCCTCATTACATTGATACTCTGATTACAACAAACAATTTGTTTTCTCGAGATTATATTTTCAACAATCTTAAGGCGATTATATTACTTACTATTTGTTGTTCTTGTCAGATTATTGAGATGGCTGAAAACAATCAAGTGCCCTTCAATGACCAAAATGTTTTAGGAGATGTTCCTATGGTTAATTCAACCGTTGTTATAGAAGATGTTCAACCCTCAGGGTCTGAATTTGTAACAGCCAATGCTACGGGCTCTTGGGCCAACACCAATTTTGGTAGTGCGGGTACAAGTCATACGACTGGTATAGCCGGGATTAATTTTCAGAACAGTATAGGCCAAATGGCTTTTGGCTTTGTTTCTGGAGGGATAGTTCAACGAACCTTATCTACTGTGATGGCAACACCTCCAGTTACAACTAATGAGAAACCAGAGAAATTCACTAAAGTGGGCTTTAAACAGTGGTAGCAGAAGATGTTATTCTATTTGACCATGCTAAATCTGACGAAGTATTTATCGGAGGTGTGCTTGGTAATTAGTCCAGATGAGCATGATGTCATGACGCTCAATGCATTGGAGGCTTGGAAGCATGGGGACTTCTTATGCCGAAATTATATTCTTAACTGTTTAATGAATTCTCTATATAATGGGGACTTCTTATGCCAAACTCAGCCTACATTTTGAACTTCATTTTATTCTCATCCAGGATGACCATGTGTTTCCTCTTCCAAACTATGCCCACTTTCTTCATTAAACCGAGCAACAATTCGAGCACGGAACACGTCCAAACTTTCGCCTTCCTTTTCTCTCTCTAGCACTTGAGTATCATAATTATAACTCCTGTTAACTGCAGGCGAGAATTTGACATATTTCACAATTATAGAAAATTACTTACCAGATGCCTCCCATCCATTATGGGTGTTCACAAATGAAAAAACCTCTACGACTTGTCGAAATTCATAGATTTCCTCAAATGTTTAATCCGTGGAATCATTTTAGTCAACCAAATTGCGAGAAAAAATTGTACCCTAAAAAAATAAATGATGTGAATTAAGCCGACGGAGGATTCAAGTACTGTAAAAGGGGCAACCGTTCCAAATTTTGAAGACCCACGAAAAGTTGAATTTTTTTAAACAAGATGAAAGTCAACGAGAAGATCCATAAATTACCTTCACAATAATTACATCGTTTTTCATTTTATCCATTCTTGTTGAAGTCATCAACTCGTATATCACATTACTAATTTTATTCCAACGAAATTACCAATTAATATAAGTTCCTAGCTTCTATTCGAGTCACTTAGTAATATTTATTCAATCGATCCCAAACTACTAAATCCTTCTAATAATTTACCAAATCTTGTATGAAATATGTTGCCACCCTACTTGACTAGGTCGGGGAAAGATGGATTTAGAGGTAATGCCTAGAAAAGAGGGAAGACAACCCTCAACTAGGCACAGTCTCTCACAAACCTTTATCTTGCGAGCATTGAGTTTCATTTTAAGTTGGCAATTGAAAGTCACCACTAGCATATTAGGGTCGACCAAATGAAACACGGGAGCATATTTCACTTCCTACACAATCGAAGTTCTTTAGGTTCTCGTGTAAGAGTTTTCCTGATGTGGGCTACATTAATTGATATTGTAATTTACCGCTTTACGGTTACCTAAAAAGGGGTTGGTCTAAAGTGAGATAGAAGGTTTCTTAAATAGTCTAATATGTGGTTGGCTAGTGTGAGCCAAATTGAGTCTGACCCGTAATGAGGAGGCTTGGTTGGAAATTTTATAAAAAGTGCTCAAGTCTCTCCTCTAACCCTAATTCTCACATGTATCCTCACATGAGGAGCGTTAACCTAACGCTAAAGGGTGAGGGGGCCGTCTCATTGAACCAGTGATACGGAGGGCAATAGAGGAGAAGGATTTGATGCGTGGATCATCGCTTTTCGGCTTCCGCTTAAAAAACGATGGATTCCAAGACAAGTGCGTTAATCTTTCTACCCATTCATCTATGCTTCTGTTCTAGTTATGGAGATCTTGGGATTGCACGTTTTGCACCCAACATGTGGTATCAGAACAACCGTAACCCTAGAACTCGAACGCATAAAATTTTTGCCCTAATTTGTGATTTTCGTGATTTTTTGTTTAATAAAAATAAAATTAAATCACAAATTCGGATTGGACTAGTTGAGACGAGCAGATCTGTGGGCAGTGCGTCGCTAAGGGAGGCCACACGCGCCCCCACGCGTGGTCACGCGCCCCAACACGCAAGGCGCAGCTTGTGCGTGCGACGCACGTGGGTGCTGACATCATGATGACGTCAGCGGTCTAGGTTCAGGCCCGACCCATTGACCTGACCCGACCTAGTCAACGATTGACCAAACCAATCAACCGGTCAGACTCAGTGGCTGGACCGAACGGTCGAGTCGGGAACCAGTTGAACCGGTTTTTGACTGGCCCCTTTGCCCGCGTATGAGCTCCACGCGCCGCGTAGTCAGGCGGCGCATGCGGGCGTGTGGAAGCTCTGATGGGCGTGTGGCTAGTGGCGTTGGATTTGTATGTTCATCTTCTATGTTGTTGTGTATTTATTTTACATGTGTGATGATTTTATGGATGTAAACATACATATAAAATCCTAAATACGTTTTTTTTAGTTTATTTTTGCGTATTTTTCTTGTATTTTTCTGTGATTTTGGAAATACAAATGTTGGGTTACTAGTATGTTATCACATAAACATTATAAAAATGTGATTCATTGATAATATATATTTAATGTTTTTATTAATGAATAAAGACATTATCAATGAATAAAGAAGTGTAATTAGCATGATATGTGATTTTGGTGATTTAATGCCCCCATCACTAAAGTTAAAATCACATGTATATGGTTTATGTGATAAGTAAAGTTTATATCCATGGTATGAAGAGTTTGAAGGATTCAATTGAGTTTTGATCGCCAAAGTGGCACGCTTGATTGGGTTTGAGAAATTTCGGTCTCGTATAATGATTGCAATGTCTCCTGGTCTAATGCATGATCATACTCCAAAAGGAGGTGATTGTGTATTAGTCATGGAAGGATACATGATGGTGTGGTGAATGAGTGACTGATCCTAATGGTTCATATGCCCAAATGTGATGAATTTACGAAGATTAGAATATATTCTCATAATCGCTATCATGTAGGGAGTGTACAACTGCATGTCATGTAGCATACCCAAATGTGATTATATGATTATGCGTGTGACTTTCTGGATGTGTACTTGTACGTCAAGTTACACAATGCTCACATGATGCTAATTATATACATTACTTGTTTTTCAGTCACATTTTCTGTAATTAATAATTCTACTATTATTGAGGTTTTTTACTGCTTCAAATTTTAAGTTGTGGACATATGATTTGCTGCTTGGGAAAATAACAATAGAATTTGCTTACTGTCCATGAAGCGTTCCATTCGGGAACACTTGAAAAGTGGTTACCAACTGATTGCACTGCTAAAAGATGATAGAAGTTTTAATGGCTTGAAATTATGTCTTGTTTAATACCGAAATTAGGACACATCTGCAAAGATTGTGTTTAAGTCCTACTGATGTCTCATATAATGTTGAAAATGTTGTTTCCAAAAGTTTTCTGTCTAAGAAATAATCTCACACATGTCTATAAGAAGAGTAGAAAAGTTGATAATGTTGATATTTTATTTACTCTTAATGGTTATCTAAAGACTTCTATAGATTATTGTAGAAGTAAAATGACCGAGGTGAAGAATTAAGAAAAGTTAGAATTAGTCTTAAAGGTTGTCAGGCTTAATAGTAACAGTGAGTATTTTGACAAGTATGACAATGTTGAATAGCTTAAAGGGTCATTTGTCAAATATTTGGTAAATTCTGGAGTGGTAATTTAATTTATTATGCCTGAAAATCCTGACAAAATGATTTGACCGAAAGGCATAATTGCACCACAATGAATATGGTGATGAGTATGATTAGTAAGATTAATTTATCCGGTCTACTGTGGGCGGATATTTTGAAAGCAACCTTTTCACATACAAAACGTGTTTCTCACCAAAGTTGTTTCATAAACTTCTTCTAAGTTATGGACTTGACGTAAATTACTTGAATTATATTAAATTCAAAAGTGTTATGCAGAAGTGAGATTATCTAATCCAATTTTAAGTGCGTTGCAATTCAGATTCACTTGAAATTATTTTGTATCTTACCTAGATTGTTCAAAGGGTTATTGATTTTATAACCCTAAAGAAGGTACAAGTATTATGGAATCACAAACAGTAAATTTTTTAGAATTCGACATAATTATAGATGATAGTTGGGGTAAGTACACTATCAGTGCCAAAACTTGTGTACGGTGCTCACTTTGGTGCCAAAAGTTTATTTTGGATCACTTAAGTGCCAACAAATTTAAAAAACGATTATTTCAGTGCTAACGCAGATGAAATTGGCTGGAAATCTAATGTGACACTTTTTTTATTAATTTTTGAAGTCGACGTGGCTTATCGGAGAGCACAGTCAGCATCCAAATAACAAAACGACGCCGTTTGACGTCTTTCCCCCACTTCAAAACCCTAAATCCCCAAATTGAGAGAGAGAGAGAGAGAGAGAGAGAGAGAGAGAGAGAGAGAGAGAGAGAGAGAGAGAGAGAGAGAGAGAGAGAGAGAAGCATGTCGTCTTCTTCTTCCTCGAAGACCAACGCGAGCAGCGGCACCAGCAATGTAGCAGCAGCGCACCAGCGGCACCTTCGACCTCTCTTCTTCCTCCTCCTCCTCCGCCCTCGCCTCATATTCTTCTTACCACTTCTTGCTTGGGCAACAGTCTCAGTCTCTCCTCGCTCACTTGGTCGAGCAACTACAATGGTGGCCGAGCGATGGCTGAGCAATGGGAGCAAACGGCGGTGGCTGAGTAGCAGAAACCCTAATTTCAATCCCCATATGAGCTATAAGGCGTCGTTTCTATGAGGATGTTCACGTATAACGGCAAAATGACATCGTTTCTTGCGGAGGATGGAAAATGACGTCGTTTTAAAGCCACCGCAACTATTTTTTTTTTAAATACAAAAGTCATGTAATTAATCTAGCCGGAATCTTTCGCCGGTGGTACCAAAGTGATCGTTTTTTCTCCGATTTGGCACTTAAGTGATCGGATGGAAACTTTTGGCACCAAAGTGAGCGCTGTACACAAGTTTTGGTACTAATAGTGTACTGATGATAGTTGCTCTCAAACTATTAAGGATAATAGTACAATGGAGATTATTGTGTCTTTGTCTTTGCCTATACAGACAATTGTGGAATTTCCTATACCATAGACTAAATTTGTTGAGGTTCAAGGTACTATTCTTGATATAGTTTATAATGAAATTTCTCAAACCTCTCAAGTACAGAATGAAGTGGTTGTAGCTTTATTCAGGAGATTTGTTAGCGAAAAACTATCAGTTATACCATCAGACCATATAATCTATCCGTGAGAGCATGACTGCAATATCCATTACATGATTGATTTAGGGATATATATATATATATATATATGTTGTTTTTTTATCTTCAATCAAGTATGTGATTAAATGCCATAAAAAGGCAATATGCAATCTATGAAACATCATAGTGTTTGGAAACTTACTGACTTGCCTAAAGATCACAAGTTCATTAGTTGCAAATAAGCGTACAAAACTAAAATGATTTCAAAGAAAGATTGTGGAGTTTAAAGTTAAACTGGTAGTTAAAGTTTTCATTCTGAAAGAGGGGTGGATAGTTAATAGTGAATAAGTAATTATTTCTTTATAGTATTTTTTTAAAGATTCTTTCAGAGTGAACATGGTATTAATACCTTATATTTTGATATGGAGTGACGCCAAATAGATACACAATCTATATAGTGCAACCGGAGGATTTTGCAACAGATGATTTAAGTAAACTTGTGTGTAGACCGAAAAGTCTTATTCATGGTCTTAAGCAAGTTTCAAGATAATATTATTAAAGTTTCATAGTGTTGTCATTTCATTCAGTTGGGAACAAGTAATTTAGTAGATATATATTGGAAGGTCAGTGGGAGGAAATTTATTTTTCTCATACTTTGTGTACGTGATATTTTGCTTACAAGTAGTGACCTTATGGCATATTTTGTCCTTTGCACTGAGATCTGTAAGGATTGCTCTCGCTATATATATAGGATTTATCTTAGAGGACATTTCTTGGAAATGTTCAACATACATCACTTCAAGTCAGGAATTGCTTCTATCATTAAGGGTGATGGACTGAATCTATTACATTGTCTTTATTTAGATATTGAGAAAATCTAGTTAAAAGGTGTACCTTGTGTTAGTGCACTTAAAAGTATAATGTATGCTCGAATTTGCACTAGACTAAATATCGTCTTTGCGATGGAACTTCTAGGTAGAAATCAGTCAAATCCAGGATGTGATCACTCGAATGCTACCAAGAAGGTTTTAATGTATTTATATAGGACGAGAGATTATATACTGATTTACAGACATGTTCAATTCTTGCAGCTAGAAGGGTGTTTAAATGTAAACTTTGCTAGCTATTAGGATGACATGAGATCAATAGCAGAGTACATATTTATGTTAGCAGGAAGTGCAGTAAATAAAGTTTTATGCCATCTTCTACTATGTAAGCAGAGTTAGTACTATTCTTTTATCCTATTACTTGGGCTATTAGGCTCCAGAACCTCATGAAGGAGTTGACCGTTTTTAACTTTACGGATAAACCCATACGGTTGTATTGAGATAACAAATTTGTAATATTATTTATTAACTACAGAGGTCTCAATGGGTCTAAATATATGGCAGTCAAATTTTTTACTATAAAGAAACAGTAAAGAAAAGTGACGTTATAATATAGCATATTTCCATAGATGATATGGTTGCAGATCCGCTAACTAAATGATTTCGTTCTTTTGTTCTTGAATGACATGTCATTAATATGAGCTTAAGAATATCATGAGATGTTGTTGTTTAGTGGGAGCTATTTTGGCTTTATTCTGATAAAGTTTACATACGTGTTTGTTACACTTAGTAACAGTTTGATATGTATCAACTTTTGCATTCAATAAAATATTTTGAATGCGTTGTTATTATGTATCAACTTTTACATACATATTGATAAAAGTCTCAAGGTACTATATAAAACTTGAGTGAAGGCTAGGGGCATCCGGTTATTAGCCTTGTGCATATGTCTTGTTATACATAAAGAAATGTTAACCGTAAGGACAAGGCATATGTGGGTTCATTGGAACCATAAAGACATTCTCTAGTGGCATACGTTGTTTGTGACGCTTAAGGTAAGAGAATTGTGACTAACAAATGGGATCTCTCTATGAGAGATGTTATCCATTTGTCACACTACTATATTGAATCCATATCAATAAATGAAAGCACTTGTGACCATGGAAAGTTCTGTGTGTATACATGTAATTACCGCCATGAATCGGTGTTTGAAACTTTATGGAATATGATTGACTATTAAGAATTATCTCTAGACCAATGTGCGCATATACAGTACAATTTCAATTAATATAGCCCAAGTGGGAGAATGTAAGAGTTTTCCTAATGTGGGCTACATTAATTGATATTGTAATTTACCGCTTTACGGTTACCGTAAAACAGGGTTGGTCTAAAGTGAGATAGAAGGTTTTTTAATTAGTCTAACATGGGGCTGACTAGTGTAGGCCGAGTTGAGCCTAGCCCGTAATGGGGAGCCTGGTTGTAAACTCTATAAATAATGCTCAAGTCTCTCCTCTAATCCTAATTCTCACATGTATCCTCACATAAGGAGCGTTAACCTAATGCTAAAGGGTGAGGGGGCTGTCTCATTGAGCTAGTGATACGGAGGGCAATAGAGGAGAAGGATTTGATGCGTGGATCATCACTTTTCGACTTCCGCTTCAAGAACGATGGATTCAAAGACAAATGTATTAATCTTGGGATTGCACGTTTTGCATCCAACATCTCAAACTTGATTGCACTAATAATTCCTTTAAGTGCCTATTCGGTAGCTCTAATTTGATTGGTTATTTATCTAAGTAATCTAATGGTCTTGTTTACCAATTACGAGTCTTAGAGATGTTCAAGTCGTTAAATGTTTATGTGATGGTTTTTGGGGGGTTTATTGTGATCCCAAGATTTGTCCTAACCGTTCTAAAAAGGAAAAAAAAATGTATTAAAAGTGTGGAAATTAAACAATGGAGTATTGAAACACCTAAGTAAAGGTGCCGAAATGAAAATTCCATACTCGTCCGGCAAAGAATATTACATGGCTATATTTTTAAGCCTAGACACAATCCTCACGAGCTTGATCCGATGTCAAGTTGGGCAAATAAGATACATGGCTTATTCTTGAGCCTAAGGACATGATCCCATAAGCTTGAATTTAGAGTCAAATTTCCTATCTTAAAATGGGTAACGTGGGTTATCAACACTTTCGGAGAAACAAGACACCCAAGCTGGCACTTTGTCCTTCAAAGTGTTCTTTTAAAATATTAGGTGTTCTGTTAATCCCTCTCTAGTTTCTCCTAAGTAATGACACTTCCACGTTATCTATTCAATTATTTGAGGTGAAATGAAAATTTTACTAATCTATTTACTATAATTTTTTTTTTGGAAGTGATGTTTCTAACTACTATTTATACTTTTTCTAATTATATCTCTCAAACTAAATCTATGATATTTCCTATGTCAATTAACTACGCTATTCTAAGTAAATCTAGACTATACTAATCCACCTAGACTTAACTATTTTCAAGGGGCCACCTCCTTCCATGATGATCACCGGTCTTCATCCTTACTCCCATCATACTCATACATGCGTACGATCAATCAACACATTAGCAAATTCATCCAATCAATCAATATCAAAAAGAAATTGGATTCGGTTCGGGATTTTGGATGTCACCAAAAAATTCAATTACAATTCCTAACTACCTGCCAATGGTATGATGCATAGCAAATTGAAATTAACTACATTATATGCCAACACCGTGTGAAATTGGTCCTTGAGTTAGGTGCTGGAACAACTAAACTTGGACCATGCTCACCCCTACAAATGGGTCCCAAAAATGGTTTTTTTCTCTTTTTTTTCTTTTCATTATTCTGATCTTTTACTTTATTTCGTTCTATTTTTACTATTTTTACACATTTGACATATAAATAAAAAATCAGGTGTTAACATCCTCTGGCCGCGTGAAGAGATGAATGACCTAGCCATATTTTGCTTTTACATATAGATTACGTACTGCCGAAGTGTCATTACCACTATCAGTCCAGCTACATAGACTCGTCACGTTTGAATAGTGCTTCCCACATCGCCTAATTCATGCTTTGAAAAGTTACGATGAAAGCAATAGTGGCTTGGAGAAAAAGCAAAGCATATAAACCAACCAAAATGATAACAGAGAAGTTGTGTGTCCAATGATAAACTATTTAATCCATCGATATAAGATCAAAAGAGAACGCGGACTAAGAGAAGCTCTTATTTGAGGATAGAGACATGGCTTGTTAACCTGAGAAGTATAATAGAAAGATGCATATCAGTTTCCTCAGGTCAGGTGTACTACTGCATTGGGAGAGATTCTCGGGATACTAGAAACCTTCTTCGAAAAATCCAAAAGCATATCCGAAGTAAAGTGCGTCTCTAGGGCGACGTCAGTGCAATAGTAGGAACCGTTTCGAGATTTGAAATTCCTTTTGGTAGAGATCACCATTGTCTCCAGAACAAGTGCGTTCCCAAGTAGAAACTCGATTAGTTCGATCACGTATGGTTCGGTCACACATGCATATATCATCACGTTCTTGAGGTGGTGTGCGAGACAATGAAATGTGCCCTCAACTGAATTCCAGTAACTCCTCCCATCAAAATTACAAGCTTGATCCCACGTAGAATCCTGACAAATAGTAAACATAGTAGAAGGCTCGAGCATTGATAATTCAAATAAATTTAATTTCTAAAAAATTAACAGCTTATGACATCCAATATCCACAACTCAATAGCAAGTTAATATACTTAACGAAATCTAGAAATTTATCAATGTAATGAAGAGGTGCCACGGTTCTCTATGAATGTACAAATAATTTAAAAAAAAAAAAAAAAAAATTAACTTCTAAAGAAAAATATTCCTTATCCTCACAAAATTGTAATCTAAAGCAAAAAATGTCACCAACTCCATTTATGAGGCACCTGTTTATTTAATGGATAAACATATATGTTGAGTGTCTCTAAAAAATCACAAATCTCTAGTACGTACCTCAATATCTTTATCTGATGGAAAAACATATATGGTAAGTGTTTCCAGAAAATTGCAAGTCTCTAATACGTAAGAAATCCCAGGGAGGTGCTGCTTTGCCAATTTAAGTATCATTGTCACAGACTTCCAGTTGAAAGATAGACGCGGTTCATTCATAAGCTTCCATCTGCTAAAGACCTGGAGATGGAAAATTGAGAACCATTGAAGGAACTAAGAAACTTCAAACACAAAATAGGATAGACAAAAATCTAGAAAAGTAAAGGAATAGCATCTGATTGATAATGCTTGATGTTCTGATAATTAAAGTAAATCACAAAGATACGACAATCGCTATTGCGCCCTTTTAATAAGTCGGATTATATAGATAATATAAACAGAGTGGATATCTTCGTTACTTCACGAATTGAAATCACTGCTTTAGGCCTTGAAAGCTACAGTTTACTGGAAAGAGTAATTGATGGATCCAGTTTCCACTACACTTCTATCATTCTAGTCAAACAACTAGATCACCACACGTTCCACAAGCTGGAGTTATCACCTACTGGCCCTTCTAACTATTAACTGATATACATCTCCTTGTTATATACCTAAGTTTTGGAAGTATTGCTACAGCACTCTTAATTGATACTGAGTAAAGACTCTGACTAACCTTCCTATATCAAATAGGCAATATTAGATTCAAACTTCTATTATAACAAATAATAAAATGCTGAATCACCTAAAATAGCCCACAAATAAGAGAAATGCTTGGGTAACGGCCCCGTCCCTCTTAAAAAAGAGACGGTTCCTTCCCTGCCAAGCAATTTCCCAAAGATACCGGTTGAATTGCTTAGTCGGTTTCCTTCGAAAATTAGGAAGGAAAAGATCCTTAATAGGATGAAAGTGAGATTCCGTATATGATACAAATAAAATAAGGAAAGTGATTAATGTGAATAAAATCAATAAAATACCTATAACAATATAAAATTTATAATTCGTAATTATTCACGCGATCGTCAATTAAGTGACCATGATCAAAAGCACAACTACGGACATCGGAGAAAGATCCATTCGTATCAAATGGCAACATCATCCTTTATGCACGAAACATTTAGTTGCAGAAGTTAGATGAAATCAACTAAATGACAATGTATAAGACAGAAACAAAAAAGACGAGCCTCATCTAAAATAAATAGTTTGTGTTTTAAAGATTAATGTATACTGCGAGACTTGGACAGTGGACAAACCCTCCAGCCACTACTGCCAGTTCTCGCATCAAAAAATTCTAATCTTATCACTTAAAAACTTCAAATCATTTAAACAGAATGGAAACCTACCAGCATAATCCAATTTTCCAGACTAAAAGATGTAATGTTACGGAGCTTTTCCAGAAGTGTTTTGTCCTCAACTTCTTCCAGAAAGAAATTTCCACCATGATGGAGATAGAGGGCCACATCATTAAGGGAAGAGCCGGTCTCCAAATTTACTCCATCCAGTTTCGGTCCATCCAGTTCAAGTGTCGAGACATTTGGACAGATTATATTATTTATCGGATCAAGGATGAAGACGGCCAATATTTTGATGCCCGAACTAGCAAGATCCACTTTTTCCAGGTCTCTACATTGGCGGACATTCAATTCTTCAAGTGATGGATGTCTATCTATCTTCAGAACTCGTAGGCCTCTGCAATTCCGGAGAGACACCTTCTTCAATGACGGGCTACCCAAAACCAACTTACGCATCACCTCCTCACTTAAACCAACATCACACATCCACAACTTTTGAAGCGATTCCAACTGAATCTGTTCTCCAAATTCCACATTAGGTACACTCAAATTAAGCTCCACCAGACTACTAGTAGTAAAAACAGCACTTGGCACGCTGCAATAAGCTAGCCATGATCCTTCTGGGTGACGATACATCATTAGGTTAATATCGAGGCCCTTCACCTTTTTCTTCAGTGCGAAGGATATCCACTCATGAAATTTATCTCTGCTTGAATTTACTCCTTCAAAGTCATAAGGATTAGTGGAGATACCCGCATAGGAGCCCACCACGATTTGGAACGTATGGATTTCGGGGCTCTCGTGTAGCGCCAACACATGATCGACGAAATTCCGGAGCCTGTCACCACCAGATTCAGAAGGAGAAGGATCGCAGGTATGGAAATCATAACGGTAATTGTAATCCTTGAGGGACAGACTGCTCAGATATCTCCAGAGGCCACGGAACGGCCGAAGCATCAACGATGCACGGACGGCGCACCTGAACGGCAGGAAGGAGAGTATGTGGAGGCGGAGCTCCTTGGGCAAGCCGCTGATCCTGTCGACTGCCTCATCCTCTTCGCTCTTTGGCAGATCTGAACCGCCAGCTGTGTCTATGAGATCATCAGTTCTCCTCATGGCTTCGCTCACACAAGTCGCAGGAGGCACGGGGTGAATTCTTAAAAGCGAAGGGCAGCACGGTGCGATCAACGCGAACGGAGAGAAAACAGACGTTAGTGCAACGCTGCAATGAATCTCAAGCTTTCTGGCGAAATGCAAATGCTGAGACTATACTTATACCGGGTGAGCGATGGTGATTTCAGATTGGGCCGGCCCAATAAGCGTGGCTAAGGTTGTTTGTTTGCTGACTAATAATGGGATTCTATAAATGAGAAATATAATGTGATTTCCTTCTAAATTTGCAAAACCCTATTTTGTGTCTTAACTTATTAATGGGATTAGTGTAATATTCACACACCGATATGAGCACTCATAAAAAAAAAGTATGTGTTAAAATTGAATTGTAGATGGAAATTATTCATCGATCTTTCATAGATGTTTGTTTTATGATGTCAACCAATATAATTCTTGCTTGAAAAAAATGCATTTGGGTTATTAAAGGACCTTTTATACTACAAAATTTTCCAAGTAGGTTTCACCAAATTAGTCAATTTGGATAGTCATATATCTTGAATGCAGCCTCAACTTTGTCAAGTGGCCAATTTTTTCGCCATCCACTAGGTGGTTTTAAAAGCATTTATCATATAGAAAAAGAAAATGTTAGTCACTATCATAGAGTATTTACAAGAAGAGTATGAAAAAAAAATATTTCAAGAAGACAGAACAATTTGCTTTTAATGATTTCCCCCGGCATATATATATATAACTTTTTTCACTCTAAATATTCTAGGACGAATAAACCTGCATGAATCTCGGGCATAGCACGGGATGTTTTGCTAATTTCTAGTAGATCCACGTCTTGCCCTCCTTAATCTACAGTAAAATAATAACCTTGTAATTGATGTCTTTAATGACCGTGGCAAACTAGTTGTAGGAGTCGTTAAACTTCCTCATTAACATCAAAATACAAACTATTTACATGTGCAATTTCTATTTTCTTGCATCTATTGATTTACAATAACATGAACATGGATTACATATTGATCCAGGTGCACCGAAAGAAGTACGACACAGGAAGGAACTTTTGTGCTTCTTTAAATATGTATCAGGTGTAAGACACTCTTGCAAGAGGAAAGGTCAAGGGTTAAAGAAAGAGGGTGTTCAAGACAGCCGCTAGGACAATCAAAAGGTGTGTATCACCGCGCGAGTCGAGGCTCTTGGGAAACATAATAACTTTTGTCACATCCATGTATCGTTACATGCTTAGGGTGGTGCGTCACGCAGTGGAGGGTGTCCTCGATGAACTCCAGTAATTCTCACCATCAAAGTAATGTCTTTGTATCCACTTGGATTCATTGAGCTGAAGATTCAACATACGATTCACTCTCTGATCTCTAGTAAATCCAACACGCTAATACAATTTATAACTCAAGCATTTATACCGAGAGTATATGCTGACATCCAAAATAAATATGTATGAGTGTCTCAAGACAACAATGATAACTCTTTAATATGCTAGAAATCGCAGGGAGGTGCATTTTGTTAGTCTTGATAATGGGCATGGCCGATGTGTCAATTCCCATATTTAGAATATTGATAGAAGAAAGAATTGATTAGAGACTTTAGAGTGTCGGAAAACAAGGAAGCCAGTCAGTGCATATGCCGGCCATACATTGATAACATTTTGATTATTCCACTAATTTGGGAAGAACTCACTTCAACTTTATTGCGACCCTGAAACAATAATCCGACTTCGACAGCATTTTTTTTTTTTTTTGAGCCAGTCAAAAACATCGACTTAAAATGAACTTTTAGTGTGTCTGAATTTGGTTAATCTAGCAAGGGATGACCTCGCGGGCCCTCTCTCTCTCTTTCTCTACCAACGCCCAACCTCCAATGATCGACAAGAGGCTGTCGGCCTCATCGAGAACTGGCAAGAGGTGACCTCCTTAGCCTCACGTGAGGTCACCCTCACTGGGATTTTGCAAGGGATGACCTCATGAGCCTTGGGCAAGGCTCGCAATTGGCAAGGCTGGGCCTCGCATGCTTTAAGTGAGGGTGAGGGTTGGCCTCGCCCAACGCTCGCAAGGTCATCCTCGCTAGATTTGACGAAGGCAACTTCATGTGAGGCCAACGAGGCTCACTTTCACTAGCGAGGGCGACCTCGTCCAAGGCAGGCAAAACTGACCCAAGTTGTCGAGGGTGACCTCGCTTGAGGTCAGCGAGGCCGACCCTCATTGGTCGCAACCTCTATAAATTTTGTTTATGTCAGTACTAGTCGTGTTACGCAAGACAGCTGATGTCTACATTAGTGAATATTAGCCAAAATTGGTTGGATGGAACTAATTGGAAAAAAGTGAAAAGATTTAGGTTTCAATTAGCAACATTAAAAAATTTAGGATTTAATTGGCAAAAGTATAATAAATTTAGAATTTTTTAGATATTTTTTTCGAGTGCATTTGACTTTAATGTGGCCAACAAAATTAGACTCGGGTCTTTTGGGGGAGCCTGAATCTGGTCCACATTGGAGCTGGGCCCAAATCCCTATTTTGGGATTAAAAAATTAATTTCAAAAAATTAAAATATGTTCTTTAAAAAATATTTTTAAAATAAAAAATCCTGAAATGCTTTCTTCCTCACAATCGGACAAATCTGAGACAGGACCTCAGCAAAAGCTGCTTCCACATTGGTCGCGTCCAATGCAGAAGTCTCCATGAAATAGAGGGACTCATTCTCGGCGAATGACTTCCCGTCCTCCAGTGGGATTGCCACGAGGTGGCGGAGATCGGACTTGTCGCCAAGGAGCATTGCCACGATGATGGGTCAGTGTGATCCCTCAACTCCCTCAGCCACCTTCCAACGTTCTCAAAGTCGCACGTACTGGTGACGTCATGCGCAAGTAAAGCGCTAACAGCTCCTCTACAATAAGCGCTTGTGATGGCTCGTTACCTGAGAGGTTGAACAACTGAACTCGATACATTCAGTGATGATAAAGGAATTCACAGCAACGTCTCTCGACACATAAATCCGACCTCCATCATCGGGCGCGATGGTACACGGAATGGTTCTGTTATAATAAGATGTTAATTTTGCAGTACATCGATTGCCGGAGAAACATAAAAGTCTGGGGAATGCTTGTCACATGGGCTGTGACCTCTAGTCAGATTCTCATTATTTCAGTAAGATGTGCGAGAATTAAAATCAGACACCCTAATTCTCTTCCAGGTGTCTTTGATGCACGGTTGAATCAAGTTTGGGTTTTAATCCGCCCGTTAAGCTCTCGTAAACTTCCAACACTTACTAAATTCTCGAGGTCACGAACTAATTAGGAAGCCATGCTAATATGAAGATAAATCAAGCCGTTATTCGCTCCTTGTCCCTCAGTCTGCATACTAGCGCCATATCGGCATCTCCTTTGTAATTTGGCCTCTCAAACATGATGGAGATGGAATCGGTGGCGGAGATGGAGGAGTCACTGACGGCAGTAGCACGGAGGTGGCCGTGGTAGTCCTTGGAGGAGGCGGTTTTGGTTGGAGGAGTAGGTGATGAGGAGGGTGGTGGGTGCATGCAGCCTCGCTCCACTTTGATTAAAGATGATTTCTTACCGTTTTGTCTTTTATTTTATTTTTTTGCATTTTATTAGAGACAAAATTATTTATGATGTTATGACCACCGGCCGTGGTGGCTTCGCTGGGTAGGCTTCAGTGATCCTCTGCGAGGGAGGTTCAAAGCCCTTGCAACGCAAGGGGGCTGGCGGAGTTACTTGGCGTCTTAAGTGTGCTACCGAGGGTGGTGGGTCCTCCCGCTTAAGGCACCTGGGGGTTTACGCTTCGGCTACCGGCTGAGGCGGTTCCTCCAGCACCAAAAAAAAAAATATATATTTATGATGTTATGAAAAGTAAGCGATTGAATAATAAAATAGAAAGAACAAGAAAATAAATCGGATACCAAATTTACATGATTCGTCGTCGTGATCATGTCCACAAGGAAAGTAGCTACAAATTTTATTATAGATCAAATGATACGCGGAGATTATAACTATACTCGAATTAGGCAAACACTTTTGTAAGCCATAATTACATCCAATAATGCACGTGATGTTTAGCCTCACAATTCTTCACTAAATAATCTTTTAATCTCACAGAGAATTAAACAAATCTTACGCAAGATTTAGTCATCCGTAAACACTCGAACTCTTGGACGTAATTTACCGAATAGAGACCCACGAGACTCACGCCAAGCACTCGTTTCGGCGCCTCAAGTCTTCTCTCTTTCTTTGGACAGACGGCACGAAGATCCGTCGCACTTTGATCAACGACGACGCATCACTCTGTCCGCAAAACAAACAGAACGACCAATCTCTAATAATATAAAAAGAAAAGAAAACCCTTCATGAAACCGAGTCCAACGAGGAAAAGGAAAGTCCACGGTCAACTTTCCTCAAATTTCCTATTCTCCTTGGCCGACTTAAACTGAGGATAATTTTCGTCGGTTTTAAAACAATATCCAATAGAAAGTCCAAGTTAATATCACTTCCCATCTTGACCGCATCTTCAACATGGAAATAATATCTGTAATATTTATGATGCCATTGAACTTTCCTGGGTCGATCACAGAATTTAATTCTGAACAAGTCGTTTAACGAGCTCAATATGGAGACATAATCTCGAGACATACTTTAATATATGATTCTCTCAAATATCATTAACAAAGTTAAATGTGGGCCTTACTCTTAATTTAAGATTATTTGTTAACGACGGTAGAAATAGCATGAGCCTTAAACTTTTTTGGTAATTTTCCCACATCGTGAAACATATATCTATAAAAGATTTAGCAAATAATCTTGTTTCTGAGAGATTGCTCAACTTGGTTTGTGAATATTATAGTAACCTCATTGATAAGTTAAGACACAGGTTAAAACTCGATAAATATCGTTATATTATTTTAAGAAAATAGTAAGAGAATTCATCATGACATTAGTGATTATTTTAGTCAACAGCCACATAATACTCGAAAAGCATGTGTGAATTGCAAAAAGGAATATTTCTTTTTTGAAACTTAGCGAAAGTTCAATAGTTATAACAAGTAAGAATATACATTTGATATATGATATGAAATCAACAATCCATGTAATGCATGCTTGACAAAGAAAAGAGGTTTTTCTCTCCATCGTTTTCTAATTGAATAAATATTAATAAAAATATCCGGTAGTAATTTGTGCTCAACATAAATAGGAGAAGTCACTGGATGCATGTAAATAATAAGGGCAGCCCCTCGTGGGTCTGTGCTACTTCATTCTAAATCCTCCAAAAGTTATTGATACGATCAGAAAGTTTTTTAAATTACTGATGCTTATCAAGACGTTTCATCTCAAAAAATTAAATGCAAAAGAGTTACTGATAAAATTTTCCCATTTAGTTTTTTCAGTTTAACATATTTTCTCATTAAAAAACTTTTTCGAACGGTAAAATCACGAAACTGTCAAAATAGAAAACTATATCCACAACCTTAAAAAAACTCACGGTTGCTCCGAAAGGTATAAGTAGAATTTCAGAGGTTGCTTTCCCTTGAAGGCTCAAGATTCCTCGCGGTCACATCGGTTTTCCTTCCGCCGGCGTTGATCGCACCGGTCCGTTCACTTGGGCTTCCTGCGGCTCGTGTGAGGGAAGCCATGGGGAGAACTGATGATTGCAGAGAGAGAAGCGGCGGTTCAGATACGCGAAGGAGCGAAGACGAGGCGGTCGACCGGATCAGCGGCTTGCCTGACTCGCTCCTCCTCCACATACTCTCCTTTCTGCCGTTCAGGTACGCCGTCCGCACATCGTTGATTCTTAGGCCGTTCAGTGGCCTATGGAGATCTCTGCGCAGTCTGTCTTTTGAAGAGTGCGATTATCACAGTTGCTATCGTCGCCGTCCCGAACCCGGTTGCCGTGGTCGCCATGGGTTCTTGAATTTCGTCGATCATGTGTTGGCCTTACACGAGAGCTGCGAAATCGATAGGCTCCGAATTGAGTTGGATTTTCATGCGAGTGGTTCCATTAACCCCGAATCTGAAGGATATAATAGTGAAGTGGCAAATAGATTGGATAAGTGCATATTGTTCGCACTGATGAAAAAGGTGAAGGCCCTTGATATTCACCTGGCTGGGTGTGGTTTTTTCCTCAAAGCATCGCCAGCTTCTCATTATAGGATGACGGGCGCCCTTCTTAATAATAGGCTCGTTGAGCTCTGTTTGCGTGTCTGTAATGTCGAATCGCTTGGACAGATTCAGTTGAAGTCGCTGAGAGAGTTATTTTTTTTGGATGTTAATTTAAGCGATGAGGTGATGTGCAATCTTGTTTTGGGTAGCCCATCACTGAAGAAAGTATCTCTTCGGAATTGTCATGGCCTACGAGTTTTAAAGATCGAAAGTCATCCATCGCTCGAAGAATTATATGTTTGTACTTCTCGTGGCCTGAAAGAAATTGATGTTGCTCGATCGGGCATCAAAATATTGGCAATCGTTATTAATGATTCGTTGAGGAAGATAGCCTGTCCGAATGTCGTGACACTTGAACTGGATGGTTCAACAAAAGGAGTGAATATTACCTGTGGATCTTCCGTAATTGATATGGGCCTCATTATTAGGAGGGGGGGATTTAATGGTGTGTTTCAAGAATATCCTGAGGTTAAAATGCTGCTGGCTAAGCTCCAAGACGCTGTATATTTTACTCTGTGCAATTGGAGTATACTGGTAGGTTTCCATTCTTTTTAAATGATTTGAAGTGTTTTAAGTTGTTTTAGCTTTGAAATAGGCGAGTTGAGTGTGGCACAAGATTAAGTGTGGCACTAGTTGAGTGTGGCACCGGTTGAATTAATGCGAAACTTATTTGTTTAGATTTTCCGCTGTACTGTACTATTGGCTTAATCACGGCCCTTTTCTCACGTGTTATAAATTTGTCATTGCATTTTTCTCATCTTTGGCTCCTTACAAGTATTTGAGTTCTTCTTCTTCCAACTTCTGCAGCTAATTGTGCATAAGATATGATGTTGCCTTTGAATATGAATCAATCTTTTTCTGTTGTCCTTCTTTCTTGTCAAAATTATCTACTCATTTGTCATCAGCCAGTTTGAATAGCATTATGTATTGTTCTTTTATTTGTCATTAGTTCAGTATGAGATGTCGATCTCGAGCCAACTGGTTGAAGATCCTAATATGTTCTTTTGTTGATTTGAAAGACGGATGTTATTGGTTTTTTTCTGTGGTCTTTTAAAGTCTTTACCCTGTCAACTCATGCGTGTTCGATGGACAACTTAGCATTTTGCTGGGACATGCTGTCTGCTAAAATTCAATCTTGTTGCTTAGGTTGTGGGCTATTTTTGTGGAATTTTGGCATTTTGATGTTTGTGTTGATAAAAGTCCAAGGTAATCTTGTATATTTGTTAAAGGAAGTTTTTGTTTGGACTCTTTACGAGGTATCAATGACTGACCGATGCCTTCAATTTTATGGGTGCTTGTTAGGTCAATTCTTCCAAAACTTACTTATATTACCGGAGGTGTCTATCAATTAATAGCAAAAAGACTAGTGGTGATAAGGAAATAGACACTTGGTAAATTTCGGATTAAATTTGAGGAGTGAGGACTGCAGCTTGTGTAATGTGTGGCATTCTAGTTGTCTAACTAGTTTGATAGAAGTGTAGTGGAGATTGAATCCATCAATTACCATCTGCAGTAAACTGTAGCTCTCGAGGCGCGGGATGCCAGAATTTGGCCTAAAGCAATTATTGCAATTAATGAAATAAAGAAGACACCTGGCTCGGTTTTGTTTATTTTTATGTATTCTATCCAACTTAGAGGAGGCATAGTTGTTGTTTGTTGTTGTATGTTTCTAATTTAGTTTAATAATCAGAACATCGGGCAGATGCTGTTCTTTTCCTTTTCTAGATTACATTATAAAGTAATTGTTTGTCCTATTTTGTGTTTAAAGGATGTGTTCCTCCAATGATTCTCTCTTTTCGATCTCCAGGTCTTCAGCATATGGAAGCTAACGAATCAACCACGCCCATCTTTCAACTGGAAGTCTGTGACAACGACCCTTAATTTAGCTAAATGGCACCTCCCTGGGATTTCTTACTTACTAGAGACTTGCAATTTTCTAGAGACACTCACCATATATGTTTATCATATAGAGCCCGATGATATTCAGGTGCGCTTTAGCCTACAGTGCTGCATGAATAAGGAATATCTTTTTTTAATGACAAATTTATGTTTACTTCCATAGAGAACACTGGCCACCTCTTCATTATGTAGATTAATTTTGACCCCTTTCTATAAATTTTGTCAAGTATATTAACTTTCAGACTGAGTTATGGATTTTGGATATCAGAAGCAGATCTCTTTTGGAATTTAAATGTGTATGATTTACCAATGCTTGATCATTGCACTTTGTTTGGCTATTTGTCAGGGAAAAAAGTGGAAGCGAGCATGTAAATTTGATGGCAGGAGGTACTGGAATTCAATTGAGGGCACATTCTATTGCCTAAAACACCACCTGAAGAACGTCATGATCTATGCACGCGTGACCCAACCATACGTAATCGAGTTCATTGAGTTTCTACTTGGGAATGCATTGGTTTTGGAGAAAATGGTGATCTCCACTAAAAAGAATACCGGAGTCACTCGAAATAAGGAATCGCATTGCTATGACAAAGCCCTAGAAGAGGATTTTACCGCAGAGATGCTTGTGGAATTTTCGAAGAAGGTTTTCAGTTTCCCAAGAATCTCTCCCGGTGCTGTAGTACACTTCAATTGAGTACATGGATATGGTTCTCTCAAGTATGGGAGTACTGCTTCTTTACTTTTCTATAGATATTGTGCTAGCAAGTCATGTCTCTATCCTCAGTTAGCAGTTTCGCTTAGTCGCGTCTTGTCTTACATCGATGAATTCGATAGTTGACCATTGGATACAAAACTTTATCAAGTCTATTTATCATTTTGGTTAGCTTATTATGTGCTTTGCTTTTTCTCCAAGCCACTATTGCTCTCATCGTATATCCTCCAAAGTTTGAAGGAGGTGATGCAGGAAACGCTGCTAGATCAATAGCGTCAGTGGCACTCCAGCAGTACGGATTCCATATGCAAATGTAATATATGCTTAGGCCATACTTGTTTGCCCAGAGGATATCCTTCAGTATGGTTTTTGGCACTTTCATGGTGCATGCTTACATTTTCGGTTTGAGCATATTTCCGAAGTGGACGATTTGTATTAGAGTACTGATATTGACCCAGTTCCCAGACATTGTCGCGAGTGAATAACCCTGCCTTTTCAAAGTACGTGTTAGTTTTACTTGTTCAATTGGATCAAACCGCATTGGTCCTTTTTTTTTTCCTGCTTTTGAACATGATAGATAAAGAGAAATGTTACAAGCTGAAAAATCATTGAGGTTCGGTGCTTACGACACATGGATATCATTGAAAATGATAAATGAATCTCAATACTAGAGACTACTTTAACTGTTTGGATTCCTAGTCAGGATATGATATGATTTGATAGTATAGAATATGAAATTCAAGAATTTTTTTATATCCTATCATTGTTTTGTGACTTGTAAAATTAAAGTCGAATATATATTCCATCATATTATGTACACTGTTTAGTATAAAGGACATACTAGTATAAATGAACTTAAAAATTGTACAAACGGAGATCGTAAGAATATCTAATAACAGTCTTATTTATATCTTTTTTATTTACTTATTGTTTTATTTTTTCCTCTCTTTTGTGTTTTCCTTCCATCATTCTCTAATTAAATTTTATTAAATAGTAAACTATACTCATATACCTAAAATATTAAAATATCTAATATATGTAATATTTATACATACTCAATATATATTTATATATTAAATGTATATTATAACATAGAAATAAATTTGAATATACAAATAAAAATAGGGTTAATATCCCGAAAAACCTCAAACAGGTACACGTGTGAAAAAGTTACTTCAAACTAATTTTTTGATTACGAAAAACTCCAAACTGGTATACCCGTAATAAATTTGCCTTAATCGACCACAAAAAACTCCAAACTAGAACAATTGTGATAAATTTGCTCCAAACTAATTTGTTCGACCGTCAAAAACCTAAAACTAGTATATTTTTTATAAATATATCCACGGTTAAATTGGATAATATCGCATAAAACCACAAAAATTGTATAACTGGAACAAACGGAGAGTAAAATCCCAAATCGGTACACTAATTAACTGTCACGTATTATTCGACTTAGCAATTTGACAGTACAATTTAATTGAAACTAACAGCAGGTAAATGTATTATAATTGTATTAGTTTGGGGTAAAATTATCAAATGTATACCGGTTTAGGGTTTTTGATGGTAAAAAAATTAGTTTGGGATAAATTTGTCACACGTTTACCATTTTGGAGTTTTTTTAGGGTATAAACCCATAAAACTAAGATTAGAAGAAAAACAAAATTGTTGTTATTCTTGTGTTATTTTTATGTTGTAGTTAAATATTATTATTTTAGTTTTATTAATTTAAGAATTTTTTTATTTGAGAAAAATAATTTTTGTGTTATGAATATTAGAAATTTTATTCACCTTTATCTCACATTCTTTATGGATTAATTTTATCTGAGTTATATTCCTTTTATATCATACTTTATCTTGGCTTGAGCGAGCATCAAGTATAGGATATAATAAATCTTGAATTTTATCTTAATTGCCACATACATACTGTTGACTGATATCCGGAATCGTATCTGTCAAGTCACTTGAACAAATGAGTTCACCTTTTACATTAAACACTAGATATTTAAATTTTTCATCTACCAAGCAACCATGTTCAACTATGATTATTAAAAAAAAAAAAAACATGGTGGGTATAATTACTAAAATACCTAAGATGTTTTGAAGATCCGAAGAAGTATCAAGAGTGTTTAACACTGTTACTCATAAAAAGGCTTAGATAATGTGTTTTAAATCATTCTAAGACGTTGGGAATAATTTTTACGTTTTACCTTGTAACGAGATTTAAATCTTAGAAGGGCAGTACTTCGACTTGCAATCTATACATAATAACATAGATAATATTCAGAATTTGTTCAAATTCAAAATTTATGATAAAAAAATACCTTTGTAGGAAATTATTTTTCAAGAAGGTTTTGTTGTTTGAATCTCATTTGAAAAATGATTTTAATTTTCATGAATAATATGCAAAAGAAAAATTTGAAGTTTCTTTTCTTTCTTTTATTTTTCCTTCTGCCTCCTCCTCTCGGCCTCAAGCCACTAGCAAGAGCCAACCTGGCCGGCCTCAGGCTAACTTGACCTTGTCATGGTGAGGCTGGCAAGGCTCGAGCTAATCGTGACAAAGTCGAGCTCGACCAAAGCTGTCAAGATTGAGCCACGCCTGGGATTGGCCTGCGTCTATGTCTATTTGCCAGCCATCACTAAGGCTCGGTGATCAGTTGAGGAAGAAAAAAGAAAAACAAAAGATAAAAATTAAAAAAAAAAAATTCAAGAGAAGTAATTTTAGAAAGTGTTTTCACCGTCTTGAATTTAAGAGTTCACTTCCGAGTTCTGTGCATGGATATTTGGAAATTGTTTTCGATTGTTTTCCTCAGCTAGATGCATCCCTAGAGCATGATGGGACTCCCAGGCCGCTATCCGTTCCGGCCTTTCGATAAGGCAAAGCCACCGATCTCCGCTCACCCCTCCACCCAGCAAATATCAACCTCAGATTTTAGCCATCTCTCAATGGGTGCTCTGAGCGGTGGCTGTGGCCATGGCTGGCTCTGGGGGTGGAACGGTCCCCCGGGGAACGAGGGATCGTCGTGTCCTCGTCGGAGGAGCTCACAGCCCTCGGATCCCATGGAGTCAACCGGGAGAGTCGCTTGCCGGGTTCCCCTCCCGAGCAAGCGGTGACGGCGGGCTCGCCCGCTCTGGCCGGTGACACAATAGCTCAGGTCAGGGAGCGTCCGAGAAGGAGTGGGGAGGGCTCGGCGAAAAATTCCTCGTCTGGATCGGATATTAATGTTGTTCGCGAGGTCGGTGTTTGATTACGAATGTTTGTGGTTAGCCGAATGTTGCATGCGTGCTCGAGTCGCAAGTGCGACTGATCAAGTGGTTGTCCGTATTCGCTTGGATTATATGCTGAGAGCTGAGCAGGATATGCAGTGTTCTGACAGAGGCATAATTGACTTTCTGCTTGACTGTTAGTTTAGGGAATGTGGTCGACGTTTTGTTTCTGGTTCCCGTTCTGACTTCTGAGTCTATGATGGTTTAGCTTCACTTCGGCTTTTGAGAAAGCTCTTCTTAAAGATATTGATGTGTCTTCTCACATAGTTGACTAGTTGACATTGCCTGCTGAGAAAAAGAAAATTGTTGTTCTGGTGATTCTGGAAGAAATAGCTGTCATTATTGCCTTCGCTTGTAGGAGAAAATGCACGCAAGTAATTTCCATTTTAGGTTTTAAGGCTTTTCTTCTACATAAGTCGCATGTCACGGGGCAATTCCTATACCAACCTCGAGTGCTTGGATCTTGCATCTGAAACAGTGTAGGAAGTGGTCGGTGTCATGTTCATGAGTTTTGAAGCCGTGTAGGCCTTTCAATGCAAGATACTAGTGCACAGTTCGTCGGAACTATTTGAGAACATTGGGGTTTTTGTGTTTGATACTTGAATATCTAGAGGTCAGATTAGTATGTGAAGTGGGGTTTTGGTATACTATCCACTGTGCAGTTGAGCTTGCCAGATTCACCACTTTATGGTGCTGCTGCTTAGTTTTCCGAGAGTCATACGGTGTTGATGGGCAAATCATGTGCTGCTCGTGCATGGATTCAAAGAAAAGGATTTCCACCTGTGGTCAAATCAGTTTTCTAGTTGAGCTACAGCTGGAGCTATTTTGTGCTATATTAGTGAATTTTTCATCTCTCACGAATCATTAGAAGGAGGTTGGACTTCCATTGAGGTTTCAGATTGAAATGTCATAAATCATACCCTAGAGCCTGGTCATGTCTCATGTGGTCACGTTTCTACAACTTGTGCCAATTTTTGTCATCTCTAAATATGAGTTCGCCCGTTTGAATTTTTTCTATGTTCCAAGTTGTCTTGTATAATTGGAAGAGACATCAGACAAGAAATTTGAGAAGTCTGTGAACTGCTAAGTTTGCTTTCTGTAGAGAGAGGAAAGGATATGCGTATTTCCATTCGTTCGGTTCATTTTTTTCTCGAAGTAGGTTTTCTTTTCAAAAGATGGTAATTCTTAAGGTTGGGATGGTGCAAACTTCTTTTTGTCTGTAACTCTTATCCTTTCACGAGGGTCCAATGTTTTTTTTTTCTCTGTTAGAGTTTTAGTGCTTGCTTTGGTGAAGTATACGTGCTCAAATGTTGACCCAAATCTATGACACAGGACATCATGTGCATTCTTTTTTTTAGATCACGACTGGTTTTGGGCCCCTCGCATGCAGTCCTTTGGAAATACCTCTTGGACAAGTCAAGGTGTACTTATTACAAATGGATCTCAAATCCTTCGACACTAGAAGTGTAATGTATATTGAAGAAGTCAAATTAATCCCCACATGAATGGATGGGATAATCTAGCATGTTCTCGAGAATATGTGAGAAGCCCCTTTCAACTAAAGAGCCCTCATCCGGCAAAGTCTAATCCACTTATTTAAGAATTTATTATTAATGTTAGCAAAGTCTTTTTTTAAGTGTCGTGACTAACGATTGACTGGTCGGACAGAACTTGCTAACACGAGTATCGTCAAACATTCGTTGATATCAAGCTTCTTCATTGAGACATTAGACTCCCTTTTTCTCATGACCATTGCTCACTAGCGATTATATGCTCCCGTCCTCTATGTTGTTTCTTTTTATAGCTTTTTATGTTGCTCGATGTAGGATCTGTTCAACATCTAAAAACAAAACATCCCATAATAATTTCTAGTAAATCATAACATGATTTGTGTATTTCAATATTCATAACCATGATACAACAAATCATGTTGATATAAATTTAATTGACAAGCAAAAGAGTTGACAATTGTGGCACATTTTTAAAATACAAAGAGATACTTTTAAACAAAAAATATATAAATTGACGATCTTGAATTTTGAGCAAAAGTATAAGGATCACCAGTGATGATATTTACATAAGTCACGCTTGAAAATTTAAAATACCATGACGTACAAAAACTCATTTTCTTTACTACACTATTATAGAATTTTCTCAAAAGACTATAAAAGCATCATTTGCATGAATATATGCTGAATTTATAAAAGAGTAAACTTTTCATATTTTTGTTATTCCATTGAAACATGATATCTCTATAAAATTAATAATTTTTGTCGCCATCTCTACATTTGTACTAGTATATGCAATGGTCATTGTACATTTCCATCATTCACGCTAATCAAATAAAAACTCTTAAACAATTTTTTTTTATAAAAAATAATTTGTATAAATATCAGTTGGTATATTTTATTGAAAACAGAAAATGAATAAAAATCTCGCACACGTCACCCGGAGGGTGCGCACTGCGCACGGGCGAGTACATTAGCGCCCGTCGTTCCGGCTCACAAAATCGCGTTCCCCTCTTTTTCCCGCCTAAAAGTTCACAGCTCGTCGATTCTTCTTCTTCTTCTTCTTCGTCGTGGCGCGGCTCCGACAGGAGGCCGAGCGAAAGCTTCGTCGGCCGCCGTTTCCGATCTGATCGCACCTCTCCTCCGATCACCGGAGGCTGCGCTTGCCGCGTCTTGCGCCTCCTCAAGCGATTCATCTCCCTGTTTTGCGCACATCCGAGTTCGTCCGCCGCTCGAATCAGGTAAATCAGTCGACATTCTCTTTTTCTCTTCGGCTCGTGACAAGGCGAGTCGGTTTGCCGAAGCGAGCTTGTTCGCATCGTTGTTTCCGTCGGCATTGGAATTTACGGAAGTTTGAGGATCGGATCGTCAAAAGGAACGTCTCTCGTGTGCTCGTGTGCTTGTCTGGATTTCGTAGGCGCATCTCGCGGTCGCGGTGATTTGAGAAAACCTAGAAGTTTGGGAGGCTTCTCGAGCACGTTTGTGGAGTTCTGACGTTGGCGATTTGCATCGTCGGCTGCTGTGTCGAATGAGAACTGATTTTATCTGAAAAACGGAGATGGTGGCATTAATCAGGACGAGGGAGGAGGATTAGTGTGTTTAAGCATCTGATTCGGTTTTCGTTGGAGATTTAGTTTGGTTTCGGCTCCACGTTATCCATACGAATATGTCGAGTCTGATCTGCTGCTATTAGTGGTCCTCTTGCAGAATCCACTATGAAATTGACTGTTGGATCCTTTAATTGATTGTGGCAGTTTACTTTGTACTTCTAGATTCAACAACTGATTCTGTACATTACAATGCTGTGTCGAATGAGAACTGATTTTGTCTGAAAAACAGAGATGGTGGCATTAACCAGGACGAGAGAGGAGGATTAGTGTGTTTAAGCATCTGATTCAGTTTTCGTTGGAGATTTAGCTTGGTTTCGGCTCCACGTTATCCATACGAATTTGTCGAGTCTGATCTGCTGCTATTAGTGGTCCTCTTGCAGAATCCACTATGAAATTGACTGTTGGATCCCTTAATTGATTGTGGCAGTTTACTTTGTACTTCTAAATTCAACAACTCATTTTGTACATTACAATGTGCTCTCTTTCAATTGAATTTCTTTGTGCAGGGGCCTTGCTATTACTGTGGAGTTACAAGTATGTTCTTGTTTCTCCATTTTTGCGTTTTAATCATGTCCTAAGGAATAACAAAGACTGAGGTGCTTTTGTGTTGAGTCTGCATATGCAAAAAGTATGTTTCTATACATAGATCAGCTAAAAAAAGTATGTTTATATACATAGATCAGCTAAATAGTTCAAAGGAAAATGAGTAGCAGACTCTGTTTGCACTTCCTGTGGTGGCCAAGTTTTATTTCCTGCATGTTCAAGGAGTACAATTTTCGATGCAATTCCTCCTATCGGTCATGCATTTGACTCGGGTCTGTTGGCTTCTCTTTGAATTCCTGTTTCTCCATTTTTGCGATTTAATCTTGTCTGGGGAATAACAAAAGCTGAGGTGCTCTTGTCTTGAGTCTGCATATGCAGAAAAGTATGTTTATATAGATTGATCAACTAAATAGTTTAAAGGAAAATGAGTAGCAGTATTCCGTGCATGTTCAAGGAAGTACAATTTTCGATGCTAGTCATGCCCTTGACTCAGGTCTTACTGCTGTTGGATTCTCTATGAATTGAATGCATTGCTACTACTGTTACTTACAAGTGTGTTCTTGTTTCTCCATTTTTGCGTTTTAATCATGTTTAGGGAATAACCAAAACTGAGGTGCTCTTGTCTAGAGTTTGCATATGCAAAAAGTATGTTTATATTGCCTTGTTCAGACAGAGATTGATCTTATTGTGTTGAGGCCGATGGTTCTCTTGTTACTGCAGGCACTCACTTCTCCAGGAAGCAAGAAAAACAGATTTTTTTTTTTGGGTGATGTGAGCACTCAGAACAAGAACACCACTGATACGTTAGTGTTTTTAAAACTCTTTCAGCGTTAAGAAGGAACCGGCAATTCTGGGGTTTATATGCAGGTCGAGAATTAAGATAGAGAATTTGTCTGAGAATGTGGTGGAGGATCAGCTGCGCTGCCTCTTCTCCTCGACAGCTTCTCCTCGACAGGCGAAAGTACTGACATCCGCGTCATGCGGACTGAGTATGTGTTTCTTTACCCCTCTCTTTTCCTTGTACAGTTCCTTGAATCCATGTGTGTTTCAACATGTGCAGCGATGGTGAGAGTCTGCGGTTCGCCTACATGGGGTTTCGCACTGAGGGTGCTGCCCACGAAGCCATCATGCGCTTCAACGGGTTCAAGTTGGATGGTCGGTGGATAATTTGTAAGGTTGTGACTCTCCCTGTGTCCTTCTGTTCTATGTTTTTCCTCCCGGTATGCGCAAATATATAATGTGTTAGGTCAATAGTAGAAACAAGTTGAGTGAAACTTTTTCCTTCATCATCAGGTTGCGTCACAGGGATTTGCCTCGTCCAGTCAGGCCCAAAGACGTGCTAAAACTAGCCGTCTTTTCGTTCGAAACTTTCCTTTCACGACAAGGTAAACCTTGACTTGTTGAATATCCAAGATCTTCTATTATTGGAAGACACTTAGCCTAGGCCCACATCCTTAGAATCTGTCTTTTTGTGAAGTGAGCAAGAGCTGAAAGAAGCTTTCAGCAAATTTGGTGAGGTTGTGGATGTCCAGATCATGGTGGACAAACTAAGAGGATCATCAAGGGGATTTGGTTTTGTCCAGTACACTCTATCTGACTCTGCATCGAGGTACAGATTTGTGCCTTCAAAGCTTGTTTATACTGAAAAAAACCTAGTTCATTTTTGCTTCTTGTGCAGAGCGATACAAGAATTGAACTATTCAACTTTCCAAGGAAGAATCATGCACGTCAAAGAAGCAACCCCGATACCTGCCTATAGAAATTCAAAAGGGTACTGTCCTTCGATCATTGATTGTATCCTCTTTCAATTTACTGAAATGGCTGCAAGAGTAAGTAGCAGGATTCTTTGATTTTACTAATGTTAACAGAGCTTATTTCTATGTAGCGGTCGGGTTGCAAAGGAAGCTCCACAGAAGCAACAGCGGAAATAAGCAGAATGCAAGTGGAAATAAAAGTCTGAACCCGATCCAACTACCTCCTGATCAAACATGGATACCTCACATACTTTCGTAAACATACTACTAGAACAGAGCAGCATCACAAAAAAAGATGCAAGATATGTCTTCACATCTTTCCACGGTGAAAGAAACAATCTTTCTGGAAACAATATCTACTAAATGCTTTCTCAAACAGGATAAGGGTCTACGGACTAGATATGCAAGATAACAATTTTTTTCTTAACAAGGGAATTCGTGGTCCTGAACCTAGGGATATGCAGAAATGGCGCATTAACCCCGAGGCACAGCCTCCGCACATTTCCTACTGACTATGACTTCCTTTGGAGGTTTGTCCAAAGCATGACAGAAGTGAAGATTATGTGGTCCTGACCCTCTAATTACTGGGTAAACCTTATTTACGCGGATCAGCGGTATCTTCTAAGGACCCCAAGACTTTCTTGCTCTGTTCTTCCGGACATATATCTCCAACGGCATTAGTTAATGCGCCAATTTTCTGAGGAAGCTTGTCAGAATCAACGACGGTATCGGTTCCTCGCAAATTCATGTAATCGGTGGAGTCTCCAAGACCTGCTTCCTCAGCAATGGCATGATATTTCTCAATGACAGCATCAATTGTCGACTTAAAGTGTATTCACGCGGATGCATGAATGGCGTGGCGTGCGCTTGATCAAGGGAAATGAAAATGTAAAGGCAAGCTCCGGAAAATTGAAAGAACCAGTATCACTGTATCAGATAGTGTCCACAGTAACAAATGCGTCTCCTAACTACGAATACCAGACATTGCGTTAAATGAATGTGACGCCGTCAAGGCAAAGTCATCTTCTCAAGCGTCAACAACCCATTTTCCATCACTTTGGAATTGGAACAGTGAACTCCGGCTGATAATCTTACTAAGAGAAAAGGGAAACGAAAGGAGTGAGAAGCTTGAGCTCAAAGCTACCTTCAGAGCTGTGGAAACGCGAGCCAAGTGCTTGGCTCCGTAAGCCTTGACGAAGTACTCTTCCAATTGAGGGTTCCATTTCAGCGCAGGGTTGAACTTGAAGCAGTACCACTTCGACTGATCCATCTACATCCCACGGAGGGACGTTTTGCCGCAACATTAGATGAAACGCGAGCATGAAAATACGAGAAAGATGCATCTGAATCAGGAACAGAGATATAGACCTGAGAAGCAGGGGTCTTGGGAGGTGAACGGTCGCCTGCCAAGGTTCTGCAACAAGCGTCTCGCTTTACCGTGCATGCATATGCATAGAGAATTTGCTCAGCGTGTAGAGAAGAGACTGCGACTAAGGGAATTACGAGTGCGCCCGCGATGATGCTCGACGAAAACGTTCGAAAGCCCGTGACCAGGAAGCTTGGGTTCGAAGGCCGAGGGTGAATGTATTTGACCCGCTCTTGATGGGTCGGGCCCCTCATCAGTGATTTTTTTTTATATTTTTTTATTATTTTTTATGTGTACTTATTTATAAAAGAAAAAGACAAAAATCGATACGAGTTTATCGAGAGATATTAGGTGAAAGAGGGATGGTTGAGTGGATTATGTAGCTCGATTCGATCTTCCCATTTTATAACCAGTATGCCAAGATTTACAAACTCTTACGAATTATTTGAAAAATCGATGTGTGAGATTTTCTTTATTTCCTTTCACGTGGAGGCCCTTGACAAGTTATGTGTTCAGTTTTACGGGTTGTGTCGACAATTGGAAAGTGCAATTACAGTTGGAAATTGCTTTGTTGACAGTTGAAGCAAAATATCGTACTGGACAAAACACATTGATGTCAATTACTACTTCATTCGTGATATTGTATCAGAAGAAACCACATTCTGGACTCGGGCTGCATTTGCCGGAGGTGAGGAGCCCAGAGGGGCTTGGGAGAGACGACGATTGATCGAGATAAAGTTGGACTTCTCACCAAGGTAGAGATTTATTGATTTTGTCTCCAAGTTAATGCTATTTGACTTGAAATCCTTTCTATTATTGAATTGAAAGGAAACCCAGGCCATTTTAGGAATGTTTGAACCGAACTCTCGCCAATAGAGTGGTAGGTATTGCCAAAAAAAAAAAAAAAGGAAGGGAAATTAATTTCCCACAAGGCTTATCCTCCTCATTGAAGTTGAAGTCCACGTTGATGTCGAAGAAGGTATATATGTATTCTATCGGTAAGGTCGATATGTAGTGAATAGTGAATGCACTTAACAAGCGCGAAACTTGCAAGAGATACAGAGAGCACTGAGAGACATCCGTTTTTATTTTTTTGTGATTAATTATTGTGGATTGGGTTTAATCTTTGATGGGTAAACACTTTTGTGCGTGTAATTGAGCGATTACAATCTCATCTTTGCCAATTATAGTGGAACCATCTCATTAATCTCTTCCCATGGAGTAGGCACATTGATAACCATGTAAATCAGCCGTGTGTAGGTTTTGTTTACACATTTTATTCGTTATTCGAGTTGTTTCCTTTGTTCAGGCTTTCGCATTAGTGGAAACAACATGCTAGCCCAAATATTCCTTGGAAAATTGCTTTTTCGATGGACATTTCGAGGCCCCAGGTATAAGCGCAATAAGTAAGTTTGTTTTATCCTTCTGCTACTACTGATACTAATGTTGTTGATTCTCTCTCGTCAAAGCTTGAAGCAACAATGATTTTGAATAACCCAAAATCCAACCGTTTCAAGCTCATTGTGGAAGGTGTAGCGGATGGCAATCTGCATATAGATAGAATTTGGAGGGCTCCTTTAAAAACGATAGAGGGGATTGAGTGGCTGATTTTGCGCGTAATTATGTGAGGAGGTCAAGCTCTCCCTTAGAAATAATTTTGAAGTGTTTAGAAACTGATAATAGTGATTGATTCTCTTGCTTTAGGATTGAAAAGAGAGTGTTTATAGCCATATTCCGTGCGATTTCGTCAAAACAAAAGAGATAGCGAAGCACGTAAAAACAAACCACCATCGTCCCTAATCGTATAGACTATTGGTCAAGTCCATAGGAGACCTAGAAAAGTCGCATGGTTGAAGAATGAGAGAGTTCGGTCTATCCAAGCAATGTGCATTTCCGAAAGTCCATGAACGCGTGACATCGTGCTACGAAGAGACGCAAACAATTGTTGCCAAACTAATAAAATAGATTTTGCAAAAGCATGTCCTTAGTACAATGATCAAAACTTTTGCAATTTTCAATGCATATCATATTAAAACTATAATATGATCCTAAATAAATGAAGATACCACGATGGATAATGCGTAGATGCATTCTGGTTGCTAGAAGACAAAATTGGCAATGGGAAATCCTCGTCACGTATCTCGTCCTTGAAAATCTTTTTGCTTTTTTCCAAGCAAGGACTTGCTTAGCAATGCCTATAGGTTTTCACGGATTGTGTGTTGCTAAATGCCACACCCACAACGCCACCCATCGTGTCATTTGACTGTTGAACATATTTAGCCACCAAGTAAAGACGAGTTACATATCATAAGACCGTCCTTCGAGCTTGAGTATACGGAACATCATGGCCATTTATAAGCATACCTATACATAGCAATCATCACCGATTATTTCTTCACTTTTTTGCAAACTTTCTTGTTCTCCCAAGGTGGTTTTCTCTTAATGCGAACATGAAAGCCAAACTTCTTGAATCGCTAGATATTAACGAGATGAAAGTAAACCTGTCGGGTGAAATCTAATTTTCAAGATGTGTGAAAGCTCGAGCAAGCAAGGGTCTTTGCATGTTATTTGGACTTTCATCAAAATAAGGTACCCATCACATAGCATTGCATGGAAAGCAATTGGTTAACATTTTCTAAGTAAGCGTTGGAGTCAACAGAACCCCTGAAGCCTGGCAGTCCAAATAAAACCGTATTAAATAATTGATGAATCTTGTCAAAATCTGCCAAAAATAATAAACAACATATATAAGCCAATATGGCGGCAACGGCAGGTTCGTCTGCCGTAGAACTCTACGCCTCTCGCTCTAACAATACACATGTCTATATGCATGTAGGCATATGTAATATATACTTATCCCGATATATAGATTGCCATTTACTTTTGTATATTGTGCTATGGACACATTCTCATTTTAATGCGGTCGGCGTTTATGATTGCGACTCATGATAATTTACAGGGAAACGATTGGCGATGGGCATATCCATTCGAATCATTTTTCTCTTCCAAGGTCAATCTCAGGAAGGTTATGCCTGTGATGTGTACCGAATTGGAAAATTGTCATTCTTAATCGGGTTCCCGAAGAGCTTCAAAACACTTCCGTTAGAAAATTTTGAGAGTGTCAACCTTCATTGTTCGTGCCAGAGTACCTTTCATTTCAGGTAAGTTCCCTAGTTTGTCCTGATCAATTTTCATTGTGGCCCCTCACATCTTCTGCAACACTTTGGAAGCATGTTGACCGGGGTTTGAGACAGATGTTTCTCTCCTATCAACATGAGACATGCTCACTCTTTTCTAGATAATTATATTACCCGAAGTTCCTTTTGCAAAGAAAAAATTCCAAGTTGCAAGGGATTGATCCTTCGCCTTATAGCGAGACCGCTTTTTTGCACTCTCCACTCTTTTTTTTTTTTTTTTTTTTTATTCCAATTAGGATTTGCGCTTGCTTCATTAAATATGATGAGTTTTGTGGAAAAAGAAAAGGCATTAACTTCAATGAGTTTTACTGTAATAAATTAGCAACCATTGAGAATCTTGATATATATATATATATAACTCTTCCTACAAAGTATTTCATCAGAAGGTTTTTATTATTTTCTATCAATATTAAATTAATCTTGATGATTGCATATGAAGTTTCCTAACTATCTTATCGAGTCTATATTTTATACTAACATGTAACATGAAATAAGAATTTTGACTTTATTTCGTTTGGAAAAAGAGGAATTATAAAGATTCTTACTTGTGCAACATACGGATATAAAACTAGTCTGAGTATAATTTGCAAACGTCCGGGAAAAAAAAATGAATGGATAGTTATCATAAAAGAGGTGGTTACTTTAGGGGGAAAAAAATTAATAGGAGGAATAGAGTAAGATAACTCCTTTTCCGCCTGTCCACATGAAATTAAAAACGAAACAGAAGAAGAAATATTCCTCTAAAGTAAACTTCTCCCTCAACCAATGCGAAGAAGCTCCAAATATTCCGTGCAATCATTAATTTGGGAATCCATTTCTCACTATTTGAGATTATAATCTTTTTTTTTTAAATTACAAAGAGCCAAAAATTTCACTATATATAAATCTTCGCAGGTAGATTCCTATATAATTTTCTCGCAACTCTTGAAATTCAAATAATATTGTAAATTTTTATGAGAAGTCAAACACAATTTTTTTACCTAAAATTAATCAAAATCGGTTAGTTTATAAGTGTTAATTTTTTTTTCAAAAAAAAAAAAAAAGGTTGGAGTATGGGTTAGACCTCATAATACTTGCCTACATGTGCGCAAATAATCGCCGGATTATTAGGCACACTTAGTACTTTGCACGCTTGCGCACCCATGATTTAATTTAAAATAATCCCCTATTTATCATTTTTGTATTTTATTTTAGTTTATTTTTTTTCATACGGTTTATTAACCTTTATTTGTCAAAAGGTTGTATTTGTTCATTCAATATTTTTTGGAAATTATGAAATTCGGAATTTTATTGTTAATTACTTTTATTCCGAATTTTTATGTCTTTTCAAGGTGTCTTTTGAAAAACATACTAGTTCAATTAGCAACATTTCCCGAATGGTCTTTTGCAATTGTACCGGTTCACTTAACAACTTTTCCGAAGGGTTGTCTTCGTTCAATAAGACCGGGATAAATAATTCAGTTTTGGATGAATGTTCCTTATGTCTTTTTGAGTTTTTTTTTTCCCTAAAAATACAACCATCTTTTGGGATTGTTTCTCTTAAGAGACCCTAAAGAAATACTAGAATTGTTATTTAGTATTGTCATTGAGACTTTGTTGTATTCTCAAGGAAATTTGTGCGTGCCCATTGGCAAATTTGTGGCGCAAATAAATTCTTTAAAAAAGTCATATCACGTCTCAAAGTCTCACTTCATTATTCTACCCAACTTCGGAGGCATTTTTCCAACATTGCCTCTGCTCATATGCAATCTAAAAAAATTCAATTTACAAACTGAGAAACAATTGCTATCTCATCGGAAAATGCCCTGCTCTTGATCCACAAAAGTCCCTTGGAAGAGCTGGCGGAAGATTTTTCTTAGAAAATGCTCTTATAAGTTGCAAAGGGTGCTAATAATTAAAAAAAGATTCTAAACATGTACGCTTGAGAATCATGAAAACAAAAGTTCTTTTGCTAGTTTTCTAAAAGGAGAGGTGGCATGATTTAAAAATATAAATTGTGACCATCAACCACAGAGTTAAGGGGCCCAATTCAAAGAAAATTGTATAAGCCATGGAGACTCACATCAGAAAACAACCTCAAAGTCATTGAATCTTCTTAACACGCCATGAACAGTCGTAACACCTTCGGGAGATTGTAAACCAACCTGAACCAAGCCACAATATGGATCTAAAGAGAAAAGTTCTCATGTAGGAAAAAAGAAGGGTAAAAGCCCAAACTAGAAAGCTGCTGGAAATGGGGGAAGTTCCCATTTCTCGAACCGAAGTAAACTGAAACAAAATAGTTGTTGCATTCAAGTTTTAAATAACATCTGGTTGTATTTAACATTAGCCTATTGGACATGCTGATCTCTGAACGTAACTAGAAAACAAAGACAAAGATATAAACAAACCAAGACTAGAAAACTATAGATATATTATACCAAAGAACTGTGAAATGCAAAACATTGTAGGCTCCAAAAATCAACATTTTAGTTTGGCCCAGTGTCACCTTATTCGTTGCCCAACAGCCTTGAGATTAAAAATAAAATTATGGTTGCACAATTGTTGTTCTCCAAAATCATAAAGTAGTGAATTAGTCATTCTACAATTCCACACACTTGTGCAATAATTATTAATAAGGCAAGATCACGACGTAAAGCCAAATCCTTTTAGGGTCACCGATGAGATAGGTTTCTCTTGACCCAAAAGAGCACACTACAATATCAGTTCCTGTAATTCCTATAACTGCAATAACATAAAAAATAATAATGACCAGGCGGCAGGTGTATACTCTAATGCATCCTGCCATAATAATAAAATGAAGAGCAGTAGCACAATGCAACCTCTGGATGTTAGCTATTAGACTCGCTTGGTTCCATGACAAGAACCCTCGAATGGATTCTCAATATCATTCGTTGCAACGAGTTTGCTTCTCAGTTATTTGGATTGCAACATATTTTGGCCTTCTAGGAAAAAGTACTCATTATCGGCGGTGGTGATCTCATTTAGTGACTGCCGGCATCAAGCAATGACTGGAGAACAATGGCAGTGGTGGTGATGAAGATGGGGTTAGGTTTCTGATAGTTTTTTTGTGGTAGAAATGTGGAACTGGAATCGCGGTACTAACTGTTGCTAAATAATCCAATCTGCTCTTGGACGGAATATTAATGCCGAGATAGGTTTGGGTTTTGGGTGTTCATCTTTTGCTAGATGCGTCTGGTAGCTTTTTTTATATGTCTTTGTTTCGTCGTTTTTGGTGTCTGTTGTTGTCCCGTCGGCGACCAGTTCTTGACCGCAGAGGAGAGGGAGCTTTCCTCCCCGCTGTTCAGTGGCGTCGCCTGGAGGTGAGAGTTGGAAGGGTGGCCAATGACTTGTCAGCCCGTGGCTGCCCGTCGTGGCTGTCCACGGTGGCCACAGGCGAAGCATTTTGTTTTGTTCTGGGATGATCCTCGGTGAGCCCATGAAGAAAGCGAGGGGAAGGAAGAAGGGATAACAAAAGGATAGAAGCAGAGGCACGGGCTTGGGTTTGAATTTTTTATTGTGGGTGTAATCGGTGTGGGCTGGTGCTGCTATGATCAAGTGGGTTTAGAAACGTTTGGGCTGACCTCTTATTGAGGTTAGGCTGGGCTTCGTTCGTGTGATTCGGGCTTGTTTCATTTAGAAGCCTGAGAGTTTTAGCTGGTGGGCTTGATTAATAAGCCCATTTGTTGTGTGACCTTTTTTGTTTTTGTCAAATTTGTTGCGTGACCTCGTGTGGCCCGAATTGAGCTATTTTCATGTGGACTGGACCTGGAAATTTGGCCCACATTCTTGGAGTCCATTGGGAAAATTGTCTAAACAATTCTAAACTTATTACACTTTTATCAATTCAATCATAAATCTTTCGATTTTACGAATGGAATCATTCACATTTTCATTTTTTGTCAATTGAGTCTATTCAATCAATTTTGATATGAATTTGTTAATGTGGACGCCGAATGTCGTACATGGCATGGTCGATGCTGACGTTGACAAAATTTATTATTTTTAAAGCATTTTCCAAAGCTTTTATTTTTAAGATTTTTTTTCTTATCCTCTCCCTCTCGCCGAGCGTCCAGCGATTGACAAGAGGCTGCAATTGGCAAGGGTCGTCCTCATCGAAAACTGGCGAGAGGCGGCCTCCTGGGCCTCACACAAGGTCACCCTCGCCGAGATCTTGCAAGGGATGACCTCGCGGGCCCTCTCTCTCTCTCTCTCTTTCTCTACCAAGCGCCCAACCTCCAACAATCGACAAGAGGCTGTTGGCCTCACCGAGAACTGGCAAGAGGCAACCTCCTTAGCCTCACATGAGGTCACCCTCACTGAGATTTTGCAAGGGATGACCTCACGAACCTAGGGCAAGGCTCACAATCGACAAGGCTGGCCCTTGCATGCTTTAAGTGAGGGTGAGGGTTGGCCTCGCCCAACGCTCGCAAGGTCATCCTTGCCAGATCCGACAAAGGCGACTTCATGTGAGGCCAACGAGGTTCACTTTCACTAGTGAGGGCGACCTCGTCCAAGGCCGGCAAAACTAACCCAAGCTGTCGAGGGTGACCTCGCTTGAGAGAGAGAGAGAGAGAGAGAGAGAGAGAGAGGAAACAAATAAAGACAAGCAAAAATTTAAAAACTTTAAAAACTTTTTAAAAATGATAAATTTTGTTCATGTCAGTAGTTGTTGTGTTACGCAGGATAGTTGATGTCTACATCGGTGAATTTTAACCAAAATTGGTTGGATGAATTTAATTGGTAAAAAGTGAAAAGGTTTAGGTTTCAATTAGCAAAATTGAAAATTTTAGGATTTAATTGGCAAAAGTACAATAGATTTAGAATTTTTTGAATAATTTTTTCGAGTGCATTTGACTTTAATGTGGCAAACAAAATTAGCCTCGGGTCTTTTGGGGAGCCTGAATTTGGTCCACATTCGAGTTGGGCCCAAATCCCTATTTTGGGATTAAAAAATTAATTTCAAAAAATTAAAATATGTTTTTTTAAAATATTTTTAAAATAAAAAATCCTGAAATTTTTTTATTAAAAAAATATTTTTACAAGATAAAAAATTAATAAAAATTCGAAAATTTATTATTTTTTCTAAAATTATTAAAAGCCTTAGAAGTTAAATTTTAAGTAGTTTTCTTTTAGAATATGTGAAAATCTTTGATCAAAAGAATCTTCTTTACTCAAAATTAAACAAGCCCGATATTGTGTACTCTTGGAAACGAATGTTAGGTGATTACTTTGTTTATTTCTATTTTAATTATGCATTATTGGTTGCGCATTTTCAATGCATTGATTTTTGTTTTAGCATGGTTAGGAATAGAAATTTAGGATGCATGATTAGCAAGTGGGCTGTTTGAACATTTTTAATTAGTATTTGAACAAAGTTAGGTACCGAAATAGTATTAATTGGATAATCATGGTTTGTGTGGTAATATATATATATATATATATATATATTTATTTATTTATTTATTCCCCAAAAAAGAATAGAAATTTGTTTGTGTACATCAGTTAATTTTTCTATTTCTCGAGAATAGATCGGTAGCTATGAAATAGCTTGAAATATAAACAAAAAGTTTTTTTTTTTTTAAATCCACTTTTTTGTTTACTGGAACAAAAGGAGAAATAATGTCATTTTAGATATACAAGTCTAACGTTACCTAATGATTGACTTTGCACAATCAGCATAAGATCCGGGTGAAACCCACATTTGGACTAAAGATCCAATCCAAATCCCAATTTTTTGGAATAAAAACTAAAAAAAATATAAAATTCAGGAAAAATTTTGGAAATTAGATTTTGACTAGTTTTATTAGATTTTAGTGTTAATTTTAGTTTAGAATTAGTTTAGTATAAAATATGAAAAATCTTTGAGTGAAAATTTGATTCAAAATTGAATAAACTCTTAGGATTTTACCGTGTCAATTTTTGAATGTCGTTTTTTTTTCAAAGACAATGCTAGATTGTGGCGGAGTTGCTTATTTTTTGAGGGGGGAATCTCGGCGACAATGTGAATGGTGGGTGAGAGAGCTGGTTGGTTCGTTGGGCATAGTATAATACGACGAGAGGGATGGGGCTTGACTTGGAAATGCAGCTTAATTAAATTTTAATTGCCCATCGATTCATTAGTCGCAGGCCGGCTGATTCGCAAAGAACATCATCGTATTAGTTGTGGTGTGGTTTGTTGACCTTATGTCACGCGCCCATCGGCATTTGGGGATGAACATGCGGCTCCCTGTAAGCTTAGCCTGGACTTGACATGCGGACCCCTGGAGTGCCATAACTTGGCAGAAATGGACACTTAAATGCCATAACTTACGAATGGTACACTTAAGTGCCACATTCCACTCCGGCCAAAACATCGACGTGGCATTTTTCCGGCGAAGCGAGTGCAAAATGACGTTGTTTTGCATGCTTTAAGGTGGCCAAATAATGCAAAAACGGCGTCGTTTTGGCGACGTGGTAAAAAAATAATATATAAAAATTAATTTTAAATTAAATTTAGTTAAAATATGAAAAAATGATAATTTTAAAATTAAATTTAGTTAAAATATGAAAAAATGATAAATTTAAAATTAATTTTAGTTAAAATATGTAAAAATGATAAATTTAAAATTAAATTTAGTTAAAATATGAAAAAATGATAAATTTATAATTAAATTTAGTTAAAATATCAAAAAATGATAATTTTAAAATTAAATTTAGTTAAAATATGAAAAAACAATAATTTTAAAACTAAATTTAGTTAAAATATGAAAAAAATAATAATTTTAAAACTAAATTTAGTTAAAATATGAAAAAATAATAATTTTAAAACTAAATTTAATTAAAATATTAAAAACTCATAATTTTAAAATTAAATTTAGTTAAAATATTATAAAGTAATAATTTAAATTTTTTTTTAAAAAAAATTACAAAAAAAAAGGGGGGGTGGCGGAGGGCCCAGCCCTCGGCCACCGCCGCCGCCTCCTCGCCGTCGCCGAGAAGGGCTGGCAACGAAGGGGGGAGGGTCGGCCGGGGTCGCCGGGCCCCACCCCCTTTTTTTTTTTTTAATTTTTAAATTTTTTAATTACATCTAGACTAGACTAATCCACCTAGACTTAACTATTTTCAAGGGGCCACCTCCTTCCATGATGATCACCGGTCTTCATCCTTACTCCCATCATACTCATACATGCATCCGATCAATCAACACATTAGCAAATTCATCCAATCAATCAATATAAAAAAGAAATCGGATTCGGTTCGGGATTTTGGATGTCAACAAAAAATTCAATTACAATTCCTAACTACCTGCTAATGATATCATGCATAACAGATTGAAATTAACTACATTATATGCCAACACCGTGTGAATTGGTCCTTGAGTTTGGTGCTGGAACAACTAAACTTGGACCATGCTCACCCCTACGAATGGGTCTCAAAAATGGTTTTTTTCTCTTTTTTTCTTTTCATTATTCTGATCTTTTACTTTATTTCGTTCTATTTTTACTATTTTTACACACATTTGACATATAAATCAAAAATCAGGTGTTAACATCCTCTGGCCACGTGAAGAGATGAATGACCTAGCCATATTTTGCTTTTACATATAGCTTACGTACTGCCGAAGTGTCATTACCACTATCAGTCCAGCTACATAGACTCGTCACGTTTGAGTAGTGCTTCCCACATCGCCTAATTCATACTTTGAAAAGTTACGATGAAAGCAATAGTGGCTTGGAGAAAAAGCAAAGCATATAAACCAACCAAAATGATAACAGAGAAGTTGTGTGTCCAATGGTAAACTATTTAATCCATCGATATAAGATCAAGAGAGAACGCGGACTAAGAGAAGCTCTTATTTGAGGATAGAGACATGGCTTGTTAACCTGAGAAGTATAATAGAAAGATCCATATCAGTATACTCAGGTCAGGTGTACTACTGCATTGGGAGAGATTCTTGGGATACTAGAAACCTTCTTCGAAAAATCCAAAAGCATATCCGAAGTAAAGTGCTTCTCTAGGGCGACGTCAGTGCAATAGTAGGAACCGTTTCGAGATTTGAAATTCCTTTTGGTAGAGATCACCATTGTCTCCAGAACAAGTGTGTTCCCAAGTAGAAACTCGATTAGCTCGATCACATATGGTTCGGTCACACATGCATATATCATCACGTTCTTGAGGTGGTGTGCGAGACAATGAAATGTGCCCTCAACTGAATGCCAGTAACTCCTCCCATCAAAATTACAAGCTTGATCCCACGTAGAATCCTGACAAATAGTAAACATTAGTAGAAGGCTCGAGCATTGATAATTCAAATAAGTTTAATTTCTAAAAAATTAACAGCTTATGACATCCAATATCCACAACTCAATAGCAAGTTAATTTACTTAACGAAATCTAGAAATTTATCGATGTAATGAAGAGGTGCCACAGTTCTCTATGAATGTACAGATAATTTTAAGACAAAAAAAATTTAAAAAGATAAGTTTAACTTTTAAAGAAATATATCCCTTATTCTCGCAAAATTGTAATCTAAAGCAAAAAATGTCACCAACTCCATTTATGAGGCACCTGTTTATTTAATGGATAAACATATATGTTGAGTGTCTCTAAAAAATTACAAATCTCTAGTACGTACCTCAATATCTTTATATGATGGAAAAACATATATGGTAAGTGTTTCCAGAAAATTGCAAGTCTCTAATACGTAAGAAATCCCAGGGAGGTGCTGCTTTGCCAATTTAAGTACCATTGTCACAGACTTCCAGTTGAAAGATCGACGCGGTTCATTCATAAGCTTCCATCTGCTAAAGACCTGGAGATGGAAAATTGAGAACCGTTGGATGAACTAAGAAACTTCAAACACAAAATAGGATAGACAAAAATCTAGAAAAGTAAAGGAATAGCATCTGATTGATAATGCTTGATGTTCTGATAATTAAAGTTAATTACAAAGATACAACAATCGCTATTGCGCCCCTCTAATAAGTCGGATTATATAGATAATATAAACAGAGTGGATATCTTCGTTACTTCACGAATTGAAATCACTGCTTTAGGCCTTGAAAGCTACAGTTTACTGGAAAGAGTAATTGATGGATCCAGTTTCCACTACACTTCTATCATTCTAGTCAAACAACTAGATTTCCACACGTTCCACAAGCTGGAGTTATCACCTACTAGCCCTTCTAACTATTAACTGATATACATCTCCTTGTGATATACCTAAGTTTTGGAAGTATTGATACAGCACTCTTAATTGAAACTGAGTGAAGACTCCGACTAAACCTTCCTATATCAAATAGGCAAGATTAGATTCAGACTTCTATTACAACAACTAATAAAATGCTGAATCACCTAAAATAGCCCACAAATAAGAGAAATGCTTGGGTAACGGCACCGCCCTCTTAAAAAAGAGACGGTCCCTTTCCTGCCAAGCAATTTCCCAAAGATACCGGTTGAATTGCTTAGTCGGTTTCCTTTGAAAATTAGGAAGGAAAATATCCTTAATAGGATGATAGTGAGATTCCGTATATGATACAAATAAAATAAGGAAAGTGATTAAAGTGAATAAAATCAATAAAATACCTATAACAATGTAAAATTTATAGTTCGTAATTATTCACGCAATCGCCAATTGAGTGACCATGATCAAAAGCACAACTATGGACACCGGAGAAAGATCCATCGGTATCAAATGGCAACATCATCCTTTATGCACGAAACATTTAGTTGCAGAAGTTAGATGAAATCAACTAAATGACACCGTATAAGACAGAAACAAAAAAGACGAGCCTCATCTAAAATAAATAGTTTGTGTTTTAAAGATTAATGTGTACTGCGAGACTTGGACACTGGACAAACCCTCCAGCCACTACTGCCAGTTCTCGCATCAAAAAATTCTAATCTTATCACTTAAAAACTTCAAATCATTTAAACAGAATGGAAACCTACCAGCATAATCCGATTGGTCAGACTAAAAGATGTAATGTTACGGAGCTTTTCCAGAAGTGTTTTGGCCTCAACTTCTTCCAGAAAGAAATTTCCACCACCATGGAAATAGAGGGCCACATCACTAAGGGAAGAGCCGGTCTCCAAATTTACTCCATCCAGTTTCGGTCCATCCAGTTCAAGTGTCGAGACATTTGGACAGATTATCTTATTTATCGGATGAAGGATGAAGACGGCCAATATTTTGATGCCCGAACTAGCAAGATCCGCTTCTTCCAGGACTCCACATTGGCGGACATTCAATTCTTCAAGTGATGGATGTCTATCTATCTTCAGAACTCGTAGGCCTCTGCAATTCCGGAGAGACACCTTCTTCAATGACGGGCTACCCAAAACCAACTTACGCATCACCTCCTCACTTAAACCAACATCACACATCCACAACTTTTGAAGCGATTCCAACTGAATCTGTTCTCCAAATTCCACATTAGGTACACTCAAATTAAGCTCCACCAGACTACTAGTAGTAAAAACAGCGCTTGGCACACTGCAATCATATAGCCCTGATCCTCCTGGGTGACGACACATCATTAGGTTAACATCGAGGACCTTCACCTTTTTCTTCAGTGCGAAGGATATCCACTCATGCAATCTTTCTCTGCTCGAATTTACTCCTTCACAGTCATACGGAGCGGAGATACTCGCTTTGGAGACCACCACGATTTCGAACGTATGGATTTCGGGGCTCTCGTGTAGCGCCAACACATGATCGACGAAATTCCAGAGCCTGTCACCACCAGATTCAGAAGGAGAAGGATCGCAGGTATGGAAATCATAACAGTAATTGTAATCCTTGAGGGACAGACTGCTCAGATATCTCCAGAGGCCACGGAACGGCCGAAGCATCAAGGATGCACGGACGGCGGACCTGAACGGCAGGAAGGAGAGTATGTGGAGGCGGAGCAACTCGGGCAAGCCGCTGATCCTGTCGACTGCCTCATCCTCTTCGCTCTTTGGCAGATCTGAACCGCCAGCTGTGTCTATGAGATCATCAGTTCTCCTCATGGCTTCGCTCACACAAGTCGCAGGAGGCACAGGGTGAATTCTTAAAAGCGAAGGACGGCACGGTGCGATCAACGCGAACGGAGAGAAAACAGACGTTAGGGCAACGCTGCAATGAATCTCAAGCTTTCAGGCGAAATGCAAATGCTGGGACTATACTTATAGCGGGCGAGCGATGGTGATTTCAGATTGGGCCGGGCGATAAGCGTGGCTAAGGTTGTTTGTTTGCTGACTAATAATGGGATTCTATAAATGAGAAATATAATGTGATTTCCTTCTAAATTTGCAAAACCCTATTTGGGCTATTTATCCTAGTTTTAATTTTGTGTCTTAACTTATTAATGCGATTAGTGTAATATTCACACACCGATATGAGCAATCTCATAAACAAAAGTATTTGCTAAAATTGAATTGTAGATGGAAATTATTCATTGATCTTCCATAGATGTATGTTTTATGATGTCAACCGATATAATTCTTGCTTGAAAAAAAAATGCATTTTGGTTATTCAAGGACCTTTTATACTACAAAATTTTCAAAATTTTCGATAAGTAGGTTTCACCAAATTAGTCAATTTGGGAAAATTTCAAATAAGGGTCCAGAGTGGATCTTATTTTAAAAAAGAATCTAAAGTTACTAACTTGTCTCAAATGAGGGCCCCCAACTCGCTGGTTGTCCAAATCTTCTCTAATGGGCATATTCCGGCAAATAAATAATGGGCAATTTTGTCCAAAAACTATAACTGGGTAAAAAATAGGATTCTCTTTGTAGATTTTTCACCCAACCAAATCAAAGAGAAGCTTCACTTTATTTTATTTTTTTTGGATTTCCGATCCCAAATCCTAAGCCTCTCATCTCCTCCTTCATTCACATCTCTCTCTCTCTCTCTCTCTCTCCTCTCTCTCCCTCCCTCCCTCCCTCCCTCCCTCTCAGACACAGACCCATTCATTCCAACATTTTGATGGCACTGCTGTGATTCGGGAAGCCATTGAGCAGGAGGACAAAGTACATATCGTCGTGCGTGTGGTCGTCGTCGATGGCGAGGGAGGAGATTGGGCGGTCGAGGAAGGAGTCCGCGTCGCATAGCATCTTGTCTGGGAGCTCGAATATGATCTTGCCAGCGACTTAGTTCCATCGAGGTCCTCGTCGTTCACTCCCAAAAAGACGAGTAATCCCCTCTGCTCTCGCTCTCTCCCGCACACATTTTCTTCGTCATTGCTAGTGTGCGACTGTGTGATGCTCTTGATTCACTGTCAATCCATCGCATGAGTTGCGCTAATATTCCGGTTTGATGATTTTTGTAGCTTGACCCACTATTGTTGTTAGCTTTGCAATTAAGTTTCGTCTGAGAGGAGTAGGGAGGCTTCGAGAGCAGACTGTGTAAAACTCTTGCGATGCATCTGCCAATTGTTGCACCTTTCTAACTGAACAAGATTGCATCAAAGAAGGTGAAAATAGTGGCTGAGTGAAACTCTTCAGCTTCACATCTCGCTGCCATCAGTGTGATATTCCATTATATGTTTGTAGCTTGTCGACACGCTGCTTGAACAAGCTGCGATGGCTATTCTTGGATGAACGAGAATCGAATGCACCGATTTAATAAACTGACCTCAGTCAAAACGAAGCAAATTAGGGGATGTTGAAATTTAATGAAATTGACACTCCTCCGGCGCTTGTTCAAAGTGGCACACCATGTGTCTTTGAGTGGAACTAATTGTACAAAAAAATTCTTCTATTTATGATGCTTCGATTAGCAAGTTCAAAGTGGCACACCATTTGTCTTTGAGTGAAACTAGCTGCACAAAAAAATTCTTCTATTTACGATTCTTCGATCAACAAAAGAACTCGTCAACAAGAGGCTTCACCAAAAATAGTTGCTTTTGGTTTGCTTTGAAAAGCATACAAATTCTTCAATTCAAGTTATAAACTGATTGGTTCAAAGCAATTACCAAAATTAATTTGACCTCGGTTGCAGTTGTCTTATAAAAGCCTAGTATTAAATAGACACTTCTCTTTCCTTCAAAGATTTCATTTCAAGCCTATTTTCTGGAGAAATTGATACTGCTATTAAGCTGAGAAAATTGGAGGAGTGATATTTTTGGTAATTTTCCCACATCATGAAACATATATCTATAGCAAATAATTTTGTTTATGAGAGATCGCTCATCTTGGTTTGTGAATGTTATACTAACCTCATTGATAAGTCAAGACGTAGGTTAAAACTCATATTACTTTAAAAAATAGTAACAGAACCCGTTAATTTGTATGCCTTTGATGCTGCCATCTTCTACTTGCTTTTTCATCATCCAAGTTAGGACATTGGAAATCGGATGAATAAATAAGGCGAGAGAGGATCACCTTGTCGAGACCTCGCGAAGGATAGAAGAATGAGGTAGGTTCACCATTAATCTTCACACTAAAAGCGTGGATATACACCGCATGATTAGTGACACCCATTTAGCACAAAATCCCATATGCAACATACAATCCCGTACAAAATCCCATTCAATTCGTCATATGCTTTCGCATGTCGAGCTTTAATATGGCCCGATGTTTTGTCTTTCTCTTTGTAATGCGCAGCTGGTGCAAGACTTCCCGCACTATGAAAATGTTGTCTTGAATTTGCCTACCCTGGACAAAGGCACTCTGCTCTGGTTCAATAATAAGTGGCAACCACTTCTTTAATCTGTTTGCTAGGATTTTTGATATAACTTTGTAGCTGAAATTGCATAGACTAATGGGTCTGTATTGGCTAATGTTCTCAGGGTTTTTGACTTTAGGGATCAAGGAGATGTGTGTTTGATTAAGGAGGGGATCAAGAATACCATTCTGAAAGAAGTTCTGCACTAGCTGCGACAAGTCAGTTTTTAGAGTTTCCCATGAGTGTTGATAAAAGGTTCCATTGAAGCCATCAGGGCCAGGAGCTTTTAGTGCTCCTAATTGAAAAACAGCTGCATGAATTTCCTCCATCAAAGGTACAACCACCAGTTCTTCGTTGATATTCTCCGTTATAGGTGAAGGACATTGGTTTAAAACAGGTTGATAGTGTCTTGGACCCTCTGTCTTATATAGGTTCTTGTAAAAAGACTGTATATGTTTTCGAAGCATTACAGGATCTCGACACCAACTGTTATCTTCGAGTTGCAGCATGGTAATACGATTTCTCTGCCTCCTTTGTACAGTAGTTGCATGAAAGAATCTGGTATTTTTATCACCCCATTGCAGCCACTTGATACGTGATCTCATTCCCCAAAATTGTTCTTCCTGTTTTCTCAATCTCTCTATCTCGGTTGATGATATTCTGTTTTTGCTTCCCGCTATATGCCGAGCTGATTGATTGGTGATCTCTGTTAATGCCTTATTAAGCTCTTTTATCTCGCATAGTTGCATTAGCAAACTTTTCTTTGCTCCACTTAGCCAACACTTGTGATGTTTCTTGTAATTTCTCTGAGAAAGAGGATAGATGGAGGATTTTTGCAGACCATATTTGTTGGATTACTTCATGATACTCGGCATGTTCTGTCCAGAAAACTTCCAATTTAAATTGTCTTTTTCTCTTCTTTGTTCCAGGGTGTAACCGAAGGACTAGAGGGCATGTGATCGAACCGATAGCCGGGAGAGCTTGGACTTCAGCTTCATGAAAGGTAACCCTCCATTCCAAAGTACATAGCACTCGATCAAGTCGTTTTTTAACAAGATCCTCCCCTTCCCTGTTGTTGGCCCATGTGTATGCGCATCCATGACTATCAACATCCATTAGAGAGAGTTCATTAAGCATGTCTCTGAATGCTGCTATTCTACCGTTATCGCCTTCTCTTTTCCCCACTTTCTCCCACACATACAATATCTCGTTGAAATCTCCCATACAAATCCATGGGATAGAATTGTGAGGTTTAAGAGTCCCAGAGTGTTTGCCATAGAGTCGACGCTCTCCAAAGTTGGTAGAGGCATGGACAAAGGTAATCTGCATTGCTTGTCGCTTTCCGGATCAAGTGCATTCCACATCTATGAACCGCTTTGAACTTGCTTTCACCTTCAAAGTTACTTCCTCTTGCCACATAATAGCTAGACCCCCGCTATACCCGTTGGATTAACTAAAAAAAGATTCTCGAAACCGTAGTTTTTTGCAAACATTTTCCACCATTGATGCTTTATTTTTGTCTCCATAAGAAAGAGTAAGTGGGCCTTTCGTGAGCAATTAAAGCTCTTAGTTCCCGGACTGTCAGGATTGCCTTGCCCCGACAATTCCAACCGACGATTTTCATGGCGTCATTGGCGGCTTATTAGGGCTAGCCGCCAAAGCCCACTCGTGTCCATCTTTGATCAACATCACGGGGGTCTCCATAAGGTCCGTGTCATCTATGAGGAGAGGAGATATCTACGGGTCCACACTTCTGTTTTTTTGCCTTCGTACCTTCATATTCTTCTTACTACATTTCCCGACTTTTGATAAAACTTGTTTATGAGGTTCATGGTATAATACCTGTTTGCCGAGTCTCTATTTTCTTTAGCAATTACTGCATTTTCGTGAGTTGCCTCCCGTTCTTGGAAGCTTTCTAATCTCTTTTTTGCTGCAGGCTGCGATTTGCATGTCAGTCTTTGCCTCTCGAGCTATGATATCCATCCCCTTTGGTTTGGGTGGATGAAACAGTACAGTCTCTTCCACTACAATCTCTTCTTCAATTTTACCATAAAAAGCTTCCCGAAGAAGGGCTATGGTCACTTGCCTCGCCTTGACCGGGGTCAGAGAATTCATCATGATTAATGTCTTGTCATTATTTTAGTCAACAGCCACATAATACTCAAAACGCATGTGTGAATTGCAAAGGGAAAATCCTCGTCACGTATCTCGTCCTTGAAAATCTTTTGCTTTTTTCCAAGCAAGGACTTGCTTAGCAATGCCTATAAGTTTTCACGGATTGTGTGTTGCTAAATGCCACACCCACAACGCCACCCATCGTGTCATTCGACTGTTGAACATATTTAGCCACCAAGTAAAGGCGAGTTACATATCATAAGACCGTCCTTCGAGCTTGGGTATACGGAACATCATGGCCATTTATAAGCATACCTATACATAGCAATCGTCACCGATAATTTCTTCACTTTTTTGCAAACTTTCTGGCTCTCCCAAGGTGGTTTTCTCTTAATGCGAACATGAAAGCCAAATTTCTTGAATCGCTAGATATTAACGAGATGAAAGTAAACCTGTCGAGTGACATTTAATTTTCAAGATGTGTGAAAGCTCGAGCAAGCAAGGGTCTTTGCATGTTATTTGGACTTTCATCAAAATAAGGTACCCATCACATAGCATTGCGTGGAAAGCAATTGGTTAACATTTTCTAAGTAAGCGTTGGAGTCAACAGAACCCCTGAAGCCTGGCGGTCCAAATAAAACCGTATTAAATAATTGATGAATCTTGTCAAAATCTGCCAAAAATAATAAACAACATATATAAGCCAATATGGCGGCAACGGCAGGTTTGTCTGCTGTAGAACTCTACGCCTCTCGCTCTAACAATACACATGTCTATATGCATGTAGGCATATGTAATATATACTTATCCTGATATATAGATTGCGATTTACTTTTGTATATTGTGCCATGGACACATTCTCATTTTAATGTGGTCGGCATTTATAAATGCGACTCTTGATAATTTACAGGGAAAACTATTGGCGATGGGCATATCCATTCTAATCATTTTTCTCTTCCAAGGTCAATCTCAGGAAGGTTATGCCTGTGATGTGTACTGAATTGGAAAATTGTCATTCTTAATCGGGTTCCCGAAGAGCTTCAAAACACTTCCGTTAGAAAATTTTGAGAGTGTCAACCTTCATTGTTCGTGCCGGAGTACCTTTCATTTTAGGTAAGTTCCCTAGTTCGTCCTGATCAATTTTCATTGTGGCCCCTCACATCTTGTGCAACACTTTGGAAGCATGTTGACCGGGTTTTGAGACAGATGTTTCTCTTCTATCAACATGAGACATGCTCACTCTTTTCTAGATAATTATATTACCCGAAGTTCCTTTTGCAGAGAATAAAATTCCAAGTTGCAAGGGATTGATCCTTCTCCTTATAGTGAGACTGGCTTTTTGCACTCTCTACTCTTTTTTTTTTTTTTTTTCCCAATTAGGATTTGTGCTTGCTTCATTAAATATGATGAGTGTTGTGGAAAGAGAAAAGGCATTAACTTCGATGAGTTTTACTGTTATAAATTAGCAACCATTGAGAATCTTGATATATATATATATATATATATATATATATATATATATATATATATATAACTCTTCCTATAAAGTAATTCATCAGAAGGTTTTTATTATTTTCTATCAATATTACATTAATCTTGATGATTACATATGAAGTTTCCTAACTATCTTATTGAGTCTCTATATTTTATACTAACATGTAACATGAAATAAGAATTTTGACTTTATTTCGTTTGGAAAAAGAGGAATTGAAAATATTCTTACTTGTGCAACATACGGATATGAAACTAGTCTGAGTATAATTTGCAAACGTCCGGGAAAAAAATGAACGGATAGTTATCATAAAAGAGGTGGTTACTTTAGGGAAAAAAATAAATATGAGGAATAGAGTAAGATAACTCCTTTTCCGCCTGTCCACATGAAATTAAAAACGAAACAGAAGAACAAATATTCTTCTAAAGTAAACTTCTCCCTCAACCAATGCGAAGAAGCTCCAAATATTCCGTGCAATCATTAATTTGGGAATCCATTTCTCACTATTTGAGATTATAATCTTTTTTATTAATTACAAAAATCCAAACATTTCACTATATATAAATCTTCGCAGGTAGATTCATATATAATTTTCTCGCAACTCTTGAAATTCAAATAATATCGTAAATTTTTATGAGAAGTCAAACACATGTTTTTTTTTACCTAAAATTAATCAAAATCAGTTAGTTTATAAGTGTTAATTTTTTATTTTTTTTTCAAAAAAAAAAAAGGTTGGAGTATGGGTTAGACCCCATAATACCCGCCTACGTGTGCGCAAATAATTGCCGGATTATTAGGCACACTTAGTACTTTGCACGCTTGCGCACCCATGATTTAATTTAAAATAATCCCCTATTTATCATTTTTGTATTTTATTTTAGTTTATTTTATTTCATACGGTTATTTTATTAACCTTTATTGGTCAAAAGGTTGTATTTGTTCATTCAATATTTTTGGAAATTATGAAATTCGGAATTTTATTGTTAAAAAAATTATTATTGTTAATTACTTTTATTCCGAATTTTTATGTCTTTTCAAGGTGTCTTTTGAAAAATAAACTAGTTCAATTAGCAACATTTCCCGAATGGTCTTTTGCAATTGTACCAATTCACTTAACAACTTTTCCGAAGGGTTGTCTTCGTTCAATAAGACCGGGATAAATAATTCAGTTTTGGATGAATGTTCCTTATGTCTTTTTGAGTTTTTTTTCCCTAAAAATACAACCATCTTTTGGGATTGTTTCTCTTAAGAGACCCTAAAGAAATATTAGAATTGTTATTTACTATTCTTATTGAGACTTTGTTGTATTCTCAAGGAAATTTGTGTGTGCCCATTGGCAAATTTGTGGGGCAAATAAATTCTTTAAAAAAGTCATATCACATCTCAAAGTCTCACTTCATTATTCTACCCAACTTCGGAGGCATTTTTCCAACATTGCCTCCGCTCATATGCAATCTAAAAAAATTCAATTTACAAACTGAGAAACAATTTCTATCTCATCGGAAAATGCCCTGCTCTTGATCCACAAAAGTCCCTTCGGAGGAGCTGGCGGAAGATTTTTCTTAGAAAATGCTCTTATAAGCTGCAAAGTGTGCTAATAATTAAAAAAAGATTCTAAACATGTACGCTTGAGAATCACGAAAACAAAAGTTCTTTTGCTAGTTTTCTAAAAGGACAGGTGGCATGATTTAAAAATATAAATTGTGACCATCAACCACAGAGTTAAGGGGCCCAATTCAAAGAAAATTGTATAAGCTGTAAAGACTCACATCAGAAAACAACCTCAAAGTCATTGAATCTTCTTAACACGCCACGAACAGTCGTAACACCTTCGGGAGATTGTAAACCAACCCGAACCCTGTAACGCCAGAAGCCACAATATGGATCTAAAGAGAAAAGTTCTCATGTAGGAAAAAAGAAGGGTAAAAGCCCAAACTAGAAAGCTGCCGGAAATGGGGGAAGTTCCCATTTCTCAAACCGAAGTAAACTGAATCAAAATAGTTGTTGCATTCAAGTTTTAAATAACATCTGGTTGTATTTAACATTAGCCTATTGGACATGCTGATCTCTCGAACGTAACTAGAAAACAAAGACAAAGATATAAACAAACCAAGACTAGAAAACTATAGATATATTATACCAAAAAACTGTGAAATGCAAAACATTGTAGGCTCCAAAAATCAACATTTTAGTTTGGCCCAGTGTCACCTTATTCGTTGCCCAACAGCCTTGAGATTAAAAATAAAATTATGGTTGCACAATTGTTGTTCTCCAAAATCATAAAGTAGTGAATAAGTCATTCTACAATTCCACGCACTTGTGCAATAATTATAAATAAGGCAAGATCACGACGTAAAGCCAAATCCTTTTAGGGCCACAGATGAGATAGGTTTCTCTTGACCCAAAAGAGCACTCTACAATATCAGTTCCCGTAATTCCTATAACTGCAATAACATAAAAAATAATAATGACCAGGCAGCAGGTGTATACTCTAATGCATCCTGCCATGATAATAAAATGAAGAGCAGTAGCACAATGCAACCTCTGGACGTTAGCTATTAGACTCGCTTGGTTCCATGACAAGAACCCTCGAATGGATTCTCAATATCATTCGTTGCAACGAGTTTGCTTCTCAGTTATTTGGATTGTAACATATTTTGGCCTTCTAGGAAAAAGTACTCATTATGGGCGGTGGTGATCTCATTTAGTGACTGCCGGCATCAAGCAACGACCGGAGAACAATGGCAGTGGTGGTGATGAAGATGGGGTTAGGTTTCTGATAGTTTTTTTTGGTAGAAATGTGGAACTGGAATCGCGGTACTAACTGTTGCTAAATAATCCAATCTGCTCTTGGACGGAATATTAATGCTGAGATAGGTTTGGGTTTTGGGTGTTCATCTTTTGCTAGATGCGTCTGGTAGCTTTTAATATGTCTTTGTTTCGTCGTTTTTGGTGTCTGTTGTTGTCCCGCCGGCGACCAGTTCTTGACCGCAGAGGAGAGGGAGCTTTCCTCCCGCTGTTCAGTGACGTCGCCTGGAGGTGAGAGTTGGAAGGGTGGCCAATGACTTGTCAGAGCGTGGCTGCCCGTCGTGGCTGTCCACGGAGGCCACAGGCGAAGCATTTTGTTTTGTTCTGGGATGATCCTCGGTGAGCCCATGAAGAAAGCGAGGGGAAGGAAGAAGGGATAACAAAAGGATAGAAGCAGAGGCACGGGCTTGGGTTTGAATTTTTTATTGTGGGTGTAATCGGCGTGGGTTGGTGCTGCTATGATCAAGTGGGTTTAGAAACGTTTGGGCTGACCTCTTATTGAGGTTGGGCTGGGCTTCGTTCGTGGTGATTTGGGCTTGTTTCATTTTTAGTTTTTTGGGTTCTGACTTAGACCGGCTTGGACTGGGCTATGGGTTGTATTTAGAAGCCTGAGAGTTTTAGCTGGTGGGCTTGATTAATAAGCCCATTTTTTGTGTGACCTTTTTTGTTTCTGTCAAATTTGTTGCGTGACCTCGTGTGGCCTGAATTGGGCTATTTTCATGTGGACTGGACCTGGAAATTTGGCCCACATACTTGGAGTCCATTGCGAAAATTATCTAAAAAATTTTAAACTTATTATACTTTTATCAATTCAATCATAAATCTTTCGATTTTACCAATGGAATCATTAACATTTTTCATTTTTTGTCAATTGAGTCTATCTGATCAATTTTGATATGAATTTGTTAATGTGGACGCCGAATGTTGTACATGGCATGGCCAATGCTGACGTTGACAAAATTTATTATTTTTAAAGCATTTTCCAAATTTTTATCTTTTAAGATTTTTTTCTTATCTTCTCCCTCCCGCCAACGTCCAGCGATCGGCAAGAGACTGCAATTGGCAAGGGTCGGCCTCATCAAAAAATGGCGAGAGGCGGCCTCCCCGGCCTCACACTAGGTCACCCTCGCCGGGATCTTGCAAGGGATGACCTCGTGGGCCCTCTCTATCTCTCTTTCTCTACCAATCGCCCAACCTCTAACGATTGACAAGAGGCTATCGGCCTCAACGAGAACTGGCAAGAGGCAGCCTCCTTAGCCTCACGTGAGGTCACCCTCATTGGGATTTTGCAAGGGATGACCTCACGAGCCTTGGGCAAGGCTAGCAATCAGCAAGGTTGGCCCTCGCATGCTTTAAGTGAGGGTGAGGGTTGGCCTCGCCCAACGCTCTCAAGGTCATTCTCGCCATATTCAATGAAGGCGACTTCATGTGAGGCCAACGAGGCTCACTTTCACTAGCGAGGGCGACCTCGTCCAAGGTCGGCAAAACTAACCCAAGCTGTCGAGGGTAACCTCGCTTGAGGTCGGCGAGGCCGACCCGTAGTGGTCGCAACCTCTAGTCAATTGCCAAAGGACAACCAACCGAGAGGAGAAGAGAGAGAGAGAGAGAGAGAGAGAGAAGAGAGAGAGAGAGAGAGAGAGGAAAAAAATAAAGACAAGCAAAAATTTAAATTTTTTAAAACATTTAAAAAATAATAAATTTTGTTCATATCGTCTTAGTCGTGTTACACAAGACAGCTGATGTCTACATTAGTGAATTCTAGCCGAATTGGTTGGATGGACCTAATTGGAAAAAAAATGAAAAAGTTTAGGTTTCAATTAGCAAAATTGAAAAATTTAGGATTTAATTGGCAAAAGTACAATAGATTAGAATTTTTTGGATAATTTTTTGAGTGCATTTGACTTTAATGTGGCCAACAAAATTAGCCTCGGGTCTTTTGGGGGAGCCTAAATCTGGTCCACATTCGAGCTGGGCCCAAATCCCTATTTTGGGATTAAAAATTAATTTCAAAAAATTAAAATATTTTTTTTTAAATTTAAAATAAAAATCCTGAAATGTTTTATTTTTATTAAAAATATATTTTTACAAGATAAAAAATTAATAAAAATTTAGAAAATTTATTAATTTTTCTAAAATTAGTAAAAGCCTTAGAAATTAAAATTTAAGTAGTTTTCTTTTAGAATATGTGAAAATCTTTGATCAAAAGAATCTTCTTTACTCAAAATTGAACAAGCCCAATATTGTGTACTCTTGGAAACAAACGTTAGGTGATTACTTTGTGTATTTCTATTTTAGTTATGCATTATTGATTGCGCATTTTCAATGCATTGATTTTTGTTTTAGCATGGTTAGGAATAGAAATTTAGGATTCATGATTAGCAAGTGGGCTGTTTCATCATTTTTAATTAGTATTTGAACAAAGTTAGGTACCGAAATAGTATTAATTGGATAATCATGGTCTGTGTGGTAATATTTTTATTTCTCTTTTTTTTTTGTTCCCCAAAAAAGAATAGAAATATGTTTGTGTACATCAATTAATTTTTCTATTCCTTAGAATAGATCAGTAGCTATGAAATAGCTTTGAAATATAAACAACAAGTTAAAAAAAAAAAAATCCACTTTTTTGTTTACTGGAACAAAAGGAGAAATAATGTCATTTTAGATATGCAAGTCTAACGTTACCTAATGATTGACTTTGCACAATCAATATAAGATCCGGGTGAAACCCACATCTGGACTAATGATCCAATCCAAATCCCCATTTTTTGGAATAAAAACTAAAAAAATTCAAAAAATCAGGAAAAATTTTGGAAATTAGATTTTGACTAGATTTATTAGATTTTAGTGTTAATTTTAGTTTAGAATTAGTTTAGTATAAAATATGAAATATCTTTTAGTGAAAATTTGAATCAAAATTGAATAAACTCTTAGGATTTTACCATGTCAATTTTTGAATGTCGTTTTTTTTTTCAAAGACAATGCTAGATTGTGGCAACTGGGCAACTCACTAAGAGAAGATGTCTTCTTCCCTTAAGATTCTATTGGAGACATCATTTAAGATTATCTGCAATTATGTCTTAAAGAAAAATTAGATAGGTCTAAATAAGTCTTTTACATTAATGTTTGTCTTGTGTTCATTGAAATTGAATAAGTCCATGCTCCACGGATCTCTATAGTCATTTGCTTGAAGGTTTGATAAGTTTGTGCAAATAAGTGCACCAACTTTAAGATCGCCTCCATTCTCAATTGTATCATCCTTGTTTATTCCACTAGTCAATGCTTGCTCTTCTTCTTGCTGTTAAAAAAGTTCTAAAGGTCTATAAGCATGTTTATTGTAATGCTCAAAAATTTATTGTCAACCTCTAAGGCGGCAATACTTGACAGGGGCCGATGAGGTCGAGGTTGACCTCGTTAGCCCTTGCCTTTGGTCAATCGCCAACCAGCAATTGGCTAGAGGAAGAAGAAGGGTAGAAAAAAAGGAAAGAGAAAAAAAAAAAGAAAGAGAAAAAAGATTTAAAAGGAAATAAAAAATTCAAAAAATAATAAAATATTATTAAAATTTGTTCATCACTGCACATGCAACATAAGCCGATCGGCGATTACGTCAGCAAAATCCGACTAAAATTAGTCGGAAGAAATGCATTGACACCAATAAAATGTTTAAAACTAAATTGGCATTAATGCAAATAGGTTTAAGACTTTTGTGACACTTTTCCCACTTGTGCCAATTTAGTCATTCTTACTAATTTTAATCATAAATATCGGGCAACTTACGTGACATTGACATCAATATGATATGTCCTACCTCCACGTCAACAATATGCGGCCAAAATTATCTGTGAAGGTTAAATTGGCACTAAATTAAAAGATTTATGATTAAATTGATATTAATAAAATGTTGAAAACTAAATTGACATCAATATGATATGTTCAAGACTTTTCCGACACTTTTCTTTCGAAAAATAAAACCTCTAGTCTTTGACTTAAATAAGCGGACAAACCATGTGAGATCTCACCCCATTTGATCAAATTAAAATTTTTTTAGAAAGTTGAGGCCAAGATTGACTGTCTCGCAAAAGTATACGCCTTGTCAATATCTTCTCAATAGTTTGGGCCTCGGCCCTTGAAGAAATGAAAATATGGAGTTGTGGCCTATTAAAATTGTAACTCTTTATGGGGCCCGTAGGATAAACCTTTTAAATCTCCGTCTTTGGTCCAATTTCGAGCGACGTCCATTCACATTGCGCTTCTTTCATCTCGAGAGAGAACTAGAAGAAAAATTTTCGGTGTCTCTTTATTTCAATCAAGAGTTCGTCGGACAATCAAGATTCGTATCTATCCGGACGATGTTGCAGTTTCCGGGGTTCATGCTACAGTTCCCGGATCAATGAGGATAATTCCGCCGTCGTTTCTGTTGCCATCTCAGTGGCCTCAGCCACAGAACGAGGAGGTTTGTTGGCCTCGGAGTCTGACTTTGAAGAAAAGGTGACATCTTTTTTTGTCTCAATGCCATCATTTTCATTATTGCCTGCTCAAGAGTTCTTCAAGGCCCTTTTGGCATGGTGGTGATTTTCCTTGTCCATTCGTGATTTCATCATCAATAGATACGTTTAAGTAATTATCTTCCAAAATGACTGCATTACAAAGGAAATACAATGAAAGATGAGTAAATTGTGTAATGCATTTATCAACCACAATATTCAATTTTTGAGTAAATTCTCATAAATTTGTATCAAAAATTGAAGTCGAAAAAAAAATTCACCATTATGAGGATTATTTGTGGAAATAGAGTTAATAATTGGCTGAATGAGTTTAGAAGCAGACAAGCATGAATGACGTTAAAATGCAATGGTTATGGAAGAAGTGGCTAAGGGTGAAAATCGTTTGAAAGGAATGTGGGTTTCAAAAAAAAAAAAAAACAGAAAAAGAAATGCAGACAATTTTGTCTTTTAATAAAACTGAAACAAAATAAAATGAAGAAAAAAATGTAAGAAATTATATTAAATTGAGAATTGGACCCGCAAGAAATAATATAGTCAATTCAATATGATAAGAGGATATCATGAGCTAATAAGGAGATATTTTCGGTAATTTCCCACATCACGAAACATATATCTATAAAAGATTTAGCAAATAATTTTGTTTATGAGAGATCGCATCTTGGTTTGTGAATGTTATACAAACCTCATTGATAAGTTAAGACGCAGGTTAAAACTTAGCGAAAGAATTCATCATGATTAATGTCTTGTCATTATTTTAGTCAACAGCCACATAATACTCAAAAAGCATGTGTAAATTGCAAAAAGGAATATTTCTTTTTTGAAACTTAGCGAAAGTTCAATATTTATAACAAGTAAGAATATACTTTTGATATAAGATATGAAATCAACAATCCATGTAATGCATGCTCGACAAAGAAAAGAGGTTTTTCTCTCTATCGTTTTCTAATTGAATAAATATTAATAAAAATATTCAGTGGTAATTTGTGCTCAACATAAAGAGGAGAAGTCACCGAATGCATGTAAATAATAAGGACAGCCCCTTGTGGGTCTATGCTACTTCATTCTAAATCCTCTAAAAGTTATTATACAATCACAAAGTTTTTTAAATTACTAATGCTTATCATAGACGTCTCATCTAAAAAAAAAAATTAATTGATAAAATTTCCCCATTTTTTTTTTCAGTTTAATATATTTTCTCATTAAAAAAAACTTTTTCAAACGCTAAAATCATGGAACCGTGAAAATAGCAAACTATATCCACTACCTTCAAAAAACTCACGATTGCTCTGAAAGGTATAAGTAGGAATTTTAGTGCTTGCTTTCCCCTTGAGAATGTAGAGACATATCTTTCTCAACCTTTGTGATCTAATGAAGGAAAAAAGGTTGATTGGAAAATAGCCGATATATTGGGGTAGATGAACAAGTCGGAATTTTCTTATTTATGATTTGTCACAAGAACTCAAATAGAGATTTATGTGAAAGATTCCAATGTTCAGGACAAACTATCAGCAAATACTTCACTAAAGTATTGCAAGCAGTTCTCAAATTGGCAAAATAGGTTATCATACGACATTCCTTTGATGTTGTCCCACAAGAGATTCTAATGGATCCTAATCATAAATGTTACTTTAAGGTAGAATTCTCATATATTCATTTACACCATCAATTTTATTTTGTTGATAATCTTGTATAATACTAGTCTTTGATAAAATGACAGGGTTGTATAGGCGCTATTGATAGCACCCATATTCATGCTTCTATACCTGTGTTGAAGCAAGTCCCATTTAGAGGTAGGAAATAAATCACCACTCAGAATGTGATGTGTGTTTGTTCATTTGATATGAAATTTACTTCTTTGTATGCTGGTTGGGAAGGCTCTGCCAACAATTGTCAAGTGCTTTCGGCTGGAGACTCCTCGTTTGGAATTTTCTCGACCGCCACCAAGTATTTGCTCGTCCTTTAAGGAGTAATTTTTATTTTTATTTTTTATGATTGTATTTACGGTTACAAATTATGACCAATATATGAATACCTTGTTGTAGGCAAATACTATGTGGTGGATTCTAGTTATGTAGCAACTCCGGGATTTTTAACTCTTTTTTTTTTTTTTTTTTTTTAAAAGTGAACAATATCATTTAAATGATTATAGAGGTACAACGAAACAGCCAACAACGGCAAAAGAATTATTCAACAATAGGCATTATTCTCTAAGGAATATCATTTAAAGATCATTTGGGGCGTTAAAGAATCGTTTTTTTTTTTTTCATTTTCAGGCACATGCCTTCATTTGCAATTTGAAAGCAATCACATATTGTAATTGCATGTTGTGTCATCCATATTTACATGCGTGATCAAAACAAGATAGATAAGAACTTTTCCCTATATGGAGATCCGCAATATTTGTCTGAACCTACGTAGGATAAGCTTGCAAACGATACATTGATCGATGAGGGAAACCAAATGGAAACGCTTAGGAAAAGTATCGCCAATAAAATGGCAAGGGACCATAATATGCCGAGGATTCCATGAAATTATATTTTCAACTTTTGAAATGTATTACTATTATTTTATATTTGAGGATTTCCTATGTTGTTATCTAATCAATTTTCATTCCTAGAAATAGAAATTTTATTCTGTTATCAAAGAAATTTCTGTTCTAGAAACAAAAATTTTAAATTGTTATCAAACGGGTTTTTTTGCTTAGAAACTTGTCCGGGAAATAGAAATTTATTTTTTTTCATAAATTTTATCATGCGCGTCCTTAATATCCGATGACATCTTGTGTAAGAAAAAAAAATACGCAGAGGTAGTACTTAGCAGACCCTCCCTAATAGCCGCAAGCAGCTAAAGAAACTGCCCTTAACTAAAGCAGTATCCAATCCTCTTAAAAACAGGCCCGTCTTCTTTGACATTGATCGTTTGTCCTAGAGCAGGAACAGAAGGAACACTTGGGTTGTCACCCGCTTCGACTGCTTTCTTCCTCGCAATCGGACAAATCTGAGACAGGACCTCAGCAAAAGCTGCTTCCACATTGGTCGCGTCCAATGCAGAAGTCTCCATGAAATAGAGGGACACATTCTTGGCGAATGACTTCCCGTCCTCCAGTGGGATTGCCACGAGGTAGCGGAGATCGGACTTGTCGCCAAGGAGCATTGCCACGATGATGGGGTCAGTGTGATCCCTCAACTCCCTCAGCCACCTTCCAACGTTCTCAAAGTCGCACGTGCTGGTGACGTCATACGCGAGTAAAGCGCCAACAGCTTCTCTACAGTAAGCGCTTGTACCTGAGAAGTTGAACAACTGAACTCGATACATTCACTGATGATGAAGGAATTCACAACAACGTCTCTCAACACATAAATCCGACCTCCATCACCAGACGCGATGGTACACGGAATGGTTTTGTTATAATAACTTTTTCGGACGATAAAATCATGAAACTGTCAAAATAGAAAACTATATCCATAACCTTCAAAAAAACTCACGGTTGCTCCGAAAGGTATAAGTAGAATTTCAGAGGTTGCTTTCCCCTTGAAGGCTCAAGATTCCTCGCGGTCACATCGGTTTTCCTTCTGCCGGCGTTGATCGCACCGGTCCGTTCACTTGGGCTTCCTGCGGCTCGTGTGAGGGAAGCCATGGGGAGAACTGATGATTGCAGAGAGAGAAGCGGCGGTTCAGATACGCGAAGGAGCGAAGACGAGGCGGTCGACCGGATCAGCGGCTTGCCTGACTCGCTCCTCCTCCACATACTCTCCTTTCTGCCGTTCAGGTACGCCGTCCGCACATCGTTGATTCTTAGGCCGTTCAGTGGCCTATGGAGATCTCTGCGCAGTCTGTCTTTTGAAGAGTGCGATTATCACAGTTGCTATCGTCGCCGTCCCGAACCCGGTTGCCGTGGTCGCCATGGGTTCTTGAATTTCGTCGATCATGTGTTGGCCCTACACGAGAGCTGCGAAATCGATAGGCTCCGAATTGAGTTGGATTTTCATGCGAGTGGTTCCATTAACCCCGAATCTGAAGGATATAATAGTGAAGTGGCAAATAGATTGGATAAGTGCATATTGTTCGCACTGATGAAAAAGGTGAAGGCCCTTGATATTCACCTGGCTGGGTGTGATTTTTTCCTCAAAGCATCGCCAGCTTCTCATTATAGGATGACGGGCGGCCTTCTTAATAATAGCTCGTTGAGCTCTGTTTGCGAGTTTGTAATGTCGAATCGCTTGGACAGATTCAGTTGAAGTCGCTCAGAGAGTTATTTTTTTTGGATGTTAATTTAAGCGATGAGGTGATGTGCAATCTTGTTTTGGGTAGCCCATCACTGAAGAAAGTATCTCTTCAGAAGTGTCATGGCCTACGAGTTTTAAAGATCGAAAGTCATCCATCGCTCGAAGAATTATATGTTTGTACTTCTCGTGGCCTGAAAGAAATTGATGTTGCTCGATCGGGCATCAAAATATTGGCAATCGTTATTAACGATTCGTTGAGGAAGATAGCCTGTCCGAATGTCATGACACTTGAACTGGATGGTTCAACAAAAGGAGTGAATATTACCAGTGGATCTTCCGTAATTGATATGGGCCTCTATATTAGGAGGGGGGGATTTAATGGTGTGTTTCAAGAATATCCTGAGGTTAAAATGCTGCTGGCTAAGCTCCAAGACGCTGTATATTTTACTCTGTGCAATTGGAGTATACTGGTAGGTTTCCATCCTTTTTAAATGATTTGAAGTGTTTTAAGTTGTTTTAGCTTTGAAATAGGCGAGTTGAGTGTGGCACAAGATTAAGTGTGGCACTAGTTGAGTGTGGCACCAGTTGAATTAATGCGAAACTTATTTGTTTACATTTTCCACTGTACTGTACTATTGGCTTAATCACGGCCCTTTTCTCGCGTTATAAATTTGTCATTGCATTTTTCTCATCTTTGGCTCCTTACAAGTATTTGAGTTCTTCTTCTTCCAACTTCTGCAGCTAATTGTGCATAAGATATGATGTTGCCTTTGAATATGAATCAATCTTTTTCTGTTGTCCTTCTTTCTTGTCAAAATTATCTACTCATTTGTCATCAGCCAGTTTGAATAGCATTATGTATTGTTCTTTTATTTGTCATCAGTTCAGTATGAGATGTCGATCTCGAGCCAACTGGTTGAAGATCTTAATATGTTCTTTTGTTGATTTGAAAGACGAATGTTATTGGTTTTTTTCTGTGGTCTTTTAAAGTCTTTACTCTGTGTCAACTCATGCGTGTTCGATGGACAACTTAGCATTTACTGGGACATGCTTTCCGCTAAAATTCAATCTTGTTGCTTAGGTTTGTGGGCTATTTTTGTGGAATTTTGGCATTTTGATGTTTGTGTTGATAAAAGTCCAATGTAATCTTGTATATTTGTTAAAGGAAGGTTTTGTTTGGACTCTTTACGAGGTATCAATGACTGACTGATGCCTTCACTTTTATGGGTGCTTGTTAGGTCAATTCTTCCAAAACTTACTTATATCACCGGAGGTGTATATCAATTAATAGCAAAAAGACTAGTGGGTGATAAGGAAATAGACACTTGGTAAATTTCGGGTTAAATTTGAGGAGTCAGGACTGCGGCATGTGTAATGTGTGGCATTCTAGTTGTCTAACTAGTTTGATAGAAGTGTAGTGAAGATTGAATCCATCAATTACCATCTGCAGTAAACTGTAGCTCTCGAGGCGCGGAATGCCAGAATTTGGCCTAAAGCAATTATTGCAATTAATGTAATAAAGAAGATACCTTGCTCGGTTTTGTTTATTTTTATGTATTCTATCCAACTTAGAGGAGGCATAGTTGTTGTTTGTTGTTGTATGTTTCTAATTTAGTTTAATAATCAGAACATCGGGCAGATGCTGTTCTTTTCCTTTTCTAGATTACATCATAAAGTAATTGTTTGTCCTATTTTGTGTTTAAAGGATGTGTTCCTGCAATGATTCTCTCTTTTCGATCTCCAGGTCTTCAGCATATGGAAGCTAACGAATCAACCACGCCCATCTTTCAACTGGAAGTCTGTGACAACGACCCTTAATTTAGCTAAATGGCACCTCCCTGGGATTTCTTACTTACTAGAGACTTGCAATTTTCTAGAGACACTCACCATATATGTTTATCATATAGAGCCCGATGATATTCAGGTGCGCTTTAGCCTACAGTGCTGCATGAATAAGGAATATCTTTTTTTAATGACAAATTTATGTTTACTTCCATAGAGAACACTGGCCACCTCTTCATTAGGTAGATTAATTTTGACCACTTTCTATAAATTTTGTCAAGTATATTAACTTTCAGACTGAGTTATGGATTTTGGATATCAGAAGCAGATCTCTTTTGGAATTTAAATGTGTATGATTTACCAATGCTTGATCATTGCACTTTGTTCGGCTATTTGTTAGGGAAAAAAGTGGAAGCGAGCATGTAAATTTGATGGCAGGAGGTACTGGAATTCAATTGAGGGCACATTCTATTGCCTAAAACACCACCAGAAGAACGTCATGATCTATGCACGTGTGACCCAACCATACGTAATCGAGTTCATTGAGTTTCTACTTGGGAATGCATTGGTTTTGGAGAAAATGGTGATCTCCACTAAAAAGAATACCGGAGTCACTCGAAATAAGGAATCGCATTGCTATGACAAAGCCCTAGAAGAGGATTTTACCTCAGAGATGCTTGTGGAATTTTCGAAGAAGGTTTTCAGTTTCCCAAGAATCTCTCCCCGTGCTGTAGTACACTTCAATTGAGTACATGGATATGGTTCTCTCAAGTATAGGAGTACTGCTTCTTTACTTTTCTACAGATATTGTGCTAGCAAGTCATGTCTCTATCCTCAGTTAGCAGTTTCGCTTAGTTGCGTCCTGTCTTACATCGATGAATTCGATAGTTGATCATTGGATACAAAACTTTATCAAGTCTGTTTATCATTTTGGTTAGCTTATTATGTGCTTTGCTTTTTCTCCAAGCCACTATTGCTCTCATCGTATATCCTCCAAAGTTTGAAGGAGGTGATGCAGGAAACGCTGCTAGATCAATAGCGGCAGTGGCACTCCAGCAGTACGGATTCCATATGCAAATGTAATATATGCTTAGGCCATACTTGTTTGCCCAGAGGATATCCTTCAGTATGGTTTTTGGCATTTTCATGGTGCATGCTTACATTTTCGGTTTGAGCATATTTCCGAAGTGGACGATTTGTATTAGAGTACTGATATTGACCCAGTTCCCGGACATTGTCGCGAGTGAATAACCCTGCCTTTTCAAAGTGCGTGTTAGTTTTACTTGTTCAATTGGATCAAACCGCATTGGTCCCGTTTTTTTCCTGCTTTTGAACATGATAGATAAAGAGAAATGTTACAAGCTGAAAAATCATTGAGGTTCGGTGCTTACGACACATGTATATCATTGAAAATGATAAATGAATCTCAATACTAGAGACTACTTGAACTGTTTGGATTCCTAGTCAGGATATGATATGATTTGATAGTATGTAATATGAAATTCAAGAATTTTTTTTATATCCTATCATTGTTTTGTGACTTGTAGAATTAAAGTCGAATATATATTCCATCATATTAGGTACATTGTTTAGTATAAACGACATACTAGTATAAATGAACTTAAAAATTGTACAAACGGAGATCATAAGAATCTCTAATAATAGTCTTATTTATATCATTTTTATTTACTTATTGTTTTATTTTTCCTCTCTTTTGTTTTTTCCTTCCATCATTCTCTAATTAAATTTTATTAAATAGGAAACTATACTCATATACCTAAAATATTAAAATATCTAATATATGTAATATATATACAGACTCAATATATATTTATATATTAAATGTATATTATAACATAGAAATAAATTTGAATATACAAATAAAAATAGGGTTAATATCCCAAAAAACCTCAAACGGGTACACGTGTGAAAAATTTACTCCAAACTAATTTTTTAATTACGAAAAATTCAAAACTGGTATACCCGTGATAAATTTGCCTTAATGGACCACAAAAAAATCCAAACTAGAACAATTGTTATAAATTTGCTTTAAACTAATTTGTTCGACCGTCAAAAACCCAAAACTAGTATATTTTTGATAAATATATCCACGGTTAAATTGGATAATATCGCATAAAACCACAAAAATTGTATAAATGTAACAAACGGAGAGTAAAATCCCAAACCGGTACACTAATTAACTGTCAGGTATTATTCGACTTAGCAATTTGATAGACAATTCAATTGAAACTAACAGCAGGTAAATGTATTATAATTGTATTAGTTTGGGGTAAAATTATCAAATGTGTACTGGTTTAGGGTTTTTGGTGGTAAAAAAATTAGTTTGGGATAAATTTGTCACACGTTTACATTTTGGAGTTTTTTTAGGGTATTAACCCATAAAACTAAGATTAGAAGAAAAATGAAATTGTTGTTATTCTTGTGTTATTTTTATGTTGTAGTTAAATATTATTATTTTAATTTTATTAATTTAAGAATTTTTTTATTTGAGAAAAATAATTTTTGTGTTATGAATATTAAAAAATTTATTCACCTTTATCTCACATTCTTTATGGATTAATTTTATCTGGGTTATATTCCTTTTATATCATACTTTATCTTGGCTTGAGCGAGCATCAAGTATAGGATATAATAAATCTTGAATTTTATCTTAACTGCCACACACATACTGTTGACTGATATCCGGAATCGTAACTGTCATGTCACTTGAACAAATGAGCTCACCTTTTACATTAAACACTAGAGATTTAAATTTTTCATCTACCAAGCAAACATGTTCAACTATGATTATTAAAAAAAAAAAAAACGGTGTGTATAATTACTAAAATACCTAAGATGTTTTGAAGATCCGAAGAAGTATCAAGAGTGTTTAACACTGTTACTCATAAAAAGGCTTAGATAATGTGTTTTAAATCATTCTAAGACGTTGGGAATAATTTTTACCTTTTACCTTGTAACGAGATTTAAATCTTAGAAGGGCAGTACTTCGACTTGCAATCTATACATAATAACATAGATAATATTCAGAATTTGTTCAAATTCAAAATTTATGAAAAATTTTATGATAAAAAAATACCTTTGTAGGAAATTATTTTTCAAGAAGGTGGTTAGTTTTCTTTGTTTGATGATATATGATTGAAAGTGTTTTTTGTTGTTTGAATCTCATTTGAAAAATGATTTCAATTTCATGAATACCATGCAAAAGAAAAATTTTCTTTTCTTTTCTTTCTTTTATTTTTCCTCTTCTTCCTCCTCTTGGCCTCAAGCCACTAGCAAGAGCCGACCTGGCCGGCCTCAGGCTAACTCGACCTTGTCATGGTGAGGCTGGCAAGGCTCGAGCTAATCGCGACAAAGTCGAGCTCGACCAAAGCTGTCAAGATTGAGCCTCGCCTGGGATTGGCCTGCGTCTATGTCTATTTGCCAGCCATCACTAAGGCTCGGTGATCGGTTGAGGAAGAAAAAAGAAAAACAAAAGATAAAAATTAAAAAAAAAAAAAATCAAGAGAAGTAATTTTAGAAAGTGTTTTCACCGTTTTGAATTTAAGAGTTCACTTCCGTGTTCTTGCATGGATATTTGGAAATTGTTTTCGATTGTTTTCCTCAGCCAGATGCATCCCTCGAGCATGATGGGACTCCCAGGCCGCTATCCGTTCCGGCCTTTCGATGAGGCAGAGCCACCGATCTCCGCTCACCCCTCCACCCAGCAAATATCAACCTCAGATTTTAGCCATCTCTCAATGGGTGCTCTGAGCGGTGGCTGTGGCCATGGCTGGCTCTGGGGGTGGAACGGTCCCCCGGGGAACGAGGGATCGTCGCGTCCTCGTCGGAGGAGCTCGCAGCCGGGAGAGTCGCTCGCCGGGTTCCCCTCCCGAGCAAGCGGTGACAGTGGGCTCGCCCGCTCTGGCCGGTGACACAATAGCTCAGGTCAGGGAGCGTCCGAGAAGGAGTGGGGAGGGCTCGGCGAAAAATTCCTCGTCTGGATCGGATATTAATGTTGTTCGCGAGGTCGGTGTTTGATTACGAATGTTTGTGGTTAGCCGAATGTTGCATGCGTGCTCGAGTCGCAAGTGCGACTGATCAAGTGGTTGTCCGTATTCGCTTGGATTATATGCTGAGAGCTGAGCAGGACATGCAGTGTTCTGACAGAGGCATAATTGACTTTCTGCTTGACTGTTAGTTTAGGGAATGTGGTCGACGTTTTGTTTCTGGTTCCCGTTCTGACTTCTGAGTCTATGATGGTTTAGCTTCACTTCGGCTTTCGAGAAAGCTCTTCTTAAAGATATTGATGTGTCTTCTCACATAGTTGACTAGTTGACATTGCCTGCTGAGAAAAAGAAAATTGTTGTTCTGGTGATTCTGGAAGAAATAGCTGTCATTATTGCCTTCGCTTGTAGGAGAAAATGCACGCAAGTAATTTCCATTTTAGGTTTTAAGGCTTTTCTTCTACATAAGTCGCATGTCGCGGGGCAATTCCTATACCAACCTCGAGTGCTTGGATCTTGCATCTGAAACAGTGTAGGAAGTGGTCGGTGTCATGTTCATGAGTTTTGAAGCCGTGTAGGCCTTTCAATGCAAGATACTAGTGCACAGTTCGTCGGAAGTATTTGAGAACATTGGGGCTTTTGTGTTTGATACTTGAATATCTAGAGGTTAGATTAGTATGTGAAGTGGGGTTTTGGTATACTATCCACCGTGCAGTTGAGCTTGCCAGATTCACCACTTTATGGTGCTGCTGCTTAGTTTTCCGAGAGTCAGACGGTGTTGATGGGCAAATCATGTGCTGCTCGTGCATGGATTCAAAGAAAAGGATTTCCACCTGTGGTCAAATCAATTTTCTAGTTGAGCTACAGCTGGAGCTATTTTGTGCTATATTAGTGAATTTTTCATCTCTCACGAATCATTCGAAGGAGGTTGGACTTCCATTGAGGTTTCAGATTGAAATGTCATAAATCATACCCTAGAGCCTGGTCATGTCCCCATGTGGTCACGTTTCTTCTACTTGTGCCAATTTTTGTCATCTCTAAATATGAGTTCGCCCGTTTGACTTTTTTCTATGTTCCAAGTTGTCTTGTATAATTGGAAGAGACATCAGACAAGAAGTTTGAGAAGTCTGTGAACTGCTAAGTTTGCTTTATGTAGAGAGAGGAAAGGATGTGCGTATTTCCATTCGTTCGGTTCATTTTTTTTTTTTCTCGTTTAGGAAGTAGGTTTTCTTTTCAAAAGATGGTAATTCTTAAGGTTGGGATGGTGCGAACTTCTTTTTGTCTGTAACTCTTATCCTTTCACGAGGATCCAATGTTTTTTTTTTCTCTGTTAGAGTTTTAGTGCTTGCTTTGGTGAAGTATACGTGCTCAAATGTTGACCCCAATCTATGACACAGGACATAATGTGCATTCTTTTTTTTAGATCACGACTGGTTTTGGGCCCCTCGCATGCAGTCCTTTGGAAATACCTCTTGGACAAGTCAAGGTGTACTTATTACCAATGGATCTCAAATCCTTCGACACTAGAAGTGTAATGTATATTGAGGAGTCAAATTAATCCCCACATGAATGGATGGGATAATCTAGCATGTTCTCGAGAATATGTGAGAAGCCCCTTTCAACTAAAGAGCCCTCATCTGGCAAAGTCTAATCCACTTATTTAAGAATTTATTATTAATGTTAGCAAAGTCTTTTTTTAAGTATCGTGACTAACGATTGATTGGTCGGGCAGAACTTGCTAACACGAGTATCGTCAAACATTCGTTGATATCAAGCTTCTTCATTGAGACATTAGACTCCCTTTTTCTCATGACCATTGCTCACTCGCGATTATATGCTCCCGTCCTCTATGTTGTTTCTTTTTATAGCTTTTTATGTTGCTCGATGTAGGATCTATTCAACATCTAAAAACAAAACATCCCATAATAATTTCTAGTAAATCATAACATGATTTGTGTGTATTTCAATATTCATAACCATGATACAACAAATCATGTTGATATAAATTTAATTGACAAGCAAAAGAGTTGACAATTGTGGCACATTTTTAAAATACAGAGAGATACTTTTAAACAAAAAATATATAAATTGACGATCTTGAATTTTGAGCAAAAGCATAAGGATCACCAGTGATGATATTTACATAAGTACTGCTTGAAAATTTAAAATACCATGACGTACAAAAACTCATTTTCTTTAATAGGCTATTATAGAATTTTCTCAAAAGACTATAAAAGCATCATTTGCATAAATAGATGCTGAATTTATAAAAGAGTAAACTTTTCATATTTTTGTTCTCCCATTGAAACATGATATCTCTATAAAATTAATAATTTTTGTCGCCATCTCTACATTTGTACTAGTATGCTCTAAATGCAATGGTCATTGTACATCTCCATCATTCACGCTAATCAAATAAAAACTCTTAAACAATTTTTTTAATAAAAAATAATTTGTATAAATATCAGTTGGTATATTTTATTGAAGAGAGAAAATCAATTTGGCGGTAGCGGAAACGAAAAATGTCAAGTCCGAAAAATCTGGCGCACGTCACCGGGGAGTGCGCACTGCGCACGGGCGAGTACATTAGCGCAAGCTCCGTCGTTCCGTCTCACAAAATCACGTTCCCCTCTTTTTCCCGCCTAAAAGTTCACAGCTCATCGATTCTTCTTCTTCTTCTTCGTCGTGGCGTGGCTTCGACAGAGGCTGAGCGAAAGCTTCGTCGGCCGCTGTTTCCGATCTGATCGCACCTCTCCTCCGATCACCGGAGTCTGCGCTTGCCGCGTCTTGCACCTCCTCAAGCGATTCATCTCCTTGTTTTGCGCACATCCGAGTTCGTCCACCGCTCGAATCAGGTAAATCAGTCGACATTCTCTTTTTCTCTTCGGCTCGCCACAAGGCGAGTCGGTTTGCCGAAGCGAGCTTGTTCGCATCGTTGTTTCCATCGGCATTGGAATTTACGGAAGTTCGAGGATCAGATTGTCAAAAGGAATGTCTCTCGTGTGCTCGTGTGCTTGTCTGGATTTCGTAGGCGCATCTCGCGGTCGCAGTGATTTGAGAAAACCTAGAAGTTTGGGAGGCTTCTCGAGCACGTTTGTGGAGTTCTGACGTTGGCGATTTGCATCGTCCGCTGCTGTGTCGAATGAGAACTGATTTTGTCTGAAAAACAGAGATGGTGGCATTAACCAGGACGAGGGAGGAGGATTAGTGTGTTTAAGAATCTGATTCGGTTTTCGTTGGAGATTTGTTGGAAGATATGCTTGAACCCAATCCTGGGAGATACGCTCGGAATCTCAATTGATCTTAATTGTACATAAATTAGTTAAGATCTTTAGATTGAGATTAGATTCTGATTACACAAATATTCCTTTGCCTTTTATTATTTCATCTCTGTACTATGATTACAGAAGTATTGTACATCAGAATACATACATTGAATATACAAAAATTATAGATCTCTCGTCTTCTTCAGTTTCTTACATGGTATCAGAGCTTCGGCTTTTGACCTTTCCTCGCTTCTGCTCCTGATTGCCCACCAAAAGAGATCTGAACCACATAACAAATATACTATCTTGGTATAGGAATCATTCTCGAAGAAGGAGACAAGAGCTTTTGTTTTTTACCTCCAATGGCTGACCTCCAGTCCACCGCAGAAGCTTCACCACCGTCGCAGATCCAAAATTTACCTACAACGACACAACAGCAAACACTCCAGGCGCAGCCTGTTCAATGGAGACCCACACAGGCTCAGTTTGGTCTGGGGCAACCCTTTGCGGATCAACTTTTCCAGTGGGTACCTTACCCTTTGTATCTCGGGACAAACCCGAATACATCATCGCCCGTTTATGTAGGCTACCGGGGAGCCCATATCCAATCCGAGGGGAGCTCACTAGCCGTGAATGGGGCAAGCTCGACCCCCAGACTGGAGCAGGTAAGCGAGTCTGGAGAACCGGGTATGGGAACGAATCCCTACCCGGGATTTTCAAATGCTGATTATCAATTCGGGTCGAATGAATCAGGTCAAGGGACAAATCCCTATCCGAACTTTGCACCCGGGTTCATGCCATTCCTCGTCACTGCCGTCACCGGGCGACCGGAGCCTGGCGATCCCCTGCATGTCTCAACAGCTGACGGCCCTGAGTTGAAACTAATCAACTTACAGTCAACTGGACCGGAGAATTACACCAGGTGGTCCCAAGACTTCCGGCGCGCTCTTGTGACGAAGGACAAGGATGGAATCCTCGATGGGGCAGTTCCGATTCCTGCCAATGAGCGACTAGCCCGATTCTGGAGGAAATGCAACCAACTCGTGAGGACGTGGATCGGTAATTGCATCTCCCCAGAGGTCGCGGCTGGCCTTCCACCGACAGAAGACTCGAAGACCATGTGGGAAAACATCAAACAGATGTACGGCAAATTAGATCGGGCACGAATTTTTTCCCTTTTGTAGGAACTCAGTGAATTAAAACAGGGGAACATGACCATCACAGCCTGTTACAACAAACTGTCGTCCCTGTGGAACGAACTTGAAGCCGCAGAAGAGAAACTCGAGGGGCCAGAGGAGACACTCGCACAATACCGATCGATGAAAGAAAGGGAAAAGGCGACCCGATTCCTATTAATCTTGAACGACACTTACCTGACATTTCGCTTGCAAATATTGGTCATGGAACCGGTGCCGCCCCTTGGCCGGATCTTTCAACTAGCCGTCCAGGAAGAAAGCCAGAGGCTTGCTTCATCAAATTCGACGAAAGGAGGAGAGAGCTTCGCCCTAGCCAGTCGCGGCGAGCGACGAAATTGGGGACCGAAAACCCTAGTGCACGAAAAATGGGCGCAAGGAGGAGAGCTAGGGTTTTGGTTGCTCGAAGATCACCTCCTTAAAAGAGGAGGAATGGACAGCTCGAATTCATCGCGCCGATCGGACGGTCCAAAGGGACCCATCTACTTGACTGGATCCAATGGTGGAGATGGAGCGACTGGGAAGACATTCGACGGTGGTGGTTTTTTCTCAGCATCTGATGGCGAAGGAATTTTTTTGGCATCCGCGAAAAATTTTAATCCAAGAAAAGGTAAATTATATTGTGAATTTTGCAGAAGGCCACATCATATAGTGGAAAATTGCTGGAAATTGCACGGTAAACCTGGAGAAAAAGGAAAAAGGAAGGAAATTTTTGCAGCTTATCAGGTTGGTGGTTCTAATGCTGATCGGTCCATAACAAATGATCAATACCAACAACTGATGCAGGCAATACAGAAATTGGACATCTCAAGCAAAGGAGGAAATTTCTCAGGTATTTCTCGCTGCCTGATTAATAATATTTCCAGAAAATCCTGGATAATTGATTCTGGGGCAAGTGATCACATTATTTGCGAAAGGGCATTATTTTCATATATACATGAGAACCTGGAATTTCCTATTACTGTCCAATTGCCAAATGGGAATGTTACACATGTCAAAACCACTGGATCAGTCAAACTCAGCCCAGAAATCATACTCCAAAACGTCCTTTACCTCCTAGAATTTCGATTCAATCTTATTTCTTTATCAAAAGTTTGCAGAGAAAATTCTTGTCGTGTATTGTTTGATTTTGACACTTGCTTCTTTCAGGCCCTTTCAACTGGCAGAGTGATGGGCTTGGGTAGTCTTTCTGAAGGATTGTTTCTATGGAGATATTTTCCAAGTGATTTTGATTTGTCCTCATTTACTACAAATAAAATATCATTGTGTAACACGACTACCAATGATAAAGACTATCTTTTGCATTCACGATTGGGTCATAGTGCTTCATTTCATTCTCCTAAATGTCAAATATGTCCCCTTGCAAAGCAATCATGCACTCCTTTTGTTGTGACAACCTGAATTTTCATATTTCATTTTCGATTAAATAAATCAGGCCTTTCGTCGACGCGCTGATAGTGCTATTCTCTGAGCTGATCACTCATGAGATAACTGGTCTATCTGGGGGAAACAATTAAGGAATCTAAATGCAATGGACTTGAGAATTCGACCAGGAATCGACTGCTCGACCGTGTTGGTCTACAAGGGTCATTACGGTACTGTCGAAATCGATCAGAGACCGGAGATAGATCGGTTCGACTGAGATATGTGATTAGAGTGTGGGTGATTCCACATGATTGCAAAATACTCATCGATCGGCACTAAACCGATTTTTCTATCGTTTTGGTACCCGGTGCTCATATTTGAAACTTTTATTCTCTTCTTAGCTGGCTCCTCTTGCACGCCTTCTTTCCCCACCGCCACCCTCTTCGTGCGATCAACCCCATCTCCTTTAGTTTCTGTTTGGCTTTCATTTCTTTTATTTTTCCTTTGATTAGCCATTCCACCGCTCACTCATTTTTTCCCTCATCCACGTTCCTCACCCATCCATCATCAACTCTCACTCCTCTCACCAATCAACCCCATCTCTCCACTCACGCACATCCACGGCCCCACCCACACGGTCAACACCTCTTCCTCCACGAAGCTTTGTTGACCCCTCAAAATCCATCCACATACGTGGCTTCAAGTGGCCACCGAAGTGAAGACCCAGCAAGCTGCTCCCTTGTCCGCGTTGTCTCTCTCTCGCTCGTGAATTTCCTCGCCGAAGCTGCCCCTTGCGTGACACCAACGAAGACAGCAGCTCACGCTTTTCTCTGCCCGCACGTCCGTGTTTCCTCGGTCTTCCCTGCAGCCCCTCACGATTTCAAGCCCAAAGCTCACGTAATTTTGTTGCTCGGCCCAACAGCAACCCTGCTACTTCTTCATTCAGCCCATAAGAAGTCAGCCCAGTTCAGCAGCTCCATTGAAGCCCACGAGCCCAAGTGAATTCAGCCCTTGAAGCCCGTTTAGTTCAGTCAAGTTTTCAAGCCCAAACAAGTTGCAGTTCAGCCCAACGAAAATCTTTAGCCCGTCGGTCCAAGAAGCAGGCCCAAGCCAAGATAAAGCCCAGTCCAAGTCAGTAACTAATCTCAATTTGAGTTGAGGTTTGTTGGGCTAAGTTTAGGCCTGTTTCAAGTTTCATCGACGCCGCCGCGATTCAAATTTCGGACGCCGTCGCGCCGCCATCACGGTAAACCGGTCTTCGTTTTACAACGGTGAATTTATACTCTAAACTCTTCTTAGTAGGCTAATGATGCTAAGGGGTGTTTAGATTTATTTAATTAGGAATTAGGTGGTTAGTTAGATTAAATTAGTGATTTAATTATTTAATTGAGCATGTTAGGTGGTTAGCATGGTTTAGCTAAGGCCTAATTAAATTGTATTATTTATCTAGAAGGGTTCGGGAATTTTCCGGGTCCATATTGGTATTTAATTTAATAATTTTGGCCTAGGTTAGTATTTTTAATAATTAAATTGAGTTAATTAATTAATTTTCGAAATTAATTATTTTTCCGGAAATTAGGCCGAGATAGCCGGTGACCGGAATTTCATGTTGGTTGCAATGGTGTGGTTAATTTATGAAATTGAGTGTTAAATTATGCAAATTGAGTGATGATTGAATTTTTGGTATTTAATTCCAAAAACTGTGAATTTCCAATATTTATTCAGAAAATCTTGGGTGTCGGATTTTAACACCGAAAATGGTTTTATATACTTTATAAAACAGTGGGATTTTAAAAGTGGAAGATATCAATTTTCTGGATCGAATTGATCGTGTACCCACACACGACTATTTTACTGGGTATTTCTAATAAGAAGAAAAAGGCCAGGTTCACTATTTTAATTGAAGCATTTGAGTGCAATGCACGGTGCCCTAGGCCATACTTGAGTGATCGTGTGTTGGTTAAGCGAAACAGTCCCGGGCTGTTGAGCTGGACGTTACCCCTAGATGGGATGCCCCTAGACAAAGGGAAGCCGGTCGCAGTAGATTCTGGACCCTATGCTCCTTCGGGAAAGCCGTTTGATAAAGAGATGTGCCTTGCTCAATGGGGTGAGACGATGCCTGACAATGCCAGAAGACCGCCGAACAGAGAGTAGGCCGTGCTATATGCCGAGATCAAACTAGGAATGCGTGATGAATTGAGTATTGTGTTCTAGTTAATTGAGCTTGAGTGCTGCTTTGATTTGTGATATGAACTGTGCTGACCTGCAAGGTGGAACTGAAGCGAGGTAAGTCCTCTATGCTAAATGCGTGATTGTGTGGTTAGGACACTTCCTAGCGTATTTCCCTCCTAATCGGGGTTTAGAGCATGGACTCGCTGAGACATTGTCTCACTGGTTATTGTATAACCATTTTCAGGGTCATCGAGTGGAGGACCTGGAGCAGAGAGGAGGTGATATGAAGTATAGGTAGGATAGGACCGCTTCTTTTTGGAGAACAGTCTTTTGTAGTCTTTTGGCCATAGACTCTTGTACATGACTCAGCATATGTTTATAAAGGCATGTTTGTTTGTGAAATTTTTGTCCTACTTTTCTAGCCCGAGATGGTTACTGTCAGGGGATTTATAATCCGCTTCCGCATGTGCAATAAACTAAAAGGGTCGGCGACTAGTCCTGGGAAGTCACAAAATTTTTATCTACCAGAGAGGGATGGGCATATGCTCGGGGTTCGGGGCATGACATTTGCTCTTAGTAAAAATCGTGCAACGCACATTTTTTCTTTAATTCACATGGATGTATGGGGTCCATATCATACCCAACATCATGATGGATCAAGCTATTTCTTGACAATTGTGGACGATTACTCTCGTGCCACCTGGGTTTTTCTGATGCAATCAAAGGGACAAGTTTTCTCACATTTGAAAACTTTCATTGCTCTATCCAAGAACCAATTTGGAAGATCTGTTTAATGAGTTAGGACAGACAATGGGAAGGAGTTCTTCAACAATGATTGCAATTTTCTCCTATCATCTCATGGGATTCTCCATGAAAGTTCTTGCATCTATACTCCACAACAGAATGGAGTAGTGGAGCGTAAGCATCGTCGCCTATTGGAAGTTGCACGTGCATTAAAATTTCAGGTGTCTATTCCAGAAAATTATTGGGGCGAATGCATAATTACTGCAGCATATCTCATCAACCGTATGCCAACTCGGGTACTCAATGGAAAAACTCCATTTGAATTACTTTTCGAGAAGAAACCAAAATTGGGGCATTTAAGGATATTCGGATGCCAGTGCTTCGCTACCGTTTTGGGTCCTCGAAATAAAATGGGCCCTTGAGCTCAACGTTGCATTTTCATGGGTTATCCGAATTTACAAAAGGGGTATCGAGTCCTGGATCAGTCGACATTGGAATTCTTCATCAGCAGAGATGTCATTTTTCATTAAGATGTTTTTCCTTTCAAGGAAAGGGATTCTTCAAGAGAGACACCAAACACTTCTGGTAAGTCACTATCTATGGAGGAATTTTCAAATACCAAATATTTTGTGACAGGAATTCCAGAAAAAATTATTCCAATGACGACTCCAATCTCTCCTGAGATTTCTGCACCAGAAATTGCTGAAAATGTTGTTCAAGAAAATTCCTCAATGATGGAAGAATCTTCCAATGAAATTGGCAATACGGAAATATCTTCAACTCCAACTCAAGAGAATCCTCCTCGACGATCTGGTCACTCTACACGATCGCCAGCTTGGACAGAAGACTATGTTTGCACATCGCTCAACTCACCAGGTATTAACTACCCAATATCATCTTATGTTTCGTTCCATAGACTTTCACTGGAACATAGATGCCGCGTGAGTCGAATATTAGAAGACATCGAGCCATCTACTTATGAAGAAGCAGCTGGAGACCCCTGATGGCAGGAAGCTATGGGAGCTGAATTACAGGCACTAACTGCAAATAAGACCTGAGATTTGGTCAATCTACCACCAAATAGGAAACCTATTGGATGCAAATGGGTTTACAAGATTAAATACCGCGCTGATGGGTCCATTGAGCGTTACAAAGCTCGGTTGGTGAACAAAGGATTTACTCAACGGGAAGGTTTTGACTATCATTAAACCTTTTCCCCCGTTGCCAAAGACGTAACCGTAAGATCCTTTCTATCTGTTGCAGCTATTAATGATTGGCCTTAACATCAAATGGACGTACATAACGCTTTTCTGCATGAAGACTTAGATGAGGAAATTTACATGGATATTCCTCAATGATTACGGAGACAGGGGGAGAATAGAGTATGTCGTCTCCGTAAATCCCTCTATGGTCTCAAGCAAGCTTCCGGGCAATGGTATGCCCAATTTGCCGATGCTCTCACTTCTGCAGGTTTCAAACAGTCCAGATATGATTACGCCTTGTTCACATGGACTCAAGGTACGTCATCTATTTATCTGATGATATATGTTGACGATATCCTCATCATGAGAAATGATAGAACTGCAATAGATAGATTCAAGAATTATCTGCACCTTACTTTTCACATTAAAGACCTGGGAGCACCCAAATACTTCCTTGGAATCGAGATTGCTCGATCAAATCGTGGGATTTCCCTTAGTCAACGGAAGTTTGTGCTAGAAATTATATCAGAGGCAGGTCTGTCGGGATGCAAACCATCGGTCATTCCAATTGAGCAAAATATAAAATTGACCACCAAGGATTATGATGCTGGGACATCTGAGAATTATGATCCTGTTCTCAATGATCCTTCAGGTTATCAGAAGCTTGTTGGGAAGCTCACCCGACATATCATATGCAGTGCAGACTCTTAGCCAGTTCATGCACAGCCCCAAGTTGTCTCACTTGAATGCTGCCTTAAAAGTCGTAAAATATTTGAAGAAGTGCCTAGGACTAGGGATTCTTTTGTCCAAAGAATGCAATATGAAAATGTCGGCATACTGTGATGTAGATTATGCGACTTGTCCTATGAGTTGACGATCCATTACAGGTTTTTGCATTAAACTTGGAGATTCTCTTTTTTCGTGGAAAACCAAGAAGCAGGCAATCATATCGTTGTCCTCAGCCGAAGCAGAATATCGAGCAATGGCAAAAACTACCTGTGAGATCGTATGGATACGGGGACTACTTGGGGATCTTGGGATAAATTTGAAGGGTCCGACTAGGTTGTTCTATGACAACGATGCGGCACTCAAACTTGCAGCAAATCCCATAGTACATGAAAGAACGAAGCATATAGAAGTGGATTGTCACTTTACTCGAGAAAAGATTCAAGAAGGGATAATTGAGACTAGAGGAATTGGAACGGCAGAGCAACCAGCCGATATCTTCACTAAGCCCATATGTCAAAGACAGCATGCATATCTATTGAGCAAGCTAGGCGTCTTGGATATCTACCAGCCACCAGCTTGAGGGGGAGTGTTGGAAGATATGCTTGAACCCAATCCTGGGAGATACGCTCGGAATCTCAATTGATCTTAATTGTACATAAATTAGTTAAGATCTTTAGATTGAGATTAGATTCTGATTACACAAATATTCCTTTGCCTTTTATTATTTCATCTCCGTACTATAATTATAGAAGTATTGTACATCAGAATACATACATTGAATATACAAAAATTACAGATCTCTCGTCTTCTTCAGTTTCTTACAGATTTAGCTTGGTTTCGGCTCCACGTTATCCATACGAATATGTCGAGTCTGATCTGCTGCTATTAGTGGTCCTCTTGCAGAATCCACTATGAAATTGACTGTTGGATCCCTTAATTGATTGTGGCAGTTTACTTTGTACTTCTAAATTCAACAAGCGATTTCGTACATTACAATGTGCTCTCTTTCAATTGAATTTCTTTGTGCGGGGGCCTTGCTATTCTTGTGGAGTTACAAGTATGTTCTTGTTTCTCCATTTTTGCGTTTTAATCATGTCCTAAGGAATAACAAAGACTGAGGTGCTTTTGTGTTGAGTCTGCATATGCAAAAAGTATGTTTTTTTTTTTTTTGGTGAAAGGTAATTGTATTAAGCGTAACCAATATGTACAAGCACATGGCACCAAAACTTACACTCAAAATGAACAAGACATACCGAGTGGAAGGGTGCCGAAAGAAGAAAAAACAAAAGCCTACAAGGCGAGAAGAGCAAGAAGGCTCGGTCACACAACGACGGTCACAACCAAAAGTATGACCAATACAAAAGAAGGTGACCAAGCAAGCCAAATAGTGGCAGCCGAAGTCCAAAATCCGGGATCGAAGACCCAGTCCACAAGCGGCAACGAGAGACTCCACGGTAGCAACAAAGCATAGCAATGGCCCACCTAGCAACAAAATCCGGACAACCGAGAATGCTAAGGAAGTGCGAAGAGGAATAGAAAATACAAGGGTCAATCCCCCATCGCGTTGAAGCCTCCTATTTCTTGGATTGTCTTCAACATTAGTAAAAGTCAGGGCCTTATCCTTAACCACTTTAATCAAGTGATTCTTCAAAGCTGGAGCCATGAAGGTGTAATTTCTAAACAAAATCTCATTCCTATATTTCCAAATAAGGTGGCAGAGAGCTCCAAAGGAAAACCGGGCGATGGAGTGATAGAAGTCCTTACCAGGAAGGAACTTCAGAGCCCAGCATAGGTTATCGGCCCAAGTCCTGTTACGCCAAGGGAGGTTACATCTAGCTGCCCACAGGAATGCTAATGTGGCTGTAGTGCTACGTCCAAAAAACAAATGATCAATAGAATCTGGTGTCGACTTGCAAAAGGCACAAACCGCATCCGTAATCCTGCCATGAGACAAAAGCCGGGCCTGAGTGGGAAGGCGGTTCTTGGTGATAAGCCAGAGGTTGAACTGATATCTTGGAGATATATCATTGTTCCAGATCAAGGAAGCCCAATTGACCGGAGGCTTCTTCTTTCTTATAAGGTGCCACGCCGAAGTAATCGAGAATAAACCGGAAGCACTTCCTAACCAAGTAAAACGATCCGGTAATTGAGCTAATAAAGGGAGGGGCTGCTCCGAAGATTCTAACACTAATCGCATGGACTGACCAGCTGGTGAAAAAAGATCAACCACCGTAGCATGTCTGGGTAAGCCCGAGCTATTAATGAAAGAGTCAGAAAATAAAAGGTTGAGGGGACCTCTCGGGTGCCAATGGTCATACCAGAAAGAGATAGAACGGCCGTCTCCAACCCTCCAGAGAAAAGATAGTCGAAACTCAGACCTAAGATGGAGAATTCTCTTCCACGCCCAAGAGCAAAATGTGGGTTGATTAACCACCCAGAAACTCTTCCTTTTCAGGAACGTCGAATGAATCCACTTACACCACAAGGACTCCTTATCTGTAAAAAGGATCCAGATGTGTTTCAGCATCGCTGCTTTATTACGATCCCTCATATTGCGAATACCTAACCCTCCTTCCTCCTTAGGAAGGCAAACATCATCCCAGGAGACCTTAGCTCCACCCCTCCCCAATCCAGGCCCCTTCCAGGGCGTCTCGGGATCGCTCAATGCGATCCAACACCGCAATGGGGATAGTAAATACACTTGCCCGGTATGCTTGGATTGCATGGAGAACTCGACCTTATAAGCGAAGACGACCAGCAAAGGAGAGGAAGCGTTGAGTCCACGATTGGACCCTATTGGTTATGCGATCCACGAGGGAGATACAATCCGCCTTGTCAAGCCGGGACGAGATAATAGGAACTCCAAGATAACGCACCGGCAATGTCCCCTCAATGAATCCAAAAGCAAGGAGAATCTCCTTTGCGCAAGGTTGCCGACCCTCCAGCAAGAAAGATCTCACTTTTATTGGAGTTTGGCGTGAGTCCACTCCACGCAGAGAAGGTGTCCAAACCATTCTTTAAAAGAGAGATCGAAGTCAAATCAGCTCCGCAAAATAGAAATACGTCGTCTGCAAAAAAGAGGTGGGAAAGGCTCAACGTTTTACATCTCCAGAAGAATTTGAAACCCGGTTGCCTTGCCCGAGCACTAAGGATCCCAGAAAAGACCTCCATAACTAAGGTGAATAGGTAGGGAGAAATCGGATCCCCTTGGCGAAGACCACGGCCACTAGGAAAAAACCCATGAAGCTCTCCGTTTAAAGAAATGGAGAACTTAGGAGTACGAACACATACCATAACAATCGAACAAAATGATCGGGAAGCCAAAAGCACGAAGAACTAACTCAAGAAAGTCCCAGTCCACCGTGTCATAAGCTTTCTGAAAATCCACCTTAACTGCACACTTGGGTTGGTATGGGTCAAGATGGAATCCAGCAAATAATTCCTGGGCAAGAAGAATGTTATCTCTAATTCGCCTGCCTTTGACGAAATCATTCTAATAAGGACTGATAATGTCATTAAGAACTGCAGCAATCCGTTTAGCTAAAATCTTAGTAATGCATTTGTAAATAGTATTACAACAGGCAATAGGTCTATAATCATTGACCGAAGTCGCATTTGGAACTTTCGGGATCAACACCAGGATGGTGTTATTGATTTCCCTTAGAAGCCTCCCTGTTGTAAGAAAATCCTTAACTGCTTCAATGACCAAAGGCCCTACTATCTCCCAATTATGCTTAAAGAACTCAACACCAAAGCCATCAAGTCCCGGAGCCTTGCCTTGAGCCGGGGAGAAGACCGTATCATGAATTTCCGCATCGAGAATGGACGAGAGAGAAAACTAACTGTTCCCCCTAAGAGGGCACCGTATGACCTCCCGAATATCCAATAAGGAGGGGTTGGAAGACCGGGGGCGAGGTGCCAAGAGCTCCTGAAAATGGGAGACAAAAGTATGCCGCACTAAGCTCGACTACGAGATAAAAGTACCCGAAGTATCCATGACGAAAGAATTATGTTCCTCACTGCCTTATATTAACGGAATGGTGAAAAAATTTTGTATTCGATCACCTTCCTTGAGCCACCCGATCCCGGACTTCGCTTCGAAGAAGGACTCCTCCCGACTCCTCAACTTAAAAGTCCTCCGATGAGTCTTCTCCGATTTGCCGAATCTCACTAGTAGGATCCCGCCGAAGGCCAACCTGGGCTAAAGATAGAGCATTCCTCGCTGCAGACACCCTCTCAGAAATATTAGAGAAAGACTCCTTGTTGAGTTGCTTTAAGCGGCCTTTAAGGGCCTTTAACTTACTCACCAGCCTGTACATAGGAACCCCTTCACCCGGGCTTTCCCAAACTTGAGAAACAATGTTATGGAAAGATGGGTGTTTCATCCAGAAGTCGAAGAATTTAAAAGGCCTTCTGGTGAACATCGGCTGCATCACTCTAACCACCATAGGAGTATGGTCAGAAATGCCCGGTGCGAGGAAAGACGCTTCTGAATAAGAGAACTCTTGGCTCCAATTAGCATTCACAAGCACTCGGTCAATCTTCCTAGCCTTGCGGTTAACCCCCGAGGAAGTAGACCAAGTAAAGCGAAAGCCAACATACCTCAAGTCTTCTAACTCAGATTGAATCAGACAATGATAGAAATCATCAAAGCAAGGAATCCAAGTGTCAGAGCTTCCAATCCGATCGAGGATCCCGATCGCGTTGAAATCCCCCGCCACAAGCCAAGCCACATCCCGGCACAACACACTCCTCTGAACAAGATCCACCCATAAAGGCCTTCGAGTTACAAAGGTATGTTCCGCATATATCACCGAGACACAACAAACAGATACCGAGACATAAGAAACTTCACACTACCATGTATTGCCGGTGTTGGAAGAAATCACTTCAAAGCTCACCACGAAGGGTTCCAGCCAACCCAAATCCTACCCCGTGAGAGAATTCATAATTGGCGACCCAATTCCACCCCGACAACATTCTGTCAGATATGGAGTCGAACAGAGCATTCGGAACTTTGGTTTCCAACAAACCAATTAGATTAAGGCCCTTAGAAGACACAAGGTTCCTCACTTCTACTTACCTCAGGGGGTCACAAAGACCTCTCACATTCCAAAACCCAAAATACATATATATAAATATAGCTATAAATAGCTAAGGAAAACAGCAAAGGAGGAACGGAGGACCTACCTCCGCCTATTCGGCTTCCGCCGTGTGGCCACCGAAGTAGATGGATCCGCGACCGGAGGAGGAGCTAGATGAAGGGCCAAGAGCTTGTCTTGGATGGACTCCACCTTCTTAGAAGTAGTAGGAGCCTTCGGTGATGAGGCGGGTGATAGTAAATCATCATCAGAGCATAGCTTTCCGAAAGCACTAAATCAGCACCAATATCGAAATTGATAGCTTCGTTCTGGTCCTTGTCCTCCGCAAGATGAGAGGCCGGAACCTCTTGTACCGAGCTAGGCCTTTCCTCAACAGGGCTAGGAGGAGAAGACTCCGGCTTCGACTCTTTGACACTCCTCATAGCCTTACGAGCTGTGGATGGGGGCATAGTTTTCTCACTAGTGGAGTCCTTGATCTTCAACAAGTTTCCCGCTTCGCTGGATAAGGGCATCCGGGCTAGGGAACCATCCTTCAAGAGCAAGGCCTTCTTTTTTCCCTTTCACCTGGCTCCAACCATGCTGCGACACCTCGGGATTCTCCTCCAAAACCGGAGCCGATTCGGGAGCCTGAATTGGGGCAGGAGGTTCAGGACCAGGATGGCCAGATGGGGTATGATCGGGTGCAGGAATAACCGGCAGCTTCCCTTTGTCCGTGCTATGAACGGCAGCGTTATCCTCACATCTATGGCCAAAAGTGCCACATGAAGGACATTCAGGTGGCTTCCATTCAAATTCAATTGCAATTGAGCGCGAGACCCCATTCAAAATCACTTCAACGGCGGAGCATCTAGGTTGATTGGCATATATTTCAACACACACCCTTGCAAAGGATAGCATCTTCATTTCCTCCATGCGTTGGTCAACATAGAGGGGTTTCCCAACCGCACTTGCAATACCACCAATAGCCGAAGCGGACCATAAGTCAAGGGGAAGGTTCTTCAACCTAATCCAAACCGGTACGGCGGTTTGCTTGTCCTTCTTCAAATCCATAAGTGGCTGCCATTGCCGCAAAATGAGAGGAACCCTCGCCACCGTGAGGGGTCCATCTTCAATAATCTTCCGCCGGAAAGCCGGGTCCGGGATATGGAAGAAAAGAAGCCTTGATTATCCGCCATCACTTCTATAAGCTTGGAGCCCCAAGTTCGCATCAACGTTTGTTCCGTAAGTTTGAAGGGAAGCTTCTTCCCAACATAATAACCAACAAGGCATTCATGCCACTTAGGATCAAATGCCTCCAATACTTCCTCCCCGAGATGAACAATTGGCTTGCCATCCACGAAAGTAGGAGGGGAGTATGCAAGATCATATCCCTTCGCCGCAAGCTTGGCCACATTGGCCCAAGTGCGGCAGGGAGAAGGGTTCTGGTCACCTGGACGCCGAGCATGGCCATTTGGTCGTTTGGAGGGGGATCGAGCCCTACTCCGCCCCCTAGAACGACCCGAACGGGAAGGAGCCCTAAGGGGAGCTTGCTGTTTGCCTCTATGATCTGCAGGGCCATCCTTGGAAGGGCCGGATTGGTTTGGAGCTGAAGGAATACGCCGCTCGACGGCGGTTGCAGCAAGGTGGGCCTCGCGGGAAGTGCCAGACATGGTTGAGGACATATCACAAACACTTGGGCTGCAACCCAACCTCTACCACAGAACATCCATCAAGAAAGAAATGCGTACCAGGATGCTTCGATGGCTCGAAAGAGAGGAAGACGTGGAACGCTCCTGCTCCGAGAAGGCCCTATTGTTAATGGACGAAGCCACACCAGCAGGAACGCACAGCGGAGCCAACAGAACAACCCACAACTCGAGGCCCAAAGGAAGATGGTTCAAAACAGGGGACCAGCTTCGATCAAGGTAGAAAAGGTCCCGGTATACCAAGAATTCGAAGCTTAGTTCCCCTCAAGATTCCAACACTAACCGTAGAACAACTGCTCAGCAGAAAGCGAGCGGAGCAAATTGCGACTCCTTGAGCAATGAAAATCCGAGATGAGGGCTGAGATAGGAGGAGCGGCTTGGTGGAGCAGGGGGGGTAAGGTATGCGACCCTTCCCTCCAAAGCTCGGGCCAAAACGATCCGCCGAGACCCCACACCGGACAGAAAGCAGACCAGAAGAGCCACCCGCGCGCGACTCCAAGGAATCGCTAGATCTCGAGCTGTAGGCCAACCCAGACAAATCCGTCCGGTGGAAATGAAGAGGGATGTTAGAGGAACTGACCCTCCAAATTTCAGCCAAAACGGATGGCTAGATCTCCGGGAACAAGCGGCACAACAGACAGATGAACAGCAGCACGGGAACCAGCAGAGAGGACCCGCGTGAACAGTACCCGCGAGAGGACAAAATGGCTAAGCCATGCAAAAAGTATGTTTATATACATAGATCAGCTAAAAAAAGTATGTTTATATACATAGGTCAGCTAAATAGTTCAAAGGAAAATGAGTAGCAGACTCTGTTTGCACTTCCTGTGGTGGCCAAGTTTTATTTCCTGCATGTTCAAGGAGTACAATTTTCGATGCAATTCCTCCTATCGGTCATGCATTTGACTCGGGTCTGTTGGCTTCTCTTTGAATTCCTGTTTCTCCATTTTTGCGATTTATTCTTGTCTGGGGAATAACAAAAGCTGAGGTGCTCTTGTCTTGAGTCTGCATATGCAGAAAAAGTATGTTTATATAGATAGATCAACTAAATAGTTTAAAGGAAAATGAGTAGCGGTATTCCGTGCATGTTCAAGGAAGTACAATTTTCAATGCTAGTCATGCCCTTGACTCAGGTCTTACTGCTGTTGGATTCTTTTTGAATTGAATGCCTTGCTACTACTGTTACTTACAAGTGTGTTCTTGTTTCTCCATTTTTGCGTTTTAATCATGTTTAGGGAATAACCAAAACTGAGGTGCTCTTGTCTTGAGTTTGCATATGCAAAAAGTATGTTTATATTGCCTTGTTCAGACAGAGATTGATCTTATTATGCTGAGGTCGATGGTTCTTTTTAACTGCAGGCACTCACTTCTACAGGAAGCAAGAAAAACAGTTTTTTTTTTTGGGTGATGTGAGCACTCAGAACAAGAACACCACTGATACGTTAGTGTTTTTAAAAATCTTTCAGCGTTAAGAAGGAACCGGCAATTCTGGGGTTTATATGCAGGTCGAGAATTAGGATAGGGAATTTGTCTAAGAATGTGGTGGAGGATCAGCTGCGCTGCCTCTTCTCCTCGACAGGCGAAATTACTGACATCCGCGTCATGCGGACTGAGTATGTGTTTCTTTACCCCTCTCTCTTTTCCTTGTACAGTTCCTTGAATCCATGTGTGTTTCAACATGTGCAGCGATGGTGAGAGTCTGCGGTTCGCCTACGTGGGGTTTCGCACTGAGGGTGCTGCCCACGAAGCCATCATGCGCTTCAACGGGTTTGAGTTGGATGGTGGGCAGATAATTTGTAAGGTTGTGACTCTCCCCGTGTCCTTCTGTTCTATTCCTCCCGGTATGCGCATATATATAATGTGTTAGGTCAATAGTAGAAAGTGAAACTTTTTCCTTCATCATCAGGTTGCGTCACAAATGGGATTTGCCTCGTCCAGTTAGGCCCAAAGACGTGCTAATACTGGCCGTCTTTTCGTTCGAAACTTTCCTTTCACGACAAGGTAACCCTTGACTTCTTGAATATCCATGATGTTCTATTATTGGAAGACATGTCTAGAGAAATACTCTATTATTCAGTTTTCAGTGAATTACTGACACTTAGCCTAGGCCCACATCCTTAGAATCTGTCTTTTTGTGAAGTGAGCAAGAGCTGGAAGAACCTTTCAGCAAATTTGGTAGGTTGTGGATGTCCAGATTATGGTGGACAAACTAACAGGATCATCAAAGGGATTTGGTTTTGTCCAGTACTCTCTATCTGACTCTGCATCAAGGTACAGATTTGTGCCTTCAAAGCTTGTTTATACTGAAAAAAACCTAGTTCACTTTTGCTTCTTGTGTAGAGCGATACAAGAATTGAACTATTCAACTTTCCAAGGAAGAACCATGCATGTCAAAGAAGCAACCCTGATACCTACCTATAGAAATTCAAAAGGGTACTGTCCTTCGATCATTGATTGTATCCTCTGTCAATTTACTGAAATGGCTGCAAGAGTAAGTAGCAGGATTCTTTGATTTTTAATGTTAACAGAGCTTATTTCTATGTAGTGGTCGGGTTGCAAATGAAGCTCCACAGAAGCGACAGCGGAAATAAGCAGAATGCAAGTGGAAATAAAAGTCTGAACCCGATCCAACTACCTCCTGATCAAACATGGATACCTCACATACTTTCGTAAACATACTACTAGAACAGAGCAGCATCACAAAAAAAACATGCAAGATATGTCGTCACATCTTTGCAATTGCTACTGAAACAAATATGTCGTCACATCTTTCCACGGTGAAAGAAACAATCTTTCTGGAAACAATATCTACTAAATGCTTTCTCAAATAAGGGTCTACGGACTAGATATGCAAGATAACAATTTTTTTCTTAACAAGGGAATTCGTGGTCCTGAACCTAGCGATATACAGAAATGGCGCATTAACCCCGAGGCACAGCCTCCGCACATTTCCTACTGACTATGACTTCCTTTGGAGGTTTGTCCAAAGCATGACAGAAGTGAAGATTATGTGGTCCTGACCCTCTAATTACTGGGTAAACCTTCTTTACGCGGATCAGCGGTATCTTCTAAGGACCCCAAGACTTTCTTGCTCTGTTCTTCCGGACATATATCTCCAACGGCATTAGTTAATGCGCCAATTTTCTGAGGAAGCTTGTCAGAATCAACGACGGTATCGGTTCCTCGCAAATTCATGTAATCGGTGGAGTCTCCAAGACCTGCTTCCTCAGCAATGGCATGATATTTCTCAATGACAGCATCACTTGTCGACTTAAAGTGTATTCACGCGGATGCATGAATGGCGTGGCGTGCGCCTGATCAAGGGAAATGAAAATGTAAAGGCAAGCTCCGGAAAATTGAAAGAACCAGTATCACTGTATCAGATAGTGTCCACAGTAACAAATGCGTCTCCAATCTGCGAATACCAGACATTGCGTTAAATGAATGTGACGCCGTCAAGGCAAAGTCATCTTCTCGAGCATCAACAACTCATTTTCCATCACTTTGGAATTGGAACAGTGAACTCCGGCTGATAATCTTACTAAGAGAAAAGGGAAACGAAAGGAGTGAGAAGCTTGAGCTCAAAGCTTCCTTCAGAGCTGTGGAAACGCAAGCCAAGTGCTTGGCTCCGTAAGCCTTGACGAAGTACTCTTCCGATTGAGGGTTCCATTTCAGCGCAGGGTTGAACTTGAAGCTGTAGAATATCAGAGTCGCACAGCTCTGATAACACTTTCACAAGAGAAGCTCTTAGGGAAGGAGATGAATACACTACTTTACTTGCAAAAAAGTCTTTTCACTCTCCATCAATTGAAACGATTACAAGACTCGTTTATATGTAGGCTTAAAACATGACTCTTGACATTCCTTAGGTATATGAAAAGACATGTCTAAATAAATAGTAATAAAGACACTTTAATATGTGTGTCAAAAAGACTTCTCTCGGAAACTTAACAGTCTTTTGACCAAAACACAAAGAGTCACGAGAGATAGGCGGTGATATCTTCAATACTCCCCCTCACCAACTACTCTCTCTAAGGATAGTCCTCACGACCATACCAAGCTGAGCTCGAAACTCTTCAAACTTTGCAACTCCAAGACCTTTGGTGAAGATATCAGCAACTTGATCACCTGTCTTGATGTACTTCATCTTGATCTCGCCCTCCAACACTTTCTCTCGCAGAAAGTGATAGTGGACTTCCACATGCGTAGTCCTAGCATGGAAAACTGGATTCTCTGCCAAGCTTATAGTGGATAGATTATCACAATACAATATTGTCGAATAATCTATTGACTGATGAAGATCATCCAATAACTGCACTAGCCATGTGCTCTCCTGAGCTGCCATTGCTGCTGCTCTGTATTCAGCTTCTGTTGTAGACAAAGACACAGTTGGCTGTCTTTTACTGCACCAAGATACTACTGCTGATCCAAGATTAAACGAGTATCCAGTAGTTGATCGTCGTGTGTGTTGATCTCCAGCATAGTCGGCATCACAATGACCGACCAACTCACTCGATGATCCCTTTTTATACAAAAGCCCAAAATCAAAAGTCTTCTTTACATACCTCAGGATACGCTTGGCTGCATCCAAGTGAGACTTCATTGGCTTCTCCATGAATCGACTCACTACTCCCACTGCAAAAGAGATGTCAGGCCGAGTTATGGTAAGGTAAATTAGACTACCTACCAGTTGCCTATACATGGTCGAATCTTCTAGCTCTCGACCTTCTTCAGCACATAGCTTTGCGTTCCCATCCAATGGAGTAGTTATAGGTTTGCAATCAAGCATTCCAAATTTTTTTTAAGAGATCTCGTGCATACTTTTGTTGACATAGGAATAATCCTTCCTCTATCCTATCAATCTCGAGCCCCAGAAAGTGTTTTAGTTCTCCAAGCTCCTTCATCTGGAATCGCATAGAGAGGTTGGCTCTAATTCGACATATCTCATCTTCATCATCTCCAGTAATGGTGAGATCATCCACATAAACCAGCACAGCTGCAACCTTTCCATCTTCTGCCTTCACGAATAGGCTCGAGTCTGCTGAAGCTACATTATAATTGTTCTTCAACAAGAATTCTGCAATCTTTCCATACCACGCTCTTGGGGCTTGCTTCAAGCCATACAATGCTTTATTTAGCTTGCAGACATATTCTGGATGAATTTTGCTCTTGAAGCCATCCGGTTGCTCCATGTATATCTCTCGCTCGAGTTCTCCATGCAGGAAAGCATTCTTCACATCCATCTGCCACACATTCCACGACTTGCTTGCTGCAAGTGCTAACAAAACTCAAACAGTGGTAACCTTTGCCACCGGGCTAAAGGTCTCTTCATAATCAACCCCATATTTTTGTGAAAATCCTTGAGCCACTAGACGTGCTTTGTACCTCTCAATTGACCCGTCTGGTCGAGTTTTAAGTTTATAAACCCATTTGCAAGAAATAGGACGTACCTCTTCAGGTTTTGGTACCAAGTCCCATGTCTCATTCTTCTTTAGTGCGAGGATTTCTTCTTCCATGGCCTTCCTCCATTATGTACTCTTCAAGGCTTCTTCATATGTCGAAGGCTCAACCATGCCAACATCTTCATCAATCGCATTGGCATACTTGGGGTTCGGCTTCCTTTGCCTCGTCGATCTTCAAAGTTGAGGCTCCTCCTCTTCAAGTTCTTCGACCTGACTTGGTCGAAGTTCTTCTTTCGACCTTGGATGCTCACCAGATGAACTTGTTGATCCTGGTGATTGTGCTTTGACATCTTTTTCAACAGGCTGATTCTCATCGAATTCTTTCAGCCTTTCTTCGACCTCTTCATCAAAATGCTGTGAATTTGGCAATTCGACAGCTTGAGATGACCACCAAGACGACATTTCGTCGAACACCATATTCCTTGAAGTATAGCATCTCCCTATTGTAGGGTCGCAGCACTTCCACCCCTTTCGTTGATCATCATATCCCACGAATATGCAGCGAACCGCCTTCTTGTCGAATTTGCTGCGAAGATGATCAGGCACAAATGCATAACATACACATCCGAAAACTCTAAAGTGACTTACCACAGGCTTGCGATTCTATAACTTCTCGTATGGTGACATAAAATCAAGCCTTGCTTGTGGCAGCCTGTTAGTCACGTGAGTCGCCGTCTTCATACATTTAGCCCAAAACCTCGGTGGAACATTCTTCCCGTGCAACATGCTCCTGCATGTCTCAGCTAGATGTCGATTCTTTCTTTCGGCAACACCGTTCTGCTGCGGCGTATACAGACAAGTATACTGTCGACGTATCTTGTACTCTTGCAAATACTTTGTAAATTCGTAGGAAGTGTACTCTCCCCCGTTATCGGTGCGTAGGCAACGAATTTTTCTACCTACTTCACTTTCAACCTTCTCCTTAAACACCTTAAATTTGATAAACGCCTCAGATTTTTCCTTCATGAAATCAACCCAGACATACCTGGAGAAGTCGTCGATGAAAGTGATCATATACTTGAATCCGCTAACAGATTGTTGCTTCACTGGACCAAACACATCCGAGTGAACGAGCTCGAGAGGCATCCGAGCTTTGAACGACGATTCCTCATACGGAAGTTGATGTGCCTTTCCATACTGGCACCCGGCACAAACCACATTTTCTTGCACTTCCAACTGGGGAAGACCCCTCAACATGTTCTTTTGCATCATCACCTTCAACTTGTGATAATTTACATGCCCAAGCCGCGCATGCCATAAATCGGGTGTATCATTCCTTCGAGTTTTGTTTACGTATGATGTTTGTGCAGACATCACGTAAACGGACTCCAGCCGATGTCCCTCCATGATTGGTCGACCAGTGGGCTTCAAACTTCGGTACACCTTAACATCTCGTGGACCGAACACCACATAATTACCCAAGTCTGTGAGCTGGGACACAGACAATAAATTCTTCTTTATTCCTGGCACGTGATACACACTTTTCAATTCAACTTGCTGTGAATTGAACCGAGGAGTTATCATTGTCTCGCCGATATGAGTAATCGGCAACCTCGAGCCATCTGCAGTAATAACGACACGTCCTCCGATATAATTACGCATGTTCGACAGCTTGCCTTGATCTCCCGTCATATGACTCAAACACCCTGAATCAACAATCTAGTCATAATCATAATTAATCGACTTTTCACTTACAGAGATTAATGCCATCGCATCGTTTAACTTGACTGCGGAAGAGGCAGTGTCTGACACCACTATTGCAACAGACGTTTGGAAATCCCATTCCTTATCTTCATCGAAATCATTCCTCTTCGATGATGCTGCGACATTTCCTTCAACTTTCTTCGCTCGACAATCTCTGGTAAAGTGGCCCTCCTTGCCGCAGACGTAATATCGTCCACTACGTCTTTTGCCATCGCGTCGCCCGGCTCCCCCTGGTCGAAGGCTCGACTCTCCTGGACGCTTTTTCCATCCTTCACGAGCTGGTTGCTTTTGCCATTCGACATGGCTTTTCCTGGACTTGCCATGTTTATTTTCAGCACCGGTTTGCCTCTGGCCCTTGAACCCTCTTTTATCACTAAAGAGGGCACTTTCTTCTTCCTTAATCGAAACCTTAGACATTTGACTATCTAAATTCTCTTGGTTAGCCAGAATATTCTCCAGATCGATCAACGTCAGTTGAGTTGCCCATCCACGAGTAGCCGTAATAATAACGTTATATTCCGGCTTTAACCCGTGAATAATAATTCTTCTCATTCTTGTTTTTGAGATGGCATTAGCAGGAGCCAGCTTTGAAATTTCGTCACAAATAGATTTAACTTTGGAGAAATACTGACTCACCGTCATATTTTGTTGTGACATCGACAGTAGCTCGTTCTCCAGCCTTTGTAGCTTGGCATCATTCGACCTTGCGAATAACGCTGCCAAGTTATCCCACGCCTCCCTGGGAGTCTGCGCGCTCCTAATGTGCGGCAATAAATCATCTTCGACAGTTACAGCAAGAGCGTAAAGAGCCTTACCCGCTTTGATCTTCCATCTCCTCTGTTCATCATCGCCTCTGGGTGCCGTGGTGTTGCTGCCGCCAACAATATCCCACAAATCCTGACCCATCAAATAAAATTGCATCCGGACACTCCAATTATTGTAATTGGAGTTGTTGAGCTTCTCAATGCCATTCGTCGAATTTGAAATATCCACCATCTGACTTGAAATAATGCCCAGCACTACTCCAAGAAACCTTGATCCTCGACCAATCTATCACAGTCCCTGACTGTACACCGGCAGAGCTTTGACGTATTCCGGTCCTCGACCCCCTGCGCACAAACAATGGTCCTTGACCACCGTCTTCACGAACTACGCTCCGGAAGACTTGACTCACGGTCCCTGACAACCGTGCTCTCGGTCTCAGATAACCTTGCTCTGATACCAATTGTAGAATATCAGAGTTGCACAGCTCTGATAACACTTTCACAAGAGAAGCTCTTAGGGAAGGAGATGAATACACTACTTTACTTGCAAAAAAGTCTTTTCACTCTCCATCAATTGAAATGATTACAAGACTCGTTTATATGTAGGCTTAAAACATGACTCTTGACATTCCTTAGGTATATGAAAAGACATGTCTAAATAAATAGTAATAAAGACACTTTAATATGTGTGTCAAAAAGACTTATCTCGAAAACTGAACAGTCTTTCGACCAAAACACGAAGAGCCACGAGAGATAGGCGGTGATATCTTCAATAGAAGCAGTACCACTTCGACTGATCCATCTACATCCCACGGAGGGACGTTTTGCCGCAACATTAGATGAAATGACGTTTTGCCGCAACATTAGATGAAATGCGAGCATGAAAATACGAGAAAGATGCATCTGAATCAGGAACAGAGATATAGACCTGAGAAGCAGGGGTCTTGGGAGGTGAACGGTCGCCTGCCAAGGTTCTGCAACAAGCGTCTCGCTTTACCGTGCATGCATATGCATAGAGAATTTGCTCAGCGTGTAGAGAAGAGACTGCGACTAAGGGGAATTACGAGTGCGCCCGCGATGATGCTCGACGAAAACGTTCGAAAGCCCGTGACCAGGAAGCTTGGGCTCGAAGGCCGGGGGTGAATGTATTTGACCCGCTCTTGATGGGTCGGGTCCCTCATCAGTATTTTTTTTTTTGTTTTTTGTTTTTTTTTATGTGTACTTATTTACAAAAGAGAAAGATGAAGGTTGATACGAGTTTATCGAGAGATATTAGGTGAAAGAGAGATGGTTGAGTGGATTATGTAGCTTGATTCGATCTTCCCATTTTATAACTGGTATGCCAAGATTTACAAACTCTTACGAATTATTTGAAAAATCGATGTGTGAGATTTTCTTTATTTCCTTTCACGTGGAGGTCCTTGACAAGTTATGTGTTCAGTTTTACGGGTTGTGTCGACAATTGGAAAGTGCAATTACACTTGGAAATTGCTTTGTTGACAGTTGAAGCAAAATATCATACTGGACAAAACACATTGATGTCAATTACTACTCCATTCGTGATATTGTATCAGAAGAAACCACATTACGGACTTGGGCAGCATTTGCCGGAGGTGAGGAGCCCAGAGGGGCTTGGGAGAGACGACGATAGATCGAGATAAAGTTGGACTTCTCACCAAGGTAGAGATTTATTGATTTTGTCTCCAAATTAATGCTATTTGACTTGAAATCCTTTCTATTATTGAATCGAAAGGAAACCCAGGCCATATTAGGAATGTTTGAACCGAACTCTCGCCAATAGAGTGGTAGGTATAGCCAAAAAAAAAAAAGGAAGGGAAATTAATTTCCCACAAGGCTTATCCTCCTCATTGAAGTTGAAGTCCACGTTGATGTCGAAGAAGGTATATATGTACTCTATCGATAAGGTCGATCTCTAGTGAATAGTGAATGCAATTAACAAGCGCGAAACTTGCAAGAGATACAGAGAGCACTGAGAGACATCATCTAAAAGAGTTATGGGCATTCATAAAATCCGTTTTTCTTTTTTTTGTGATTAATTATTGTGGATTGGGTTTAATCTTGGATGGGTAAACACTTTTGTGCGTGTAATTGAGCAATTACAATCTCATCTTTGCCAATTATAGTGGAGCCATCTCATTAATCTCTTCCCGTGAAGTAGGCACATTGATAACCACGTAAATCAGCCATGTGTAGGTTTTGTTTACACAATTCATTTGTTAATCGAGCTGTTTCCTTTGTTCACGCTTCGCATTAGTCGAAACAATATGCTAATCCAAATATTCCTTGGAAATTGCTTTTTCGATGGACATTTTGAGGCCCCAGGTATAAGCGCAATAAGTAAGTTTGTTTTATCCTTCTGCTACTACTGATACTAATGTTATTGATTCTCTCTCGTCCAAGCTTGAAGCAACAATGATTTTGAATAACCCAAAATCCAACCGTTTCAAGCTCATTGTGGAAGGTGTAGCGGATGGCAATCTGCATATAGCTAGAATTTGGAGGGCTCCTTTAAAAACGATAGAGGGGATTGAGTGGCTGATTTTGCGCGTAATTATGTGAGGAGGTCCAGCTCTCCCTTAGAAATAATTTTGAAGTGTTTAGAAACTGATAATAGTGATTGATTCTCTTGCTTAGGATTGAAAAGAGAGTGTTTATAGCCATATTTCGTGCGATTTCGTCAAAACAAAAGAGATAGCGAAGCACGTAAAAACAAACCACCATCGTCCCTAATCGTATAGTCTATTGGTCAACTCCATAGGAGACCTAGAAAAGTCGCATGGTTGAAGAATGAGAGAGTTAGGTCTATCCAAGCAATATGCATTTCCGAAAGTCCATGAACGCGTGACATCGTGCTACGAAGAGACGCAAACAATTGTTGCCAAACTAATAAAATAGATTTTGCAAAAGCATATCCGTAGTACAATGATCAAAACTTTTGTAATTTTCAATGCATATCATATTAAAACTATAATATGATCCTAAATAAATGAAGATACCACGATGGATAATGCGTAGATGCATTCTGGTTGCTAGAAGACAAAATTGGCAATGGGAAATCCTCGTCACGTATCTCGTCCTTGAAAATCTTTTTGCTTTTTTCCAAGCAAGGACTTGCTTAGCAATGCCTATAGGTTTTCACGGATTGTGTGTTGCTAAATGCCACACCCACAACGCCACCCATCGTGTCATTCGACTGTTGAACATATTTAGCCACCAAGTAAAGACGAGTTACATATCATAAGACCGTCCTTCGAGTTTGAGTATACGGAACATCGTGGCCATTTATAAGCATACCTATACATAGCAATCGTCACCGATTATTTCTTCACTTTTTTGCAAACTTTCTGGTTCTCCCAAGGTGGTTTTCTCTTAATGCGAACATGAAAGCCAAACTTCTTGAATCGCTAGATATTAACGAGATGAAAGTAAACCTGTCGAGTGAAATCTAATTTTCAAGATGTGTGAAAGCTCGAGCAAGCAAGGGTCTTTGCATGTTATTTGGACTTTCATCAAAATAAGGTACCCATCACATAGCATTGCATGGAAAGCAATTGGTTAACATTTTCTAAGTAAGCGTGGAGTCAACAGAACCCCTGAAGCCTGGCGGTCCAAATAAAACCGTATTAAATAATTGATGAATCTTGTCAAAATCTGCCAAAAATAATAAACAACGTATATAAGCCAATATGGCGGCAACGGCAGGTTTGTCTGCTGTAGAACTCTACGCCTCTCGCTCTAACAATACACATGTCTATATGCATGTAGGCAAATGTAATATATACTTATCCCGATATATAGATTGCGATTTACTTTTATATATTGTGCTATGGACACATTCTCATTTTAATGCGGTCGGCGTTTATGATTGCGACTTGTGATAATTTACAGGGAAAACGATTGGCGATGGGCATATCCATTCGAATCATTTTTCTCTTCCAAGGTCAATCTCAGGAAGGTTACGCCTGTGATGTGTACCGAATTGGAAAATTGTCATCTTAATCGGATTCCCGAAGAGCTTCAAAACACTTCTGTTAGAAAATTTTGAGAGTGTCAACCTTCATTGTTCGTGCCGGAGTACCTTTCATTTCAGGTAAGTTCCCTAGTTCGTCCTGATCAATTTTCATTGTGGCCCCTCACATCTTGTGGAACACTTTGGAAGCATGTTGACCGGGTTTTGAGACAGATGTTTCTCTCCTATCAACATGAGACATGCTCACTCTTTTCTAGATAATTATAATACCCGAAGTTCCTTTTGCAGAGAATAAAATTCCAAGTTGCAAGGGATTGGTCCTTCTCCTTATAGTGAGATTGCTTTTTTGCACTCTCCACTCTTTTTTTATTTATTTTAAATTCCAATTAGGATTTACGCTTGCTTCATTAAATATGATGAGTTTTGTGGAAAAAGAAAAGTTATTAACTTCGATGAGTTTTACTGTTATAAATTAGCAACCATTGAGAATCTTATATATATATATATTTAACTCTTCCTATAAAGTATTTCATCATAAGGTTTTTATTATTTTCTATCAATATTACATTAATCTTGATGATTACATATGAAGTTTCCTAACTATCTTATTGAGTATCTATATTTTATACTAACATGTAACATGAAATAAGAATTTTGACTTTATTTCGTTTGGAAAAAGAGGAATTGTACTTGTGCAACATACGGATATGAAACTAGTCTGAGTATAATTTGCAAACGTCCGGGAAAAAAATGAATGGATAGTTATCATAAAAGAGGTGGTTGCTTTAGGGGAAAAAAATTAATATGAGGAATAGAGTAAGATAACTCCTTTTCCGCCTGTCCACTTGAAATAAAAACGAAACAGAAGAACAAATATTCTTCTAAAGTAAACTTCTCCCTCAACCAATGCGAAGAAGCTCCAAATATTCCGTGCAATCATTAATTTGGGAATCCATTTCTCACTATTTGAGATTATAATCTTTTTTTTTAATTACAAAAAGTAAAAAATTTCACTATATATAAATCTTCGCAGGTAGATTCCTATATAATTTTCTCGCAACTCTTGAAATTCAAATAATATTGTAAATTTTTATGAGAAGTCAAACACAATTTTTTTTACCCAAAATTAATCAACATCGGTTACTTTATAAGTTTTTTTTATTTTTTTTTCAAAAAAAAAAAAGAGGTTGGAGTATGGGTTAGACCTCATAATACCTGCCTACGTGTGCGCAAATAATCACCGGATTATTAGGCACACTTCGTACTTTTCACGCTTGCGCACCCATAGTTTAATTTAAAATAATCCCCTATTTATCATTTTTGTATTTTATTTTAGTTTATTTTATTTCATACAGGTATTTTATTAACCTTTATTTGTCAAAAGGTTGTATTTGTTCATTCAATATTTTTGGAAATTATGAAATTCGGAATTTTATTGTTAAAAAAATTATTATTGTTAATTACTTTTATTCCGAATTTTTATGTCTTTTCAAGGTTTCTTTTGAAAAATATACTAGTTCAATTAGCAACATTTCCCAAATGGTCTTTTGCAATTGCACCGGTTCACTTAACAACTTTTCCGAAGGTTGTCTTCGTTCAATAAGACCGGGATAAATAATTCAGTTTTGGATGAATGTTCCTTATGTCTTTTTGAGTTTTTTTTCCCTAAAAATACAATCATCTTTTTAGATTGTTTCTTTTAAGAGACCCTAAAGAAATACTAGAATTGTTATTTAGTATTCTTATTGAGACGTTGTTGTAATCTGAATGAAATTTGTGCGTGCCAATTGGCAAATTTGTGGGGCAAATAAATTCTTCAAAAGAGTCATATCACGTCTCAAAGTCTCACTTCATTATTCTACCCAACTTCAGAGGCATTTTTCCAACTCATATGCAATCTAAAGAAATTCAATTTACAAACTGAGAAACAATTGCTATCTCATCGGATAATGCCCTGCTTTTGATCCACAAAAGTCCCTTCGGAGGAGCTGGCGGAAGATTTTTCTTAGAAAATGCTCTTATAAGCTGCGAAGTGTGCTAATAATTAACAAAGATTCTAAACATGTATGCTTGAGAATCATGAAAACAAAAGTTATTTTGCTAGTTTTCTAAAAGGACAGGTGGCATGATTTTTAAATTGTGACCATCAACCACAGAGTTAAGGGGCCCAATTTAAAGAAAATTGTATAAGCTGTGGAGACTCACATCAGAAAACAACCTCAAAGTCATTGAATCTTCTTAACACGCCACGAACAGTCGTAACACCTTCGGGAGATTGTAAACCAACCCGAACCTTGTAACGCCAGAAGCCACAATATGGATCTAAAGAGAAAAGTTCTCATGTAGGAAAAAAGAAGGGTAAAAGCCCAAACTAGAAAGCTGCCGGAAATGGGGGAAGTTCCCATTTTTCGAACCGAAGTAAACTGAATCAAAATAGTTGTTGCATTCAAGTTTTAAATAACATCCGGTTGTATTTAACATTAGCCTATTGGACATGCTGATCTCTGAATGTAACTAGAAAACAAAGACAAAGATATAAACAAACCAAGACTAGAAAACTATAGATATATTATACCAAAAAACCGTGAAATGCAAAACATTGTAGGCTCCAAAAATCAACATTTCAGTTTGGCCCAGTGTCACCTTATTCTTTGCCCAATAGCCTTGAGATTAAAAATAAAATTATGGTTGCACAATTGTTGTTCTCCAAAATCATAAAGTAGTGAATAAGTCATTCTACAATTCCACGCACTTGTGCAATAATTATTAATAAGGCAAGATCACGACGTAAAGCCAAATCCTTTTAGGGCCACCGATGAGATAGGTTTCTCTTGACCCAAAAGAGCACTCTACAATATTAGTTCCTGTAATTCCTATAACTGCAATAACATAAAAAATAATAATGACCAGACGGCAGGTGTATACTCTAATGCATCCTGCCATAATAATAAAATGAAGAGCAGTAGCACAATGCAACCTCTGGACGTTAGCTATTAGACTCGCTTGGTTCCATGACAAGAACCCTCGAATGGATTCTCAATATCATTCATTGCAACGAGTTTGCTTCTCAGTTATTTGGATTGCAACATATTTTGGCCTTCTAGGAAAAAGTACTCATTATCGGCGGTGGTGATCTCATTTAGTGACTGCCGGCATCAAACAACGACTGGAGAACAATGGCAGTGGTGGTGATGAAGATGGGGTTAGGTTTCTGATAGTTTTTTGTGGTAGAAATGTGGAACTGGAATCGCGGTACTAACTGTTGCTAAATAATCCAATCTGCTCTTGGACGGAATATTAATGCCGAGATAGGTTTGGGTTTTGGGTGTTCATCTTTTGCTAGATGCGTTTGGTAGCTTTTTTTATGTCTTTGTTTCGTCGTTTTTGGTGTCTGTTGTTGTCCCGCCGGCGACCAGTTCTTGACCGCAGAGGAGAGGGAGCTTTCCTCCCCGCTGTTCAGTGGCGTCGCCTGGAGGTGAGAGTTGGAAGGGTGGCCAATGACTTGTCAGCCCGTGGCTGCTCGTCGTGGCTGTCCACGGAGGCCACAAACGAAGCATTTTGTTTTGTTCTGGGATGGTCCTTGGTGAGCCCATGAAGAAAGCGAGGGGAAGGAAGAAGGGATAACAAAAGGATAGAAGCAGAGGCACGGGCTTGGGTTTGAATTTTTTATTGTGGGTGTAATCGGCGTGGGTTGGTGCTGCTATGATCAAGTGGGTTTAGAAACGTTTGGGCTGACCTCTTATTGAGGTTAGGCTGGGCTTCGTTCGTGTGATTCGGGCTTGTTTCATTTTTAGTGTTTTGGGTTCTGACTTAGACCGGCTTGGACTGGGCTATGGGTTGTATTTAGAAGCCTGAGAGTTTTAGCTGGTGGGCTTGATTAATAAGCCCATTTTTGTGTGACCTTTTTTATTTTTGTCAAATTTGTTGCGTGACCTCGTGTGACCCGAATTGGGCTATTTTCATGTGGACTGGACGTGGAAATTTGGCCCACATTCTTGCAGTCCATTGGGAAAATTGTCTAAACAATTCTAAACTTATTACACTTTTATCAATTCAGTCATAAATCTTTCGATTTTATGAATGAAATCATTAACATTTTCAAATTTTGTCAATTGAGTCTATCCAATCAATTTTGATATGAATTTGTTAATGTGGATGCCGAATGTCGTACATGGCATGGCTGATGCTGACGATGACAAAATTTATTATTTTTAAAGCATTTTCAAATTTTTTATTTTTAAGATTTTTTTCTTATCCACTCACTCTCGCCCAGCGTCCAGCGATCGGCAAGAGGCTGCAATTGGCAAGGGTCATCCTCATCGAAAACTGGCGAGAGGCGGCCTCCTTGGCCTCACATGAGGTCACCCTCGCTGGGATCTTGCAAGGGATGACCTCGCGGGCCCTCTCTCTCTCTTTCTCTACCAATCGCCCAACCTCCAACAATCGACAAGAGGCTGTCGGCCTCATCGAGAACTGACAAGAGGCAGCCTCCTTAAACTCACGTGAGGTCACCCTCACTGGGATTTTGCAAGGGATGACCTCACGAACCTTGGGCAAGGCTCGCAATCGGCAAGGCTGGCCCTCGCATGCTTTAAGTGAGGGTGAGGGTTAGCCTCGCCCAACGCTCGCAAGGTCATCCTTGCCAGATCCGACGAAGGCGACTTCATGTGAGGCCAACGAGGCTCACTTTCACTAGTGAGGGTAACCTCGTCCAAGGTCGGTAAAACTAACCCAAGCTGTCGAGGGTGACCTTGCTTGAGGTCGGCGAGGCGAGGCCAACCCTTAGCTAGACAACCAATTTAGAGAGAGAGAGAGAGAGAGAGAGAGAGAGAGAGAGAAGCAAAATTTTAATAAATTTTAAAAACTTTTAAAAATAATAAATTTTGTTCATGTCAGTACTAGTCGTGTTACGTAGGACAGCTGATATCTACACCAGTGAGTTTTTAAAAATAATAAATTTTGTTCATGTCAGTACTAGCCGTGTTACGTAGGACAGGTTTAGATTTCAATTAGCAAAATTGAAAAATTTAGGATTTAATTGGCAAAAGTACAATAGGTTTAGAATTTTTTGACTTATTTTTTCAAGTGCAATTAACTTTAATGTGGCCAACAAAATTAGCCTCGGGTATTTTGGGGGAGCTTGAATTTGGTCCACATTCGAGTTGGGCCCAAATCCCTATTTTGGGATTAAAAAATTAATTTCAAAAAATTAAAATATGTTTTTAAAAAAATATTTTTGAAATAAAAAATCCTGAAATGTTTTATTTTTATTTAAAAAAATTACAAGATAAAAAATTAATAAAAATTCGAAAATTTATTAATTTTTCTAAAATTAGTAAAAGCCTTAGAAGTTAAATTTTAAGTAGTTTTCTTTTAGAATATGTGAAAATCTTTGATCAAAAGAATCTTCTTTACTCAAAATTGAACAAGCCTGATATTGTGTACTCTTGGAAATGAATGTTAGGTGATTACTTTGTGTATTTCTATTTTAGTTATGCATTATTGATTGCACATTTTCAATGCATTGATTTTTGTTTTAGCATGGTTAGGAATAGAAATTTAGGATTCATGATTAGCAAGTAGGCTGTTTGAACATTTTTAATTAGTATTTGAACAAAGTTAGGTACCGAAATAGTATTAATTGGATAATCATGGTTTGTGTGGTAATATTTTTATTTCTCTTTTGTTTTTTTGTTCCCCAAGAAAGAATAGAAATCTGTTTGTGTACATCAGTTAATTTTTCTATTCCTCAGAATTGATTAGTAGCTATGAAATAGCTTTGAAATATAAACAAAAAGTTTTTTTTTTCAAAAAAAAAAATCCACTTTTTTGCTTACCGGAACAAAAGGAGAAATAATGTCATTTTAGATATATAAGTCTTACGGTACCTAATGATTGACTTTGCACAATCAACATAAGATCCGGGTGAAACCCACATCTAAACTAATGATCCAATCCAAATCCCCATTTTTTGGAATAAAAACTAAAAAAAATAAAAAAATTTGGAAAATTTTTGGAAATTAGATTTTGACTAGTTTTATTAGATTTTAGTGTTAATTTTAGTTTAGAATTAGTTTAGCATAAAATATGAAAAATCTTTTAGTGAAAATTTGATTCAAAATTGAATAAACTCTTAGGATTTTACCATGTCAATTTTTGAATGTCGTTTTTTTTTTTTTCAAAGACAATGCTAGATTATGGCAATTGGGCAACTCACTAAGAGAAGATGTCTTCTTCCCTTAAGATTCTATTGGAGACATCATTTAAGATTATCTGCAATTATGTCTTAAAGAAAAATTAGATAGGTTTAAAGAAAAATTAGATAGGTCTAAATAAGTCTTTTACATTACTGTTTGTCTTGTGTTCATTGAAATTGAATAAGTCCATGCTCCACGGATCTCTATAGTCATTTGCTTGAAGGTTTGATAAGTTTGTGCAAATAAGTGCACCAACTTTAAGATCGCCTCCATTCTCAATTGTATCATCCTTGTTTATTCCACCAGTCAATGCTTGCTCTTCTTCTTGCTATTAAAAAAGTTCAAAAGGTCTATACGCGTGTTTATTGTAATGCTAAAAAATTTATTGTCAACCTCTAAGGCGACAATACTTGATAGGGGCCGATGAGGTCGAGGTTGACCTCGTTGGCCCTTGCCTTTGGTCAATCGCCAACCGGCAATCGGCTAGAGGAAGAAGAAGGGTAGAAAAAAAGGAAAGAGAAAAAAGATTTAAAAGGAAATAAAAAATTCGAAAAATAATAAAATATTATTAAAATTTGTTCATCGCCGCACATGCAACATAAGTCAATCGGCGATTACGTCAGCAAAATCCGTCTAAAATTAGCTGGAAGAAATGTATTGACACTAATAAAATGTTTACAACTAAATTGACATTAATGAAAATAGGTTTAAGACTTTTGTGACACTTTTCCCACTTATGCCAATTTAGTCGTTCTGATTAATTTTGACCAAATATTGTTAACATAAATATCGGGCAACTTACGTGACATTGACATCAATATGATATGTCCTACCTCTACGTCAGCAATATGCAGCCAAAAAAAAAAGATTTATGATTAAATTGATATTAATAAAATGTTGAAAACTAAATTGATATCGATATGATATGTTCAAGACTTTTCTTACACTTTTCCGGGAAAAATAAAACCTCTAGTCTTTGACTTAAATAAGCGGACAAACCATGTGAGATCCCACCCCATTTGATCAAATTAAAAAAAAAATTAGAAAGTTGAGGCCGAGATTGACTGTCTCGCAAAAGTATACGCCTTGTCAATATCTTCTCAATAGTTTGGGCCTCGGCCCTCGAAGAAATGAAAATATGGAGTTGTGGCCTATTAAAAATGTAACTCTTTATGGGGCCCGTAGGATAAACCTTTTAAATCTCCGTCTTTGGTCCAATTTCGAGCGACGTCCATTCACATTGCGCTTCTTTCTTCTCGAGAGAGAACTAGAAGAAAAATTTTCGGTCTCTTTATTTCAATCAAGAGTTCGTTGGACAATCAAGATTCGTATCTATTGGAAGATACGCAGAAGTTTGGAAAGATTTGATCAAATCAAATCATAGGGATTTTATTTGAATCAATTAAGATCAAATCTAATATGTACATTGTATCTTTTCCTTTTTCTTCTACACATACTTTGTTATATAATGTAACTCTGTACATTGAATAGATTCAGAGAAATACACAGAAATTCCTACACTTCTTCCTCTCGACTTGCTTTTCCCTTCACATTTTGACATGGTATCAGAGCTCCAAAGACTCTGACATTGCTTCCGCTCCATCTCTGTTGATTGCCTAGAGGAACCCTATCCTGCAAAAGGGTTGCCGAGAGGAATCAAAATTCTTTTGAAGGGAAATTTTGTCAAACATGAACCAACTAGAGAACCTCACCTCCAATCCAGATGAACCAATACCAATATCGACGACCCCACAAACTTCTAGTGCTATTTCTGTGACCGAACAACAATTCGGCCAGATCCAAAACCAACATGCGTATTGGCAGAATGCTCCGGCTCAGTTCAATCTGGGTCAGCCATTTTCGGCGTATCCCTACCAATGGATGCCATATCCATGGATCCCAGGGATGAATCCAGTCACATCATCGCCGGGTTTTCAGAGAAGTGTGCCGAGCGACGGAGGTCTACCAACCAATATTGGGGCAGACTCGACCATCGGGCCGGAGCAGACGGGCGGATCAAATCATTCTCGGAACGGGATCTCGGGGGCAACTGCAGTGCGGGACTTCAAGGACAATCCCGGGAATACCACCTGGTTTTCTTCCTTTTCCTTTCGCGGCCGCCATGGGTCGACCGAGAGCCCGGCGACGCGCTTTACGTTTCCACTTCCGACGGACGGGAGTTGCGGCTCATCAGCCACCCTCTCACGGGTCCAGAGAATTACTCAACACAGGCGCGGGAATTTCGGCGAGCCCTAATCACAAAAGACAAAGAAGGCTTCATCGACGGGACCGTTCCGATCCCGACCGACGAAAAAATGGGAAAACAATGGAGAAAATGCAACCAATTGGTCAGAACATGGATCGGGAACTGCATCAACCCAGAAATCGCGGCTGGGTTACCACCCATAGAAGATTCAAAGATAATTTGGGATAGCATCCGAGAAATGTACGGCAAATTAGATCGGGCAAAAATTTTTTCGCTCCATCAATCGCTCAGCGAACTAAAGCAAGGAAACACATCGGTGACGACGTGCTTCAACAGGCTTTCAGCACTCTGGAACGAGTTGGAAGCCGCTGAAGAAAAATTGGAAGGGCCCGAATCAACCCTCCAGCAGTATAAGGCTATGAAAGACAGGGAGAAAGCGACTCGTTTCTTACTCATTTTGAACGACTCGTATCTCACCTTCCGATCGTAGATTCTGGCGATGGAACCAGCACCCACCCTCGGCCGTATCTTCCAGCTTGCGGTGCAAGAGGAGAATCAAAGGCTTGCTTCGTCGGACAGCAAGATCTCCGAAACCCTAGCGCTGGCGGCGAAAGTGGAGAAGGAGAAAACCCTAGAACGAAAAGGGCAAGAGAACAGAGAGCGAGAGCAGCTAGGGTTCGCGGAGAACCGAGGGCAGCTAGGGTTCGCGGATAAAAGGCCCTATAAATGGGGCAGCTCGGACGGCTCAGATCGCATGCCGCGATCCGACGGCTCCAGGGGCGCGCGAGCTTAAGCCGATCTGGACGGTGGAGATGCGTCCGTTTTAAGAGGATCCAACGGTCCTCAAAATCCGAAAGGATATGGGCCAAATTTGAGAAATAAAGGCAAATTATTTTGCGATTTTTGCAAGCGGCCCCACCACACAATCGATACCCTGCTGGAAATTACACGGCGGGCTCCGGAGAAAAAGACAAAAGGGGAAAAGAAACATCTCGGCAGCCTATCAAATTTCAGGATCATTGAATTCGCAATCAGCCTATTACACATGGGGAATATCAACAACTTATGCGAGGCCTTGCAAAAATTGGATGTCCGAAACGGGGAGCGGCTTTACGGGTATTTCTCATTGCCTGGCAAGCACTATCTCTAGAAATACCTGGATTATAGACTCAGGAGCCAGTGACCATATAGCATGTGATAGAAGATTATTTTCTGCTATTAATGAACAGTTAGAAAATCCTGTCACTATGCAATTACCCAATGGAAATGCTGCCTATGTCACCACAACAGGAACAGTCAAACTTAATTCCCATGTTGTCCTTACCAATGTCCTCTATATTCCGGATTTCCAATTTAATCTCATTTCGAGTGTCTAGAGCACTGCAAGGAAAACTCTTGTCGAGTTTTTTCAACACGATACTGTCATTTCGAGCCCTTTCGACCGGGACAACGATGGGTGGGGTAGTCTTTCGAAGGATTGTTTTTCTCGGAAGAGCTTGCTGCAAATTTTAATTCTTCTTGTCATAAGAAATCATTGTGTAACTCGACTTCCAATGATAGAAATTTCCTTTTGCACTCAGTTGGGTCATAGCTCTCATTTTTCTTACCCTCATTGTCGAATTTGCCCGCTTGCAAAGCAGTCGCGTAATCCTTTCCCTTTAAGTCAAAGTCGTTCGAAAAATATCATTTCCTTACTGCATATTGATGTCTGGGGACCCTACCATACAGTAAATCATGATGGATCTCGATTTTTCCTTACCATTGTGGATGATCACTCCAGAGCCACCTGGATTTTTCTCATGCAGTCTAAAAGTCAAGTTGTGTCCAACTTAAAAACCTTTCTTTCCTTATCCAAAACTCAATTTAGGACACCTGTGCAAAAAATAAGGACAGACAATGGGAAGGAATTTTTTAATCATGAATGTGCGGATCTCCTTTCATCACAAGGGATTTTACATGAGAGCTCCTGTATTTATACACCACAACAAAATGGAGTGGTGGAAAGGAAGCATCGTCATCTCCTGGAGGTTGCCAGAGCTTTAAAGTTTCAAGCTTCTATTCCAGATACCTTTTGGGGGGATTGTATATTGACTTTGCTTATTTAATAAATCGAATGCCGACCAAGGTTCGGATGGACAATCTCCTTTCCGGATACTTTTTGGAAAGAAGCCCGACTTGAGCCACTTGAGAGTTTTTGGCTGCGTGCTATGCTGCAATTGTCGGGCCCAAAGATAAGATGGGTCCACGTGCTCGCCTTTGCATCTTCATGGGATATTCTACCTTACAAAAGGGATATCGAATTTTTGATCCGAGTACTGGAGAATTTTCTGTCAGCAGAGATATTATATTCCAAGAAACTATTTTTCCTTTTGCCCACCAGAACAAAAGTGGCACCGAACCAGGGCATTCTACAACTTATTCTGCTGAAGATAGATCTGCAGGTTCCGGATATATATTTCTTCCTCCGTTGATAGATACACAAGGTGTTCCCAACTCCACTATCAACACAACACCTTTAGAGGAAGTCCAGGATGAAAGACTAAATGATGATGAAATTCCTTCAGATCGCCTACTTCGGACTCGCTTCGGAGGAAATTCCAAATCATGCTACGTCTTCAGAAGATGATCGACCCAGACGTTCTGGACGTGCTACTCGACCACCTACCTGGACTAAAGACTATATATGTGGAGTCAGGAATTCACCAGGTATTCCTTTTCCAATCTCATCTTACGTTTCCTTCGATCGTTTATCCCCAATGCATCGATGTTGCATTGCTCGTATTTCGAAGAACAAGAACCATCCAACTTCCATGAGGCAAGCACGATCCACGCGGCAAACAGCAATGGAGGCGGGAATTGAAAGCCCTCATGGATAACCATACATGGGATCTTGTTTCCTTACCTCCACATCGTAAAGCAATTGGATGTAAATGGGTCTACAAGATCAAATATCGAGCAGATGGGTCGATTGAACGATACAAGGCGCGACCGGTGGCTAAAGGCTTCACACAGAAGGAAGGTTTCGATTATCACGAGACTTTTTCCCCCGTGGCTAAGGATGTCACAGTTCGCTCTTTTCTCTCTGTAGCAACTTCTCACGACTGGTCGTTACATCAGATGGATGTTCATAATGCCTTTCTCCATGGTGATTTAGACGAGGAGATATATATGGAAATACCTCAAGGTTTACGGAGACAGGGGGAGAATAAAGTATGTCGTCTCCGCAAATCCTTGTACGGACTCAAGCAAGCATCCAGACAGTGGTATGCAAAATTTGCTGAATCATTAATAGCTGTTGGTTTCCAACAATCCAGATTTGATTATGCTGTTTTCACATGGACCCAAGGTACGTCATCTATCTACTTGATGATATATGTAGATGACATACTCATTATGGGGAATGATGAAATGGCTATCAAAGGCCTTAAAGGATACCTGCATTCTACTTTTCATATTAAAGATCTGGGATCGCCAAAATATTTCCTTGGGATTGAAATTGCTCGATCTAGCCAAGGAATTTCTCTCAGTCAGAGAAAATTTGCATTGGAGATCATTTCAGAAGCAGGATTATGCGGGTGTAAGCCGGTTTGTGGTGCCAATTGAGCAAAATGTCAAAGCGACAACCGCCGATTATGATGCTGAAGTACCTCAGGAGGCAGATCCTATTCTCAAAGATCCCTTGGGCTATCAGAAGCTTGTCGGGAAGCTCATATATTTAACTATGACCAGACCAGACATAAGTTACGCTGTGCAGACACTTAGTCAGTTCATGCATAAGCCAAAGCAGTCTCATATGAATGCCGCGTTGAAAGTCGTGAGGTACTTGAAGAAATGTCCTGGTCTTGGGATTCTTCTCTCTAGGAAGTGTGACATGCAAATGACCGCATATTGCGACGCAGACTATGCAACCTGCCCTATGAGCAGAAGATCGATAACCGGTTTTTGTATCAAATTGGGGGATTCCTTACTTTCCTGGAGAACAAAGAAACAACCAACTATCTCGCTGTCTTCGGCAGAGGCAGAATATCGAGCCATGGCTAAAACCACATGTGAAATAGTGTGGTTGAGAGGGTTACTTCAGGATCTTGGAGTGCAGGTCAAGGGACCAACAAGATTGTTCTGCGACAATGATGCAGCCCTAAAACTTGCATCTAATCCTATCGTGCATGAGAGAACAAAGCATATTGAAGTAGATTGTCATTTCACTCGGGAGAAAATCCAGGAAGGGATGATTGAGACACAAGGGATTGGAACATAAGAACAACCGGCAGATGTCTTCACCAAGCCTCTGTGTCAAAAACAGCATGCGTATCTCTTGAGCAAGCTAGGCGTCTTGGACATCTACAAGCCACCAGCTTGAGGGGGAGTGTTGGAAGATACGCAGAAGTTTGGAAAGATTTGATCAAATCAAATCATAGGGATTTTATTTGAATCAATTAAGATCAGATCTAATATGTACATTGTATCTTTTCCTTTTTCTTCTACACATACTTTGTTATATAATGTAACTCGTACATTGAATAGATTCAGAGAAATACACGAAATTCCTACACTTCTTCCTCTCGACTTGCTTTTCCCTTCACATTTTGACAGTATCTATCCGGACGATGTTGCAGTTTCCGGGGTTCATGCTGCAGTTCCCGGATCAATGAGGATAATTCCGCCGTCGTTTCTGTTGCCATCTCAGTGGCCTCAACCACAGAATGAGGAGGTTTGCTGGCCTCGGAGTCTGACTTCGAAGAAAAGGTGACATCTTTTTTTGTCTCAATGCCGTCATTTTCATTATTGCCTGCTCAAGAGTTCTTCAAGGCCCTTTTGGCATGATGGTGATTTTCCTTGTCCATTCGTGATTTCATCATCAATAGATACGTTTAAGTAATTATCTTCCATAATGACTGCATTACAAAGGAAATACAATGAAAGATGAGTAAATTGTGTAATGCATTTATCAACCACAATGTTGGGATATAATACGCGGAAACGACAGGATCTTGCAATTTACGTCAACGCGAAAATCACCAGAGAAATTAACAAGAAAAATAAGGACACCAGAAATTTACGTGGTTTAGTCCGAGTATCGGTACCTACATCCATGGGGAGAGCTAGCAGCAAATAATTCACTAAAATCGAAGAATCAAAGTTTACAATCGCTTAAACGCTCAAGTGTTTTCCACACCTAGATTTAACCCCAAACCCAAAGTGTTTATAAAATAAACAACTCACTTGGGTATTAACTCACGGCACACAAATTACCGCGCTCAAGTCGTATGCCAAAAAGAAAAAAATCTCCTGCGTCTTTTTTCGTGCAACTACTTTCTTCGGCGGACGTGCGGTTCCTTTCTTCTCGATGGCGTGCGACTTCTCACGAAAGGGTTTCGGCAGCTTCTTTTTGATTGGGCAGAACGAAGACCTGCAACAATTATTTCTTCTTTATACGTGTGTGCCCAGGTCAAACTTTGACCTGGGCCCACCACAAATTTGTCTTTCACGTGGGAGACCTCCTACGTGCGTCTCTCCTTCCCTCGGCGTGGATACTTGCACGAATTCAAGTGCTCCATATAAAAGAGGAAACTTGCTCCTTTGATTTTATTCTTTATTTCCCCTTTTGTAATCCTTCGCGAGTCCAACGAATTTCTTCTATTTGGGAAATCTTTATCAACAAAATTCGGTATAATAAATTATCATCCGAATTCAAACTCGAGACATAATTTAACAATTCTCCGCCTTGGCTTGATGTTTGAAGCCAAGTTATAGTGTTCATCATCCATTCTGCTCTCCCAATGCCCCGAAGGGCGTTTAGTCTCCACAGACGCCAATAGAGCTCAAGTAGAGCTTGAGCTTCGCCAAAGGAACAGATTTAGTCATCATGTATGCTGGGTTATCTGCTGTAGCAATCTTTTTAATAGCAACATTACCCTTAGCTAAGACATCTCGGATGAAGTGGTACCTGATGTTAATATGCTTCGTTCGCTCGTGATAAACTAGATTATACGCCAAATATATCGCACCTTGGTTATCACAGTGTATATACACACTTTTTTGTTCTAACCCAAAGTCCGAGATCAAACTCTGTAACCATATCGCCTCCTTCGCTACAAAGGTTAGTGCCATGTATTCTGCCTCAGTCGAAGAGAAGGCAACGTGATCCTGTAAGGACGCTTTCCAACTAACTACACCACCCGCTAGCGTAAATACGTACCCTGCTAAAGATCTGCAATCATCCAAGTCACCGGCGTGATCCGAATCCACAATACCAGTGGTCTCACTGCCATTGTTGTCCCTCCGGTATACTATACCCACATCTGATGTCCCCTTCAAATATCTGAGGATCCACTTCACAGCTTCCCAATGAGCTTTTCCAAGACGCTTCATGTAGCGACTAACCATGCTCACAGCTTGTGAAATATCAGGCCTAGTGCACACCATAGCATACATAATACTACCCACGGCACTAGAATAAGGAACATGGGACATATGCTCCTCCTCCTCCTCCTCAGTCTGCGGTGATAATTTATCTAAAAGTTTAAAGTGCTTCGCTAAAGGTGTACTTACAGATTTTGCTGACTGCATATTAAAACGTGCCACAATCTTCTCAATGTATTTCTTTTGAGATATACGTAAAACTCCTGCAGTCCTGTCACGCAAAATCTCCATACCCAAAATTTTCTTTGCAGCACCTAAATCTTTCATCTCAAATTCAGCATTTAATTGCCTCTTCAGCACATCAATATTAGACATATTCTTAGCTACTATCATCATATCATCAACATATAAAAGCAGATAAGTCAAAAAACCATCCTCCAATCTCCTATAGTAAACGCAGCTATCCATATGACTTTTTGAATAGTTTTGACTAACCATGAAAGCATCAAAACGTTTATACCACTACCTAGGAGATTGTTTCAGCCCATACAAAGATTTCTTCAACAAGCAAACATGATCTTCCTTACCTGGAATAGCAAATCCCTCTGGTTGCCTCATGTAAATCTGCTCCTCCAACTCATCGTGAAGAAACGCAGTTTTCACATCTAGCTACTCTAACTCGAGATCCTGCGAAGCAACTAAGGCAAGTAAAACACGAATAGAAATATGTCTTACCACAGGAGAGAACACCTCATTGTAGTCAATGCCCTCACGCTGTGTATACCCCTTCGCCACAAGTCTCGCCTTATACCTCGCTGCCTCGACACCGAGAATGCCCTCTTTCCGTTTAAAGACCCATTTACTTCCGACAATCTTTTGGCTCTTAGGTACTTTAACTAGCTCCCATGTCTGATTTCGATGGAGTGATTCCATCTCTTCACTCATAGCCCCTAGCCACTGCGACGACTCCGAACTAGCCATCGCCTCAAAGTAAGACGAAGGCTCATCTGTCTCCACCTCATCACCTACAATTAATGCATAAGCAATATCTGTATAACCATAACGTATCGGTGATTTAATGTGCCTTCTTTGTCTATCTGCGGCTATAGTATGCTACGGGTTTGCTGGTTGTTCACTATCACCGACTTCAGGAACTGCGGCTTCATCTACAGTCTCAACTTCTGTTACCTTCGAGGTTTCCGGAGTCTCCACTTGAAACTCCACCTCACTCATGACACTATGATATGTCTTCTCTGCTTGTTGTGTCTCAGAACTCCTCTGTTGAAGCATTGCAGTCTCGTTGAAGATCACATCTCTGCTGATTAGAAAATCGGGTGATCTGGGATCAGTGCACCATAGCCGGTAGCCTTTCACCCCATGTGCATAACCCAGAAATATGCACTTCTTTGACCTCGGCTCAAGCTTACCATCACTCGCATGAGCATACGCAGGACATCCGAATATACGTAATCCGGAATAATCAACAAGTTTCCCCGACCATACTTCCTCAGGAGTCTTCCACTGGATAGCAGATGATGGAGATCGATTAACCAGGTAACATGACATGTTCACTGCTTCGGCTCAAAATTCCTTGCCAAGTCCTGCATGCGAAAGCATGCATCAAGCTCGCTCAAGCAAAGTTCTGTTCTTCCGTTCTGCCACGCCATTCTGCTGTGGTGTCTCAGGTACTATGCGGTGTCTTACAATACATTCTTTCTCGCAGAACTCAGTAAAATCTTTACCACAGAACTCCATGCCATTATCGGTTCTCAGGCACTTGATTTGTTTATCTGACTGCTTCTCAATCAATGCCTTAAATTTCTTGAACCGATCAAACACATCATATTTGTGCTTCAGAAAGTAAACCCACACCTTTCTCGAATAGTCGTCGATAAAAGTCAACATATATCGGGCACCTCCTTTCGAAGGAACTGAAGACGGGCCCTAGACATCTGAGTGAATATATTAAACTGGTCGTTTGGTCGAATGAATAGCTGTTGTAAACTTAACTCGGTGCTGCTTCCCATAGATGCAGTGCTCACATAAGTCCAGCTTTCCCGTCTTCTGACCCTTCAACGACCCTCTTTCACTCAGCATCATCATACCTGCCTCACTCATGTGCCCTAAACGCATATGCCATAATTGAGTCAAGTTAGAATCTGACTCACCTGATGAAACAACAGCGGTTCCGGTCACGGTCTCTCCCAGTAGATGATAGAGAGTATTCACTTTCTTCCCCTTCATAACTGTCATGGCACCTCGAGAGATCTTTAGTACTCCACCTTCAGCGGTGTACCTGCACCCGATGTCATCGAGTGTCCCCAGAGAAATAAGGTTCTTCTTGAGTTCCGGTACATGCCTCACATCTGTCAATGTGCGAACCACCCCATCGTGCATCCGGATCCGATTTGTCCCTATTCCCACAACCTTACAGACTACATTATTCCCCAAAAGAACTATACCACCATATGCAGTCTGGTAAGTAGTAAACCAGTTCTTATGAGGCGTCATGTGATAAGAACACCCCGAATCCAGCACCCATTCGTCTCCTGACGAAGTAGCAGTCACACATAAAACAGCTTTTGCATCAGTAGTGCTCCCCTCAGCAACGTTTGCCACACTACTTATGGCATTCTGCCTATCAACTTTATTCCTCCGCTTAGGACAGTCTCTCCTGATGTGCCCCTCCTCGTGACACTCAAAGCACTTCACGCGTCCCTTGGACTTTCTATGGCGTGATTTCGATCTGCTTTTACCTCTACTGCTGCTAGGCCCTCGATGTTGTTCTCTACCCCGAATCGTCAGTGCTTGCACTGCTCCTTGCGCCAGACCGTCATCTCGCAACTTTCTCTGCCACTCCTTAGAGAATAAGGCGGACTTTACCTCTTCTGAGGTAATAGTAGTACGCCCCTGCAACAGTGAATTAGTAAAGTGCTCCTATGACTCTGGTAAAGAGGCTAACAACATCATGCCCTGCTCTTCATCATCAAGTATCTTACTGACGTTCTTCAGATCCAACATGAGTTTATTAAATTCATCTAGGTGGGTTCTGATAGACGTACCATCAGTATATTTTAATTGAAACATCTTCTTCAGCATGTACAAACAATTGTTCAAACCTTTCTTCACATAGAGTGCTTGAAGTTTTGCCCATAATGCTGCGGCATCCTTCTCCTCAGCAACCTCTAGTAAGACCTCATCCGTCAAATTTAGCAGGATTATACTCTTTGCTTTTTCAATAAGCTCTACCCTCTCTGAGGCTTTCATTATAATCGGCAACTCATCTTCACCATCCAGTGCCTTGGCCAAACCTTGTGTTGTCAGTAATGTCCGCATCTTGATGCTCCATAACACAAAGTTGTTACTCCCGTTGAACTTCTCAATTTCAGATTTCCTCTCAAACATAATTGTAGTAACAGAATTTCGAGATAATAATTAGACAAGCAAAAGCTCCAAATCACAATCAAGAAATCCAACCCAAGCTCTGATACCAATTGTTGGGATATAATACGCGAAAACGACAGGATCTTGCAATTTACGTCAACGCGAAAATCACTAGAGAAATAAACGAGAAAAATAAGGACACCAGAAATTTACATGGTTCGGTCCGAGTATCGGTACCTACATCCACGGGGAGAGCCAGCAGCAAATAATCCACTAAAATCGGAGAATCAGAGTTTACAATCGCTCAAACGCTCAAGTGTTTCCCACACCTAGATTTAACCCCAAACCCAAAGTATTTATAAAATAAACAACTCACTTGGGTATAAACTCACGGCACACAAATCACTGCACTCAAGTCGTACGCCAAAAAGAAAAAAATCTCCTGTGTCTTTTTTCGTGCAGCTACTCTCTTTGACGGACGTGCGGTTCCTTTCTTCTCGATGGTGTGCGACTTCTCACGAAAGGGTTTCGGCGGCTTATTTTTGATTGGGCGAAATGAAGACCTGCAACAATTATTTCTTCTTTATACGTGTGTGCCCAGGTCAAACTTTGACCTGGGCCCACCACAAATTTGTCTTTCACGTGGGAGACCTCCTATGTGCGTCTCTCCTTCCCTCGGCGTGGATACTTGCACGAAGTCAAGTGCTCCATATAAAAGAGGAAACTTGCTCCTTTGATTTTATTCTTTACTTCCCCTTTTGTAATCCTTCTCGAGTCCAGCGAATTTCTTCTATTTGGGAAATCTTTATCAACAAAATTCGGTATAATAAATTATCATCCGAATTCAAACTCGAGACATAATTTAGCACACAATATTCAATTTTTGAGTAAATTCTCATAAATTTGTATCAAAAAATGAAGTCGAAAAAAAATTCACCATTATGAGGATTATTTGTGGAAATAGAGTTAATAATTGGCTGAATGAGTTTAGAAGCAGACAAGCATGAATGACGTTAAAATGCAATGGTTATGGAAGAAGTGGCTAAGGGTGAAAATCGTTTGAAAGGAATGTGGGTTTAAAAAAAAAAAAACAGAAAAAGAAATGCAGATAATTTGTCTTTTAATAAAACTGAAACAAAATAAAAAGAAGAAAAAAATGTAAGAAATTATATTAAATTGAGAATTGGACCTGCAAGAAATAATATAGTCAATTCAATATGATAAGAGGATGTCATGAGCTAATAAGGAGATATTTTCGGTAATTTTCCCACATCATGAAACATATATCTATAAAAGATTTAGCAAATAATTTTGTTTATGAGAGATCGCTCATCTTGGTTTGTGAATGTTATACTAACCTCATTGATAAGTCAAGACGCAGGTTAAAACTCATATTACTTTAAAAATAGTAAGAGAATTCATCATGATTAATGTCTTGTCATTATTTTAGTCAACAGCCACATAATACTCAAAAAGCACGTGTGAATTGCAAAAAGGAATATTTCTTTTTTGAAACTTAGCAAAAGTTCAATATTTATAACAAGTAAGAATATACTTTTGATATAAGATATGAAATCAACAATCCATGTAATGCATGCTTGACAAAGAAAAGAGGTTTTTCTCTCTATCGTTTTCTAATTGAATAAATATTAATAAAAATATCCAGTGGTAATTTGTGCTCAACATAAAGAGGAGAAGTCACCGTATGCATGTAAATAATAAGGACAGCCCCTTGTGGGTCTATGCTACTTCATTCTAAATCCTCTAAAAGTTATTATACAATCACAAAGTTTTTTAAATTACTAATGCTTATCATAAGCGTCTCATCTAAAAAAAAAATTAATTGCAAAAAATTAATTGATAAAATTTCCCCATTTTTTTTTTCAGTTTAATATATTTTCTCATTAAAAAAACTTTTTCAAACGCTAAAATAATGGAACTGTCAAAATAGCAAACTATATCCACTACCTTCAAAAAACTCACGATTGCTCCGAAAGGTATAAGTAGGAATTTCAGTGCTTGCTTTCCCCTTGAGAATGTAGAGACATATCTTTCTCAACCTTTGTGATCTAATGAAGGAAAAAAGGTTTATTGGAAAATAGCCGATATATTGGGGTAGATGAACAAGTCGGAATTTTCTTATATATGATTTGTCACAAGAACTCAAATAGAGATTTATGTGAAAGATTCCAATGTTCAGGACAAACTATCAGCAAATACTTCACTAAAGTATTGCAAGTAGTTCTCAAGTTGGCAAAATAGGTTATCATACCACATTCCTTTGATGTTGTCCCACAAGAGCTTCTGATGGATCCTAACCATAAATGTTACTTTAAGGTAGAATTCTCATATATTCATTTACACCATTAATTTTATTTTGTTGATATTCTTGTATAATAGTAGTCTTTGATAAAATGACAGGGCTGTATAGGCGCTATTGATAGCACCCATATTCATGCTTCTATACCTGTGTTGAAGCAAGTCCCATTTAGAGGTAGGAAATAAATCACCACTCAGAATGTGATGTGTGTTTGTTCATCTGATATGAAATTTACTTCTTTGTATGCTGGTTGGGAAGGGTCTGCCAACAATTGTCAAGTGCTTTCGGCTGGAGACTTCTCGTTTGGAATTTCCTTGACTGCCACCAAGTATTTGCTCATCCTTTAAGGAGTATTTTTTTTTTTTGGATTGTATTTACGGTTAAAAATTATGACCAATATATGAATACCTTGTTATAGGCAAATACTATGTGGTGGATTCTAGTTATGTAGCAACTCCGGGATTTTTAACTCTTTTTTTAAAAAAAGGTGAACGGTATCATTTAAATGATTATAGAGGTACAATGAAACAGCTAACAACGGCAAAAGAATTATTCAACAATAGGCATTATTCTCTAAGGAATATCATTTAAAGATCATTTGGGGCGTTCAAGAATCGCTTTTTCATTTTGAGGCACATGCCTTCATTTGCAATTTGAAAGCAATCAGATATTGTAATTGCATGTTGTGTCATCCATATTTACATCCGTGATCAAAACAAGATGGATAAGAACTTTTCCCTATATGGAGATCCGCAGTACTTGTCTGAACCTACGTTGAATAAGGTTGCAAACGATACATTGATCGATGAGGGAAACCAAATGGAAACGCTTAGGAAAAGTATCGCCAATAAAATGACAAGGGACCATAATATGCCGAGGATTCCATGAAATTGTATTTTCAAATTTTGAAATGTATTACTATTATTTTATATTTGAGAATTTTCTATGTTGTTATCTAATTAATTTTCATTCTTAGAAATAGAAATTTTATTCTGTTATCAAAGAAATTTCTGTTCTAGAAACAAAAATTTTAAATTGTTATCAAACGGGTTTTTTTTATTAGAAACTTGTCCGGGGAATAGAAATTGATTTTTATTTCATAAATTTTGTCATGCGCGCCCTTAATATCCGTTGACATCTTGTGTAAGGAAAAAAAAAAAAAAACGCAGAGGTAGTACTTAGCAGACCCTCCCTAAGAGCCACAAGCAGCTAAAGAAACTGCCCTGAACTAAAGCAGTATCCAATCCTCTTAAAAACAGGCCCGTCTTCTTTGACATTGATCGTCTGTCCTTGAGCGGGAACAGAAGGAACACTTGGGTTGTCACCCGCTTCGACTGCTTTCTTCCTCACAATCGGACAAATCTGAGACAGGACCTCAGCAAAAGCTGCTTCCACATTGGTCGCGTCCAATGCAGAAGTCTCCATGAAATAGAGGGACTCATTCTCGGCGAATGACTTCCCGTCCTCCAGTGGGATTGCCACGAGGTAGCGGAGATCGGACTTGTCGCCAAGGAGCATTGCCACGATGATGGGGTCAGTGTGATCCCTCAACTCCCTCAGCCACCTTCCAACGTTCTCAAAGTCGCACGTACTGGTGACGTCATACGCGAGTAAAGCGCCAACAGCTCCTCTACAGTAAGCGCTTGTGATGGCGCGTTCCCTGAGAAGTTGAACAACTGAACTCGATACATTCAATGATGATAAAGGAATTCACAACAACGTCTCTCAACACATAAATCCGACCTCCATCACCAGACGCGATGGTACACGGAATGGTTTTGTTATAATAAGATGTTAATTTTGCAGTACATTGCCTCACATTTTTTTCTTCATTGCCGGAGAAACATAAAAGTCTGGGGAATGCTTGTCACATAGGCTGTGACCTCTAGTCAGATTCTCATTATTTCAGTAAGAAGATGTGCAAGAGTTAAAATCAGACACCCTAATTCTCTTCCAGGTGTCTTTGATGCACGGTTGAATCAAGTTTGGGCTTTAATCCGCCCGTTAAGCTCTCGTAAACTTCCAACACTTACTAAATTCTCGAGGTCACGAACTAATTAGGAAGCCATGCTAATATGAAGATAAATCAAGCCGTTATTCGCTCCTTGTCCCTCAGTCTGCATACTAGCGCCATATCGGCATCTCCTTTGTAATTTGGCCTATGCAAGAACGTCCAAGCCACATCAGCGAGCCAGTCGAACTTAGTGTCAAGCAAAGGGGCGTCGCTGATGCCCAAGAGCTCGTCCCTCTCAAACATGGTGGAGATGGAATCGGTGGCGGAGATGGAGGAGTCACTGACGGCAGTAGCACGGAGGTGGCCGTGGTAGTCCTTGGAGGAGGCGGTTTTGGTTGGAGGAGTAGGTGATGAGGAGGGTGGTGGGTGTATGCAGCCTCGCTCCACTTTGATTAAAGATGATTTCTTACCGTTTTGTCTTTTATTTTATTTTTTTGCATTTTATTAGAGACAAAATTATTTATGATGTTATGAAAAGTAAGCGATTGAATAATAAAATAGAAAGAACAAGAAAATAAATCGGATACCAAATTTACATGATTCAGTCGTCGTGATCATGTCCACAAGGAAAGTAGCTACAAATTTTATTATAGATCAAATGATACGCGGAGATTACAACCATACTCGAATCAGGCAAACACTTTTGTAAGCCCTAATTACATCCAATAATGCACGTGATGTTTAGCCTCACAATTCTTCTTTAAATAATCTTTTAATCTCACAGAGAATTAAACAAATCTTACGCAAGATTTAGTCAGCCGTAAACACTCGAACTCTTGGACGTAATTTACCGAATAGAGACCCACGAGACTCACGCCAAGCACTCATTTCGGCGCCTCAAGTCTTCTCCCTTTCTTTGGACAGACGGCACGAAGATCCGTCGCACTTTGATCAACGACGACGCATCACTCTGTCCGCAAAACAAACAGAACGACCAATCTCTAATAATATAAAAAGAAAAGAAAACCCTTCATGAAACAGAGTCCAACGAGGAAAAAGGAAAGTCCACGGTCAACTTTCCTCAAATTTCCTATTCACCTTGGCCGACTTAAACTGAGGATAATTTTCGTCGGTTTTAAAACAATATCCAATAGAAAGTCCAAGTTAATATCACTTCCCATCTTGACCGCATCTTCAACATGGAAATAATATCTGTAATATTTATGATGCCATTGAGCTTTCCTGGGTCGATAACAGAATTTAATTCTGAACAAGTCGTTTAACGAGCTCAATATGGAGACATAATCTCGAGACATATTTTAATATATGATTCTCTCAAATATCATTAACAAAGTTAAATGTGGGCCTTACTCTTAATTTAAGATTATTTGTTAACGACGGTAGAAATAGCATGAGCCTTAAACTTTTTTGGTAATTTTCCCACATCGCGAAACATAAATCTATAAAACATTTAGCAAATAATCTTGTTTATGAGAGATTGCTCAACTTGGTTTGTAAATATTATAGTAACTTCATTGATAAGTTAAGACACAGGTTAAAACTCGATAAATATCGTTATATTATTTTAAGAAAATAGTAAGAGAATTCATCATGACATTAGTGATTATTTTAGTCAACAGCCACATAATACTCGAAAAGCATGTGTGAATTGCAAAAAGGAATATTTCTTTTTAGAAACTTAGCGAAAGTTCAATAGTTATAACAAGTAAGAATATACTTTTGATATATGATATGAAATCAACAATCCATGTAATGCATGCTTGACAAAGAAAAGAGGTTTTTCTCTCCATCGTTTTCTAATTGAATAAATATTAATAAAAATATCCGGTAGTAATTTGTGCTCAACATAAATAGGAGAAGTCACTGGATGCATGTAAATAATAAGGGCAGCCGCTCGTGGGTCTGTGCTACTTCATTCTAAATCCTCCAAAAGTTATTGATACAATCACAAAGTTTTTAAAATTACTGATGCTTATCAAGACGTTTCATCTCAAAAAATTAAATGCAAAAGAGTTACTGATAAAATTTTCCCATTTAGTTTTTTCAGTTTAACATATTTTCTCATTAAAAAACTTTTTCGAACGCTAAAATCATGAAACAGTCAAAATAGAAAACTATATCCACAACCTTAAAAAAACTCACGGTTGCTCCGAAAGGTATAAGTAGAATTTCAGAGGTTGCTTTCCCCTTGAAGGCTCAAGATTCCTCGCGGTCACATCGGTTTTCCTTCCGCCGGCGTTGATCGCACCGGTCCGTTCACTTGGGCTTCCTGCGGCTCGTGTGAGGGAAGCCATGGGGAGAACTGATGATTGCAGAGAGAGAAGCGGCGGTTCAGATACGCGAAGGAGCGAAGACGAGGCGGTCGACCGGATCAGCGGCTTGCCTGACTCGCTCCTCCTCCACATACTCTCCTTTCTGCCGTTCAGGTACGCCGTCCGCACATCGTTGATTCTTAGGCCGTTCAGTGGCCTATGGAGATCTCTGCGCAGTCTGTCTTTTGAAGAGTGCGATTATCACAGTTGCTATCGTCGCCGTCCCGAACCCGGTTGCCGTGGTCGCCATGGGTTCTTGAATTTCGTCGATCATGTGTTAGCCCTACACGAGAGCTGCGAAATCGATAGGCTCCGAATTGAGTTGGATTTTCATGCGAGTGGTTCCATTAACCCCGAATCTGAAGGATATAATAGTGAAGTAGCAAATAGATTGGATAAGTGCATATTGTTCGCACTGATGAAAAAGGTGAAGGCCCTTGATATTCACCTGGCTGGGTGTGGTTTTTTCCTCAAAGCATCGCCAGCTTCTCATTATAGGATGACGGGCGCCCTTCTTAATAATAGGCTCGTTGAGCTCTGTTTGCGTGTTTGTAATGTCGAATCGCTTGGACAGATTCAGTTGAAGTCGCTCAGGGAGTTATTTTTTTTGGATGTTAATTTAAGCGATGAGGTGATGTGCAATCTTGTTTTGGGTAGCCCGTCACTGAAGAAAGTATCTCTTCAGAAGTGTCATGGGCTACGAATTTTAAAGATCGAAAGTCATCCATCGCTCCAAGAATTATATGTTTGTACTTCTCATGGCCTGAAAGAAATTGATGTTGCTCGATCGGGCATCAAAATATTGGCAATCGTTATTAATGATTCGTTGAGGAAGATAGCCTGTCCGAATGTCGTGACACTTGAACTGGATGGTTCAACAAAAGGAGTGAATATTACCTGTGGATCTTCCGTAATTGATATGGGCCTCTATATTAGGAGGGGGGGATTTAATGGTGTGTTTCAAGAATATCCTGAGGTTAAAATGCTGCTGGCTAAGCTCCAAGACGCTGTATATTTTACTCTGTGCAATTGGAGTATACTGGTATGTTTCCATCCTTTTTAAATGATTTGAAGTTTTTTAAGTTGTTTTAGCTTGATATAGGCGAGTTGAGTGTGGCACAAGATTAAGTGTGGCACTAGTTGGGTTTGGCACCAGTTGAATTAATGCGAAACTTATTTGTTTAGATTTTCCACTGTACTGTACTATTGGCTTAATCACAACCCTTTTCTTACGTGTTATAAATTTGTCATTGCATTTTTCTCATCTCTGGCTCCTTACAAGTATTTGAGTTCTTCTTCTTCCAACTTCTGCAGCTAATTATGCATAAGATATGATGTTGCCGTTGAATATGAATCAATCTTTTTCTGTTGTCCTGCTTTCTTGTCAAAATTATCTACTCATTTGTCATCAGCCAGTTTGAATAGCATTATGTATTGTTCTTTTATTTGTCATTAGTTCAGTATGAGATGTCAATCTTGAGCCAACTGGTTGAAGATCCTAATATGTTCTTTTGTTGATTTGAAAGACGGATCGTATTGGTTTTTTTCTGTGGTCTTTTAAAGTCTTTACTCTGTGTCAACTCATGCGTGTTTGATGGACAACTTAGCATTTTGCTGGGACATGTTGTCCGCTAAAATTCAATCTTGTTGCTTAGGTTGTGGGCTATTTTTGTGGAATTTTGGCATTTTGATGTTTGTGTTGATAAAAGTCCAATGTAATCTTGTATATTTGTTAAAGGAAGGTTTTGTTTGGACTCTTTACGAGGTATCAATGACTGACTGATGCCTTCACTTTTATGGGTGCTTGTTAGGTCAATTCTTCCAAAACTTACTTATATCACCGGAGGTGTATATCAATTAATAGCAAAAAGACTAGTGGGTGATAAGGAAATAGACACTTGGTAAATTTCGGATTAAATTTGAGGAGTGAGGACTGCAGCTTGTGTAATGTGTGGCATTCTAGTTGTCTAACTAGTTTGATAGAAGTGTAGTGGAGATTGAATCCATCAATTACCATCTGCAGTAAACTGTAGCTCTCGAGGCGCGGGATGCCAGAATTTGGCCTAAAGCAATTATTGCAATTAATGAAATAAAGAAGATACCTGGCTCGGTTTTGTTTGTTTATGTATTCTATCCAACTTAGAGGAGGCATAGTTGTTGTATGTTTCTAATTTAGTTTTTTTTTTGGTCATACTCTATTCCTATTCTAATTCTCACTCTTAGACTTTTGCCATGCCTCCTTATAGGACATGGGCGTCAAAACCCACTCTTAAAACTAATTCATCCCCACAAGGTGGGAATTCGAACCCCCCACCTCCCCTTTCCATGTTGGAAGGATGGCCACTGGAGTAAACCCCAGTGGTTTGTTTCTAATTTAGTTTAATAATCAGAACATCGGGTATTATTGAGCAGATGCTGTTCCTTTCCTTTTCTAGATTACGTCATAAAGTAATTGTTTGTCCTATTTTGTGTTTAAAGGATGTGTTCCACCAATGATTCTCTCTTTTCGATCTCCAGGTCTTCAGCATATGGAAGCTAACGAATCAACCACGCCCATCTTTCAACTGGAAGTCTGTGACAACGACCCTTAATTTAGCTAAATGGCACCTCCCTGGGATTTCTTACTTACTAGAGACTTGCAATTTTCTAGAGACACTCACCATATATGTTTATCATATAGAGCCCGATGATATTCAGGTGCGCTTTAGCCTACAGTGTTGCATGAATAAGGAATATCTTTTTTTAATGACAAATTTATGTTTACTTCCATAGAGAACACTGGCCACCTCTTTATTATGTAGATTAATTTTGACCCTTTTCTATAAATTTTGTCAAGTATATTAACTTTCAGACTGAGTTATGGATATTGGATATCAGAAGCAGATCTCTTTTGCAATTTAAATGTGTATGATTTACCAATGCTTGATCATTGCACTTTGTTTGGCTATTTGTCAGGGAAAAAAGTGGAAGCGAGCATGTAAATTTGATGGCAGGAGGTACTGGAATTCAATTGAGGGCACATTCTATTGCCTAAAACACCACCTGAAGAACGTCATGATCTATGCACGCGTGACCCAACCATACGTAATCGAGTTCATTGAGTTTCTACTTGGGAATGCATTGGTTTTGGAGAAAATGGTGATCTCCACTAAAAAGAATACCGGAGTCACTCGAAATAAGCAATCACATTGCTATGACATCGCCCTAGAAGAGGATTTTACCTCAGAGATGCTTGTGGAATTTTCGAAGAAAGTTTTCAGTTTCCCAAGAATCTCTCCCCGTGCTGTAGTACACTTCAATTGAGTACATGGATATGGTTCTCTCAAGTATGGGAGTACTGCTTCTTTACTTTTCTATAGATATTGTGCTAGCAAGTCATGTCTCTATTCTCAATTAGCAGTTTCGCTTAGTCGCATCCTGTCTTACATCGATGAAATCGATAGTTGATCATTGGATACGAAACTTTATCAAGTCTGTTTATCATTTTGGTTAGCTTATTATGTGCTTTGCTTTTTCTCCAAGCCACTATTGCTCTCATCGTATATCCTCCAAAGTTTGAAGGAGGTGATGCAGGAAACGCTGCTAGATCAATAGCGGCAGTGGCACTCCAGCAGTACGGATTCCATGTGCAAATGTAATATATGCTTGGGCCATACTTGTTTGCCCAGAGGATATCCTTCAGTATGGTTTTTGGCATTTTCATGGTGCATGCTTACATTTTCGGTTTGAGCATATTTCCGAAGTGGACGATTTGTATTAGAGCACTGATATTGACCCAGTTCCCGGACATTGTCGCGAGTGAATAACCCTGCTTTTTCAAAGTACGTGTTAGTTTTACTTGTTCAATTGGATCAAACCGCATTGGTCCCTTTTTTTTTTCCTGCTTTTAAACATGATAGATAAAGAGAAATGTTACAAGCTGAAAAATCATTGAGGTTCGGTGCTTACGACACATGTATATCATTGGAAATGATAAATGAATCTCAATACTAGAGACTACTTTAACTGTTTGGATTCCTAGTTAGGATATGATATGATTTGATAGTATAGAATATGAAATTCAAGAATTTTTTTATATCCTATTATTGTTTTGTGACTTGTAGAATTAAAGTCGAATATATATTCCATCATATTATGTACATTGTTTAGTATAAACAACATACTAGTATAAATGAACTTAAAAATTGTACAAACGGAGATCATAAGAATCTCTAATAACAGTCTTATTTATATCATTTTTATTTATTTATTGTTTTATTTTTTTCCTCTCGTTTGTTTTTTCCTTCCATCATTCTCTAATTAAATTTTATTAAATAGTAAACTATACTCATATACCTAAAATATTAAAATATCTAATATATGTAATATATATACATACTCAATATATATTTATATATTAAATGTATATTATAACATAGAAATAAATTTGAATATACAAATAAAAATAGGGTTAATATCCCGAAAAACCTCAAACAGGTACACGTGTAAAAAATTTACTCCAAACTAATTTTTTGATTACGAAAAACTCCAAATGGTACACTTATGATAAATTTGCCTTAATCAACCACAAAAAACTCCAAACTAAAATAATTGTGACAAATTTGCTCCAAACTAATTTGTTTGACCGTCAAAAACCCAAAACTAGTATATTTTTTATAAACATATCCACGGTTAAATTGGATAATATCGCATAAAACCACAAAGATTGTATAACTGTAACAAACGGAGAGTAAAATCCCAAACCGGTACACTAATCAATTGTCGGGTATTATCCAATTTAGCAATTTGACAGTAAAATTTAATTGAAACTAACAGCAGGTAAATGTATAATAATTGTATTAGTTTGGGATAAAATTATCAAATGTGTACCGGTTTAGGGTTTTTGATGGTAAAAAAATTAGTTTGGGATAAATTTGTCACACGTTTACCATTTTGGAGTTTTTTTAGGGTATTAACCCATAAAACTAAGATTAGAAGAAAAACAAAATTGTTGTTATTCTTGTGTTATTTTTATATTGTAGTTAAATATTATTATTTTAATTTTATTAATTTAAGAATTTTGTTATTTGAGAAAAATAATTTTTGTGTTATGAATATTAGAAATTTTATTCACCTTTATCTCACATTCTTTATGGATTAATTTTATCTGAGTTATATTCCTTTTATATCATACTTTATCTTGGCTTGAGCGAGCATCAAGTATAGGATATAATAAATCTTGAATTTTATCTTAACTACCACACACATACTGTTAACTGATATCCGGAGTCGTAACTGTCAAGTCACTTGAACAAATGAGTTCACCTTTTACATTAAACACTAGGATTTAAATTTTTCATCTACCAAGCAACCATGTTCAACTATGATTATTAAAAAAAAAAAACATGGTGGGTATAATTACTAAAATACGTAAGATGTTTTGAAGATCCGAAGAAGTATCAAGAGTGTTTAGCACTGTTACTCATAAAAAGGCTTAGATAATGTGTTTTAAATCATTCTAAGACGTTGGGAATAATTTTTACCTTTTACCTTGTAACGAGATTTAAATCTTAGAAGGGCAGTACTTCGACTTGCAATCTATACATAATAACATAGATAATATTCAGAATTTGTTCAAATTCAAAATTTATGAAAAATTTTATGATAAAAAAATACCTTTCTAGGAAATTATTTTTCAAGAAGGTGGTTAGTTTTCTTTGTTTGATGATATATGATTGAAAGTGTTTTTTGTTGTTTGAATCTCATTTGAAAAAGGATTTCAATTTCATGAATACCATGCAAAAGAAAATTTTGAATTTTTTTTTTCTTTCTTTTATTTTTCCTTCTTCCTCCTCCTCTCGGCCTCAAGCCACTAGCAAGAGCCGACCTGGCCGGCCTCGGGCTAACTCGACCTTGTCATGGTGAGGCTGGCAAGGCTCGAGCTAATCGCGACAAAGTCGAGTTCGACCAAAGCTGTCAAGATTGAGCCTCGCCTAAGATTGGCCTGCGTCTATGTCTATTTGCCAGCCATCACTAAGGCTCGGTGATCGGTTGAGGAAGAAAAAAGAAAAACAAAAGGAAAAAAAAAATCAAGAGAAGTAATTTTAGAAAGTTTTTTCACCGTTTTGAATTTAAGAGTTCACTTCCTAGTTCTGTGCATGGATATTTGGAAATTGTTTTCGATTGTTTTCCTCAGCCAGATGCATCCCTCGAGCATGATGGGACTCCCAGACCGCTATCCGTTCTGGCCTTTCGATAAGGCAGAGCCACCGATCTCCGCTCACCCCTCCACGCAGCAAATATCAACCTCAGATTTTAGCCATCTCTCAATGGGTGCTCTGAGCGGTGGCTGTGGCCATGGCTGGCTCTGGGGGTGGAACGGTCCCCCGGGGAACGAGGGATCGTCGCGTCCTCGTCAGAGGAGCTCGCAGCCCTCGAATCCCGTGGAGTCAACCGGGAGAGTCGCTTGCCGGGTTCCCCTCCCGAGCAAGCAGTGACGGCGGGCTCGCCCGCTCTGGCCGGTGACACAATAGCTCAGGTCAGGGAGCGTCTGAGAAGGAGTGGGGAGGGCTCGGCGAAAAATTCCTCGTCTGGATCGGATATTAATGTTGTTCGCGAGGTCGGTGTTTGATTACGAATGTTTGTGGTTAGCCGAATGTTGCATGCGTGCTCGAGTCGCAAGTGCGACTGATCAAGTGGTTGTCCGTATTCGCTTGGATTATATGCTGAGAGCTGAGCAGGACATGCAGTGTTCTGACAGAGGCATAATTGACTTTCTGCTTGACTGTTAGTTTAGGGAATGTGGTCGACGTTTTGTTTCTGGTTCCCGTTCTGACTTCTGAGTCTATGATGGTTTAGCTTCACTTCGTTTTTTGAGAAAGCTCTTCTTAAAGATATTGATGTGTCTTCTCACATAGTTGACTAGTTGACATTGCCTGCTGAGAAAAAGAAAATTGTTGTTCTGGTGATTCTGGAAGAAATAGCTGTCATTATTGCCTTCGCTTGTAGGAGAAAATGCACGCAAGTAATTTCCATTTTAGGTTTTAAGGCTTTTCTTCTACATAAGTCGCATGTCACGGGGCAATTCCTATACCAACCTCGAGGGCTTGGATCTTGCATCTGAAACAGTGTAGGAAGTGGTCGGTGTCCTGTTCATGAGTTTTGAAGCCGTGTAGGCCTTTCAATGCAAGATACTAGTGCACAGTTCGTCGGACCTATTTGAGAACATTGGGGCTTTTGTGTTTGATACTTGAATATCTAGAGGTTAGATTAGTATGTGAAGTGGGGTTTTGGTATAGTATCCACCGTGCAGTTGAGCTTGCCAGATTCACCACTTTATGGTGCTGCTGCCTAGTTTTCCGAGAGTCATACGGTGTTGATGGGCAAATCATGTGCTGCTCGTGGATGGATTCAAAGAAAAGGATTTCCACCTGTGGTCAAATCAGTTTTCTAGTTGAGCTACAGCTGGAGCCATTTTGTGCTATATTAGTGAATTTTTCATCTCTCACGAATCATTAGAAGGAGGTTGGACTTCCATTGAGGTTTCAGATTGAAATGTCATAAATCATACCCTAGAGCCTGGTCATGTCTCATGTGGTCACGTTTCTACAACTTGTGCCAATTTTTGTCATCTCTAAATATGAGTTCGCCCGTTTGAATTTTTTCTATGTTCCAAGTTGTCTTATATAATTGGAAGAGACATCAGACAAGAAGTTTGAGAAGTCTGTGAACTGCTAAGTTTGCTTTCTGTAGAGAGAGGAAAGGATGTGCGTATTTCCATTCGTTCGGTTCATTTTTTTCTCGTTTAGGAAGTAAGTTTTCTTTTCAAAAGATGGTAATTCTTAATGTTGGGATGGTGCAAACTTCTTTTTGTCTGTAACTCTTATCCTTTCACGAGGGTCCAATGTTTTTGTTTCTCTGTTAGAGTTTTAGTGCTTGCTTTGGTGAGGTATACGTGCTCAAATGTTGACCCAAATCTACGACACAGGACATCATGTGCATTCTTTTTTTTAGATCACGACTGGTTTTGGGCCCCTCGCATGCAGTCCTTTGGAAATACCTCTTGGACAAGTCAAGATGTACTTATTACGAATGAATCTCAAATCCTTCGACGCTAGAAGTGTAATGTATATTGAGGAGTCAAATTAATCCCCACATGAATGGATGGGATCATCTAGCATGTTCTCGAGAATATGTGAGAAGCCCCTTTCAACTAAAGAGCCCTCATCTGGCAAAGTCTAATCCACTTATTTAAGAATTTATTATTAATGTTAGCAAAGTCTTTTTTTAAGTATCGTGACTAACGATTGACTGGTCGGGCAGAACTTGCTAATACGAGCATCGTCAAACATTCGTTGATATCAAGCTTCTTCATTGAGACATTAGACTCCCTTTTTCTCATGACCATTGCTCACTCGCGATTATATGCCCCCGTCCTCTATGTTGTTTCTTTTTCTAGCTTTTTATGTTGCTCGATGTAGGATCTATTCAACATCTAAAAACAAAACATCCCATAATAATTTCTAGTAAATCATAACATGATTTGTGAGTATTTCAATATTGATATAAATTTAATTGACAAGCAAAAGAGTTGACAATTGTGGCACATTTTTAAAATATAGAAAGATACTTTTGACCGAAAAATATATAAATTGACGATCTTGAATTTTGAGCAAAAGTATAAGGATCATCAGTGATGATATTTACATAAGTACTGCTTGAAATTTTAAAATACCATGACGTACAAAAACTCATTTTCTTTACTAGACTATTATAGAATTTTCTCAAAAGACTATAAAAGCATCATTTGCATGAATATATGCTGAATTTATAAAAGAGTAAACTTTTCATATTTTTGTTATTCCATTGAAACGTGATATCTCTATAAAATTAACAATTTCTGTCGCTATCTCTACATTTGTACTAGTATGCTCTAAATGCAATGGTCATTGTACATTTCCATCATTTCACGCTAATCAAATAAAAACTCTTAAACAATTTTTTTTATAAAAAATAATGTATAAATATCAGTTGGTATATTTTATTGAAGAGAGAAAATCAATAAAAATCTCGCACACGTCACCGGAGGGTGCGCACTCGCACGAGCGAGTACATTAGCGCGAGCTCCGTCGTTCCGTCTCACAAAATCGCGTTCCCCTCTTTTTCCCGCCTAAAAGTTCACAGCTCGTCGATTCTTCTTCTTCTTCGTCGTGGCGCGGCTCCGACAGGAGGCCGAGCGAAAGCTTCGTCGGCCGCCGTTTCCGATCTGATCGCACCTCTCCTCCGATCACCGGAGTCTGCGCTTGCCGCGTCTTGCGCCTCCCCAAGCGATTCATCTCCCTGTTTTGCGCACATCCGAGTTCGTCCGCCGCTCGAATCAGGTAAATCAGTCGACATTCTCTTTTTCTCTTCGGTTCGCAACAAGGCGAGTCGGTTTGCCGAAGCAAGCTTGTTCGCATCGTTGTTTCCGTCGGCATTGGAATTTACGGAAGTTCGAGGATCGGATCGTCAAAAGGAACGTCTCTCGTGTGCTCGTGTGCTTGTCTGGATTTTGTAGGTGCATCTCGCGGTCGTGGCGATTTGAGAAAACCTAGAAGTTTGGGAGGCTTCTCGAGCACGTTTGTGGAGTTCTGACGTTGGCGATTTGCATGCTGTGTCGAATGAGAACTGATTTTGTCTGAAAAACAGAGATGGTGGCATTAACCAGGACGAGGGAGGAGGATTAGTGTGTTTAAGCATCTGATTCGGTTTTCGTTGGAGATTTACATTGGTTTCGGCTCGAGTTATCCATACGAATTTGTCGAGTCTGATCTGCTGCTATTAGTGGTCCTCTTGCAGAATCCACTATGAAATTGACTGTTGGATCCTTTAATTGATTGTGGCAGTTTACTTTGTACTTGTAGATTCAACAACTGATTCTGTACATTACAATGCTGTGTCGAATGAGAACTGATTTTGTCTGAAAAACAGAGATGGTGGCATTAACCAGGACGAGGGAGGAGGATTAGTGTGTTTAAGCATCTGATTTGGTTTTCGTTGGAGATTTAGCTTGGTTTCGGCTCGAGTTATCCATACGAATTTGTCGAGTCTGATCTGCTACTATTAGTGGTCCTCTTGCAGAATCCACTATGAAATTGACTGTTGGATCCTTTAATTGATTGTGGCAGTTTACTTTGTACTTGTAGATTCAACAACTGATTCTGTACATTACAATGCTGTGTCGAATGAGAACTGATTTTGTCTGAAAAACAGAGATGGTGGCATTAACCAGGACGAGGGAGGAGGATTAGTGTGTTTAAGCATCTGATTCGGTTTTCGTTGGAGATTTAGCTTGGTTTCGGCTCGAGTTATCCATACAAATTTGTCGAGTCTGATCTGCTGCTATTAGTGGTCCTCTTGCAGAATCCACTATGAAATTGACTGTTGGATCCTTTAATTGATTGTGGCAGTTTACTTTGTACTTGTAGATTCAACAACTGATTCTGTACATTACAATGCTGTGTCGAATGAGAACTGATTTTGTCTGAAAAACAGAGATGGTGGCATTAACCAGGACGAGGGAGGAGGATTAGTGTGTTTAAGCATCTGATTTGGTTTTCGTTGGAGATTTAGCTTGGTTTCGGCTCGAGTTATCCATACGAATTTGTCGAGTCTGATCTGCTACTATTAGTGGTCCTCTTGCAGAATCCACTATGAAATTGACTGTTGGATCCTTTAATTGATTGTGGCAGTTTACTTTGTACTTGTAGATTCAACAACTGATTCTGTACATTACAATGCTGTGTCGAATGAGAACTGATTTTGTCTGAAAAACAGAGATGGTGGCATTAACCAGGACGAGGGAGGAGGATTAGTGTGTTTAAGCATCTGATTTGGTTTTCGTTGGAGATTTAGCTTGGTTTCGGCTCGAGTTATCCATACAAATTTGTCGAGTCTGATCTGCTGCTATTAGTGGTCCTCTTGCAGAATCCACTATGAAATTGACTGTTGGATCCTTTAATTGATTGTGGCAGTTTACTTTGTACTTGTAGATTCAACAACTGATTCTGTACATTACAATGCTGTGTCGAATGAGAACTGATTTTGTCTGAAAAATAGAGATGGTGGCATTAACCAGGACGAGGGAGGAGGATTAGTGTGTTTAAGCATCTGATTTGGTTTTCGTTGGAGATTTAGCTTGGTTTCGGCTCGAGTTATCCATACTAATTTGTCGAGTCTGATCTGCTGCTATTAGTGGTCCTCTTGCAGAATCCACTATGAAATTGACTGTTGGATCCTTTAATTGATTGTGGCAGTTTACTTTGTACTTGTAGATTCAACAACTGATTCTGTACATTACAATGCTGTGTCGAATGAGAACTGATTTTGTCTGAAAAACAGAGATGGTGGCATTAACCAGGACGAGGGAGGAGGATTAGTGTGTTTAAGCATCTGATTTGGTTTTCGTTGGAGATTTAGCTTGGTTTCGGCTCGAGTTATCCATACGAATTTGTCGAGTCTGATCTGCTGCTATTAGTGGTCCTCTTGCAGAATCCACTATGAAATTGACTGTTGGATCCTTTAATTGATTGTGGCAGTTTACTTTGTACTTCTAAATTCAACAACTGATTCTGTACATTACAATGTGCTCTCTTTCAATTGAATTTCTTTGTACAGGGGCTTGCTATTACTGTGGAGTTACAAGTATGTTCTTGTTTCTCCATTTTTGCATTTTAATCATGTCCTAAGGAATAACAAAGACTGAGGTGCTTTTGTGTTGAGTCTGCATATGCAAAAAGTATGTTTATATACATAGATCAGGTAAAAAAAGTATGTTTACATACATAGATCAGCTAAATAGTTCAAAGGAAAATGAGTAGCAGACTCTGTTTGCACTTCCTGTGGTGGCCAAGGAAGTACAATTTTCGATGCAATTCCTCCTATCGGTCGTGCATTTGACTCGGGTCTGTTGGCTTCTCTTTGAATTCCTGTTTCTACATTTTTGCGTTTTAATCTTGTCTGGGGAATAACAAAAGCTGAGGTGCTCTTGTCTTGAGTCTGCATATGCAGAAAAGTATGTTTATATAGATAGATCAACTAAATAGTTTAAAGGAAAATGAGTAGCAGTATTTCGTGCATGTTCAAGGAAGTATAATTTTCGATGCTAGTCGTGCCCTTGACTCAGGTCTTACTGCTGCTGTTGGATTCTCTTTGAATTGAATGCCTTGCTATTACTGTTACTTACAAGTGTGTTCTTGTTTCTCCATTTTTGCGTTTTAATCATGTTTAGGGAATGACCAAAACTGAGGTGCTCTTGTCTTGAGTTTGCATATTATTGTCTTGTTATGCTGAGGTCGATGGTTCTTTTTTATTGCAGGCACTCACTTCTACAGGAAGCAAGAAAAACAGATTTTTTTTTTGGGTGATGTGAGCACTCAGAACAAGAACACCACTGATACGTTAGTGTTTTTAAAACTCTTTCAGCGATAAGAAGGAACCGGCAATTCTGGGGTTTATATGCAGGTCGAGAATTAAGATAGAGAATTTGTCTGAGAATGTGGTGGAGGATCAGCTGCACTGCCTCTTCTCCTCGACAGGCGAAATTACAGACATCCGCATCATGCGGACTGAGTATGTGTTTCTTTACCCCTCTCTCTTTTCCTTGCACAGTTCCTTGAATCCATGTGTGTTTCAACGTGTGCAGCGATGGTGAGAGTCTGCAGTTCGCCTACCTGGGCTTTCGCAGTGAGGGTGCTGCCCACGAAGCCATCATGCGCTTCAACGGGTTCGAATTAGATGGTCAGCGGATAATTTGTAAGGTTGTGACTCTCCCTGTGTCCTTCTGTTTTATGTTTTTCCTCCGGTATGCGCATATATATTGAGCATGTGATTGAAAATTTTTCCTTCATCATCAGGTTGCGTCACAAATGGGATTTGCCTCGTCCAGTCAGGCCCAAAGACGTGCTGAAACTAGCCGTCTTTTCGTTCGAAACTTTCCTTTCACGACAAGGTAAACCTTGACTTCTTGAATATCCAAGATGTTCTATTTTATTCGGTTTTCAGTGAAATACTGACACTTAGCCTAGGCCCACATCTTAGAATCTGTCTTTTTGTGAAGTGAGCAAGAGCTGAGAGAAGCTTTTAGCAAATTTGGCGAGCTTGTGGATGTCCAGATCATGGTGGACAAACGAACAGGATCATCAAAGGGATTTGGTTTTGTCCAGTACACTCTATCTGACTCTGCATCGAGGTACAGATTTGTGCCTAAGCTTTGTTTATACTGAAAAAACCTAGTTCATTTTTGCTTCTTGTGCAGAGCGATACAAGAATTGAACTATTCAACTTTTCAAGGAAGAGTCATGCATGTCAAAGAAGCAACCCCGATACCTGCCTATAGAAATTCAAAAGGGTACTGTCCTTCGATCATTGATTGTATCCTCTGTCAATTTACTGAAATGGCTGCAGGAGTAAGTAGCAGGATTCTTTGATTTTACTCGTGTTAACAGAGCTTATTTTATGTAGTGGTCGGGTTGCAAATGAAGCTCCACAGAAGCGGCAGCGGAAATAAGCAAAGCAAGTGGAATAAAAGTCTGAACCCGATCCAACTACCTCCTGATCAAACATGGATACCTCACATACTTTCGTATACATACTACTAGAACAGAGCAGCATCACCAAAAAAGATGCAAGATATGTCGTCACATCTTTCCAATTGCTATTGAAACAAATATGTCAGTCACATCTTTCCACGGTGAAAGAAACAATCTTTCTGGAAACAATATCTACTAAATGCTTTCTCAAACAGGATAAGGGTCTACGGACTAGATATGCAAGATAACAATTTTTTTCTTAACAAGGGAATTCTTGGTCCTGAACCTAGGGATATGTAGAAATGGCGCATTAACCCCGAGGCACAGCCTCCGCACATTTCCTACTGACTATGACTTCCTTTGGAGGTTTGTTCAAAGCATGACAGAAGTGAAGATTATGTGGTCCTGACCCTCTAATTACTGGGTAAACCTTCTTTACGCGGATCAGCGGCATCTTCTAAGGACCCCAAGACTTTCTTACTCTGTTCTTCCGGACATATATCTCCAACGGCATTAGTTAATGCGCCATTTTTCTGAGGAAGCTTGTCAGAATCAACGATGGTATCGGTTCCTCGCAAATTCATGTAATCGGTGGAGTCTCCAAGACCTGCTTCCTCAGCAATGGCATGATATTTCTCAATGACAGCATCACTTGTCGACTTAAAGTGTATTCACGCGGATGCATGAATGGCGTGGCGTGCGCCTGATCAAGGGAAATGAAAATGTAAAGGCAAGCTCCGGAAAATTGAAAGAACCAGTATCACTGTATCAGATAGTGTCCACAGTAACAAATGCGTCTCCAATCTGCGAATACCAGACATTGCGTTAAATGAATGTGACGCCGTCAAGGCAAAGTCATCTTCTCGAGCATCAACAACTCATTTTCCATCACTTTGGAATTGGAACAGTGAACTCCGGCTGATAATCTTACTAAGAGAAAAGGGAAACGAAAGGAGTGAGAAGCTTGAGCTCAAAGCTTCCTTCAGAGCTGTGGAAACGCGAGCCAAGTGCTTGGCTCCGTAAGCCTTGACGAAGTACTCTTCCAATTGAGGGTTCCATTTCAGCGCAGGGTTGAACTTGAAGCAGTACCACTTCGACTGATCCATCTACATCCCACGGAGGGACGAATTGCCGCAACATTAGATGAAATGGGAGCATGAAAATACGAGAAAGATGCATCTGAATCAGGAACAGAGATATAGACCTGAGAAGCAGGGGTCTTGGAGGTGAACGGTCGCTTGCCAAGGTTCTGCAACAAGCGCCTCGCTATTTGACTTGAAATCCTTTCTATTATTGAATCGAAAGGAAACCCAGGCCATATTAGGAATGTTTGAACCGAACTCTCGCCAATAGAGTGGTAGGTATTGCCAAAAAAAAAAAAAAGGAAGGGAAATTAATTTCCCACAAGGCTTATCCTCCTCATTGAAGTCGAAGTCCACGTTGATGTCGAAGAAGGTATATATGTATTCTATCGGTAAGGTCGATCTCTAGTGAATAGTGAATGCACTTAACAAGCGCGAAACTTGCAAGAGATACAGAGAGCACTGAGAGACATCATCTAAAAGAGTTATGGGCATTCATAAAATCCGTTTTTATTTTTTTGTGATTAATTATTGTGGATTGGGTTTAATCTTGGATGGGTAAACACTTTTGTGCGTGTAATTGAGCGATTACAATCTCATCTTTGCCAATTATAGTGGAACCATCTCATTAATCTCTTCCCATGGAGTAGGCACATTGATAACCACGTAAATCAGCCGTGTGTAGGTTTTGTTTACACAATTCATTTGTTATTCGAGCTGTTTCCTTTGTTCAGGCTTTCGCATTAGTCGAAACAATATGCTAACCCAAATATTACTTGGAAAATTGCTTTTTCGATGGACATTTTGAGGCCCCAGGTATAAGCGCAATAAGTAAGTTTGTTTTATCCTTCTGCTACTACTGATACTAATGTTGTTGATTCTCTCTCGTCACGTATCTCGTCCTTGAAAATCTTTTGCTTTTTTCCAAGCAAGGACTTGCTTAGCAATGCCTATAGGTTTTCACGGATTGTGTGTTGCTAAATGCCACACCCACAACGCCACTCATCGTGTCATTCGACTGTTGAACATATTTAGCCACCAAGTAAAGACGAGTTACATATCATAAGACGGTCCTTTGAGCTTGAGTATACGGAACATCATGGCCATTTATAAGCATACCTATACATAGCAATCCTCACCGATAATTTCTTCACTTTTTTGCAAACTTTCTGGCTCTCCCAAGATGGTTTTCTCTTAATGCGAACATGAAAGCCAAACTTCTTGAATCGCTAGATATTAACGAGATGAAAGTAAACCTGTCGAGTGAAATCTAATTTTCAAGATGTGTGAAAGCTCGAGCAAGCAAGGGTCTTTGCATGTTATTTGGACTTTCATCAAAATAAGGTACCCATCACATAGCATTGCATGGAAAGCAATTGGTTAACATTTTCTAAATAAGCGTTGGAGTCAACAGAACCCCTGAAGCCTGGCGGTCCAAATAAAACCGTATTAAATAATTGATGAATCTTGTCAAAATCTGCCAAAAATAATAAACAACATATATAAGCCAATATGGCGGCAACGTCAGGTTTGTCTGCTGTAGAACTCTATGCCTCTCGCTCTAACAATACACATGTCTATATGCATGTAGGTGTTGACACCTAAATTTTCCCATTTTCATTTAGGATTTAATTGTGTATGGAATTAGAAATTAGTCGTTTTTAAAAAAAAAAAAAAAAAAAAACAAACAACAAAACAAACAAAAAAAAGAAAACAAAACAAAAACAACAAAAAATAGGAAAAAGAAGACATGGAAGGGGCCGGGCCGGATCTCGCCTTGGCCCGGCCCATGCCGCCTTCTCCCTCTTCCTCTTCGTGTGTGAAACCCTAGCACGGAGGAGAGGGGAGGCAGGGAGAAAAACAGAGAACGAAGAGGAACAGAGGGAAACCAAAAAAAGAGAGGAAACACTAGAGAGAGGAAGAGAACACAGGGAGCAGGGGGAGAGAACTCGAGAGAGAGCTCGAGGAAAAAAGGCGGCGGCGCCGCCGCTGCCGGTCGCGGCGTTCGATCGATGCCAACCCCGCCGCCGCTCGAACCAGAAACCCAGACGCACAAAGAACAGGAGAGAGAAAGCTCGAGGAAGAATGAGGGAGGGGGAAGAAGGCCCGCCGCTGCCGACCGACGCCGACCGCCGCCGTCTCCCTAGAACCCAGATCTGAGGGCACCGTGTGGAGGAGGTCAGATTTGGCAAGATTAGAGACGCCGTTCGAGCCGTCACCGCCTTCCGTCCCCGACTTCATCCGAGCCATCGCCCCCCTTCTGTCCCCGACGTCGTCCGAGCCGCCACCCTTCGAGCGACGCCGGGGACTCCACCACCGTAGCTGCTGTTTCGCGGTTGTCGGAGCTTCGGATGCTGTCGCCGTTGCAGCCCTCAGCCAAGCCGACGCCCAGCCCTGTAGCCGAGCCACCGCATGCCTCCGCCTCTAGTCCAACACGCAGCACCAGCCCCCGAGCCGCCTCCCTCCTACCCGACGCCGCTCGAGCCGCCGCCGCCCTCCGTCTCGACGAGTTGCTTGCTGACCCTCGCCGAACCGCCGCTTTCCGCGCTCGCCGCCGTCGTCCATCGCCCACCGCGTCTCCGCCGCCGAGCCGCGACGTCTCGCCATCCTCTCGGCGCCTCGAAGAAACCCTAGGGTTTCAGCCGCAACCGGGTCGCGCGAGCCGGCCGGGTCCATCAATCGGGTAGGTTTTTGGCGTTTTGGGCTGGGCATACTTGGGTCGGGCTTGGGTTATTTTTGCATGTGGGCTTATGGGTCTTTAGGCTTGTGGGCTTGGGTTGGTTTAGAGTGGGCTATGTAAAAAAAAAAGAATTAGACCAAATTGGGCCAGCACGTTAGGCCCAGCCCGATTCGGTTCGGGCTCGAGCCGCCTAGCCCGTTTTGGTTCGGGTTCGGTTGTTTGGCCCGATCCCGGGCCCCTGTTCACCGAACCGGGTCGGACCTAACCTGGGGATCTGACCCGGTTCGTTTTTAATATATTTATTATTATAATATTAAAATAAAATTTTAGAAAATTAAAAAAAAATTAAAATTAAAAAAAAAAATTAAAATTAAAAAAATTAAAAAATATATTTAAAAAAATTAAAAAAATTAAAAAATTTTGAAAACCAAAAATTGCGGGGTTTGGTTAGGAATTGCTATGTATTGCCTTTTTAGTGTAATTAGGTATTTATTTGCTCGTATATTGACTATATTGCATATTTAATTTACATGTTTAACTGTGTTTGTAATTGTTTAGATGCTTGTGTTAATTTTACTGCAATTAGAATTTTGGTAGCAATGGCTGTTACTTTAATGTTTGCGCACCTGTATGATCACCTTACATGCTAGTGGATAAGTATAAAATCAATCCAAACTACCTGCTAAAAAAGAAAAATCATTTTGTTAAAATGAACAAGATTTGGTACCGAAAGGGCACTAATTGGTCAATTAGTGTAATCAAGTCCCCGACCCTAGATTCTCTGGTTGCGTAGGAAGTGAGGTACACTCTCATACCTCACTTGGTTTCTAGCCGACCCCAATAGGCTAGTGGCGACTCCTTTTGTGCAAAATTCTAAAGAATATCCCAATGTCACGCGGGGTATGGGCTTGGGAGAGCCTGCGCCTGATCATGGGCTTTAGGCCCGTCCTTTAGGCAATACCCCTAAACCTGTTCCCTCCCCCCGAGGGTAGGTCACGACAGCTTGGCGACTCCGCTGGGAACTTGGTTTTAGACCTTAGAGGACTTAGGCCAAAATTAATCTTGTTCAAAAATATTTTTGTTTGGCAGCGAGGATTCCAGGTACGCCTAACATTAAAGGTGTTAAATGTTTTTGCAGAATGGGAGGTATAAGGGGAAGTGTTTGCTCACATTTGTCTTGCAGGGAGGTGTAGGAATGCATGGTTTATTTTTATGTACGGAGTGTTGTTTGCGTATAAATTGTTGTGCATGTATTCTTTGCATTGCACTACACTCTAGCACACAACCCGCCGCCGGACCTAGGCTGGATAGGATCACTTAGGATGGTGTTAAGGTGGATACCGCTCCGACTGCAAGCATGTAGTACGAGCCGCCCATCTTAACCGCGAAATTTCTTTCATGTTGAAGGTACCCACCCCGGTCTGCAAACGCGCGACACGGGTCGGTTCTTTGACAAAGCCGGAGTCATGGGTAACCCGACCTAACCACAACCTTGCTGGTTTAGTCCGGTGATCCTATGGCTCCATTTTGAGCCGAATAGAGTAGAAATCGAACCACATCCCATGTGCATGTCTATGTAAAAAAAAAAGAGACAAAGGTCGGCACCCATTGTGAGTATCATTTTTATTTTTATTTCCTCATTTTGTATTGCATTTTCATCTTGAAATTCGCAGAAATTAATCGAATGCCCCAGTGTTGTAGGTTTTTGATTAAAAAAAAAAAGAAATTTGGCAATCACTCTTGATAAGTAAAAATTGAATGCAAGTTTTAAACACTTTGATTTGGCTTTGTTGAACACATGATTTTGTTAAATTTCTAGTTATGGGCTCGAAATCATTTTGATAAAAAAAATAAAAAATAAAAAAAAACTTGCAAGTTGTGATTTAATAATTGGGGCATGAAAATTGAAATTGCATTTTTTTTTTATCAAATTCTCTCATTCTCACATTTTGGACTAAAATGCAAATCATTTTGTGTGCAAATTTCTCAAAATAGAAATCACTTCATATTTTTGCAAGAGTAAAAACATAAAATCAATCTCTTCAAAAAAAAAATAAAAATAAAAAATCAATGCCACGTGTGCATACAAAACTTTTGGAATAAGAGTGGACGTTTGATTGATAGCCGTCGATTCGATCTTTTAATGATGCCCCTTTTCTCATGATAAAATCTTGGCGAAATACTCAAACCCCGTGATAAGGACTTTAGGGCATGTACCGTCGCCTCAATTTTGTTATAAGAAGCGACCTCATTGAGATATCATTTTCACATACTCCACATATTGACATTGTCATCTTTTTGCAGGTTATGTGTGATGCTCCTTGACATTTTCGTGTTTGACCACATCGAGAAGTGAATTTTAGAGTTAGGACAAGAGTTGATTTTTACCATTACCTATACCAGAGTTTCTTGTATTCTATCGCTTGTTCTTATTCTTGTTAAGAACCCTGTTTTCCATTATGGGTTTTGATTGCGAATCCAATTGATGCTTTTGTAAATCATGCGACTCGTCTTTTTTATGATGGAATTCAATTTCGTGAAAATCATCCCTAAAAAAAAAAAAAAAAAAAAAAACGAATTCAGAAGTGTTTCAAGCGAACCTTCGCATCCACCTTCCAAAATGAATTTCAAGAAAGCTTTGCTAAAGGCCCTCTCTTCACGTGGTCGCTTCCTCAGGAAGAATGAGGAGTTTATTTGAGATCGGCATCTGCCATTTTAAAAGATAAAAGTGTAGGCTCATGGAATTTGAGGAGTAAGCATGCGTTGAGGCATCATAGGCGCCAATTTTCCATAGAGGCAAAACGAAGCTGAATTCCGTTCTAAAAAGTTTCTTTATTTGGAGATTGGGCTTCGCTAGCACCAAATTGTTTTTTATGAGTTTTATCAAGAGCCGCATCATCATATGTTACTAAAAGGCTAGTATTAGGGCTCTTGCACATTTTGGCAATTAAAGCATTTGAGCATTTGGCTGTAAGAGTTTTCTGCAATCAACATTATAGATTCGTGATGCAAATGCCTTAGGTGCCAAAATAGCCCTCACTTTGCATGATGAGACAAATGAAGGGAGTTGCCAAGTATTCAAAAGGGCGAATTCGAAGGAAGAGTAAACTGTATCGATTTCAATTATCCATTTCTGATATCGTTTCTGACATGATTTTCTTTTCATTGTCAAGGAGACATCAGGGTTCCAAGTTTTGTAACGTTCCGACAAACGCGATGGAGGGCTATTGAGTCATGTTCATCTTAAACAAAGAAATATTCAAATGATGAAACAGAGGGGCAATATTATCCATTTCTCCATGAGAGATGCCTTGGGATGTTGATCGCCCAATTTTGAAAAGGATGTATCATGTTCCTAAACTTGATTCTCTTTAGCATAAAAAAAAAAAATGACATGTCCTTTTCTTTGATACAAGACAAATTCGAACAGAACAATGTTTGTCAAATAAAGAGTGGGAGAGCAACATTTGGTTTAGAGAAAAATCTCTCATTCCCCCACCAATGAAGGGGTGATAAAAAAGGTTGCATCTTGACCGTAAAAGCGGCGCCTTCTACCAAGGAATCAGGAAAACGTCAAACACTTAAAGGTGAATCCAAGGGAATGGTATTGTCGAGCTACCAAATATCCACGAAAGTGAATCCAAGAGATGTTAGCCCTCAAAGGATAAAAGCGAGTGAAGGGTAATAATGTATTGTTTCCAACATTTCAACCCCTAAGGATTTTTGCACTAACATATTCTTTTACATTCTTTACAGGGTTACCGGGTCACCATGCCGCAGGTAAGTACCCTTCTTCTCAATTTTTTTTAAGTAAAAAAGAAAAAAAAAGAGAAAAAGAAAAAGAGAATTTCATTACAAGAAAAAAAAAACATTTGGCGCTTTCTTAGAGATAAGCACACAAATGAAAATTTTAAAAAGAATTCTTCAAACTTTTTAAGCATTATTTTTATCTCAACATTGTTTTCTCGTTTTGTGGGTTATTCATTTTAAATCAAATTTCCCTATGAAGATTGATCTACTTAGATGATCTCGACAAAGTGAAATGGAGATGTTAACCATGCCAAACAAGAGGTGCTTAGGATGAAGAAAGGTAAACCCATTTCCAAACACATCCTTCAAACACTTTTGAGAGTTGAGTTAAAAAACAACATTCTCTTAGGACAAAAGATTCATTCGCATTGAGCGCAAAGATCGAAATGATAAAGGCGCTTCCTTCATCAATCCCAAGCATTGCACTAATCTCTCGCTACCCCTTTGGGCTAAAAAAAAAAAAAGAGGATCCTTCAAGGTACCCTTGTCGAGAATGACCCTACATTGGGGCAGCATAAATGGTTACAATCGTGTTGCAGAGCGAAAGATTGAGAAATATTCTATTACTTTAAGATTGAGAAATATTCTATTACTTTCACTTGCATCAATCTTCTGGTGATAGCTTCAGAGGAATTCTCATCAGAGCTTGACTCGTCCCAAAGTGAAGGAGAGCATTTCCTTCTCTATCCAAACACTAATACTCATTGCTTAAACCAATTTAGGCCTGATTATTCATTTCTGAACCCCGAGCGATGATCATCTCCCTTCACTAGGGGCAAGGCATAAGAATTGATCAAATACAATGGACAGTCACGAGAAAATGTGAAAAGCATCTCAAAAGTCATAAGAGCTCCAAAAGTTCAAAAAGCAAAAAGTTCGACAAACTAGGGGGCATGGAAAAGCAGTGTGTCTGGTAAAAGCAAGTCCAATGCCCGTCAACAAAAAAGAGCCAAAAGACTGCATCTTATGTAAAAAAATGATGAAAGTCAAAGTGCCTGCGTAAAAAATCATCGCAAGTGCAAAGGAAATTAGAAAAAGGAGCAAAGCTCCTGTGCAGAAATGATTAGTGAAGGAACTTTCGAGATGCACAGTGTTCCAAAATCCAAATGACTTCAAAAGATCAATTGACCTAGTCACGATGCCATGATGATCACCAGCTCTAAAAAAAACCTTGAAAAGTTTAAGCCTTTTGAGCCTCTCCCGAGCCAACATTACAACCCTCTTCCGAAGTCTTTTTTGATTGGGATGGTTTGAGTGAAAATGAGAATGCCACAAAGAAGCTATTGCTTGAAGGAGTGGAAGTAATTATATCTTGTCTTATCTTCCAAGTTCTCGACTTGTAAACCGATGAAGATAGCGACAAATGTTCTTTTATCGGCCTCAAAGCGATAATTCCTTTATGTAAGCCCTAACCAAGCCTATATTGCGGTCCTTTCAAAAGACCTTTTTGATCAATTAGATTGTGCTCATTGCGAATGTTTCTAAAAGCCTTTGACGTGGGTTATGTGAGATATCCTCAGCAATCAGTTACTTCCCACGCGAATGGATGGGATCAAGCAGCCATTTTGTCGAGAGTGTGTGAGAAACCCTTTCTAACTGGGAAGCTTTAGTTTGGCATGTTTAATGAGCATTTTTCATGAGTCGTAGCCATTCTGATAAGAACTTGACTCCTAGAGAATTTGATGATTAATGATACATTCCCAAGCAAGATGACAATTTTGCGCTACATGATGCTAATTGACATTGAATATATATATATATATATATATATATATTTAAAAAAAGGTCGAACTTAGCTTGATTAGCTTGTTCAATTAATGCTGTAATATTGCCAATACGTCTCTTGATGACGTCTCTAATGACACTTGCTCAAGTTGAGTTTGACAAGATTCCTCAATGAAGCCATGCAATTTTCAAGGGGGTAGCGGATGCTTCCCTAAAAACCAAAGGTTAATGGTCAGCCTTAAACCATGTCATCTCCAAAGGTTTATGGTCAGCCTTAAACCATGCCATCTCCAAAGGTTCATGGTCAACCTTAAACCATGTCATCTACAAAGGTTCATTGGTTTTCCTTAAATCATGTATTTTCATATCCGGTCGAAACCCGTTTGTACACGGTGAGACCTCCCTTCCAGTCGAAATCCGTTTGTACACGGTGAGATTATCATCCAGTCGAAACCCGTTTGTACATGGTGAGACCTTTCTTCCGGTCGAAACCCGTTTGTACACGGTGAGACCTTTCCCCCAGTCGAAACCCGTTTGTACACGGTGAGACTATCATACCTGGTCGAAACCCGTTCATACACGGTGAGACCTCATTCCTCTTATCCTTCTTATGACCCGGTGGGCTTTCCATAGCCCGGAGTCCTTCTCCTCCTTCCTATGACCCGGTGGGCTTTCCGTAGCCGGGAGTCCTTTTACCCCATTCTTATGACCCGGGCTTTCATTAGCCCGGAGTCCTTCAACCCCCTTCCTATGACACGGCGTGCTTCTGTAGCCCGGAGTCTTTCTTCCTCTTATTGACAAGACGCGCTTCCATAGTTATGAGTCCTTTCCGTCGAACTGACGTGTTCCTATGCACCTAGGGTCTCTCTACCGTCAAAATAATTTAGGTGTCTTCTGTCTTTGAACGCAACCTCTTCGAGCTCCCATTCAAAGAGGGGCAGCTATTGACACCTAAATTTTCCCATTTTCATTTACGATTTAATTGTATATGGAATTAGGAATTAGTCGTTTTTTAAAAAAAAAAAAAAAAAAAAAAGAAAACAAACAACAAAACAAACAAAACAAACAAAAAAAAAAGAAAACAAAAACAACAAAAAAATAGAAAAAAGAAGACATGGAAGGGGCCGGGTCGGATCTTGCCTTGGCCTGGCCCATGCCGCCTTCTCCCTCTTCCTCTTCGTGTGTGAAACCCTAGCACGGAGGAGAGGGGAGGCAGGGAGAAAAACAGAGAACGAAGAGGAACAGAGGGAAACCAAAAAAAGAGAGGAAACCCTAGAGAGAGGAAGAGAACACAGGGAGCAGGGGGAGAGAACTCGAGAGAGAGCTCGAGGAAAAAAGGCGGCGCCGCCACCGCCGGTCGCGGCGTTCGACCGATGCCGACCCCGCCGCCGCTCGAACCAGAAACCCAGACGCACAGAGAACAGGAGAGAGAAAGCTCGAGGAAGAATGAGGGAGGGGGAAGAAGGCCCGCCGTTGCCGACCGACGCCGACCACCGCCATCTCCCTAGAACCCAGATCTGAGGGCACCGTGTGGAGGAGGTCAGATCTGGCAGGATTAGAGATGCCGTCCGAGCCGTCACCGCCTTCCATCCCCGACGTCGTCCGAGCCGTCGCCCCCTTCGTCCCCGACGTCATCCGAGCCGTCACCCTTCGAGCGACGCTGGGGACTCCACCACCGTAGCTGCTGTTTCACGGTTGCCGGAGCTTCGGACGCTGTCGCCGTTGCAGCCCTCAGCCAAGCCGACGCCCGGCCCTGTCACCGAGCCACCGCACGCCTCCGCCTCTAGTCCAACACGCAGCACCAGCCCCCGAGCCGACTCCCTCCTACCCGACGCCGCTCGAGCCGCCGCCGCCCTCCGTCTCGACGAGCTGCTTGCTGACCCTCGCTGAACCGCCGCCTTCCTGCTGCTGCTGCCGTCGTCCGCCGCCCACCGCGTCTCCGCCGCCGAGCCGTTGACGCCTCTGCCATCCCTCTCGGCGCCTCGAAGAAACCCTAGGGTTTCCGCCACAAACCGGGTCGCGCGAGCCGGGCCGGGTCCAGTCAACCGGGTAGGGTTTTTGGCATTTTGGGCTGGGCATACTTGGGTCGGGCTTGGGTTATTTTTGCATGTGGGCTTATGGGTCTTTAGGCTTGTAGGCTTGGGCTAGTTTAGTGTGGGCTATGTAAAAAAAAGAATTAGACCAAATTGGGCCAGCACGTCAGGCCCAGCCCGGTTCGGTTCGAGCTCGAGCCACCTAGCCCGTTTTGTTCAAGGTTTGGGCCGTTTGGCCCAATCCCGGGCCCCTATTCACCGAACCGGTCGGACCCAACCAGGGGATCGACCCGGTTCGTTTTTAATATATTTTATTATTATAATATTAAAATAAAATTTTAGAAAATTAAAAAAAATAAAATTTAAAAAGTAAAAAAAATTAATTAAAAAAATTTAAAAATATATTTAAAAAAATTAAAAAAATTTAAAAATTTCGAAAACCAAAAATTGCGGGGTTTGGTTAGGAATTGCTATGTATTGCCTTTTTAGTGTAATTTGGTATTTATTTGCTCGTATATTGACTATATTGCATATTTAATTTACATGTTTAACGTGTTTGTAATTGTTTAGATGTTTGTGTTAATTTTACTGCAATTAGAATTTTGGTAGCAATAACTGTTACTTTAATGTTTGCGCACCCGTATGATCACCTCACATGCTAGTGGATAAGTATAAAATCAATCCAAACTGCCTGCCAAAAAGGAAAAATCATTTTGTTAAAATGAACAAGATTAGGTACCGAAAGGGCACTAATTGGTCAATTAGTGTAATCAAGTCCCCGACCAAATGACTGTTACTTTAATGTTTGCGCACCCGTATGATCACCTCACATGCTAGTGGATAAGTATAAAATCAATCCAAACTGCCTGCCAAAAAAGAAAAATCATTTTGTTAAAATGAACAAGATTAGGTACCGAAAGGGCACTAATTGGTCAATTAGTGTAATCAAGTCCCCAACCAAATGACTGTTACTTTAATGTTTGCGCACCCGTATGATCACCTCACATGCTAGTGGATAAGTATAAAATCAATCCAAACTGCTTGCCAAAAAAGAAAAATCATTTTGTTAAAATCAACAAGATTAGGTACCGAAAGGGCACTAATTGGTCAATTAGTGAAATCAAGTCCCCGACCCTAGATTCTCTGGTTGCGTAGGAAGTGAGGTACACTCCCATACCTCACTTGGTTTCTAGCCAACCCCAATAGGCTAGTGGCGACTCCTTTTGTGCAAAATTCTAAAGAATATCCCAATGTCACGCGGGGTATGGGCTTGGGAGAGCCCGCACCTGATCATGGGCCTTAGGCCCGTCCTTTAGGCAATACTCCTAAACATGTTCCCTCCCCCCGAGGGTAGGTCGCGACAGTAGGCATATATAATATATACCTATCCGGATATATAGATTACGATATACTTTTATATATTGTGCTATGGACACATTCTCATTTTAATGCGGTTGGCGTTTATGATTGCGACTCGTGATAATTTATAGGGAAAACGATTGGCGATGGGCATATCCATTCGAATCATTTTTCTCTTCCAAGGTCAATCTCAGGAAGGTTATGCCTGTGATGTGTACCGAATTGGAAAATTGTCATCTTAATCGGGTTCCCAAAGATCTTCAAAACACTTCCTTTAGAAAATTTTGAGAGTGTCAACCTTCATTGTTCGTGCCAGAGTACCTTTCATTTCAGGTAAGTTCCCTAGTTCGTCTTGATCAATTTGTCATTGTGGCCCCTCACATCTTGTGGAACACTTTGGAAGCATGTTGACCAGGTTTTGAGATAGATGTTTCTCTCCTATCAACATGAGACATGCTCACTCTTTTCTAGATAATTATAATACCCGAAGGTCTTTTTGCAGAGAATAAAATTCCAAGTTGCAAGGGATTGATCCTTCTCCCTATAGTGAGACTGCTTTTTTGCACTCTCCACTCTTTTTTTTTTTTAATTCCAATTAGGATTTACGCTTGCTTCATTTTTTTTTTTTGGGTCGAAAATAGATATTGCATTCATTCATGAAAATAAGCGAGCCTTACAAGACAACAATGGATAAAACTCTAAACATAGAATTTCCGAAAGGGAGGGAGGAGGAAAAGTCACCCAATTTGCGGGAGATTTTTGGTTCGGTGAGAGTTAGCTAGCCAATCCGCCGCTCGGTTTGCCTCGCGAGAACAATATTCTACCCTTGCTGATTTGAAAAGGCGTAATTCTTCTTTGCACTGTTCCACAATTTCCTTCAAGTCCCATGATGTTTCAGCCCGGCCCGTCACAGCTTCCACCAAAGTTGAACTGTCACTTTCGAGCACCCATCTGCAACTTTGACCGGTTCCTGTGCCCACGTGCCCGGCTTCTCTTCCTCTCAAGTACATGAAACCGTGCAGCAAAGCTAGGGCTTCTGCTTGCTGAGGAGAAGACGCTCGTATCTGCACTGCGAAGCCCTCAACCACGAGACCCGACGAATCTCGCACAATCCCAGCTGCCGAACCTAGGAAATCGCCGGAGTCCATGAGGCGTCGACGTTTAGCTTCATCTCGTCTCTGTCCGGCGGTGTCCATCTAATCGGTAGGCTTCAGGTTGTGGGTTTTTGCCCTTTTTGATGCTGCCATCTGCTGAAATTTTTTTGTTGTGCTATTGCGAGATCTACAAGATCAGTCAGTTGGGGACGCTTTGCTTGAAAAATGAAATTGTTTCGGGTCTTCTAGATATTCCACAGCACAACAGCAACTAGTTCTCTTTCAGGTGAGATGTCGCTTCTTTCAAACACTTCCGTTAGCCACTAATCACACCTTGTTATGTTGCTTGGGTTTCTGATGATGTTGATTCGTGGGTCTGCCCAAATTTTTTTCGTCCATTTGCAAAGTAGAAATAGGTGTTCTGTTGTTTCCATGTGTGTAGAGCAAAGCGGACAATAGGGATCGGGTAGCATTTTCCTTTTATGCAAATTTTCCCTTGTCGGTATGGCGTTTTGGCAAAGGCTCCATAGGAAAGTTCTCATTTTCGGGGGAATAAATAGACTCCAGATTCTTGTCCAGAGAGATCTTGGAGGCTTGTAAGAACATGTTGCTCTGTTTTGTTCTGTTCTTGTGGCGTTAGAATAGGCCCTTCACAGTGTATGTCCTTGATTAATTACCTGTCCATACTAGATAATCATCATTCGGGGATGGGCTAATGGGTATCGCAAGTATCTCGTTTGATGTTTGTTCTTCAAACATTTAGAATTAAACTTTCCTTCCATATCCGCGAGTCTTCACTGATAAGTTCTGCCACCATAACTGGTTCATTTTGGTTAGCTGGACCTCCAAGCATTCTAGACTTTAGCCATTTGTCTTCTCGTATGTTAATAGATTGGCCATCCCCAAATGACCATTTAACCTCTGATTCTATGGCTTCTCTCCCTATTAAAATGCTTTGCCATCCCCAAGACGGTCGTTGCCCTTTTCTTGCCTTCCACAGGTCTCCATTTGGAAAATAAATACCTTTCAAAATTCTACTCCACAAAGCTGAAGGGGTTTTGGATAATTGCCAAGCTTGCTTGCCGAGCATTGCTCTGTTAAAATTTCTCAAATCTTTGAACCCCAAACCTCCCCCATCTTTCCTGGTTTTTAATGTTTGCCATTTTTTCCAATGCAAGCCCCTTTTTGAATCGCTTTTCTGCCACCAAAATGAAGCAATTCTTTTTTCTATGGCTTTGCAAATAGAGATAGGCAATTTAAAGACTGACATCGCATAATGAGGGAGGGCTTGTACAACGCTCTTTATCAAAATTTCTTTACCTGCTTTGGATAGTAATTTTTCTTTCCATCCCTCTAGCTTCGAGTTTACTCTTGCTAGAATCCAATCAAACATCTCCTTCTTTGAGTGACCACATTCTGTTGGTATTCCAAGATATTTACCTGTTTTTTCTATTATTGGGACTCTAAGTTCTTGTGCTAAGTTTCTTTTCAAAGATAATGGACAATTGTTGCTGAAACATACCCCTGATTTGTTTAGATTAATGGCTTGGCCCGATGCAAAACAGTACTGGTTGAGAATATTTGCTAAGTTTTGGCATTCTACTATAGTCCCGTTCAAGAAAAATATGGCATCATCAGCAAAGAGTAAATGAGACAGTGTAGGGTAGAACCTGTTTAGCTTTATCCCCTTAATGCTTCCATCTTCCAGGGCTTGGTTCATCATCCCAATCAAAACATTTGCTACTAGGATAAATAAATATGGGGAAAGAGGGTCACCTTGTCTAATTCCTCTTGAAGGGGTGAAATATGGAGTAGGCTCCCCATTTATCTTCACACTTAGGGACACCGTTGAAACACATTGCATGATTAGGGATACCCATCGCTCACAAAAACCCATTTTCAGCATATAATCCCTCAAAAAGTCCCATTCGATTCTATCATAGGCTTTCTGCATATCCAGTTTCAATATCGCCTAAAACTTTTTCTTCCTTTTTGTTATTCTCAATTGATGCAAGACTTCCTGAACTATGAAAATATTATCTTGTATTTGCCTCCCTTGTACAAAGGCGCTCTGTTCAGGCTCTATGATCTCTGGAAGCCCAATCTTTAGTCTGTTTGCCATAACTTTTGAGATGATTTTGTAGCTGACATTGCACAAACTAATAGGTCTGAATTGGCCTATATTTTCTAGGTTTTTTACTTTTGGTAGCAAGGAAATGTGTGTTTTGTTGAGGAGGGGGTCAATTATACCTGTTTCAAAGAAATTCTGCACTAGCTGGAACAAATCCAGCTTAATATCCTCCCAAGACTGTTGATAAAAAAGCCCATTTAGACCGTCGGGCCCGGGGGCCTTTAAAGAGCCCAGCTGGAAAACCACGTCTTTCACCTCTTCAAGGGTAATATTTGCCATCAGATTTTCATTTATTTCCTCACTTACTGGGCTGGGACACTGGTTTAGGATTAGCTGATAGTTCCGGTAGAAAGACCCTATATGTTCTTTGAGTGCCACCGGATCCCTACACTAGCTTTGATCTTCCATTTGCAACATTGTAATTCTATTCATTTGTCTTCTATGTACTGTTGTGGCATGGAAGAGCTTGGTATTCCTATCTCCCCATTGCAGCCAATTGATGCGTGCTCTCATCCCCCAAAATTTTTCCTCTTGTTTCCATAGTTTGTCTATCTTGTCGATAATATTCTGTACTTCCTTCCTGCTGGAATTTTCAGAATTCTTGTTGGTCATTTCTGTTAATTCTTTGTTTAGCTCCTTGATATGATGTGGTGCGTTGGCGAATTTTTCTTTGCTCCACTTAACAAGCTCCGTAGAAATATCATTGACTTTCATAGAGAAACTCGTCTGGCTTAATGGCGTTTTGTTCCAAGTTCTCTTGATAATCTCTCCACACTCTTGATCTTCTGACCAGTATACTTCAAATCTGAATTCCCTCTTCCTTTTCTTACTTTCAGGGTGCAACACCAGGAGAAGAGGGCTGTGGTCCGAGCCAATTGCTGGTAGAGCCTGTACTTCAGTTGCGGGAAAGGTAATTCTCAATTCCAGTGTGCATAAGAGTCTATCTAATCTTTTTTTAACAAGGGCCTCCCCTTCCCGGTTGTTTGCCCAAGTGTAAGCACAACCTTTGCTGTCCATATCCATTAGGGAACACTCATTTAATAGATCTCGAAACACTGCTATTCTGTGATTATCAGCTTCTCTTTTCCCCACCTTCTCCCAAATATATAAAATTTCATTAAAATCTCCCATGCATATCCACGGTAATTGATTTGATAACTGGAAATCCTTCAACGTTTGCCATAGCTTTAGTCTCTTCCCGAAATTCGTCGATGCATGGAGAAAAGTTATCCTCATTTGACAGCCACTATTTGGATCTTTGCACTCCAAATCAATAAATTCTTTAGAGCTGCCATTTACCTTTAACACCACTTCCTCACTCAACAAAATTGCTAAACCTCTCGCAATTCCTTCCGGATTTTCTAGGAACAAATTTTGGAAGTTGAGTCGCCTTTTAACACCCTCCACCATCGTTGCTTTGTTCTTTGTTTCCATCAAGAAAACCAGGTTGGGCCTTTCAAGAGCTACTAGAGCTCTTAGCTCCTGGAATGTCAGGGGATTGCCCAGCCCCTGACAATTCCAACTTATGATTTTCATATCGGTCATATCGTCGCCAGTGGCTTATTAGGGCTAGCCACCACAGCCCATTCATTGCCATCTCTGATCAACTGGATTGGGGTCTCCAAGAGCTCCATCTCATCAACAAACAGGGGGAGTTTGTTCTGCTATGCATTTCTGTTTTTTCGCCCGCTGCACCTTCATACTTTTTTTGCTGCATTTCCCAACTTTTGATAGGATCGGCCTATTAGCTTCGAAGCACATAATATGTTTGCCATGATATGTAATCTTCATAGTTGTGTCCACTGGTTCTTCTGGTGCCTCCTGCACATTTGAGTTCTCAGCCCTTTTCTTGTTGCGATTTGGAGTTGCCAGGTTGTCGATTTCGTCTCTGGCCATTAGGTCCATTTCGTAGGTTATAGGAGGAATTTCTAGTGCTGTTTCTTCCACAGTAATTTCTTCTTCTAGTTTGCCATAGAATGCTTCCCAGTGGGGGGTATGGTCTCGCACTTCCGCCTTAAGCCATGGTCCATATTTTCCAGCTTTGTTTTCAGCCCATGCTGTTTGTTCATACGGGATTTCTTCGTAGTTAGTAGCATAATGACCAATTCTTCCGCACGAATAGCAATAGTGCAACAGCCGTTCATATTTAAACTCCACCCATAGCTTCTTGTTTCCAATATCCAAAATAGCTCCTGATTTTAGTGGAGCTGATAAGTCCACTTCCACTCTCACTTTTCCACTTTTCTGTGGTCCGTTTCCCTTAGAGTCCACCTGAATTTCCAGAACTTTGCCTACCTTTTTTGCTAGATCAGTAAACACTTCTTCTAGTATCCACCCAGGGGGTATCCCTCTCATATGCACCCAAAAAGCGCATCGAGAATAATTATAACAGTGCTTTGAAATGTCAGGTTCACATTGTTTAAGTACTAATAGATTATTGGCAAAAGACCAGGGCCCGGATTTCATAACTCTCTCCTTTTCCTCCTCCGATTGAAAAATGAATGAGAAAAAACCTGGTTCCTTTTGTGTGCATATCACCGATTCTGTTCTCCATGCTTTCTTCATAGTTTGAAGAAAAGCTTGGAAGTTGACATTTGGTTTGGAAAATAGCTTCCCGAAAATGGTCTGATTGCATTGTTCCTTTTTTTTCTGGGGGGATTTCTTTGATCACTTCGACTACATCATTCTCCGACCACAGATGACCCAGGCTTTTACATAAGGCAGCCAGACGCAACTCATTCTCTTCTTTACGTTCCATTCTTCTGATTTGCAGGTATGAAGTTTGCTGCTGGCTGTAATCTTGCTGAGTGGGTTTTTGAGAGGTCTATAGGAAATGCAAATTGAACGGAGCTCTGTGATGGAAGGGTGTATCGAGTAACGGGAAGACAAAAACAACCAAGGGAATGATCCACTTCCTCAGATTCAGCCTTTTATCTCGACAGAGAATAAGTAGTGCTTTACAAGAGTGGAGCTCAGGCCAGTAACAAGACCAACACAGATCAAACGAGGCAAGACCCATTCTTCTTACTACATAACAGTCTACTTCCATCTAGGTATTTCGAGAAAAACGTCAAAACCCATTCCGCTACATCATAATCAGAATACCCATAAGATGACCATGAAGAGAAGGGCGACATCCCACCTTTCGCGAGGCCAGAGCTGCGATTCATCAAGCGTTGGTAGAATTCTCCGAAGATAGATGGCGGGACTGTTCCATTGCTCGGGACTTCACCTTTCTACAGAAAAAGACAGTAGGGTTGGGTTTCTGAGGATTACGTGATGGGCTTCATTGGTTCAAAGAGGGGGATTGTGGTTTTGGGTAAAGGAAAGCTCCTGGAGATTTAGGGTTTTGGGGGGTAGCTACCACCATGGGTAGAGGAAAACTCTCAAAGTCGAGAGAGATGATCGCTCCACGCTTGCTTCATTAAATATGATGAGTTTTGTGGAAAAAGAAAAGGCATTAACTTCGATGAAATTTACTGTTATAAATTAGCAATCATTGAGAATCTTGATATATATATATATATATATATATTTAACTCTTCCTATAAAGTATTTCATTAGAAGGTTTTTATTATTTTCTTATCAATATTACATTAATCTTGATGATTACATATGAAGTTTCCTAACTATCTTATTGAGTATCTATATTTTATACTAACATGTAACATGAAATAAGAATTTTGACTTTATTTCGTTTGGAAAAAGAGGAATTTACTTGTGCAACATACGGATATGAAACTAGTCTGAGTATAATTTGCAAACGTCCGGGAAAAAAATGAATGGATAGTTATCATAAAAGAGGTGGTTACTTTAGGGGAAAAAAAATTAATATGAGGAATAGAGTAAGATAACTCCTTTTCCGCCTGTCCACTTGAAATAAAAACGAAACAGAAGAACAAATATTCTTCTAAAGTAAACTTGTCCCTCAACCAATGCGAAGAAGCTCCAAATATTCCGTGCAATCATTAATTTGGGAATCCATTTCTCACTATTTGAGATTATAATCTTTTTTTTAATTACAAAAAGCCAAAAATTTCACTATATATAAATCTTCGCAGGTAGATTCCTATATAATTTTCTCGCAATTCTTGAAATTCAAATAATATTGTAAATTTTTATTAGAAGTCAAACACAATTTTTTTTACCCAAAATTAATCAAAATAGGTTACTTTATAATTTTTTATTTAAAAAAAAAAAAGGTTGGAGTATGGGTTAGACCTCATAATACTTGCCTACGTGTGTGCAAATAATCACCGGATTATTAGGCACACTTAGTACTTTCCACGCTTGCGCACCCATGGTTTAATTTAAAATAATCCCCTATTTATCATTTTTGTATTTTATTTTAGTTTATTTTATTTCATACGGTTATTTTATTAACCTTTATTTGTCAGAAGGTTGTATTTGTTCATTCAATATTTTTGGAAATTATGAAATTCGGAATTTTATTGTTAAAAAAATTATTATTGTTAATTACTTTTATTCCGAATTTTTATGTCTTTTCAAGGTGACTTTTGAAAAATATACTAGTTCAATTAGCAACATTTCCCAAATGGTCTTTTGCAATTGCACCGGTTCACTTAACAACTTTTCCGAAGGTTGTCTTCGTTCAATAAGACCGGGATAAATAATTCAGTTTTGGATGAATGTTCCTTATGTCTTTTTGAGTTTTTTTTCCCCTAAAAATACAATCATCTTTTCAGATCGTTTCTTTTAAGAGACCCTAAAGAAATACTAGAATTGTTAATTAGTATTCTTATTGAGACGTTGTTGTATTCTGAATGAAATTTGTGCGTACCCATTGGCAAATTTGTGGGGCAAATAAATTCTTTAAAAGAGTCATATCACGTCTCAAAGTCTCACTTCATTATTCTACCCAACTTCGGAGGCATTTTTCCAACATTGCCTCCGCTCATATGCAATCTAAAAAAATTCAATTTACAAACTGAGAAACAATTGCTATCTCATCGGAAAATGCCCTGCTCTTGATCCTTAAAAGTCCCTTCGGAGGAGCTGGCGGAAGATTTTTCTTAGAAAATGCTCTTATAAGCTGCAAAGTGTGCTAATAATTAAAAAAAGATTCTAAACATGTATGCTTGAGAATCATGAAAGCAAAAGTTATTTTGCTAGTTTTCTAAAAGGTGGCATGATTTTTAAATTGTGACCATCAACCACAGAGTTAAGGGGCCCAATTCAAAGAAAATTGTATAAGCCTTGGAGACTCACATTAGAAACACCTTCGGGAGATTGTAAACCAACCCGAACCCTGTAACGCCATAAGCCACAATATGGATTTAAAGAGAAAAGTTCTCATGTAGGAAAAAAGAAGGGTAAAATCCCAAACTAGAAAGCTGCTGGAAATGGGGCAAGTTCCCATTTCTCGAACCAAAGTAAACTGAATCAAAATAGTTGTTGCATTCAAGTTTTAAATAACATCTGGTTGTGTTTAACATTGGCCTATTGGACATGCTGATCTCTGAACGTAATTAGAAAACAAAGACAAAGATATAAACAAACCAAGACTAGAAAACTATAGATATATTATACCAAAAAACTGTGAAATGCAAAACAATGTAGGCTCCAAAAATCAACATTTCAGTTTGGCCTAGTGTCACCTTATTCGTTGCCCAACAGCCTTGAGATTAAAAATAAAATTATGGTTGGATAATTGTTGTTCTCCAAAATCATAAAGTAGTGAATAAGTCATTCTACAATTCCACACACTTGTGCAATAATTATTAATAAGGCAAGATCATGACGTAAAGCCAAATCTTTTTAGGGCCACCGATGAGATAGGTTTCTCTTGACCCAAAAGAGCACTCTACAATATCAGTTCCTGTAATTCCTATAACTGCAATAACATAAAAATAATAATGACCAGGCGGCAGGTGTATACTCTAATGCATCCTGCCATAATAATAAAATGAAAAGCAGTAGCACAATGCAACCTCTGGACGTTAGCTATTAGACTCGCTTGGTTCCATGACAAGAACCCTCGAATGGATTCTCAATATCATTCATTGCAACGAGTTTGCTTCTCAGTTATTTGGATTGCAACATATTTTGGCCTTCTAGGAAAAAGTACTCATTATCAGCGGTGGTGATCTCATTTAGTGACTGCCGGCATCAAGCAATGACCGGAGAACAATGGCAGTGGTGGTGATGAAGATGGGGTTAGGTTTCTGATAGTTTTTTGTGGTAGAAATGTGGAACTGGAATCGCGGTACTAACTGTTGCTTAATAATCCAATCTGCTCTTGGACGGAATATTAATGCCGAGATAGGTTTGGGTTTTGGGTGTTCATCTTTTGCTAGATGCGTCTGGTAGCTTTTTAATATGTCTTTGTTTCGTCGTTTTTGGTGTCTGTTGTTTTCCCGCCGGCGACCAGTTCTTGACCGCAGAGGAGAGGGAGCTTTCCTCCCGCTGTCCAGTGGCGTCGCCTGGAGGTGAGAGTTGGAAGGGTGGCCAATGACTTGTCAGAGCGTGGCTGCCCGTCGTGGCTGTCCACGGAGGCCACAGGGGAAGCATTTTGTTTTGTTCTGGGATGATCCTCGGTGAGCCCATGAAGAAAGCGAGGGGAAGGAAGAAGGGATAACAAAAGGATAGAAGCAGAGGCACGGGCTTGGGTTTGAATTTTTTATTGTGGGTGTAATCGGCGTGGGTTGGTGCTGCTATGATCAAGTGGGTTTAGAAACGTTTGGGCTGACCTCTTATTGAGGTTGGGCTGGGCTTCGTTCGTGGTGATTCGGGCTTGTTTCATTTTTAGTGTTTTGGGTTCTGACTTAGACCGGCTTGGACTGGGCTATGGGTTGTATTTAGAAGCCTGAGAGTTTTAGCTGGTGGGCTTGATTAATAAGCCCATTTGTTGTGTGACCTTTTTTGTTTTTGTCAAATTTGTTGCGTGACCTCGTGTGGCCTGAATTGGGCTATTTTCATGTGGACTGGACCTGGAAATTTGGCCCACATTCTTGGAGTCCATTGGGAAAATTGTCTAAAAAATTTTAAACTTATTATACTTTTATCAATTCAATCATAAATCTTTCGATTTTTTTACCAATGGAATTATTAACATTTTTCACTTTTTGTCAATTGAGTCTATCTGATCAATTTTGATATGAATTTGTTAATGTGGACGTCGAATGTCGTACATGGCATGGTCGATGCTAACGTTGACAAAATTTATTATTTTTAAAGCATTTTCCAAATTTTTTATTTTTTAAGATTTTTTTTTTCTTATCTTCTCCCTCTCGCCCAGCTTCTAGCGATCGGCAAGAGGCTGCAATTGGCAAGGGTCGGCCTCATCGAAAACTGGCAAGAGGCGGCCTCCCCGGCCTCACACGAGGTCACCCTCGCCGAGATCTTGCAAGGGATGACCTCGCGGGCCCTCTCTCTCTCTCTTTCTCTACCAACCTCCAATGATCGACAAGAGGCTATCGGCCTCAACGAGAACTGGCAAGAGGCGGCCTCCTTAGCCTCATGTGAGGTCACCCTCATTGGGATTTTGCAAGGGATGACCTCACGAGCCTTGGGCAAGGCTCGCAATCAGCAAGGCTGGCCCTCGCATGCTTTAAGTGAGGGGGAGGGTTGGCCTTGCCCAACGCTCGCAAGGTCATTCTCGCCAGATTCGATGAAGGCGACTTCATGTGAGGCCAATGAGGCTCACTTTCACTAGCGAGGGCGACCTCGTCCAAGGTTGGCAAAACTAACCCAAGCTGTCGAGGGTGACCTCGCTTGAGGTCGGCGAGGCCAACCCTTAGTGATCGCAACCTCTAGTCAATTGCCAAAGGCTGGACAACCAACTGAGAGGAAGAAGAGAGAGAGGAAAAAAATAAAGACAAGCAAAAATTTAAAATTTTTAAAAACTTTTAAAAAATAATAAATTTTGTTCATGTCAGTATTAGTCGTGTTATGCAAGACAGTTGATGTCTACATTAGTGAATTCTAGCCGAATTGGTTGGATGGACTTAATTGGAAAAAAATGAAAATGTTTAGGTTTCAATTAGCAAAATTGAAACATTTAGGATTTAATTGGCAAAAGTACAATAGATTAGAATTTTTTGGATAATTTTTTCGAGTGCATTTGACTTTAATGTGGCCAACAAAATTAGCCTCGGGTCTTTTGGGGGAGCCTGAATCTGGTCCACATTCGAGCTAGGCCCAAATCCCTATTTTGGGATTAAAAAATTAATTTCAAAAAATTAAAATATGTTTTTAAAAAATATTTTTAAAATAAAAAATCCTGAAATGTTTTAGTTTTATTAAAAATATTTTTTACAAGATAAAAAAGTAATAAAAATTCGAAAATTTATTAATTTTTCTAAAATTAGTAAAAGCCTTAGAAATTAAAATTTAAGTAGTTTTCTTTTAGAATATGTGAAAATCTTTGATCAAAAGAATCTTCTTTACTCAAAATTGAACAAGCCCAATATTGTGTACTCTTGGAAACGAATGTTAGGTGATTACTTTGTGTATTTCTATTTTAGTTATGCATTATTGATCGCGCATTTTCAATGCATTGATTTTTGTTTTAGCATGGTTAGGAATAGAAATTTAGGATTCATGATTAGCAAGTGGGCTGTTTGAACATTTTTAATTAGTATTTGAACAAAGTTAGGTACCCAAAAAGTATTAATTGGATAATCATGGTCTGTGTGGTAATATTTTTATTTCTCTTTTTTTTTGTTCCCCAAAAAAGAATAGAAATCTGTTTGTGTACGTCAATTAATTTTTCTATTCCTTAGAATAGATCAGTAGCTATGAAATAGCTTTGAAATATAAACAACAAGTTAAAAAAAAAAAAAAATCCACTTTTTTGTTTACTGGAACAAAAGGAGAAATAATGTCGTTTTAGATATACAAGTCTAACGTTACCTAATGATTCACTTTGCACAATCAATATAAGATCCGGGTGAAACCCACATTTGGACTAATGATCCAATCCAAATCTCCATTTTTTGGAATAAAAACTAAAAAATTTCAAAAAATCAGGAAAATTTTTGGAAATTAGATTTTGACTAGTTTTATTAGATTTTAGTGTTAATTTTAGTTTAGAATTAGTTTAGTATAAAATATGAAAAATCTTTGAGTGAAAATTTGAATCAAAATTGAATAAACACTTAGGATTTTACCCTGTCAATTTTTGAATGTCGTTTTTTTTTTTCAAAGACAATGCTAGATTGTGGCAACTGGGCAACTCACTAAGAGAAGATGTCTTCTTCCCTTAAGATTCTAATGGAGACATCATTTAAGATTATCTGCAATTATGTCTTAAAGAAAAATTAGATAGGTCTAGATAAGTCTTTTACATTACTGTTTGTCTTGTGTTCATTGAAATTGAATAAGTCCATGCTCCACGGATCTCTGTAGTCATTTGCTTGAACGTTTGATAAGTTTGTTCAAATAAGTGCACCAACTTTAAGATCGCCTCCATTCTCAATTGTATCATCCTTGTTAATTCCACCAGTCAATGCTTGCTCTTCTTCTTGCTGTTAAAAAAGTTCAAAAGGTCTATAAGCGTGTTTATTGTAATGCTCAAAAATTTATTGTCAACCTCTAAGGCGGCAATACTTGACAGGGGCCGATGAGGTCGAGGTTGACCTCGTTAGCCCTTGCCTTTGGTCAATCGCCAACCGGCAATTGGCTAGAGGAAGAAGAAGGGTAGAAAAAAAAGGAAAGAGAAAAAAAAAAAAAAAGAAAGAGAAAAAAGATTTAAAAGGAAATAAAAAATTCGAAAAATAATAAAATATTATTAAAATTTGTTCATCGCCGCACATGCAACATAAGCCGATCGGCAATTACGTCAGCAAAATCCGACTAAAATTAGTCGGAAGAAATGCATTGACACCAATAAAATGTTTAAAACTAAATTGGCATTAATGCAAATAGGTTTAAGACTTTTGTGACACTTTTCCCACTTGTGCCAATTTAGTCATTCCGACTAATTTTAATCATAAATATCGGGCAACTTATGTGACATTGACATCAATATGATATGTCCTACCTCCACGTCAACAATATGCAGCCAAAATTATCCGTGAAGGTTAAATTGGCACCAAATTAAAAATTTATGATTAAATTGATATTAATAAAATGGTGAAAACTAAATTGACATCAATATGATATGTTCAAGACTTTTCCGACACTTTTCCGGGAAAAATAAAACCTCTAGTCTTTGACTTAAATAAGCGGACAAACCATGTGAGATCCCACCCCATTTGATCAAATTAAAAAAAATTTAGAAAGTTGAGGCCGAGATTGACTGTCTCGCAAAAGTATACGCCTTGTCAATATCTTCTCAATAGTTTGGGCCTCGGCCCTTGAAGAAATGAAAATATGGAGTTGTGGCCTATTAAAATTGTAACTCTTTATGGGGCCCGTAGGATAAACCTTTTAAATCTCCGTCTTTGGTCCAATTTCGAGCGACGTCCATTCACATTGCGCTTCTTTCATCTCGAGAGAAAACTAGAAGAAAAATTTTCGGTGTCTCTTTATTTCAATCAAGAGTTCGTCGGACAATCAAGATTCGTATCTATCCGGACGATGTTGCAGTTTCCGGGGTTCATGCTACAGTTCCCGGATCAATGAGGATAATTCCGCCGTCGTTTCTGTTGCCATCTCAGTGGCCTCAGCCACAGAACGAGGAGGTTTGCTGGCCTCGGAGTCTGACTTTGAAGAAAAGGTGACATCTTTTTTTGTCTCAATGCCGTCATTTTCATTATTGCCTGCTCAAGAGTTCTTCAAGGCCCTTTTGGCATGGTGGTGATTTTCCTTGTCCATTCGTGATTTCATCATCAATAGATACGTTTAAGTAATTATCTTCCATAATGACTGTATTACAAAGGAAATACAATGAAAGATGAGTAAATTGTGTAATGCATTTATCAACCACAATATTCAATTTTTGAGTAAATTCTCATAAATTTGTATCAAAAATTGAAGTCGAAAAAAAATTCACCATTATGAGGATTATTTGTGGAAATAAAGTTAATAATTGGCTGAATGAGTTTAGAAGCAGACAAGCATGAATGACGTTAAAATGCAATGGTTATGGAAGAAGTGGCTAAGGGTGAAAATCGTTTGAAAGGAATGTGGGTTTCAAACAAAAAAAAAAGAAAAAAAGAAATGCGGACAATTTTGTCTTTTAATAAAACTGAAACAAAATAAAAAGAAGAAAAAAATGTAAGAAATTATATTAAATTGAGAATTGGACCCGCAAGAAATAATATAGTCAATTCAATATGATAAGAGGATGTCATGAGCTAATAAGGAGATATTTTCGGTAATTTTCCACATCATGAAACATATATCTATAAAAGATTTAGCAAATAATTTTGTTTATGAGAGATCGATCATCTTGGTTTGTGAATGTTATACAAACCTCATTGATAAGTTAAGACGCAGGTTAAAACTTAGCGAAAGAATTCATCATGATTAATGTCTTGTCATTATTTTAGTCAACAGCCACATAATACTCAAAAAGCATGTGTAAATTGCAAAAAGGAATATTTCTTTTTTGAAACTTAGCGAAAGTTCAATATTTATAACAAGTAAGAATATACTTTTGATATAAGATATGAAATCAACAATCCATGTAATGCATGCTTGACAAAGAAAAGAGGTTTTTCTCTCTATCGTTTTCTAATTGAATAAATATTAATAAAAATATCCAGTGGTAATTTGTGCTCAACATAAAGAGGAGAAGTCACCGTATGCATGTAAATAATAAGGACAGCCCCTTGTGGGTCTATGCTACTTCATTCTAAATCCTCTAAAAGTTATTATACAATCACAAAGTTTTTTAAATTACTAATGCTTATCATAGACGTCTCGTCTAAAAAAAAAAAAAAAATAATTGCAAAAAATTAATTGATAAAATTTCCCCATTTATTTTTTTTCAGTTTAATATATTTTCTCATTAAAAAAACTTTTTCAAACGCTAAAATCATGGAACTGTCAAAATAGCAAACTATATCCACCACCTTCAAAAAACTCACGATTTCTACGAAAGGTATAAGTAGGAATTTTAGTGCTTGCTTTCCCCTTGAGAATGTAGAGACATATCTTTCTCAACCTTTGTGATCTAATGAAGGAAAAAATGTTGATTGGAAAATAGCGTTATATTGGGGTAGATGAACAAGTCGGAATTTTCTTATCTATGATTTGTCACAAGAACTCAAATAGAGATTTATGTGAAAGATTCCAATGTTCAGGACAAACTATCAGCAAATACTTCACTAAAGTATTGCAAGTAGTTCTCAAATTGGCAAAATAGGTTATCATACCACATTCCTTTGATGTTGTCCCAAAAGAGATTCTGATGGATCCTAATCATAAATATTACTTTAAGGCAGAATTCTTATGTATTCATTTACACCATCAATTTTATTTTGTTCATAATCTTGTATAATACTAGTCTTTGATAAAATGACAGGGCTGTATATGCGCTAATGATAGCACCCATATTCATGCTTCTATACCTGTGTTGAAGCAAGTCCCATTTAGAGGTAGGAAATAAATCACCACTCAGAATGTGATGTGTGTTTATTCATTTGATATGAAATTTACTTTTTTGTACGCTGGTTGAGAAGGCTCTGCCAACAATTGTCAAGTGCTTTCGGCTGGAGACACCTCGTTTGGAATTTCCTCGACCGCCACCAAGTATTTGCTCATCCTTTAAGGAGTAATTTTTTTATTTTTTATGATTGTATTTACGGTTACAAATTATGACCAATATATGAATACCTTGTTGTAGGCAAATACTATGTGGTGGATTCTAGTTATGTAGCAACTTCGGGATTTTTAACTCTTTTTTTTTTTTTTAAAAGATGAACAGTATCATTTAAATGATTATAGAGGTACAACAAAACAACCAACAACGGCAAAAGAATTATTCAACAATAGGCATTATTCTCTAAGGAATATGATTTAAAGATCATTTGGGGCGTTAAAGAATCGTTTTTTTTTTTTCATTTTGAGGCACATGCCTTCATTTGCAATTTGCAAGCAATCACATATTGCAATTGCATGTTGTGTCATCCATATTTACATCCGTGATCAAAACAAGATAGATAAGAACTTTTCCCTATATGGAGATCCGCAGTATTTGTCTGAACCTACGTAGGATAAGCTTGCAAACGATACACTGATCGATGAGGGAAACCAAATGGAAACGCTTAGGAAAAGTATCGCCAATAAAATGGCAAGGGACCATAATATGCCAAGGATTCCATGAAATTATATTTTCAACTTTTGAAATGTATTACTATTATTTTATACTTGAGGATTTCCTATGTTGTTATCTAATCAATTTTCATTCCTAGAAATAGAAATTTTATTCTATTATCAAAGAAATTTCTGTTCTAGAAACAAAAAATTTAAATTGTTATCAAGCGGATTTTTTTGCTTAGAAATTTGTCCGGAGAATAGAAATTGATTTTTTTTTTTCATAAATTTTGTCATGCGCGCCCTTAATATCTGATGACATCTTGTGTAAGAAAAAAAAAAATACGCAGAGGTAGTACTTAGCAGACCCTCCCTAATAGCCACAAGCAGCTAAAGAAACTGCCCTTAACTAAAGCAGTATCCAATCCTCTTAAAAACAGGCCCGTCTTCTTTGACATTGATCGTCTGTCCTTGAGCGGGAACAGAAGGAACACTTGGGTTGTCACCCGCTTCGACTGCTTTCTTCCTCACAATCGGACAAATCTGAGACAGGACCTCAGCAAAAGCTGCTTCCACATTGGTTGCGTCCAATGCAGAAGTCTCCATGAAATAGAGGGACTCATTCTCGGCGAATGACTTCCCGTCCTCCAGTGGGATTGCCATGAGGTGGCGGAGATCGGACTTGTCGCCAAGGAGCATTGCCACGATGATGGGGTCAGTGTGATCCCTCAACTCCCTCAGCCACAACGTTCTCAAAGTCGCACGTACTGGTGGCGTCATACGCGAGTAAAGCGCCAACAGCTCCTCTACAGTAAGCGCTTGTGATGGCGCGTTCCCTGAGAAGTTGAACAACTGAACTCGATACATTCAGTGATGACAAAGGAATTCACAACAACGTCTCTCAACACATAAATCCGACCTCCATCACCAGACGCGATGGTACACGGAATGGTTTTGTTATAATAAGATGTTAATTGTGCAGTACATTGCCTTTCACATTTTTTTCTTCATTGCCGGAGAAACATAAAAGTCTGGGGAATGCTTGTCCCATAGGCTGTGACCTCTAGTCAGATCCTCATTGTTTCAGTAAGAAGATGTGCAAGAACTAAAATCAGACACCCTAATTCTCTTCCAGGTGTCTTTGATGCACGGTTGAATCAAGTTTGGGTTTTAATCCGCCCGTTAAGCTCTCGTAAACTTCCAACACTTACTAAATTCTCGAGGTCACAAACTAATTAGGAAGCCATGCTAATATGAAGATAAATCAAGCCGTTATTCGCTCCTTGTCCCTCAGTCTGCATACCAGCGCCATATCGGCATCTCCTTTGTAATTTGGCCTATGCAAGAACGTCCAAGCCACATCAGCGAGCCAGTCGAACTTAGTGTCAAGCAAAGGGGCGTCGCTGATGAAGGCCAAGAGCTCGTCCGTCTCAAACATGGCGGAGATGGAATCGGTGGCGGAGATGGAGGACTCACTGACGGCAGTAGCACGGAGGTGGCCGTGGTAGTCCTTGGAGGAGGCGGTTTTGGTTGGAGGAGTAGGTGATGAGGAGGGTGGTGGGTGCATGCAGCCTCGCTCCACTTTGATTAAAGATGATTTCTTACCGTTTTGTCTTTTATTCTTTTCTTTTTTTGCATTTTATTAGAGACAAAATTATTTATGATGTTACGAAAAGTAAGCGATTGAATAATAAAATAGAAAGAACAAGAAAATAAATCGGATACCAAATTTACATGATTCAGTCGTCGTGATCATGTCCACAAGGAAAGTAGCTAAAATTTTTATTATAGATTAAATAGATTAAATGATACACGGAGATTATAACCATACTCGAATCAGACAAACACTTTTGTAAGCCCTAATTACATCCAATAATGCACGTGATGTTTAGCCTCCCAATTCTTCACTAAATAATCTTTTAATCTTACAGAGAATTAAACAAAATCTTACGCAAGATTTAGTCAGCCGTAAACACTCAAACTCTTGGACGTAATTTACCGAATAGAGACCCACGAGACTCACGCCAAGCACTCGTTTCGGCGCCTCAAGTCTTCTCTCTTTCTTTGGACAGACGGCACGAAGATCCGTCGCACTTTGATCAAAGACGACGCATCACTCTGTCCGCAAAACAAACAGAACAACCAATCTCTAATAATATAAAAGAAAGAAAAGAAAACCCTTCATGAAACAGAGTCCAACGAGGAAAAGGAAAGTCCACGGTCAACTTTCCTCAAATTTCCTATTCTCCTTGGCCGACTTAAACTGAGGATAATTTTCGTCGGTTTTAAAACAAAACATTATCCCATAGAAAGTCCAAGTTAATATCACTTCCCATCTTGATCGCATTGTTGGGAATATCGGATTCCCTAAAACGGATTCGACACTAAATCAAACCCCTAAAACGAATGCGGAAGACGAGCCCAAGAATTACATGTATCACCGATCAAAGATACACCACGGAATCGAGCGTACCTTATTGTCCACAGATTAAACGCCGATGTTGAGGTTCGAGGAAGGATTCTGATCCCGTTCTACCGAGGAGCGTACTGTTGCTTCAAGGGGGAGAAAAGTTACGTTCTTTTTGGGAGAGGGAGAAAAGAAAAGAAACGTACGTACTTTGAAAGGGTACGTTCCCTTTTCTTTTCTCTCTTACGTCTTCTCCAAAAGACACATCCCCTCAACGTAACACCTCTTCATATCTCAACCCTTCAACCATGGACCCTTATCTTACGGGCCGGGCTTTTAGGCCCAACATGGGCGGACGGGCCAACTTAGGCCCATCTACATAAATAAAACCATCATCTCTCACTCGCACGTGGTGGGCCGAACATGATCCTCTTTACCTCTCTTCAACATTCATACTGGTGAATAATCCGTGCGACCAGCATACTTTGAGAGCTCGTTGCCATACATCTGTTAGGAATATATAGCAGCTCATAATGGGCATCACACTCTAAGTAGATTTAGTATGCAGTACCCTAGATCGATCGATCACATTTATATCTCTCTTGATCTCTTTTAAACAATGATATATATATATATTGTATTCACAATTATGATTATCCCAAAGACAGTCATAATTGGTCGACCAGTGAATACAAAACTACAATGTGATTCTCCAAATTCGATCTTCCTCCTTCCTTCAAACTCTCAATTTCAGTTCAGCTTGCTTTTCTAGAAATGTCCCATTAGATCGAATCAACTCATGACCATTGGCAACATCCTAAGATAGCAAACACTAAATAGAAATCTTGAGAATAAGTAAAAGTCATGAGGGCACTTAAATTGAGGAACTCTTTTCCTCAAGAGTCTCACACGGCATAAAAGTTGAGATCAATCTTTTGCCACTCTTATTGGTCGTCTCATGCATACGTAGTATGAAATACGTATTACGGTATTAACTCCTTTCCCATGGAGTGTATGTCTACACCTTCAATACCGTACATATGATAGTTCAGACATACCCAATGTCTAACTTGAGTTCACATATCTACTCATTCACAAAATTCATCAGAACTCACATCTGGCATCTTAGACAGATAAAGTAAAATATGTGAGGTATTTTACTTTCGGACATAGTACATATCATGTCCTCATCTTAACACTTAGTTAAGGCGATATATATATTTTAAGCTTGAGCTCTCGATTATCACCTAGATAATAAGCTTAAAAACCGTCTCATCTCTATTTATCACATAGTAAATAGAGGCGATTACCCGTGTGAGTGGGCTAATCTTATATCTGTTCGACATACTTTCTCAACTTAATGTAATGCACTGAGCATTAAGATGCATAAAGGTCAAACAAAGATTCATAGGCATTAATAATGAAAAACACAAGTTCATAAATGTGAACAACTCGGGGACATTACAATATCCAAGACATCGACTCTACGCAATCCTAGAGATTTTACATGACCACAAAACACATCTCTAGGTATTGGCTTTGTCATAGGATCTGCTACCATTCTATGCGTAGATATGTACTGTAAGTTCACATTCTTTCGTGCAACCATATATTTGACAAAGTTATACTTGGTATCTATATGTTTGGTCTTGCCATGATATTTTGGATCTTTGGTGTACGCTATAGCTGCTTGGCTATCACAGTTAACCAATAATGGATTTGCAGCTTTCTCAATAACACCTAAATGATCCAAAAATCTCTTAAGCCAAACTCCTTCTTGAACCGCTGCTGATAATGCCACGAACTCAGCTTCCATCGTGGACAAGGCTATACACGTTTGCTTCTTACTGCACCATGATATGGCGCCATTGTTTAGTAAGAAAGCAAATCCAGAGGTAGATTTCCTTTCATCTAAATCTCCTCCCAAATCAGCATCTGAATAGCCTTCAAGTCGCAGATCCTTTCCTTGGTAATTCAGCTTGTAATAAGCAGTTCCCTTCAGATACCTCAGTATTCTCTTAACGGCTTTCCAATGTGCTTGACCTGGATTGGATTGGTATCTACTCACCATTCCAACTGCAAAACATATGTCAGGTCTTGTACACATTATAGCGTACATCAAGCTCCCAATAGCACTAGCATAAGGAACATATTTCATTTGTTCCTTCTCTTGTGGAGTCCTTGGACACAATCTATGGCTCAATCCTTCACCTTTTGCAATAGGAGTGTCTATAGGTTTACAATCTTGCATACGAAATCGTTCAAGAACCTTATTTATATATGTTTCTTGCGAAAGAGATAACGACCTCTTCGAACGATCTCTTGAAATCTTAACTCCAAGAATGTATGCAGCCTTACCCATATCTTTCATCTCAAAGTTGGAAGATAACCAACTTTTGATGGTATTAACAAACTCTATATTGCTTCCGGCAATTAGTATATCATCAACATATAATGATATGATCACAAATTGATCTTTGGATCTTTTGATATATACACAATGATCCTCATCAATCATTGTAAAATCATATGCCATTATGGCATTATGAAAACGTATATACCACTGTCTTGACGACTGCTTAAGACCATATATCGATTTCAAAAGTCGACATACCTTTTCTTCTTGGCCTTTTGTAATGAAACCAACAGGTTGTTCCATATATATTTCCTCATCCAATTCTCCATTGAGAAAAGCAGTCTTTACATCCATTTGATGTAATTCAAGATCCATACTTGCCACTATTGCCAGAATAATGCGAATCGAGGTAAATCTCACAACAGGAGAAAATGTTTCCTCATAATCAATTCCTTCCTGTTGATTATACCCCTTCGCCATAAGGCGAGCTTTATATCTCTCTATCGAGCCATCAGCTTTACGCTTTATTTTGAGAACCCACTTGTTCCCAATAGCTTTGCGTCCTTTTGGAAGATCAACCAGTTCCCAAACATGGTTTGACTTCATTGACTCCATTTCCTCTCCCATTGCATGCATCCATTTTTCCTTACTAGGGCAACTTAGAGCCTCATTTATATTCCTTGGCTCATCCTCATCTTGTGGGGCAATCATAAAAGTTTCCCCTTCAATGTCAAAACGTCGACGGGGAATACTTTTGCGACTTGTTCGCCGTATGGGAGATTGTACACTTTGCACATCATTCCCCATTATGCTCCCACTAGGATTAGATAATGATGATGTTGTCTCATCATGTGGTTGTAATTGAGAATGAGTTGAATTCAATTCATCACTTCTCATATTACTCCCACTTGGACAAACTCCACTAATATCATTATCTTGATCCAAGGTTTCAAATAGGGAGTAATCTTCACCTATTTCGCCCTTCTTGGGAATTCATTCTCTAAGAATGTGACATCCCGTGATTCAAATTCAGTTATACTCCCACTTTCATGCTCACCTATGAACACATACCCTTTCGAGTGTTCGGAGTATCTTATGAAAATACTCTTCTTTCCTCTGGGACCCAATTTCCCATACTTGTGAGAGGGCTCATGAGTATAGGCAGCACAACCCCATGGCTTAAGAAAACTTAAGTCCGGTTTTCTACCTGTCCATAACTCATATGGAGTGGAAGTAACTGATTTGGAAGGCACCCGATTAAGTATATAGGCAGCAGTTAACAACGCATCACTCCAAAAAGTGATAGGTAAGTTAGCATGCGCCATCATGGACCTATCCATTTCCAGTAGGGTTCTGTTTCTTCTCTCCGCAACGCCATTTTGTTGAGGAGTATATGGAATAGACAACTGTCTTTCTATTCCTTTTTCATCACATAATTTTCTGAACTCATCAGATAAATATTCTCGACCTCGATCGGATCTCAAAGCTTTTATTTTCTTGTCTAATTGATTTTCTACCAAGTTCATAAACCTTTTGAAACAACTTAATGCTTCAGATTTATGAGAAATCAAATAGACATATCCGAATCAAGTATAATCATCTATAAAAGTGATGAAATAAATAGCCCCATGCCTTCCTCTCACATTCATTGGACCACAGACGTAAGAATGGATTAAATGCAGAGGAAATTTAGCTCTTTTACCTTTTCCAAATGGTTTCCTTGTTGTTTTCCCTACTAGGCAATGCTCACATATGGACAAATTGACTTTTTCAATGTTGCCCAACAAGCCCTCTTTGGCTAGTCTATTCATGTGTTGTTGGCCAATATGACCAAGTCTAGCATGCCACACATTCACATCATTATCATATGAATTAGGAGACGTGAGAAGGGAATAACAAACATTTGCATTAACATAGTCAATATCTAATACAATGAAACCATCCAGAAAATAACCACAACCATAGAAATTTGTATCCAAAAACAAATCCACACCTCTATTATGGAAGTTCATATTAAAACCTAGCTTGACCAACACTAAAACAAACACTAAATTCTGACGAATCTCCGGAGCATACAATACATCATGTAGGAACAAAGTGCGTCCACCACGCATATTCAGTTGGCAGGTGCCAATTCCTTTTACTTCAGCTCTGGAGTTGTTTCCCACATAGATCCACTTAGTTCCAGTTGGTACTCGTCGGAATTCCACGAAGGATCCTCTATCCTTCGCTACATGGTCTGTCGCTCCTGAATCTACAGTCCACAAAGGATTAGACTCAGTCAGGAATACAGAACTTGATACATAGGCAAAGTTCTTAAAAGCACAAGAGGTGTATACCTTCTTTGGCTCGCGACAATCGCGAGCATAGTGACCATTCTTGTCACAATTGTAACACTTCACCCTTGTCAGCTTTTTCATTCGAGGACGCTTTCCTTTTTCATGTTGGTCAACCTTTGGTTTCTTCCCTGAAGAACTTGCTCCATTGCCTTTCCTTTTATCGAACCAGTTGGGACGTTTGCGCTTGGAGCTCGAAGCTCCATGTGAGCTGGAACCAGCATGATATATTTCAGTTTCCGACTTAGCCGCCAAGAGGCGGTCCTCTTCCAGCTCAAGATGACGCACTGCATCCTCAAAGGTTTTGATATTCTCATTATGGGTCAGGTGTACCTTCATAGGCTCCCAACTCTAAGGCAAGGAACGAATCATTGCTTGCACTTGCTGCTCATCAGTCAGGACATGGCCAGCATCCTTCAGCTCATTAATCATGTTTGACATCTTTCTAAGGTGTTGCTTCATGGTCTGACCATGAGGCTTCTTATAAGAGTCAAACCTAATAGTGAGCTGCCTCAGTCTAGTCACCGAAGTATGACCAAATCTTGCTGCTAGTGCTTCCCACATTTCTTTAGCATTTTCAAAACGCCTGAACTCTCGCATGACGTCATTTTCCATGCTACTCAGCAACGTAATGCGAGCAAGAGAGTTCTTTCTTTTCCATGCAGCAAATGCATCCTTATCTCTCTTGTGTTGTGCAGTGTTTCCTTCTTCAGGTTCTTCCATGGTCAGGTTAAGAGCTTCTAGTGCCTCTTGCTCTTCCAGCACATATTGGATTTTCATGTGCCATATTTCATAGTTATCGCCATTGAGCTTCTCACCTTTGTTCAACTCAGCGACTATGCTCTTTGTGGCTGAAGCCATTGATTTGAACACATCAGACATATATGCACGAATTATTAATGCCTATCATTTATGCATCCATTTTGCACAAACCCATCATATTAATGAATAATTTCAAGTAAGGTTTCAGAATCAAAAGGTTATTATGTTTCCAATCATCATCCAAAATCCTAACTTGGAATTATTATTAATATAATATTCTATGCAAAATAAATTCTTTGAAATTACAAAAATTTCTATGAACTACCCATAGCAGTCAACAATAACAGAAAGCAAATAATATTTGACATCCAATAGAATAATAATGCTTTCACATAACACAACTTATATATCAGTTGCTACATCAACAACAACCAGGTCGTAAAATGTTTTACATAAGGTATCCATAAAGTATACTAAAAGAAAGATAGCTCGAAATATCTAAACCCAAGTCAATATATGAACTGGGAAAGCTCCTTTTTTGTTCAAATTCATGATCTTTTCTTTTGTAACAATCATGTAATAATCATCTATAAAAGCCATCACAATACTCCTCCATGAAGCGGCTATGTTGACATCCCATATGCGATTCAACACTCCTTGCCATTCTGGTGGAAGAGTGTTCATGAAAAATCGCACCATCTCAGATTGTGGCATGGGACGACCATTCCATATGATCTTTTGAATTTTCCCGTTGACTTCAAGAACATGATCTATTATGTCCCCGCTCTCCCATCGATAATTATTCAAATCGGCTATCAACCTTGAAAGCCTTTCCTTTTGTTCGTCGGTAATTGCGCGAATAGGTGTGCGCAACTTAAGGGGAGGCATTGTTCCTGCAACAAATGCAGAACAAAAAGGGATTACATATAATCCACTTAGACATAATTGAAAAAGAAACACATTCTTTTCCCCCCCTTTTTTTTTTTTTTTTTAAGTCAACGGTCAACGGTCAACCGTCGTCAACGGTCAACGGTCAGCCGGGTCGAGGTCAACTGGGTCGGGGTCAACCGGGTCGGGTCGGATCGGTCGAGCCGGTCGGGCCGAACGGACAGGGTTGGACTGGTCGGGCCGGGTCGGACGAACCGACCGGCACGTGCTGCGCGCGTGTGAAGCCGACGTCACGATGACGTCGGTGGCGCGTGCCGTGCACGCGCCATCGACGCCCCGCGCACGTGCGTCACACGTGCGCCCGTCGGCCCCTCGGGCGCGTGCAACGCACGCGTTTGCGTCTTCGAATCGGTGCGTGCAACGCACGCGCCGATGACGCTGGTTCGTTCCGACCGCGCGTGGGGGCGCGTCCGGCGGCCTACGACGGCGATCCGCCACTCGTCTTGCTCGTTTCGACGAGACCTTCGACCCTACGCCATCAGAAACTGATTTCGACTTACATAAAATCGAAAAAACGGATGAACAGTGCTTGGGTGTCGGGATTTTTCCGTCCCCGATCGGTGTCGGCCGATTTTTCACGAAAATTCAATCAAAAAATCATTCACAAACATGAAAAATGGATCGGGAAAACATGAAAAGGGATCGGGAAACATGAATAATGGCTCTGATACCAATGTTGGGAATATCGGATTCCCTAAAACGGATTCGACACTAAATCAAACCCCTAAAACGAATGCGGAAGACGAGCCCAGGAATTACATGTATCACCGATCAAAGATACACCACAGAATCGAGCGTACCTTATTGTCCACAGATTAAACGCCGATGTTGAGGTTCGAGGAAGGATTCTGATCCCGTTCTACCGAGGAGCGTATTGTTGCTTCAAGGGGGAGAAAAGTTACGTTCTTTTTGGGAGAGGGAGAAAAGAAAAGAAACGTACGTACTTTGAAAGGGTACGTTCCTTTTCTTTTCTCTCTTACGTCTTCTCCAAAAGACACATCCCCTCAACGTAACACTTCTTCATATCTCAACCCTTCAACCATGGGTCCTTATCTTACGGGCCGGGCTTTTAGGCCCAACATGGGCGGACGGGCCAACTTAGGCCCATCTACATAAATAAAACCATCACGCATCTTCAACATGGAAATAATATCTGTAATATTTATGATGCCATTGAGCTTTCCTGGGTCGATCATAGAATTTAATTCTGAACAAGTCGTTTAACGAGCTCAATATGGAGACATAAACATATTCTAATATATGATTCTCTCAAATATCATTAACAAAGTTAAATGGGGGCCTTACTCTTAATTTAAGATTATTTGTTAAAGACGGTAGAAATAGCATGAGCCTTAAACTTTTTTGGTAATTTTCCCACATCGTAAAACATATATCTATAAAAGATTTAGCAAATAATTTTGTTCATGAGACATTGCTCATCTTGGTTTGTGAATATTACAGTAACCTCATTGATAAGTTAAGACGCAGGTTAAAACTCGATGAATATCGCTATATTACTTTAAAAAAATAGTAAGAGAATTCATCATGATTAATGTCTTGTGATTATTTTAGTCAACAGCCACATAATACTCGAAAAGCATGTGTGAATTGCAAAAAGGAATATTTCTTTTTTGAAACTTAGCGAAAGTTCAATAGTTATAACAAGTAAGAGTATACTTTTGATATATGATATGAAATCAACAATCCATGTAATGCACGCTTGACAAAGAAAAGAGGTTTTTCTCTCCATCGTTTTCTAATTCAATAAATATTAATAAAAATATCCAGCAGTAGTTTGTGCTCAACATAAATAGGAGAAGTCACTGGATGCATGTAAATAATAAGGGCAGCCTCTCGTGGGTATGTGCTACTTCATTCTAAATCCTCCAAAAGTTTTTGATACGATCACAAAGTTTTTTAAATTACTAATGCTTATCATAGAAGAGTTATCGATAATGTTTCCTCATTTAGTTTTTTCAGTTTAACATATTTTCTCATTAAAAAAAATTTTCGAACGCTAAAATCAGGAAACTGTCAAAATAGAAAACTATATCCACAACCTTCAAAAAACTCACGGTTGCTCCGAAAGGTATAAGTAGAATTTGAGAGCTTGCTTTCCCCTTGAAAGCTCAAGATTCCTCGCGGTCACATCGGTTTTCCTTCCGCCGGCGTTGATCGCACCGGTCCGTTCACTTGGGCTTCCTGCGGCTCGTGTGAGGGAAGCCATGGGGGGAACTGATGATTGCAGAGAGAGAAACGGCGGTTCAGATACGCGAAGGAGAGAAGACGAGGCGGTCGACCGGATCAGCGGCTTGCCTGACTCGCTCCTCCTCCACATACTCTCCTTTCTGCCGTTCAGGTACGCCGACCGCACATCGTTGATTCTTAGGCCGTTCAGTGGCCTATGGAGATCTCTGCGCAGTCTGTCTTTTGAAGAGTGCGATTATCACAGTTGCTATCGTCGCCGTCCCGAATCCGGTTGCCGTGGTCGCCATGGGTTCTTGAATTTCGTCGATCATGTGTTGGCCCTACACGAGAGCTGCGAAATCGATAGGCTCCGAATTGAGTGGGATTTTCATGCGAGTGGTTCCATTAACCCCGAATCTGAAGGATATAATAGTGAAGTGGCAAATAGATTGGATAAGTGCATATTGTTCGCACTGATGAAAAAGGTGAAGGCCCTTGATATTCACCTGGCCGGGTGTGGTCATTTCCTCAAAGCATCGGCAGCTTCTCATTATAGGATGACGGGCGCCCTTCTTAATAATAGGCTCGTTGAGCTCTGTTTGCGTGTTTGTAATGTCGAATCGCTTGGACAGATTCAGTTGAAGTCGCTCAGAGAGTTTTTTTTTTTTGGATGTTAATTTAAGCGATGAGGTGATGTGCAATCTTGTTTTGGGTAGCCCATCACTGAAGAAAGTATCTCTTCAGAATTGTCATGGGCTACGAGTTTTAAAGATCGAAAGTCAACCATCGCTCGAAGAATTATATGTTTGTACTTCTCGTGGCCCGAAAGAAATTGATGTTGCTCGATCGGGCATCAAAATATTGGCAATCGTTATTAATGATTCGTTGAGGAAGATAGCCTGTCCGAATGTCGTGACACTTGAACTGGATGGTTCAACAAAAGGAGTGAATATTACCTGTGGATCTTCCGTAATTGATATGCTCCAAGACGCTGTATATTTTACTCTGTGCAATTGGAGTATACTGGTAGGTTTCCATCCTTTTTAAATGATTTGAAGTTTTTTAAGTTGTTTTAGCTTTGAAATAGGCGAGTTGAGTGTGGCACAAGATTAAGTGTGGCACTAGTTGAGTGTGGCACCAGTTGAATTAATGCGAAACTTATTTGTTTACATTTTCCACTGTACTGTACTATTGGCTTAATCACGGCCCTTTTCTCACGTGTTATAAATTTGTCATTGCATTTTTCTCATCTTTGGCTCCTTACAAGTATTTGAGTTCTTCTTCCAACTTCTGCAGCTAATTGTGCATAAGATATGATGTTGCCGTTGAATATGAATCAATCTTTTTCTGTTGTCCTCCTTTCTTGTCAAAATTATCTACTCATTTGTCATCAGCCAGTTTGAATAGCATTATGTATTGTTCTTTTATTTGTCATTAGTTCAGTATGAGATGTCCATCTCGAGCCAACTGGTTGAAGATCCTAATATGTTCTTTTGTTGATTTGAAAGACGGATGTTATTGGTTTTCTTCTGTGGTCTTTTAAAGTCTTTACTCTGTGTCAACTCATGCGTGTTTGATGGACAACTTAGCATTTGCTGGGACATGCTTTCCGCAAAAATTCAATCTTGTTGCTTAGGTTTGTGGGCTATTTTTGTGGAATTTTGGCATTTTGATGTTTGTGTTGATAAAAGTCCAATGTAATCTTGTATATTTGTTAAAGGATGGTTTTGTTTGGACTCTTTACGAGGTATCAATGACTGACTGATGCCTTCACTTTTATGGGTGCTTGTTAGGTCAATTCTTCCAAAACTTACTTATATCACCGGAGGTGTATATCTCAATTAATAGCAAAAAGACTAGTGGGTGATAAGGAAATAGACACTTGGTAAATTTCGGATTAAATTTGAGGAGTGAGGACTGCAGCTTGTGTAATGTGTGGCATTCTAGTTGTCTAACTAGTTTGATAGAAGTGTAGTGGAGATTGAATCCATCAATTACCATCTGCAGTAAACTGTAGCTCTCGAGGCGCGGGATGCCAGAATTTGGCCTAAAGCAATTATTGCAATTAATGAAATAAAGAAGATACCTGGCTCGGTTTTGTTTATTTTTATGTATTCTATCCAACTTAGAGGAGGCATAGTTGTTGTTTGTTGTTGTATGTTTCTAATTTAGTTTAATAATCAGAACATCGGGCATTATTGAGCAGATGCTGTTCTTTTCCTTTTCTAGATTACGTCATAAAGTAATTGTTTGTCCTATTTTGTGTTTAAAGGATGTGTTCCTCCAATGATTCTCTCTTTTCGATCTCCAGGTCTTCAGCATATGGAAGCTAACGAATCAACCACGCCCATCTTTCAACTGGAAGTCTGTGACAACGACCCTTAATTTAGCTAAATGGCACCTCCCTGGGATTTCTTACTTACTAGAGACTTGCAATTTTCTAGAGACACTCACCATATATGTTTATCATATAGAGCCCGATGATATTCAGGTGCGCTTTAGCCTACAGTGCTGCATGAATAAGGAATATCTTTTTTTAATGACAAATTTATGTTTACTTCCATAGAGAACACTGGCCACCTCTTCATTATGTAGATTAATATTGACCCCTTTCTATAAATTTTGTCAAGTATATTAACTTTCAGACTGAGTTATGGATATTGGATATCAGATGCAGATCTCTTTTGGAATTTAAATGTGTATGATTTACCAATGCTTGATCATTGCACTTTGTTTGGCTATTTGTTAGGGAAAAAAGTGGAAGCGAGCATGTAAATTTGATGGCAGGACGTACTGGAATTCAATTGAGGGCACATTCTATTGCCTAAAACACCACCTGAAGAACGTCATGATCTATGCATGCGTGACCCAACCATACGTAATCGAGTTCATTTGAGTTTTTACTTGGGAATGCATTGGTTTTGGAGAAAATGGTGGTCTCCACTAAAAAGAATACCGGAGTCACTTGAAATAAGGAATCGCATTGCTATGACAAAGCCCTAGAAGAGGATTTTACCTCAGAGATGCTTGTGGAATTTTCGAAGAAGGTTTTCAGTTTCCCAAGAATCTCTCCCCGTGCTGTAGTACACTTCAATTGAGTACATGGATATGGTTCTCTCAAGTATGGGAGTACTGCTTCTTTACTTTTCTATAGATATTGTGCTAGCAAGTCATGTCTCTATCCTCAATTAGCAGTTTCGCTTAGTCGCGTCCTGTCTTACATCGATGAATTCGATAGTTGATCATTGGATACAAAACTTTATCAAGTCTGTTTATCATTTTGGTTAGCTTATTATGTGCTTTGCTTTTTCTCCAAGCCACTATTGCTCTCATCGTATATCCTCCAAAGTTTGAAGGAGGAGATGCACGAAACGCGGGATAAGTACACTATCGGTGCCAAAAGTTGTGTACGGTGCTCACTTTGGTGCCACCGGCGAGAGATTCCGGCCAGATGAATTACGTGGCTTTTATATTTTTTTTTTTAAAAAGTTGCTCGGCTTTTAAACGACGTCGTTTTCCATCATCTTCAAGAAACAACATCGTTTTGCCGTTATACGAGGACATCCTCGCAAAAACGACGCCGTATGGAGGAGAGAATGAGATTGTTGCTTAAGCAAGAAGTGGCAGGAAGAATAGGAGGCGAGTGATAACTCTATAAAAATAGAGTTATTTTACCTATTTTAGGCAACAATTAATGCAATATCTATGATAAAATATTTGGATTTCCTTCTGATTATTCGAATTTTCCTTATTTATGCAAACTAATGATATATGGAGAAGATAAGGAAAAAAAAAAAAAAGGCAAAACTCAGGAATTTAAATCAAGCAGTAGTAGAAGATAGATATCAAATCAAAATCCTCTGATTTACTCCCTGATTTTGTGCGTAATTGCTTGGAGATAAGGATCTTGGATATATCCTATGAAGAGGAGAACATTGAGGGAGAGAGCAGCTAGGTTTTAGCTAGTTTTTTTGCTAGATTGTTTTTGATTGTTCTAAGAGTTTTTCAAGTATTTTGAAAAGAAGACAAAAGTGGTGACAGAATTCTTGTTCTTTGATTCAAGATGCTGAGTTTAATTTTTATTTTTATTTCTTCTTCTACTATGTTCTAATTTTCTTTTGTTAGGGCTACGATGTAGCCTAATCATGATGATGTGAATTTCATGATTTTTATGTTTTGCAATTGATTTCATTCATGTGAGTTATATATTATTGTGCATAATGCTTTTGAGTGATTGGTCACCATTTGGATGATCTGATGTGCATGTTTGAGACTGAAAAGTGATAATATGCAATTGTTCATTATAATATATAACCATGAATTAAACGTGGATAGAGATATATCGTGTTATTTATGTAGCTTTTGGTGATAAGGTGATCCAAAAGACTCATTGTAAGCCGGAAATATTCATAGTTTTTAATGCACTTATGTTTATTTTAATTCACATAGAGATATAATGGATTAATAAACTGAGTAGGTTTACTATACCTAGAGATAGGATAGTAAATAGGTTAGGAAATTCCGCTATCACATGTTTGATATCGTTCTTGTACCCACAACAATCTGAAATTCATATCTAGTGGTTATGATAAATCATATGCTCTAACATATTTATTCGATCGATTCACTGCATTTAGTCTACAATTTTTTTTTTAATTTATTCTCAATTATATTTTGATCTGTTAGATAAATTTTAGAATTAATCTATTTTAGTATTTAATTAGTTTATTAATCATCGATCTTCATAGGACGATACTCTTTCTCATCATTATATTACTTGTTTGACACGTTTACTTGCGTTTAGAATTTTACGAAAGGCGAGGGTGGAGGAGGAGAAGGAAGACAAGGGGTCGAAGGTGCCGCTACTGGTGCGCCGCCGCTGCCGCCGCCGCCGCTGGTGTTGCTACTAGTGCACTGCTGGTGATGCTGCTGGTGCCATTCGCTGCTAGTGTTGTTCTTCGGGGAAGAAGACGACATGCCTCCTCTCTCTCTCTCTCTCTCTCTCTCTCTCTCTCTCTCTCTCTCTCTCTCTCAATTTAGGGATTTAGGGTTTCGATTTGGGGGAAAGAAGCCAAACAACGTTGTTTTGTGGTTTAGATGCTGACTATTCTCTACGGCGAGCCACATCAGCTTCAAAAATTAATAAAAAAAAGTGCCACGTCGGATTTCTGGTCAATCTAATCTGAGTTGGCACTAAAATGATTGTTTTTCAAATTTTTTTGTACTTAAGTGATTCGACAGAAACTTTTGGCACAAAAGTGAGCACCGTACACAACTTTTGGCACTGATAGTGTACTTATCCCCATGAAACGCTGCTAGATCAATAGCGGCAGTGGCACTTCAGCATTACGGATTCCATATGCCAATGTAATAAATGCTTAGGCCATACTTGTTTGCCCAGAGGATATACTTTAGTATGGTTTTTGGCATTTTCATGGTGCATGCTTACATTTTTGGTTTGAGCATATTTCCGGAGTGGACGATTTGTATTAGAGTACTGAAGTTGATCTAGTTCCCGGACATTGTTGCGAGTGAATAACATGCTTTTCAAAGTACGTGTTAGTTTTACTTGTTCAATTGGATCAAATTGCTTTGGACCCTTTTTTTTCCCTCTTTTGAACGTGATAGATAAAGAGAAATGTTACAAGCTGAAAAATCATTGAGGTTTGGTGCTTATGACACATGTATGTCATTGAAAATGATAAATGAATCTCAATGCTAGAGACTACTTTGACTGTTTGGACTCCTAATTAGGATATTGTATGATTTGATAGAATATGAAATTCACGGATTCTTTACATCCTATCATTTTTTGGTGACTTACAAAATAAAGTCAAATATATTTATCATCATATTTTGTACATTATTTGGTATAAACAACATACTAGTATAAATGAACCTAAAAATTGTACAAATGGATATTGTAATAATCTCTAATAATACTCTTATTTATATCATCTTTTTATTTATATTTATATTTTTTCCTCTCTTTTTATTTTTTTCCTTCCATCATTCTCTAATTAAATTTTATTAAATAGTAAACTATACTTATATACCTAAAATATAAAATATCTAATATATGTAATATATATACATACTCGATATATATTTATATATTAAATGTATATTATAAGATAGAAATAAATTTGAATACACAAATAAAAATAGGATTAATACTCTGAAAAACCTCAAACAGGTACATGTGTGATAAATTTACTGTAAATTAATTTTTTGACTACGAAAAACTCCAAACCGGTACACTTGTGCTAAATTTACCCAAAACAACCACAAAAAAACTTCAAACTAGTATACTTGTGACATATTTACTCCAAACTAATTTGTTCGATCATTAGAAACCCAAAACTAGTATATTTTTGATAAATATATCCACCATTAAATTGGATAATATGGCATAAAACCGGTACACTAATCAACTATTAGGTATTATCCAACTTAGCAATTTGACAGTAAAATTGAACTGAAACTAACAGAAAGTAAATTTGTTACAAGTGTATCAGTTTGGGGTAAATTTATCAAAGGTGTACCAGTTCAAGATTTTTTATGGTAAAAAAAATAAATCAATTTGGGATAAATTTATCACACGTGTACCGGTTTGAGATTTTTAAGGATATTAGCCCATAAAAATAAGATTAGATGAAAATCGAAAATGTTGTTATTATTGTGTTATTTTTATATTGTAGTTAAATATTTTTTATATTCAAATATTATTTTAATTTTATTAATTTAAGAAGTTTGTTATTTGAGAAATATAATTTTCATGTTATGAATATTATAAAATTTTTTCACCTTTAGCTCACATTCTTTATGGAATAATTTTATCTAAGTTATATTCCTCTTATATCATACTTTATCCTGCCTTCACTAAGCATCAAGGATAGGATAGAATAAATCTTGAATTTCATCTTAATTGCCATACACTTATCATTGATCGATCCCCAGAATCACAATTGTCAAGTTTGAACAAATGAGCTCACCTTTTACATTAAACACTAGAGATTTAAATTTTTCATCTATCAAGCAACCATGTTCGACTATGATTATTAAAAAAAAAACATGGTGGGTATAATTACTGAAATACCTAAGAATGTTTTGAAGATCCGAAGAAGTATCAACAGTGTTTATCACTGTTACTCATAAAAAGGCTTAGATAATGAGTTTTAAATCATTTTAAGACGTTGGGAATAATTTGTAGCTTTTAACTTGTTAGGTAATTTAAATCTTAGAAGGGCGCTACTTCGACTTGCAACATATACATATTAAGATAGATAACATTCAGAATTTGTTCAAATTCACAATTTAGGAAAAAATTTCATGATAAAAAAATTCCTTTCAGGAAATTATTTTTCAAGACGGTGGTTAGTTTGCTATTTTGTGCCATATCAGTGAATTTTTCATCTTCTCACGAATCATTAGAAGGAGGTTGGACTTCCATTGAGGTTTCAGATTAAAATGTCATAAATAAATCATACCCTAGAGCCTCGTCATGTCCCATGCGGTTACGTTTCTTCTACTCGTGCCAATTTTTGTCTTCTCTAAATATGAGTTCACCCATCAAGTTGTCTTGTATAATTGGAAGAGACATCAGACAAGAAGTTTGAGAAGTCTGTGAACTGCTAAGTTTGCCTTTTTTTAGAGAGAGGAAAGGATGTGTATATTTCCATTCGTTCGGTTCATTTTTTTCTCGTTTAGGAGGTAGGTTTTCTTTTCAAACGATGGCAATTCTTGAGGGTGGGATGGTGAAAACTTCTTTCTGTCTGTAACTCTTATTCTTTCACGAGGGTCCAATGTTTTTGTTTCTCTGTTAAGAGTTTTAGTGCTTGCTTTGGTGAAGTATTTGTGCTCAAATGTTGACCTAAATCTATGATACAGGACATCATGCACATTCTTTTTTCAGATTATGACTGTTTTGGGCCCTTCACATGACTTCTTATGGATTTCTTTTCTATGGCTTCGGTTCATATGTCTGGTATCAGTATCTTGATTGAAATTTGCCTAAGTCAACGGTTAAGAACTTGATGATGAAGGTATAATCAGTTCTCCTACAATATCTTTAAATATTTGGCGCCAAAACATAAGAGCTTAATCTTCTAACTTCATTTTTCTTGAAGTTATTGTTAAACCAAATCATGCTTGGCCCTTCAGTTATTGCAATTGTTTTTGCTTGGAACAACTTATGGCAAGGGAAGTTATCTGAGCTCCCTAAAAAGTATTAAAAAGATGCTCTTCCCACACTTCTTTATGATAAATTGCTCTTCATTCTCCAATGCTGTCTTTATTTATCCGATGCCTGGTAAAATCATGTATTAGCTATGTACCTCCTCTTTGCAGGATGTGGGTTCTGGATCCCTCTCTGTGCATTGAGTTTCTGGTATGTTCCTGTCATTTCCATGATCTTACCAGACAATAGAAATCGGAAACTTGTTGGAGTAGATAGATAGTAGCTTTTTGTCAGTTCACCTGGTTTGATAAATTCACACATGTCAAATTCCCATGGTTTTTTAAGGCGCCGTAGCTTGGAAGCGGGAGAAAAATTATGAGGATGTGGTAATGCCGTTAATTTCGAGTTTATATTTTCATGTCACTCCTATCTGGATGTATTTTTTAAGGATTCTGGACTACTTGCATATTCGGTTGGATCTGGTACAAAATGCAGCATTGAAACTTATAATGATTTGTGTTGCCGACCTGAGTTAATGGGAATGGGCTTCGTGGCGGTTGTTTGGAGTTTTTTTTTTTTTTTTTTTTTTTTTTTTTTTTTTTTTTTTTTTTTGGGGGGGGGGGGGGGGTGGGGGCGCTTTCAACTGTCAGAGTTGCAAGTTTTATCATGCAGATACTACGTTTTTTTTTTTTTTTGGCTTTCAAGTGTCAGAGTTGCAAGTTTTTCTTTTCTCCTTTTCTTTTATCTTGCAGATACTACCAATGAGGCACTCATTTGGCATTGTGGAAAATTTTTTTGAAACAATTTTCATTGTTTTTTCTCCGGCAGTCTTCTGGCTTTCTTCGAATTATATGCATCATCGACAATTCTGTGAATCTGTAACATATTGGTTATGCTCACAGGGTGGTTCCCCTAGAAGCCCGTGTAGCTTTTCATGTTCATGGGCACCATCTTCTGGAACTTCTGTTCGACTTCCACCGTGAGCAAGTAGCTGTATTTGCTGAACCTCATTTGGCTTCCTGTCGTCTTCTCTTGAGATAGAAGCTGTGGCTTCAGTATTGATGTGCTGTTCATGGTTATTTGAAGACTTCAGAATTGGTCAAATTTGTTGGAGAGCTTCGTGCGGACAAGAATCCTTGGTTTTTGATCTTCAGGATGCTTGCTTATTTGAATCATCAAATAGTTAAAAGAAATTGGTAATTAATGTGCAGACTACAAATAAATGTTATTGATACATGTGAAAAAATTAATATTTCGATAACAAAAGGTTTGTTTGTTTTGTGAAAAGCTTAAGATTTGAGAAATATTTTTCAAAAGGAAAATGTTTTTATTATTGATAACAATTTATAACTAATTATTTTCGTGGATGATGAAATTATTTTCCATTCATTCATTTTTGTAATCGATTTTCAAAAATTGTTTTTCAAATTTTGAGTTTTTGTAAAATGGACGTTCCTATGATACATAATTTCAATAAACTGTATAGGTTCATGTGAAATGATGACAACATTTGATGATTTAAAATCTCCTTTAGCAAAGTCATTCTAAGATTGAAAATTCTAAATTTTAATGCTAAAACAAACATGTGCGGGCTAAAATAAAATTTACAAATTCGTTCATTTACAAAATATTTGTAAATTAAGTAATTAAAGATATTTGAGAGAAGAAAAAGGCTATTGAGACTCCTTAAAAGGAATCTCCTTTATTTTATATAATAGTATATATTGGTTTTAAATTAGGAAAAGCAGAGGAAAAATTAAAAGAAAAGGTCCCAAATTACAGCTCAAATCTAGCCAACATACTGCTTCCATTGGTAACTTCAAACCCGACTGTCTCCATTTTCTTCTTCCTCCTCCTTTCGACTCTCGACCTTTTGCCAAGACACCTGGACTAAAGAGAAAGGCGTTCTTTTTGTATTCATGGCGGGGTATAGAGCTGACGACGAGCATGATTACCTCTTCAAGTTGGTCCTGATTGGCGGCTCCGGCGTCGGCAAACCCAACCTGCTGTCCCGGTCCTCCTTCTGCTCCTCTTGATCGATCTTTCCTGTTGATTTAATTTCGAAGTTTCGATTCTATGGAACCTAATTCTTTTTTTCGTCGATTGCCACGGATCTGATTATAGTTGCGTGTTTCGCTAAGATTTTTCTAATTTCTTTAGGTTTAGGTTTACGTGGTGGTTAGCTTGTTTTGAACTTTTAGCCAATGTTGTAAGGTCAAGCTTGAGAGATGGTGCTGGTAAGTGGGGCGATTGTAGCTCCGGTCTGCTAGGTTTAGGTTTATATGGTGGTTTCCCTTGATTTGGGTGAGGCAGCAACCCTCGCCGATTCTTGGCTAGTCATCATCCACCATCACCGGCTCTTCGTGATGATGGTGTAGCGGCTAGTTTCCCCCCTTCTTCTTCTTCTTCTTCTTTTAAATAAAAATAAAAATAAATTTCATTTTTTTATTAAGGATTAATACCTTGAAAAACCCCACACTGGTACACATGTGACAAATTTACCCCAAACTATTTTTTTGACCATCAAAAACCCCAAACTGGTATGATTTTAACAAATTTATCCCAAACTGATACATTTATAACAAATTTACCCTCTGTTAGTTTTCGTTAAATTTTACCGTCAAATTATTAAGTTAAATGACATGTGACAATTGATTGGTATATCAATTTTGGATTTTACGCTCCATTTGTTACAGTTTACAATTTTTGTGATTTTTTTTTGGGGTATTAATCCAATTTAACGAATGGTATATTTGTCACAAATTTATCAGTTGGGGTTTTTTGCTATCGAATAAATTAGTTTATGGTAAATTTATCATAAATGTACCAGTTTAGGGTTTTTTATTATCAGTCGGGGTAAATTTGTTACATGTGTACCGGTTTGGGATTTTTCATTGTAAAAAAAATAATTTGGAGTAAATTTATCACATGTATACTAGTTTGGGGTATTAACCCAAACTTAAAAAACTATCTACTACCTTAACAAGAAAAAATGCTTATATTTATTTAGGGGGAAAAAATGCTTAGCCCCGCCTATTGGGCCGGCCTCATATTAACTCACCATCGCTCGCTTAGCATAAGTACGGTTTGCATTCCACCTCAAAGCTCGGGATTCGTCGCAGCCCCAGCTCGCGTTCATCGCCCTGTCCTTTGCTTTTCCCCGCGTTTTCCGATCTGAGGAATTCACTTGTGCCTCTCGTACTTGTGTGTGCAAAGCCATGAGAACTGGTGATCCCGGAGGCAGAACCGGCTGTTCAGACCCGCGAAAGAGCAAAGAGGATCAGGCAATCGACAGGATCAGCGGCCCGACTCGCTCCTCCCCCACATACTCTCCTTCCTGCCCTCCAGGTGCGCTCTCCGCCCATCGCTGATGCCCCGGCCGTTCCGTGGCCTTTGGAGAGGAGTAGTGCGATTTCCATGCTTGCCGTCGTGGCCGTTCTGCAGCTGGCGGCGGTGGGTTCTCGAATTTCGTGGACGATGCGTTGGTACTACACGAGAGCCACGAAATCCATATGTATCGTATCGAGTTGGACTTCCATGCAAGTGGCTCCATTTGATGGTGGGAGTAATGTCGGATAAATTGGATGAGTGGATATGCTTGGCGCTGGAAAAAATAAATAAATAAATAAAGCGAAAACTAGGGGTGAGCGGTTTCCGGTTCCGGTTCGGTTCCGTCCGGAACCTGGAACCTACCCTCAGGTACAGGTTCCTCAATTTTTGGAACCTGGAATCTACCCGTCAGAACCAAGAACTTGGAACCACCCTGTCATAGGTTCCGGGGTCGGTTCTAGGTTCCACAGGTTCTTTTTTTTTTTTTTTTTCATTTTCGTATTGGGCGCGAATATGCGGAGATAATTCAATAGTTAGCCCTCCATTTTCAATACCTGCCAATATAGATGAGCAATTCCAGAACACGCCATAAACAACTAAATTCATAGTGGGGGTGCGACATGCACAGGAGCAATTCTAGAACACGCCATGACATACACATCAAACACTCCATTCACAAACAGCACTCCATTCACAAACGAGGTAACACAAAGATCAAATTCTCTGTGCCCTTGCACAAACCGACACAAATTGTACATCCTAATCAAAATAAGCAAAAGCAAACGATAGCTTGATCTTCGCACGTGACGAACACGCGCTCGACTCAGTCCGATTCTCGAAAATCACTCACTCACACGTACACACGGAAACCCTAAACTACCGGCTGAGGAACAGAAAAACCATCAAAGCCGCGAACGGGCAAAGGAGAGGAGGTCGAGGCGAAACCAACCTCCGAGACGAAGAAGAGCTCGCCGCTGCCGCTTCCTGCTTCTCCTCCTTCGGCTTCGCTGCTGATCGCAGCCCATAGCAGAGCAGCTTCGTTGGGGCGGAGGCGAAGGGGTGTGGAGTTAAGGTTGATTGGGTGGCTGGGCGAGCAGCGAGCTGCGTCGAGGGGCTGGCGAGCGAGTAGCCTCCACCTGGGGGACGAGTGGTGTCGACGGCAAGCGGCTGAGCAGCGAGGCGAGTGAGGGGTGACGCATCCAGCGGTGGTGTCGAGGAGGTCCGGCGACGGTGACGAAGACACGAGTCTCACGGCACCAACGGCAACACGGACGGCGCGGCGAAGACGGCGGCAGTCGCGGCTCAACCCACGGCCAAGGGGGGAAGAGCTTGGTTCTGGCGGTGGTGGTTCGGAGCAACGACGACCCGAACGGCCGAGCGAGCGGCGGCAAGAGGTGGTGACGGTGGCTTGGGGACGGCGGCGGTGGCTCACGGCGGTGGCGGCTCACGGCGGCGAGGGGCGGCGCGGACGGTGCGATAGCTTGTCGGGCTCAACGGCGAGACGGCTCGTCGGACGAGCGGTGGGTGGTGGTGGTTCAGTGGCCAAGAGATGGTGGTGAGTAGGGCGTGGGGCGGCGGTGTGGTGGTGGGTGAAGCGGCGAGGGGCGGCGAAGAAGAAGAAGAAGAAGAAGAAGAAGAAGAAGAGGAGAAGAAGGGGTGAAGCGGCGAGGGGCGGCGAAGAAGAAGAAGAAGAAGAGGAGAAGAAGGGGTGAGGTTTCGGCCGAGAGAGGGGGAAAGAGAAGAGAGAGAAGAAAAGAAAAAGGTTGGGGGCGGGGAAGTGACGGGAGCGGGGAAAAAGGGGGAAAAGAAAGAGAGAGAGAGGGAAAAAGAAAGGGGAAGGGGGGGGGAAGAAATCGTAGGGGAAATAGTTTTTTTTTTTTTTTTTTGAATTTTGACCGGTTCTGGAACCGGTCTCTTAAGAACCGGGAATCGAACCGGACCCTTCGGTGCTGTTCTCCGGTTCCCGGTTCTACCCGGGAACCGTGCTCACCCCTAGCGAAAACCCATGATGGTGTCCTAGCTGGGTGTGCTAGGCTGTTGGGATCATAGCCGGCTCTTCACTGTAGAGTGCTGAGTGCTGTTCTCGGGTCTAGTAGCCTGGTGTAGCTTAAATAGAAGGTTTGTAATATCGTATCTAAGATTCATTTGGAGTAGCTTCAAAACTCGTGGATGTTTGATGTTGTTTAAGGATGCATTTAGCTCTCAAAAATAATTTATTCTAAGAAATTATATTTTTATTTTTTTTCTAGACGAGTTTCAAAAATTTTAGTCCGAGAATAGAAATACATTTGATAGAATCCTTAAAATTTCTAGCCAAATACATTTTCTTTTAATTTTAAATAATTTTATTACTTTTTATCTTTTATCTTTTTTCCTTTTCCTTTTTTCGTTTTCTCTTCTTCTCCTACCTCTAGTAGCCGGAGTGTTGCCTACCCTCGGCAAGGCCAACCTCGCATCGGCTAGGCCAGGCTTGCTAGACCTCACTCAACCAATCGTTGGCAATCGCCGATGATAGCGGCGGCTATGGCAGTGGCCGTTGGGCAGTGCGGCCACTTACTGGCTAGAAGGAAGAAGAAGAGAGAAGGAAAAGAAAAATGAAGAAAATAAAATAGAAAAAAATAAAATAAAATGGGTTGGCTTGATTTCGGAGTTGTTCCCGGGAACAAAGAAGCAACTTTTATTTATTTATTATTATTCCTTAATTCTACTCCAAATCTATTCTCGGGAGCAAATTTGTCCTTCAAAACTAATAATTTACTAAACGGATTATTGTTCTTTCTTTGTTCCTGAAAACAAAATAACATAATCGATGATGTAAAACAATATGCAAATTGCCTTTATGGAAACATTGGAGCGTCATAAGAGCAGGCGGTCCCACGAATCAAAGAGGATTGTGTGATCTTCAAGATTACAAATGGGTTACAATATTTGATTCACGTGTTTCCCTTGATTTCCGAGATGTCACCGATTCCAAACGCGTTTACAAATTTTCTAGTTGTGTTTTGATAATTTTCCCTTTTATCAATATCTTTTCCTTAATTTTGTTATTCGATTTTAGTCATTTGGTTATTTTCTAGATGGCGACCTCAATATGCGCCTAAGATATTGTAATCTGCACTTCATTATTCGAAATAAACACTATCTTTTGGAATCATTTCCAAGCATAACTTTCTCTACGTCATTTGGTATTAGAGTAGGTTTCTCCTGTGACTATGGTTAATAACGTTAATGACAATCTCCCCGTAGCTGAAGGCCGTAGAAACGAGCCTATTACATAGGATGAGTTCAACCAATTTGCAGAGCAAACCGAACTGAGGTTTCAAGAATTACTTGTCGCCATCCAGTGTTTGTCTACCAACCCCATACCTGGTAATCTTTTAGCTGAACATGCTCAGGCAGCTCGAGACTCGGAAGCAGCTATGGAACGTGCTTGTCTCTGAAGGAGAATGAGAGTTCCTGGATCGGCCTCTTTGTGGAGGCCACCGAAATCAGGGATATTGATGAGACCCCGAGCAACATCAACTTAAGATTGACCTTCCGACCTTAAATGGCAATTTGAATATTGAAGACTTTTTGGATTGGTTTTGGGAAGTTGAGAAATTCTTCGATGCCATGGAGATTAAAGAGGATCGCCAAGTAAAATTGGTGGCATAAGAATTGAAGGGCGGTGCCTCAACGTGGTGGTAACAAACACAACTGACCCAACGTCGACAAGGAAAAGCTCCCATCCGAACATGGAATCGGATGAAGGAAATGTCGAAGGTTTGGTTCCTCCCAACCGATTATAAACAATTATTATTTCAACAATTTCAGAATTGTAAGCAACTAAGCCGATCAGTCCAAGCTTATACGGAGGAGTTTCTTCGACTTTCCGCCCATAACAACCTAGTTGAGTCGGAGGCACAACAGACTGCCAAGTACATTAATGGCTTGCGACTTAATATTCAAGACTGTGTTTCACCACATTGTTTATTCTCTATTGAGGATGCTCAAGAGATGGCTTGAAAGGTCGAGATGCAATTAGAGAGAACTAGCCCCGTTAATCGGGCTAACAATTATTCCGCTCAAGGATCATTTGGAAATGGGAGACAACTAGATGTTCCAGAATCCTCCAACTAGCAAACCAACACTATGAATCGAACTCTGGCAAGTATTACTGGGGTGCTCAAGGAACCAGTTATTGCAAACAACCGTAATGCCAATCAGAATGCCCAGAACCCATATGCTAAGCCATTACCAATCAAATGCTACAAGTGTAACAAACTAGGACATCGTTCGAGTGATTGTCCACAATGGAAGATGGTCAATGTTGTTGAGCACGACGATGACATATACGAAGATGACTGGATTGATGAGGAAAAAGTGGAGGATGAAGAGGGCGAGCATGTCGACTGCATTGTTAGGCGACTATTGCTTGCTCTGCGAAGAGAAGACACGCATCGGAATAGTCTTTTTCGTGCTGGTTGTATCGTCAACGGCAAAGTTTGCAATGTCATCATCGATCGTGAAAGTTGTGAGAACATAGTGTCCAAGGCTTTGGTGGACCATTTACAACTAAAGACAGAGTTACATTCCTCCCCTTATACAATCGGGTGGATTCGTATAGGGCCGAACTCAAGGTGACACAGGTATGTCATTTACCTATTTCAATTAGAAAGTCCTATAAGGGCACCATAATTTGTGATGTAGTGGAGATGGATGCATGTCATGTCCTATTGGGACGACCATGGCATTACGACGTTGATATCACTCACAGGGCTCGAGAGAATACCTATTCTTTTGTGTGGAAAAAGACGAAGATTATTTTGAAGCTGATAAGTAACACTCCCTAGGCCCCAAAGAAGTAAAGTGCAGGGATTATGCTAAACGTTCGTAAACGTGAGGGCATGTATATGATTGTGGAGAAAGACAATCAACAAGCCAATATTCCCATTCCGGCGGCTCTTCAGCCCTTATTGAAAGCATTCAGTAATGTTATCCCGGAGGATCTACTTGTTGGATTACCCCCCTGGAGAGATATCCAACATGAGATTAAATTTGTTCTAGGAGCGGGCCTCCCTAATTTGCCGCACTACTGGATGAATCCGAAGGAGAACCAAATTTTGCAAGACCAAGTAGGAGAACTTCTTCGAAAGGCTTCTTGTGCGAAAGCATGAGCCCTTGTGCAGTACCCGCACTCCTCACTCCGAAGAAAGGCGGAAGCATGTGTATGTGCATTGATAGCCGGGCAATTAATTGCATTACTTTCAAGTACTGATTCCCAATCCCTCACTTGGATGACATGCTCGATCGGCTTGCGGGATCAAAGGTCTTTACAAAGATTGATCTACATAGCGGATATCACCAAGTATGCATCCGCCCTAGCGATGAATGGAAAACAACCTTTAGAACAAGTGAAGGTTTGTATGAATGGTTTGTCATGCCGTTTGGCCTCACGAATGCGCCTAGCACCTTCATGCGTTTGATGACTCAGGTTCAAACGCGTTTTGCAAATTTTCTAGTTGTGTTTTGATAACTTTCCCTTTTATCAATATCTTTTTCCTTAATTTTGTTATTTGATTTCAGTTATTTTGTTATTTTCTAGATGGCGACCTCCCTACAAATAGGCGCCTAAGATATTGTAATCTGCACTTCATTATTCAAAATAAATACTATCTTTTGGAATCCTTTCCAAGTATAACTTTCTCTGCGTCAATCGGGTACTGTTTGGCCGGTTGTCTAACAAACCCTAAGCAAAAAGGTGATGCGTAATTTGGTCTCGGGAAGGCTATATTTGAAGAAGGTGTCCCTCCTATGTTGCCATGGCCTTTGAGTTCTGAAGTTTGATAAGCAGCCGTCACTCGAAGAATTGAATGTTTGTCATTGTGTTGACTTGAAAAAGTGGATCTTGCTAGTTCGGGCATCAAAATATTGGCCATTGTTATCGCGTGTTCCTTGAGTAAGATAATATGTCCGAATGTGGTGACACTTGAACTGTAGGAATAATATTGTCTCAATGGCCACCTTTCCCAAATGGGAATGGGGAGGTAATGGGTTCAAATCCCCACTTTCTCAGGGGTTGGGGGTAGAAACGATTTAACTTCAGATGTAAATATCAATTCCTACGTCTTGTAAAGAGATAGGATGAAAGTCTGAGAATGAGAGTTAGACTAAGAGTAGAGTAGGATCGACAAAAAAAAAATGAAGGAATTCATAAATGAAGTTAATTTGAATTGTGGATCTTCCCTTAATGATGTGGACCTTTATTTCAGTGGTTTTGGAGGATTCTTTTTTCATATGTGGGTTTCGACTCCCATGCTTTATAATGAGGTAAGGTAAAAGTCTGAGAATGAGGGTTAAAATGAGAATAGAGTAGGACCGACAAAATAAAAATAAAAATTGGAGGGATTCATAAATGAAGTAAAATTGAATTGTGGATCTTCCCTTAATGACGTGGCCCTCTATTTCAGTGGTTTTGGAGGATTCTTTCTTGAACATGTTGAGGTCAAAATGCTTCTAGAAAAGTTCCATAACACTGCACGTGTTTCTCTGGGCAATTGGACTATACTGGTAGGTTTCATTCTACTTAAATTGGAGTATAGATTTCTAGAATTTCTTGATGTGAGAACTGGCAGTAGTGGCTGGAGAAACTATCCAATCTTACATTATATGGAAGATTAACACAAATTGAAAATTTATATTAGATGAGGCTATTTTTTTTTTGGTTTCTGTCTTATAACATTGTTATTTAGTTGATTTGATCCAACTTCTGCAGCCAAATGCTTCGTGCATAAGGGATGATCATGCCATTCGATATGAATGAATCTCTGTTGTCCATATTTGTGCTTTCTGGTCGAAATTCAGCACTGATTCAGCATTATGTTTTATATATATTTGTCCTTAAGGTTAATTTAGCATAAGATATCCATCTCAAATTAAATTGTTGAATTCCTAATATCTGTTTTTTGTTCATTTGAGAAATAGAATGACATCGGTTTTCTATGGTCTTTCGGAGTCTTTACTCAATATCATGCTTGATGGACAGCTTAGCATATAACTGGGACTTGCTGTCAGCCAATATTTTTGCTTTGTTTGTGGGCTATTTTGGTTAATATACATTTTGATGTTTGTGATAATAAAAGTCTGGATCTAATCTTGCCTATTTGATAAGGGAAGGTTTCGCCTGTGAAAGGAAAAATGAATGAAGAGAAGCTAGAAGAAGACAAGTATAAGAATGCGTATATGCTGGTTTGTTCATATGCAGAACGTATGTGTACAGCCCTATTTGTAATACACAAGGTCCAACTAATTAAGGCAATAAGTGTATAGAAAAGACAAAAGACGATTCCCTAATATACAGCATCAATCAAGGGAAATCGTACTGATTACACAAAATCATTTAGACCCTAATCACAGGCAACAGTATATCCAACAGTCTGGAGTCTATGCTCAGTATATATTATTGACCGATGCCTTCATCCTTAAGGGTGCTTGTTTGTATCAATAATTCCAAAACTTGAGTTTATCACCTGGATGTGCTAGTGGATCATAACTCGAGCCTGGGTAATGTGTGGCATTCTAGTTGTTGGACTAGGATGATGGAAGTGTAGTGTGGATTGGATCCATCAATTACTCTTTGCAGTAAACTGCAGCTTTCAAGGCGTGGGATGCCCGAATTTGGGTTAAAGCAATGATTTCGATTCATTAAATAAAGAAGATATCCACATTGTTTATATTATGTATTCGATATGAGTTGGTTAGAGGAGGCGTAGTAGCTGTTGTCGGTTGTTGTATGTTTCTGATTTACTTAACTACATGAACATAAAGTATTATCGGTTAGATGCCGTTTTTTTACTTTTCTAGGATTCTGTCGGTCCTATTTTATGTTTTATGGATTTCAATTCCTCCAATGGTTCTTTGTTTTTCATCTGCAGCTCTTCAGCATATGGGAGTTGATGTATCAACCATGTCCGTCTTCCAGCTGGAAGTCCGTGACATTGACACTTGATTTGGCAAATCCACACTTAAATCTCAAATCGTAGAAACCTGTCAAGTTAGGCCTCAAGAGCCATGATCTCTCTGCCAGGAATGTGACTTGCACCTCTAACGTCCACCTACTTCTGCGAATCCACACTAAAGCCCCGAAGGTTAATAGGAGCATACGCTGGCGGCATCCACCCCTCCTGGAACAAGCACTATATTGGCTATTGTTGGTGTTGTTTCCAACACATTTTGACTTGCAGCTGATTCTGTAGTATTCACTGTCACCAGGGTGTTGGAACGGGCCAATGTAAAGACGTTCCATGTCCGGAAGAAGACAACTTTACTTCCTTCTAAGCTCGCTGGCCCACCAAGTCCGTCGCCCCGATTGGGGAGTGCAATGTTGAGAACTCGCGGTCCAATCTTATTTAGCATGGGAACTGTGTTGTTTTACTGGCGTTCTCGTACCATTCATCCAAGAAACACCTGGCTCCTATTCTGAAGGGAAAGCAAATGGCGGCCTTCCCGCATGTTTTAACACAGTTAGGCCGCGCAAGTCCAGGTGTAGCCCCTGATGCCTAGTACCGCGAGGGCAACCAGAAGAAAAAGGAATTGAAAAACTGAGTTGTACATTATATCCAGGTTTCATATGTACATGGACCTAAACCAATGGAGAAAGGAGCTATCGGCTGAGTCCCATAATATATTATTTAAGTTGAAGAAGGGAAGAATCTTGGCGCACTCTCCGCATAATTTAATTCTAGCTCTGCTGCTCCCAATATCTCTGAGCATGCTTCCTTGAGGATAGAAAAATCAAAGCTTAATTGGTAGAGGACACCGGTTTAAGCAGCGAAAGTGTGACTTCTCCTATCACTGGAGATATAATATTATCATCATATTTCTCATGAGAGACTTGAAGCATTGCTGGGATGGATGACTATTCAAGATCTTTAGTCTTGGACTAGAAAACACCAACACTTTTCTGGACCCTTCATTCATATTGGACACTTCGACACGTGTCCGACACTTTCCGACACTCTTCAACACTGTCTGATACTTGATCAACACATGTCGGAAAATCTGACACTTGGTCAACTCTCTCGACACTTTCCGATACTCGAGTCCAGAATTCCAACATGCAACTTCAAATTCCAATACGTGATCTGACACATAGGGGTCAATTTTAAAAAAAAATTAATAAATGAGAGTCAAAATGTAAATATGTAAAAAAAATAAAAAATAATTAAAAATAATAATTGGGGAATGAAGAACCTAGTCTTCTTTTCTCTTTTAGCTCTCACTTTCCGTGACATACAATTCACTCCTCAAGTTTGTTTTATTTCTCTTCTCTTCCAACATGCTTTAACACACGAGTCCAAAATGTCGTTGCTTTTTTATTTTTTTCCTTCTAAGTTTTATGGATTGTTGAAATAGAGTTGAATTTGTTAAATTAAAACAATGAATGATATTAACAAATGGTTGAGTAATGTTTTTAGTGTAAATTCATTATAGACTTTTATTATTATTTATTTATCTATAAATTTGAATCAAATTAATTTGATTCAAATAATAATAAAAATGATAAAAACCTACATTTATTATATAACATATCCTAACGTGTTAGAATTTTATATTTTTTGAAAAACAACATGTCGTCATGTCATGGCGTGTCATGTCGGATCGTATCGTATCGCATTTTGGTATTGGTGCTATTTAGGTCTTGAACCTTGTTAAGCACATTAAATTGAAGATACATATTTCTTTCCCTGCCGTCTTAAATTGTTTCTTGTACACATCGGAGCTCTAATTCTTCCTAGACCAAAATTATAAGATTTGTTCCTTTTCCACATTAGATTAAATATATGTTCCGCATCTTTGCTTATTACTACAAAATGTCACAATTCGTCGCCAATCTTCTTGTTAAGTATAAATTAACTCAGTCATTTGTAATTTATGATTCAACATGAACATGGTCTTTCTTTAGATTCTCAATATTAATCTTAATTCTCACTTTGATCCCCTGCAGCTGACAATATCATGATGTGGCTGCGCCACATCTCCAAATGATTAATATGTATTCTTTCTTTTCTATGTCTCCAAGCAATTGGACTTTTCCCGTTTCCGGTTAGAAAGATCCACCCGTGGTGTGGTCTCACTAATATTTCAAAGGGCTTCACAAAAAAAAAAAAATTAAAAGAAGAATAATTAAAGAATTTACTAGAGTTCGAATTCCTATGGTGTACGTAGTGTATAATAAATTACATAAGTGATCTTGTGAAGAGAGCACCTACATATCCTCAATCGAATTAATTGAATTTTTTAAAACGGGAAATGCATATACATATATGTGTGTGTCTCATACATTATTGAATGTAGAGAAAACAAATTGACGATCATCTCTTGCTCTACTTTTGAATGTCTCAATAATAATGTTGCATACATTATTGAAAACGAGAAAAAAAATTGAACCTCCTTTGAGCGAGGGTGGCCCTCTCCTCGCCCAATCTTGGTGAGGGCGACCCTTACTTGGCCAGGTGTGGGTGTCCCTTGCCTGAGGCCTGATGATGGCCAGCGGAGGGAGGGAAAAAAAAAAAAAAAAAAAAAAAGAGGAAAAGATAAAGATGGAAAATAGAAGAAAAGAAAATAAATAAATAAAATTTCAAAAAATTATCAAAAATTGTCTACGTTGTTGTCGCCTATGACATGCAGAATAGCTAGCATCCACGTCAACAATTTCCACACAAGTAAGCTGAATTATTAGGTTACAGATGCAAAGGAGAGTAGCGAGCAAGATTGATCTTGGTATGGGGATAGGGCTATATTTTCTTTGTGAGTATTCCAATCTTTCCCTTATACTATATTAATGTCGTTTTCAATATATTTGGATCTTAAAGTTGGTTCCGCAGTATGAAAGCATTGGTTTTTCTTTGCATCTCTCACTAAATTAAAGATCTTCTTTTCTTGCATTTAGGTGAATTATACCCTTTGTTCTTTTCCGAGTCCGATGTGATGAATGTTCGAAAAATCATTGGAACTTTTCTTAGCTTTCTTACTTGAACAACGTATTCGCTTGTGAAATGGTTGATGCAGCAATTTTGCATATAGTTTTTCTAAATTCCCTTCGCCTGCTCTTCCGACATAATAGCATGCATTTCTCTACACTATCATGCATGCCAGAAAACAAGTTAGGGATAATTCCTGCCCTTAGTTTGGGGAGTATACTTATGTTTTTCCCTTTGATTTTACAGTTCTACCCCTTCTTGCTCCGCCAAAGATCTTACCATTTTCGATAAATCTAGAGTTACATCTCTTTTCTATTTCCATTTAAGAGTTCTTATGTGTTTCTCCGTACCTTTGAGATCCCGAAAAAGGACAAATTCCTTTTCTTTTCTTAGGAACACATACAATGTTCCAATTCCTTTTCTTTTCTGGTTCATTACTACAAAAAGGATAATGGTAATTCCAATAAGTACTTCATATATGAATTTCAGTGTAACAAAAGTGCATATCCTATTGAAACAGAATCTCTTGTCATGAAGAATATTAACTTCTTTTTTCTTTGTCTGGCCTACTCTAACTCTCAACTTACTCTTAGACTTTTGTCCTGCATTTTTATAGGTCATAGAAGTTAAAACTCACACCTGAAATTAATTGTCCCTGCCCCAACTCTTGAGAAGACGAAGATTCAAATACTCCACCTCCCCCTTATCATATAGGAAGGTGGCCACCAAGGCAAACCTGGTTCTAATGAGGCTTTGAGAAGCCATCTTAGTGGAAATAATGGAGGAAGGAAAAATTCTTAGTGTTAGGTAATCTTTTAAGCCACAAGAATTAATGTCATGATTTCTTATCCACAACTTTCGAGGTACGGACACCTGGAGTGCCAAAACTTGGCACGAATGGATACTTAAGTGCCAAAACTTTGAAAAGGTACACTTAAGTGCCAAAATCGGAGTAAAGTGGATCACTTAAGTGCCACTCCGGCCAAAATCCGATCAAATTGCTGACGTGGCAATTTTCTGGCGAGTTGGGTGCAAAACGGCGTCGTTTTGCACGTGGACGATGTGGCGAGAAAATGCAAAAACGACGTCGTTTTGGCTATGATGTGTAAATAATTAATATAAAAATTAATTAAATTAAATTTAAAATTAAATTTACTTAAAATATTCTAAAAATTTAAAAAATTTAAAAAATAAAAAAAAAAAAAAAAAAATTTAAAAAAATTTAAAAATTTAAAAATTTAAAAAATTTAAAAAATTTAAAAAATTTAAAAATTAAAAGTTTAAAAATTAAAAAAATTACAAAAATTACAAAAATTACAAAAAGTTTCAAAATTATAAAATTAAAAATTTAAAAAATTTAAAAAAATTAAGAAAAAAGGGGGCCGGGGGGGCGGTTGAAGGCCGAGCCCTCGCCGCCGCCGCCTCCCCTTCTGCCGGAAAGGGCCGGCAATGGGGGGGGAGGGTCGGCCTGGTTCGGCCCCCTTTTTTTAAAATTTTTAAAATTTTTAATTTTTTTAAATTTTTTAAATTTTAAGTTTTTTATTTTTTTAGAATATTTTAAATAAATTTAGTTTTAAATTAAATTTAATTAATTTTTATATTAATTATTTACACATTTTTATTTTTTAGAATATTTTAGCTAGTAGTTTAATTTTTATTTTGCAGATGACGTCGTTTCAGGTGAGTTTGAGCCGTGTCAGCTTTCCGGCGAGCCACATTGGCAAGAAAAAATAATAAAATATTGCCACGTAGGATTTCCGGCAAGGTTCGCCGGAGGTGGCACTTAAGTGTACATTTTCAAAGTTTTGGCACTTAAGTGTCCCATCGTACCAAGTTTTGGCACTTGGGCTGTACTTCTGCCCACAACTTTCGATCAAGATGCACAGAATTCTTAGCGTCAGGTAATCTTTTGGGCCACAAGAATTAATGTCATGAATTGTTATCCGCAACTATTAATCAAGATGCATAGACAAAGAAGTGCATTTCAAATGGGAAGCAAGTTTCAGGGGGTTGGGGCATATGGAATATGATTTAGTGGTGCCGGAATTTGCAAGTAAGCCTTCTTTTTTCTTTTGGATGAATTTCTATTTCGTAATTTGCTCATAATATATTTGTCTTATCTCCAAAGACCTCTTAGATGGGTGTGCCCTTCTATTGCAACTTTGCCAAGCAAAGAAGGAGGAAGCTGAAAACAGCAAAAGTTCCACCACGTTGTTTGTGGAAAAAATTGCTTTTGTTTGGAAATGCATGCCACTCTTTAATATACGCTTTGAGATTCAATTCTATATTTGGTGGCATATTTGATGAAAGTGAACCGAGATTAAAATTGGTGGCATTTTTTATGAAAGTGAACTGAGATTAAAATGCGTCAAGTGAATTTGCTTGGCCTACAGTGAAGTACTCTTTCACTCAGGGACGGTCAAGGGAATTCTAGAGAGTGAAAATGTTTATAGAGAAAGATTCTTTAGAAAAAAATGCTTGTATAACACAAATGCTTAGATGACACAAACGGGGAGGAGGATACCGTATTTAGACATGAGTCTCTTTTTTTCACAGCCATCCATCTTTTTTATTTGACGGTGGAGGATTAAGTATTGTCTAATCAATCCAACAGTAGAAAACCATTTCAATCTAACTGTAGCAAATGTCAATTCATGTCAAACAAATCTAATTGTAGAGATGGAATCCACCAAGCAATTTACATGTTCCAAGGAACCTTGGGTTTTCTCTCTTTTGGGATGATGACTCGGCGATATCTTGTCCATGACATACGCAAATGCCTCATTTTATAACTTAAGAATGATCAGATTTGGCACTCTCGTGGTTTAATGACCTGTGGAGCACAGGAGTGCCTTTTTAGTTCATCTTCTTCATGATCAATATGGGGCAAGTTTGACCTTTACTTTTTTACATTCACCTCATCCCCGATCTTGAATGGTTGATGCATTTAACGTTACATTTGATAAAATGTTCAAATCCTTTTCTATCTTAGCACGACTATAGAGCGCAAGACAAAATGTTGTTACCATCAACTGCATTAGTTACATGCTCTCGTTATCATTATTTATGACACACCTTAGGGAGAATTTCGTTGTTTCCTGAAAATCGCCATTGTAGGGCAAATTATTGAGAACTCTATTTTACTAATGTCCTACCAAAAAAAAAAAAAAAAAAAACTTAATTGCTGACATGTTAGTTGTTACAAGAGAAAGGCATATATAATCCTCAAGATGCAATTTCAACCAATATGACAAAGTATCTAACAAGTTGGTCCCTTCATTACCTAGAGCAAATATATTAAATAGACGGGCCATAAAAAGATTGTTTTAAATTTGTCACGATGAAACAATTAAATCTTAGCATTCAAATAGTAATACTTGCACTAGATCTCGAGGTGGAGATAGGAGCCCTATATATCTCTATTTGCAATTTATGAAGCAAGTCTATGGAGATTTTCAACTTTATAACACTGTACTGCTTACAACATCTATGACCTGTCTTAATTAAGCACAAAAGCACGGGGAAATGTAAAATTATAGGGTACAATATTGCATGGTACAAAATCAAGTGTAAGGGTATCGTTAAATCAAAATTATATCAACGTTGCACGATACAAAATCTATTTTCCCTGGCCCTATCTCATGGGAGAGCCGCTACTTGCCTCAGCCATGGAGGAGTCCTTGGCATGTAGGCAGATTTGTCTAAAGAGAAACCGTGGCCAAATTGGGTTGACCTAGCTAGTAAGGGTGCGTTTAGTAATATTTCTATTCCAAGGAATAATTTCATTTTAGAAAGTCTTTTTTTTTTAAATTTTTATTCCCCAAAACAATTTCTAAGTCTTGATAGTGATATCTATCTTGTAAATGATAAGTGCTAGCCATTTCTAACTTTTCAAGCAAATTAGTAGTGGAATCCAGCCCGTCTTGCGGCTGTTAATATGAAGAGTGGACATAAATTTGTGGATAAAGCCGAACTACTATAATTTTCTGTGTGCTGCTGTTTTCATTTGTTTACTCTTATTTGCACACAATTACTTCACGGCTTTTCGAAACATCATGTTGACCCGATCTTTACTTTACAATTAGCTAATTCTGCGAAAGATCGTTAAATTTTCTAAAACGACCTATTCACTCCCATCTAGGTTGTATTATTAGCCATTAACACCAATGACCATTGCTCCATTGGACAAATCTATTAAATCCCAAATTTCGTTAGATGTCATAGAACTCATTTCTTCCTTCATGGTATTATACCACAAATTGAATTTATCACAACTCATGGCTTGTAAAAATGTTTCAGGATCATTCTTAGTTTCAACATTATAGTCAGATTCTTGTAAATACACAACATAGTCACTAGAAATTGCCAATTTATTTATTCTAGCAAATCTTCTTAATGTTGCATCAACATTCTCTCGAGGAGCATGTTGTTCAATTGGTTGTTCAACATTTAGTGGTAATTACAGAATAATTGGATCTACCAAATTAATATCAGCAAGTTGTGAAATTTTAATAATTATTTGTTTAATAGCCAGATAAACTTGAGGGGCATTATGAATGATAACCACTCTAATACTTGAAGTGGAAAGTTAAGCATCTGAATGATCTTTCTCAGGAACAAAGTCTTTGAAGTGATTGCTCCCACTAATCAAATCATTCTAAAAAAAAATTAGTGTTTATTGATTTCACAATCCTAGTGGTGTAAGATAGATAATAAAATCTATATCCCTTAGACTTTTTGGCATATCCAAAGAAATACCTACTTATAGTCATTGGGTATAACTTTTTTTTTTTTTTTTTTTTGTAGGTTGTAGACTCTCATTTCAGACGGGCATCCCCAAACGCATGCATGTCGTAAATAGGGTTTTGAACGTCTAAATAACTTAAAAGGCGTCTTTGGGACAGCCTTAGTCGAAACTTGACTCAATATGTACACTATCGTCTTAAAAGATTCAGGTCACAAGAATGTGGAAACTTTAGAGTTGCTAAGCATATTTCGCACAATGTCCAATAAAGTTTGATTATTTCTTTCTGCTACATTATTTTGGTTTGGAGAACTAGGCATAGTGTATCGAGCTATTATCATATGCTCTTGAAGAAACTTCGTAAATGGGTTAGGTGCTTACCACGAATACCAGTAGAAAGTTTAGTCCTTATGAACATTACACTAAGGTGGTTGGGCTGCTCCCATTGTTCATAAAGAGTAATTGAAGAAGGATTAATTCATTCCAAACTTTATAGTTGTCCTTGTTCAATTGGGAAACATTGAAATCACAAAAATTCGTAATTGGTCAAACCGTATAATATCCAACATGCTTACATAAAAAAATTTAAGGCAAAAATTACATAAATCATTTTCACCAATGTAAAACATGTTACAAAATATAAATCACATAACATAAAAACTGCTTATAGGTTAAGTTTTTAATTTAAATAGATTTATAATTACTTTATGAAGAAACTATCACATTATATTCCTTTTCTTAATCCTTGTGGTAAATAAAGAAAAATGATATAATATTTCATTATAATTAATCATATCAATATAACAAAAATTCCCACTGGAAAAAATTATTATATTAACATGATTTATTACAATCAATGCTCTTTTCAATATGCGATCCAAAACCTCTTAATATATATATAGATATAAGTAAAATTATATACGGATCACTAGATATTTAATTTATGCACAAAATATTCACAAATTGCATGCAAGGACAAAATAGAAAACTAACAAGACCAAGGGCTAGACGGGAAAAGTACGTGGGCAAAAGGGCAAAATAGTAAAGTAAGAAATAGAGGGCAAAATCGTAAAATCGGGCGACGGGATCGATGGGCACGTGTCATCGTGCGTTGGCACATGCAGCACACCCGCCTACACCTACACTTGACCACGAGCGTGTGCAGCATAGGTGATTGAGGCCTGCTTGGCGCATGGATCATAGGCACGGGCGAGTGTGGTACACGCGCTTGAGGCTTTCTTCATAGCAACAACCCGCAATTGGTCCTTTGCACCGCTGCACCATCTCCGCCGCGCTTTCCACTACTTGGGTCTCCTCGGACAATGCACCTTGGAGTTGATTAGGTCATGGACATTGGTCCAAGATTCGGCGATCATCATAATACTGAATTAACTGAGGGCTTTTGTTGCCCATGGCAATGCAACCATACTTGTCCAAAAACTAGTGGTGAGTTGCTCGAATTTTGCCGAGATCATCAATTTTTCTATCAGTTAGATTTTGTCCCAAATTTTTTTAATTTAATCAAAAAGCCCCATGAAAATCATCAAGATAGATATATGAACAAGCTTTGATACCAGTTGTTAGAAATTTGCGGAAAACCAAGATCCCGATAATTAGGATCAGATGTGAAAATATGTAAATTCTGTATTAACCTCCAACTATTGATGAAATCAAGAACAGGTACATGGGGCTTGAATATTCATGAATAAGCACTTCTAGTAAATTTCACTCTCAAATTGATGGTGTGTCCTCCGATTCTCAGGTAATCAGAATAATGAGAGGGTTTAACTCAGATGACCTATTTATATGTCCATTCAAATTCTTAAAGATAATGTCTCCCAACAAGACATCTATTTTTAATTGGGCGATCACCATAGTTATCCGCAATTTAATTTTAAAATGTCAATGAAATCTAATGTTGGCACTATTAAACTGAATGTGGGACAAGGAGGATGGTAACGATCCATTGTTCGCCAATATGCGGGAGTTGCTGGAGTGCTCCTAAGTTTTCAAGCGAACCATGTCAATCGAAGGAGAGCCCTGGTTGTGGTCTAAGCGCGGTTCCCTGTCTTGGCAATGTAGCCAAGCGCAAGTCTTGGTCATACGATCAAGAAGTCCGTATTCATCGACTCCGCGTAGACCATGTGCCATGAGAAAGGACACAGTTTCACCAAGGATTCACCAACGATCTCTTTATGGGATGTCGATGGGTGTAGTAACAATTGCAAACTTTAAAGAATGTTATTTGAGGAAATGCTTAGAAATGAGAACACTTTCAATCTTAGCCTAGTCCACAACAAAAAGCATTTATATTCATTATGAACCTCAAATTCTACATATTGCTATTACAGGGAAAACAAAAGATTATGGGTTTTACACTTGGCATTACCACATTGTCCAAAAGAAATTGCTTTCAATTTCGGCTTATCGGAGCAATAATCAGGAATGTATTGGTTAATATGATGTCACCGTCAGAATACCATCGCTTCAACTTGACCTAGTTATTAAATTGAACTGGCCTGACTAGTTTTAGACCAACTTTCCAGAATTTCTGCTTCAACAATTCCCAGACCAATTAATATCCGAGGACATCTTGCGTAAGAAAAAAAATATACACAGAGGTAGTACTTAGCATACCCTCCCTAGTAGCAACAAGCAGCTAAAGAAAGCCCCCTTAACTAAAGCAGCAGCCAATCCTCTTAAAAACAGGGCCGTCTTCTTTCACATTGATCATCTGTCCCTAACGGGGAACAGAAGGAACACTTGGGTTGTCACCCGCTTCGACTGCTTTCTTGCTCACAATCGGACGAATCTGAGACAAGACCTCAGCAAAAGCTGCTTCCACATTGGTTGCGTCCAATGCAGAAGTCTCCATGAAATAGAGGGACACATTCTTGGCGACTGACTTCCCGTCCTCTAGTGGGATTGCGACGAGGTGGCGGAGATCGGACTTGTTGCCAATGAGCATTACCACGATGTTGGGGTCAGTGTAATCCCCCAACTCCCTCAGCCACCTTCCAACGTTCTCAAAAGTCGCAAGTACTGGTGATGTCGCACACAAGTGCCAACAGCTCCTCTACAGTAAGCACTAGTGATGGCGCGTTACCTGAGAATTTGAACAACTGAACTCGATACATTCAGTGATAATAAAGGAATTCACAGCAACATCTCTCAACACATAAATCCGACCTCCATCACCAAACGCGATGGTACGTGGAATGGTTTTGTTATAATAAGATGTTAATTTTGCAGTACATTACCTCACATTTTTTTTTTTCTTCATTGCCCGGGAAACATAAAATCTGGGGAATGCTCGTCACGTAGGCTGTGACCTCTAGTCAGATCCTCACTGTTTCAGTAAGAAGATGTGCAAGAAGACACCGTAATTCTCTCCCAGGTGTCTTTGATGCACGGTGGAATCAAGTTTGGGTTTTAATCCGCCTGTTAAGCTCTTGCAAACTTCCAACACTTACAAAAGTCCCAAGGTCACAAAATAATTAGAAATCCATGCTAATGTGAAGATAAATGAAGCCGTTATTCGCTCCTCAACCCTCATTCTGTATACCAGCGCCATATCGGCATCTCCATTGTGATTTGACCTATGCAAGAACGTCAAAGCCACATCAGCGAGCCAGTCCAACTCAGTGTCAAGCAAAGGGGCATCGCTGATGAAGCTCAAGAGCTCGTCCGGCTCAAACATGGCGGAGATGGAATCGGTGGCAGAGGTGGAGGAGCCGCTAACGGCAGTAGCATGGGGTGGCTGTGGTGGTTCTTGGAGGAGGTGGTTTTGGTCGGAGGAGTAGGTGATGAGGAGGGTGTTGGGGTCCATGCCACCTCGCTCCATTTTGAGTTAAGATGATTTCTTACCTTTTTTGTCCTTATTTATTTTGGATTTTATTAGAGGCAAAATTCTTCATGATGTTGCAAAAAGCGAGCAATTGAATAATAAAATAAGTAGAATAAGAAAATTAATCGGACACCAGATTTATATGATTTAGTCGTAGTGACCTATGTTATTGGGAGAATAATAACAAATTTCATTGTGGATCAAGTGATACATGAAGATTACAACCATATTCGAGTCATGCAAATATTCTCAGTATTTCCTAAGTTTCAATTACACCCAACAATAATGTGCATAATGTTTAGCCCCATAATTCCTCAGTAAATAATCTCTCAATCTCACAAAAAATTAAACAAATCTTACACAAGATTTACTTATCTACAAACACTCGAATTGTTGGATGTAATTTGCCGAAGAACGACCCACAAGATTCACTACCGTAAATGGTCTCAACTGTTCGCTTCAGTAAACGGTCTCATTTATTCAGTTTTCGTTGAAGTCGAAGCCTGGATGTAGCTCTCTATGTTAACAAGTGCTATGGACAGGGATGAGATGTTTCTCTCACTGATCTCGTGCTTGTTTTGACGTTTTTGTCTAAGTCGACCCTTGAATCCCATCTTTAGATAGCTTCGTTTGTTCCTAGCCGGTCGCACATAACTTGTTAGACAAAATGCTTATGAAAACTGTGCAAGTTAGTTTCATTTCCTTTGGTAATCCAAGAGCATTAATTGATCCTCAAGTCATTCCCACGATCAAATGCTTGTCTACACTGCCATTTTGTTCACGTTTCTTGCTTTGTGTCCGCAAACGGCAGACCGGAAGCAGTCGCCGGCGTCGGTCCAATGAAGACAGGTGTTAGATGGTAAAGTTTATCGTTCTTGGTTTGGGATGTGATAGATGAATATCGTCGCAGGACCTTTGATATTCTGGGCTTTGTGGTTTGCTTTATGAGTTCATCTTGGGGGAAGGCTATAAGAAATTGATGAAACAAGAAGAGAAAGAGGAGAGGAAGAACGACGTGATGGAGGGTTGGCTCAGCTTTAGAGATATTAGGCAATGGTTTATAGTGACATTAGGGTAGCGGACTTGTCATGGGTGTCCAGAGTTAGGCTTAGTGTGGGCTTAGATTCGTTGGGATGGGTAGAGACTTCGCTCCTTGTTTTGAGTGTTCTAGGGTTGCCTTCGTGATGCTTGCTGGAAATGAGGCCGATGGAGTGTACGGCTGGAATGTATATCATAATGGGCAGCCAGTGGTGGAGTCAATTTGTTTGCGGCTTGAGATTTTGGTGCGTTGGATCTTAAACTGTGAGTCTCGAGGTTCATGAGTCAGTGGATAAAATTTATTGAGCTCTCAATCCACTAATTGAAAACAATGGATATGGTTCTAGAAATGTTTTTGTGGATGAGTTGAATGTGAGGAGAAAGTGAGCGAGAAACATAGAAAATTAGAGTATGGGCTCTAGAATAACAAATGGGTTTAACATGGACTTGGGTTTAATCCATCCTTATTTGAAATAGGCTTTAGTATGGGTTTGGCATTGCTTCAGTGGAAGAGCAGGCTGGTCGTGAGTCTTCTTAATTTGGGCTTGGTTTAAGTTAAACGAACATGGGCTTAACTTGGGAGTCTTCTAAAATCGGGCTTAGGAAGGTTAGAATTGGAGTGGGTTTGACGATGGACTCAATTGCGCCCTTTAGCCCATCTCGGTGAGGCTGGAATTCTACCTTTATTCGGACTGGGCTCAATGATCCAGTCCGATTCACCATTTTCTGAATTATTATAATTTAAATAAATAATAAAAAATTCGAAGATATTAAAATATAAAAAAAAAAAAATGAGAAAATGTTGGAAATAAGTCTTCATTATTTTTTAAAATTAGCATTAGATGTGGCTTGGTTTCACTTGATTAGTATACGTGTAGCTTATTCCTAATGGAGTATCCTTTTGAAAGAAATTGAATATGACTTGGTTTTAGCTTATGGGGATCATATCCTGGGACTTATAACATAGCCATGTGTATTCTTTGCCCAACTTGTATAGGGTTTCCTTTTTTCGCATTTACTCTAAAGTCATTTTCATATATGAATGTTTACTTACCACATTGTTTTTCAATAAATTGGTTGTTTGTTGCTTCCTAGAATAGGTCAGGATTAATTTAGGCTTTGATGAAAACGAGCCCTACAAAAACATTTAAATGATCATTTAGCAACTTTGATGCCTTTAGAACCATAATTGATAATCAAGATTGTGTGACCATTAGGGGTGAGCAACGGTCTCAGGTTGACCTGGACCGACCTTCGGATCGGCCCAACCCGCGGTCCCGGGTCCGGTTCCCAAGGGGACCGGGTCGGTCCTTGGTCCTGAAATTCCAAGACCGACACCGTGCGGGTTGGTCCTCGGTCCTAAGAGTTTTGGGTCGGTCCAACCCCTGGACCAACCGTGTGTATATATATATATATATATATATATATATATATATTATATTACATTATATTATTTATAATTCTTTTATATATTCAAACCTAAGTAAAATGTCTGTTATAAAACCTAAGAGTTACGGTGAGATGTTCTATCAATAGCACTAATAGTAATTTCAATTTAAAACTTTTGTTGAGTATTAATTATGTGTCGTTTGTTTTGTTTTCGAGATGTTTAGAAGTTCAAGTGAATTAACAAGATGTGAAGTTATATATTCATGGTTTATATTAAGTATTTTGAACTTTTTATGGTTTAATTGTATTCTACTAATGAATTTCGGCTGCACTTTGCTTTTCAATTTGTGTCAATGGTAGAAGTTTTTGAAGAGTAGAGTAATATTGCAGTTGCTATGGTGATTTGCTAGCCAAGTGGTGTGAAGCTCATTTTTTGGTTGAGTGGACTCTACATGATCAAATGCAGGAAAACGCTTTTGCATATGGTGTTATGAATATTAAAGATAGATGATTACAAGAACTTTCCATCTTGTCCCATATCTCGATGAGCGGTTAGCAGGTACGAAATTTTTATTATTATGTCATCTTAAATTTATTGAATATGTATTGGTATTTATAGTTTAGTTGCATAATGTTGCATTGTCGATGGATGTGTAATTTGAATTTGTAGGTTTGCTTTTTTAGGGAGTATAAAAAACAAGACAAAAAAAATTATCGATCGGTCCCGGGTTGACCACAGGAACCGGACCGAACCATTGGGTCGGTCCGGTCCTTGGTCCAGGCTCAATAGGGTCGGTCCTCGGTCCTAAAAATTGAGGACCGACACCGTACGGTTGGTCCTAGGGTTAGGGGGTGGCCCGGACCAACCCGAACCATGCTCACCCCTAGTGACCATTTAGATAATGATCTTTGAAGTAAGAGGTACCACAATGGCGCTAATAAACATTAGCATCATCAAGTCCTTGACTTAGAATCTTTAGTTGCATAAGAATCAAGACAACACTCTCATACCTTGGAACGATCGGTGATGACTAGATCGTCACGCCACGCTAGCAATTTTGGCAAAAATTGGCTAGAATGACCACCTTGGATTTTAACACAATGGTTTAAAATTAAATTGACAAAATTGGAAAGTTTAAGATTAAATCAACATTTGTATAATAGGTTTAGAACTGATTGGGTAAATTTTTCCCCTCAAGTGAAATGCAATCTTAGATTTCCAGCATTTGGGTGAATGTTTTGGAAAGTTATGACATTTAAGTGATCAATTGAAAATTATAGTATGAAGTGAACATTTTTTAGAAGTTATAGCATTTAAGCGATTGAGAAAAAAAAAGGATTGAACTTAAGTTAGTGCCATGAGAATGTTATGATACTCCTGATCTTCTTATCTCTATATCATATTTCAAAAGCCTTTGCATGGCGATAGTGTTGTCCATGCAAAATGTACATGATTTTTGAAATGAAAGCTATCTAATTGCCCTTTAATTGGGAGCCACGCTCCTTGTTTTAGGAATTATGTCTACTTGACAGGTTGCAAGTAACATTGACACTTAAAAAATATATACAAAATGTCTTGTGAATGGGTCATGGTTGAAATCATAAAATAGAAATCACAAGTAGGCAAGAAAGTTTGCCACTTTAGAAATCAATCAAGTGCAAAATGAATAGTGACAAACATGACTTGTGTTATAAAAAAAGGTTATGTAGCTACCAGCTAATTGTGTAGCTTGTAAAAGTTCATTATTTTATTATTTTATATTTGCTATACATTCTATTTAAGTTGTTGATTACACATGTTCTCTCTCTTGTTATTTATTTATTTTTTTGGTAAATATTCTCTCTCTTGTTATTGATATAGATATAATTACAAGTTTTAAAAATCAAAATCAATTTTGAAATACATAATTTGTATGAGGTGATATGTTAGTTCGTAGGTGTATTGTGTATGTATAATCCTTTACCATCGAATTCAAATGCAATAAATCTTAGTCATTCAACAAATCTTATTGTGATTTTTTACCTTTTGATCTAATGTTGGCTTTGGACTTTATCTAGGCTCATCACGTGTAACATGATGAGAAAGTCCCTTCATCATATTATTACAAGTATGTAAAATTTTTAAGAGGGACCAGACTTTATTTGGGCCTATCACGTGTAACGTGATGAGAACTCATGACTCACGAGGAGGAGCTAGGCCAAACACCGCAAAAGTAAGCCAAAAATTATAGGTCAAAAGCAGAAAATAAGAAATGATAGTTTAAAATAATTGAGGACATGATAGCACGATAACTCATTCTAATTGGATCCTTGATTGTCACTACTTCAATGATTGAGTTTAATATGATTATAAAATTAAATAGCTTTGAATTGACAGAAACATAATTAGACCATTTGAAGGAAGGGGGGAGGGGTGGAATTCAAAAGGAGGTGAAAAAGTAAAAAAAGGACTTCATGATTAAGGCCCTCCACATGATTAAGATAAATTGATTGGAAAAAGAGAAAACTGGGGCAAAGAATGATGAAGTTGATGTTGACTTTGTTGTTTTTGAGAATTTCTTGTGTTCATACATGGATGAGTGTTTTAGGGGGTGAAGACTGGTTGACCAAAAACAAAGAGGAGACCCAAACTCATGAGTTGCACTACTTTTGAAATGTAAAATTCACACATAAATAAAAAGAAAAAAAAAAGAAATTACTTGGGAAGAAAGAGCTCCATTGAGCCAAAGGACGAGAGGCTTGTGAGGAGCATCCACTTGTACCTTATAAGAACTAGTTGAAGAAAAGGTGAATCATACTTTAATTTATGTATCATTATCCATAAATTGTGAAAATTTTGAATATTTCGGGTTAAGAAAGAGTAAAAGTGCATCCAAACCAATATTTATATGAAGTAAAGAGCAAAAAGTAAGTGTCTATTTGAGTAATGTCTATTTGAGTAATTTTAATGAAGTTACATGATCTTCATATGGACATTACAATTGTACATAGATTTAAATTGAAGGGGTTGATTAAGGGATTTCGATTTGCGTTGAGTATTTTTGGACATGTGAATATTAATGAAACATCTTTTGTTTTTCCATTTGTTTTGTCCATGAAGAGAATCAACATAGATGCTGGAAATAAGAAACTCAAAGTTTCCTTTTTCCCCCTTAATCATGGCTTTTTTCTACACCACAAGGCCAAAAATCAGGGAGTCCCATGCTTTCTTAATCTCTGTTTGAAATGGTCTGAACTCAATTATCTTAATTTCTCAAATTACAACCCTATCCCTCAAAATTTAGGTGGAGAATCTCTAGCTGGTGATGGTAGGATTGTAGGAGAGACCATGACGCTGATGGAGAACACAATAGAGAGAAAGAGAGGGAGAAGGAGGGAGGGAGGGAGGGACATGAATTTCAAGAGAATTAGGGGAGATGATTAGGCATAGTTCACCTCTGGAGAGGCTGAGAGAGAGAGAGAGAGAGAGAGAGAGAGAGAGCATTGGCGACTTAATGACGATTTCTTTTTTCTTTTTTTCTTGTTCAAGGATGACTAGCAATTGAGTCTTATCGTTTGGCATTATTTACTTATTATATCCAAATGGCACATACTAAATTGTTCGGAAAAGTAAAAGATATTACTTTGCAATATATCATCAATCACGAAAAAAAGTAGAAGAAAATATTGTTCATGAAATGCCCCCATTCGTGGGAAAACGCTGTTCAACTTTAAAAAGGCATTGACCTTGACTGAGGAGCTTCGGAAATGACATTCCATCTATAAATATGTCATACATCTTGTTAACGTTATGTCAACCTAAACCATCTTCTACCTCCTTAAAACCATCCATCCCCCCAAAATCATGGCTTCTTCATTATTGTTGTCCATCTTGTCTCCTTTACATGTCTTCTTCTTCTTCTTCTCCTCGCTCTTCTTGATCGGCACCACTTCATTTCATGAGGCAGGAGTTTCCACTTCCTCCACTTCTTTTTCCACTATCCACACAACTAGGAATAAGGATGAATTGGAGGCTCTCTTGAATTGGAAATCTACTTTTGACAATCATAGCCAATCTCTCCTCTCTTCATGGCACGGCGACAATCCTTGTCGCTTTACCGGTGTTGCTTGCAACTACTACGGAGCCATCACCCATCTAAATCTTTCTAATGTCGGTTTGAGGGGAACTCTAGATGGCCTTGATTTCTCATGCTTAATCGGTATGGTTAGCTTTGAACTTGCCAACAACTCGATCTATGGCTCCCTCCCCTTAAGTATTGGTAACCTTTCCAAACTCAACTATCTTGCTCTTTGCTTTAATGAACTATCTGGGGAAATTCCTCCAAGTATAAGTATGCTGGAGAGTCTTAATTATTTGTACCTTTATGCCAACAACTTGAGTGGATGTATTCCTACATCTCTTGGAAAATTAGGCAATTTAATTGAACTAAATGTTTCGCAAAATAACTTGTCTGGTTCCATTCCACATGAAATATGCAACTTGAGGAGCTTGACAGTTCTTTCTCTTAAAGGAAAATAGATTGTCAGGATCCATTCCTACAAAAATCGGAGGGCTTGCTTCTCTCGATAAACTTGACCTATCATTCAACAATCTCATCGGCTCAATTCCTCATTCCATCGGAAATTTGTCAAGTTTATCTTTTCTTAGCCTCTCCCAAAATAATTTGTCCGGTCCAATCCCTGCATCAGTTGGAAGCTTAGCCAATTTAACTAAATTTTTCTTTAGTTTCAACATGTTTTCTGGTTCCTTGCCTCCTGAATTTAATAGGTTAACACATCTTACTCATTTAGATATGGGGAATAATAAACTAGAGGGGGAACTGCCAAAAGATGTATGCCTTGGGAGATCATTGCAAAATTTCACCGCCTTCAAAAATCATTTCACGGGTCCCATCCCAACAAGCTTAAAGAATTGTACCACATTAATCAGATTGAGGCTAGAAGAAAACCAACTAACATGAAACATAACAGAAGCTTTTGGCATACATCCGCATCTGAATTATGTGGACTTAAGCTACAATCATTTCAACAGTGAACTTTCCTGGAAATGGGACTGTTGTCCTAATTTGACAAGCTTAAAGATATCAAACAACAAAATTTCTGGTGAGATATCTACAGTATTTGGAAGGATGGTTCAGTTACAGGTGCTAAAACTTTCTTCAAATTTTTAAGTGGGGAGATTCCAAGGGAATTGGGAAGTCTATCGATGTTGTTAGAACTTGATCTAAGTAGCAACGTTATCATAGGTAATGTCCCGATTGAGATTGAACTTTTATCTCATTTAGCACATCTAAACTTGGCATCAAACAATTTGAGTGGATTGATGCCGGTGCAGTTAGGCTCATGCAAAAACTTGTTGACCTTAAACTTGAGCAAAAACAAATTTTGGACAAGCATTCCTCCAGAGATAGGCAATGCACAAGTTCCTTGAGGTTCTTGACATAAGTCATAATTTGTTGACTGGAAACATACCGGGAGTACTTGGACATTTGAGAATGTTACAAGTTCTAAATATCTCCCACAACAACATTTCTGGTTCTATTCCACATACTTTTGGTGATATGTCAGCCTTAACTTCCATTAACTTATCCTACAATAACCTGGAAGGTCCTCTCCCGAATGTCAAAGCTTTCAATGAGGCTCCATTTGAGGCAATGCAGCATAACAAAGGGCTCTGTGGAAATGTTGTTGGTCTACCGAAATGCAATTCTATCAAGAGTAAGAAACACAATCCACATGTTGGAGTTGGAATTGCAATTATCCCTTTCTCTTGTTGTTGGGAATTCTCCTCTCTTGCACCTTTGATTGTTCTTATAATCATCAATCACCATCGAAGAATGATTATCCCAAGAGAGAACAATGAAAGGGCAAATGATTTGGATTTCATGCATATTTTGAGTTATAATGGCAAAGTTTTCTATGATCGAATTTCCGAGGCTACAGAAGGAGTTGACTCGAAGTACTATGTGGGTGAAGGAGCATATGGAATTGTTTATAAAGCCAATATATCGGAAGGTCAAACATTTGCTATAAAGCAAACCTCATCATCCCAGGATGATAGTGAGATTGTTGATTTGGTACCATTTGAAAGGGAAATTCAAGCCTTAAGAAATCTACACCATCGTAATATAGTGAAATTTTATGGGTTTTGCTCTCATGTCCAACACTATTTTTTGGTATATGAGTACATGGAAAGAGGAAGCTTGAGAACAATTTTGAACGATAATGAAAGAGCAATAGAATTTCATTGGGACAAGAGGGTAAATGTGGTTCGAGGAGTCGCGGATGCTTTGTCCTATATGCATCACGAATGTTCACCTCCTTTGATTCATCGAGACTTGACTAGTAACAACGTTCTATTGGATTGCAATTATGAGGCTCGTGTTTCCGATTTTGGCACTGCAAGACTATTGAGGCCGGATTCATCAAACTGGACTATTGTTGCTGGCACCATAGGGTATATTGCTCCAGGTACTTCGTAATTTTTTCAATTTCACTGGCATTCAATGTCAAACATCCCTACTTTTGTTATTTAATCTTCTTATAGAAATACGTTTACGCATTTAGAGCACTCAAGTTTGATGTTGATTAGAAAGCCTTCTGACTTTCCTAATAAGGAAGAATTGGCAAAAGAGATAAAAATTATTATCGATCCATCTCATGGTTATGAAATTTGTGTTACCTAAATGACGCGAGCATCAAACAAAATCCTTTGAATGCCCCTAAAGCGTAAACTCCCATGGTCAAATTAGTGTTATAAGCATAGATTAAGTAGACATTTGTACTTCTAATTGATACCTCATGGGAAGCAATGTTGTCAATTTGAAAACAACTTATAATCAAGATTATAAAAAAACCATGAATTCTCCACTTGCAGAGCTGGCTTATTCTTCGATTCCTACTGAAAAGTGCGATGTATATAGTTTTGGAGTCGTCGCATTAGAGACAATCATGGGAAAGCATCCAAAAGATCATGTCTTTGGGGAATGTTCATCATCCACCCAAACTGAATCGCGGATACTGTTGAAGGATGTGTTGGATCAACGTCTCTCGCCTTATGGACTTTGTCTTCAAGATGTGCAAGACGTAGTCTCAATCGCCAAGCTAGCATTCATGTGCTTGCAAGCCAATCCGCGGCTTCGACCGACTATGAGACAAGTCTCCCGTGAACTTCGCGTTCAAGTATCCCTACAAACGCCACTCCCTACTATCACCTTAGAGCAACTCCGTGATCTCAATGTCAGAAATTTGGAGCATTCGCAGGGTTTGGTAAGTTTTGAAGTTACTTTTTCATGTGCTATTGTGTTTAATTTTTAATCATGATGACGATCGGCTTTTAAATATTTTCTTAGTTCTCACTAATCCTAATTATGTGATTTACGATGTTCACTGCAGAGCTAGCTTCAACATTACATGAATACTGCAATGTTTAAGTTTGGAATCGTGGCACCAAAAATAATTAGGGACGGCCTTCGGGGAGATCTATTTTCATGATTATTTCCAACTTTCTGCAGAGCGATCAGCAAGTGAATTCACAAAATGTATTAAATTGACATCTCTTGCCTCCTTTCAATCGAGATGCAAACTGTAGCTTCTATCGCTGGAAGATTTTTAAAAAGATAATAAAAATGTCATTTTTTTTAAAAAATATAAATAAGTAAAATAAATTTTTTGGTCAATTAAAAATATTAAAATTGTGCACTTGTTTGATGTATATAGTGTCATAATTGAACTATCAATTGGGCCATTCATCTTACTTTTTATTGATGTCCACTATTGTCCTAAAACTTTCAGTTGGTCCAATGAAATCTTAACATATTTTGATATGTTTATTTTCATTCTTTTAGTGATTAATTTAAATGAAATTTGGCATGGACATCAATATAAGAAAGCTAATGTTTGATGGAAAAAATTACGTGAATTTCTCACTTGTCATTTTGACTTGAAATTGCAAAAATATAAATAATCAGTTTAAGATTGATTATGCAATTCGTCCGTTCAGCCTTTTCCACTCTCTTGACATTATTAAAGTCGCTACTTTTAAAAATGTGAAGTAAAGATGAGAACAAATAGTTATTTCCTTCCCCTTGCTTACGTTTTCGAAAAACGTTAATTAATTTAAAGAAATTCTTTTTAGGCCAAAAAATTTGAAAAATTATTTAAAAATGCCTTCTTTACATGTCCAATCCCTCCACAAATTTATGTATCTACAATTACTTTGGGGATTAATGATTTCAAGATCACTATGTTCGCTTCACATGAGAAGAGGATAGCAAAGTTTTTTTAGTACTTTCGCAAAATAGCTCAGCAAATTAATCCCCATAAATAGCATTGCTCATTGCTGACTATTGGCTAGAGGTGGCAATATGGGTCATAAACCCATATTATGACCAATTTTTAGTTAATGGGTCATATGGGTCAAATGAAAGTTAAATATGAGTCAAAATGAGTTTGAGAAAGTAAAGCACAAAAATGAATGGGTCTAAATGGGTTATTACTAATAATCTTATTTAGACCCACTTTCAAGTATTGGCTCTTGCTTAGGGGATTTCATCTCTTTTTCTTCAGCGCAATGTGCTTATAACCGACATATCAATAAATAGTAAGGACTAGACCGATGAATCTTGCTGCATCAGCCTTTAAAGTTATCATCTTGATAACAAAATTATTTTTGCTAGGATGTTATATATACTGAGGAAATTATTATGACAACTAGCAAGTAGTGATGACTCCTGGCCGTCACTTTATGTGTCGGGCCAAGCGCAGCACGAGAAATCCCACGCACGGGCCGGCTTGCCCATGACAATGCCGGCTGTGCTAGCTCACATGTTCAGGCTCGGTCAAGTTACGCTAAGGCCTGGTTTTCAATTTCTTTTTCTATTTTTTTTAAACTAACTGAAAATTCAATAAAATAAAATAAAAATGTCAGTAGAATGAATTATTCCTGCTTCATGGTTTTTTTTTGTTATAGGGAGTTGTTGGATAATTGGACCAAAACGAAATACATGACATAGTACAAAAGAATCAGACTTAAATCAATACATCTTATTATAAAATCAAACAACACCATACAATTTGTGCCTATGGAAGTACGAATACATAAGAATCAAACTTAGATAAATACAATCTCATAAACAAATTTACAGCCTAATAATTAAAAGCACCATACTAAGCAGACTGATAAAAACACATTTATTTCATCACTAAAATACAAACAAATACACTTTTATAACATTTAGTACAAAAAAAAAAAAAAAAAAAAATGCAAATCTCAATGGCCGTTTGAAGAGAGGTGGCGGAGCTCCCCCTGGGTTGACCATTTCAGCGAAATATATATCTTGATGCCTTTTCAAATGGCCTCTACCACCATTAGGTTTCAAAGATCATTTCACAGCACATACCATACAGATGACCTTCTTCTCATCATTGGGGAGGTCCACGATGTTGAACATCTTCCATAAATTCGATCTCATTCAAAAAAAGCTATTTGGAGTTGGTGAGCCATCTTAAAAATGGGTTAGGTACTATCGTTGATTTAGGTCAATTGCAAATTCCAAGCCTCGAAGGCCATTTTTTGAGAAGTAAGGAGAAGTGCATGGTCTTGAAATTAAGAGGAGGGGCTGAGTTTTGTGGAAGTTAATTTCTCTCATTTTCTTATTTTGAATGTGACCGTTCGGCTACATGTATTTTATTCTTGAAGTGGCCGAATATCACACTATTAGAAAGAATGGGCCATGCATGGGCTGGGCCATGAGGCCCAACTACCCGAGTCATCTCAGCGCCCCCAGGTTAGAGCCTGGGATAACTACCCTTTCTCCAAGCTCAGGTCGACAGTATCACCATTGGATAGCACTTGACGGTCCAGAAAACAAGAAAGATAACAGTATATCACTCACTCTCTCTCTCTCTCTCTCTGTAGTAGACGATCCAAGGCACAAGCCCTCGCATCATCGTCATCATTTTAGACATGTGCTGTTCTGTTTAGGGTGCTGTCCTGCAAGAGCAAGTCAGCGGTTCATGCTGTTCCGGCATTAAGTGGCGGCTTATATACCCACTGCAGTGTATGTGTTTGTGTACCGATGAGTGTGAGCGTCTCAAAGCAATTGAAAGCAAATTTTTAGTGTTTGTAATAATGAGAAGCTGAAGCGAATTTTTACCTCTTTTGATTCCTTCGTGCTTCTCAAGTGAAATGCAGCTTGGTTCATGAATAACGTATTGCATAATTCTGACGAAGTGACGCAACAAGCAGAGTCCTAACTGAAGAACTCTGTTTTGCCATACAGAGTAAAGTTATGCGTAATAAAGAACAATTGATGCGTGAGCAAGTATTCGAAGATCTCAATTAGGACATCGAATCCGCTGATTCTACTAGCCCTTCCATCTTCTACATCAATCGCAAGTTAGTTATGTCAGCCTAACTACTAACTAATTCCCCTATATTGACAAGATTCAACCCATCCTGCAGTTTGTCTTGAACCCAACGGGAAAAAGATGTGAACGAGAACAGTATAGTTACAAGAGACGCATACCGGTGGGTACTGGCTACTACCGACAGTGACAGGAGCTCTCCTCCACTCGATATCTCTAACACTTTTAACAATGTCTTTGATATTTTTCGATAGGTGGTCCGAATGCTTTTCCATATCCCACAAAACCATTTCAAGCTACTTCAGATAAGCAGCGGATCTCTTCCGCTCACCCTGCTGCTGCAGTCAACTCATGGATTTTAGCTTCTTTCTCATCCTGAAAAGTCACAGTAAATCAAATAGTGTAGGAAGGATTCTGGCCAATCAGCTGTCAAACCAACAAAAAATGCACCGCCACATCAGAATGCAAATCCCGGGCATGGCATTAAGTATTTTATCGGAAAAGATCAAACCTCAGCTGATTTAAAATCCCAGAATATCTCTATCATCCAAAACAACAGCAAGCCCCACATGTTAGGTAGTCGAAAGAAAGGATCAAGCACCACGATGATATTTAAACAAGGAGGCTAATTTATACTAGTTTATCATCGTAATGGAACTCATTTACTTGTAAAAATAAATCAGAATCATGCTGTCAAGGGTTCTGAGACAACCAATACCTCAGTGACCAAGCCTCCCGCTGCTCCCGCTTATCAGTTATCACTCCAGATCAATATATGACTGCTCCCAGGGTAATCCCTTCCGTGCCATCTTCTCTTAAATGTACTCAAATTCCTGGCGCAATGTGTTTTTGTGATGCCTAACAAAAGAAGTAAGTCAAGCACTTGTTGGCCTAAAAGAAAATAGGAAACGATAGCACTTAGATTTGAGTACATTATTTATAGCACAAAGACCATTGGATTCACAATTGTCGTTCCTTTTAATTTTTGAGTTCACTTGGACTTGATTGTCCAAAACCAACGTCGACTCAACTCACTAAGAATGTAAATTTAATCGAAGCTCGAGCTCACATTCTGAAAATACTATAAATTCGAGGAATGGTATTATTTATCTATTCCTCATATCGACAAATGTGAAGTCGAGAAATGATCTCTTTTTTTTTTTTTTTTTTTTGTAACGTTGTTAACGTGCTAAAAGCATTTTGGTTGTATCAACATCTATTCGATGGAAAAATGAATATCATACTAGATATTAGAAAGCTTCAAGCAATGTTGTATGGCATCTTTTAAGTATCTAAGTTAAGAGGCTGTTTAGTTAAGCTTTTTGAAAAGTAAAAAGCAATTTCTCGCTTTTCGGTCAAATTTTGAAGTATCATTTAAATTAAAAAAAAAAAAGATTATGAATCTATATGTGAATTTACGTATTCGATATTGACTATCACTCTCATAGACTCGCTTTGACTTAAGACCTGAGCAAATCAATAACTTGAGGTTTGAGAATACTGACTTTGATCAATTTTTCATGGATTTACTTGACTAGCTAGGTCAATTTTAATGAAGGCTTGGTAAAGTAAGTCGAGCATAGATATTAAAAATGATCAAGATGCCATAAAATGCCCTCTCAATCTAAAGAGCAAGTTAACTACTATGATTGAGATTCATCATTTTGTACAATTTACTCATCATCCCCATACTTCTGAATGTGTGTTAAAATAATTAAAAAATAAAAAGGAAAGATTTATCATGCAATACTGTCAACGAAAAAAAAAATCTTCACAACAAGGCCCCATTTGCCCCTTCATTCGATGGCACTTGAAGCCCTAGATGGAGTAACTTTTTACAAGCAACATGGATGACAGATTCGCCGAAGAAAATCTGATTGCGCCCGCCACATAAAAGGAGAAGTGAAAATAAAATGGATCTTGCTAATAAGTGTCCTCGATACACTTGTTAAACATATTTAATGCAAAAATATTCAATTTTCAAAATATTAACTGTGTATGTCACAAAAATAGTCAATGCATTATAATTTACAGTATTTTGTTATTTCGTTACTTAATAAGTGTCATGTGGTAACTGTTTCAATGCATTAAAATCTAAGTAAAATTTATTCTTGTGCGAGTGGAGCATCAACCTAGTACAAGAGTGGGTAAAACTCGAGCCAAGTTGAGCCATATAGCACACTTATGTGTGAAACTCTCCGTAATTTGGTTTTGATTCTCACTTTAGCAAATCTTTAATCTTAACATATCTCTAACCCTACATCTCTAGTCTTATGCAAATTTTAATAATAAGATCTATTATTGGTCTAATTTCATATATTCTTATCCATAATTCTCTAATAGAACTATGCATATTTTCGGTAATAGATGCTCTAACAAAGTTTTTTTTTTTTTTTTATGTATATATAGATTCTATCCCGAAATACTAGCAATTTTTATCTTTAAAGAAACTTGTTCAATATGAAGTTTTGAAAGAATTTAAATAGTATAGGGATACCTATCTCATAATTGGCTCATATTTAACAAATAATACATTAAAATATCAAACTCATATAAGGCTCATATTTGACAATTAAAGAATATTAAAATCATATTTGAGAAGTAATTATATTACATGATCAATCTCAAATTGGTCTCATATTTGACAAATAAAAATATTAGAAGATCAATGAAAAAATCCATCATCACAAGACTATCCATTTGGTTCGGCTTTCCCAAGGGGCTTTGGGCCCCCAAAGCCCATTGGAAAAAATATTTTGCGTTTGGCAAACATTTTTTAAAGCTCATTGGCCAAATATCAGCATTCCCAATGCTAAAAGCTCAATGCAGGTCCGGAGCTGCTTTGAGCATTCGGCATTTTGGAAATGCAAGTTCACTGTTCATCTTCTTCCCCATTCGTCTTCGGATGCGTTTGGTTCAGCATTCCCAATGGGCTTTCAGCCTCCAAAGCCCCTTGAGGAAATGTTGAACTGTTTGATAACCATTTTGAAGTAGCTTTCAAGTGAAAGCTAGCATTGGGAAGGCTGAAAGCCTAATGCTAGTAGGGATTACCTTTGAACTTTCAGCATTTGGCCAAATGCTGAAACTTATTTTTTTTTTCCAAAACTATTGTCATTTATTCTTCAAATTTCTAATTTTTCCCTCGTTATTATTTTTTTTAAATTAAAATAATGCTAAAAAAATCAAAATGATATAAATACTAAAAATTAAATATATTTTGGTCTTTTTTAAAAAAATATTTATATATTTGATTTTTAGCATTATTGTCAAAATTTATATTTAAAAAGTTACATACATGATTTTTTTCAATTTAAAAAAAAACAAAAATTAAAAAATTCCGATGAAGAGTTTGGTCCTTTTAAAAAAAATTATATATATATATATATATGATTTTTTTAGCATTATTTTCAAATTTATATTTAAAAAGTTGCATACATTATTTTTACAATTTTGAACAAATAAAAATTAAAAAAATTTCGACGAAGGATTTGGTCTTTTCTTTTTTAAAATTTATATATATATAAATATATATATATGATTTTTTTAGCATTGTTGTCAAAATTTATATTTAAAAAGTTACATACATTATTTTCTTTTTTTCAATTTTAAACAAATAAAAATTAAAAAATTCCAATGAAGGGTTTGGTCCTTTTTTAAAAAAAAAATTATATATGTATTTGATTTTTTTAGTATTATTGTCAAAATTTATATTTAAAAAGATGTATACATTATTATTTTTTTCAATTTTAAACAAATGAAATTAGAAAAAAGAACTAACATTAATCACGCAAAGGGCTTTTCAAATATGTTTTTTACCAAACGACATTTCTCTCAAAGTTGCTTCTCAAAGCATAGTTTACCAAAGGGTATTTGCATTTGCCTAAAGTCCTTTAGGCTAAACTGCTTTGTATTTTCCTAATGGGCTTTCAAAATGCTAAACCAAACGCACTCTCGTCTTCCCCGCCTGAGGGTCGGGCTTCTCCAAACGCCCGCCGCCGCCACCTGAGGGTCGCGCGTCACCGGTGACCACCGCCTGGGGTGGCGCGACCCGTGATTTAGGCGGCACTACTTGAGGTCCCGCAAATCAGGTGGCGCCGCTTGAGATCGCGACCTTAGGCCACCAGATCTGGCAGTCCAGAGGCCAGATCTGCCCGTCCCGCGACCTCAGGCTGCCATATCTGGCGGTCCGAAGGCCAAATCTGGCTGTCTGGGGGCTAGATCTAGCCTTTGCGACCATAGACGACAGTGTCACCTGAGGTCGCGCCCCTAGGCGGTGTCGCCTGAGGTCGTAACCTCAGGCGGCCAGACGTGCCAGATTTGGTCGTCCGGCAGTTGACTGGCAGTTAACCGGCCACCAGATTTGATTTTCAAATTAAAAAAGAAAAAAAGAAAAAAGAAATAGCAAAAGCCCATTACAAATGTGAGTTTTGTCAAATGATATTTATGCCAAAGTTACATTTCAATGTTATTTGAGATTACAATTTACCAAACGAGGTAACATTTCGAAAAACTCTTTTACCTCAAAAGTATTTGCATTCTCCCAAGGGCTTTCCCCAAAGCCAAACCAAACAAGCACTATGTTTGGGGTCTCCATAACAACAGCGTGGGGCTTGGATGGAGGAGAGACAACGTTAGTTGAGTTGGCTAGGCAAGCGACAACGAGTGGCGACTTTTTATTTGGTTTATTATTTTTCAATTTGATATAAAATTTTATCTAAATGATAGATTCATATGAAAGGCTTAAAGTTGTTTGAGCAAATGGGTATGAGTTTGCATAAATTGGGTTAGATATGGACTTTTTTAGTAATGTGGATTGTATCGGTTATATGTTAGGTGCTAATCGGGTCGAGTATGGAACTCTAAAATTGTATAGCATAAAAATGGGTTAATGCGGGTTAAATGGGTTAGACATTTTTTTTAGTCAATCCAACTCACTCATTTAATAGGCTTAGCTGACTTATTTCTTTAGGAGACTCTAATTATAATGCTCAAAGGGTGATGCATAAAGCTCTTGGAGATTCTTAGACATTAAGATGTCACGACATGGTGGGACCTCGCATTACACAAATTTCGGACACAAGAGGGTTGTTCGACATGTAGATAGGAAAGGCAGATGTTACATATGCAAAATCGTCAGATTTCCCATCCGTTGTTTCTCTGCTCGAATGGCCACAGGCCACCACTGCATTTATTCACCCACTGAAATGGCATGATTCGATTTCTTGCGATTGTGTAGGCAGGTGGAACTTTTGGTTGTAGCATGCGTGCAAGCAAAATGCTTATTCGCACAAGCATTGTAAGGCACCGCTGGGATTTTGAAGAAGCAACACATTTCTTGAATTGAATGCAAGGGTGATTGGTTTTAGGATGGGCAGTGGGCTATTCCCCCCTAGAACCAAGAACCATCCGTTGGTTACCGATCTAGGTCTCGGGTGGATCCTTGGAACCGGTATTCTAGAAGAAGAAATAAAGCCAAAATGTTTCTAATGTGTATAGTATGGACACCAAACTAGCATGTGATCCTAATGAAGGAAAAGATGAAGAAGGGAGGACGATGACAATAGTTGAGATGGGTCTCAATTTAGACAGTAAGAAGAGAGCATCAATGTCCTCATTAAGATATCAAAGAAGCAAGTCCATTGCTAGGGACTTTAGAATTGATAGAAAACTTGACCGGTATATATATACCGGTCCGGTTAAGGTGGATGCTTCCATCCTTGGAACCGGACCGGTTCCCATGAGAACAGCTGGTTCTAGGTGGGTTTGATCCTATTATGAACGATTCTCGATTTTTTGGATACTCCTAAATAAAAGGAATAAGTTTAGAATTTCTTGGAGGGCAACTACCACAGTTAACCCCATTCAGAGATTGATTATCTAGAGATGTCTTGACGATCATAATGAGGACCATTCAAATTTAAAGCCATTTCTCTTCACTAAAACCATAAGCCAAGACGTGCGTAGTCATACCCTCTCCTCCTACCTGTCTGTCCATTGGCGGCAGTAAGCCATTATCCACTTTTGCCCTTTTCTCTGACCTTCTCATTCAAGCGTTTAAATCCTTAACCACCTGATAGTAATTCTCACTCTGGAAATAGAAATATTTATATAGAGAGAGATGAGACTCGAGATGTCTTCATGTACTTACACTTGCACCAAAGGAAAAGAAAACAAGTGATCCAAAACTACACTAAATCTATGGCCTTTCGACTCGAAGCCATCCAAAAATAACGTGTGGCCTCCCCATCTTTTCCTGCCTCGTTTCTTTTCTCCATTGAGTCCGAAATACGGGTTGCGATCTGCAAGGCATGAAACGTTAGAGAGAGACCATGAAGAATGTGTCGAGGATCAAGTTCTTGCATTGCTTTAGACGGCCCGTCATCGAGGACGTGATGCTCAAGCCCGGGCGTAGGCGTAACCAGCTCATGCATCTTTTGATGGATGAGGACGACAATGAGAGAGCAAGCGTGAAACCACCGTATGCTCGATCGAGAAAGCATAGCTTCTCGCGCATGTTGAAGTCCGCTCTCTTCTACACCGCTTTGGTTTGTTATCCCACTTTTTTAGTTTTTCTAGTTTGTGCCATTAAAGAAATGTCCAACGAGGATTACATATTATGTTGCGGAAGAAACTATTATTATCGTGAAAATGTCACTTTAGGTCTGAGAACTATGTGAGAACATTTTAGTGGTTTCCATATGTACTCATTTTTCTCCATTTTTTTTTTTTTTGCAGGCTCGGACTATCCACCGGAAAAGAAGTAGTTCAGTTCGAAACTCATTGTTGATGAAACACTGTCCTTCAATGGATGCCGAACCAAGGGGGTCGTTATGTGATAATAACGATCAGAAGCTTATCGATGATCAGGCAAATCATTTTTCTTCTACCTCTCTTTCTTCAGGTTCAAGTTCGTCATTAGAGTACGTGGACTGTGTGTCCAAACAGTGGTCTCACGGTGGATTCTTGTACAATGGCTCATCAATGAAGCAAGAGCTAAGCCCAGATCATCAAGATCAGTCACGAACGAAACGAGCCAAACTTGATATGGCATATCTGCTGTTCATTAGTCTGATGGGGACGGTGTTGTGTGGCAGAGCTTATGCAATAGTCTTTGCATTGATGTGGCTTCTTGTGGTGACTCGCCGGCTTTGCTGGGGCGTCACTGACAATGATGATGATGTGAGGACAGGAAGACAGGAGAAAGTGAAGGTTTCCCAGGTAGAGACAGTTGAGAAGAAGAGAAGAAAGACTGTAGCGCAGTTAATTATGGATGTGCTAGGGAGGATGCGTGAAAGGAACCGTCCCAAAAAATGAAGAGAGGGCCGCTGTTGCATTAAATCTTTTACGTGAAAATGCTGTCTTGCGTGATCAAGATTAGCATCTAGCTAGTTAGTAGACTTTTGGGGGCGAGAATTTCGTTCTGGCAAATTATGGTTTGTATATATATTCATTTTGAATTCGAAGTCAGGTTGGTATCAATAGAAAAGGGGAAATGTTAGGGTAATAAAAATGTCGTAAGATTGGCATGAGTGTTTAGATCTGAAATGGAATTCTTTTGCAAATTGGATAGGCTTTTGAAATACAAATAACAGTGCTGGACTTTTTAATAGCAAATTAAAAATAAATAAATAATGCGTGAGATTGTGGATAAGCTTTTTTAAAAAAGTGGGTCGTGTTTAATAATTAATAACGGTTTAGCACATCACTTAATAAACCGATAGTATAAATCAGTTTTTAGTGAGTCAAGCATTTTTCAAATACAAATGGCAACCAATAAGATGTTGGTTTAGATGACAAATAAGTTTGCTCAATTCCCTGTGGTGTGGGACTCCGGTTCGACTATTTTTCAGAGCACTTCACATTAAAATCCTGAACGAATCGGATTGAAATAAGGAGGGAAAAGTACAAAAATTTATAAATCTATTACATTGATATAAATTCAATCATAACATTTTCAATTAGATCAATTTAATTCTAAACTTTAAAAATTGCCATGTTAGTGTTTGGCCATTTCGGTGTCCACGTCAGCGCCGGCCGGCCAAAATTGGCCAGATAAACTGAATTGATACCAATGTGAAAAGTTTTATGATTAAATTGTCTCAATTGAAATGTTTAGAACTGAATTAGTACCAATGCAATATATTTATGACTTTTTTGGTACTTTTCCTAACAAGGGAGGTGCCCTTAAAATCTATTGGAGAGGTATATCAACAAACTACATAATTTATATACAAAGAAAGAAAATACCTATCCTAGGTTTTATTGCTTCTCTGAGAACAAATTTTAGTCAATGTTCCTATCTTGTAACCTCTCTAGTAATATTCATTCATAAATGATGAGAATATATACTATGTTGACTAATAGTATGTGCAAATTTCGTTCATATATTTTATCCTATGGAGATTTTTTTTTTTCTTTTGCCACATTATATCATCTATACATTGAATGTGTATGACAAAAGCCATACTGTAAAAACAACAAATTATTATAGACCATAAAAAATCAAATAACAAAAAATTATAAATATTTGTAGAATCCACTTCATCAATAATTTGTGGCTCACAACAAGCTGTTATTTTTACTGTAGCACGATAGTTATGCTAGCAATGTTTTTGCATGGATGCCAGAACCAACGTACAAAAAGGGGCATATCCAAGAGTGAAGATGACCTTAGTGGGGGAGGCTTGAAGATGACTTTCTGTCACAACCAAGAAGAGAACTTTGCAATGAAATCTATCGCTTGAACACGACATCATCCGTTAGAATGATCAGGCGCAACTAAACCATAGGCAGACCGGTCATTAGCAAATCAAGAAAGATAGTTTTACCAGATCTTGTCAACTGTAAAAGAAGACAACCGAGTGTCGACGCTAATCGCACATCCAGAAGCAGGACCAATACGATTTGATATTCATGATGCACGGTCCAACTTCCTTTGTTACAGCTCTATGCGTTACTCTGATGCCCTTCGCTTTCCTCTACAGATATGGTCTCCTTTCATACCTAAGTTCAACTACTCTCACAAATCTGATGGAAAAACTACCTTCACAAGCTACTGGAATGCAAATCCCTGCGTGACACTCTTTTTATTTTCCAATTGCGGTTTTCCCTCACAGAAATCATCAGAAAACAATTGATAGAGAACGGATCAAAACATCAATTTTTCATGTGCATATTATTTGCTCTGATCTTCATAACCCAGGGAAGGAGAGTATCTTGTTGAAGTCATTGGGTCAGGCTCATGAGATATGACAAATGCTTACATGCTTTTAAAAAGTTTGTTGTCCCTCATGGAGATCATTGTGAAACAATTGATAGAGAACAATCTACAACATCTTGTGCATGTTCTTTTCTCTGATCTTCGGTTTCTGTTCTGTACTTTGAATGAGCATTCAATGCAGCGAGCTCATCCGATAATAATCCCAAGGGTCTAGGCTCTAGATTACTGCGATTTGCTATTCCTCCACTTCATCTATTTGTAATATCCATGGTTAGTTTCTTTGTAATTTCTACAAGAAAATCATCTAGACTGTGTGGACATGGACAGATGAAGTTTTGAAGAGTCCCTCGCATGGACTTGGGGTGATTGGTATTCGAGGTTGCGTCCATTATAACCTTTTTTCTTTTTTATCGATTCCCTTACACATGCAACTTCTTTTTATCTTTTGTTTGGAACAGTTCAATTTTCTGTTTATTCCATATTATACCTAGTCCAGGTGGAATGCTTGAAGTTTTAAATTATCATAGCAAATCCAGATCTAGTCAAGGTTGCTTCATCTAAGAGAGGGTGCTGACTTTGCTGTAGCACGACATAATATTGATAGAAGCAGGTTAGACTTTATAACAGCACCTCTGGCACCAGAGAAGGATCAACAATCGGATGGTACTGAGAAAACAGTTACAGAAAGAGAAGTGAAACGATATTAGATCTGAATTTATCATACTGCATTGATAGGAAAAAGGAGAAAAAATGTAGTCATAGTGTAAAGAAAAAACTGATGATGGAAAACTTGGAAAAGTTAGTGAGATTGTGGCACTGCAATGGCTAGGAGAAGTGGCCGATCCGATAACCATGTGAGACAGTAGCATGTTGATAACTTTATTTCCAAGTAAAAATAGAGAGACCAACGGTGACATCGACCCCAATGGAAGTCTCAATTCATCACTTTACACGTCAGTTTTGCAAAAAGGTCAAGTAATCTCTGGCATTACTCACTCAAAACATAGAGCGAGTAAGCAATCCACAAAAATTCAACTTTAGAAGAGATGTAAATGCCATGACATAAAGGGGCGGGCATTAACATCCTACAGCATAGATCACCCGGTAATTGTCATGATATACTTCCCGGTCCCAGCAAGTCGTAGTTATAAGGGCGGTTTTGGCGCCATGAATCATTATAAACAAAGATAGTAGTAAGTGGAGTTGATACTGAGAAATGCCAAGCCTTATAGCCTGCTTTGTATGCCGTGGGGGCAGATTTGAGAACAATGTGAGACACCAGCTGAAATCCAAGATGAAAGTTCTCTAAACTAAACATTGCCGGGAGATGCCAACATCTGGCTGATGAAAATTACTGTAATTTGAGACAATGTTATTAAAAAGTGAGACAATGTTATTAACCATAGCATGAAGTAATACTGTAAGAATGTGAGAGTAAGCTAGGATTAAGTTGGGGAAATCATGGCACATCAACTGGGAATGGGAGAGCCTACATGAAGCAAACCACGAACAAGAATGCTGCATTCAGTTAGCCTGTGATGCACTCGTCAAAATCAAACTAAGTGATTCCATTTTATGGAGAATAACACGGTCAAAATGATACTCGTCTGAACAAGGACCAGACATCAGAAAATTTCACCTGGAATCTAGTTGCAAATTCTGCACTAGAAAAGTACATCCAAGCAACGAGGCATACATCAGTTTTTCATCATGGGTTCTAACCTAAAGGCTGAAGCTTAATTTTCTGAGTGTGGTGGATCAAAAACCTGGTGAGTGTTGACTAAAATCTGTTAAAAGCAGATAAAAGGTTTTCTGCACCCACATTGAGGAAACCCATGTTTGAAGACGTGGATCCCATGAGAAAGCCCATGTTTGAAGACGTAGATCCCAATTCCAGTGCAAAAATTATAAGAAAGTGGAGATGACAGTTTTTGATAATAATTACTATGGTCACATTGAATCTCATAAAGTAGACTAGATCATTATATAGAATGAAGGGTCTTTACGAATGGGTTGGCCTGGCACAAGCTTTGCTTTTATCCATATAACAAAAATAGCTAGGGGAAAAAGCCCCAAGAAAGCCAATCCCCAAATGTTGACTCTTTCTTGACTAAAGAAAAAGCGGAAGAGAACAATATGCAGTATCTAAGTGAAGCACTACTTGTACAGAGGCATTTATCTTATCACCCTCAAGACTTGGAATTTGTTGAAGGTGTACCATTTTGGTTCTGCATGGAAGCAGTTAATGTGTTTCTCTCCATCTGGGAACTCTGGTTAGATGATGACGACTTAGTGAAGAAAACTACATGTTCCTGATTATCATGAATCATTTGAAGGGCTCTCGGTATCTGGGGCAGGTTCACATCCAAAACCCCCTCAAGTATTGGAACAACCTGCCCCATTGATGGCCTGTGAGATTCTGCATCTTGGACACACCAGCAAGCAACTCTGCAAATCCTAGTTAGCTCTTCAGTATCGGCATTTGCCTCCAAGTTTGGGTCCAGAAGATCGAGCAGGTCACCTCCTTCAGATACCTTCCTAGCAGCCCATGTTGGGAAGAACTTGATAGCCCCATTTTCCAGTAGCTCTGAGTTCCTCCGTCCTGATACAAATTCAAAGAGCATCATTCCATAGCTATAAACATCAGCTTTTGCCGTTATGGCCACTCCAGAGATCCACTCCGGTGCAAGATACCCTCTTGTGCCTCTAATGGTTGTCAACACCCTGCTGAAATCTCGGCCAACAAGCTTTGCCAGGCCAAAATCTGCCACTTTTGGACAGAATTCAGCATCTAGAAGGATGTTCTCTGGCTTGATGTCGCAATGTATGATGCAGTCTCTACACTTCTCATGGAGATAAGCCAGACCTCGAGCCGTGCCCAAAGCAATTTGGTACCTCATTTTCCAATCCAGGGTCTTTGAGTCCTTTCTATGAAAGAGATGATAGTCTAAGGAACCATTTGGCATGAAATCGTAGACCAAAAGCCTTTTGTCACCTACAGAGCAAAACCCGCGAAGCCTGGCAAGATTCACATGTTGGATGGTGCCGATTGTGCTTACTTCTGTTCGGAATTGCTTCTCTCCTTGGCTTATGCTTTCAAGCTTCTTGACCGCTATGTGAATTGAATCAGGTAATGTTCCTTTGAAAACTGAACCGAACCCACCCCCACCCAACTTCTCTGAGAAATTCTTTGTTGCTAATTGTAAGTCCCGGTATGCAAAGGCTATCAGTGAACCCTCCACTGTCTTTGTTGTTACAGTTGCCCTTCTCCTCCATCTCCAGACGCCAAACAAGACAATGGCCAATATTGCCACTGCAGAGCTAAAAGACCCTGCAACTATCGCAGTTACATTGCTCTTCTTGCTTGGATCCTCAACGTCGGAAGCGGCAAGCCGGAGATAGAAGCTACTTCCAGTGGAATCACCTTGTGCGAGCTGTTGTGCATTGAAGAGATGCCCAAACCAAATTGAGCAGGCATTATCCTTGAAAGCATAAGCCGTGCAAGAGCAATTGTTCAAACAAGAGAGGTGACATTTGTTGGCGTCTCTTACAGGTAAAGATTGGGAATTCATCGGCAATTTCATGTTAGAACTAAGCAAGAATTGGTCCTTCTCCCCATCCAAAGTGCTCAAAGCACAACTCAATCTGGAATTCCTCTTACAACCACTAGACATATCACTCAGATTCCAATCTCTTAGTGAGGTTATACTAAACCCTGGCAAGCAACTGCAAAAGTTATCCGTGCTCTCGCTGCAAACACCAAAAGGCCCACAAAAATTGCGGTCTTGACATTGTTTCGGGGGCTGGGACCAGAACATGTTCCACTGCTGTGAGGGCAACCAGGAAAGCATCTGCATTTGCCCAGAAAGATCCATCACGAATCTTGATGGGGTGGTGCTGCCATCTTTCCTTCTATAAGTGAAGTAGCTCTCATTTTCATTGTCCACAAAGATGAAATCGAAAATAGTGTTCGCTTTCAACTCAGGCACGTTTTCATACACTTTATTCTTACTATCCCACTTCCCGGTGGTATAATAAGGAAACGACATGTTCCACAATATGAAGTACTCATTGGATGGCTGCAGCTGGAGAGAGAACAAACCTGTCGAAGGATCCTCGGCGTTCTTCCATGATGTCAAGACCGTGTTTTTGCGCTTGTTGATCTCTAATTTCGCACCGGGAAGCCACGTGTGTGTCATGTGATCAAAGCTCTGCCAGAGGGTCACGGAAGAATTTGGCCCGTCTTTGAGAGCGAAGTTGCCGTCGTCCCCAAGAACCGCCACCATGGAGCTCGACCCAGATGAAGAAGTACGCAGATTCGTGGACCAAACAGGGACTTGGGAGCCGTTGACAATTATAAGATTGCCATCCGAGATCTTTAGCTCAGTGGAGTACCTGTCGGTGACAGGGTTGTCTCTGTTGGCGACCCAGACGATGGTCGGCTCGCGAACTTTGTTGTACCAGATGCCTATGTAGGAGTAAGACGACTTGCCTGGTGTGAAGAAGCCAAGCGCAAAGTCGCCACCTGAGGAGGTTAAGGTTTGATTACCAGATAGAGATTGATTTGCATCGAGCTTGTCTGTGCCAAGACACAGATGGATGCAGAGAGATAAGCAAAGCAAGAAACTTGGGAGGATGAAAGACCATGGACTGTTTTTGTTGCTATCCATGGCTGTACCAAACGGAGGTTCGAGCGGACAGGTTTAGAAACATAATGCACAGGGGGAAGTATATAAACCTGTTTGTGCTCAAGAGTGAGGGTGAGGTAAGAGATCTCAAAGAAGAAAGGGTCAAGAAACGCGCAGCGTAATATGTGGAAACTTCAACTGGGACTTGTGCATTTTCACTGGCGTCATCCGCATGGTCGCGTTTAAGCTTGGATGCCGAAACCAGTGTACAAGGACGGGCATGTCCTAGAGTGAAGAAGACGCTAGTGGTGCAACTTGAAGATGTCCTCGTCAACCATTGGAATAACATGCAATGAATCTGAGCACTCAAAATTGGGCATTTGAGTGATCAAGCAAGACTAAAACACAGGCAGACTCGGTCATGGGTAAAGCAAGAAGACAATTTGACCAGTTCTAGTGAACAATAGAGGAAGAAAACCAAGTGTCAAAGCCATTCATAAGTTGGAAAGCTGGACCAACAAGATTTGAATTTCATGATTCATGTTCCAATACTCTTGTCGTCCCTGTTCTTGTCTAAGCTAGTCTTGATGGGTGAAGAGACCTCTGCCTAGATGGCCTGAAGAGACCTCTGCCTGGACTTGGACTTGAAGCGATTGATACCTTTTTTTTTTTTTTCTTTTTTTTTAAGGTTGAAAGTGATTGGTACTGGAGGTCCGTTATGATCTTTTACTGTTTTATCAATTTCCATCCATATGCAACTTTTTTCAGGAGCAGAGTCTCCTCAATCCTTATATGTTCACCCAAAAATAAACATCTCCCTCTATCTTTTTTAAAGCATCTCTTTATATTTAGAATGTCACACCACGATTCAACAAAATAAGGGCATGACACCGTCGTCTTTTCACCAAATGACACAGCCTCAACATAACCAAAATTCAGCCTAAGGTCAACATATATACATTCGCATATTTATATATGACAAAGAGGGCATTTGGTTACAATAGCAGAGTTTTCTATAAACCACCAAATTAATATACACACCTCCACCAAACGCTAGTTCACAAACTTATCAACTATATATAACTCATATAAAAAAAAGTCCCCACCACAAAAAGTCCTCCCTAATAACGAACGCCTAGGCCTACTTGCGCCTCACTGAAGAACTTTAAAAAAAAAAAAAAACAAGTAGATGAGAAGAGTGAGCTACCACAGCTCATTGAGTAATACATTTCTTCCAAGCGGATCGAGAAATCACTATGCACATTTAAAACGCAACCATAACTCACTTTAAAATAATATATATTCATAACACAAATATTGAAGACACCAATGGTCCAGTCCATTTGTCAATCTCATAAAAACCTATATCAATGATCTATTCCATTGATTAATCTCATCAAATCATACGTCGATAGTTCATTCCATCAACTAAACTCAAATCAACTATCAATGATCCACTCCATTGATCAACTCATGCTCAAATGTCTATCCATGGTCACGCGTAACGCCCGTGAAAGGACGACCAAAATTCCCCTCTTAGTTAGCTCTCCATCTATTATTAGACCGTGGTTCAACTCACATGGATATCTTAGACTAGTATATGCATACCCATACACCCCTTAGGGTCCACAGAGACATTGAGCATCAACCATCAATAACAAATATCCAATAATCTAACATTAGAATGAGAATCATCTCACAATTTAGGCATTTGATATATAAATATCAAAGCGTTCTTAAAGAACCACAAACATTTTGAAATTCTTTCAGAAAAGGATTTCACAAACCATTTTCAGACAATCATTCAAACCTAATTCAAAGGATAATTATCTCTTTCAACAACAAAATGGCAGTGAAAGCTCGATCTTGTTTTATGCAACAAAAAATGTTATTTATCAACTCATAACATATATAATCCGTAATGTTTTTTTTTTTTCAAAACATGAGTTTAAAACACAAAGAAGAAATAGTGTCGCTCACCTGGGAAAAGCCCAAAAACCAACTACGACGTTTACTCGAACTGACGCACTCAGATCCTTAACAATTAACCTAAAAACAATATCAAAAGGCCGAGTAAAAAAAAAAAAATTCTTATAACAACTCGCCTATAGTAAGCTTATTTGTCGATAAAATGACACCTACATGCCAATGAAAGTTCGTATATAGCAGAAACCTATTCTTGTCTGCTAGGCATGTCTCGCGCGCTAAATTTCGTTGCGCCATAACTTCCTCTACAATATTCCGTTTCGAGCCATCTTATAGTCCTTAAAATTTTTCTTGATGTGCTACAACAACTTCAACTTAGTCGCCCCAAAACCTCATCGAAAATGGTTAAAATTCATAGCCAAACCTACTATTCGGTACTGTCCTAGAATGCATGCCAAAATTGAAAATTCTGTTTTGGGCAAATCGTAAGCTCAAATCACAATCCGTAAAATGTTATAGTTTCACAACACCCTATATTATCATTTCTATAAAAATATGCAGCTCAACAACTCAAAAATCGAACTTCGTTGCACAAATCTCCAAGAAATCCGAATTTCGAGCCCTAATTGCGACGATTTATTCAAATAGATGATTATAAGCTTCGATCACTTACCGGCATTGCAAAACGGAGTAAAGTCAGCTTGGTGAGGTGTCCGGGTCATGAGCACGCCAAAATTTTCCTTCCTCCTTTCTTCTTTCTCCTTTCTCTTCTTTTCTCTCCTCCCTTTTTTTCTTCCTTTCCCGTTTCATTTCCTCCCAAGCCCTCCCTCTCTCTTCTCTTTAATAATAGCTAAAGCTTCCACTGTTCTCCTTCCCCTTCAACTTCTTTTGTTGACTTTTCAAACTCTCTTCTTTTATTTCTTTCTTTTTTGTCTCAAAGCTCATATATTACATTCTCCCATCCTTAAAAAAAATTATGTCCTCAAAATTTAAACGTACTTCAATCATCACACAAGTAAGGGTTTGTCTTGCCTCCCCTTGAAGCATTTCTCTTTCAGTAGCCCTGCTTACCCCTTATCTGCAATTAAAGTGTTGCTACCACCTCTCACTGCTTCAACTTGCCTCTTGGCAATCCTCTCCTCTAGTTTCAAAAGCTTTTAGTTAATTGCCTATTTTCTCTAAAGACACTCAAGAAGTAGAGGCGGCACCCTTACGACCATTTGCCTCACTGCTTGAGGTGCCATCTAAAAGGGCTAGTATAAACACCTAGGGGGTGAATGGGTGTGAAAACAACTTTTTCAAAATGCTGTAAAAATGCTTTACTTTTAAACTGAGTCTGATGAACAATAGACTTTGAAGAAAACTTTCAGACTTTAACAACTATTAAAAAAAAAACACAAAAATATATCATAGCAAATAAAGAAAAGGAGTTTAGGGAAGAGAAAAATAAGCACAAAGATTTATAGTGGTTCGGCTTAGATTAAGCCTATGTCCACTCTCCACGTTGACAGCCTTCTGGCTGATTTTCACTATGAATCGAAAGAGAATGTTACAGCCTTGTGATCTCAACTCTTCAGTGAGGAGATTCTACTGTTCTCACAAAGTCACTCTCTAGAGTTTCTTTCTTTCGAATACAAATTTGTGTACTATATGATGAAGAACAAGTGATTCGGAAGCTTCAGACTTTGGAATTCTCCTTTCACACTCTCTCTCGAATGATTTGAAAAACCTCCTTAAATACTCCTCCATACTTTCTCGATCGTAGGCACTTTTCAAATGAATTCTTACAATCAACCCATTGGACAGAATCAATCAAGGAGATCTCGAGTCGTTTGAAGATTGAGATGAAAGTCCGTCAATCCCGGTCGCCCATACAATCAGGATCTTAGTTTCCATAAATAGATTCTTTCCAAATAAGCTTGCCTTTCAAAATGATTTGATGCTTCCAAATTGATTCCAATAAAGATAACCAATATGGTAGGTGATATTTCCAACCAGAAAGCTTGATATATACTGTACATACTAAAGCCTTGAAGAAAAATAATCTTAAGTCTGATTATGTCTTCGTTCTTCTTTTTGCATTCAGTCTGGATCTTCGTCAGAGTGGGGGCAAACTTCTGATGTAAGATAGACTTTGAGAGAATTACACAGAAGTCTCGCATTCTTCATAATAGAACTTAGAGAAGTTTTTCAGCTTTAAAACATAATGGGAGTTTTCTCCAACAATCTCCCCATTTTTTATGGTGATAAAACTTTTCTGCAGATTTAACACTTATATCCTGCAAGACACACTTTAGCGGCACATGAAAACTTATAATAACAACAGATTATTATAAAACTGATTTGTATTGATTCTGCACCCACAAAAAAAAAAAATTAGTCATGACAATTTAGAGTTCAAGGATTCAAAAACTACAAAAGTTCAATCCAAATCCAAATTCACAACCATAAGAGTTAACTGTAGAACACAATCATTCACAAAAGTTGATACTGCCAAAAAGCAAACATAAAAACACAGGAACATTTAAATATGTTCTCATTCTCCCCATTTTTGTCAACAGCAAAAAGAAAGAGAAAGTCAGAATAAAAAGTGTGAATAAAATGGATAAAAAGAATGGAGTCATTCAGGGTTGTCTAGGAACTCGAACGAGTCGGAAATCTCTTAGCGACTACACTGCCTCCTCAAGCCTCTCCTAGTACTGATGATAGACATTCTCGACTTTGGCTACAGTATGTGAAGCCTGTTGATTCAAAGTCTGAACTTGAGTATCTAGAGATTGTACCTTACCAGTTAGAAAATCTGAAGTAAACCTCAAGGCAATGTGTAGCTTCTGGATCTCAACCTCCATTGCATATTGTTGAGCTTCTATCTCCAAAAGGAGCTCTACTATCCTTGGATAGTTTGCATCAAGTTATGTTTAAGCACTAGCTTCAGCGAAGTGAGTCTGTGGAGTATTCAGAAATGAAGGAACATCAACTTGATCGAGGACACTTTGTTTTGCACCCTGACTTGATGTTGCCCAAACATCTTCCAAGAGTAGTTTTCTCAACATCTCCCCCACTTTTGGTGCCTTTAGGTTGAGATGAGACTTCTCCTTTTGGTTCCTTTTCCTTTTCAGAGCTAGATCTCCTTTCTTTAGTGTCATTTCCTACAGAATTTTCCCTGTTTTCTTCAGTTTCATCAGATAGTGGTATTGCACAACTGTCTCCATCAGAATCTTCATCTGCATTCTTCTTTTCTACTGACTTTTCAGCATCACTTGCTTCCTCTTCTTCTTGTTCTCTTTCCTCTTCTTCCTTTTGATCTCTTTCCTCTTCTTTTGTTGCTTCAGAATCGACATCTTCATCCTTCTTTTCTGCATCACTCTCTTCTTCTGCTTCTTGTTCTCTATCCTCTTCTTCTGTCTCCTCAAAATCAATAGAACCTTGAAGATTTCGTAAGGCCAATGTAGATATTGTCAAATCATCCTCCTCTTCTTCGTCTATTAGGAGGGTAGACTTCTTTTTCTTGGAAGATGTTTGGGCAACATCATTTCCTTTTCGCTTCCTTACAGCAGTATATTCTTCCTTGATTCTGCTGGAGGATTCCTTCTTCAAAAGCTTAATGGCCTTAGTAAGATCCTTTAGCCTCATTTTGGAGATCATCTTCATTCCTATCTCCATAGCACTGACAATCCTTGAGCAGAGTTGAGGGGGGAAATTGGATTTGAAAGTGTCGGAACAATTTTGTAATCAAAGCAGAGTAAGGCAATTGTTTTTTTTCTTTCATCACAGTCCTGTACATATGCAAGAAGATGGTGTGCGGCAGAGAAAAAGGAATTCCATTGCAAATAGCCCACATAATCTTTACTTCAAATCTCGAAACATCAGTTTTGGAGATTGCTTTGGGTCTGATGCAGTTAATGACAATTTTGTGCAACATAATGTTTGATGCTGGCAATGATGTTGGCAATCGAGAGTATGTGATACTCTCACTCGGCAGTCTATCCTTTACCAAAAATCGAGTGACTTGACTTATGGAGACATTGATTGGTAGAAAACCACTACATTCTACTCCAAGAATATCAGCCAAAGTGTTTACATCCACAACAAACACTTTGTCACAAACAATGAACTGAATGTGAGTTTGATCCAGGAAAGACAGATTAGAATAAAAATATGCTGTCAATTCAGGATAAGCTACAGCCGCCTCAGCACAAAACTTGTCAAATTGCAAATTGGCTAACATTTCCCTCAAGTCAACCTTTATGGAGTCAAGGAAGTCAAAGTCCACTGTGCGAGGGTTTATCACCCATCTATTCAGCATTTGAGCATAAACCCTCTTATGCTCTTTTGAACGAAATAATCTCGTTCTTTCTCTAGGGACGTCAGCAGCCACACCCATGCAGGGTTGGAAATTTGTAAACATCCGCTCATCATCATCCTTATTCTCAGGCTGACTCTCTGAGCTGAATCGAGGATCAGAAAGAAAATGCAAAAAAGCCTTTTCTGCCGAACCTTTCAACGCCACTCCTAATCTTTCCATAGCTCTTAAGAACATAATTTCTTTTCCATGCCCATGACCTTTCAGAAAACTAGTGATAAATGACATTGAAGATCCACCTGTTTCAGATAACAATAATGCTTGTAAAGAACTTGGGGTGTCAAAACTCTGAGAGGAACCACTTCTTGATCAACTTCCTCATCCACAGGTTGACGAGGGGAGTTCTACTGAGAGTCTTCACCAGTAAGATCGAAGTGTGTTGGCCCTTCAGGCATGTTCCGAGGACCCTGACTTGCTATATGAGAGGATTTTCTCTGGTACGCCATAGATGCAGACTTGGAGGATTTTGATGACATGTTCAAGTGAATGAAAGATGGAAACTTGCAGAGAAATTTTGAAAGTAAATGTCGAGGCAGAAGAGATTCGGTATTAGGGTTTTGAAAGGCTGTACTCGAAATGAAATGTTTTGAGGTATTTAATGAATTCGAAAAAGGGTAAATGAAACGACACAAAAGAAATGCCTTTTCAAAACAAATTTAAAAATGGTAATTGCTAAAAATTTAAAATCAAATTTTAGCAAGAAAATAGTAATTTCTAAAAATAAAATAAGCAAGTGATGATTCAGATAAAATCATACCTGTTCAGAATTTACATTCTAAAAATAAAATACCTGGATTGGAGAAAATGTACATACTGAAGTGGCTTCCTCAAGTTGAAGTTATGAGTCTGATCATCTTCAGACTTTACTTGAGAGGAGAGATGATATTTAGCTTGCTGCAAATAGACTCAAATAAGCTTTTTGCCTACGGTTTTGTGAATATGTCTGCTAGTTGATTCTTTGACTCAATAAATTGAATATCGATCTCTCCATTTTGGACATGATCCCTTATAAAATGATGACGGATCTCGATGTGCTTTGCTCTAGAATGAAGAATTGGATTTCTGGTGAGATAAATAGCACTTGTATTGTCACATATGATCTCAATGCATGATTCTTCTATTCCAAACTCTCTTAATTGTTGTCTCATCTAGAGAATTTGAGAACAACAACTTCCAAGAGCAACATATTCTACTTCTGTTGTTGATAATGCCACTATACTTTATTTCCTGGAGAACCAAGATACCAGCATTTGACCCAACAGTTGACATGTGCCAGATGTGCTCTTTCTATCGACTCTACAACCGACTAAATCAACATCAGAATAATCAAGAAGAGTAAAGTCTCATTCTTTTGGATACCATAGACCCAGCTTTGGAAAAGTCGCAACATATTTTATAATGCGTTTAATAGCACTTAAGTGAGATTCTTTTGGATCAGATTGGAATCTAGCACAGATACACACGTTGAATAAAATGTCAGGTCTAGAGGCAGTAAGACAAAGAAGAGAACCGATCATGCTTCTGTATAGTTTCCGATCTACTTTCTTTCCTCCTTCATCCATGTCCAATTTTGATGAACTTGACATGGGAGTTTTTGTCATCTTGCAATTTTTCAATCCAAATTTCTTGATAAGATCTTTGACATATTTTTCTTAGTGAATGAATATACATTTCTTTGATTGTTTGACTTGCAGTCCCAAAAAGAATGTCAATTCACCCATCATGCTCATTTCGAATTCTTCCTGCATAGATCTTGAGAATTTCTTGCAAAGACTTTCGTTAGGAGAACCAAAGATTATATCATCTACATAAATTTGTACAAGTAGAAAATCTTTTCCTTCTTTTTTTTTTTTTTAATAAATAGAGTAGTATCAACTTTTCATTTCTCAAAGTCATTCTGAGTTAGAAACTTACTCAACCTTCCATACTAAGCTTGTGGAGCCTGCTTCAGACCATACAAAGCCTTTTTTTGGTCTGTAGACAGAGTCTAATTTTCTTGGATCTTCAAATCATGGTGGTTGTTCCACATAGACTTCTTCTTGTATGAATCCATTTAGGAATGCACTTTTGACATCCATCTGGAATAACCTCAAATTTTGATAACAAGTAAAAGCAAACAATAATCTAATTGCTTCCAACCTTGCTACTGGTGTATAGGTCTCGTCATAGTCTATCCATTTCTTCCTGCGTGTAGCCTTTTGCCACAAGCCTTGCTTTGTTTCCGATTACTTTCCATTTCTCATCTATCTTGTTTCTAAATACCCATTTTGTTCCAATCACAAATTTACCTTTGGGTTTTGGAATCGGCTCCCACACATCATTGATACTGAATTGTCTAAATTCTCCCTGCATAGCTTCTATCCAGCTCTCATCAGACAATGTTTCTTCTACTCCTTTTGGTTCTATCTCAGAAACAAGTGCTATTGCACTGGAGTCTTCTCTTCCTTTGAATCTGGTGCGGATTCCTTCATCAATTTTGCCAATGATGAGTTATTTAGGATGACTTGACTTGTGCTTCCAGTTGATATTTGGTTTAGGAATTTGTTGATCCTCCGTTCCGTTTAAATCTTCTTGTTCTGCTTGTTGCTATGTTTCAGATGTTTGAACCTCTTTAGGGGAAACAGACTTTATTAAGTCTGGAATTGGTTCAGACTCTTCAAGTTGAGACTGCTCTGGTTGATTCTACACATCATCTTAAAATCTGACGTTCATAGATTCTTCTACAGATTATGTCTTCTTGTTAAAGACTCTGTAAGTTTTGCTTGACATAGAATAACCAAGAAAGACTCATTCATCTAATTTTTCTTCGAATTTCTCAGATTGATCATTTGCATTTTTCAAAATAAAGCACTTACAGCCAAAGTTATGAAAGTAGGAAACATTTGTCTTCTTTCCTTTATATACTTCATATGGAGTCTTCTCTAGGATAGGCCTTAAAAATACCATGTTGATGATATAACAGGCAATAGAAACTGCTTCTGTCCAAAAACGAGAGGATATTTTACTTTCTATCAATAGAGTTCTGGCCATCTCTTGTAAAGATTTGTTTTTCCTTTTAACAACCCCATTTTGTTCTGGAGTATATGGAGAGGAGAAAACATGCTGAAAACCAGATTCATTACAGAAGTCTGCAAAATCCCGATTCTCAAATTCACCTCCATGATTTGTTCTTATGCTAAAAATAGCATAACTTTTCTCGTTCTGAACTTTCTTAGCAAATCTTGAGAAGTATGAAAAAATTTCAGACTTATTTGCGAGAATGAATACCCAAGTGAAATGAGAATAATCATCCACGATTACTAGACAATATTTCTTTCCGCCAAGACTCTGAGTTCTTGTTGGCCCGAAAGGATCCATATGAAGAAGCTGCAATATTCGACTAGTAGAAACTTGATTTACTGATTTAAAAGAACTTATGACCTGCTTTCCTAACACACAAGGAGTGCATAATTCAGTCTTCTGATAAGCCAAATTTGGAAGCCCTCGAACCAGCTTCTTAAAAGAAATTTTGGCAATCTACTTCATATTTACATGATCGAGCTTTCGATGCTAGAGACTTGCTTCATTTTGAATAGAAATAAGGCACTGTGAACTTTTTGGATTTACGTCCAGAAGATATATGTTGCCATGTCTTCGCCCAGTAAAGGATTGAGAGAAGTCTCTATTTATTCCGGAACAAATGCCTTCTTGAAAGTTTATTCTGAAACCTGTGTCACAAAACTGACTTATACTCAGCAGATTATAATTTAGACATTTCACCAGGGAAACATTATTGATAGTTAGACTTCCAATCTTCACAATTCCGAATCATATAATTTTCCCTTTGATGTTCCCACCAAAAGAAACTTTTCCTCATTTTAGTCTTTCAAGTTTTACGAAACAACTTGAGTCTCCTATCATATACCTAAAGCAGCCACTATCTAAGTACCATTTGATTTTTCTTTTAATAGTGACTTGCAATCAGAAGAAGAACTCAAATTTTCTTTGGTACCCAAATTTTCTTGGATCCAGGGGTGTTAGTGTTAAAAACGATTCTTGCCCAATCTTTCTTAACTGGTCTCCAAACCTTAGGACAATCCTTCTCGAAATGTTCTGAGCTGTTACACTTAGAATATCTTAGAGCACTTCGGCCAACAGGTTTTACAAACACTTTTTGAAAATGATTTTTATAAAATGTTTTTGTAAGTTTTTGTTTAATTCTCTCTTTTACTTTAGGAAAATCAATTAAAGGAATAGTCTCATCACTCATACCCAGACCAAACTTGTTAAAATAAGGTATTTGAGCTGTAAGAATTTTCTCTAATTTTTCTAATCCTTTTGAAAACCTTTTTGAAATATTTGAGATCTCCCTTTTTAACAACATTTTCTTTGAGAGAGAATCAAAATTTTCTTTCAAATTGTCAAAACTTCTTTTCAAACTTTCAAACTTTTCTTTTCAAGAAACTTCATGTTGCCCGATCTTAGAATTCTCCTTTTTTAGTTCGGAGATCATTTTAAGAGAAGATTTGAAATTGAGGTAAAGTTCATCTATATACATAGAGACTTTAACAAGAATTTCAGAGTGACTAACCTCGATTTCTTTATCAGAATCTGAATCAGTATCCATTTCTATTTCTGAGGCTGACTTTGAGTGAGCCATCAAATATATGTTTGCAAATTCTTCTTCGGTTTCTTCACATTCGGTGTCACTCCAAGTTTCTGGTTTAAGAACCTTTTTGTATTTCTCAGACTTCCCTTTCTTCTTTTTTAACAAAGGGCAATTTGGTCTGATATGCCCATTTTTCTTGCACTCTAAACATATTACATCCCTGCTAGTTTCAACTTCTTCTCTTGGTTTCTTCTGGGAATTCTGCATACTTTGCTTCTTCCACTTAAACCTTCTACCTTTTCTGTTTAGTCTTCTGAACTTCTTTATCATAAGGGCCAGTTTTTCATCATCCATATCATCTTCCGAATCTGTATCATAAGAATCAATGTTAGACTTTAATGTAATCGATTTCTTACCTTTTGGATCTTCCTCATCATTTATCTGCTCCACTTCATACGACTGGATATTAGAAATTCTTTTCTCATTTATCTCACCTTCTTCATGCAATTATTTTATCCTAGTTATATTTCTTTATATCATACTTTATCCCGTTTTGACTAGGTATCAAGTATAGGATAAAATAAATTTTGAATTTTGTCTCAACTACCAAATGCAAACCATTGACTGGTACCTGGAATTGCAACTGTCAAGTCACTTGAGCAAACTCACCTTTTACATTAAACACTAGAGATTTTAATTTTTCATCTACCAAGCAACCATATTCGACTATAATTATTAAAAAAAAAAAAACACGGTGGATATAATTACTAAAATATCTAAGAATGTTTTGAAGATCCAAAGAAGTATCATGAGCGTTTTATCACTGTTACTCATAAAAAGGCTTAAATAATGAGTTTTAAATCATTTTAAGACGTTGGGAATAATTTTTACCTTGTTACTTAATTTAAATCTTAGAAGGGCAGTAGTTCGATTTGCAATATATATATTAAAATAGATAATATTTAGAATTTGTTCGAATTCAAAATTTAGGAGAAAATTTAATGATAAATTATTTTTCAAGAAGGTGGCTAGTTTCCTTTATTTGATGATATGTGATTGAAAATATTTTTTTATTGTTTGAATCTCATTTGGAAAATGATTTCAATTTCATGAATATCATCCAAAATAAAAACTCGAAATTTTCATTTTTTTGTTTTTTTTTTAATTCTCTTTCTTCTTCTTTTTCCTTCTTCCTCCTCCTCTAGGCCTCAAGCCACTGACAAGAGCCGACTTGGCTAGCCTCGGGCTAACTCAACCTTGTCATGGTGAGGCTAGCAAGGCTCGAGCTAATTGCGGCAAGGTTGAGCTCCACCAAGGCTGACGAGATCGAGCCTTGCCTGAGGTTGGCCTATGCCAATGTCTATTTGCTGGCCATCGCATAGGCTTGGTGACCAATTGAGGAAGAAGAAAGAAAATTAAAATTAAATTAAATTAAAAAATTCAAGAGGAGTAATTACAAAAAGTGTTTTCACCATCTTGAATTTATGAATTCATTTCCTAGTTTTATGCATGGATATTTAGAAATTGTTTTCGATTGTTTCCCTCAACCAAATGCATCCTTAGAACATGATGGGATTCCCACGCTGCTATCCATTCCGGCCTTCTGATAAGGCAAAGCCATCGATCTTCACTCACCCCTCCACCCAGCAAATATCAACCACAGATTTTAGCCATCTCGCAATGGGTGTGCTGAGCGGTGGCTGTGGCCATGGCTGCCTCGAGGGGTGGAACGGTCCCTTGGGGAATGGGATCGTCGCGTCCTTGATCACCAATTGAGTGATCAATTGAGTTCTTGATCATGCTCACTCAGTTAAGGGGCCGTGGTCACGATTGCTCGATTAGAGCTCTTGATCATGCTCACTCCATTGGTGATCGTGAGAATAATTATGAATCATAAAATTATATTATTATAGGTATTTTATTGGTTTTCTTCACTTTTAGCACTTTCTTTATTTTATTTTTATCACATAAGGAATCTCCCTGTCATCCCATATTTTCCTTCCAAATTTTCGAAGGAAACTAGCTAAACAATTTAACCGGTTCCCTTGGAAAATTGAAAGGCTGACAAGGCACTGTCTCTTTTTAAGAGGGACGGTGCCGTTAGCCTAGCAATTCTGCTTTCCGAGAATTTGTTTGGACAGGGGATATTACGGACGCTAGTGGCTCCGAGGCTTCCCCGCCAGAAAGCAGTGGAGCGAAGCCGCGTGGACCTCACCACTCTCCTCGTCGCCTACTCCCCAGACCATATCCACATCCACCCCTTCCCCTTCTCCTCCTCCTCCTCCAAGAACCACCACAACCTTCATCTCACCTCCCCATCAGCGACTCCTCCGCTCCGCCGCCAATATTGACAGTATGTATGAGCCAGTCGAGCTCTCGAACTTCTCCGGCAATGCCCCTTTGCTCGACATTCGACTAGTTCGCTGATGTGGCTTCGACGGTAAAGTTCTTACAAAGGCCCAGTTTACGAGGGGGGATGTCAATGCGGCGCCTGTATATAGAGTGACGGAGAAGGAGGATGGCGACGATCTGCTGTTCACTGACTTTTGGGAGAGTTGCTTGAGTGCTCCTTGGTTTTCAGGCGAAGCAAGTTGGTCGAACCGGAAAGGCAGAGGCCCCTGGCACCGTCTGAGCACGGTTCCGTGTTGGCAATTTGGCATCGCACAGGCTTTGGTCATTCAATCAAGTGGCCTGTATTGATCAACTCTGTACGGATCATGCACCACAGGAAACGACACAATTTCACCTACAATCTCTTATCTGGATGTCGTTGATCGTCCTAACAATTGTAAGCTGCAAAGAGTGCTACGTTATTCGAGGAGATGCTAAGAAATGAGAATGCTTCAATTTATCCTAGTACGGACAACAAGTAGCATTTATATTCATTACGTCCCTCTCAAATTCTAGATTTTGCCGTGACAGGGAAAACAGAAGATTATGAGTTTTGCACATGTATTGCAACATTGTCCAAACGAAATTGCTTCAATTTTGACTGATCGGAGCAATAATCAGGAATGTATTGGTTAATACAATGTCACCATCGGAATACCATCATTTCAATTCGACCTACTTATCAAATTCGACTGGCCTGATTAGTTTTAGACCAACTTTCCAGAATTTCTGCATCGACAATTCCCAGATCAATTTATATCTGACGACATTTTGTGTAAGAGAAAAATATACACAGAGGTAGCACTTGGCAGATCCGTCCTTGTAGCAACAAACAGCCGAAGAAACCTACCTTAACTAGAGCAGCATCCAATCCTCTTAAAAACAGACCCGTCTTCTTTGACATTGATCGTTTGTCCCTGACCTGGAACAGAAGAAACACTTGGGTTGTCACCCGCTTCAACTGCTTTCTTGCTCACGATCCGATAAATCTGACTAAGGACTTCGGCAAAAGCTGCTTCCACATTGGTCGCGTCCAATGCGGAAGTCTCCATGAAATAGAGTGACTCATTCTCGGCAAATGACTTCCCATCCTCCATTGGGACTGCCACGAGGTGGCGAAGATCAGACTTGTTGCCAATGAGCATGACCACGATGTTGGGGTCGGTGTGGTCCCTCAACTCCCTCAGCCACCTTGCAACGTTCTCAAAAGTCGCACGCCTGGTGACATCATACACAAGTAAAGCGCCAACAGCTCCTCTATAGTAAGCACTGGTGATGGCACGGTACCTGAGAAGTTGGACAATTGAACTCAATACATTCGGTGATAATTAAAAAAAAAAAAACTCACAGCAATGTCCCTGAACACATTAACCTCACCTCCGTTACCGGACTTGATGGTACATGCATTGGTTTTGTTATCATAAGATTTTAATTATGCAGTTCATTGCCTTCCACATTTTTTTCCTCACTGCAAATAAACATAAAAATCTGGCAAATGCTCATCACATAGGCTGTGACCTCTAGTCAGATCTTCATTGTTTCAGTAAGATGTGCAAGAATTAAAATCAGATACCATGATTCTCTTCCAGGTATCTTTGATACACAGTTGAATGAAGTTTGGCTTTTAATCTGCCCGTTAAGCTCTCACAAACTTCCAACACTAACTAAATTCTCAAGGTCACAAACTAATTAGGAAGTCGTGCTATTGTGAAGATAAATGAAGCAGTTATTCCCTCCTAATGAAAAGAGGAAACTTAGAGCACGCATCAGATATCATTATTACTAGTTGAATCTTCCAGCATTCACATTAAACTTGAATGCACCATCTTTTATCAGTCCACTCAACAAACAAAGTAATTCTATACTCCAACTACCAAGCAAGCAGGCATGTAGGATCATTCAGTGTTAGTGTCAAGTGACAATTTAGGTTGACTACAACTGCACCTACATGCATCAGAAAAACCACAACAAGCCATGTCTATCCTCAAAAGACCAATGGCATTTTTTCTGTTGACCATGCCAAGCAACTTCAGACAAGAATACAACTGAAATAATCCTTGTCTATCATTACTTATTTAAGCGAACTTCTTGCTATCCACAGCTCGCTGATGTAACTTGTAAGACTACTAAGAGGTCAGAAAAGGTCAAAGATCTCCAAGCAAACTCGTTTTGCTTGAACATGAGTTTGTTTCCCCAGTTGGAAATTGCATTATCACATGAGCCCCGAGTTATTTTGCAATATCAAATCAAGATCTTGAAACTAGACTTTACAAGATGCTTTCAGTTTGAGTTATAGCTGATTTCAACTGTCAAATATTCATCTCTGAGAAGCCATAATTGACAATAAGGATTTCATGGTAACATCATACATGTACAGCTAAAGTAACAAGCAATTTGCTAGACTTTTCTTGCTCTCCCTCTCTTTTTTTTTTTTTTTTTTTTTTTTGCATACCATTTCCAAGTTGTGAGTGAAATTTGTATATCCACAAACCTTCCTCTATTAAAGACTAGGCCCTACCTCCAAACCATAGATAAATAAGTTGATCAGAGGAACCAGATATTCTTCAGATAGGAACCAGCTCCACCACATGCCAAGACTATTGTGTGAAGAAATGGAGGAACTAGTTCTACTTAACACAATTTGTTGTCCAGGCACTTTGCTAGCTCCAAGTGAGTCAGGAATAAAATCCCAAACACATCCTTGGAGAAAGACACCTTAAAGATAATTAAAATCCATCACACAAAGGTCCTCTGAGAAAAAGAAATCAGAACCAGCTTCCACAAAGCAAATTTCAGCGTTCTCGAGCAGCACATATAAATCAGAATTAGCACCACGAATCAAAAGGATCTCGCTTTCTAACGAAGCTACTAAAACTACCAGTAGAATGAGTAAGAGACAAAGAAACATGAAACCGGCAGCCAAATTATCAAACTCACAAAACCTCATGCTAGGTTTGGTACACAATAGAACTGCAACTGGTGGGCCATGTACAGATCACGAATTCGATAGCTCACTAAATCCACAAGAACCAGATCACACGCATCAACAGCACCATCCATATCAAAACTTCATCCCAAGAAAAGCCTCCAGAACTAGAGATACGATCGCCTCGCCGAGAAGCACAATCTCTCAAGCTCGATATTCCGACACACGCTAACAGCCCATACGCAACAGTTCCACCGCACAGACCAAAACCTAGCAGACCAGAGAGGTCCCATCCAACCGAACACGCAACCACAGAACCGGAACTCCGAAGATCAAAAGCCGACGGCAAGATCGATCAGGAGGGAGGGAGGGAGGAGGGAGGGGAAAACCTTTCTTGGCCGGCGGTGTCCCAAATCTGGGCCTTGACGACCTTGCCGTCGATGCTCAAGCTCTTGGTGGCGAACTCGACGCCGATGGTGGACTTGGACTCGAGGTTGAACTCGTTCCGGGTGAAGCGGGAGAGCAGGTTGGACTTGCCGACGCCGGAGTCGCCGATCAGGACCAGCTTGAACAGGTAGTCGTACTCCTCGTCGGCTTTGTACCCGGCCATGAAAGCAAGCAACGGAGCTTCGAGAGATTGGAAAGGAAGGAGGGAAGGAGGAAGGAGATGGCGAATCAATCGGCAGCAGCGGTGTGGGGTTTTTGGACTGATTTGAAATTTGAGGGGAATAGAAAGGGTGGAGACGGTTGTCGAGTTGGCTAGAATCTAGGAATCTGATTTGGGGCAATTACCGAAAGTTACCAATGGAGGCATGCTTGGCTAGGTTTGAGCTGTGCCTAAACTAGTTGGGACCTTTGCTTGCGTGTTTTCCTTAGCATCTCCTAATTTTTTAACATCAATTTGCATTTCTATCGTGTAAAAACATAGAGAATCTTCCCCCTCTTTCAAGGACCACGATCGACTTTTATGCTTCCTTCAAATGTCCTTAATTACTCCTCTTAAATTTATAAACGACAATGTTCAAGTTTAGATATTTTCGATCTTACAATTGGGGAGATTTCGAATTTCGAGATATTTTTCTATTTCAGCATGTGTTTATACAAATTATTTAAATTGGGTATCTCTACCATTAATTCCTTTTGATCATTCAACGATTTCAATATTTTATTCACGAAGGGAGTTCTGCGTGCTCAATGCGCGTGCATACTTGCTAATAATTAGAATCGAACTCATGTGTTTAGAAAAAAAAAAAAAGTTCCTTACTAGTGTTTTTCAGATATCATGAACATATGTTGTTTAGGAAAAAGTTATGTCGTATGTTACTAACATATATGATGAATTTATCAAATGGGCTATGTTTTAAATAGTAATGTTCGTTAAATAATTGAATCATAGACACATTGGATAAAAAAGGAATTTGTCATTTTTAACAATCAAGGTAAGGTCAAGTATGTAACTTTGCCTGAAATTGACAAATCAAGAAATAAAAAACAGAGTAAATAGGGAATTTGTGAAGTTGAACAATGACTACTGCCAAACTCCAAAGAGAAAGAAATATGAAGAAACTTTTGATGTAGCCACTCTCCTGTAGAAAACCCAGTTCTTTTAGTGTTTATCTAACTAGAATTAAACCCTGCGATGCACAAAATATTATAACACAGATAAAATTATAAATTTTCGTGCCACTAAAATGTACATAAAATAAATGTAACATAAATTACCAAAAAATACGACCGGTTAAAGTCAATACTAGTTTATTGAAGGAGTTTGTAATTTTGGTAAATTCAAATAAATGTTGATACTTTGAAATAAGTAATAATAACTACTAGAGAGCTATCGCACGAGCAATTTCCCAGTTTAGCACTGTTTTTATAAACTTACTAACATCAGGAGCAAGCGAAAGATAGTGATCTACGACATTCAGGGAAGGGGTCATTTAAGGGGACTAGGAAAAGACCCACAGAAGCATCTTTGATTCACTTACCCCTGTCCAATCATATTGAAGTATCAAAGCTTGAATGAAGCTCTGTCATGTCAAATGATCATTTAAGCACATGCTCAAACCACGTAGTAAAGCCGCCAGGAATGGTTCATCCCTAATTCGAAGATACAGAGATCAAGCACCAGAATCTACCCGAATGTTAATGATAGTTCAATTCTTGCTGTCATAAACTGGACACCAAATACCGCAATTGGATGCGAAATTGGGCAGTAAAGAATGTTTACAGAATCCCTTGACCGGTACAATCTAGAATAGCCAGGCAATTTTCAATGGTGCGCAATATAACGATCGAACAAGGACTCTTGTCCGTATGAAGCTTTGGAATGAATTCCACCAATTCCTAAGTTTTCAGTTCAACCAATGAACAGCACAGCAAAGCTGAAGCCACAGCTTCTATTTCAAGAGAAGCAGCGAAATCATGTTCAGCATATACAGCTACTTGTTCATGGTGGAAGACAAGCAGAAGTTCCAGAAGATGGAGCCCGTGGACATGAAAGCTACCCGGGCTTGAAGGGGAACCACCCTGTTAGCATGCCAAAAATGTTAGTAGAATGTGTCAATGACACGTCAGCTTTTCTACTTAACAAGAAAAAAGCCAGAAGACTGCCGAAGAAAATAGAATTGAAAATTCTTTCAAAAATTTTCCCCACAATGCCAAAAGAATGCCTCGTTGGTGGTATATCAAAAAAAAAAAAAAAAAAAAATTACAATGCCACCTCTTAAAAGCCAAACAAAAACTCCAAACAACCGCCACAAAGCCCTTTCCCATTAACTGAGGTCGGCAACATGAATCATTCTAAGCAATGATGCCGCATTTCATACCAGATCTACCCGAATATCCAAGTGCTCCAGATTTGTGAAACAATAAACCCAGATAGGAGTGGCATGAAAAATATAAACTTGAAATCAACAGCATTAACACATCCTCATCATCTTTCTCCTGCCACTAAGCTACAGCACCTCTAAAACCATGTGGAATTTGATGACCGTGAATTCATGAAAACAGATTTACTGAGAAAGAGCTCCTATCTACTCAAACAAGTTTTCTCATATCTCTAGGCAGGTAACATCATGGAAATGCCAGAAAAGCATAAAAAGGAACATACCAGAAATTCAATGCACTGACAGGGATCCAGAACCTAAATCCTGCAAAGATGAGGTATATGGCTAATAAATGATTTTACCTAGCATCGGATCAACAAAGACAGCTTTGAAGATTGAAGAGCACTTCACCATAGAGTAGTGTGGGAAGAGCATCCTTTTGATACTTTTTAGGAAGCTCGGATAACTTCCCTTGCCATAAGTTGTTCCAAGCAAAAACGATTGCAATAACCGTAGGGCCAAGCACAATTTGGTTTAACAATACCTGCAAGAAAAATGATATTAAAAGACTGAGCTCTTATGTTTTGTCACCAAATATATAAGAACATTATGAGAAAAGTGATTGCACCTTCAGCATCAAGTTCTCAACTGTTGGCTTAGGCAAAGTTTTATCGAGATACTGATACCAGACATACGAACCAGGGCCATAGAGAAAGAATCCATAAGAAGTCATGCGAAGGGCCCTAAACCAGTCATGATCTGAAAGAAGAATGCCAATGATGTCCTGTGCCATAGCTTTGGGTCAAAATTTAAACACATACTTTAATAACCAGACCAAGCATTAAAACTCTAATGGAGCAACAAAAACATTCGAACCTTATGAAAGGATAACAGTTGCAGACAAAAAAAAGTTCACACCATGTTTTGAAAAGAAAAAATCTACCAGAAAAGGAACCAACCAACATGAGTATATACACAGCCTTTCCTCTCTCTGAGGAAAGCAAATTTAGCAGTTCACAGACTTCTCAAACTTATTTTCCTCTTCTGATTTTACGAGACATTTTGGAACGTAGACAAAAAGTCAAACGGTGAATTCATACTCATAGAAGAGCTTTTGACCCAAAAGACTCACAGAGAGACAGAGAGAGATTAACTAGTATGCTCTGCACAAGACGAAAAAATTGGCAAAACGGGAAGAAACGTAACCACGTGAGACATTACCAGGCTCTAGGGTATGATTTGTGACATTTTTGAACTTAAACCTCAATGGAAGTGGATCCTGTTTCTATTTGATGCATGAAAAGATGAAAAATCCACTACCACAGCACAAAATGGCTCGAGCTGTAGCTCAACTAGAAAACAATTTGACCACAGTTGGAAGCTGTCTTCTTTGAATCATATGCAGCATTGAATTAGAGTGAACGGCACATGATTTGCCCATCAACACCAAATGACTCTAAGAAAACTTAGCAATAGTTGTGGTGAATCTGGCAAGCTCAGCTGCACAGTGGATAGTACTACACCAAAAGACTGCTCCCTGTATTAATCTAATATCTAGATAGTCAAGTATCACACATAAAAGCGCCACCAGTGCTTAGATAGTTCTAATCAACTCTGCACTAGTATATCTCGCATTGAAAGGCCTACACAGCTTCAAAACTAGTGAACATGACACCAGCCACTTGCTACACTTTTCCAGCGCTATATCAAAACACTCGAAGTTGGTTCAAGAATTGCCCCATGACATGCGAACGACACAGAAGAAAAGCCATAACACCGAAAGTGGAGATTATTTGCCCACCTTTTCCCCCACAATCTAAGGCAATAATGATCAGTTATTTCTTTCAGAATCACAATTTCTTTTTCCCTCTGCAGGCAAATATCAGCTAGTTAATCAAGTGAGAAGACACATCAACATCCGTTTCCTTTCTGATGAAATCAAAAGAAGAGCTTTCTCAGAAGCCAAAGCGAACAAGAGAAAACGAGGCTCTAGAAACACAACATCCAGCACATTCCCTGAACTAACAGTCAAGCAGACAGTCAATCCTGCCTCCATCAGAAAACTGCATAGACTGCTCAGTTATAAGGCACATAATCCCAATGGATACGCACAATAACACAACCATTCGCACTTGCAACTCGAACAAACATACAACGTTCGGCTGACAGGAAACATTCGCAACCAGACACCGACCTCGCGAGCACCGTCGACGTCCGGTCCAGACGGGGAAGGCCTCGCCGAGCCCTCCCTCTTCCTTCTCAGGCGCTCGCTGACCTGAGCAATCGTGTCGCCGGTGAGAGCGAGGGAGCCCGCCGTCGCCGCTTGCTTGAGGGGGAACCGGCGGGCGGGTCCTCCGGCGGTCGACTCCACGGAATCCGAGGGCTTCGAGCTCCTCCGGCGAGGGCGCGAGGATCCCTCGTCCCTCCAGGGACCGTTCCACCCCCAGAGCCCGCCGTGGCCGCCGCAGCCGCCGCTCAGAGCACCCATCGAGAGATCAAATAGTCCGAGTCCGACCCGATTTGGTGGAAATGGTCCAGTCGTCTTGGAGGACTCTTGGTTGAAGCAGGCTGCTTTTTTCTCCAGCCATAGATGACTTATCAAAATAAATAATAAATAATAAAAAATAAAATATTAGGGTTTATCTCAATGGCCTTCCTCTTCATGTCTTACCGTATAGGAAGATGAAGGGGGAGATGAAAAGTTTGAATCCTCATCTTATCAAATGATTGGAATTGAGATGATTTGGTTTTAGATATAGATTTCGACACCTATAAAGAATTGTAATGCAAAAATTTAAGAGCGAGATGGAGATAATTTGGTTTTAAATATAGATTTCGACCCCACGCCCTACAAAGAAATAATGCAAAAATTTAAAATTAAAAGTGAAAGTTAGAATAAAAATAGAAAAACGGAACAAAATGGTCTTGACCCAATTGAGCAAGCGAAGCTAATCCGTTCCATCACCGCTCGATCCATCCCAAGCGCCCTTACACAAAACAGAGGTCGCGTACTTTACGACCGCGGATAGCCAAAGGTGTTAATCACACTGCGACAAGGACTGGGCACCGTGAAAATGCAAAGACTAAATAGAAGCATTTCCTCTCTGGCTGATTGATGAGAAGGATGGCCGAGCCATATTTTGCTTTTGCATATGGATTGAGTATTGCTGGTGGGCCACTAACGCTTTGAATCCACACCGATACATAGCTTTCTTCTAGTTCTAGCAGCGTTGCCTACATCACCTACTTCAAACTATAGAATTCAGCGAAAATGTTAAAATGAGGATAGAGACACAACTTGCTGCAACATAGAAGCTAAAGAAAGTAAAAAATACGACACTTCCATAGTCGAGAACCACGTCGACACACTTATGCCAGGTGTACTGCTGCATGGACACACTCTTCAGAAAACTCACAGCCTTCTTTGAAAATTCTGAAAGCATATCCTAGGTAAAGTCCTCTTGTAGGCTGATTTCAAAGGAGTATAAGAACCCATTTCGAGTTCTTCCATTCTTCCGTTTAGTGGGATCACCATTTTTTCCACTGACATATAGTCCGTAACAATGACAATCTGTCAAAGGAGAGCCCTCCTTGGGATTTCTTTCCTACTGGAAAATTGCAAATTTCCAAAGACACTTACCGCATATGTTTATCCGTTAAATCCCAACGTATCATCGGATGACGGATAAATATATATGATGAGTGTGTCAAGAAAACGCGACACTTTAGTAGGTTGGAAATCCCAAGCAGGTGCCACTTTGCCAGATTAAGTGACATTATCACAAACTGTCGGTTGTCGGTTGAAAGATGGACATGGTTGATGCATCAGCTTCCATATGCTGAAGACCTGGAGAGGGGAAATGAGATCAGTGGGAGGAACCAAGATCAGTAAAACACAAGCTAGGACAGACAATTGCTTTGTGACGAAATCTAGAAATGAAAAAGAAAATTTGATCAATAATGCTCGATGTTCTGAGGATTTAAGTAATTAAAAACATACACCAACCAACCACAACCATGCCTCACCTAACTAAATTGGATCAAGTACATAATATAAACAAAACCAGACTAGGATATCGACGGTGCTAATAGAAACAATTAATGCAACCCAATTTCCCGAACCTATGATCTCTGGTTCCATGGAAATCAATGGAGCACTCCCAATCTGGCCGGCCCCCAAAACAAAACTAGTGGCAACTCCTAGTCAAGTATTTTAAGTTGTCTAAAAAACTATAAAATGAACTCCTGTCATGCGAGGTATGAGTTTGGGAGAACCTATGTTTACAATTGAAAATCTGTTTGAGGTGTTAGCAAATGGAAGTTCACTCAAGACTACCATTTTTATGAACCATTCAAACCATGTTATAAACGATGACCTCTAAATTTATACATTAGAAGGATTCTTGCCTCGAGGGGTAAGTCGCGATACAAATCACAAATTAAATTTTCAATATTGATGCCACATCTTATGTCTAAAACGTTGATAATCGATGGGATGCTTGATTGATAACCAGATCGGTCTTTAATGATGCCTCTTCTTATGATAAAATTTTGGCGAAATACCAAATCCCATAAATAGGGATTATGGAGCAAGTATCATCGCCTCAATTTCATTATAAGAGGCAGCCTCACTAAGAGATCACTTTTTCATTCACATACTAACATCGTCGTCGTCAGTTTATGCATGACGGCCACTTCTTGACATTCACTTGCTTGATCATGCACAAAAAAGTGGACTTTAGAGCTAGGGCGAGAATTGCGTTTATTACAATCCTGAATGCAAGATTTTCTTGTATTTTGTTTTTTTGTCTTTATTCATGTTAGGAACCACATTTTCCAATTTGGGTTTTGATTGCAAACCCAATTGATGTTTTTGAAAATCATGCTACTCACATGCTTGAGTAATGAAGTTCAAGTTTATAAAAATCATTTTTCTCTGAGAGCACTAGAATTATTTCAAACCGACACTCCCGACTAAGCTTTTATACCTTAGCTTCATAATGTTTTGAAAATAAGTTTCAAGAAGACCTTGCGTATTGGTTACTTTCTCCAATTGGTCTGCAAAATGATAATTGGAGATGGTAAGATTGTAGTCATTCCAATAGGAATTTCTTGAACAACAACTACCTTATTCATCCATTTTTGTTAAACAGATAAAATGAAGGGTTTGTGAGACATTCACCTCTTCTAACAGACAAAAGAGTATAGGCCCTGAGAACTCGGCAAACACAACAAGGGTGATCACCAATTGAAGCCTGGAAGCACAATTTCTTGAAATTTCAAAGTATACGAAGCAGCTTCCCGATTCAAAGCAACTAAAGCCTTAAAACACGTTGGTTTCCTAGAGTCTCATGTTGTTCGCTAGCGTAAATTGCTAAAGTGCTATAGCAAAATTTTTATCTGAAGTGGCTGGCTCTTTGATAAAGGGTTGACAATTACAAACTTGAAATTTTTGTGATTTGGCAAGACCTTGTTGATTCATGAATTAATTCCAAGGCAAGTTGACTTCAGTGGAAACGGTGCCGCCAGTGACATGAAGAATTCGAGCAAAGCATAAATCCGCTAGTCAGACAACAATGGAACTACATATGGCAAAATTATTCAACTAAATGTGGAGTGCACTCGACCGACGGGTGGAAGGCCGCCAAACAAGCATGATGGGTCAACATATGTCAAAGAGGAGTGTGTCGTAGGAACAATGCCTCTCGCCAGCAAATTATGATATGATATCCAATTTAGCACAAAAGATGTATTGTTCCTAAATTGAAATTTAGCTCAATTAAGTATGGAGATAACACGTTCCGTTTCCTTTTCTTGCAAAGCGATAATTGAGGTAAGTCACTCAAAGGGTAATAAACCCCACTCATGAAGTAAGATGAAATAGAGTCAATCATTCCAGCACAAAAGGAGTTTATTGTTCCTAAATTAGTACAATCCAATTTTAGAACGGAAGTAACCTGTCCCATCTCTTGTAGGCAAAGGTGCGCATTGATCATGGGAGCAATATTTTCTACCAAAGAAGCATGTTGAAGCTGAATCATCCATTTTGGCGTAAAAGATGTTTATTGTTCTTATTTAATTTTCGATCAGGTATGGAAAGACATGCCTAATCTTTTTCTTTGCAGGCAATAAATGAGGCAAAATCTCCAAGGAACAATGCCATCAAATGTTGAAACAGGGACTACCCCTCTTCTTTCATATTTAATATTTAGTTAGACTTAGAGAATTCGTTTACATCTAAATGGCTCATTTGAGAGAAAGATCTCCAAGAAAGTTTGGAATACATTTAATGATCCACTTTTAATTTTCAAACTTCTTGTCGATTAGATGTCTCTTTGAGAAGAAAATTTGGAAAGAAAAACAATTGAACTTTGTGGATTGTCGTATATAATAAAGAAATACTTATCATGAATAAAATGAGGTCACAAAGTCATTTCTCAAGTAATCCTAGTCACTTCAGGTGATTTGTATCTTGAATACCATGCATATATCCTTTGTGTATTTTCTTTAAGAAAATGTTGAAATGTCAAGACGAATGAAAACACGTGAAGGGAAATCTTGCATCGATCCCAATTTACTCTTAAATAATATTTTCCTAATGTGCTTTATTATTATTGATAGGAAATGTCGACACCTAAAGGACAAATGCAAATGAGGGGTAACATTGTATTGTCAATTTTTCAATCCCCAAAAGGTCTTTAATTACACATCCTTTTCGTATTCATTTTAGGTTACCAAGTCGTCATGTTGCAAATAAGTACCATTTTCCTTACAAATCAAAATCATAATGACAAAATTTCATTGCAAACTAAAAAACCTTTGGTGTTTCCCTGAAAATAATCACAAAAATGGAAACGTTGAGAAGAAATAAACTTTTCACAAAGATTTTGGATATCTCTTTCACTTGAAATTTGTTTACCCACTTGGTGGATTATTCATTTTTGAATCATAATTCCCTGTGTAGATTAATTTACGTAGATGATCTCAACAAAATGAAAGGGAGATGTTAATCATGCCAAGTAAGAAATATTTAGAATGAGGAAAGGCAAGTATTCGTAAACGCATCCCATAAACACTAGCGTGTTAAGTGAAAAAGAAAGAAAATCGTGTCATTTGAGAACGAGGGATTCATTCCCGAGGAGTACATGAATCAAAATGAAAAGAGGCAATTCTTTCCTCTGTCCTACACACTACAGGTGATCATAGAAAACCCATCTAAGCCTTTAAATGTGGAGAATTTTTATAAAATACCCATGTCAATGACCACCATACAATGGAGCAAATATGGAGGTTTTGATTGACATTATTTGGGAAAAAAAGATGAGAAAGGCTTCTTTACTTTCACTTGCATCAATCTTTTTATGGTAACTTCAAGTGAATCCTATGGAAGTTCGAAGAATCCTGAGATGAAGAAGAATATTTATTTCTCTACCAAACACCCATACCATTTGCTTAGCCAAGTTGAGCCTGAAGATTCACTTCCAAAACCTGAGTGGTGATTATCTCCCTACACTGGGTAAGGCACATGATTTATCAAGGAAATTGGCGCTTAGATAACAATTTGTAGAATTTAGAATTATCTCCAAAGTCCTAAGAGCTCAAAAAGTTGAAAAGAGCAAAAGTCGAATGGAAATTAGGGGATGGTGTGCCTAGTAAAAGTAAGATCAATGCCTATCAAAAAAAGAAAAGACGCATCAAGAGTAAAACTCCTATATGAAAGAAAAAACTCGAAGGTAAAAATACTTGTATAGAAAGAAAATCATTGCAAATGCAAAAGTCGTTAGAGAAAAGAGCAAAACTCTTGTGTTGAAATTATTAGCCATTGGACTTTGAGACAAATTGGATTTCAAGAGTTCAATATTTTCAAAAAGATTGGACGATATGGTAAATATATCATGATAATCACCAACTCCTAAATCTCTTTTGAAAAATTTCAAGCCTTTTGAACCCCTCACCAAACCTACATTATAACTCTTTTCGAAGTCTATTTTGATTAAGACGGTTCAAATGACTTCCCAAAGAAGCTATCAGTCGAAGAAGTGGGGACAAGGTTATCTTATCTCATCTTAAGGTTTCTTGACTTGTAAATGTGACAAAGATAACCACTGAGATTTGTCCTGATGGCCGCTATTCCCACATGGGAAGAGAGGGGTGAGGGGTTTCGAATCCTCATCTTCTCAAGTGGCGTTGGGGTGGAGAGGATTTAGCTTCATATATGAGTTTCGACTCCTACACCCTACAAGGAGACAAGGTAAAAGTTTGAGACTAAGGATTAAAGTATAAGTAAAATAAGATTGACAAAAAAAAAGAAAAAACCTAGCAAATATGATCATTGATAATTATTTCATTTCTTAAATGATGATGCTTATCCATTGTTGAAATTATGACCAAACTCGCATTATGATCCTTAAAAGAAAAAAAAAAAAAAAAACCTCTTGGATTGATCAATGTGTACTTATTGCGAATGATTCTCAAAGACTACGACACTAGTAGTATAAGGTATATTGAGTGATTAGATTTACTTCTCACATTGCTAGACGACATCAAATAGCGTTTTCTTGAGAATATGTGAGAAGCCATTTCTAACTAAGGAGCAGAGTTTGGAATACTTAATAAGTTATTTTCATGAGTTAAGATCATTTTGACAAAAACTTTTCTCTTAAGAGAATTTAAGGATTGATGATATCTTCCAAGCGCGATGGTAATTTTGTGATAATGGATGATGTTGAGTCGCCAAAATAGAAATAGCAAAAATAAATAGTTGGATAAACTAGCAAATAGTAAAAGAAATTTATTAGAAAAATATCCCCAATAAAATAAAAATTAAATAATTAAAAAAACAAGGCGGGTCGGGCCAATCCAGCCCCCTATATCCTTTCTATTTGCCTAGGTGTAGCCTTGCCTCTTCCTTTTCTTCTTTTCTTTTCTCTTGCCCAACCTTCCTTCTTTTCCCAACCCGGCCCTTTCCCTTCCTCCTTCCTTCCCTTTTTCCCAACCCGGCCCCTTCCCTTCCTCCTTCCTTCCCTTCTTCCTTCACATTTTTGCAACATAGCGATGTACATGTGACGACCTCTCGAAGATGCACCACCTAGGAGCTCAGCTAATGGCTAACTAAGCCAAGATTTAGCTTGAACTCTCCCAAGCCTACCTATACTAATTTGTGACTTAGGGTTTAAATTTTTAACATGCATATGATTTTCAAATAGGAGTCGCCACTAATCTATTTTTAGTGGGTTGAGTAGAAACCCAAACAAAGTATAGGGAAATATACTTTACTCTTACAAAGCAGAGAATGTGGGAATAGAGACTTGATTACGTTATATTCTTTAATACTCTTTCGATACTTTTTCTCTATTTTTTCCAAAAGAAAAAAAAAAAGTTTTGTAGGCAACTTGTATTGATTTTAACCATGCAAGGTGATCATGGGAGTGCGTAATCATTATTGAACACTTAATAAAGTAAGGCAACAAATAAATTGCAAGCATAGGGAAAAAATAATTACATTGATGCAAGGCAACCATCTGCAACGTTAGTTAGGAAATCACATCAACAATCTAAATACGATTTTTGGTTAACACGCTATTTCGCTCAAATATTTTGTTTTATTTTTATTTTTCTCTTATTTAATTACAACTAAACTATATGTAATGCACGCTATTAATCTAACTGACAGGTGAGATATGAATACCTTAATTCTCACAACAATTAAATACATTATTCTAGTATGATAGGCAAATTTTAACCACATGACCTATTTCTAATGACGGACAACAATCATTATGGAACTATTTTAATATGATGATGTACAAACATGCCTATTCTAGCATGACTTGCAATTTTTAATTAAATGACTTAACATGCAATTTCTACAGTATACAACTATTCTAGCATGCCACACAACTTCATAAACCTAACATATAATTTCTAGATGATATGTGAGCAATGACATGGCAAAGATGATGCAATTTAAATTATATGACAGGCACGTGGTATTTTTGTATTTTTTTCATAAAATTCGAAATTAATTAAATTCCCAATATAAACTATCAAGATTAAAATAAAATCTAATTCGAACTAGAAATAAGTCATTCTAAATCCTAATTCAAAAACAGCAAATTAACCAATCTTCCTAGAGCAAAATCAATTAAACATCTATCCTATGAAAGTAATGGAAATTTATCCTAAACATGCAATGTTATCAACGATTTTTCTTTATAGAAATAGAATTAATTCAAACCAAGCAAAAATAAAAAGAAATCATATTTACAACTAACACGGCACCAAATCACACAAGATATTATCCTTAAATTTAGAAATGAATTGACCAATTGCATCTTATACATGAGATAGGATTGTATAATTTTTAATGAAATCATGAATCACATAACATGTGTGAGATCGGATTGATGACTTTCCGTGCAATCGCGAATCGTATCTTGGGCGAGAAATAGAATCATGTCGCTGCTCACGATGAGGGCTGGCTGGGAGCCTGGGACCAGAGGAGCAGCGCGGCGACAAAGGCGGATCGAGTGCAGCTGGGCTGGTCGTGCGGCAAGTGTGTCAGCAGCAGCTAGCGTCGTCATCAACACGAATTGGTGAGAATTGGCGATTGTGGGCCAGCGGCTCGGCAGGGACGGCATCGGGGGCAGCAGCACGGATCAGCCTGGCGCTCGGTTGTCGTCAGCTTGGGCGATGGATCACGAACAGCATCCACTCTGGCTTGCAGTGGATCGGCAGCAAGACTCAGCAGCGTTGGCGTGAAGCTCGCGGCAAGAAAACAGCGTCGGGTCGTGGAGATGGAGGAGCTCGGTCGCGTTCGTCCGATGAAGACAACAAACTCTCTCTCTCCTCTCTCTCGTCTTGCCTTTTTGTTTCTCTTCTGTGTGTGTTATCAGACCAAAAATGGAGCCCACGAAGTGACGAAGGAAAGAAACAAAATTCGTTTCCTCTTTCCAATCAAATATTGCACAACCAAGACAGTCTCATTTCCTTTAATTTATTTTCCATCTATAGACCAATTCCATGCAAGTATTTTATTTGATTGAGCGCGTTGATCTCTGCCTTTGCCCACTTTCCTTTTATAAGTAAAAAAAAAAAGAACATAATCTTTGAATGGACATGAGGGATGGACTTTCCTTTCGCAAAAGCTTATGCATATTTTCTTGATTATTCTTTCTCTGACATTGCTTAGTCGAATATTACCAAAACCCACTAAGATTGATCTTGTCATCTTCCTAATATTTACTTCCTCCGATAATTATGCACATACAAACTCCTTCAAGATCGTTGCCGATTCCATAACCAATATTCCAAGTTGGCATACCTCATTAATTATTCGTCATTTAAAGAATGAGGGGCTTGATAAATTCTCTCTCGCAGGCTTAGTTCAACTTGTTAAAATAAACCCATCCACTCGTCTGATGCAAATTAAATAATCAATGCTCCTAAAGCCATATGCTATACAATTTGACTATAATACTTTTATTTGTGAGTTAAAGATTAATGCATAATCTTTATGCAACAAATGGATGACTAGGTTGATAAAATTTAGATGTCAATAATACAGAAGCAAAGCAGGGCAGCACAGCACGGATGCTGCGAGAGTGAGGGTGAGAGATTTTTCCTCCGCTCGCCGGTGGTTTGTCTAAATTGCCCTGGACCTTTGTCAGAAGCCAACTCATTGGTCATCGTTCATGGCAGCAAGTTCCCGAACCAGGTAACCCTAGAAATGCCCCCACTTCTCCCCTGCTTATCAAATTTGAGAAGGTCGAATTGAACTGACGAGATTTTGAGCAAATTGTACAAAAACCAATCTGATTTCTTGCCAATAATGTTGATTCAGAGCTTAATACGTCGGGTTTAGGCCATGAACAACATTAAATCTGAACCTAATAGTGGTATTCCGAACTGCCTATCAACCATTCATATAAATCCTTCAATGAAGCACTGAGTTCGAGTTCAAAAAATAGATGCTTAAAATCTTTGTTTTGCGCTCATTTTGTGTTGCGATTGTTGCATTATCAATAAATTTGGGTTCCTTTTTTATTTTTGTGACATATGGTTTGATGCCTGAGTCAGCCATGGATGGATTTCTCGTCGGATAATCCATATCCGTTGCCGGAGACGCCCACAGTTTGAGGCCACCATATTCAGTCATTTCTTATTGTCTCGATGTGCATATATTTGTTTGATTTGTTAGAATGGCTGTTGTTTTTAAAATATATGTGTTTGGTGTGATTAATGTCCCAGGCAAGGTTCGAGGATGGTTGGAGAGATGATTGGTGGTGACGACCTGGTGATGGCCGGTAAGATTAGATGTGAAGTTCCAGTGTGGTGTTAATCGATGGGAAGTTCTCGGTGATGGCGTGGTCTCAGTGAAAAAGACGGGCACGAAGAAGACGACTACTAGGGTCCAGAGAGAAGAAATGGAAGAGAGAGAGAGAGAGAGATGACTATACGTTGGGCATGTTTAGTTATAATTAGGCTTAATGGGCTTTGGACTTAAATTGGCTTAATGAGCTTGGGTTTAATTGGGGTTGGTAAATTCGGTCTGGTTTTAGCTTTAGACGTGCTTGGGCTGAGCTTGGCGAGATGAACTTAGTGCATTTAATTTCAATAAAATGGACTTGATGGGTTTTCTTTTCGAAATGGGCTAGTTTTAAACGAGCCCAATCTTGCCCTTGGCCCAAGCTCGAGAGTCCAAGTTCAGCACATGTTCGGACAGGCCCCAGGGCCCTGCCCGAGTTCCTATTTTCTGAATAAATTTTTTATTTAAAAATTAAAAATTTTAAAAAATTCCGAAAAATTCTGCAAAATGAAAAAATTTGGGAAAAATTTTAGAAATTAGATTTTCAGTAGTTTTACTGGTTTTTAGTGTTAATTCTAGTTTTGAACTAGTTTAGCACAACAAAAAAATGTGAATCTTTTGAAAAATTGAATAAGCCTTTAAGGTTTTACAATAGGGTTTTTGAATGCTTTATTTTAAAAAACAATGCCAGGTCAGTGTTTGCACACTTTCATTTTGATTTTACTTGATTACGCTTTTTCAATACATTAATTGTTATTTTCTTTTCTTGGAATGGTTAGGATGAATTTTATTAGTTAGTAAAAGACTACCTTTGCACTTTGGTTAGTAAATAGTCAAGTTTGGATATCAAAAAAGCACAAGTTAGATAACTAGTGTAATCAAGTCCTCAATCCCTAAATATTTAATTGTGTCAAAAGTGAGATATCCTCTCTTACATTACTTGGTTTTTAGCTGACTCCACATGGCTAGATGGAACTCCAAGAAATACTTAGGTTATTGAGAATTTAAATTACAAATCTCATGTCACGCGAAATGGACTTGGTAGAGTCCACACTCATGATTGATGAACCTTTTTTCAAGTGGTTGAAAAGATGATACACTCAAATCATCCTTTCATATGGACCATTAGGATGGTCTCTTGATTGAATACCTCCAAACCTATTTTGCTTGAGGGTGGCGTTGTGACAATATACACTACTCACTGAGTTATGATTGTCTCATTCCTTTCCTTCCAAATCTTTTTAGGTTTCTTGGTTAGCAACCAATAGGCAAAAGCGATATTGATATCCATAGACACTTTTAGGATTTTTTAATTTTTATTATGGTTTGAGGTTGCGTCTTTCAAATGAAAGAATAGTCATGTCACTCTCCCATTATGGTAGGAATCAGGGTGACCGTGGTTGTGGGGGCATGGGGTTGTGACTTATGAGGATGGGCTTGGATTTGGATGTGGAATGGGATAGGTGCTAGGGAGAAGCAAATTGATGAACATGACAATGAATAGGAAGAGGAGGAGGACATGGATTGTAGTGGTGAGCACAGTTTCAAGATAGAACTCGAAACTGGAGAACAAGACAAGACAGGTTCCACCTATTTGGTTTTAAGTTTCAGCTATGTTGGGTAGGTTCTAGATTCCCAAAATTAGATAACCTATTTGATGGATAAGTTGCAAGTACTAAGGAGCTTCCATTTTACGATTAAGACTTTTACTTTGTTAATATTTCATATTCTTAGTATTGTTTAAATATAAGTTGTGGTCAATGGATTAACAATAAGAGATGGCCATTAAAGATAATGATCCATTACAATCATTCGATTAATAATATAAGTAAAACATGTATAAATCCTAAAATTGACTATGAAACTTGTGACAAGTTAGGTTTCGGATTTTAGGATTTGCGGGATAAATTTCAGATTTTTTTAAAAAATGAGGAATTTGTTTCAATATATAGCTTATAGGTTCCATGTGAAACTTGTACAGTAGGTTGGTTATTATATGATACCTCAGCTCCACTTGAAAGTAAGCATTAAAGGAAAGACGATATATGTTCGTGAGGGAGAGAGAGACCGCCCAAAATGGGAGGAAAAGATATTTTACGAGTCCCACTGTCGTTACGTCATGGATCGATCATATATTGCCCGGATGACATATGTGTATTTGGATCTAGTAATGAGAATGTCTGAAAGTTCGCATGATATAATCGAGGAAAGCAACTCACGAGTTAATGAAGGTCCACTAATAGATTAGAACTCCATATAGTTTGGTTCATTCTTCTTGAGAATTAGCTTAACTTCTTAGAATCAAGCTTGAGTTTAAGTATTTCACTCGAGAAGTTGTTAAGCAGATAAATTTCTATAAATTTGAATCCTATATGTACATGTTCATGAGTATGTCACAAATAGAGATTAGTAAAATTATATTAACTTCCTTGAAAATTCACTAGTAGATTTAGGACTTTTAACTAACATCGAGTCACTATCGAACATATTTAAATTATAACCAAATTGAGTATGAAACCTTGGATGATTGAATCAAGTCAAATTCAAGCATTTAACTATGTTGATTCTTCTCTACTCAAATGCGATAGTAATTGCGAAATCTTATTAGAGACACCAACCATCATCTATTAGGTCATTTCGAAATTATCATCTTTTCTATTAACTTATTCATTTTTTTTAAGCCTTTCAACAACCACTTAAGTGCCAACAGTAAAAATTCCAGCCGAATTGATTACATAGCATTTATAATTAAAATTATAATATGAATTGACAATTTTTTTAAAAACTCTAGTCCACATGGACGCTTCTACATGGCTCCATCAAGCAATACGACATCACACCACTTTTGGAAAAAACAACATCGCATAGGAAGAATCGTCATTCAGGCCTATGAACTCCTTATCGTTCCCTCATTCCCAATCATGGTCACTCACTCACTCTGTCCATCATCGCTCGCCGTCACTAATGTGCCATTTTTGTAACCTAGGCTTGTCATCTTCTCTTCCTAGCTCAATTGGCTAGCAAAATTAGGGTTTGGAGGGAACAATAAGGTTTCTTGATGCTACCGGAGGTTTTATGTACAGGGCGTATGGAGGATTTTAGCTAATATGAAACGCATATGGCTGTCTAGAAATTTCTCGTACATTTACGAGGCTCATCCTTCGTCCAACTTGACGTTCTTCATGCAAACCCTCTATTCTCAGTCAATTGGTGAGAGAGAGTGAGAGGGCTATTGTTTTTCTGTCAAATTGATATAGCTAAATTAGAATAAATTATTGATAGCATCCTTCGCTAAATCGAAAGCTTTCGCGGTTGGGGCTTACGGTGGCGGATGCTCAAACATGTTTGCGGGGTCGGTCAATTGAGTCAGGGAATGATTTGGCTAATTGCAATTTGTTGGATATAAATTACCAAAAAAATTAAACTTAAAAAATTTAATGGAATGTTAAAAAAATTCACCTTTAAGCAAGTTGATGATTATTTGAACATTTTTGTAATAGATAATTTTATATTAGATTTAGCTATTTCATTTAATTTATGGTAATTCATTTTGTTGACAATATGGTTATGTTGATGTAGACTAGAAGAAGTTCGGAGGTGTTATCTCTTAAGGTGACTCTTAAGGTGATCCAAGTCAAGAGTTAAGGGTTATGCCAAAAAAGTGCTCCCAAAAAGAAGATATCGCATGCAGCTCCAAAATAGCCACTGATAAAGAATCCAGCATTAGTTCAATCTCAACCAATTGATCTTAGCTCAAACAATGATCCCAAGGTGAGCCCCCATCAAATGACATGTTCTAAAAAGAAAATGGCTGCTGTTAAAACGAATGTATATGGGACATGAAGGCTAGTTGAACAACCGCGCCTCTAGTTAAAAGAGCGCAAGAATTATGAATCAAGCCAAAAGTTTCTCAAAATGAAAAGGAATTGGGAGTTGTGCATATTGATTGATGAAAAGCTTGACCGATGAGAGTTGTTGTGCATGTTTTTGTTTAAGTTGGTTTTGACAAGTTTTGTGGGAGAGGAATATTGACCGATGGGGGAAGCTTGACTAATGGATGTTTTTGCTTGTAAAGAATAAGTTGAATGTCAATGGCAACGATATTTTTGTCAATGTAGACAAGCAGTTCAATGTCAAGAGAATCATGATTTCGTCTATGCTTTTGTCAGTTCCAATTTTTTTGTTTTGCTTTTGGTTAGTGTTGTATATGGTTGTTATGTTGTATAAATTTCCTTGCTCTTGAGCTACTTGCATAGTCTTGGGCTACCGGTGCAAATTCATTATGAGGCTAATGTTGTTTCTAGAAGTAATGGGTTGATGTTCAATTGTTGATGCAAGTTTGTTGTGATCTAGTGCTACCAGTTGTGCTCGGCATTGGTACAGTGCCAACACAAGATGCACAAGCACTTGCATGTGTCAATGCATTATTGTGCTTGCATCGGCACGTGCCTATGCAAGATGCTAGTGCAATACAAGTACTGATGTAGCACATGATGGTGTTGCTAGTGTAATACAAATGAAACAAAAAGAAAAAAAGAGGTGAAACCAACCCAGGCAGTTTAAATGATTACTTTTTAATCGCAACTAACACTTAAGACTCTATTTGGTAATACTTCCAAAAATAACTGATTTTATTCTTTTATTTCCTATAATAACAAAAGAATAGAAATTTATTTGTTAAATTTTTTGTTCTCGAGAACAAAAATCCATATTTTTGTTCTCGAAAAAAAATAAGAACAATTTCTTGTCCTCCTTCTTGCTTTCTCTTCCTTCTCCTCCTTCTCCTTCTCCTTCGTCTTCTATCCTCCTCCTCTTGACCGATGGCTAGCGACTAGCGAAACAAGGGCCGACAACCTCATCGAAATGTCGCCAACCCTATGGCTCGACGTCGCCCCGAGCCTTGCCAACCTTGTAACTTGACGTCACCTCGAGCCTTGCCATGGCTAGGCGAGGTCGACCTCGCCCAGATCTGGCGAGGCTCGGCCTCACCGAGCCACCTCTAGGTCGACCTCGCCGACCTTACATCTCTTGAAGGAGGTCGAGCATAGCTGGTAGCCTGACAAGGCTTCGGCGCACTCACCAGATCTTGCCTAGCCGGTTGTCGGCCACCACCATACCGGTCACAAAAGAGGAAGAAAAGAGAAAAGGAAAAAGAAAAACATAATAAAAGTATTAAAAATTAAAAGAAACAAAAAAATTTAAGAATTCTATCAAACGTATTTCTATCTCAAGGATAGAAGTTTTGGACAGATTACAGCGCCTTCAAAATCTCAAAATTGGTTTTTTTTTTTTTTTTTTTGTGACCGAGGACTCCACCACGGGCACCCCGTGCCCGACGGCACCGAAGGGCCGGGCCCCTATACATCGGGGGAGACTAGCACGGACCCCACCACCATGGCCCCCCATTTAAGATGTGTTAGTAATTGCGGAGTTTCGACCCTGAGACCTCTGCGATAAAGTGCCCAAAGCCAAACCAACTCAGCTACCCACCGGTGGGTAAAATCTCAAAATTGTTCCTAGGAATAAAATAAAAAAAATCATTTGTAAGCAAAAATTATTTTGAGTAACAAGATGATTGCCAAACACACCCTATGTGATCACTTCCAACAAAACTTGGCACTCAAACGGGCATTATTTACAACTTATGACATTGAAATAATCACTCGTGGATTTGTTACCACTCCTTAATTTAATTAGCGTTGCAAGAAACCATTACACCAAAATAAATATCTCAAGCAAAAACTAAGCAAACCAAGATTAAGAATACATAACCTAACAAGAGAACTTGTGAGTGCTCATAACCATTGAATTCAAACCTTCCATTTCCACCATTGATTGCAACAAACCTTTTGTTTTATTAAAAAATTGCAGCAAACCAACAATACAACTATACTTACCATTTATCCCATACAAGTTCATATTCCACTAATCTTCAACTATGGTAAATTGAAAAACTTTTTTTCATCACCCACTTTACATTTGACCATAAAATAGCTACACAAGAAAACAACACAATCAATGCTCGATAAAACTTTCTTTGAATATTTATCTTTGAAACTTCCTTATTCAAATGGTTGGCCAAAGATGCTAAAGACTTCATTTCAACTTGCATTGAGTCAACATACTCCAACTCATCCATTGGTGTAGATGGAGATTGATGATCTTCTTCAAGTAACTCCAAGGTCACCTATGTTGCTCGACTAGAGAATTTTCACATCAACCATATGAAATATTGGCACTTCGACCTTCTCTATATGTGGCTCATACATGAAATCTTCTCCTGAGATTCAACCGAGTCCAAAATGTTGTTGGGCTCGATAACCCACAATAACAATAACACTTACCATCTAGTTCACTTTGTTAAAATAAATGTGAGCCATCGCTTAAGTTTCCGCATTCCACTTGCGAGATTGAGTTGGTAATTTTCGAGGCAAACCAATACAGGCACTCAAATAGGCCGATTAGGGTTTTCAAATTGAGGTTCTCTCTCAATTTGGACATTTAAGGTTCTTTTAGGGAAATCCGCCAATTGTTTGAACCACATTGACTTTAGAAATTAATAATAAAAAAAAGTCACGTCAGATTTCAAATATTTTTGAGTTGGCAATAAAAAGATCATTTTTTTAAAAAAAAATAGCACTTTGATCCAAAAGAAATTTTGAATACTAAAATGAACATCGTACACAAACACATGTTTGACACTTCTTGTGTCCTCCCCACTAAAATGTCTCATATGATATATGGACAAGAGTAGGAACATGCATCTATCGTCAGCAATCACCGTGACTTTCTATAAACATAATAGGTCAATAAGTCATGGCCAAAATGAATAAGTTCAGTAACATATTGAACATGTGGGTACTATACATCATTTTTTATTTTTTTTAGCAGAAAACAGAAAGGGCAGCTGACCAACTAAAACTAGAACCCAAAATCAGCAAATTGGGCCAACCATTAAAATATCTAATAAACACAATCTTCTTTCCCTTCGTAGTACATCGCTTGAAGCAATATTTCGATCAGAAATTCTTTTGCAGTTTAAACTCAGCCGGCATTCAATCAGCAATTCTTCTGAATTTCATCTTATCCTCATCCAAGATGGCCATGTGCTTCCTCTTCTTGGACAACTTGGCCATACTATACCCATTTTCATCGTTAAACTGGGCAGCAGTTCGAAAACGCAACTCTTCCAAGCTCTCATCTTGCTTCGCTCTCTCTAGCACCTGAATATCACAATTATAACTCCAGTTTAACTGCGTGCAAGAGTCTTAACATATTCCGGAGTAAGAGAAGATAACTTACTAGGTGCCTCCCATACAAATGGGTGTTGGCCAGTGCTTGCAGTGCATTCTGTGCCTCTTGTTTCGTGACGTATTCCACAAATGCAAATCCTCTATGAATTCCATATTTCCTAGGCAGCCTCAATTTAACCTGTGAAATCACCTCATTGGTCAACCAAAACGAAAAATCTGTACTGTCCAACAAATAAGTGGTATGAATTGAGCTGACGAGAAATCAATAACTTTTAAAAGAGCAATACTCCAAAATTTAGAAGACCCATGATAACTTGAATTTTATTAAACAAGATGCAAGTTGACTTTTGCTTATTGACGAGATGATCCATGAATTACATCCACAACCATTATAGAGTTCTTTCATCGACCAATGTATAGTGTCCCTTTCAACTAATCCACCATAAAGTGGAGTCAGTCATGCACAGTTGATAAATGATGATGAGAAAACCAAATTACCTTTCCAAATGGGCTGAAGAGCTTTTTTAAATCTTTCTTAGTTGCCTCAAAAGCAACATTTTTCACATGCAATTTAGTCAAACTTCTACCCTTTTCATCTTTATCTAGCACTGTTTCCTCTTTCTTTACTTGGCAAAATTGCAAGATAAGGGCATGCCCATCTAAGTTGGTTCCCTGGAGATAACACAAGTAAAACATGAGCAAATTACAAGACAGGAATTTATCAAGGAGGAAAAAGTAGAGGCTTACTTGCAAATCCTGGCAAATATTTGCTGCTGTCTCCATTGAATCAAATTCTATAAACCCATAACCCATTGACTTTCCATTTTTCACGTGCTTATTTATCTGTACAGAAAACAACAATATCTTGATAAATAGTGGAGGACAACAGATCATAACATTAATTCTTATGACCCAAAGGACCACCTTGACATTGAGAATTCTTCCCTCCTTCATTCGTTCGCTAAAGTGGCTTTTCAAAGCCTCATCAGATGTTTTGAAGCTCAGATTCTTCACAAAAAGAAACCGTGACTGTAAAATCAAAGGGTAAAACATAAGTATAACCCTATAAAAAGCAGGAATTATTCCTAACTTGTTTACTGGTGAGTCTGGCATGCATAATACTGCAGAGTGGTACATCATATTATCATGTCGGAGGAAGAGAAGCTTTAAGTAAAAGCATAGGCAATCAGGAAAAATTCTACACAGAGTTGCTGCATCAACCATTTCATACAAACAATTATGCTGTTCAAGTTAGCAAGCTAAGAAGAGTTCTAATAAATTTTTAAATTTTGATCATGTCAGACACACAAGACCAAGGCATAATTTGCATGTAAATGCAACTAAAGAAGACCTTTACATTTTTGTGAGGCTCAATGGACAAACCAATAATTCAAAATAGATTGAAAATGACATTATGCATGGTGTAAGGAAAAGACAGGAATACTTGCAAGGAAAATACAGGCCTAACCCTTGTACTAAGGCCAATCTAGCTCACTATCATGCTTCATCATACTTGTACAACAGTTCATGCCTACGTTAAGATAGAATCAATCAATCTAATCAAGCTGAGTAGCACGAATCCAAATATTTCAAAGAGGAGCGTGTGATTCTTGTATACATCCAACACAGTAACTTTGATATTGCATCAATAGCACCAATCATTTAACAATTCAGGATGTCAAAATGTCTCAAACTCTCCCAATTTTATGTATCAACAAGTGCATTGGAACAGAGATGCTATTCATTATATTGAATTCTGTTATGATATAGAAGTTTTTTTACCTTAAAGAACTTCATACAACTATAAGTGCTCATACGTCTTTATGAACGCCTAGCTAACAGGTGAATATGCATATAGCGTCCTTCAAATCTCTCTCTCTCTCACTACTGCCTTTGGAAAATGCATCAAAAAGTACATATAATTTCCGCAGCATTGATTACACGCATAAAACAAAGAATGGATGGAAAATACATCAACACAAGTCGAAGCAGCAGCAGAACACACATAATCAGAAAACATACATCTGAAACAAGTTAGAAATAAAAAAAAAAAAAGTCTATCAATGATACTTATTCCAAATTAAACTTGAGTTAGAAGATAGAAAGTAACAAGGCACAAAATGTCAGATCTGAAATAAAATGTAGACCTGAATTCTGTCAATATCCATACCCTTTTAACATCCTGCTCGCCAACAACCGTTCTCTTGTTTCCAATGCTTTCAGTTGTTGGATTAAGAACATTTCCAGGAGCCCATTCTAAGTACAGTTGTGCATCTCTACATCATGGTTAACTCTTATTAAGAACTCTTACAGCAACTAAACAACGATACCATGAGAAAGAAACGATATCAAACATTAGGCATGCTAGTTTAGACCATGCCAATCATGTGAAAATGACAAATCTGTCAAAATGTATCAATTGTTTCACCACCATGGCATCTCAAAACCACATAATTTATACTTTTGGCAAGAAAAAAAGTATCATTGACATTACAGGACACTTGCTCTTGCTCCATTCCATCTCAAGTGCCCTAAATTATCATATGATGCCTCACAAATATCTTCTATTAGATTAGGAAACTATATTTTCTCTCCACTAGTAACGTGTAATGGCGTAATCAGATAAAAGCCATCCAAATCAATGGATGAGACTTCCCGATTTAAAGAATATTCCATTATTGTGGCAAAAGGCCAGTTTGAGGGTTCACACGGTCATAAGCAGCATATCTAATGTATTTATGCAGGATACAAACAATAAGGTGTTGTCATGAAAGGAAAAAAGATTGGACATCACATACTTGTACAGCCTGTATGCTAGACCATTACGAGCAGCATCAGCTTCAGAAGGTTTGAGGAAAACAACCTGATCAGTGTAACCATAATGAGGTTAAACAAAGCTAGTAGATTGAACTAAAACTACATTACAGGAAAAACTCAAAAGAAAAGAGAATGAGAAAGGAAAGTTAAGGAGTCCCGATTGTAAAACTATCAAAGTTTCCTATTGCATTCTTGATAGACGAGATAGCTGCTTCCCATGAATTTATTTGAAACCTTCACAATAGCTTTGCAACTTGCAAAAAGAAAGCTTCCTAGAAGAGCAACAGATGCCACGGAATGTTTCCGAAAACAACAGATATTGAACACCGCACATCATTACTATAAGGCATGTCATAAACAAACTCAAGAAGGGCTATATATAGCATGGCCAATTAACTGATACAACACAAAGGCCTATGAAGATTAATGTGATTGTGCCATTCTATTTCAAAGAATCCTGGATCTGAAAGAAGTCCTCATTAATAGGAAAGACAATAACTATTTGAGCACAAAAGCTCTAGGACTCTCCAAAGTTTCCAATACCACATTATCATGAACACAACGGCTACTAAAGGGTATCCCCTAGCTCTAGTATATATATATATATAATCTTTCTCCAATTGACAGCTTACTCATGACATGCAGCTTCCTTTCTACCTTGACATCATTTCTACAAGCAGCAATGGCATGAAAAGCAACCATGTATGAAAGTCACAATTGCTTAATTTTGTTACTCGAGGTGGCAAGCATACCGGGTACCTGGACTAAGGTGCAGGAGTGTGACAAGCATTAAGTGTGTCAACTTGCCATACTTGCCATTATAAAGTTTTATAACCTTAGAATCCTTCAGATAAATCGTCGCATTTGGTATTCACAAATAATTGTCATACTCGCCTGATGATCTAAGTCTAGAATGTTGGACTATACCAGAAAGCTCCCAGCACTTATTCGGAACAAAAGAAGGTATCTTTAAAACTTTGAGAGCAGTAGAAATCCAATATACATCAGATACCAACAGCTTAGATTAGTAAGGTCATGACTTCAAACAAGTGCATTAAATTCTCCTGGCATTTTACAAGAGTTTCTAGTAGGACATAATAGTTGCTCGTATCCATGAGTCATACAAGAGTTCCTTTTATTCATGAGTCAATATAGTTCCAGTCTACTCTCCCTAAGTTTCACATTTCTAGTAGCAATCATGGGATTGAGGGGAAAAAAAATCTAGAACGTAGGTATTTTTATAAGCAAGTGCAATAATCCTCTATATTTATAATACAAGTAAAACTTCTTCTTGTTTTATTTCAGTATTAAGCATCCAGCCCAGTCTCAGCTAGATTGAATCTAGAGCTTGAAAGCCCAACAATGAGTACGCCTGTACCTATCTTCTCCACCCTCTTACCTCTATTTCTCTCCCCTTACCCAACAAAGAAGTGGCTTCCATGTGAAGGGTAACCAACAGGCTGATATCGCAGACCCAGTCCTATTTCACCATAATATGGAGCCAAAGTAACATCATATCCATGCATGGGTAACAATCAAATCTTAAGCCAGTGTGAGCTACATTTGAAGTTAAAATGCTGTTTACACCAAGGTTCTGAACCCTCATTAGCTGTCTGCTGAAGGTATCTTGGCCTACATGGCCAAACAAATCCTTCTGACCTAGCAGGCATGTTGATCCTTGGTTCACCTCCATCAAATTATTACCCAACATACAATTGCACCTCAAAGCAAATATCAAACAATGGCATGTGTTCCCAAAAAAACACACTAATATTAGGGAAAAGTTGTGTACTGCAGTTGGGTGTCCTATTCAGAAGGGAAAAGCATAAAGAGATGACCACGTATCAATGCCATTGTCCTTGTTGGAGGCAAAATTATTTTATCCAGACTCCCAAATTTCTTGAACATTTTAGTCAGCTCAGCTTCAGAACACCCATATGGCAAGTTCTTCGCTAGCAACACATGATTACTCCTTTCAAAACCCTCTCCTCCCCGAGAGGCAAGCTCCTCCAAAGATGCTACATTGACACCGGCATCTGCCAATGCCTTCTTAGTTTCAGCAATAACTTGTGTCTCTCCTAAAGCAATACGTACTGCGAGATCATCAGCTTCACGATCAAGGAAATCACTTTTTCTTATACCATACTTCCTCGCAATGTTCTCAACAACCTATGGTAGTGAAGACGTCTTAAATGACAGCAAATAGATACACCATACAAAAGAAACAGATCATAAGTAAAAATGGGAAATGATAATTACATGACCATGCCAAAAGTTTTCCCAAAATATTCATGACAAGAAAGATAATTCTGGAAAACATTCTCCACTGGCTATACAATTTTCTACATAACTTGGAAAACACTTTTATTTAATTAGCAGATGGAGTTTCAGATTTCTTCCCTTCATCAAATAATCATATTGAGTAAAGTTCTAGAATAGACATGACAATTTAGGAATAGTCTTCAATCAATACTTAGAAGCTAAACGGACCGTGTCAGGGCGCACGAACAATGTATTCCACGCTTTTGTATCTCCACTTGCTTCAGAAGCCTTTCTGTCTTGCTCCCGACGTTGCTTGAAAGTTTTTGGAGCTTGATTTGAAGTAAAATCACTACATAAAGGTAACATTATCAGCTGCTTCAGGACAGGATATTGGAGAAGCATAACCCAAGTGAATTATAGAATCCTACTACTTACTCCTGCTTTTTAGATGTGGGTTTTGGTAATCCTGGCAAAACATGCAGCAGTCTTCCCTGGAAAGGCGACTTATCCAATTCTTTCAAAGCTCTGCACAAGAACCAAAACAAAGTAATACATCTGATCAAGTTCTATATCATTACCTGGAGTGATATACTTTGGATATTGCCATCTTACGTAATAAGAGTATCAGCAAGATTTGAAGGCATAAATCAAGTGGCAAAACATATAATAATTTTACAACAACGGCAGCAACTGATAACCTGGAAAAAAGCAACATCTGCTGCTCATATGATTAGGCAATTTACAATAACATAAAGCCTGAAAATTTTAAAATATTGACAGTGCACTCGAAGGAGAGGTTTTCCAGGCTTGCTTGTCTATTCTAAGAGACTAAGAACTAATGGAGCAATGGATAGTAAGCATGCTGTCGCCAACTGAGCCAACAACTTCATAGTTGTAGCCCAACATATTCACAGTTAGAGAATAAGTTTAAGTAATCTTGGAGCGCCAATAAAGCTGCTATCTTTATATGGTTGTAAAATGGATAGAAAATTGATCTATTATAAAGTTCAATAAATACAATGGAGAGAAGGAACGCAAGTTTTCTTAGAAATCCAATACCTTGATGCAGACTCTGGGAGAGCATACTGGATATAAGCAATGCCCTTTGATTGTCTTGTTGCTTTATCCACAACAACATGAACTTCAACCTTGCCAAATTTGCTAAATAACTCTTCCAGCTCTTCCTCACTTCACACAAAGACCATGCAAGTAGACATAAAGCAGGCTATAATGATGTGGGCATCTATTAGAGAAAAGTCAATGACTCTCTGGAAATTGTTTCCAAGACAATTTCTCAGCAAATATCTTCCAATAGAAGAACTTGCAAAGTCAAGTAGTCTAAGTAAAAAAATTACCTTGCCCCATAGTGCAGGTTGTGAACAAAAAGACGGCCAGTTTCCAACATCTCATCCTTATCGTCCATTGAACTTGATGAAGGATTTGTGGGGTTAAGTGCCTTGCCATCTGAATCTTCAGCACTACCTTGTCTTTCAGACTCATCTGCCATATCATTTTCTTCATCATCATGTAGAGTTGCTTCATTTTTTTCCCTGGACCTTTCATTTGACGGATGAACTTTAGCTTCCTTTCGATCGACATCACCTTCACTACTTTCTGATTCCAACTCAGACCATTCTTTCTTAATTTTGCTCTTGAAGTAGTCCATGTCAGAAATTACATCCTCATGGAAGACATTAGCTGACTCTTCGGAAGCATTGCTATCTAGAGATACAATAACCTCCCCGTCATCAACCTTTGCTTCCGTTGATTTTTCTTTGATGTTTTTCTTTGCTCGAGTATGTTTCCTGTTAAATCTCTCCTTTGGGTAATCTTCTTTGATGTTTTTCTTTGCTCGAGTATGTTTCCTGTTAAATCTGTCCTTTGGGTAATCTTCTTTGATGTTTTTCTCTGCTCGAGTATGTTTCCTGTTAAATCTCTCCTTTGGGTAATCTTCTGAAGCTACCAATGTGTCATTCGCCCACAACTTCGACTTGGTCCTTGGTTGCATGACTTTAAGGAACTCTTGAAGCTGACGGTCATCACTCTCCCATGTCTTCTTAAGATTCGTCTTCTCTCCATTAGGAATCAAATCGGTGGAATCACCACCGGAAACCATTTTCCTACCCTCAGCTGCTGCTGCTTTATTCTTCAATGAGTGCCGACTCCACGGTCGAGGAATATCAGGATCTCCAACTCTTCGTGCAACCTAGTGATAAGCAAAAGGTTTGAACCCACTTGTTAAAGCTATATTTGCTGGAGCGGATTGTTCACAACAAAGGTATTTGATTCTCATGCAAGTGGTTATCTGTGCACCCCAATAATCAAAACATGTAGAGGATTACTAATAAACAGCATCAATTAAGGGAAATCGCGTGCTTATCAGCTATACAGAGTAAAAAAATAAATAAATAAATAAACAGTTCTTATAGCTTCACTCCAGTCAAAAAGATGTCTGAAGAACGATCAGAAACTTGACCAGCAAATTGACCAGCAAAGGTAAACAGGGAATTGACTGGAGAAGAGAGAGAGTCGTGATTCAATCTGCATGCGCATTAACAGCCCTTCGTTTCGCTTCTACGAGTTGAAAATAACTTAGATAGCAGACAGAGAACATGATAAACACGTCAAAGAACAAAGCACTAGACTGTGAAGTGAATATCACAACACCAACCTCACAAAAAATCCGGCAAGTACCGACATACGATTTGTGGAAGTATCTAATACCTTCCTCCGCTTCTTGTTCGGTGCGAAACCCAATAAAGGCGATTTGCCTGCTCTTACCATCACTGCGCACAATCAAATACACATAGAAAACCCTCACGTCTCAACACCTTCATGAAAATTCAAGAGCTCGCGAGACTAATAAGAAAACAGGTGCAAAGGCAACAAATACCGGGTATATATGATCTGGACGTCTGAAATTTCTCCTTTCTGAGAGAAGTGATCGCGCAGGTGCTCCCTCGTCACATCCTTGGGCAAATTTCTTACAAATATTCTTGACCTGCACAAGAATAAACACAAATTACGAATTGTTGGTTCGCTCTTTCGAGTTCATCATCCGAGAGGAACGCATTGAGCCAAACTAACATTGCTGTTTGCACGCCGACAAGCAGCAAAGCAGAGAAAGAGACGAAGGTGACGCTAATTGATTTGAACTCGTAGTATTATATATATATAAAGCCTTTATCGTCGAGAGCGTTGCTAACCTAACTGGTGCCCTCGTTCCAGTCGATGACGGGGCTCCACTAGCCGCCAATTTTCCAACGAGGAAACCGGCTACTTGAAAGGGAGTCCGTAGACCTGAATTTGTCCTGTCCTTAAAAAGTTTAATTTGAACCCTGGGGCATATAATATCGAGGATGTTCCCACTTTGAAGGAGAAGAAATATATTCTTCTTGGAATTGGGGAATTGAAGGGTTTGGGCATTTTTTCAACGAGCACCGATTGCTATTTATACAATAAAATAAAGCCTCGCATTCCCAAAAAAGAGAAAAAAATTAGTCTCTTGCCCTCTAATTGCTTTACAGCCACAGCCAAGGTGAAGAATTACTTGGGCTAATCAAATTACTTCAGTAAAAATAGCTGTGATATTGAACAACCAAGTGGATGTCAATTTCAAATATTTTTCAACTTGAGTTTATGAGAATTTTGTAGGTCCCTCTGGAGCACATGCCTTCATGGTAGATGAAGGTTAGATTTAAGGACCGACAAGATAAAAAAAAAGATATATTCACTGGAATTTTTCAAAATTATCAATTTGTAAAAATGCAATCAAGTCTTTAATTTTCTCAAATTGATTCAATTGAATTTTTTCGTTAACTTTGTCCAACATGACTAATGAAATATACTAACGTGACTTTTTTAATATTTTCTCTCTCCTGCATGGTGATGATGTGACTAAAACACGAAATATAAGGCCAAAGGTCTAAACCTAAATTTTAATATAAATTTTATTTCAATTAAATTAAACTAAAAGCTGAGAGAGAGAGAGAGAGAGAGAGAGAGAGAGAGAGAGAGAGAAAAAGCAAGTTAGATGAGTTGGAGGGTGATGGTGGCTCTAACTCCTTTTTTAAAAATAATTTTAGCTTATCTATTTAATTTAAAATTTGTATTAAAAATTAGATATAGACTCGAGATAATGTCGCTTTAACCACGTGATCATCACATATAGTTCAAGTTTTTAACCTACAAATCAATTTAAATTTGGAGTCATCACTAATCAATTTGAGATGAGTTGAATAAAAACCCAAGTAAAACATTGAGAAAAATATGTTACTCTTACGCAATCAGAGAAATTAAGATATTATACTAGTTGATCAACTAATGGTCTTCCACTATCTAATCTTATTTAAACCCTGAAGATTGTTTTTTATTTTTTGATTTTCAAATTTTTTTTCATCCATTCGCTGAGAAAACTAATCAAAACTATTTTTTGGACTTTTTCTTATTTTTTAGAAAATATAATTTTTTTATTGTTTGATTTAAAAAACATAAATATAAAAAAGATAATAATAATATAAGTGACCCAGGCCGGTCAGGTTCACAGGTCGACCCGATTCGGACCCGGCCCGGCCGGCCCAGGTCGGCCTCCGGATGATTAGAGAAGAGTTCCCCCCACTTGATTTCTCTATAATTCTTCTCCCCTGTTCAAGAACCCGATCCGATCCAGCCCGAACACAACTCAAACACGAAACAAGTTGAGTATATGTTTCGGGTCTTAAAATTGTTCAGATAATTGTTATGAAACAAGAAAATAAACATGTTTTTGGTCGGGTTAGGGTCAAAACATTGTTGGGCCCGAATATATTATTGCTTCATGTGTTCGAAACAAACACATTTTCCCAAACCCAAAACACTCTTCACTCTTCACTTTTGCGGTCGTCAACTCCTCCACCGCCGCCGCCGCCACCGCTACCGCTATCAACGACTACGCCATCTCGTCGATTTCGCCACCACCTTCTTCTTTGCTTTTCGCATTCTAGGGTTCCTCTCGATCTGATCTCGTCGGTGAAGGACCGGAGTTGGGACCGGTCAAGCGTTCTTCTCTCTTGCGCAGCCGCGAGAATCGCGCGTGGGGAGTTTCAGCCCTGGGTTCCTCTCGATCTGATCTCGTTCTCGAACGACGACTGAAGGAGAAAAGAGAGAGAGACCGAGAGTGAATTTCTCTCCATTCGCCGGTGGTTCGCTTGAATCACCCTCGACCATCTGTGGAAGCCAACTCGCCCGTCGTCGTTCGTCACAGCAAGTTCTCGAACCAGGTAGGCCTGACGAACGCCCTGCTTCTTTCTAGCATACCGAGTTTTTTGAGAGTATTGGACCAAGTCAACGAGATTTTAGGCGAATCGTGTGATGCTGAGGCTGATTTGTAGTGTATAATGATGATTTGGAGTGTGATATATCATTGCCAAGTCGAGAATTGCTCTGAAACCTAGCGTAGAATTCATGTTTTAAGTCACACGTCACATGTTCGATAAAATGCCTAAGTGAGATTCCGAAATGGATTTTGTGTGATTCGCTGTGTGATATTGTTTTGATCCGATTTTGGTTTGTGCTCACTTCGTTGATTGACTGAATCGAAGGTAATGCTGCGTTTTCCTATGGCATATATGCGTTACCAAGTCGGCCATGGATGAACACTTACTCGTCGGAAAATCTATTCTCACGCCGGTGAAGCCTTTTAGTGGCCGCCATAGTTGGTCCATTCCTCTTCATTTAATATACATTTGAGTGATTTTTATGCTAGTTAAGGATGATGGGCAATGTGGTCGGCAGGTTCATGCTAAAGCTATTAAGGTTGGAGTAGAGTCAGATGCGTTTGTGCAGAGTGGGTTGCTTGACATGTATGCACAATTGGGTTTTTATTGAGAGACGCAAGGACAGTTTTTGACATGGTTGGAAACATGAAGGGCATTGTATTTTGGAATGCCATGATCAAGGGTTACATAAGGCATGGGCTCTCAATTGAAGCCATTAAACTTTTATATCAGATGAAAGAAGCAGGGTTGACATTGCGAGAAGATCTCCTTGATGAAGTGCGCATTGCTTCTGGAAGTTGAATTAAAAAGGACCTTCAAGGAATTATTTTCCCGCCTAAAGAGAGCTACACCTTAGCTAACCAAACGCACACACGCAAAGCAGCAGAGAACGCGAAAGCAGAAGGGTTTAACTAACACCAGAGAAAAGAGAAGTGAAAAAAAAAAAAAAATAAATGAGGAAAACCAAGAAACCTGACTCGGCCCAACCAGACCCAAAACACAGATGAGGATCTAATGTGTTTCAGGTCGGGTAACATCAAAACTCGACCCGACCCATTGACACCCCTACATGCACGTATCTCAATATCTTCAACACTTGGCGGGTAGTGAGTGTCTCCAAACAACGGCAACTCTCCAGTAAAAGAGCGATCTAATCTAAATATATCCAAGATGTTGTACGTTAAAGACAAAGCAAGCCCAACGAGTGTGGTGCTGCGAAGAACCTCGCTTGGCAACTTATAATAAGAACTCGGGACCCTTTCTTCCACAAGCCAATCATACATTGCAAAGAGGCGCTTCAACCTTCTCTCCAGCACCAAATGAATTGACCTATCCAATCGACTCGCCAATTCATGATCATATTCCAAATCTCCAGCGGGGAAGGCAACATGGAATTGCAGCGACTCGATTTCGGGGTCTCAAGTAAGGTAAACACTTTAACGGCAAATCTAGAGCACCTATGGGCGTGGGCTCTAGGATCGCCGCCATCATCAAAATCATCATCACGAAAAGCCAAATAGGAGAAAGATCTCCAGAGATGGTCGAAGGGCCGTGCAACATGGAAGTGCAGATGGTGTCCCTGGTGCCGAGAAAAGAGAGAATATGGGTGAGGAGGGCGGAGGCAACCCGCTGATCCTGTCCACCGGATCGTCTCCTTCCCTATCTCTGTCGCTGCGATCAGTTCCAGTCCCATTCATGGCGTGTGAACAAGAAAACGAAGAAATTAACAGGTATTTGATCCTACAACGACAAGATAATGAACAAGGAAATTAGAGTCGGGTGAGATCTGCTTCACGGATGAGACGAAACAGGGGAAATCAAGGAGAATATCAGAGTACGAGGACAAAACATTCCTCAATGCATGTTTATTCACGGGAAAAATCGCAGTGCAACTTCGGATTAACTCATCATCGATGCTTCCACCCATAAATAAAGAGTAAAGAATACCGAGATTCAACCCAGAGCAAACCTAGATCACATAAGAAAAATTTCAGAGTTGCAAAATAGACAACCTAACAAGAGAGGGAAACAGAAAGGGTGAAAAGGGTGAAATCTCTTCAAACCCCCGATCAGACGTCCCGTCGAGCGCTGTGCTCGGAGAACAAGAGAAAGCGTTATGCTCGAAGAGCGCGAGCGAGGAGGGAGCTGAAGTTTCAAATCTGGAGGGACGTGAGAGAGCACCGTGGCTCGCAAGCCTGCAAAGATTTTCATCTTTCATAATTTCCGCATCACTTGGACACATGTCAATTTTTTCCAACGGATCACCCATGCCCCGTGGAGCATTTGTTGATTAGCTGAGAGGAGGAGTGTGTCCGCGGAGTATTTAATGAGAAACGTGATGCGGAAATTATGAAACGTGATGCAGAAATTATGAAAAGGACACACTCCTCCCAGTGAATCAACAAATGCTCCATGAGGGCATGGGTGATTTGTTGGAAAAAATTGACACGTGTCCAAGTGATGCGGAAATTATGAAAAATGAAAAACTTTGCAGGCTTGCGAGCCATGGTGCTCTCTCATGTCCCTCTAGATTTGAAACTTCCGCTCGCTTCCCTCCCTCGCTCACGCCCCCCCTTTCTCAGTCTTCGATCATCGCTCACATCACCCCGTCCGTTGCCGGCTCCCTCTCGCTCTCGGAGCACGGCGCTCTCACGTTCCTCCCTCTCTCTCTCGCTCTTGTGCTCTCACAGTCTCACAATCTCTCATCCTCCGGTTTGCTCTAGAGCTCTCATAGCGTCATTGCCTCCATGCCACTGGGTTCGAATCTTGGGGGTTTGAAGATTTCAGTTTCGATTTTCTCTTGTTCTCCGATGGGACGTTGAGCAAGGTTTGGAGATTTCACCCTTTCTGTTTCCCTCTCTCTTGTCGCCGCTCTGAAATTTTTCTTATGCGATGTAGGTTTGCTCTGGGTTGAATTTTGGTATTCTTTACTCTTTATTTCTGGGTGGAAGCATCGATGATGAGTTAATCCGAAGTTGCACTGCGGTTTTTCTCGTGAATAAACATACATTGGGGAATGTTTTGTTCTCGTACTCGATATTCTCCTTGATTTTCCCCGACTCTAATTTCCTTGTTCATTATCATCCGTGAGGATCAAATACTTGTTAATTTCTTCGTTTTCTTGTTAATTTCCTTGTTCGGAACTGGAACTAAGTTCATTATCCTGTCGTTGCAGGATCAAATACTTGTTAATTTCTTCGTTTTCTTGTTCACACACCATGAATGGGACTGGAACTGGAACTAATCGTAGTGACAGAGACAGCGAAGGAGACGATCCTGTAGGATCAGTGGGTTGCCTCCCGCTCTCCTCACCCATATTCTCTCTTTTCTCGGCACCAGGGACGCCATCTACACTTCCATGTTGCACTAGCCCTTCGACCATCTATGGAGATCTCTCTCCTATCTGGCTTTTCGTGATGATGATTTTGATGAGGGCGGCGATCCTAGAGGCACGCCCATAGGTGCTCTAAATTTGCCGTTCAAGTGTTTACCTTACTTGAGACCCCCGAAATCGAGTCGCTGCAATTCCATGTTGCCTTCCACGCTGGAGATTTGGAATATGATCATGGATTGGTGGGTAGATTGGATAGGTCAATTCATTTGGCATTAGAAAGAAGGCTGAAGCGCCTCTATGATTGGCCTGTGGAAGAAAGGGTCTCGAGTTTTTATTATAAGTTGCCAAGCAAAGTTCTTCACAGCACCACACTCATTGGGCTTGATTTGTCTTGCTATAACGTACAACATCTTGGACAAATTCAGATTGGATTGCCCTCTTTCCAACACCTATCAATGACCAATGTTAATTTACGCAATGAGCTGTTGCTCGATCTTGTTTCGGGTAGCCCATCACTGAAGAAGGTGGAACTTGAGGAATGCTATGGGTTACAAGTTCTAAATTTCCATACCCACCACTCACTCGTAGAGTTCATCGTTTGTTCTTGTGATGGTCTGGAGAGGATGGATCTTTCTCGGTCAGGCGTCAAGATATTGGTTGTCCACATGTCTTCTCCCCTGAATATTACCTACCCACAAGTAGAGACTCTTGAACTGGATGGTACCTAGAGGTGTTAAATGGGTCATTGACCCATTTATGGACCCATTTATGTTTAAATGGGTCATTAATGGGTTAAGCCTTATTTCCTAAAACACCTATAATGGGTTTTAAAAATAAAGAGAGTGAGATATATGTGTCTTAAATGGGTCAGCTCTGCACCCATTTAAGATCCAGTTATCAACCCATTTATTTTCACCCAAAGCCAAAACCTCATAATCTCTCTTCTCTCTTTTAACTTTACAATTTTTTTCAAACCGAAATTATAATTTTTTTTTCTTTTCTTCTATTTTTTTCCTTTTTTTTTTTTTCTTCTTCCTTTTTCCATTCGAGGGAAAAAAAAAAGGTTTAGGGGTATTTGCCTAAAGAGGCGGACCAATGGCCCTAAATTAGGCACGAGCTCTCCCAAGCCCATATCTCACGTGACATTGGATTTTAAATTTTAATTCTTAACAACATATGTATTTCTAGGAGTCACCACTAGCCTATTGAGATCGGTTAGAAACCAATCAAGACGCGAGAGTGTTATCTCAATTCCTACGCAACCAAAGATTTCTAAGACCGAAGACTTGTTTACGCCAATGTTTCTATTAGCGCCCTTGCAATACCATTAACTTGGAAGATTGTTTATCTAAATGTCCACACAATCTTGATTATCAATTATAATCCTTATAAAACCGCTAAGCGTCCATGCAAATGTTTTTGTAGGTTTGTTTTCCTTAATGTCTAGACTAATCCTAACATAATTTAGAAGAGAAATTTACATTCAAATTAATGAAAAGCGGTGTGTAAGTAAACATCCGAGAAATTGAGATGACTTGAAAATAAATGCGGAAAAGGAAAACCCAATACAAGTCGGGCAAATAATATTACATGGCATTGTTATCACGCCTCGGGACAGGACCCCCATGAGCGAAATGGGAACTTAAATATGCATGAAATTACTTTAAATAATTTTAATCTACACAAAATAGATTTCACAAAAATAATTATAGAATATCAAGATAGCATTAAATTAGGAAAATGACTTTATAAAATTAATAAAATTTCATAGATGTCATTTTGCCTTAATTTGATACCATCTATCACTTTGATATATTTTTTGAAATTTTTTTGGATTTTTGGATTTTTAGTTTTTTAATTTTTGAAAATTTTTGAATTTTTAATGTATTTTTAATATTTAATATTATTATACTTCAAGGAAAAGGGTTCGGACCGGGTACACCCAATCCGGCCCGTGGACACGACCCAAACTTGGATCCAACACTTTTGGATTTTTTCGTTTTAATTTTTTTTTATTTCTTTTGTCTCTTCTCACTGCGCCCATTCCCTGCACCATCTGCTCAATGGTCCTTCTCGAGGCCAACTCCTATTTTCTTTTTCTCTATTTTTTTTTTTTTCATTTTTGTTTTTTTCCTTTTATTTTTATTATTCTTCTCTGTGTTCATCTTCTCCTTCTGTGACTCCTCCTTCCCGAAGCCCCTTTTATCTTATTTTCTCTATTTTTTTGCTTTCTGCATTTGTTCTTTTCATCATTTTTTTAAAAAAAAAAAAAAACTACCTTCTTCCCCAATGCACTCTCACGCCCGACTCTTCACCGAAGCCATACTTCAACCCGGACCTCGCCCACAGACAACACCGGTTGGAGTAACCATCGTCCCTTCCATTGCCGAACCAATGCCGTCCCACCAGACGTCCGTCACCACCGGTGCCGACCACCTACTCCGGCCACCATCTCCGACGCCCAAAATAACTTCGTTGATTTGAAACACACGAATATTTCACGCAAACTATACAGAAACGTAGCGTAAGCAATGAAAACTAACACGATTTAAGAAAGATAGCAACAGGCACTAGTCGATTCCGAGTTAAAAAAACAAAACACAAACTATATTTCGACTATCTTTGAAGCATTTTGTCAAACATTGGGTGTGCAGCAGCTAAAAAGGCCATATGGGCTCACGCAAGGCTTGGATTCGGGGAAAGATCAACACAACATGATCCGCTCATGGACAGGTTAATCACAGTCGGAACAGGTATGAACGAAGAACAACTATCTCCGGACTTCAACAAACTTGCAGAACTTAGATATCATTTAGGCATTTCCACAAACATTTGGTGTGCGTTACTGACACGGGGAAAATTCCGCTTGGTAAAGACGCGAAACAAATCTAAACCTCTTCGACGCATTCTAGAACAGCTAGCAGCTTTCAGGGAGGACCGGCTCGGACCGAAACTTGCGCGAACTAGTCGGCACGAGCTCCGGCCCGACGCCTCCCGAGAAACAAGGGACACGGTCGAAACAAAGCCTACCTGGTTCGAGAGGAGGACTGCGGCGAATGGCGGCTGACGAACGGACCTCCGGCGACAACCAACCACTCTCTCAAGCTTGCTCTCTCTCTCTCTAGGTCGCTTGTGTTCTCACCAGCTCCCTCTCACTCGCTCAAACTCTCTCCAGCTCTCCTGCTCTCTCTCGACCAAAACAACCAGCCAAGAACCCCCTAAAAGCCTCTCCCCCTCTCGCTTTTATGTTCGGCCAGCAAGCGCGCATGGCCCCCTGCCACCGCCAGCTGCCTTGCCGGCCTGACTCCGACCCTGGGATCATGCTGCGCGATCTACTGCCCTCGCGATCTTCTGACCTCGCGATCCTCTACCTTGCCCCTGGTTTGTACGTGTCTTTTTTCTTTTTCTTTTTTGCAGAAGCATGGTTGGTGCGAGGGGAGGAAGAAGACTCACGTATGGGCTGGGCTGAAATAAAAGGAGATGAGCCGGCCCAATCGCAAAAGAGAGAAGAGGAAAAGAGATGGGTCGACGAGCCCACGGACGAAGAAAAGCCCCTTACTTGGCCTCATTCGATTTTCTTCTCCTTTTTTTTTTTTTAATTAGCAAACTTTTTTGGAAAAATAAACATTATCATTAGTGATGTAAATACTCATAATGCTAAAACGTGATGCAATTTAGTAATTTTTTTTTTTTTTTTTTTTTTGCTAGGGTTTGAAAATTAATCCCTAATTTTTACGCAATTAAGTCTTAAATAAATTTGTAAAAATTATGTGTCAACAACGGCGATGGGCGGCAACTGGCCAGGCAAGCCTCAAGCTCGCCGGCATCGGGCGAGCTTCGAGCTCGCCCCTCGCGAATCTGAGGCCGCGACGCCCGGCGGAGGCGAGCTCGCCGGACGTCCGGCGAGGTGGAGGCCTCGCCGACGTCCGCAAGGCTCCGGCAAGGGGCAAGCTCGAGCTCGCCGGATGCGGCGAGGCGAAGGCCTTGACATCCGTCCGGCGAGGGGCGGCTCGAGCCTCGTCGACGATCCGGTGAGGAGCGAGCCTCGAGCTCCCGACGCCGGCAAGCCGGTGAGCTCGAGGCTTGAGGCGGCCGCCGCCGTCGTCGCCGGCGGTCAAAGAAGAAGAAAAAAAGAAAGAAAAAAAAAAAGAAAAATTATATTTAAAAAATAATTAAAAATTTATTTTTAAAAAAAAAAAATAATTAAAATTCGAGTTTTTAAAATAATTATTTTAAAAATTATTAAAAATTTCCATTAAATTTGTATTATATAAAACTATTTTAGTAATACCATTTTTTTTAAAATAATATATATAAGAAATAAGCTTGGAAGTATTTTATTAATATAATCTTTAAAAAAAAAATATAGGAATAAGTTTTTCTAAATTTGATTAAATATGAAAATTAACATGGGTTGGGTTGGGTATGGGTTGGTTATGGGTCGGGTCGGGTCGGGTATGGGTCGGAAAATTTTATATGCATAAATATGTCATAAATTGGTTAATTGGTCAATTTGGATCGGATCATTAATGACATAATCCAAACTCGACCCGATCCACCTATTTAACAGCTATAATGGTACCCAGGAGAAATGGATCTTACTTGCGGGCCTTCCCTTAAGGAAGTGGCCCTCTATTTTAGCGGGGTTTCTAGGGTTGCGTTTCGGGAATATAGGCAGGTCAAAAGGCTTCTTTCAAAGTTCCAAAATGTTGAACACATTACTCTGTGCAATGCCATTGTACTGGTATGGCGTTCACTTTCTTTAAATAAATTATTTGAATTTCTCTTAAGCGATAATAATAGAATTTCTTGCTGTGAGAGCTGTTAGTAGTGGCAGGAGGCAACTCTTCGTCATGTGTAAAGCCGGCAAAATGGGTCATAAACCCATAGTATGACCCATTTTAGTTAAATAGGTCATATATGGGTTAAATGAAAGTTAAATATGGGTTAGAAATGGGTCAAGTGAAAGTTAAATATGAGTTAGAAATGGGTCAAGTGAAAGTTAAATATGGATCTAAATGGATTATTAGGAAACCCACTTTAAAGTTTAAATCTATGGCATTTTTTAACTTTATAAAAATGTTTTTTTATTATAAAAAATCAAAATTATAATTATTTTTAAATTTCAATTTTATTTTTCTTTTCTTTTTTATTTTTCTTTTTTCTTTCTTTTTCTTCCTTCCTTCCGGCGATAGGCCAGGTGAGGCTCGAGCAGTCGCCGATGGTCGGGCGAGACTCGAGCCAAGTCGAGCCTTGTTAGATCCGTCGAGACTCGAGCTCGCGGGGCCTCGGCCTCGCCAAATCGACAAGATTAAGCCCCGCCCGATGTCGGCGAGCTCGAGTCTCGCCGAATCCGGCGAGGCTCGGCTCGGCCGGACCGGGCGAGGCTTGAGTCTCGTCGGATCCGGCGAGGCCGAGCCTCCCAAATCGGTGAGATCGAGCCTCGCTCACCTATGACCCGGTTGTCGGCTATCGTCGTGGCCGACGGTCGGCCAAGAAGAAGAAAAAAGAAAAGAGAAAAGAAAAAATAATCATTAAAAATTAAAAATTATATTTTTAAAAAAATTAAAAATAATTAAAAATTATATTTAAAAAATTAAAAATTCTATTTTTTTTAAATATTTTAAAAAAATAAAAAAATTATAAATTTGTAAATAAAAATCCATTAAATTTGTATTGCATAAAAATGTTTTAACAATACTTTTTTTTTATAAAAAAAATCATAAAAATGAGCTTTTTTAGATTTAGTTAAAAAAATTTTCATGTTACGTTTTTAGTTATTCAATGGTATGTTCATTTCAAATAAGAGAAGCATGTGCATAGTCTAATTTTTTTTATAAATATTTCAATTTATAGGTTTTTTTTAACTTTTTTTATTTTATTTACTATTTTTAATTTAATTTGAAGTTTTAATCCAATTAGCATATAGTAGAAATGGATTTTCCTAGAATATTAATATTTTTTAGCAATATGGGTTGGGTCGGGTACGGGTCGGGTCAGGTATGGATCACTAGATTTACACTACAATAATATGGGTCAAAACGGGTTAAATGAATCAAATATGGGTCAACCCATTTTCGACCCAATCCATACCCGACCCAATGCATCCATTTGCCACCCCTAGTCATGTGCATTGAAGCTAACTTGTGCGGCACGATTTGATGTGAAGCTTATTTGTTTAGTTTGTTGTATCCCTCGTTCCGGCATCATTCACAATCGTTACTCATCATGGCTAATCTGCTCATTTGTCATCAACACTCATTTGATACCTGTTTGAGTTGCATTATGCACAGAATAAAAGTATCAATTCAGCATGAGATGTCCATCTCACATCAATTGGTCGAGATGTATATATATATATATTGGGAGGGGGGTGGGTTGATTTGAGAGAATGAATGATATGGATTTCTTTCTGTGGTCTTTTGGAGTCTTTACTCAGTATCAGGTCAGCACGTTTCTGATGGACATCTTAGCATATTGCTAGGACAGAAACTGATTCTCTTCTGGTCTATGCCAATGTTTCTGCTTTGGTTTTTGGCTATTTTGGGGAATTTAAGCATTTTGATGTCTGTGATGGTAAAGTCTGAATATAACCTTGCATAATTGTTAAAGGTTGGTTTGGTCAGGAGTCTTTACTCAGTATCAAATATTGATTGAGGGCTGTAAATTGTGAAGTGAGCGCTCCAGCTTGTGTAATGCGTGGCATTCTCTTGGATTGTGTGTTTTAAGGATCTCAGTTTGTCCAATAGTTCTCTCTTTTCCATCTCCAGCTCTTCAGTACAGCAAAACTGATGACTCAACAGTCTGTCCGTCCATCTTTTAGCTGGAAGCGTGTCACATTGGTACTTAAATTGGCAAAATGGCACCTCCCAGGGATCACTCTTTTACTGGAGAGTTGCCGGTGTCTGGAGACACTCACTATATATGTGTACCCGCCAAGTGCTGAAGATATTGAGGTACCTGCATAAATGGTGTTAGACTGAATTCTTGATATGGAATTTACAAATGCTTCATGATTGCATTTTGTTTGGCTATTTGTCAGGAAAATGAAGGGGAGCTCGAATGGAACATCGATGAGCTGTTACATGATAATTCCCTTATATTCTATCTAGAGAATTTTATGGTATATGCATGCGTGACCAACCCAATCATGATCAAGCTTATCGAGTATCTACTCGGTAATGCAAGCGCTTTGGAGAAAATTGTGATCTCCAGTAAAAGGAAGTTTGGAAGAACTCGAGGTGGGAACTTATATTATTTCGGTGAAGAAGACTATTCCTCCTATCAGCTTCTGGAATTTTCGAAGAAGCTGTTGAGTGTCAGCAGAATCTGTCCGCGAGCAGTTGTACTCCTAGAGTGAGCCAACTGCTTCCTCCATTTCTTTGCTCAGGAGACTTGGCGAGTGGTGGAGCTAGTTCTTCAGTTGTCATTAAATTTTGCTTACTCATAGAATATCTAGTTTTTTCAGAAAAGTGCAGCAAATTGCTTATCACTTGAGCTTATGCATGTATGATGTTACCATGAAACCCTTGTGGTCACATTTTGGCTTTTTCTTCTGAGTTGGAAATTTTGACGGCTGGAAATCAACTATAGACTGGACTGAAAACATCTTGTGGCAAGTTTGCTTTAAAGATCTTGATTTGATTTCGCGCAACCCCGCCGGGAATAGATCCGGGGCTCGACCTCGGGTCCGGTGATGATGGGGAAACCTCGCCGCCCTAGATCGGGGTGAGTTTGCCCCGGTCAATTTTTTTTTTTTTTAATTTTTCTTTTGATAATTTTTTTTACCACAAAGATCCTTTGTAAATGTAATTCCCCAAACACCATTTTGCTCAAAGTACTTCACAAAGGGCTTTCAAAGTACAATTTACCAAACACAGTTGCACTTTGGAAAACACCTTTAACTCAAAGGTCTTTACGTTTTCCTAAAGACTTTCCCTAAAAGTCTTCCCAAACGCACCCATAGAATATCTGGTTTTTAGAAAAGTGCAGCAAATTGCTTGTCACTTGAGCTATGCATGTATGATGTTACCATGAAACCCTTGTGGTCACATTTGGCTTCTCTGAGTTGGAAATTTTGACGGCTGGAAATCAACTATAGACTAGACTGAAAACATCTTGTGGCAAGTTTGCTTTAAAGATCTTGATTTGATTTCGCAAAATAAGCTCGAAGGTCATGTGATGATGGGGAAAAATACCAAAAAAGTCATAAACCTATTGCATTGATATCAATTTAGTCCTAAACTTTTCAATTGGACTAATTTAGTCCTAAACCTTTTAATATTTGTACCAATTCAGTTCATCCGGCCAATTTTGACCGGCCGGCGCTGACGTGGACGTGGCCGGATGCTGACGTGGCACTTTTTATGATTTTTTATTATTTTTTCGAATTTTTTATTAATTTTTATTAATTTTTTTCTTTTCTTTTCCTTTTTCCTTTTCTTTTCCAGCGGAGCCCGGCGAGGGCCGCGAAGCCCTCGCCTGCTGCCGGCGAGGATCAAGGCCCTCGCCTGGCCTTTCCCAGGGCCGCCGACAAGGCGGCTTCGCCTGGATCTGGACGAGGCCAGCCTCGCCGGCGGCTAGCGAGGGCTTCGCAGTCCTCGCCTCCACCCTAGCGATGGCCGCCATGGCCTCGCCAACGGCGGGCGAGGCCGCCTCGCCGACAGCCCTGGGAGAGGTCGGGCAAGGGTCGCAAAGCCCTCACCAGCCGCAACCCTCGCCAGCGGCTGGCAAGGGCTTCACGGTCCTCGCCTCCACCTCCGCGATCCGCGCCATGAGGGTGGCGATGGCTGCCATGGCCTCACCAGCGGCGGGCGAGGCCGCCTCGCCCCGGCCTTGCCGTGGCGCGGCGGCCTCGCCAGCGGCCTTGGGAGAGGCCAAGCGAGGCCGCGACCCTCGCCGGCGGCGGCGAGGGCCGCGGCCCTCGCCCGGTGGCGGCGAGCCTCACCGGAGGCTCACCGACCACCGTCGGAAAAGAAAAAGAAAAGGAAAAAAATAATAAAAAAATCATAAAAATTGCCATGTCGTCGTCCGACAACCGATCGATGTCCACGTCGTCGGTTGGTTGGCCAAAATTGGCCGGATGGACTGAATTTGTACCAATATTAAAATGTTTATGACTAAATTAGTTTAATTGAAAAGTTTAGGACTAAATTTGTATCAATGCAATAGGTTTAGAACTTTTTTGGTACTTTTCTCGAAATTAAATGATACTTTCGATTGCTATAGTCCGAGTGTATTTTACTTTGCTCACGTATTTCTCTACGATGGAGGGAATGTCTGAACGGGGCCTGTAGTTTTCGAAGAATGTGCCCTTCAAGAGTCTTCTCGTTCAGGAGATTGATAGGACGAGTCTCGAAGACGGCATCTCTATGGGGCACTCACACAAGAATAGCAACTCCCCAACCCTGTCATTTCTCACTTCATCAGAATCCGTAAAATATAATTAGGTCAGGGTCTGTAAATTCCTCGCGCAAATTGATTACATGGCCATAAGAAAAATGCATACTGTCGTGTGCACATTTGAATGCGGAGATCATGTCGTCACATTTCCAATGCACTCGACACTCCTATCAACTCCTCCATTTGTCATCTTGGCAATCACCTGTTAAGCAATCGGATTTTGAGGGAATGTCAAGAGTGACATAGACCAGAGGAATGGACTATATTTTGTTGAACAGTTCAGTACAGACCTCTTGAACGGATTTGTTGTAAAATTAGGTTTGCATTGTTCATTTGCTACTCTAAGGTGTGTTTCCCATGTAAATCCATCTTTTGAATATCCAATTCCAATATTTGGTTTCTCTTTTGGACGGTAACCCACACGTACACTACGGTCAAGCTTCAAATTGACCGAACCCTACCCAGATCGAACTCTCCAAATTGCTGTCTTCTTCCGGTTTCCAAAACAGCTGCTTCTGTCTTTCTTCTGCCCTAGTGGATGATTCTTCAACTCCGGAGGAACGTCCTCCTCATCGCGACCAAGAACGCGTTGGCTTCGGCATCTCTCTCCCGTCACTCAAAATTCAAGTTCTTGTGCTCCCATCCACATTGCAAGACCCACCGAGGCGGAGCCAACAAACAAAGACACCCAGTCCGTCGCCGTCAGTGAAACTGTTATCCAACCTGTCTCGATGTAATTTTTTTATGGACATTTTATTTAGGATTTGGGATGAAAAAAAAAAAATTGACCCTTTCATGACGGGCCCATTCAAAAAAGGATCATATATTTTAGACAAGTATTCTTTTTTATTTTCATCATTATCTAGTTCTTTTTTTGAATACATCTAGAGTAATAGATCCTTTATTTAGAGTTTCCATTCGATTCCAATTCGTGAAGTAAAGAAGATATCTTTATTCGATTTTGCTTATTTGTTTGATCCGACTCAGTTAGAGGAGGCTTAGTTGTTGTTGGGTTGTTGTGTGCCTTGATTTTTTCAATCATTAGAATATCGAGCATAGATGCCGTTCTTTTCCCTTTTTCAGATTCATTTAAAGCTGATGTCTATCCTATTTTGTGTTTTAAAGATCTCAGTTCCTCTAAAAATTCTATTTTGCATCAATGTAAGCTGATTAATCAACCTCGTTCCGAACCATCTTTCAGCTGGAAGTCTATCAGGCAATTAATTTGGCAAAATCACACCTGCTGGGATTTCTTTTCTATTGGAGAGTTGCAGCTTTCTAAAGACACTGATAATCCATGTATATCCGTCGACTTCCAGTGATATTCAGGTGCCTGCATAGATGGTGTTAGAGACTTGCTTCAGCATACATTTTTGCGTGAATTGGGAATTTTTTCTTTTTACTGAAAGTCAAAATTATTTTTACTTTCATAGATAACAATGGCAGTAAAATTATTTGTACTTTCATAGAGAATAATGCCACCTCTTCATTACATGGAGTAACTTTTGAATCCATTTATTAATTTTGTTGAACTGGTTCCCAAGTTGTAGTTAAATTTTGTGGTTATTTTGTAGAATATATGGTTTTTTTCCTATCAACTAAGTAACTTCAAGATTTTGTAGATATGTGAGTTTGGTTAACAACCTAGAAATGGAATGAAAGAGAGAGAGCAAAATTATCAAAAAAGTCTTAAACCTATTATAATTGTGTCAATTCAGTTCTTTTTTTTTTTTTGCCAACCCAATCCTAAAACTTTTGCAATTGCACTTGTTTAATCCATCTAGTCAAATTTAGCTGGGTGTCACTGACATGGACGTTGGGTCAGCATTGGCTGACATGGATAATTTCTTTATTTTTTTAAATTTATTTATTTATATATTTATTCTCTTTCTCTTTTTTTTTTTTCTCTCTCCCTTCTTCCTATGGTAGCAGGCAAGGTCAGCCTCGTTGGCGAATGGCAAGGCTCACCCCCACCGGCTGGCATTCCCCCTTTCTTTCATTCAATTTCTAGATAGTGAACCAAATTCATGTATCCACAAAAACTTGAACCAAGTTCAAAATGGAATGAAAGAAAAAGAGAACAAGACTCGTCTAGCAAACTGCTTCACTTTAGCTATAAGCCTTTCTCCATGAATCCATCGCTCACTTGCTTGCTCGAATGGTAGAAAGAAAAACTTTAAAGTGAAATTTCATGGCTCGCTCACTCAAATTGTAAAGAGAAAAAGTTTAGAGGAAAAAAAAGCTCTGGAAAGAGAATGTTTTATATTATTGAAATCTTTGAATGGATCCAAAGGAGAGGAGAGCTCTCCTATTTCTACAAGAAGTCCCCCATTACAACTATTGATTGACATTCGATTTAATGGATGAGATTGAATCTTCCCATACACCAACTATCGGCATTTATGTTGAGAATATTCTATAATTTGAGACAATTACTGTATTGCCCATCCTTAGGCAATTTTAAATGGTTTTCTTTGATCGAGCATGTCCTTTGATAACAGAGAACCTTTGTTCCATGACGTACACATGTATGATGTTACCTTGAAACCCTAGTGGTCATTTATTAGGAAAAGTGTCAAAAAAGTCCTAAATTTTTTTATATTAGTACTAATTTACTTATAAACCTTTTATTGATACCAATTTGGTCATAAAATTTTTAACTTAATGCCACTTTAGTCCTAAATTTTTTGACTTGATGCCAATTTAGTCCTACAACTTTTGGTCTAGTGACAATCCAATCGTTCTAGCTAATTTTAACTGGATATTATTGACATGGACGTCGATCGGCTGACTTGGCACAGTTGGTGCTAACATAGACAACATTTAATAATATTTTTTTAATATTTTTCGAATTATTTATTTATTTTCTATCTTTTCATTTAATATTCCTTTTTTCCCCTCTCCTCCTCCTTCCTCTAATCGGTTGTCGGCTGGGTGACCTCAACCTCGCCGGCCCTCACTGGAGGAAGGAGGATGATGGGAAACAAAAAGAAAAAAGAAAAGGAAAAATAAAAAAGAAAAGAAAAGAATAAATAATTCAAAAAAAAATTAAAATATCATTAAAAGTTGTATCATTCAGCACTGGGCGTGCCACGTTAGCTCAACAATATCTAATCAAAGTTAGCCGAAATGATTGAATTAATATTAGGTCAAAAGTTTTAGGACTAAATTAGCATCAAGTCAAAAACTTTGGGACTAAATTGATACCAATAAAAGATTTACGACTGAATTGACATCAAGTTAAAATGTTAGGATTAAATTGACATTAATAAAATGTATAAAACTAAATTGATACAAATATAAAATGTTTAGAACTTTTCTTTTCTAACACTTTCCTCGTCGTTTATTGCTTCCTAGAGGTGGAACTTCGACAGCTGGAAATCAACTATAGATTGGACCGAAAGAAATCTTGTGGCGAGTTTAGCTAAAAGATCTAGCTTTGATTTTGCCAAAATCTCGAGGGTCATGTGGTGATGGAATTTTTAAATGGGGAAACACACTGATGTTCAAACAAAACGAATTAGCTTGGAGACCTTCGCCCTCCATGGTTGACGTGGCCTTTTCTTTCTACCGTTTTCCTTTTTCACCTTTGAATCCTTTTGCTTTTATTTAATTTTGTAATTAACTAATTTAATTTTCTTAAAGGTGTATCATATGAAACTTCCAATTACGGTGATCGCCGGGGTGAACTAAACGAGATAAGTCTTTCTTTTATTTTCAGAGTGACAACGAACAATTCAGTAAATTGCAAACTAATTATAGTTGTTTCGATTGAACATGGTGAACGTGTATATAAATTATGACTGTATTTAAAAGAAAAGTTATTTTTCAAAGATGATAATCATACTATGACTTAAGAAAATAACGACAAATATCTCATCTACTCCCTATCCAAACTGTACCAAGTAAGCAAAATCATCACTTCGGGATCACAATTATTCGAGAGGCTGACGGATGTCCCATATTTCCTGGTGGAAGAATATTTCAAATTTGGATTATTCACCTGTTTAACCGTACGCATCGGTTCGTTTGAATTATTTCTTATTTGAATAATTGGTGTGTAGGTCGAGAGTTTTGGTGAGAAATTTGCCCGAGACGCGGGGTTGGTTCGCCTGTGCGAGCATTTCTCTCTAAAAGGCAAACTCACAGAAGTCATTCTCAGGCGCACCCAGTCCTCCTCTTGTTATTCACGCGAGCTCTCTCTCTTTTTTATCTTTCTCGAATCCTGATGTTTTTTCTGTTTGTATTTGAATGTGTGCAGTAAGAAAATAGACTATGGCTACATTGAGTATCGACCGAGCAGGAAGCTGTTAGGCCATTCCACAGATCCTACATTGGTACTCGCCAGAATTTTTGGGAAATCATGCCCCGAGCAAGAAGGTCAAGACTCTGTTAAGTAGGATTAAGGCGCGTTTAGTAATCATTCTGTTCGTAGAAATAATTTTTCATCAGAAATGATTTTTTCTGAATCTATTCTTGAAAACAATTTTTAAACAAAAGAAAGTGTTTGATAATTGCATAAAATTGAATTATGGTCCTTTTGTTCTTGGATTTTTTTTTCCTGTTCCCTATCTGTCGTCTAAAGATATTGTCAATTCGAGCAAGTGCAACAAATGGCTGTTTATGCAAATGCTACTAGAATGAATTAAATTGAATCATGACTCTCTCTCTCTCTCTCTCTCTCTCTCTCTCTCTCTCTCTGTTACAGGTTTCCGATTGTTCTTTAGGCATCAGTTTGGACTGCTTTAAAAGTTTTCTCGATGTCTGATCAGCACCATTTTGCTTTGGAATGCTCTCCACAAGTGTCTCCATGAATCTTAATACAAGATATGTCCTGGCATGGCTCCAATTCGCGAACACATTGAACTTGTGTCAAAGCCTTTTGAAGTTGTTGCCAGCAAAAGAGTAGACCCTTTTTGAGTCTTGAAGACATCTAGCTGAGGAAAACGCTGACCGTGGCGCTAAACAGAAACTGCGGACTTGTTAGCAGAGAAATTAGGGAAAAGGAGAGTAGAGAGCACGAACCAAGAGGCCAAAGCATGCAACTTTTCCGACCATAAAACATTGAGAATTTCAGTGTGGTCGGCCTAAATATGGATATGAGGAAACAAATTGGATGAAAGACTAACTACGTTTGAAAGAAAGGAAAAGAAAATGTGTGTGCTTAGGGCCAATATATATGCGACCACTACGTGACCTTGATGCCCTTTTGAAAGTTCCAGCTCTGTAACTAATTTTATATTCAATTCAACAAGCTCAATTACGTAGACTTGCGTTAGTTTGTTTTTAATATCCAAAAGTTTAGGGAATGACAATCCTGGGGGAGAGAAGATGACTATCATAAAGTTCTCTCTTTTCCCAGAGAAAAAGCTCCCTTGAAGCAAGGGATACTATTCAAAAAGCTCCCTTAAATGGAAGATTTGAGTTGTCCAGTCTCAGAGGTACAAGATTCGAGTAGTCCTAATATGCATAAACTGCGCAGTTAATATTGGAATGTGTATGCATCTGACAGATCACGCAGTTGATGTCAGTTAAAACTTCTCCACATCGAATTCATTCACTGCTCGTTACAACTTATGGAAAGTGTGCTGAGAATACACTGCATCCGTCTCCAAGGTTCTCAGGAAAGGAATTCTGATGCATATTTTTTTTTTTTCACAAACTAAGCAAAACATCTGTTATAGAGCGGACTACTGGTAAGATAAAAACAAAGAGAACATGGAGAGCCACACATTTACAAAGTTTGGAAATTTCAATTGCCTCCTCAAGAATTCATTGTTAACTACACAGAAAAGTAAATTACATTTTTCTGCAGCATCACCGTGGTCCGGAGAGAACAGAGGGCAACAACGGACTAGAAGCAACAAAGTGAACCTCCTCTTTAAAAACTTTTCCGCTAGTTTTCAACAAAGGTGGATAAGAGAAGTCATACTCCAAGTCATCCGGGACATCCACAAGGCCGTCCAAAATCTTCACGACGATTGACATGGAAGGCCTCTTTGTGAAATCTCCTTGCAGACACCACGCAGCAAGTCTCAACATATTCACCGCCTGCAACTCATTTAGCTGCATATCATCGCTGTGACTATCGATGATATCCGACAGCCGTCCTTCTTCTACCTTTCTCCTGAAAGCTCCTACTAAGTACGTGTTTTCTATGTCTTGCGAGTTATCGAAAATTTTCCTGGCAGACACTATTTCCAGGACCACCACTCCAAAGCTATAGACATCGACTTTTTCGGTGATTGCTGCACTCAGCCATTCTGGAGCCAAATAGCCGGGTGTGCCTCTCATGGTCGTCATGACTTGGCTTTTGTCCCTATCGATCAACTTAGACAACCCAAAATCGGCGACCTTAGCATTAAAATTCTCATCCAAGAGAATGTTTTGGGGTTTAATATCTAGGTGGACTATCTTCCTCCTACATTCTTCATGGAGATAATTCAGACCCTTTGCAATGTCATAAATGATCTTCCTCTTCTGCTGCCAGTGCAGAACATATTCGCTGGATCTGCGGAAGATCCATTTGTCTAGCGAGCCATTAGGCATGTATTCATACACCAGCAGCCTGTGAGAGTTCTCCGTGCAATATCCTACGAGCGTTACCAGGTTGACGTGATGAATGCTTCCGATAGTCTCAACCTCGGCCAAAAAGGATTTCTTGATATGGCCTAAACCGTCCAGGCGCTTCACTGCTACTTTCGAACCATCCTTTAGAGTGCCTTCAAACACAGAGCCGAAGCCACCCTCACCAAGCTTCTTGCTGAAATCCTCAGTAATGACTTTCAGACTGTCGTAAGTAAATCTCATAGGCATTCCCGGTATTTGATCTAGATGATCCTCCTCAGCTTCATCGACAGCTTTTCTCATTCGAGATAAAACTTTTATGACTCCAATGACAATGATCAAAGCAAATACAGATCCAAGGCTGGAACCTAGTATTAATGCGAGACTGTTCGTCTTGTCCCTCAAACTGGGAGAGTTAGGAACTACACTAGAAATGTTCTGCACTTTGATGTAACCAATAGAATTGTTAAACTGTTCCAGGTTCATTAGTGAAAAAACTTCTGATAATAAGTAGCAGGAACCTGAATCACTTGGGATATTGGGGCCTCGCAGAAAAAAAGCTGCTTTGCATGAACAATTCTTAGCACAAGCCTCTTTACAGTTTACCTTAGTTACATTCGCAAGATCTGGGGTGCTTTGTGGATCCGTGCTGTACGTGAAGTAAGAAAGATTTCCGAGCTCCAGCAAACTTTGATATTGTGAATTGTCGCAAGACAAAGGAACTTCCTCATAACACCCGAGATTGGGATGTCTATCGTTTGTTAGCTTGAAATAGGTTGTGGCCCCATTTGAATCTGGACAAGTGCATTGCCAGTTTGAAGTGCAAATTCCATACTGCCCGCAGACTGTTGGATAGCCGCAGTCACCATAATCCTGAACCAGAAGGTCAGCTGCCACCGTCCACTGATATTTGTCCCGATCAAACTCGTATGCTCTCAAGTGCCCATCATATTCCAACCTCATAAACAATGAAGCAGGAGGAATATTGATAAAGATAGAACCATTTCGCGTGGAATTCGTGAACAATGCTAAGGTTCCACTTACAAATTCGATGTAATTCGAGTCATTACTCGTGTTTGGAAATTTTACGCGAACTGCCCTGTAGACCTGCGGAGGATCAGTGTCCATCTGTGCAAATAAGCCTGTACTAGTCATGGAAAGTGAAAGTAAACTTTGTGCAGTCCAATTCGTTTCAGAAACACTAGGCACCAACTTCTGCCCTATGCTTAACTTCTGTCCAAGGACTAGGGAGTCCATAGGGTGATCGAAAGACTGCCAAACTGGCACATTATTCGCATCAAACAACACAAGGTTTCCCGAATCTGTCAGGTTCAACCCTACTACAGACTTACCTGAAGTGTTTGTTGACCATGCCACAGAACCATCCCCGTCTTTTAAGACCAAGTCACCTTCTGACGTGAACTCAAGCGTGGGGTTTACCACTGGATAGTTACGATTAGCAGCCCATACTACTTCCGGAAAAGCTGTATAAGTATGATCAATTTGAGACGCGTTTGTATAGACAATGGAAATAGCAAAGAGATAATTGGTTTCTGATAGCATGCGGACAAAGCCACAGGCAAATGATGGGACATCATTTCCTCTGAGAATAATAGGATTCACAGAATCCACAGGAGACCCGTTACCAAAGGACACTGAATTGATAGAGCTGGCTGCCCATGTAGTAGAAAGGTTTGCCGTTGGCTGGGACAGGACCAAACCCAGAAGATATAATCGAAGGAGCGAAAGACAGAGTAGCCGGAGAAAAACCACAGTGGGTGAACATGATAGGACATGTAAAAGAAATACTTAAGACAGGTATTGCAGAGCTGAGAAAGGAAAACAGGATGAAATAGATGAAATTGAATTGAACAAGGAAAGAGAGGCGGAATCAATCTATATTACTGTAGACAGTGTAGAGTTAGCTCAACCACTCGGAATTGTTGGATTATGATATGCAAGAATCCTTTTATCATATAGTTTATTACTGGCTTATCTGGATTTTCCTCTGCAACAGTTAAAATTGTTGTGACGTGAAGCAGATGACATTATAAAAAGGACTAGTTGAACTGACCGTAGGTCTTCTACAGTGAAAGTTTGAAAAGTTCAACTCCGGCTTAATGCATCGAACTTGGTGGCCGGCATCCAGTCTATTTGCATTAGATAGATTCTTCAAATTGAACTTTTAAACGCAATATAAGACATCAAATTTGAAAAGACAACTTATGAGAAGTTACTTTGAAAACTAGGAAAGATTAGGACTTACACGACACCAGAAACCTACTGTATGCTGCCTTTGTTTTCATACAATGGAGGACAACCATATTTGTAAATAATAATCAAGCTGGCAGGCGATTGAAAAATTGTGTAAATTTTGCACCATCGAAATGAGAACAACACAAGGTAAGCTTGGAACAATGGCCAAATTAAAAGTCTAATTCAGCAATCCTAAAATGGATTACCGCTTTTATTGTTGTTTGCTGCATTCCGATGTTTGTCTCCTTGCTCTTTTTCCCAAATGGAAGATAAAACTAGCCTCTTACTTTTGTCAAGATCGATTCGATCTCCTCTGGGCTTTAGCAGACTGTACATCAATACCCATTTGTCCTCATCTCAGCAATTACCTGGTAAGCAATCAGATTTTGAGTGAATCTCAAGAATGATATAGACCTGGAAATCAACTGCAACATTGGACGGAGAATATCTTGGGGCAAGTTTTGTTAAAAGATCTAGCTTTGATTTTGTCAACAAAAAAAAAAAAAAAAAAAAAAAAAAAAAGCCGAGGTTCATGTGATGATGGAATTTCCAAATGGGGAAACAAACTGATGTTCAATTAAATTGAATTAGCTTGGAGATCTTTGACCTTTTCTTACAAGTTGCTCTTGTGGGTTGGAGACTTGTGATCGGAGTTTTGTGGGGGAGTCGAATCTTCGTCCATCGTCAATTAATCACCTCTGCTCAAACTTCTTGTCTCTTTGCTTTGTCTCTCTCTAGCTTTTGCTTGGCATCTTCGCCCTCCATGGTTGACGTGGCCTTTTTCGACTCCTTTTTTTATATTTAATTATTTAAAATTAATTAATTTAACTTTCTTAATGTTGTATCATATGAAACTTGCAGTTACGGTGACCGCCGGCTCAACTAAACAATATTTAGTCTTTCTTTAATTTTCAGAGTGACGACGAACAACTCAACAAATTACAGACTAATTCATAGTTGTTTCAGTATAATACGTCAAACGTGCATATAAATCATGACTATATTTAAAAGATGAGTTCTTTTTAAAAGATGATAATCATGCTATGACTTATGGGGAAAAAAAAGGCATATATTTCATGTACTCCTTATTCAAACGGTACGAAGTAAGCAAAATCTCCATTTCGGGCTCAAAATTAATCTAGAGACAGACAGATGTCCAAGATTTTTTTATGGGAGAATATTTCAAATTTGAATAATTTACTTGTCTAACTGTGTTACACATTGGCTCAGTTGAATTACTTTTTATTGATGTTCCAAATACCGAGTTTAATTTGGCGGCTAGGATGTGTTGAAAATAAGGAAGAAACAGTACAATCTAGATCTTCCTTCAAGGATGTTGTCGAGTCTAACAAAGAGGCACCTCCCTAGGATTGCTAGCATATTGAAGAGTCCTCATATTCTTTGCGACCCTCACAGTATCTGTTTATCCTGTACCGACATATATTCACGATATGAATGCTTGAGTTATGAATTTTATCAGTCTATCGGATTTATCAGAGATCAGAAAGCGACTTGCATCTTGAATTATCGGCTCAATGAATCAAGGGGGATACAGAAATATGACTTTGATGGTGAGAATCAGTGGATACAGAGTGTCTTAAACACCGTCGACCTTTCCTCTTTCAAGCATGTCTTACACCCGATACATATTTAAAGAAGCACTAGAACTTCCTACTTGTGTTGGACTTCGTTGGGTGCACCTGGATCAATATGTAATCTCTGTTCATGGTTTTGCGAAAGCAATTGGCGCAAAGAGAACAGGAAACGCATGTGTTGGATGGTTCGTATAAATGGTTGCTGCATATATTTTGATGCTAATGACGAAGCTTTTACCACTCCTGTAACTATTTCGCAACTGTCACTAAAGACATTAATTACGAAGTTATTATATCACAGTAAGTTAAGAATGGAGAGACGGGGAAGTTAAGAAATAATAAAGATATGGAATTGCATATATTTGATGTACTGATAAATAGTACATGAATCTATTTATAGGCGTATTGACTAAGATGATAAGACAAACATAATACCAAATATAATTAATTAAGGATATGCACTATCGGAGGAGGTATATGTATAATTTTGAAAGATATGCAGAATCAATAATATTGCTAACAATGGAATTAAGTCAACTCGTGTTAGTTTGGTTTACTATTCAAAAGTTTAGGGAATGACAGCCCATGGGGGAGAGAAGATGACTGTCATAAAATTCTCTCTTTTACCAGAGAAAAAGCTCTCTTGAAGCAAGGGATAATAAATGGGAGATTTGAGTTGTCCAGTCTCAGAGGGACAAGATTCGACTTGTCCTTGTATGCATAAACTGCGCAGTTAAGATTGGAATGCATATACATCTGACGGATCACGCAAGCTGATGTCGGTCAAAACTTCTCCACATTGAATTCATTCACTGCTCCTTACAACTTATGGAAAGTATCTGCTGGGAATACACTGCATCTGTCAATCTAAGTTTCTCGGGAAAGGAATCTTGACATATATTTCTTTTCTTTCACAGACGAAGCAAAACACCTGTTGTAGAGCAGACTACTGGGCAGATCAAAACTATCTAAAGTGGAGAGCCATGCATTACAAAGTTCCGAAATTCCAATTGCCTCCTCAATGTTAACTGCGCAGAACAGAAAAGTATATGACACTTTTCTGCAGCTTCACCGTGGTCCGGAGAGAACCGAGGGCATCAACAGAGTGGAAGGAGCAAAATGAGCCTCCTCTTGAAGAACTTTTGCTCTACTTTTCAACAAAGGTGGGAAAGAGAAGTCATACTCCAAGTCATCCGGGACATCCATAAGGCCGTCCAAAACCTTCATGACGACTGACATTGGAAGGCCTCTTTGTAAAATCTCTTTGCAGACACCACCCAGCGATTCTCAACATATTCACCGCCTGCACCTCATTTAGTCGCATATCCTCGCTGTGAATATCGACCATATCCGACAACCGTCCTTCTTCCACCTTTCTCCTGAAAGCTCCCACTAAGTACATGCTTTCTGAGTCTTGCAAGTTGTCGAAAACTTTCTTCGCAGACACTATTTCTAGGACCACCACTCCAAAACTATAGACATCAACTTTTTCAGTGATTGCTGCACTCAGCCATTCTGGAGCCAAATAGCCAGGCGTGCCCCTCATGGTCGTCACGACTTGGCTTTTGTCCCGATCGATCAACTTAGACAAGCCAAAATCAGCAACCTTAGCATTAAAAATCTTATCCAAGAGAATGTTTTGGGGTTTAATATCCAAGTGGACTATCTTCCTTCTACATCCTTCGTGAAGATAATTCAGACCCTTTGCTATGTCATAAATGATCTTCCTCCTCTGCTGCCAATTGAGAACATATTCACTGGATCTACGGAAGATTCATTTGTCCAGCGAGCCATTAGGCATGTATTCATACACAAGCAGCCTGCAAGAGTTCTCCGTGCAAAATCCTACTAGCGTTACCAGGTTGACATGATGAATGCTCCCTATAGTCTCAACCTCAGCTGAAAATGATTTCTTGATATGGCCTAAACCGTCCAGGCGCTTCACCACGACTTTTGAACCATCCTGTAGAGTGCCTTCAAACACAGAGCCGAAGCCACCCTCACCAAGCTTCTTGCTGAAATCCTTGGTAATGACTATCAGACTGTCGTAAGTAAATTTCATAGGCACTCCCGGTATTTGATCTAGATGATTCTCCTCAGCTTCATCAAAAGGTTCTCTGTTCCGAGATAAAACTTTCATGACCCCAATGACAATGATCAAAGCAACTACAGATCCAAAGCTGGAACCTAGTATTGACGCAAGACGGTTCGTCCTGCCCCTATTGTTGAAACTGGGAGTTCCACTTGAACCGGGAGATTTAGGAACTACATTGGAAATGTCCTGTACTTTGAGGTAAAAAATAGACTGGACAGGCAGTTTTAGGTTCATTAGCGAAAATACTTCTGTTAATAAATAGCAGGAACCTGAATCTCTTGGGCTATTGCGGTCTTGAAGAAAAAAAGCTGCCTTGCATGAACAATTCTTCGCACAAGCCACTTTACAATATACCATATTTACATTCGCAAGATCTGGGGTGCTTTCTGGATCTGCGCTGTAGGTGAAGTAAGAAAGATCCCCGAGCTCCAGAAAACTTTGAAATTGTGAATTGTCGCAAGACAAAGGAACTTCTTGGTAACACCAGAGATTGGAATGTCTTTTGTTTATTTGCTTGAAATAGTTTGTGTCCCCATCTGAATCTGGACAAGTGCATTGCCCGTTTGAAGTGCAAATTCCATACTGCCCACAGACCGTCGGATAGCCACAGTCACCATGCTTCTGAAGAAGGTCATCTGCCACTGTCCACTGATATTGGTCCCCATCAAACTCATATGCTCTCAAGTGCCCATCATATTCCAACCTCATAAACAATGAAGCAGGAGGAATATTGATAAAGATAGAACCATTTAGTGTGGAATTCGTGAACAATGCTAAGGTTCCATTTACAAATTTGATGTAATTAGAGTCATCACTCGTGTATGGAAGATTAGCGCGAACTAGGAAGTAGACCTGTGGAGGATCAGTGTCCATCTGCGCAAACAAGCCTGTCCTAGTCATGGAAAGTGAAAGTAAACCTTGTGCAGTCCAATTCGTTTCAGAAACACTGGGCACCAACTTCTGCCCTATGCTTAACTCTGTCCAAGGACTAGGGAGTCCATGGGGTGATCGAAAGACTGCCAAACTGGCGCATTATTCGCACCAAACAGCACGAGGTTTCCTGAATCTGTCAGGTTCAACCCTATAACAGACTTACCTGAAGTGTTTGTGGACCAAGCAACAGTTTGGTCAGCATCTTTCAACACCAAATCACCTTCAGATGTGAGCTGTACCGTCGCGCTGATCTTTACAGGATTGTTTCGATTGGCAGACCACACTACTTGAGGAAACCCAACATTTTTATCTCTAAATACACCAACATTTTTATCTCTAAATACACCACCATTAAGTATGACGATGAACACAGCAAAGAGGTAATTGTCGCAGATACCATTACAATAGAAGCCGCAGGCGTAGGCAGGGCCATCATAATCTACTCCTCTGTTGCGGAGTAGAATTAGCCGCACAACTGTTATTTGTGGATCCCGGATGGAGGGTTCACCAGACGTTTCTTCTCCATTATACCATAATGATGAAAGCGGGGCATAATCATCATATTGAGCTTGAGAATCAATAATAAAGGTTGAGAATTGCGATAGAAAAACGAAGGAAAAAGAAAGAAGAAAAGACCAGAGACTCCAGAGTGAGACCATGGCATGCAGTGAAAATTTGGGCAGAGAGAAGATTGAGAAAGGAAGAGAGGAGGGAAGAAGATGAAAACGAGAGATTGGAGCGGAGCTTAGTGTCTGGGTTAGGTGGACTAAGAAAATGGGAGATACCGTGTTTCTGGGTTTACAGAGTTGTTTCTCAAAGTCAAAAAGCAAAACCGCCATGCAACCCAACCCATGCTTTGGTGCTTCTCTGCAATATCGAATATGAGTTCCTAAACGAAGAGAGCAGAGGAAGTTGGAAGAAACAACAGGACAACGGTCACGTGCCCAATGGTTAATCTTCACTTGAGGACTATCTCTAAATCCAGCCCATATCAAACGCAATAGATCAATAGTCGGTCAATAGAAGTGGCATTTGCACTGACTACGGAGATCATTTTGAGAGATTACAGACAGAAGAAGCTGCACTTTTTTTCTTTTCTTTTTTTCCTTTGTGCAGGAGCCATGTCTGCATATTCATCTTGGACATGTTAATTAGATCACAAAATCTTGTCTCCTGGCCCGCACGGCAGCTAATTCTCAGCCGTGGATGGCCAGAATTTGTGGTTGAGATTTGCTGGTTAGAGGCGTGGGGGAAAGGGGAGGCTTGGGCTTTACCCAAAGGCGGGAAACGATGGCACCGTGGGACCCGTCATATTTTCTTTGCAGTCTAAGGCAAAAGGCAACTTCTTTTCGCTTGGGGTTATTTCCATTAAAAATTTCAAACTCATATGCTATCCGGACCTATATTTATCTAAAATTAATTTTGGTTTCCCGAAGAAAATTCTCGAACAGGTACTCCTATCCAAACCTATTCCCGATGGATCAGGAATATCAATTTGAGATTTTTTATAAGATAAAAATTATTTTAAAGCAAAAATGTAATGCCTATCGGTATAAAAAATTTCATGACATAAAAATAAATTTTGCCACAGTGTAATAATTTAGGATTTTAAATTGTATTAACCGTAAATTTAAGTCTCGTTATTGATTAGCAATCAAACTTTCATGGCAGCCATTTATATATATCAAATGCTGCCCAGACGTAGAAGTAAAAATCCCAGTTTGGGTACCATTTGATTTTTTACTTTTATTTTTTGGGCGCTACCATTTGGCTGGAGCGTTGACCCCTCTTAGTTGCAAGTTTTTGTTATTTCTGACTCCAGGTAACATACTTGACTTTTGAAAGTACCGATACCATTAAGGCAATAAGCACCTGTAAGGATGAAAACATCGATCCATAGTTGATACCGAGTATAGGCTCCTGACGGAAACTTTATTTATCATATATACAAGATTAGAGACAGTCTTTAACGATGACAATCATTAAAAATGCCCAAATTTCCCAAAAACAGCCCGCAACAAAAGTAACAAGATTGGCATAGATCAGAAGATAATCAATTTGAACTGACACTGAGTCTTAGCATTGATACTGAGTAAAGACTCCAAAAGACCATACAAGAAAACTGGCAATCTCATTCATCTCTCAAACAAACAAAAACAGATATTGGGATTTCTACCGGTTAATTTTAGTAGGACAAATAGAAAACTACGTAAATGCTATTCAAACTGATACCGAAAGAGTGCTGATGACAAAAACACTAGATAATTTTGACAAGAAAGCACGTATGTGGACAATAGAAGAAGATTCATTCATATCAAACGGTAGGAAATATTACTAAAAAAGACCTTAACCTATTGTATATATGCCAATTCAATCTCAAACTTTTTAATTTGATCAATTTAATCATAAGTAATTAGACAATTTACCAATATAATCCATCCGGGCAATTTGGCCAGAAATCGATGATATAGACGATAGTCATCCTACATGGCACGGCTAACATTGACGTGTGATTTCTTTTAGATTTTATAATTTCTTTTCTATTTTTCTTTTCCACTGGATGGGGTTGACCTTCACCATTGGCCAACCGAGCCCTCACCTAGTGGCTGGTTGAGGTTGCCTGGCCTTCTCTGGTGGTTGACACCCCCCGCCAGTCCTTAATAATAATAAAAAGAAAAAAAAGTAAGAATAAATCAAAAACTTAAAAAAAAAAATTCAAAAATCTTCCACCTCAGCATTGGCCGTGCTACTTAGGACGTCTAGCGTCCACATCATCAATTTTTGGTTAAAATTGACTAGATAAATTAGTTGGTAAATTATCAAAATATTTATGGTTAAATTGAAAAGTTTATGAATAAATTAATACGAGTACAATAAGTTTAAGACTTCATAAGTTACCTTAGTTACATTCGCAAGATCTGGATGCTTTGTGGATTTGTGCTATAGGTGAAAGTAAGAAAGATCCCCAAGCTCCAGCAAACTTTGAAATTGTGAAATGTCGCAAGAGATTCGGATGTCGATCATTTATTTTCTTGATGTAGGTTGTGTCCCCATTTGAATCTGGACAAGTGCATTGCCCGTTTGAAGCGCAAATTCCATACTGCCCACAGACCGTCAGATAGCCGCCGTCACTATAATCCCGAACCAGAAGGTCAGCTGCCACTGTCCACTGATAATTGTCCCGATTAAACTCATATGCTCTCAAGTGTCCATCAAATTCCAAACTCATAAACAATGAAGCAGCAGGAATATTGATAAAGATAGAACCATTTCGAATGGAACTTGTGAACAATGCTAAGGATTCACTTACAAATTCGATGTAATTCGAGTCTTTACTTGTGTTTGGAAAATTAATGGGAACTGGGTAGAAGACCTATGGAGGATCAATGTCCATCTGCGCAAATAAGCCTGTACTAGTCATGGAAAGTGAAACTAAACTTTGTGCATTCCAATTCGTTTCAGAAACGCTCGGCACCAACTTCTGCCCTATGCTTAACTACTGTCCAAGGAATAGGGAGTCCATAGGGTGATCGAAAAACTGCCAACTGGTGCATTATTCGCATGGAACAGCACGAGGTTTCCCAAATATGTCAGGTTCAACCCTCTAACAAACCTACCTGAAGTTTTTGTTGTAATAAGATGGCCCAACAAGCCCAAGCCCAAATATAGTATATTGGCCACACAGCCCACTAACCCATTCTCTCATCTCCTTCAGCAGCTCCGACGAAATTTAAGTACTAAAGAAGACGAGGAGCGGTGGCGACAAAAGCAAAGGAAGGGAAGCTCGTTCGCAAGAGGAAAGTGGGGAAAAAGGAGAAAGAAAAATTATTCACGTGTAGCCAATCCAAACATCCCAACAAGTTGCAACATTGCGTGAGTATTCAAGCCTACTATTTATTTAATGGAAGTAATTTTCGAAGTTAGATCATCAATTGAGAGTTATGTGAATTTTGAACTGCAATGAAAAATTGAGGAGTTGTTAAGCTTTAGATTTATATGGAATTGGTTGATAAAGGCATTGTGGAGTTTTGGGGTTCGAGGAAATTCGATTCGGAAGTACAGTTTTACTTGAACAAAATTATAAAGTTCGTGAGCAAGTCATGTACAACGGATAGTACGCATAATGAAAAGGAGGAATGTGTGCTTTGAACGAGATTACTCATTAGTGCGTGGAAGTCATTTTATTGACAATTTAAAGTGGTTTAGTCGAGTCATTCATTAGAGTTGTGTATTACTCGGTTTTTAATATTGTTTTTCTATTAACTGATAGAAGTGCAAATATGTCAGCTCAAATAATTGCCGTAGATTTGTTTTTGGCTTTTCCTAGGTAAATGATACTATTTCTTCTATGAATTTACAAAGTTATGTCTTGAAAATGGTAGAGATTTAATATAATATGAGTTATGAATAAGCATATTTCTTTCATAAATTGAACCGAATTTTTACAACCCTTTTAGTTAGTTGAGAAGACATTTGATAGCCCTTGTTTGAAAGTAGTTGGAAATGGTCATTTTGTAAATGGTTTGTAAAAATTTTTATGAAAAAAATCACAAGTTCATGATTTAAGAATGTGATTTTTGAAAGGTGCTTTGATAAATATCAAATGGTGAAAAGTTGTGATTTAATTATTAAACCTAAGTTTTGAGATGCTTTTTGATTTTGGTTGTAGATTATTGAAGTTTAAGGTTGATGGATTATGCTTATTGTCTTTGTGAACTCATTAAGGAGTTTGTAGATATGTGCACACTAATGTAAGATACCCTCATAGGCTGAGCCACTAGCTAATAATAGGTGGAGATCGTCTTGTTACGAGCGTTATGCACGACCATGGCTAGAAATTTAACCATGGGTTGGGCCAATGGAATGAATGTTTTGATGAGTTTGATAAATGGAGTGAACCATCCACATGTGTTTTGATGAGATTGAGGACCATTGATATTTTCTTTATTTATTATTGATTGAAATGGGTATTTCTAGTTAAAGTAATAAGTATTGCATTTTAAACCTTGAAGGTTTGTTAAATTCTGAATTTGGTAAAGGTGAGTTATGTTTGTATTTTAAATGTGCATAATGATTGTTGCTCAAAAAGAAAATATATTACTTATTAGATTGTGGTAGCTCATTTTCTTTTTTCTCATCGTATTTTTCAGATTCCTCAATTAGTGGCCAATAAAGTGAGAGTGCTCTTGCTAAAACTATTAGGAGCTGAATATTTCAGGTATAACTTGAGGCTGCGTCCTTTGAAGAAATGATGGCCGTCTCAATCCTCATCCATATAGGATTTGCGGTGTGACATTTGTGGATCATGTCACAATACCATCCCATCTTTTAAGACCAAGTCACCTTCTGACGTGAGCTCAAGCATGGGGTTTACCATCGGAGAGTCACTATTAGCAGCCCATACTACTTCCGGAAAAGCTGTATAAGTATGATCAATTTGAGTCGCGTTTCTATAGACAATGGAAATAGCAAAGAGATAACTGCTTTCTGATAGCATGCGGACGAAGCCACAGGCAAACGACGGGACATCATTTCCCCTTAGAAGAATAGGCTTCACAGAATCCACAGGACACCGGATTGATAGAGCTGGCTGCCCATGTAGTATAGAAAGGTTTGCCGATGGCTGAGATAGGACCAAACCCAATAAATATAGTCGAAGGAGCGAAAGACAGAGTAGCTGGAAAAGAACTATGGTGTGTGAACATGATAAGACATGAAAAAGAATATACTTAAGGCAGCTAATTCAGTGCTGAGTAAGGAAAACAGGATGAAAAAGATGAAATTGAATTGAACGAGGAAAGTGAGGTGGAATCAATCTATATTTCTATAGAGTTAGCTCAACCACGCGGAATTTGTTGATTTATGTATACAAAAATCATTTTGTCGTGTAGTTTATTGCCGCCTTAACTCCAGAGTTTCCTCTGCAACATTTTACATTGTTGTGAAGTGAAGCTGATGACATTATGAAAAGGACGCGTTGAATTAGGCGTTGGTCTTCTACAGAAAAGGTTTGAAAAGTTCAACTCTGGTTTGACGCGTCGAATTGGGTTGCCAGCATCGAGTCTGTTTGCATTAAGACAGATTCTTCGAATTGAACTTTTATACGGGATATAAGACATCAAGATTGAAAAGACAACTTATGAGAAGCTACTCTGAAAAGTAAGAAAAATTAGGACTTACACAACACCAGAAACCTACTGTATGCTGGCTTTGTTTTCATTCAATTGAGGACAACCATATTTATAATAATAAACATGGTATGCTTTGCTATGTAAAGTTTGGCGAGGCGATTGAAAGATTGCGTAAGTTTCGCACCATCGAAAAGAGCACAACACAAGTTAAGCTTGGAACAATGACCAAATCAAAGTCTCCTTCAGCAGTCCTAAATGGATTGCCGCCTTTATTATTTTTTTGCCGCATTCGATGTTTGTCTCCTCGCTCTTTTTTCCAAATGGAAGATAAAACTAGCATCTTATTTTTGTCAAGATTGTACATCACCTAGCCAAATCCCGGTTAGTTGCTCTATAGTTTCATCTCACTCAGAAGTTAGATCTTGCAACAACATGATATCTAATTCTAAGAAACATTATGCGCAAAAAATAAAAAAGAAAGAAAAAAAGAAAGAAAGAAACAGAAGCAGCTCAACTACCCATCCAAGTGATTGCATACAAATCTAAGAAAGACATCGTATCATTTCTACCGTTAGCAGAGTCGAATAGTAAATAGGAAAATTTCTGTATGGGTCTGTTTCTTCTGAATTTATAACATAAAACGGAGTGGGAAATTGTCTTTCTACTACCTATCAAAAGAGATATGCTTGAGATGTCAAAATTGATTTGAAGAGCGGAGTCCAAGAGAAAGAGATGATTCCTCAAAATTAAGTACTATGTTGATTAGAGATGTGGAAAAGCTAAGGTTTTTGAGAATGATTAGTGTCATCAAAAGATTACATAGATGAATTTCACATGCCCAATCATCGAAGTTCTTTATTTTTGGCAAACATATGCCTCCAAAAGATCACCATGGGTATATAAGAAGCTTAAAACAAATTGACTAACCAAGGATGATATGAAGTAGTCAGTCAGTAGTAGAAATCAGAACTGTACCAATGACAAACTTCTCCCAAAATCTTTGTCAGTTCTAATAGTGTTTTAGCAAAATGGACATAGGAGAAAGCATCATTGAATCCGAAGGAAATCAGATGTCGAAACAAAGGAGAAAAATGAGGTATGGACCCAAGAAATAGAGAAGCTACCAACAGAAAGTATCAAGAACCGATCAGTCTTAGCAGCTTTCTATTCAAATGGCTTAACATGTTCCCTCCTCTCCAAGATATATTCAGACACTATGTTTGATAAGAACCTGGGTTAAAATATCAGCAACATTTCCACATTGCTCTCTAGCCAGTACTTGCAAGCGAAATATCTAAGGGAACTTATTTTATAGTTTTAAATTTCCAAACTTCCATTTTGGTGACCAGCAGAATAATTTACTACCATCCGTGCTAACACAATAAACTTGAGCACAACTGTACTCTACATAGGCAATGAAACCTAAGTGCAAGAAACTAACCAAGTCAATCCTTTGCAAATACATAAAGAAAGTCCACTCAATTGCAAGTAAAAAAGAAATTGATCTCATAGCAGACTTTTGTTTGGCCTGGAAAGAAAATGACAAACTGGAGCACTCACTCTAGAAATCTCAATTGCCTGCAGAGGTTTACCACTTGATTTGTAGAGAACAGTAATTCTTTTTAGTATGCCCCATCATCGTGGACCAGATAAAACTGAGGGTATTAATGCAGTGGTAGCACTGAATTCAACTTCCATTTGACCGAATTTTGTTGCTCTATTAGTGGAAGGCTGAGCAGAGAAGTTGTAATCCAGACCGTCTTGAACTTCCGAAACACCCTCTAACACCTTGACAACTATTGACATGGAAGGCCTCTTTGTATAATCTGCCTGCAAGCACCACGCAGCAATCCTCATCATCTTCACCATTTGCGGCCCATTTAGCTGCATATCCTCACTATAGTTATCCACAATGTCCAGCAATCGTTCCTCTTCAGCCTTTCTCTTAAAAAGGCTTAGCAAATTCATGTCGTCTTCATCTAAAGAGCGATCAAAGATTTTTCTCCCACAGACTATCTCCAGGATTACCACGCCATAGCTGTACACATCCACCTTTTCAGTAATTGCTGCACTCAGCCACTCGGGGGCCAAATAACCAGGAGTTCCTCTCATGGTTGTGACGACTTGGCTTTGGTCTCTATCGATCAACTTGGACAATCCAAAATCAGCAACCTTAGCATTAAAATTCCCATCCAAGAGGATATTTTGGGGTTTAATGTCTAAGTGAAGTATCTTCTGTCTGCAATCTTCATGAAGATAATTAAGTCCTTTTGCTATATCGAGAATGATCTTTTTCCTTTGTTGCCAGTCAAGAACACTTTCATTGGATTTGTGAAAGATCCATCTATCTAGAGACCCATTTGACATGAACTCATAGATAAGGAGCCTATGGGATTTCTCAGCACAAAATCCCACAAGTCTTACCAAGTTAACATGATGGATGCTACCGATAGTCTCAACTTCGGCTAGAAAGGATTTCTTGACCTGCCCAAAACCGTCAAGGCGCTTTACAGCAACTTTTGTGCTATCAAATAGAGTACCCTCAAAAACAGAACCGAAACCACCTTCGCCAAGCTTTTTTTTGAAGTTATCTGTAATGGTTTTCAAATCATTGTACAAGAATCTTGTGGGCATTCCAGGTACTTGATCAAGGTAGTCCTCCTCTGCTTCATTAGCATCTCTCTTCCGAACAAACAAAACTGTGACTACGATGAGAAACATCACAACAAAGAGAGCTCCAACGCTGGACCCAAGTATTACCGGAAGACGGTTGCTCCTTCGATTGTCAACAGAAGTATTGGGGGCTCCGTTGGTCACATTTTGTACTTTTAGGTAAGCAGTGGAGTTATAGAGAATCTTACTCTTGTCAATGTTCATGAGTGAAAACACCTCAGATAGTAAGTAACAACTGCCGCTGGTGGGATTTGACCCATACTGGAATATAGCCGCTTTGCACGAGCAGTTCTTCGCGCATGTCTCTTTACAAATTGAAGCATCTATGTTATCGAGATCTGAAGTGAAAGTGAAGTACATGACATTTTCAAGCTCCAGAAGACTTTGATATTGCAAAGCCCCACAAGACAATGGGACATTCTCAGAACACCCAAGACTAGGCTGCCTATCATCTACTTGCTTGAAATAGCTCGTTCCCCCACTTGAAGCCGGACAACTACAATGCCCATTGGAGCAAATTCCATTTTGCCCGCACACTGTTGGATAAGCACAGTCCCCAAGATACCCCGTCAAAAGATCAGCCACTTCTTTCCACCCAGATACCCACTCAAACACTCTCAAATGCCCATCCGAGCCCAGCTTCATGTATTGTACAGAAGATGCTTGAGGGACTGAAATCACACTCACATTTGTGGTAGAATTCAAGAACAAAGCCAAGCTTCCATTTACAAATTCAACATATGGAGACTCATTACTTGCATTCGGATTATCAATAGAATACTCATAATAGATCTGAGGAGGACTAGTCTCCATTTGAGCAGATAAACCACTGGTACTCATGGAAAGCGTAATCATACCATCTACAGTCCAATTTGTCCCGGAAACACTTGGGATCAATCTTTGCCCTACCTTCAACATTTGTCCGGGAACAAGTGAGTCAGTTGGCTGATCAAAAGACTGCCAAACAGTCAAGTTATTCTTATCAAACAACACGAGATTCCCCAAATCTGTCAAATTCAAGCCTACAACGGACTTACCAGAAGTGTTTGTGGACCAAGCAACAGTACCATCGGCATCTTTCAAAATCAAATCACCTTCGGATGTGAGCTCTAACATCGCACCAATCTTTACAGGACTGTTTCGATTGGCAGACCACACTACTTGTGGAAATCCAATAGCGGGTTGAACAATAAAACCGCCACTGTTGACTTGGACGATGAAAACGGCAAAGAGGTAAGTGTTGCAGCTACCATTACAGTAGAAGCCGCAGGCATAGGCAGGGCCGATGGCTCCTTTGCCTCGGAGTAGAATTGACCGCACAGTGGATCCATCCGTATATGGAATGGAGTGATTAGCTGTTGCGTTGTTCGTCCACTGTGTTGAAAGTGCGGCGGTTGGATAATCATAATCTTGAGCTTGAGCATCAACAGAGTTTGAGAATTGCGATAGAAAAACAAAGCAAAAGGAAAGAAGAAAAGAACAGAGGCTGCATAGTGAGAGCATGGCCTGCAGTGAAAGCTTGAGCATAGAGAAGATTGAGAATGGAAGAGATGGGGGACGAAATGAGAGATTGAAGCGGAGGGCTGACGATTTCTAATCTGAGCATCTTGCGATTCAAAGGAACGAATAAAATAACGGGAGTCAAATTTGGAGGAGCTGGGGTGGCTGGATTAAGGAAATGGGAGATATTATGCTGCCGCGTTCAGGTAGTTGGTTTTTCAAAGTCAAATTTGAGTTACGGTGTAAGCAAAACAGCTTTGGAACTCAACCCGTGTTCTGCAAAACAACTTTGAGCCGGGTACGATTTATTAAATGAATTAAGCAGAGCAAGTTGGAAGGAAAAACAGGACAATTCTCAAGCAAGTGCATCACCGCCTATCAGACTATCTACACTTGAGGACCATCTCTGAATTAGTGCCAAGCAGAGTCCATTGATCTCCCCGAGTACAAAATGGCCCCAATCTTCAAAAATTTCAAATTTCTTTACCTTTTTCTTTTCTTCCCCCGTTGCTCTCCCTCTTCTTCTCGCTTTCCTTTTCTTCATATTCCTTCCTCAAACTGGTAGAACCTATAGACCTTGTTGTCGCCTGAGCAAAAAGGGCTCACTGGATGCCATAACAGCAGCAGGTGTTGAAGACCCAAAAACCCAGTAGGAACATTCTTTGTCTGGAGGAGTCGCAAGGTTTTTGATGCTTTTGAAGGCTCTGACCAAAACCCAGTAGGGTTTTGATGGGGGAAGTCGCGTTATCACAATCAAAATCAGAACTTTCTTTGTCCGGAGGAGATGTAGAAGAAACTGAAACAGAAGACATTCCAGGTTTCCTGTAATTAGTAAAGTTCATGAATGAGGGGTTCCTCGGACCGAGTCCCTTTCGGACAGTGCTCATGACATCGAAGGCGAAAGAAGTAAACGATGGTCTAAACAGGACACGAACAGCCTGCATCACGCTCCGCGGTTGTTTGAGGGCCAGATCGCTAGAGCGCAGGCAGGAGTGATTGTTCGGAGAAGGATGGAAAAGAGAAGTGAGCACAGCTGCACAGGGATAGAAAGAGAGACGGGAAAAGAAAAAGAAAACGGAGAAGAAGAAATTTGAAATTGCTGAAGAGTGGGACCCCCTGGGTCCACGTGGCAATTAATCAATGGACTCAATTATATCCCATTTGGCACAACTTTAAAAAAAAATTGCATGCACCATAACCTGCTCCGTTCGTTTCGCGAAAAATAACTTTCAGGAAAATATTTTTCGAAATTTACGGTGTTCGGGTAGACGGAAAATACACGGTCAGGAAAACATTTTCCGGTCAACGGAAAATCCTCTCTTGACATTGTGGAAAATGATTTCCTCTTTTGAAAAGAGGAAATCATTTTCCCGCCTCTCTCTCTCGCTCTCCCCGTTGCAATGGCTTGACGATGTCCTTCTCTCGGGATCGGCCCCGCCCTCCGGCCGCTCGCCCACTTTGCTCCGGCCGCGCCGCGCCGCCGCCGCCGCCGCGCTCCGCTTCCGGCGGCTCGAAGCCGCTCGAGCTCGCCGATCCGCGCTCCGCTTCCGGCGGCTCGAGCTCGTCGCCAAATCCGGCGAGCTCGGGTGAGATCGCCGAGCCTCGAGCTCGGATCGGGCGGAGCTCGGGTGCCGGATCGGCGGCGATCCTCGAGCTCGCCGGATCCGCGAGCTCGGGTGAGATCGGCCGAGCCTCGAGCTCGCCGGATCCGGCGGCGATCCAGCGAGCTCGAGCTCGTCGCCCGGATCCGGCGAGCTCGGGTGAGATCGGCCGAGCCTCGAGCTCGCCGGATCGGGCGGAGCTCGCGGCTCGCCGGATCTGGGCGGCGATCCAGGCGAGCTCGAGCTCGTCCGCCGGATCCGGCGAGCTCGGGTGAGATCGAGCCGAGCCTCGAGCTCGCCGGATCGGCCACCGGGTCTTGGTCGCCCCGGGCGCTGTCATCGTCGGGCGGGGAAGGAGGTGGAGGTGGCGGCGGCGGAAGGAGGAGGAAGAAGGAGGAGGAAGGAGGCGACGGCGGAGGAAGGAGGAAGAAGGAGGAGGAAGGAGGAAGGAGGAAGGAAAAGAAAAAGAAATAATAAATAATAAAAATTTCAATTTTTAAAAATATAAATAATTAAAAAATCATTTTTTAAAAAAATATAAATAAATAAAATAAATTTGTTGGTCAATTAAAAATATTAAAATTCAATTTTTGATAATTTTTCCCAAACAATCAAATGAGCTAACGAAACGGTGGAAAATATTTTCCACTCAAATTTTAGATTTTGCCCGAACACCGGAAAATAAAGTCATTTTCCCTGGAAAATGACTTTCGGGAAAATGTTTTCCGAAAACATGATATTTTCCGCGAAACGAACGGGCCTTAATCTTAAAATCAAAACGACCATAGGCCTTACCAAGAACCAGTTGTCAACTGCATTTATCTTAATATTGGAGCGATAATCTTTTCCGTGACAATGATTCAAGTTATTAAAATGGCTGCCAATCGATTACTCAATTTGAATACACCAAGCAGGTCAATTCAGTTTAACAAAGGGCGGAGTGGGGGCAATCATTTTTCTACCTCCGCAATCTATTAAGAAATACTCGCTACCTATTAAAAAGATTATGTTGGGGATGTCAAAACTTAATTCAAAAAAAGAGTATGAGAGAAAGAGATGATTCCTCCAAGTCAAGTACTATATATGTTTCAACCAAAAAAAAAAGTACTATATATGTTGATTAAAGATGTGGAAAGGCCGAGGTTGTCGAGAATGATCAATATCATCTACAGATCACATGATTGACTTTGAATGCCCGATCATCTAAATTCTTTAAATTTGGCAAACATATGCCTAAGAAAGATCACTAATGGACCGTTACGAAGCTGGAAATAAAAAAATAAATCAGAAGTTTTCCGACAATAAACTTTTCTAGTAATCTAGATGCAGAAAATACTAAAATGTGTAAACATCTATGATTATTAGTGGATTATTTATTACTAGCTCTTGCCATTGATAGATATCGAAACTAAGACCAAACCACATTAATCTTTGAAATCCTTTATCGATCCTTGTTTATTTCTCCGGTAATTTCATGATGATTTGGTTGCAAAATCCTATTAGCTTCTGTGTTAACTTTACAACACTTCCTTAGCCCAATATCTCTGAACATTTGACCTAGCAGCTGCCCTTGCTTTCCTCTGGGGGGGGGGATTCTCAATCCATAAATTTCCAGAAACATGAGCTGCTTGCTCAAACTAGCGGCAAAAACCTCTGTGCCAACCTGAGAACTCCACTCCCAACAACAGAATCTCCAAAGTTATCAATGTTATCACAATTTAACACCTATTCCTTCATTCTTAGATTGCTAAAAGAATTAATTATAGGAAGAACTGAATCAGCAATTGGCTTATCTATCTTACAGGAGAAATGCAATACCAATTGGAAAATCAGTATGTTATAAGCGGTTACTGTAGAGGCTGCCTCCACCATGGATGAAGAAATAGTATTTTACACTCCTTCCTAGACTCGCTAAAAATAGAGACGGACTATTTGTATAACTTTTTGAGGATATCGTTTTATAAAATTATAAGTAATTTATTCATGATTTTCCAAATTTTGTTTTTGATTTTCTTGTTCTTGCATTTTGTTTCTTTTCTCTGTTCTCTCTTTTTTTGGTTGTCAAAGCTTTCTTCCTGATAATCAAAGCCTTTTTTCCCCTTCTGGCTCGATAAGCAAAGATTCTTTGTTAATATAAAAATGACTTCCATCTTGGTGACCAGCGGGATTTTCCCAATTATAATTGCTACTAACTAGACCGATTAAATGGATGAGTTGGATCGAGTTGAATTTAGATGGGTTGAAAAAGAATTCGATTCAAATTAATCCATTTTTTATGTAATCTAATTTGAACGATTCATATTCGATTCAAACCCAACTCATACCCAATTTGAGTTGGGCTCTGATTCCATTAAATATGAAAAATAGCAAAGTAGAAGCTAATCAATTAAAAAAATTAAACATGAAAAAAATATACATGTAAGAATTTACTAAAGAATTTGACAACTCAAAAACCGGCCTTGATTTGAAACGTCCCGAAATCCCTTGACCCAGATGGTCCAAACCGGGTTTTCAGGCTTGATTTTATTTTACACACAGGCCTGATCAGGCTTTTGGGCTTCCGGATGAACTAAAATGTAAATGGACCTTTAAAATTATTTGGAAAAAAATATTTGCATCATCATGAAGTACATCTTTAATACGTAGTGAGTTAACAATACACTAAATGAACAATTCCCAGCCGTCACAATAATAAAAAAATCCAAAAACTATCATTATTATAATCTAGACCGCTGACAAGAAAAATGACTAAACAAAGTAGAAAAGGTTTATGAGTAATTGTCTCAAGCTAATTGCCTTCCTTATGGTATTAATGGCCCGTTTGGTTTAGCTTTGGGGAAATGCCATTGGGAGAATACAAATACCTTTAAGGTAAAGGGGTTTTCCGAAATGCTAGACTGTTTTGGTAAATTATAACTGAAAAGTGCTTTAGGGAAATGCAAGATTGTTTGGTAAACATATATATGAAAAGCCATTTAGTGTGACCAAATTAAATTTTTTAGTTTTAGTATTTTTAAAATTGCAAAAAAGAAACAATGACTATATAACCTTTTACATTTTCATGTTGAGAGTAATGTAAAAGAAATATATTAGTAAATTTATTTAAAAATTATATTAAAAGAATTTGATTATAAATTAGATGCAAAGCTCAACTTTTGGCCTAGGGTTCTTTTAGATTTATTTTCAACTTTGAATAATTTTTTTTAATTATTATAGTATTAATCATCTTCGTTAATTAATAATCATTCTAGTGTATTGATAAAAAGTTGGGCTATTGATTGTCAAAAGATAAAAATGACAAAAAAAAAAAAGGTGAACCCAACATTTGCAAAGGGTTTTTATTATTTAAAAAAAAAAAAAATATCCGATGAAACTCCGTCGCCAATCAACGGCGGTTGGGGTGTGGGGAAGATGATCGGTTTAAAAAAAAAAACAAACAAAAAAGAAGTCAATGGATGAACAGTAGATGTTGACTTGCATTTCAAATGCCAGCATTTGGCCAAGGACACCTCTAAATGCTGAACCAAACACCTAAATTTTTTTCCCAAGGCTTTATTTTCGAAAGTTCATCGAATCTTTGAACCAAACGCCTAAAACTAGGAAAAATGGCAACGTAGAAGTTTAAACAGACATCGATGGACTTGTCCGACATTGGTCTAGTAGTAAATATGGGCTTCAGGTGAATGGACTTTTCCCTGGTCAGAAAGCTCCGTCAGTTTTGTCCCATATGGAATGTAGCAAAGGCGGTGAGCCTATGTCATCAAATGGGTAATTCATAATTGTGTAGCCATGAAAATGTGTATGAAATGTGTCTTTCCAATCCATTGAGACCCTATGTAATTAGCCATTTATATTTTGGACCCATTTGAATCTGTGTTTAAAATTTTAGGCTACTCGTTATTGATATGAACCGTTAAATGTGAGTTACGAAAACACCTTTAGTACTAATATTACAAACTTGAGCACGATTGGACTTTGCATAAGCAAAAAAATTAGAAAAAAAAAATGCAAAAAAAAAAAAATCCTAAATTTATCATTATTGTGCCCATTCAGTTTTAAATTTTCAATTGTACTTGATTTAATTCAAACATTTTTCACATATTGCCGGTGGAATCCATTTAGCCAATTTTGATCGAAGCCACTCACGTGGATGTCAAACATTTTACATGACTGGTTTTGAAGTGGACAGTATTTTAATAATTTTTTGATTTTTTTTTAATGATTTTGTGTTTTTTCTTCTTCCTTTTTTCCCTTTCATTTTGGTTGGGGAGGGTCGCAGCCCTCGCTAGATTTAGGCAAGGGCCGTGATGGCCCTAGGTGAGGGTCTTCGTGCCCTTGATTGTAGTCGCCCAAGGCCGTGCCTACACCCAAATCCGGCGAGGGCTACGACCAACGTTTACTATAATGATTTTCGGTCAAAATTGATGGGAATGATTCCAATTGATAAATTATGAAAATATTTATGATTAAGTTGGAAAAATTAAAAGCATTAGAATTAATTTAACTTAAGTATAATAGGTTTATGACTTCTTTGGTACTTTTCCCAAAAATAAAACCTAAAAGGGAAAAAGCATTGCATAGATGCCTATTTTGATGTGGTAACATTCAAATTGACCATTTAAGTGCCATAATTTCAAAAGCTATTCATTTGACTGATTTCCGTGACATCTCTCTTACTATTTAGTGTGTGCATAACATATCGAGCGTGTTTTTTTCATTTTAGAGATATACAAATCAAAGTGGAAAGCCGGCCTAATGATAAGAACTTCTTCACGAGTTTTTGGCTAAAGAGGCAGCACAAGCGGCACTAGCAGCCCACGTCCATGGCGACTGATGGCTATGGCAACGCGACAGCTGAAGGGCATAGGGTTCTTCATCGCAGTCCACGTCGACGCTGGCTATCTCTCGTCTTCCAATGAAAACTCCCTCTGCATCACCGTGAAATTTGCCATGATGCGCTTGATGCAGGATAGAAAGTTTAACTGAATAACTAAATAAAATAGATAGACTTTTCTCTTCGTCTATTATTAAAGAACGCGGAGGGACTTCAAGTTGGAAGTCTGCCATGTCATGAAACTCGTCTATCCCACCTTCCTACTTCATGAAGAACGTGGGGGGACCTCCCTGCCCCAAGCTTACTCCTTCACTGTTCTCTCAACAGCAACTACTTAGTCAGGAATGGAATCAAACGACGAAGAACAATGATCAATTTGGGGTTGGGGTTTTCAATTTGTTAACACAAAGAAGACATAGTGAGCTCATCAGGAACAAGATCAACCGACGTCAATTTGGAGTTAGTCCCAATTCGTCAATTCAGAGCAAGACGGTTGTACTCGCTTTTAATTAGGGGTGTCAAAAACTGAACCGAAAAGTTCAAACTTTTTTTGTTTGATTTTCATTCGGTTTAGTTCTCATTAAAAACCGAAACTTTTTTAATCGGTTTAGTTCTTATCAGCTTAGTTAACTGAACCAAACCGGTAAAATCTAAAAAAAATTTCCTTTTATTTAAAAAAATCATTTTTTTCTTTCCTTTTTTTTTTCATTTTCTTCTTCCTCATTGGCCAATCATCAGCCACAGTAACGGTTGGCGACTAGCTAGAGGCGAGCTAGAGCCTCACCACAAGCCGGTAAGGCTCGAACTCGCTAGATTCCAATGAGGTCAAGCCTTGCCGGCCTATGGTGAGGCCAAGCTCGCTCGATGTCGACGAGCTCGAGTCTCACCAATTCCGGCCAATTGGGCACTACTTGAGCCTCGTCGGAGGTCGCCAGCCATCGGCAAGCCAGCCAAATCTAGCAGGCTTGAGCTCGTTCGTGTCGGGCGTGCTCGGCCTTGCCTGATCAAGCGAGACGAAGCCTCGCCATAGGTTGGCGAGGCTCCGGCTTTCCTCTAGGCGATCATCGGCCATCGATGTGACCGGCGGCCAATGAAGAAGAAAAAGAAAAAGAAAGAAAAAAAAAAAAAGAAGAAAAAGAATAAAAATAATTAAAATCGATTTTAAATAAATAAAAAATTTATTGAAAGGGGTGCTTGTAGGAAAAAAATAAAAACAAAAACAAAAGTAAAAATCGAAAACCGAATCAAACCGAATTGAATTGAACTCGGGATTTCGGTTTGGATCGGATTTTAGTTTGGTTCAATAAATTTCCTTATTGGTTCGGTTCGGTTCGATTTGGTTTTCAGAAAAACCAAATCGAACCGAACTACTTACAACCCTACTTTAGATGACATCAACTTCAAGGCCAGCCACCTGGAATGATGTTTCATTAGATTAATGCCACATCGAATTTTTTATGAAGGAAATCATTAAAAACACTCAAGTGAATGTTATATTAAAGTTTGTAACCCTTAAGTAATTTATTGAAAGATTATGTCATTAAAGTGAGCTATTGCAAGATTATGTTATTAAAGTGAGCGTAGTATGAAATCACTTTTCCCAAATCTAAGTGCAATACAAGAAAGTCCATTCATTTGCAAGTAAAAGAGAAAATTAGTATCATGCTAATGAATTTATTGGGCCAGAAAAGAAAAGGACATGCCGGAGCATTCAATATCTGAAAAGCTCAATTGCCTACACAATTTTACCCCTTGCACATAGAAATTAAAAATTTATATTAATTTACCACGTCATCGCGGACCACTTAGAATTGAGGGTGATAATGCAGTTGTAGTACTAAATTCTGGACCAAATTTTGCTGCTCCGTTAGTGGAAGGTTGAGTAGAGAAGTTGTAATCCAAGTTGTCTGGAACTTCCATAACACCCTCTAACACCTTAACGACCACTGACATCGAAGGCCTCTTTGCATAATTTCCTTGTAAGCACCATGCAGCAATCCTCATCATATTCAACACTTGCGGCCCAATTAGTTGCATATCCTGGTGATACTTATTCACGATGTCCAGTAATTGTTCCTCTTCTCCCTTTCTTTTAAGAAGGCCCAATAAATGCATATCTTCTTCATCTAGAGAGCAATCAAAGACTTTTCTCCCCCAAACTATCTCCAAGATTACCACGCCGAAACTGTAAACATCAACCTTTTCGGTAATTACTGCACTCAACCACTCGGGGGCTAAATAACCAGGGGTTCCTCTCGTGGTTGTGATGACTCGGCTTTGGTTCCTATTGACCAACTTAGACAATCCAAAATCAGCAACCTTAGCATTGAAATTCCCATCCAAGAGGATATTGTGGGGTTTAATGTCTAAATGCAATATCTTCTGTCTGCAATCTTCATGAAGATATTTCAATCCATTTGCTATATCAAGAATGATCTTCCTCCTTTGTGGCCAGTCGAGAACATATTCATTGGGTTTACGAAAGATCCATCTATCTAGAGACCCATTTGGCATGTATTCATAGATCAGGAGCCTATGGGATTTCTCGGCACAAAATCCCATGAGTCTTACCAAGTTGATATGATGGATGTTGCCAATAGTCTCAACTTCAATTGGAAAGGATTTCTTGACCTGCACAAAACCATCAAGGCACTTAATTGCAACTTTTGTGCAGTCAATTTGAGTACCTTCGAAAACAGAACCAAAACCACCTTCGCCAAGCTTTTTACTGAAGTTGTCTGTAATGGCTTTCAAAGCATTGGACGTGAATCTTGTGGGCATACCAAGCACTTGATCAAGGTTTATTTCCTCTGCTTCATTGTCATCTCTCTTCCAAACAATTGAGACTATGACTACAATAAGAATCATCATGCCAAAGAGAGCTCCGAAGCTGGACCCAAGTATTATAGGGAAACGATTGCTCCTTTGGTTGTCGACTGAAGTATTAGGAACTTCCTTGGCAGGAGGAGCTACAAGAGAATGAGTCGGAGATCTTGCAGAGTGCACATTTTGTACCTTTAGGTAAGGAGTAGAATTATGAGAAATCGTTGTCCCACTAATATTCATAAGTGAAAACACTTGAGTTGGCAAGTAACAATTGCCATTAGTAGGATTTGATCCATACTTGAATGTAGCCGCTTTGCATGCACAATTCTTTCTGCAGGCCTCTTTACAGCTTGTAGCATCTATATTCTCGAGTTCTAAATTGAGAGCGAAGGACATGACATCTATGAGCTCCAAAAGACTTTGATTTTGTGAATCCCCACAAGACAATGGAATATTCTCAAAGCACCCAATATTAGGCTGCTCATAATTTACTGGCTTGAAGTAGCTTGTTCCCCCAATCGAAGTAGGACAACTACATTGCCCATTGGAGCAAATTCCATATCGTCCACATACTCTCGGACCACAGTCCCCGAGATACTCCTTCAAAATATCAGCCGCTACTACCCAGTCATATTCCGGGGGTGTAAAGCTAAAAAATGGCGGTATATTTATCATTTCATAATCATACACTCTCAAATGCCATCCGAGCACAGCTTTATGTATTGTAGAGAAGATACTTGAGGGATAGAAAACAAACTTACATTTTGGATATAATTTGAAAAGAAAGCCAAGTTTCCATTTACAAACTGAACATATGGAGATTCAATACTGGCATTCTGATTATCAATAAAATACTGGTAATAGATCTGAGGAGGACTAGTCTCCAATTGAGCTGATAAACTGCGGCCATTCATGAATAGCGTAATCATACCGTCTACGGTCCAGTTTTCCTCAGAAACACTTGGCACCAATCTTTGACCTGCCTTCAACTTTTGTCCGAGGACAAGCGAGTCGGTTGGATGATCAAAAGACTGCCAAACGGTCATTATTATTCTTATCAAACAACATGAGGTTCCCCAAATCCGTCAGGTTCAAGCCTACAATGGACTTATAAGAAGTGTTAGTGGACCAAGCAATAGTACCATCAGCATCTTTGAACACCAGATCGCCTTCTGATGTGAGTTCTAACGTCGCGCCAATCTTTACGGGATTGTGTCGATTGGCAGACCATACTACTTGGGGACGTGCAGAAGTGAATTCACGATCTAGGCCGTTATAGGGGACAATGACAATTGCAAAGAGGTAAGTATTGCAGTTACCATTACAGTAAAAGCCGCAAGCGTAGGCAAGTTTTGAAGCTTCTTTAACTCTGACTAGAATCAATCGCACAGCGGCATCTTCATATTGAAGGGAGTGAATAGCTGTCGCGTTATTCGTCCACCGTGTCGAAAGCGTCGCCACTGGATATCCAGAGTCTTGAGCTTGAACATCCATCAAATTTGAGAATTTCAATAGAAAAACAAAAGAAAATGAAAGAAGAAGAGAATAGAGAGTGCAGAATGAGACCATGGCCTGGAGTGAAAATGTGACCAGAGAGAATATTGAGGAAGGAAGTGAGGAGGGAAGATTATGAAAATTAGAGATTGAAGTCGAGAGTTGAAGGTTTAAACGGAAGCGTCACGTTCATGCAAACAGCAAAAAAGGGCAGGTCAAATTTTGAGGAATTGGGTTGCTAAGAAAATGGGAGATGTCGTGTTTGTGGGTTTGTGTTGTTGCTTTGCAAAATCAAAAGGAAAAACAGCTTTGGACCCCACCAATGTTTTGTTGCTTCTCTGAAATATCGGACTTGAGCTACTAAATGAAAGTGAGCAGAGCACATTGGAAGGAAAAACAGGAAAACGCTCAAGCGAGTGGAACAGTGCCCATTGGCTATCTGCACTAGAGGACCATCTCGGTATCCAGCATTTAGTTAACGTAGTAGATCAATGGTCAGTTAATAGAAGTGGCATTTACACGAACTACAGAGAATACTTCCAGAGATTGAAGAAGAAGATGCATTTTTTATACAGGAACCATGTCTACATATTCATCTTGGAAACTTTAATCAGATTATAAAATCCTATCTGTTTGCACAGCAAGTAATTATTTTCTCTCTTTCTTCCTCCCTTCGCTTGATAGAACATAAAATAGGGGAGTCGACCCACACACTCATTGAAGAGGTTGATAGACAACTTCTTTGAGAGCAGTACTCACTCGTGCTCTGCAGGATGAGCACAAGCATCAAGCTGCATAGTTCTTGCAATGCTAAATGGATAATGCTTGGCATAGAACTGTGCTTAAGCAATTTAACTTTGATATAGAAAATGAATTAAGTTGATTCTTTGCTCGATCACGTCATTTGTATGCTGCATGTGAGCTTTTACTGAACTAAGTAAACAGAAATCTAACTACAGAGCCCAAATTCATAATGTTAAGGGAAGATAATATTCAACAAATATTTAGGGAATATTTGTTATTCAATTACCTTTAGGATCTTATCTCTTAAGAGTCCTTTATATACATTGTATTTACAACATAATTATATACAGAAAAAAGGAATAATTTTTTTTAATTTGGTATCATAGAGTCTTTGGCGAAAGCCTCACTAATCCATGTCTGAAGAAACATCATTTTCTTCATTTGCACCGACGCTACCATTAATGTCATCATCAACCGTCTCGAGTAACCCCACTCTCATGTCACCACCTAGTATGGGGGAGAAGTTAACTGGGATAAACTTTCTGATCTAGAAAGCATAGATCTCGCCGTATTTATGAGCTGCCTGCTTGCTGTCCATTCTGGACGGCACTGAACCTCAGCTAGAGGAGACTATTGAGGAGATTACACCAAGGAAGGCTGTTACGTAGATAACCAATCCAGCGTTTGAAAACTGGAAATTTCGAGAGTCCATTGCCTTGGCTTTGATCCTCAATTTGTCGACCGCTTTGATAGTTGCCCAATTAACAAGTCACACATTCATGACAAGTGTTTGGAAGTATCTTACGGACTTGTATGCTGCTCAATCAACTGCTTGCACGTCTGCTTTACGGCTCCAGCTTCAATCACTCTCAAAAAGTCACTGATCCGTCACGGAATTCCTACAAGAAGCCACCAGCCTCACGAACCGGTTAGCTACTATTGGTGAGCCTTTAACTATTAATAAATATCATACTCAAGTGTTTCATGGTTTGGGTGCTGAATTTCAGGGTCTCGACACCGCAATTTCCATTTTAACTCAAACCGGGTCTTTGACAGTGGACCAACTTCATGCCTTAATTCTTAATTAGGAGGGAAGGCTGAAGCTAGCATCGGTAATGAATAATCAGCCCCTACTGGTGGCTTTTCATACCAGCCAAGGACTTCCTCCTTCTCAATAGATCCGTCACGAGTCCAACAACTTCCATGCAGATTTTAATCAATTTGGGAATTTTTCTAGAATATCCCATGGTCGTGGCTCACATTATGGAAGTGTAAATTGCATAAGACACTGCAACGGAAGAGGCCCATTTTGTCAGCTTTGTGGCAAGTAAGGCCATAGGGATAACACATGTTACCACTTTGTTGGATCAGTCTAGCTTGCATAAGCCCACTTGACGGGTCTGGACTCATTGCCATAGTATTTGCCACCATCAAGTCTGCCCTCTACTCTCACATCTTCGATGCGGTTTGTTGATTAAGGTGCCACGCATCACATTATGGACAATTCTGCAGGATTTACAAGTGTCACTCTATATTCAAGTCAAAATTAGCTTGTCATGGGTGACAGCGTCTTCTTATCGATCACCCACATGGGTACACTCGTGTCTTCTTCTCCATCCTTTATACTTTGTCAAATTTTAGTCGTACCTAGAATCACTAAAAAACTTACTTTCGTGTCTCGATTTGCTCTTGATAACCATCGTGTTTTCTAATTTGATTCAAACTCATTATTGCCACGTCTATTAAAATTGGTCAGGAAATCTCCACAGAGAGTTTGACAATGGGCTTTATTGCGTCACCCTTCCGTCCAGCCACTCTTTCACATCTTCTGCGTCAGTTACTTCTCTCAGTCTATGGCATAACCGCTTGGGACATGCCATCACCGATCGGCTTGTGTGTCTTCTCAATTCATCCAACATTTTTTGGTTGTTCATTACCTTCTGTCTGTATGGCGTGTGCTATGATTAAAAATCACCACCATAGTCATTATCCTCCTTTGTCTAGGTCAAAACATCCTTTGGAATTAATTCATTTTGACATTTGAGGTCCCTCTCCTGTTATTTCATTCAACGACAATAAATATTATATTTGTTTATTGATGATTTCTCGCATTTTACTTGGTTCTATTCATTCTCATCTCGCTGTCAATTTTATTCCATTTTTAAAGCTTTTCACAAACTTGTTGAAAATCAACTTAACTGCAAAATTAAGTCTATACAGTGCGACGAAGCACTTGAATTTGTTACATCCACCAAATATGTCCAATACATTAGAAAGCATGGCATTCACCAATGGGTTTCTTGTCCTTATGCACCCTTTCAAAATGAGGCTGCGGAATGAAAACATTGACATATAGTCGAAACTAGATTGACTCTTCTTCATCAAGGTTTTGTTCCACTAGTGTTTTGGGAGTTTGCTTTTAAAACTGCAGTTTGCTTGATTAGTTGCATGCCAACACCAGTCATTCATAATATTTCACCTTGGGAGGCTTTATTTCACACTAAACCTAGTATTACGCATTCACGTGTTTTTGGTTGTGCAATGTATTCATTTCTTCGCCCTTACTCGCCCCATAAGCTCGCACCAAGACCCAAGGTTTGCATCCTTATGGGCTATCCTTTGGGATATAAATGATATCACTGCTATTGCCCCAAGGATAAGCATTTTTATGTTGTTGCGGATGCCACTTTTGATGAGGCTACTATCCTCTTACTACCACGCCAAACTCCTCTTAAAATGCCTCAATACCGACACGTGTAGAACTATTTTTGCCTATTGATTTGTCCCTATCATCCTCGACACCCGCTAGACCACTTGAGTCTCCACAGGTTTCTCTACCAAACCCGGATGTCCACTTGTTAACACCACTGAAACTGCAACTGAACCTGTTGAGATACCACAAGAAACTCCTATGACGATACCATCATCATCTTCACATCCTATGATGACTCGTTTTCGAGATAGGATTATAACTCATGGAACTTTCAAAAAAAAAAATCACACCTCGGCTCTTGTGGTTCAGTCCAGTATTCTTGAAGAACCCACTTCTTTTTCCAAGGCTACAAAGGATGAGAAATGGTAGCTCGTAATGCAGTCCAAATACAAAACACTAATGTAGAATGGCACATGGGATCTTGTCCCGCTTCTCGCTCATGCTTGACCCATTGGATGTAAATGGGTGTATAAGATTAAACTCCAGTCCAACGAAACTATTGAATGGTATAAAGCAAGATTGGTCACCAACGGTTTTCATCAACAAGAGGGTATTGATTACATCGAGACATTTAGTCCAGTGGTCAAGCCCATTGCCATATGCACGGTCTCATCTTTAACATATTCTCAACATTGGTCCATTCGACAGTTGGATGTCTCTAATGCGTTCCTACACAGATTACTTGAGGAGAAAGTTTATATGACTCCACTGAAAGGTTTCGTTGATGCAAGTAAGCTCAACTATGTTTGTGACCTTTGATGCTCATTAAATAGTCTTAAACAAGTGCCTCGCGATTGGTACACTTGCTTGAGTTCCTAGTTGTGCGACTTGGGATTTGTCAAATCCAAGGCCAACACCACCTTATTTGTCAAAGACACGACTGATTTCACCATTTACTTATTAGTGTGCATTGACGACATTATTTTAACTGGTTCCCCGAATGCTCCATTACATGATCTCATGCAATCCCTTCAGTCGGAATTTGCTATCAAGGATTTAAGGGACATTCATTACCTTTTGGGGATTGAAGTGCTTCATACCAATGATGGATTACTTCTTCACCAGAGTCAATTTGTGAGGAAAACACTGAAAAATGCTAATATGCAATCTACCAAACCCACTACTACTCCTACCAATTCCATGGAACCAAACACGGTTGCTTCTCATGAGCCACTTATAGACCCATTTCAATTTCGAAGTATTGTGGGAGCACTTCAACATCTCACTCTTACGTGGCCTGATATTGCATACGCGGTGAATTCATATTGTCAACATCTTCATGCCCCCACTATGGCTGATTGGCAGGCCATGAAATGCCTTCTGCGTTACTTAGCCGATACGGTCTCACGTGGTCTTCTTTTTACTCAAGCAATAGCCACTTAGGTCCATGCATCTTTTTACGCTAGTTGGGTGGGCGATTGGCGTCGCTCCATTGGTGTGTTTTGTGTCTATCACGGACCAAATCTCATCTCTTGGTCATCTCGCAAGCAATGAACCGTGGCTTGTTCCAGCACCGAAGCAATATACAAATGTCTTGTGGATACAACAGCGGAGTTAATGTGGCTTGAATATCTTCTTTAAGATCTTCATGTGCAACCACCCAAGCCACCCACTCTTTGGTGCAATAACTTATCCACCATCTACTTATCCGCAAATCTCATGTTTCATGCTCGAACCAAACACGTGGAAATTGATTACGATTTCATTTGGGAACACACTACTCAGAAACAATTGGTAGTCCGCTACATTTTTACGGAAGAACAAATTGCAGATATCTTCACGAAAGGCTTGCCTACCTACTTCCTTCAATAGCGGTCCAAGCTAATGGTGCGGGGAATGTTAAGAAAAGAAAATATTCAACAAATATTTAGAGTATATTTTTTATTCTATTACCTTTTGTATCTTATTTTTTAGAGTCAGCAAATATTTAGCGAATATTTCTTATATGGTTACCTTTTTTATCTTATCTCTCAGAGTCCTCTATATACATTGTATTTGCAACACAATTATGTACAAAAAAGGAATAAACTTTTTTAATTTATAAACTCCAACTTTAAAAAAAAAAAAATTGAGGAAACAAAGGAGGGAAGAAGATGAAAAGTGCGAGGAGCGTTAGTATCTTGCGATTAATTGGAACAGATAAAAAAATAAAATAAAAAAGTGAGTCAAGTTTGGAGGAATTGGGTTGGTAGGACTAAAAAAAATGAAAGATATAGTGTTTCAAGGTTTTAGTAGTTGATTTCAAAGTCAAAAAAGCAGAAGAGCTTTGGACCATGTTTTGGTGCTTCCCCGCAATATCGGATATGAGGTGAGCAGATCTAGCTGGAAGGAATTACAGGACAACTCTCTAGGAAGTCGATCACTGCCATTAGTAGACCCGTCAAATGAGTGGGTCAAGTCAAAAATGATCTAGCGAAAATTGACCCATTTAACTCGTTTCGATAGATTTCCATACAATACAAATCTAGTGATTTATACTCGACCGGACCTGTATTGCTAAAATACTTCAATATTTAACCAATTTAGAAAAACATCATACCCAAACTAAGATGACAGGGCGGAGTAAGAGAGCAAGAGCAAGAAAGAAAGAAAAGAGAGTAATAGAGGTGAGTTGGGTTTAAGTAAGTTGTAAATTCATTTAACACCCATATTATTTTCGCTCATTGGCTATCTATACTTTTGAGGACCTTCTTTGGATTTAGTACTTATTCAAGGGAATAGATCAATGGTCGATTAATAGAAGTCTGCTCTCTGTTTGATTGAAAGGAACTTACCTGCAGAGATTATTTTGCGATAGAAAAGAAGAGGATTCATTCTTTACACAGGAACCGTGGCTAAATATTCGTGTTCGTAACGTTAATTAGATTGCAAAATCTTGTCTAGTTGCAGAGCACTTAGGTAAGTTAAGTAAACCCAGTGCACTCTGAAGAGGTTGACGGGACAACTTCCTTGAGAGCAATAGTCACATGTGCTCTGTTGGCCAAGCGTGAGCATCAAGCTGCTTGATTCTTGCAATTCTAATTGGTATAAGCTGGGCATCAAACTGTGCATAAGCAATTTAACTTCAATATACAAAATCAATTAAGTCAGTTCTCTACACAATGAAGTCATTGGGATGCTGCATGTGAGCTTTTACAGAACTCGGTAAACGAAAATCTGACTACAGAGCCCAAACTCGTTAACAATTTCAAGAATATTTTTCTATAAATCAATCACGTATTCACTTTGGTGACAAAAATGTACCTGTACCATATCGAGAAATGAAACTCACTTTCATTTATCACCTTGAACCAGAAAGAACTGACGGCTAAAGTTCGCCTAAAAGATCATTTGTGCATTTCATAAAAGCTAGTAGTATTAACACCTAAAGTTCCCCTAAAAGATCTTGCGCATTTCATAAAATATAAGGGATCAAATTCGTCGATAGCGAAAGAATTTGACCCCTAAACAAAATTATCGATTGTGGCATAGTCTTGGATTGGCATCATTTACTGCCTTTCTTTGCATGTAGATACTAGAGAAATTTTCAATTAGGAATAGCATGTGCGGCTCGAATGTGACATGGGCCCGTTTTGCGAATTTCATTCCGATTGATCTGAACTGCGAAATGAGCTTGAATTTAGAAGAAAATGGCTCTGAACTCATTTGACTTTTCAAAATCAAGTACGTGCAAGCCCGGCCTTTACACGAATTTTGGCTACTTTGCTTAGCCAGAAATTATATGTGCAATGCAAGTGATGTTTTATATTAGCAAAGTAAATAACACAAAGAAAGGAGTTTCTGCTAGCAAGGAAGGTGAAAATTATTTTGTCTCTTGAAATCCTAAAATCGGCGCCGTAAGGGTTGAACAAAAAGCAATCTAGTCGCCCGTATGTTTAAACATATACGAAATGGGGTATATGTTCTCTGAACATACATGCATAGCCACGAGGATACGGGCACAAGTCAGATTCCTGTGAGTGTGGAGACAGAAAGAAACAAAAGAAATAAGATGGAAAAAAGGAATTTAATAAAGAATCCCATAGATTCTGCGGCATCTCTATGTATATCTGTGGCAATTGAAAGAGGAGATTCGGCCATAAACTCAGCACATACAAGACAGAAAACGGGGAAGCCCCGGAGGACACGACAGAATGCGAGAGAGGAAGAAGTGGGTGGGAGGTTCTGACCAAAAGAGAGAAAAGACGAGAGCAAACCGGACGTATTGTGAAATTTACGCGGAAACTGATGATTTGGCAATTTAAATCAACACTAGGCTATTAGAGAAATAAGTGACAAAAGGATAGAAGATATCAAAGATCTACATGATTTGATCCAAGTGTGGTCTCTACTCCGTGAGGAGAGCCGACAGCAAATAATGTACTAGAATCGGAGAATTAGAATTATAATTACTCATACGCTCGAGTATTTCCCACGTCTAGATCAAATTCAAATCCAAATTGTTTACATATAAATTATTTAATTAGATGCAAAACTCACAGCACAGAATTTCTATGCTCGAACACATCTGTGCGGCCAAAGAGAGCGTACACTCTTCGCCAAATCAACATAGCTCTAATTCTGTGGCCTTTTTCTAAACTAGTTATCATGAGTAACTGTCATGAAAAAAAACGAAATTATTTTTTGGGTATGTTTAATTAAATAGTGTTGCATGGTATAAAAATACAAAAAAGTTTAAAACAAAAAGAAAAAAAAAAAAAGAAGCAATGAATGCATTTGGATTAAGTTTTGCATCTAGGTTTATGGATTTTCAAAATCATAAATTGACTCCCTTTTGGTTAATTATTTTTGCATACGCTCGTGGGAAACCATCCGACGGCGTAGTAATAAGAAATCAATTTCGCCTGATTTATAGCTCGGGCTATTTACTTTTCCGCTATTCACTTGCCTTATTGTGGATCTGTTTAGTCTTAATTTGCCTGAGCACTGATGGATGGCCATATACAAATTGCTTTATAAAAGAGAAAAGAAGGCACTGATGACGTGGAAGGTCTCCTTGTGAAATCACCTTGCAAGCACCATGCGGCAATTCTTACCATGTTGAAAGCCTGTTGTCCGTCTATTCGCATATCCGCAGTCCTCTGGTCAACAATGTTCAACTCTTTATTTGATAGAATGGACCATCGACATATGGATAAATAAGATTAATCAATGGAATAGACCATTGATGGTTAATTTGTTATCATGAATTGATATTGTTATTAATCTTATACGAAAAAGTATTATTGGAAAGATATTATCTACTATTGATTGATTACGTATATAGTATTCTAATTTTGAAATTGATGAATTGTGATATCATGTTTTGTAAAATGCACAATGAATGTTCAATCCGCTTAGAAGAGACGCATTACTCACTAAGTTGTTGTTACTCACCCATTTCCTTCCTATATTTTTCATATTTTTTCAACTATTGATGAGCAGTACAAGAGCAATATTGATAAGAGGACCTTTGGGAGTTGGATTGTAGTGGTTTAAGGTTAAATTCTTCTGAAGGTGGAAGGACAACCATGTCATTTTCATTTTTGATGGTCTTGGGGTGTGACAAGAAGAGAAGAGGGAACAAGATGAAAATGAGAGATTAGTAGAAGGTTCCCAAGAACGGAAGTGTTACGGGAGCATCTCGTGATTCATGGGAACAAATAAAGAACATGGGAGTCAAGCTTGGTGGAGTTGGGGTTGGTAGGACTATGAAAACTGGAGATATCGTGTGTGCTGGTTTTTTTTCCCTTTGGGTCAGAAGTGTTTTATGGTTCATGGGGTCGTTTTTGAAAGTCATAAAGCAAGACAGCTTCGGAGCCCCGCCCCATCGATTGGTCATCTACAATTTAAGGACTATCTCCAAATCCAGCTTTGGACAATCACTGCCTATTGGAGGGTAGAAGTTTTCCAAGAACGGAAGCGTTGCGGGAGTATCTTGTGATTCATGGGAACAAATAAAGAACGTGGGAGTCAAGTTTGGAGGAATTGGGGGGTTCAGAAGTGTTTCTTGGTTCATGGGATCGTTTTTGAAAGTCAAACAGCAAGACAGCTTTAGAACCTCGACCCATGTAAATCACTTGGCCATTGGTCATCTACATTTTTAGAGACTATCTCCGATTCCAGGCCTTCCAGTAGTCAGGAGAATCTATCGGCGGAGGGACTATAGAAGAACGTGGTGATTTCGCAATTGAAATCGCGATGGCTATTGGATGAGAAAAGAAAAGCCATTGCCAGAATTTGACGGACCTATCTAACTAAACCAAAATTGATCTGAGAGTCATCTGGAATATAAGAACTTTGCAGAAGCACGAGTTGAGAGTAACGTTAGCAAACAGCGTGAGAATCCGCGACCTACAATCGACGGAAGTCGAGGAGTGGAGATGTGATATTGATAGAGAGCTATCACGCCAGAATACCTAAAAGCTGAGATTTCATAATGAAGGCAGCGTGTTGAATTGGACAGGACCAACTTTGATTAATGTAAAGTCAAGAGGTGATTAGTGCAGTGAAATCGAAATTAAGCCATAAGGTTTTCATGTGCTTTATGATCGTATTTACATCACAAATAGGAAAAATAAAACATCATTAAAAAAAAAAAGTGTATATGACACATAGAGGGTCATTTTCATGCAATTTTCATCTCTCACCCCTAAATTTCAAGTTGTCATTTTTCGTGGAGTCTCTCTTTCCCTTCTTCGATGTTGTGCTGTTTCCCCCAAGTCCCGACTTTTCTTTTATTTATTTCAATCAAATCAATCATTTTAACTTTTTATAGTTGTCCAATGGAACCTTTATATGATATTTCAACGAAACAAAAAACATAGAGAGTGCGTAATAATTATTTTATTTTTTTTATTATTGAGAATAGATTAGAAATAAAATCTATTTGGTCATACAAATGCATTTTTCTGTTTCGAAAATAAATTTTTAGTCTAGAAAAGGGTTTGGAACAAAATTGAAAAGCAAAACTTTTCCACTTTTCTATTTCTTGAATAAAAATGAAAAATAAAAACTTTTTTCATTACTCACCCTCGCTAATAACTGACTGCTTGGGGAGAAAAAAATTTGTGTCATTATTTAACGTGTATTTTTACTTAGAAATTCGTTTGAGAAATAATAATAAAAAATCTATTTTTAACCAGAAATTGATTTCTGGAATAGAATAGTTATCATCAGCACACGCTATTTGAATAAGAAAAAGAAATATGATTGGAGACACTTCATCATCCTTGTTGCCACAATGATCTTCGATGACGGTAAAAAACATTTTATGCAATGGTGACACAATCAACTGGACTCGTACTTCTCATGTTGTATGCATCCCAATCAATTTTCACGTTTTCAATTGATTGATTTATTTGCTTGCGTGTTATGATTAAATTAACTGTCCTCAAATAGGCCTATTTTAGGAGATTCCCTAACCCTGGCCTTTAATGAGGCAAGGTTCTCCGGCTGAAAAGGCCAAAATGTTGAATGATAATGAATGCTCCGTTCATACCTCATTGTCAACGAAAATAAAATTTTATTTTCAAACTCTATAGTCTTCAATCCAATTTCATCAATGAATAGAACAACTAAACTTTTGGCTGATGGATGAATAAGGAACTCTAATTTGGCAGTAAAATCCAACATTTAAGTGTTGGCCACGCATTGAATGAGTTGCTATTGAAAGGGGGTTGAGGATTTAATCTCTTCTTCCTCATGAAGTCGCTGTTTCCGTCTCAGTTGACTTCTACTTTCCGCGATATGTCGCCCTAGATAGAAGGGAGATCCAATGAGATCCATCTTGGGACCCCTTTTAATTGTGGGTTATGTAAACCTGTCATCCCTCCATTAATCACCTTCCCAAGTTCAATTCAATTCGATTCAGTTCAAACCCCTAAAAACATTCACCCTCTCTATATAATCTTCCCCCATTATCACTAATCTCTGTTGATAATCCCTCGGTTTCACACACATTTCAAGTCCCGACCAACCCATCCCTCTCTCTCTCTCTCTCTCTCTCTCTCTCTCTCTCATGGGTGTCTTCGGAGGTGCAATATTCGTGGTCATTTCTCTACTTGTGGTCCTAGCGGTTACAACGTTGGGACATGCTACGGGAAAGGGAGAAGAAACTGTCGAGACCGGTTCCTGCGATGCCTTCGCAGGAACGTGGGTCTATGACAGTTCATACCCTCTCTATAACTCATCCCAGTGTCCCTTCCTACAGAAGCAGTTCAAGTGCCTTGAGAATGGCAGGCTCGACACAGATTACCTCAAGTACAGATGGAAGCCAGCCGGCGACTGCGACTTGCCCAGGTACGTTCCCTCACTATCTCTCTCCGTGTGGGTGCTCAACACCACTCCACTTCAGACCCGAGTTGGCTACGACCATGTCAATGTTGGTGACATCTTTGGTTTCGTCGTTCTTGCCCGGTGTTAATGATGATCATGGTTTTGGAGGTTGCATAATGGAGATGCTGTTGCAGACATCGGGAGTTCTTCATAACGTAAAAGTACACTACTTATATTCCAGTATTTCAAGAGGAATAGATGGCATAGGATTCGCATCTATGTTCCTACATCAAGCGTTATTGATACTTAAACCTTAGTCAACCTTAAAGAGTATCAAAGTGATGTCAAATGCAATAGAAATCGAAAGGAGCATCTCCATGAGACTCTGCATACGCGCTTAATTCGGTGTTGTTAGTCCTTGAAAATAGATCGAGTTAGCAAAGGATTTGTGCCCCTATGATTGTGATGCACATCTTGCATAACACGAAGTCTCCAAGTCACCGAACGTTGTTGCTTCCAAACAAGCATGGTCCTACAAGTGTCATGCACTTTCCCTAAGTCTTGGACATTCTCAGAAGGCACTTTTTATCATGGAATGTATTTTATGCTTGCAAGAGACAGATACGACGAAAAGAAGCCAAAATGGCCCAAATTCAAATCATTGGGTGCACTTCTTTACATATAGGAAATGTAGGTGTGAAGTTGCTTTCATATTGATCTTTATCAATGTTAGCTTGTGAGTGCACCTCTTCTCTTATTGTCTCTGTCTGACGAATTTCCAATATATAAAGGTAAGCATTGGATTCTTAAAAAGTTTAATCTTGGATCAATGTAAAACAAAAAAGGATGAAGAGTAAAGGGGTTGGATAAAGAATCTTGTATTGGGTCTCGATGGATAAGAGAAATACTAATCAATTCTCAATGAATCGATTCAAAAGCGCGGTAGGTTTCCAATTTTATGTGCTTATAATATATTGTTGTTCCCGATTAATGAAGGTTGCTTGGTCTAGGTTCGACGGCCGAGCCTTCTTGTTTGGATTGAGAGGGAAGAGGCTGATGTTCGTGGGGGACTCGTTGAGCTTGAATCAATGGCAATCCCTCACTTGCATGGTTCTCACCGCGGTGCCCGACGCCAAATACACTTCGACAACAGTTGCTGGGCTTTCCAACTTCTCATTCCCAGTGAGATCTTTTGTCTTGACTTGCTCTTTGCTCTTCACTCTTTGACTCGAAAAGTCAAATAAAAGTGATGAGACTGATGGTTCGTCAACTTTGATACATGCACAGGAATACGGAGTGCAGTTGATGTTCTTCCGAGACGCGTTCCTAGTGGACATGGTGAGCACGAGCACCGGGCGAGCTGTCAGGCTCGACTCTCTCCAAAATGCCAAGATTTGGGAGGGCGTCGATGTATTGATATTCAACTCGTGGCACTGGTGGCTTCATGTTGGGAGGAAACAACCGTAGGCGTCCGTCTTTGCAAGCTTTGCATCAACTTAGATTCCAGATCAATCGCATTTCAAAGAATCTATAAGACCCACACTAAATTTCATTAGTTAGCACAAGTTCTCTTATAGTTTATGCACCATAATTATTTTCAGTCTAGAGGTGGTCAATGGACGGGCCCAAGTCAATTTGGTCCTAAATTGGCGCCCGTGCCCATTCATAAGAACAATTATATAAATTTATGAACTTTCGGGGTAGGACTTCACTACTAAATTACCTTACTCATGCCTATCCAGAAGAGCACATGCAGGCCAATGGGCCTGCAAGCAAGCCTAACATATGCAAGACTTTCCAGTCGCTATTACTATGTCAGCAAGGAGAAACTTTCTGACGGATTGGCATATGTTAAGACATTTGACTATTTTCACTTCGAAAAGAGTCCGAAGTTAGGTCCTCTCGTCACTCATTTATGTTACGGACAGTGCGGCTCCTATTAAGCATACTCGTCTACGAGTTATGCAATGATACGCATTAACATGACCATTATTTATATTGCTTTTTTTTTTCTTGTTTTGGTGTTTGAAGGTTCTGAGATTTTTTTTTTTTTTTTTTTTTTTTTTTTTGAGGTGATTCAGATGGGATTATATCCAAGAAGGGAATAAGACGTATAAAGACATGAATCGCCTAGTGACCTACGAGAAAGCATTGAACACTTGGGCAAAATGGGTGGACTCCAGTGTCGACCCATCGAAAACTACAGTCCTCTACCAAGGAGTTTCCCCCGACCATGCAAAGTACGGATATTTGTTGATGCAAATTCATTCTATACAAGTATTAATCCTTGTTTTCAGTTTATAATTTACTCTTTGTTCGGTTGGTGGTGTTTTGATTTTGTTGAATATATTGTACGCTGTTTTGCTAATCTAGCTTCTGATTCATCGATCCTATTCAAATCAAGCAGTGCAAGCGACTGGGCGGAGCCAAAGGCCAATGCCTGTCTCGACCAGACACGTCCGCTTGCGGTGTCGAGATACCCAGCCGGCCCGAGCCCGGCGGGATTAGTAGCAGAGAAGGTGATAAGGTCGATGACGTACCCGGTCCGTCTGCTCAACGTCACTTATCTCTCGCAGCTCAGAGTAGATGGACACCCATCAGTGTATGGCTTCGGAGGACACAGGAACATGGATTGCAGCCACTGGTGTCTTCCTGGTGTTCCCGATACTTGGAATTTGATCCTTTATCAGTCCCTAGTAGCTAACAACTTTTGAATCTTTGTATCATTAGAATAAGTGAACAATTCAACTTCATATTCTTGTTCCATCATCCAAATTTAGGATATTCAAAATCCCTTTTTTGTGGCCGGTTCATACTTTCTTTTTCTTTCTTTTTTTCTTTTTTTTTTCGGGGCATAAAATTTATATTAAAACAAGAAAAGAATTTATAAGCGTATCGAATAAGTTGGCTATGTTGCAAGACTTTTTTGAGAAACTAAACCTGTGATCAATAGGGAGAAGTGCCAAAAAAGTCCTAAACCTTTTGGTTTTATGCCGATTTAGTCCTAAACCTTTTTTTGGTGCCAATTTAGTCCTAAACATTTTTATATTGTGCCAATTTAGTCCTTTCCGGCCAAAATTGGCCGGATTTTGCTGACTGGACGCCGGTCGGCTAACGTGGCATGATCGGCGGCGACGTGAACAACTTTTAATTATTTTTTTTTATTTTTTTTATTTTTTTTTTTTTTTTCTTTTTCTTTTTCTTTTTCTTTTTTTCTTCTCATCTTCTTCCTCCAGCTGGTCTCGGAGCTCGGCGATCGGCCCACCGGATCCGCGAGGATTGACCCTCGCCCTTGCCCGGATCCGGCAAGGGCGGCCTCGCGCCGGCGAGCGAGGCTCGCCCTCGCGGCCGCGGCCATCGGCGAGGTGGCCGGCGAGGTCGACCTCGACCTCGCCGGCCGTCGCCTCTGGCCGGTCGCCGAGCTCCGGCGACCACCTGGAGGTAGAAGATGAGAAGAAGAAAAATTAAAATTAAAATTAAAATAATAATAATAAAAATAATAAAATTCAAAAATAATAAAATATTATTAAAAAGTTGTCCACGTCGGGCCGATCGAGCCATGTCGCCCGGTGGCGTCCAATCAGCAAAATCCGGCCAATTTTGGCCGGAAAGGACTAAATTGGCACAACATAAAAAGGTTTAGGACTAAATCGGCACAAAAAAAAAAGGTTTAGGACTAAATCGGCACAAAGTCAAAAGATTTAGGACTTTTTTAGCACTTCTCCCGTGATCAATATGTATATCTCTAATAGAAATTTGAAGCATTGCTTCAAAATAATTTTGTGAAGTATTTCAATGTATCGCGCATTGTTCTTTTGTATAAGCAAGTAATCAAGTCGACCCCCATTTGATCTGGACAAGTGCGTTGCTTGTTTGAGGATCAAATTCCATGTCGCCCACAGACCGTCGGATAGCTGCAGTCGCCATAATCCCAAGCCGGAAGGTCAGCTGCCTGTGTCCTCTGATATTGCTCCCAATCAAACTCATATACTCTCAAGTGCCCATCATATTTCAGCCTCATAAACGTGAAGCAGGAGAACATCCAGGAAGATGGAATGATTTCATGTGGAATTCGTGAACAATGCTAAGGTTCCGATGTAAATTCGACATTATTTGAGTTGTTACTCGTGTTTGGAAAATTAAAGCGAACTGGGTAATAGATCTGCGGAGGATCTGTGTTCATTCAAGCAGATAAGTCCGTACCGGTCATGGAAAGTGATAGTAAACTGTGTGCAGCCCAATTCTTTTCAGAAACACTGAGCACCAAGATCTGCCCTCCGCTCCACCTCTGTGCAAGGACTAGTGAGTCCAGAAAGTGATCGAAAGACTGCCGAATGTTAAAATATTTAAATAATAAACTACGTCTTCATCTAATAGCTTAAGTTTTAAGAATAGTTGGTAGTAATCCCACAAAACTTCATATGATATCGAAACTAAGAGTTTTAAGTTCAAATATTTTTAAATCCCATTTACTCCCAATTAAATTTCCATGCACGCTCTAGTAAATATATATATATATATATATATATATATACACACGAAATATAAGGAGGGGTATTATAATATTTAAATAATAAATCACGCATTTATTTAATAATTTAAACTTTTAGAACAGTTGACAGTATACCCACAAAGTCACATAAAAGAGGGAAAGAGAAGAGACTGTAGAGTGCAAACATTTTCTTCTAACTATTTAAACTTTTAAAATAGCTGATAGAGAAAAGAGTATAGAGTGCAAGCATAGCGGACAAGGAGAAATTGGGGAATTTAAATAATAAATTACGCTTTTATTTAAAAGCTTAAATTTTTACAACAGTCGGCAATATGCCCACAAAATCTCGCATAAAGGAGGGAAGAGAAGACTCAGAAGAGATCATAGAGTTCAAACATTTTCATTTGATAGCTTAAACTTTTAGAACAACTAATAGAAAAAAGAGAGTAGAGTGCAGACATGGTAGGCACAGAGAAATTAGGGAAGAAAAAGAAGACTAAAAAGTTTAAATTTTTAGAACAGTTGATATCGGTCCCATAAAATCTCACATAACGAAGGGAAAGAGAAGAGAGTGTAGAGTACAAACATGACGGGCAAGGAGAAATTGGGGAGGAAGAGGAGGAGCACGAGAGATTGAAGACTGGAGTGCAATGAATACGACAGAATCCATGGACAAGGTAGTCAAGTTCGGAAAGTTCAATAATTGTTTCGTCTCTCGATTAGAGTGTGCAACCGGACGGGTAAACCGGTTCCCGGACCACCCACCCGGAAAACAGGTCAGGAACCGGTTCGGTTGAAACCAGTCCGGGAATCGGTTCCAAGGGATTATCCACGGGGAACCGAACCGATCGGATGGTTCGGGGACCGGTTTGAGAACCGGTTTGTAAGCCAACCCAAAAGTCCAAAATCCTAATTTGTTCCCCTGTTTCTATCTTTACCTCTCACACCCGTAGACTTCTTCACGGTGTTTTCCTTCGTCGCGCCATCACCAGATCCAGCTCCCCATCGCGCTGCTTCCTCATCTGCGTTCATTTGCTTCCTTGTCGTACCATTGCCAGCTAGCCCCCATCGCTAAGCCCCTCGCCGGCAAGAAGCTCGGCAAGCACGCCCTCAAGCTCGTCCGCAGAGGAAATGCCCCATTAAATCCTTACTCGTTGTCTCGTGTTAACATGCGTTCTTGCTCCCTTTCTCCTTTCCGTTGGTTGGCGAGTTGATGGTGAGTTTTGGGTACGTGATTCGTCGAATATACAAGTGATGTGTGGTCGACGGTCTCGGCTCTTTATGAAACCTATTCGATGAAACTTTAGCTAGAACCGGGTGCATCGAAATGCCGGTTCTCTTTGTCGATGAGCCGGATATTCACTGCGAATGGCAAGCGCAAGGGGGGGGTGGGCTTAAATGGGTGTCTTTGCGTGTTTGTGGTTCGATTGAAATTTCTTTGGGCTGACTATTGGCATGCCCTTGTGGTTCTTCTTGATTGGCAGCTGCTGAAGACAAATGCTTGAAAAGAGGCATGAAGGAGGTTGTTAAAAGCATCCAGCACGGTCACAAAAGGTACGAATTTATCCTTTTTTTCTAGTTTGAGCACAAATGCCAGTCGATGCAAGGTCGAATGAAATCTCTGTAGTTGCTTGGAGCCATGTCTTTTGTTCTGCACAGCGTTGGCTGGGGAATGTTTGGGTTGTGGTTGAGCCTAGATATTAGAAAAGAGATTTGACTTACTATGAAAACTAATATGTTTTTGTAAAATCGTCGGTGGATTTTCGGTTGGGATTCACTTTGTATTTCGATTTTGAGATTAGAAAAGTTCTATTTTCTTTCTGCTGGTTTGAAAGCGTGTATGGTGATACCTAGGAACTTTTGGATAAGAATGAAAGTCATTAGCATTTCGATTGACGGTGTTTTTAATCATTAGTCCTCGTGATTTTTATGCAAAACAGGTTGTGAGGTTGTTGTACAGAAATTTTTATGAAAAACAGGTTCCAATATAAACAGGGTTGACCCTGGAACCGGACCGGAAAAACAAGGTGAGTCAGGCACAGGGTCTAATACAAACATGGTCGGGTATAGAGTCCAAAAAAGGGAGAACCGGTTATAACAGAGTCGGGTACAGGGTCCGTGTCTAGACCCTACCCATCCTGGACCCGATCACCCCTACTCTCGATGATGGCTTGTCGCAAAAACAGGACACCTTCAAAACAAAAAGAAGAAGAAGAAGACAATTACTCATATTTTTTGGAGCCCACGTTACAACGATTTTCATTTCTAGTGGATAATTTTGATTGAAAAAACTCACATAATTAAATGATAGAAATATACAGATATACAATTTTCCATACTTCTACTTTTAATTTTTTAAAACAAAATTTAAGCTTTCAGAATCTAAATTTAAGGGACACATACTAGACTTAAAGCTTTCTAAATACACTTAAACTTATTGAAAGTATGAGTTGTAATCAAAGTATATCTTCTCAAAATTATGGACATATAAAGCCATATGTAATTTATTCGTAATTTTTCAGATTATAAAACATCGCAAGTTTTCCTGCTTTTTCTTGTATCATGTTTCTTTTCTTATATGTTGTCAAAGCTTTCTAATGACGAAGCGATCTTACTAACCTTGATTGATAAAGCCAACGGGTCGGAAGATTCAAAAGCTAAGACTTCGTAATGAACGGTACATATGCATCAGACAGGAGGAACTACGATTAAAGTCAAGGAGCTAAAATAGATTTAAATCAAAGATTGAAAACACAGCTGCCAACAAGGTTTCCCGTGCTTTATTATCACTATCGATCAATAGCGACCACTCCGATCTATATCTATCCAGAGATCGATGAAAGATTGACGTACTTAGTTTGTGGACAATGAGAGTTAAGAAAAAGAACCCTAACGACGAGAAGACCTCCTCTAGAGAATCGGGCCATCGCTCCTCTTGATTATTCAATTCTCTTTTCTTTTTATTTAGTTTAAAGGTCGGATGGTATTTGAGTCAACTCTTGGAAACCTTGTCGAGCTCACAAATTCTATGGGCCCAATCCACCACAGTACTCATCAACTTTTTTGTTAGTCCTTCTCCGATGTTGTGTGTGTGTGTGTGTTTTTTTTTTTTTTTTTTTTGGTTATTCTTTTTGTTAGAAACAAGCTTTTCATTTCGAAACAAATCATAACAGAAAAAATGCAGTACTTAGAGTAGAATGATAAATAGAAGAAGACTCTACTAATACAATACTTCTAACTCTAGATGAGAGATTGCGGAAAAGAATAGAAGATTCAGGCTTTGCTGGTTTCACAAAAAACACTCCTTGAAAAACGTTTTTCAAATTTTCCAACATTCATTTCACAAAAAATAAACTAACCATACAAAACATTTTTTGTTAATTAAAAAAACACATTCAAAAGTGAGAAAAATATTTGTCACTTTTTAGAAAGTGGAACATGTTCTCCATATTTTCTTTCACCTTACCAACTTACACCAAACACATTTTCCTTTTATTTTTATGTTTTCCCTTTTTTCCCCTCTTCCTCGGCTGGTCATTGAGCACAAAGGCAGCCAGCAACTAGCCACAAGCCAAGTCTAGCTTTATTATCTATGATGAGTAGTTTCTTTCTTCTCGATACCTTTTATTGAATTGAACTACTAAATACCCGTTAGAGATCATAAAGTAGATATAATCAAGAAGATTCTTTCTAATTGGTTAGGATTTGGTACACTTGTTAGTACCTACAAAGCATGGTATCTATCGATTGGAGGACCAATGCTGGGCACAAGCTGACAAGGCTTGAGCTCACCAATGGCTCAAGCTTGCCTGAGGCCAAATCTGGTGAGGCCCAAACTCACTTGACTTGCCTCAAGTGAGCCGTGAGCTCGCCAACCTGCATCTAGGCTGGTCATTGGGCTATCGGCCATTGCTAAGGCAAGCAGCTAGTGAAGGAAGGAGGAGGAAGAAGGAAGGAGGAAAAGAAAAGGAACAAAATTAAAAAAAAAAAAAATTTTTAAAATATAAAAATTATTTTTTAAAAAATATTATAAAAAATTTGATCTTTGGGTATTTTTCCCATAAAATTAAAACAGATATCAAACAATGAAAAATATTTTCTAGTTTATTTCTAAGTTTCAGCTGAGTACCGAAAAATAATGTCATTTTCCTAGAAATTGGCTTTTTAGAAAAAAAATAATTCAGACACGTGATATTTTTCGCAAAATGAAAAGAGCCTCAATGCCTATTTGATCAAAAGCCCAATTTACAAGCGTATGAAGATCCAATTTACAAGCGTATGAAGATCTCCATTCTTGGGTCTACTAGTCCAAGCCAAGCTCTGACCAGGACTATGTTGAAGTAGGAAGCAAGAATATGCCATAAAAGGCCAAATACTCCAATGGCAAAGATCTTTTTGTTAGATGGCATCAATTAAGACTTTGCCATCACTTTTTGGATGTGGAGAGGCTAAGCATAATTGCAAGCGAGAAGGAGAGCAACTACTTCCACTTCCATTGATGATTTCCAATGTCCTTTCCTTGTCCAAGCTAGGACTACTAAATCGCTAGCCAATTGTGCCATGATACCAATGGCTCCTTTGCTATTTTTACATGCACTATCTATATCAAATTTTAATCCTTCATCTAACGGTGGCAATCAATAGCACGTCCCTTCCCCAATAAGATCGACTCCGGAACTCATCGTGGCTATGTTCTCATCCCTAAACTTGTTTGAAAATTCCATGAACTCCTATAAACCAATTTAATTGCTGGGAAGAATTTGGAATAACTTGATCATGTAATATGTCACTCTTATAACACCACATTCTAGTACATAGAATCGCTACAAAGAGGGTGAAGAGTTTGCAATCGAAATCAATTCTTTAAGCAATCCGTCGTGGGTCAAAGAAGTGGTTTATCATTTCCTTCAGTAAGAGAAAGCTCCAAGCAGATGAGTTGATACCCCATAAACTCTATCTCCTTAAAATCTAGGCCAAAGGTGTGAATAGATGGATTGGAGTTTCTTCTAAATCTCCACTCAACAAGCATGAAGAATTTGGGATGATACATAACCCGATTAGTTTAGCTCTACAAAGCAAGGCATTAGCTGTTGTCCTCTAAAACAGCATCTTGTGCCTCTCATGTCTTCACCTTTTTCTTTTTCTTTTTTCACTTATTATCTTCAAATCAATTCCTTCAACTTCTTCAATACGTGCAATCAAACCTTTCAAAAGTGGTGTCTGAACAAAACACGAAGAATAATTCAATGAAAGAAAAAACACAATTGTTGAGGGATTTGTCGTCATCTCTTGCCACCACGATCTTCACCTAAGGGGAAAAAATTTTACACATTGGTTACACGATTAACTGGACGTGTACTTCTAGCTCTGTATAAATCCCAATCAAAATCACCTTTTCTAATCAATTTCATGTTATTATCATATTAAATGTCATCAAATTGGCCTATATAGGAGATTCCCTTATCTTGGCCTTCAACGAGGCAAGGTTCTCCAGCTGAAAAGGCCAAAAAATGTTATAATGTTAATGAATGCTCCGGAAGACCAAGGAACTATAATTGGGCAGTAAAATCCAACATTAAGTGTGGGCCAAACATTGAATGAGTTGCTATTGAAAGGGGCTTGAGGGTCCAAGCTCTTCTTCCCCATAAAGCCACAGTTTATGTTTCTGTCGACTTCTACCTTCCGCAATATGTCGTCCTAGATAGAAGAAAAATCCAATAAGATCCAGTTTGCAACTTTCCTATTCTTATGGTATGTAAACCCCTCACCCGTCCATTAATCAAATTTCCAAATTCGATTCGATTCGGTTCAACCCCTGGAAACATTTACCCTCTCTCTATATAATCTGCCCCCATTATCACTAATCTCTGTCGGTATTACTCAGTTTCACACACATTTCAAGTCCCAACCAACCCATCTCTCTCTCTCTCTCTCTCTCTCTCTCTCTCTCTCTCTCTCTCTCATGGGTGTCTTTGGAGGTGCAATATTCGTGGTCATTTCTCTACTTGTGAGTGACCTAGCGGTTACAACGTTGGGACATACTAAGGGAAAGAGAGAAGAAACTGTCGAGGCCGGTTCCTGCGATGCCTCCGCAGGATCGTGGGTGTATGATAGTTCATACCCTCTCTATAACTCATCCCAGTGTCCCTTCCTACAGAAGCAGTTCAAGTGCCTTGAGAATGGCAGGCTCGACATAGATTACCTCAAGTACAGATGGAAGCCCGCCGACAACTGCGACTTGCCGAGGTACGTTCACTCAATATCTCTCTCTGCGCCCGTGCTTGACAACACTCAGCTTCAGACCTAATTTGCTACGACCATGTGAATTTGTCTTGAATTTCGTTGTTCTTGTCCGCTATTGGTGATGATTATGGTTTTGGAGGTGCATAATGGAGATGCTGTTGCAGGGATTGGAACTTCTTCATAAGTTGAAAGTACCCTACTTGTATTCCAGTATTGTCAAGCTTTATTGACAAACCTGAGTCGACCTTAACGAGTACTAAACTGATGTCAAATGCTCCGTAGATAACCACACTCTCCAAAGCCACGATCTTGTTATCTTCTAACTTATAAGCCACATTCCTCAAACTCTCACCTTGGACAAGATTTCCATTTCGGATATTTGATTCAAATTCATACTGATCGAGTCCATCTGTTTATAGTTTCATGTAAGATGCAAAGACAAATTGAAAAGAACATCTCCACAGGACTATGCATACACTCTTAATTCGTTGTCATTAAGCTATAGTCTTTGGAAATAGATTTAGCGATGGATTGGTACCCATTTGATTGGGATACACATCTGGCATAACATGAAGTCTCCAAGTCACCGAACGTTGTTGCTTCCAAACAAGCATGGTCTTACCATGCACTTTCCCTAAATCGTTCTTGGACATTTTCAGAAGGCACTTTTTATCATGGAAAGTATTCTATGCTTGCAAGAGACATATACGACGAATAGAAGCCACAATGGCCCATATCGAATCGGCCAATCTTTTTGCCTATATTCTTTCCCTCTTGCTTGTAAAGAAACAAATTCAAATCATTGGGTGCACTTCTTTAAATATAGGAAGTGTAGTTGTGAAGTTACTTTCATATTGTCCTTTAGTAATGTTATTTTGTAAGTGCACCTATTCTCTTTTGTCTATGTCTTGCGAATGTCCAATATATAAAGTTAAGCTTTGGATTCTTAAAATTTTTTAGTCTTGGATCAATGTGGAACGAAAAAGGACGAAAAGTAAAAGGGTTGGATAAGAAATCTTGTATTGGGTCTCGATAGAAATACTAATCAATTCTGGAAGAATCGATTCGAAAGCGCAGCAGGTCTCCGATTTACGTGCTTATAACATATCGTCGTTCCCGAATAATGAAGGTTGCTTGGTCTAGGTTTGACGGCCGAGCCTTCTTGTTTGGATTGAGAGGGAAGAGGCTGATGTTTGTGGGGGACTCGTTAAGCTTGAATCAATGGCAATCCCTCACTTGCATGGTTCATACCGCGGTGCCCGAGGCCAAATACACTTTGACAACAGTTGCTGGGCTTTCCAACTTCTCATTCCCAGTGAGACCTCTTGCCTTGACTTATTCTTTGCTCTTTTCTCTTTGACTTGAAAAGTCAACATAAAAGGATGAAATTGACGACTCGTCAATTGTGATATGGTTGCAGGAATATGGAGTGCAGTTGATGTTTTTCCGAGACGCGTTCCTGGTGGACATAGTGAGCACGAGCACCGGGCGAGCTCTCAGGCTCGACTCTCTCCAGAACGCCAAGCTATGGGAGGGCGTCGATGTGTTGGTATTCAACTCGTGGCATTGGTGGCTTCACACAGGGAGGAAACAACCGTAAGTGTCCATCTTAGCAAGCGTTACATCGACTTAGATTCCAAATCAAATCGATCACATTTCAAGAAATTGTGAGAACCACACTTGATCTCATCAAAGAGCACGAGTTCTCTTATAGTTTCTGCATCATATTTACTTCTGTCTAGAGGTGATCAATGCACAGGCTCGAGCTAGATCGGGCCTAATTTGGTGCCCAGGCCCGCCTATAAGAGTAATTATATATACAAACTTTTCGAAGGGGACTTTCAACTAAATTACCTTACTCAAGCATGTCCATTGACTAATTTCTGGACGGATTGATGTAGGTTAAGATATCTGACCATTTTAACTTCGTAGGAGCAGCAAAATCTGCGTAGCTCTACACTGGATGGTAATGGCGTGATTTGTTCAGAAACGGACATACTTATTTGATTCAGTTGGCAACAATGATGTGAAATAGAGCATTCACTTATATTAAGCATGCTTTTCCCTTATTTATTTTGCTTTTTTTCTATGTGCTTGAAACTTCGAAGCTTCTGACATTCTTTTTTCTGAGGTAATTTAGATGGGATTATATCCAAGAAGGGAATAAGATTTACAAAGACATGAACCGCTTGGTGGCCTACGAGAAGGCATTGAATACTTGGGCCAAATGGGTGGACTCCAGGGTGGACCCATCCAAAACTACTGTCTTCTATCAAGGAGTTTCCCCAGACCATGCAAAGTAAGAACTTTAGAGTTCGAGGACATACCGTTTGCTATTTTGCTAATCTAACTTGTGATTTATCAAATCCTGTTCAAATCAAGCAGTGCAAGTGACTGGGGTCAACCGAACGCCGACGCTTGTGTCGACCAGAAGCATCCGCTCGCTGTGCCGCGATACCCAGCCGGCCCAAACCCGGCGGAACTGGTGGCAGAGAAAGTGATAAGATCGATGACGTACCCGGTCCGTCTGCTCAACGTCACGTATCTCTCGCAGCTCCGAGTAGACGGACATCCATCGGTGTATGGCTTGGGAGGACACAGGATCATAGATTGCAGCCACTGGTGTCTTGCTGGAGTTCCTGATACCTGGAATTTGCTCCTTTATCAGTCTCTTGTAGCTCACAACTTTTGAATCTGCACATCGCTAGAATAAGTGAACAATTCAAATTCAGATTTAATTCATCATGGAAATTTGTGGTATTGGGGATAGAAAATTCCCTATTTGTGGCCGGTCTATATTTTTTAATTTTTTTTGGGGTGGGAGGGGTGACAAATTTGAATTTATATTAAGAGGAAGCTAGATTTATAAGAGTATCAAATAATTTGACTGGACCGCAAGTTCGTAATTAGGAAATTAAACATGTGATCGATATTTGTATCCTTAGTAGAAATTTATTATATCACTCCAAAATCATTTTTGTGAACTATTTGCAACATTTTGTGCATTGTTCATTTGTTTAAGCTAGTTTAATCAAGTAGACGCAACACGGTATATATATTGCAAACTAACGTTTACCAATATTATATATTGCAAACTAACTGTTACCAATATTATGAGGAACTAGTAAACCAAAATAGAATTTCCTTTTTTCTGTTCAGCGAAAGTAGTTAATGCAATACATCCTAGTGAACAAAGTGATTGAATGCAATGGTACCCATAGAAATTTATTTTGAAAATGAAAAAGAAATTACAAATTTCAATGATTGTTACGCGTGGTTCATGAAGGCTCAACATAATATAATGTGATTAGTCGACATTTCGAATGTGACATCCACATGAGACACAATTACATCATCCACCGTGCAATCTCAATCATTGTTCAATTCCAAAACCCTCAATGCCTACTCGTCCTAATTTTGCATGATCTGATCGAGTCTCCACCCAAAACGAGTGCCACGATTGAGGAAAGAGAGGTCACCTATCGACTTGCCGAGGTACGTTCTCTGCTTATCTCTCCTCTCGTGCGAGCTCGACAGCACTCCGCTTCAAACCCGACTCGGCTATGACCATGTGAACGTTGGTGATGTCTTTGGTTTCGTTGTCCTTGTCCGTTGTTAATGACGATTACGGTTTTGGAGGTGCATAATCCAGGATGCTGTTGCAGATATTAAAACTTCTTCTTAACTTAAAAGTAACCTGCTTATATTCCAGTACTGCGATGAGGAATAGATATCATAAGTTTCGCGTCTATCTTATCGTCTTCTTAAACTATAAACCACATTCTTCGAACCCTCACCCCGAACAAGATTTCCATTTCTTATCTTCGATTCAATATTAAAGGTGGACAGATCCATCAAATCAAAATTTTACGTAAGATGGAATACAAATTGAAAGGAATATCTTCTCAAGATCATGAATATGCGCTTAATTAGGTGTCGGTGAGCTATAGTCTTTCGAAATAAGTTGAGTTAGCGATGGATAGGGACCCATTTGATTGCGATATGGATCTCGCATCACATGAAGTCTCAAAGTCACCCAACGTTGTTGCTTCCAAACAAGCATGGTCCTTACAAAGTGTCGTGCTCTTTCCCTATATCGTTCTTGGACATTTTAAGAAGGCACTTATCATCATAGGAAGTATTCTTTGCGTGCAAGAGATTAAGTACGACGAAAAGAAGCCAAAATGGCCCATATTGAATCGACAGATCATTTTGTCTGTTTTCTTTCCCTCTTGCACGTAAAGAAACAAATTCAAATCATAGGGTGTACTTTTTTTTTTTTTTTTTGGTCTAAGATAGGTAATTCATTCATTCATAAGCAAGGATTACAAGTGGACGATAGGTTGGATTCAGAGCATAAAATACTAAAAAGATGGTAGGGAGGTGCATATAACCAATTTGTAGGAAGGGATTTAAGACGATGCGATTTCGCTACCCAATCGGCGGTTTGGTTGGCTTCTCTCGGGCAATAAGATAGCTTAACGAAAGGTAGATTTTGTAGCATAATTCTACTTTCATTAATCAAGCTGCTAACAGCCCATGGAACTTCGGCCCGGCCCAGCGTTGCTTCGACAAGAGCTTTGTTGTCACTTTGTACTTCCCAACCACTTCCCCTGTTCTGAACTGTTCCCACATGAGTTGTTGTTCGGTGGGTGAGAAAACGCAGACCGTGTGAAAGGGCTAGGGCTTCAGTGCACAGAGCAGTCTCTGCTTGAATCTCATCAGCAAAGCCATCGATCAGTAGACCTCTTGAGTGGCGTACGACCCCGGCCACGGAGTTCTTCTCTTCCCCCTTCACCCAAGAGCAATCGATGTTGAGTTTGAAGCCATTGCTGTCCGGCGGTTTCCACGATTCAGGCGAGAGTCGACTGCTGGTTCTCTTCTGCTCTTTACTCGAATCCCATCTGGAGAAGGCCCTGACTTGTGCGTGGGCAAGATCTGCTATGGAATCAACTTTGGAAGGTTTGGATATGAAGATATGGTCGTTCCGGAGCTTCCAGATTAGCCAGATCGTGCTGGCCACCATTTCCGCTAAGGGTAAGTCGGTTTTTTCAGCAAAGAAGTCTTCAAACCATTTGTCCATTCGGGTTACTGAGGTTGTTTTGTTGTAGAGGTTGAGACGCGGATCAAGCCATATGTGTCGAGTTCTTTTGCAGAGGAAGAAGAGATGCTCTGTTGTTTCAAGATGCCGAGAACAGAGGGGGCACAACGGATCAGGTAATACTCGCCTCTTGTAAAGATTATCCTTTATGGGTATTGCATTTTGACATGTGCTCCATAGAAAAAACTTAACTTTGGGAAGGACTGGAGTACTCCATAATCGGGTCCATAGAGATCTAGGCGGCTGATAGGAAGTTGTTGCTCTGTTGGGATCTGGAGAATTAGTTAATGAGCAAATCCTATTGTAGCCACTTTTAACTATATAGGAGCCTGACTTGTTTCCCGTCCATATCATCCTATCTTTCTGTGGTATTGCTGAAGTGGGGATTGAAAGAATTTCATTAACTACTTGTTCATCAAAAAGTTCGCAAAGTTTAGGCTCATCCCATGCTCTTCCTTCATTACACATTAATGCAGCAACTTTCTCAGGATCATTTATATTTGCCGAGCCTCCTATTACTCCACTTGGAAGCCATTTGTCCTGCCGGATGTGAATACGTTCCCCATCCCCCACAATCCATCTTACCTCCGGTTCAATAGTGTCTCGACCTATTAGAATGCTTCGCCAGCCCCAAGATGGTCGATGTCCTAGTTTTGCCCTCCATAAGTCTCCATTTGGATAGTAAACGCCTTTTAGAATCTGGCTCCAAAGTGCTGAGGGTGATTGTAATAATCTCCACGCTTGTTTGCTTAATATAGCATTGTTAAACTTAATTAAGTCTTTAAAGCCAAAACCCCCTTCATCTTTTCTGGACTTCAAAACTTCCCATTTCTTCCAATACAGACCTCTTTTAGAGTCATTTTGTTTCCATCAGAAAGCTGCAATCCTTTGTTCAATGGCTTTGCATACTGATATTGGGATTTTGAAAATAGACATTGCATACTGAGGAAGAGCATGTACCACAGCTTTTATCAATACTTCTTTGCCGGCTTTAGACAATAATTTTTCTTTCCATCCTTCAAGCTTCATGTTCACTCTTGCAAGAATCCATGAAAACATCTCCTTTTTTGTTTGTCCCCAATCAGATGGAATTCCCAGGTATTTCATTGTTTTGTCGATAATAGGCACACGTAACTCATATGCCATATTCCTCTTCAAGCTTAGAGGGCAGCTCTTGCTGAAAAACACTCCTAATTTGTTTAGATTGATAGCTTGACTAGTAGCATAGCAATACCAATTCAGAATGTTTGCGACATTTTGACATTCTCTGACTGTCCCATCCATAAAAATTATAGCATCGTCTGCAAATAATAAATGAGACAGTGTGGGACAATATATGTTCAATTTTATTCCTTTGATATTGCCATCTTCTATTGCTTTGTGCATCATCCAGGAGAAAGCATTTGCCATTAATATGAAAAGGTACGGGGATAATGGATCTCCTTGTCTTAAACCTCGTGTGGGATGAAAATATCGTGTATGATCGCCATTGATTTTGACACTAAAGGACACTGAGGAAACACAATACATCACAAGCTCAATCCATTTTTCACTAAATCCCATCTTCCTCATACTCATTTTTAAGAAATCCCACTCAACCCCATCATAAGCCTTTTGCATATCCAGTTTAAGAATTGCCTGGAATTTCTTTTTTCGTTCTCTAATCCTCAACTAATGCAATACCTCTTGAACAATAAATATGTTATATTATATTTGTCGTTCTTTAACAAAGGCGCTTTATTCAGTAGCTATTATCTCAGCAAGCCATGGTTTCAGTCTATTTGATAGTACTTTAGAGATGATTTTATAGCTGGAGTTACATAGACTGATTGGCCTAAACTGGCAAATACTTTCTGGATTTTTCACTTTTGGAATGAGAGATATATGAGTCTTGTTGAGCATGGGGTCAAATTTACCTGATTCAAAGAAGTTTCTGACTAGATTTAACACGTCCAGCTTGATCTCTTCCCAATAATGTTGATAAAATTGTCCATTGAGACCATCCGAATCGGGGACTTTTAGGGTACCTAGCTGGAACACCGCTTCTTTAACCTCTTCCATTGAAATAGGGACCAACAGTCTTTCGTTCATTTCCCTAGTGACTAGAGATGGGCATATGTCCAACATAGGCTGAAGATTTCTTGGGCCTGCCGATTCATATAGTGAGCAATAGAAATCTTCTATGTGTTGCTTCAATATTTTCTGATCCCTGCACCAAATATCTTCATTTAGTTTCAGCACAGTGATTCTATTCCGTTGTCTCCGCTGAACTGTTGTGGCGTGGAAATATTTTGAGTTCCTATCGCCCCATTGAAGCCAATTTACCCGAGACCTCATACCCCAATACATCTCTTCTTGCCGCCAAAGCCATTCTATTTTCTCCTTGATTTCCTGACTTTCCCTTTTGCTGGACAATTGGGGGTCCCCATTCGTGATCTCAGTTAGTTTTTGTTTGAGACTTCTTACTTGGATAGAGGCATTAGAAAACTTGTTTTTGCTCCATGCAGTCAATTCCTGTGTAACATGATGTATTTTCTGAGAAAAAGTCATATAACAATGCTGGTAGTTTCCCCAACGGCGTTTTATGATCTCCCGACATTCTTCTTCCTCCATCCAGAATGCTTCAAACTTAAATTCCTTTCTTTTTTTCTCCCAAACAGGATGTAAAGACAACACCAGGGCGCTATGATCAGAACCTACTGCTGGGAGGGCGACAACTTCAGCATTTGGGAAGGTAATTCTCCAATCCATTGTACAAACGGCTCTATCCAGCCTCTTTTTTACTAAATTTTCACCTTCTCTATTGTTTGCCCAAGTGAAAGCACACCCCTTAGTATCAATATCCATCAAAGAACAGTCACTAAGCATCTCCTGAAAGGCTGCTATTCTATGTTGATCAGCTTCCCTTTTCCCAACCTTTTCCCAGCTATATAGAATTTAATTAAAGTCCCCCATACAAAGCCAATGAAGTTGATTATTGGAGTGAAAATTCCGAACATTTTGCCATAACAGAAGTCTCTCTTAGAAATTTGTGGAAGCATGCATGAGTGTAACTCTCATTATGTGTCCACTATTAGGATCCTTACATTCCACATTCATATGCTCTTTTGAACTCGAATTTATTTGAATTTCCACTCTCTCATTCCACATCAGCACCAAACCCCCGTCAATTCCTATTGGTTGCTATACAAACATGTTTTGAAGCTTCAATCTTTTGCGGACTTTATCCACCATCGACTCCTTGTTTTTGGTTTCCATCAAGAAAACCAAGTCGGGCCTTTCTTGAGCCATTATGGCTTTAAGCTCCTGGACTGTCAGGGGGTTGCCCAGCCCCTGACAGTTCCAACTTAGAATCTTCATGGTGTCGTTGGTGGCTTATTAGGGCTAACCACCAAAGCCCAATCATTCCCCTCTTTTACCAGTAGCACAGGGGTGTCTAATAATTCCATATCATCCAAGATAGAAGAGATAGAAACTTTTGCTCTTTTTTTGTTTCTTTGTTTTCTAATACTTCATCATCTTTTTTTCAGCATCACCCATAATGTTCAATCCTGCATCAGTTGGGCCTTCTATCAACAGGAGCTGTTTTCCACTTCCCTCTCTGGCTGTTGAAAGCATTTCTCCTCCATCTCTTCCCACCATTGAAGAAGGGCTATCTACTTTTTTCTTGTTCCAGGAAAGGGTGTTAGTTGTTTCAGTTTCTGCCCTTGCAGTAACTTCCATATTGACTGGCTCCAAGGGAGTTTCAGGTACAGACTCTTCTTCTTCATCATTAAGATTAACCTTGTCATAAAATGCGTCCCAATGCGAACTATAATCTTTTACTTCTGCTTTGAGCCACGGCCCGTACTTCCCTACCTTGTTTGCTGCCCAGTTCGTTGTTTCATATGGTATCTCCTCACAATACGATGCACAGTGACCAATTCGCCCACATGAGTAACAAAAGTGAGGGAGACGATCATATTTAAACTCCACCCATAAATTCTTGTCCCCTATCTTGACTAGAGCCCCTATTTTAAGAGGAGCTGTAAGATTCAGCTCTACTTTGACTTTACCTGTCTCGTAAGGTCCATAGCCTTTAGATTATAATTGTATTTCTTTTACTGCTCCCACTTTACCAGCAACATCAGACAATACCTCTTCTAAGATCCATCCCGGGGGTAATCCAACAATATGGACCCATAACTCATATCTAGAAAAATCATAGCAGTGTTCGGGAATATCTGGCTCACATTGTTTTAGCACTAACAAATTGCTTGCAAAGGACCATGGCTCAGATTTCAGTACTCTCTCATTCTCCTCCTCTGTCTCGAATACAAATGAGAATAGGCCCGGTTTTTTCTGAGAACACACAACAGTCTCTGATTTTCATGCCTTTTTCATAGTGTTGGAAAATGCTTGAAAATTCACAGTGGGTTTCGAATATAACTTACCAAAGAGAGTATGACTGCATTCTATACGTTTGTTATGGGGGATTTCCTTCTGTACTTCAATCACATCATTGGCTAGCCATAAGTGGCCTAAACTCTTGCAGAGGGCAGCAAGGCGGCGTTGATTTTCCTCATCGTGCTCCATTCCGGCAACAAATCAGGCACTCTTTCTGAGATTGATGGTTACAGGCGTCATCTTCAATAAGGGATGAAGTTTTCTTCGGGACTGCTCTGTGGAGATCTTGTGGCTTTGGGTAGTGGGCGATTGAAGGGAGCTCCGCAAGAGAGTGGATGGGTTTCGAAATCTGTCGGATGATGCTACTTCATGCTCAATTTCCTTTGAAACAGAAAAGGGGTTGCGTATTTGGGATGATTTTAGGGTTTGGGTTCTGGATACCCATGACTTTGGGCGAAAATTTTCTACTTTCGATTGGAATGGAATCCACGAAGCTACTAGATGGAATAGGGAATTAGGTTTTGGGTTTTAGGGTTGAAAGCTCCCATGAATTCGGGAGAGGAAAGCTCTACCAGCGAGAGAGATCCGCTCGCGCGAGGAGTTGGGTGTACTTCTTTACATATAGAAATTGTAGTCGCGAAGTTGCTTTCGTATTGTCTTTTAGCGGTAGTATTTCAATAAGTGCACCTTTTATCCTATTGTCTTTTTCTTACGAGCTATCGATATACGACGGTAAGCTTTCGGTTCTTAAAAAGTTTACTCTTGGATTAACGTCGGCGAAATGAAATTAAAATGAGAGAGAAATGTAAAGGGGTTGGATAAGGAATCTGGTATTGGGTCTCGATGGATAAAAGAAGTATTGGTCGGTTCTCGATTAATGGATTAAACAACGCAATAGGTCTTTGATTTATGTACCATAACTTATACAGTCGCTCTCGATTAATGAAAGTTGTTTGATTTAGATTCAACAGTCGAGACTTCCTATCGAGATTGAGAGGGAAGAGGCTAATGTTCTAGCATGGTTCCCACCGCACTGCCTAAGGCCAAATGCACTTTGACAAGAGCATTGATGACTCGTCAATAATGACACGTGTTGGGAGTGCACAGCAAAAACTCGATACCTTCTTCCAAGGAAATCACCGAGAGAGAGCCAAAGTCCAAGCCAATCAATATATCCAATTAGATCCGCTTTCATTTAAAAGTTTAAGCCAATAAGTTATAAGACATTTAAGATATATTAATTGCTTTACATTACATCAATTCTCCAAAGTGAGGTTTCTCTAATACAATCCAATCATACGTATATTTTAATAATACGTGTGCAGGAATACGGAGTGGAGTTGATGTTCTTCCATGAAATGTTCCTGGTGGACATAGCGAGCACGTGCACTGAACAAGCTCTTAGGCTTGACTTTCTCCAAAGCGCCAAGATTTGGGAGGGCGTTGATGCATTGGTGTTCAACTCGTGGCACTGGGGGCTTCACATCGGGAGGAAACAATGGTTAGTCTCGATCTTGACAAGCACTGTATATACTAAAATCCTATATCAAATCAATGGTAAGAATTTGTGAGACTCATATGAAATCTCACTAGAGAGCACGAATTCTTTTATAGTTTCTACATCACAATTACTTTTGCCTAGAGACGATCAATGCACGGGCCCAAAAGTGCAGGGCGGGACTTTATAACTAAATTACCTTACTCAAGCCCGCCCAAAAGTGCCTTGGAGGCCAGTGGGCCTCCAAGCCAAAAACCAATAGCTCTGTCCAACGCATCATCGATAGATTAAGCATGCGCAAGACCTTAACGTTGCAATCACAGTTTTACCAAGGAGAAACTTTTCGATGGATCAATATATGTCAAGACATTCGACCATTTTCACTTTGTAAAGAGTCTGAAGTTCAATCTTCTCGCCACTAATTCATGTTTCATGGCCACCCTTAGGAGCCACAAAATCTGCATAGCTCTACAGTTGTAAGTTGCCGCAAGGCTTATGCAGAAAACCTCCGTACTTGTCTGAGTCGCGATCAACGATGCGAAATAGAATTGATATTCTTCCAAATTAACATAACTCCTATATTTTTTATGTTTTTGTTTATCGAAGGTTCTGATATATTTTTTTAAGGTAATTCAGATGAGATTATAAGCAAGTAGAGAATAAGACATAAAAACACGGATCGCTTGATGGCCTATAATTTGGCATTGAACACTTGAGCCAAGTGGGCAGACTATGTTGACCCATCAAAAACTACAGTCTTCTATCAAGGAGTTTCCCTGAACCATGCAAAGTAAGAATCTTGACTTCAAGGATACATTGTTTACTATTTTGCTAATCTGACTCGTGATTTATCAAATTCTATTCAAATCAAGAATTCATTACCCCTTTCGTGGTTTGTACCATATCGATGTTTGTTTCCTCTCTTTATTTTTTCAAAATTAAAAATAAAAACTAGCCTCTTATTTTGTCAAGATTGATTTGATCTCCTTTAGGTTTTAGCAAACTCTACATTGCATAGTTGACTCTTGAATGTCCAATCATCTCAATTCTCTATTTTTGACTGACATACACGTCGAAATGATCACAATGGATCGTTAGAAACTGGAAGTCAAGACGATTGGCCGAGAATATTTCAGAAGTAATCAATAGAAGATGTCAGAACTTTACCAATGATAAACTTTATTAATTATCTTTATTGGTTTTAATAATGACTTCACAACGGATTAAATTAAGTCATTAACCTCAAAATGAAGAAGACCTGGATGGAAAAATCATTTCCGAAGGAGATCAAGTGCCGGAAAAAGAAAGAGTAAATCAGGTCTGGATCCAAGAAATAATAAGGCTACTAAAAGACATTATCAAGGACTAACTTAGTTTTAGCAGCTTTTACACAAATGGCTCAACAAGTTCCCTCTTTTACGAGATGTATTCAGACACTATGTTTGACACGAACCTGGGTTGAAATATCAGCAACATCTCTCCATCACTCTCCGGCTGGAACTTTTTTTTTTTTTTTTTTTTGTCAGAACTCTCCGGCTGGAACTTGCAAGCGGATGAACGCAAGGGAATTTAAGTTTGTGGTTTCTAAACTCGAAACTTCCATTTTAATGACCAGCAGAAAATCCTATTGCTATTGGTACTAACTTGACAAATTTGGCCACGACTGGACTCTACATAAGCAATAAAACCTAAATGCAATAAACTAACCAAGTCAATCCTTCCTAAATTCGACCAAAAAAACAATCATTTTCTTAGATATGCCAAAGTCCGTTCATTTGTGAGCAAAAACGAAAATTGATATCGTTCCACAGACTTTTTGGGCCTGAAAAGAAAAGGACATACCGGAGCATCCAAGCTATGAGAGGAAATTCAATTGCCTGCACAATTTTAGCACTAGATATAGAGAGAACCGATATTATAAGTTTGCCCGCCTCATCGTGGACCAGTTAAAACAAAGGGTGATAATGCAGTGGTAGCACTTAATTCTTGACCGAGTGCTGCTCCTTTAGTGGAAGGCCGAGCAGAGAAGTTGTAATCCAAGTTGTCCGGAACTTCCATAACACCCTCCAACACCTTGATGATCATCGACATGGAAGGCCTCATTGTATAATCTCCTTGCAAGCACCATGCAGCAATCCTCATCATATTTACCACATGTGGCCCATTTAATCGCATATCCTCGCTAGACTTATCCACAATATCCAACAACCGTTTCACTTTTGCCTTTCTCTTAAAAAGGCTCAGTAAATACATGTCTTCTTCATATAGAGACCGATCGAAGATTTTTCTTCCACAAACTATCTCCAAGATAACCACACCAAAGCTGTACACATCGACCTTTTCAATAATTGCTACATTCAGCCACTCAGGGGCCAAATAACCAGGAGTTCCTCTCATGCTTATGACAACTTGGTTTTGGTCCTTATCAATCAACTTGGACAATCCAAAATCAGCAACCTTAGCATTGAAATTCTCATCCAAGAGAATATTTTGGGGCTTAATGTCTAGGTGTACAATCTTCTGTCTGCGATCTTCATGAAGATAATCTAGTCCTTTCGCTATATTGAGAATGATTTTCTTCCTTCGTTGCCAATCGAGAACACATTGATTGGATTTGGGAAAGATTCATCTATCTAGAGCCCCATTAAACATGTACTCATAGATAAGGAGCCTTTGAGATTTCTCAGCACAATATCCCACAAGTCTTACCAAGTTCACATGATGGATGCTACCAATAGTCTCAACTTCGGCAAGAGAGGATTTCTTGATCTACCCAAAACCACCAAGGCGCTTTACTACAACTTTTGTTCCGTCAATTAGAGTACCTTCGAAAACAGAACCAAAACCACCTTCGCCAAGCTTTTTACTAAAATCATTTGTCACGGCTTTCAAATCACTGAACCGGAATCTTGTGAGCATTTTAGGCACTTGAGCAAGATATTCCTCATTTGCTTCATTGTCATCTCTCTTCCGAACAAACAAAAATATGACTACGATAAGAATCTGTTAGAATTTCAAGTCGACGGAAGACGACTTACCTGATTCAGATGCGCAAACAGCAAATGGCCCCGGAACGAACGTTGAATTGCCGATGAAACACGAACGACACTACCTCACGTTAGTCTGGATGTAATCACAAGGAAAACACCCGATTTCCACGGCGTAAATGCAAATTGTTCTCGTAAAGAAGAAAATGGAACGCCTTGATCTCTTGAATGGAAATGGAGAGAAATTTAGGTGTGAATGATATGCCAACAAACCCAACGGTTGTGTTCGGGAGACTTTTATACGTCTCCCTTCGTACCCCTCCATTTGTGTCTTTCCATCGTAACGCATCAAAACAAAACGGTGCGTTCCAATCACACCCCATCATGGACGTACCAGCTAAAGTACAACATCTCCCACTCGGACATGATGGGCTTGATAGCTCTATCAAGAATATAAGGTATTCAACATTCATCAACTTTACAAAACAATTCATACCGGCAAATAAGCCGTGCGACTAGTGAGTACACTTGCACTTGGGAGCTCAAATTATGCACCCGTTAGGGATGACATAATGGCTACAACCCCGAAAAGAAATAAACAATCGATGTCTCACAAGTGCCCCGAGACATATTTTGTTACATCAGTCCAAGTATACCTATCCCTTAAAGGCTATACTTGACTATTCTCACAACACCATGTATTTACAATTATATCCGCAACCACAGAGGGTGATATAATTGGTCGACCAGTAAATACATGTGATAGATGTAAAACAACAATAGTCTTCCTTCGCACTCATGTCTCTCTCCATTTCGAACAACCGCTTTCCTAGACATGTCCCATAGGCCATATCTATTCATGACCGCCCGTAACATGCTAAAGTAGCAACACTGATCTTTCACTTCGAAAACATAGTCAGAAGTAACATATGGCACAAAATGAGGTAAATTATAAATTACCTCAAGAGCTCACACGATGAGTAAATAGGGATAATTTTACTCATCTTCCCTTATTGGTCGTACAATGCACATGTAGTATGAATTACATGCTATAGTGGATTACTCTTTCTACAAGAGCGTATGTCATTTATCAAATATATCCACCATACAGATCTTAGCCTAAACATAGTCATGTGCCTCTCACGTACTCATGTTTAGCCCGAGTGCTATATCAGCTCGCTTTCTATAGCGTCCAATTAAGTGCTCGCATCCGACATCTTTTAGGCATACATGATTGTGGAAATATCATGTTCGGTCTTATTATAAACAAATCACAGACCTCATCTTGACTCCAATCAAGGCGACATATTTTATGTACCAGACTTACTCTTAAGCATTTATTTGTACATAACGTCTCATCTCAATATGCTATCTAAAGCACTTGAGGCGATTGCTCGTGTGAGTGAGCCAATCATTGCCTCGCGACATACTTTTCAATAATACATGTGTGTTTGTGCTAGTCTCATAGTGGATTTGTACTTATTGGTAAAACATCAAATCACTAATAAATGAACAAGTACAATACATCGTCCACAAATACATAAACCAATGATCCTCTACAATAACAGATATTACATTCTACGCAATCCTAGTGACATCCTATGGGTCAAGAATATGTCTCTAGGAATAGCCTTCGTAAATGGATCAAGCAACCATTCTATTGATTGAAATGTATTGCGGGATCACTTCTTTCTCGCTCTATAATATCTCTCGATGAAGTTATTCTTTATGTCAATGTGCTTTGTCCTTCCATGATACTTGGGATCTTTCACATAGGCAATGGCTGCTTGACTATCGTAATAAACCGTCACCGGTCTTTAAACTTCGGTGAGTGGCTAAATTTTCCAAGAAACGTTTTAGCCATATTGCTTCTTGCACCGCGACGTAACATGCAATAAATTCTGCCTCCATCGTAGACAAGGCCGTGCATGTCTGTTTCTTGCTATTCCAAGAAATCGCACCTCCATTGAGCAAGAATGCATATCCGTAAGTCGATTTACGCTCATCCAGGTCTCCACCCCAATCGGCATCTGAATAGTCCAATAGGCGTAAATCATTCCCTTGGTAACAAAGTAGATAGTCCATGGTGCCCTTCAAGTATCTCGGATCCTCTTCTTCGCTTTCTAGTGTGCTTGACCAGGATTTGATTGATATCGGCTCACCAATCCCACAAGATAGCATATGTCGGGTCTAGTACACATCATAGCATACGTCAAACTTCCGACCGCACTAGCGTAAGGAACAGTTTCCATCACTTTGATTTCTTCTGGAGTCTTAGGACACAGCTCAATACTTAGGCCTTCACCTTGCATGACAGGGGTATCAATGGGATTACAATGCTGCATATCAAAACTCTCAAGAATCTTCATAATATAAGACTCTTGTGATAAAGTAAGGAGTTTCCTTGATCGATCTCTTTCGATCTTAACTCCTAATATATAAGCAGCTTTCTCCCATGTCCTTCATCTCAAAATTGGAGGACAACCATTCTTTTATGGTGATAACCAAAACCTTGTCATTTCCAGCCAATAGAATATCGTCCACATAAAGTGATAATATCACAAATTTATCTTCGAACCGCTTGACATATACACATTGATCTTCCTCGATCATCGTGAAACCAAAAGTGGTTATGGCTCGATGAAAATGAAGATACCACTGTCTAGATGATTGCTTAAGGCCATATATTGAGCGATGAAGTTTGCAAACTTTATGCTCTTGACCTTTAGCTATGAAACCTATTGGTTGTTTCATATAGATTTCCTCATCTAATTCTCCATTGAGAAATGCCGTCTTTACATCCATTTGATGTAATTCAAGGTCCAAATGTGCAACGATGGCTAGAATAAGGCGTATTGAGGCAAACCTTACAACTGGTGAAAAAGTTTCCTCATAGTCTATACCCTCTTGTTGAGTATAACCTTTTGCCACAAGGCGAGTCTTATACTTTTCAATGGATCCATCCACCTTACGCTTAATCTTGAAGATCCATTTGTTTCCAATGGCCTTACGATTGGGTGGTAGATCAACCAAGTCCCAGACATGGTTTGCCCTCATTGACTCCATCTCATTTTCCAAAGCTCTTCTCCATTCTTCCTTATCAGAGAACGAGAGAGCCTCTTGAACAGTCTTAGGCTCGGCATCGTCTTTTTGAGCAATCATAAATGCTTCCCCTTCAATCTCAAAACGACGACGGGGAATACTTTTACGATTACTTTTACGCAATTGAATTTCTCTTGAATTCAATTCATCAGTCGATGCAACACTCCCACTAGGTCTTGTTTGTTGAGGTAAATTTTCATTTCCCTCTACAACATCAGTGGGTGTGTTATCAGGATCTTCAATCTCATATAATTAGAGGTCCTTATCAATCTCACCTCTACTAGAAAAATCGTTCTCCAAGAACGTAACATCTCGTGACTCCATTTCAGTCACACTTCCATCAGCTTGTTCACCTATGAACACGTACCCTTTGGAGTGTTCGAAATATCTTATAAAGATACATTTCTTCCCTCTAGGACCTAATTTGCCATGTTTATGGGAAGAATCATGAACATAAGCTGCACAACCCCATGGACGTAGATTATTCAAGTCTGGTTTCCTTCTAGTCCATAATTCATAAGGGGTCGAAGTGACCGATTTTGAGGGCACACGGTTAAGTATATAGGCAGCAGTCAATAACGCATCTCCACAATAGGAGATAGGTAAATTTGCTTGTGCCATCATAGACCTAACCATTTCCAATAGGGTTCTATTCCTTCTCTCAGCTACCCCATTTTGTTGTGGAGTACCAGGAATAGTCAATTGTCGTACAATTCCTTTTCATCACAAAGAGCCTTGAATTGCTCCGATAGATACTCACGTCCACGATCGTTCTCAATGTCTTTATTGTTTTGTTCAACCGATTCTCTACCATCGCTATATATCGTCTAAAGCAGTCTAATGCTTCGACTTATGGGAGATCGAAAGACGTAACCGAAACGTGTGGAGTCATCTATGAAAGTGATGAAATATGAGGCTCCATGCCTCGCCCTCACATTCAAAGGACCACAAATGTCAGAATGTATGAGATGCAATGGAAATTCAGCTCTAGTCCCTTTGCCGAATGGTTTTCTAGTTGTTTTTCCCGCCGTGAGACAATGTTCACATACGGATAGACTAACATTAGTGAGTGACCCTAAAAGGCCTTCTCTAGCTAATCTTTTCATTCTTTGCAATCCAATGTGACCCGATCTAGCATGCCAAGTACTTGCATCAATCTTAACGTTATTAGAATATGCAATTAAAGAAAAACAACCATCAACATTAACATTGTACTGATCATAGTCAATGTCTAACACCATAAAACCATTCGATACATGACCTGAACCATAATAAACTGTTCTATACAAAATGTCAACACAATCACCATGGAAATTCAATACATAACCTAAGCTAAGAAGAACAACTACGAGACCAAGTTTCGTCGAATATCTCGGAGCATAGAGGACATCATGTAGGAATAGGCTTCGACCACCACGTAAGATTAATTTACATGTGCCGATACCCTTTACTTCAACTCTTGAGTTATTCCCAACATATATCCATCTTCTTCCAGGCGGTATCCGACGATACTCCACGAATGCTTCTCGGTCTCTAGCTACATGGTCTGTTGCTCCTAAGTCTACAGTCCACATATGATGTGATTCAGCAAGCATTACAGTACTAGAAACAAAAGCATTACTTAAAGTAATGGAGTAATAGGGTACCTTTTTCGGCTCAGTGCATTCACGAGCAAAGTGACCCATCTTGCCACAATTGTAGCACTCCATCTTAGCCTTGTCCTTCTTTCCACCACGCTTCTTGCGTCGGAAGGTCTTAGCCCTCTTGGGTGCTTGATCGTCCTCTTCCCTTTGTTGTTGAACTGAATATTCCTCTTGCGCTTGAAGCCCGAAGCTTTGCGCGAACTCGATTCAGCAACATAAGCATGGGTAGAGGATCTCGCAGCCTCTAGACGCTCATCCTCTAATTCCAAATGACGCGCAATATCATCAAAAGTGACAATATTCTCATTATGCGTCATATTGATCTTCATATGCTCCCAATTGTCGGAAGAGACCTTATAACAGCCTGAACTTGCTGTTCATCGTAAGGAAGTGACCGCCGACTTCAGCTCACGGATCATATTTGACATCTCCCGAAGATGCTGCCTCATCGTTACATTTGGGCGCTTTCGGAATGTGTCAAACTTGATGGTGAGCCTCCTCAGCTTAGTGGCAGATGTACCCCCAAACTTATCTTTCAAAGCAACCCACATAGCTTGAGCTTTATCATAACTTTCAAACTCACACATGAGATCATCTTGCATACAGCTCAAAGAACGTGATGCGAGCAATGCTATTTTTCTTTTTCCAAGCTTGATAAGCTTCTAGATCTCTCCCGTGTTGAGCTGAAGTTCCATGCTCAAAGTTCATCCATGGTATGGTTGAGGGTTTCCAAAGCTTCTTGCTCCTCAAGGATGTCTTGAACCTTTCGGTGCCAAATATCATAATTGTCACCGTTCAGCTTCTCACCCTTATTAAGGTCAGCAACAATGGTCTTGGATGCCGAAGCCATAATCAATTGCTATGACACATTGACATAATAAACGCAGAATCAATACTAGCACACTTTACGAGTAACACACATATTTAATTTGCAACAAAGACAAACTAAATTAATGATAATTCAACAAAAGACACAGAGGCAAAAGTTCACTATGTTCCCAATCAACTTCTATGTACAATTGTTCTATTATCATTAATTAGTCTAATTTGTGCAAATTTTAAGTTCTAGGTGAGAACTCTTTCGAATTCTACCAACCTACGAACTCCCACTAGGAAAAATAATTACATGACCTTATGTAATTTCTACATTTTTCCTTAACACAAAAACATAGCATGATAATAACCAACATGTAAACAACAATCATGCTTCGACTATAATCAAAAAATGCAATTCAACGTGTAATGGATTTCCTACCATTGTTCTAATTTTCTAGCAATCAGAGAATTGCAAGTATATTAAAAATATATACATCATATCATTTAACCAAGCTCTACACAGCATATATAACATCATTTGCACACAAGCTAGTTACTTTATTTCCTAAATCACAAGAAAAAACAAGCTACAAATGAATAAACTATGCATTAAACCCCAAAAATACGCGTACATAGGCTTTCCCACGTATTTTCATACATTTATAAAATCTAAAAGTATAAAATAATTATACCACGTGTAGACAACATTCATACGAACCAAACGCCGCCGACCACGCTCCAATCGGAGCTCGCACGCGCCCCACGCTCCGCTCGAGTGCGGGGCGCGTGTGGCGCACGCGCCAGCCAGCCAAACGGCTCCTGGCCGGTCCGACCGGTGACTGGTCCGACCGGTTTGACCGTCGGACCAGTTGACCGGTCAACGGTAGGGTCGGGTCGGGTCGCCGGCCGGTGACCGGCCGGCCAACTGCCGCCGACGCCGACGTCATTGATGACGTCATCCCAGCGGTTACCGACCGTTGGATGACGTCATCGATGACGTCATCCGTGACGTCATCGAGCGCCGCATCGCTTCCGCGACGCGCGTGACGTGCACGCGTCGGTTCGCCGACCGCGCGTGTTGCGCACGCGCCGGCGTCCCCGGGCCGCGTCAAGCGCGTGAGGCCCACGCGCAACGGATCGGCTGCGCATGTTGGCGCGTGCGGCGTCCTCCGGTTGCGCTCGAACCACCGTCGGACTCGTCTCGACGAGTACTTTCATCCTGTATATTCAAAAGTTGATTTTGGCCAAAAAAATAATTCGAAAAATGGCCAAAACCTCACGGATTCACGCGACCCCGAACCCGTTCTTCGCTTTGGTTCGAATTCGAGTTTTCATATTGCAATTCTAACCAATAATACATCAAAAACAGTGTTGAATACAATCTCTTGATCTTAATATCAAATGGTAAATGAGAAAACTCGATGAAATACAAGGCAGAAAACACGACCGAGCTCTGATACCAATGTTAGAATTTCAAGTCGGCGGAAAACGACTTACCTGATTCAGATGCGCAATCAGCAAATGGCCCCGAAACGAACGTTGAATTGCCGATGAAACACGAACGACACTACCTCACGTTAGTCCGGATGTAATCACAAGGAAAACACCCGATTTCCACGGCGTAAATGCAAATCGTTCTCGTAAAGAAGAAAATGGAACGCCTTGATCTCTTGAATGAAAATGGAGAGAAATTTAGGTGCGAATGATATGCCAACCAACCCAACGGTTGTGTTTGGGAGACTTTTATATGTCTTCCTTCGTACCCCTCCATTTGTGTATTTCCATCGTAACGCATCAAGACAAAATGGTGCGTTCCAATCGCACCCCATCATGGACGTACCAGCTAAAATACAACAAAATCATTATGGCAATGAGAACTCCGAGGCTAGACCCAAGTATTACAACGAGAAGGTCGGTCCTTCGATTGTCAACCGAAGTACTAGAAGCTTCAATGGCAGGAGGAGAATCAAGAGAATGATTTGGAGTTCCTCCATAATGCACATTTTGTAACTTTAGGAAAGTAGTAGAATTATTGGAATTTGTTTTCTTGTCAATTTTCATAAGTGAAAACACTTGAGTTATTAAGTAACAGCGGCCAACAGTAGGATCCATTCTGTACTTGAATATAGCTGCTCCGCATGAACAGTTCTTTGCGCAGGCCTCTTTACAACTTGAAGCATCTATGTTCATGAGATCTGAAGTAAGAGTGAAGTATGCGACATCTTTGAGCTCCAAAAAACTTTGATCTTGTGAAGCCGCAAGACAGTGGAACATTCTTAGAACACCCAAAATTGAGCTTAGTATAATCTACTAGCCTGAAATAGCTCATTCCCTGACTTGAAGCCGGACAACTACATTGCCCGTCGGAGCAAATTCCATATTGTCCACACACTTTGGGATAACCACAGTCCCCCGCGAGAGACATAGACAAAAGATCGGCCACTTCGTCCCACATTGCACACATAACGCAAGGTGAACTCCAATCGAATCTAGCTTCTTTTGAACTGCAATCAAGCATACTTATATGATAACTCATACACTCTCAAATGCCCATCCGAGCCCAGTTTCATGCATCGTACAAAAGATGCGTGAGGGACTGAAATCAAACTCAAATTCTAAATAGAGTTTGAGAAGAAAGCCAAGCTTCCATTTACAAACTCAACATATGGGGACTCGGTATTTGCATTTGGATTATCAATAAGAGACTGGTAATAGATCTGAGGAGGACTAGTCTCGATTTGAGCAAATAATCCACGGCCATTCATGTAAAGCGTAAGCGAACTGTCTATGGCCCAATTTGTCTCAGAAACACTCGGCGTCAATCTTTGGACCGCCATCAACTTTTGTCCGAGGACAAGTGTGTCAGTTGGATGATCAAAAGACTGCCAAACGGTCACATTATACTTATCAAACAACACGAGGTTCCCCAAATCTATCAAGTTTAAGCCTACAACAGACTTGTCAGAAGTGTTCGTGGACCAAGCAATAGAACCGTCAGCATCTTTCAACACCAAATCACCTTTGGACGTAAGTTCTAACGTCACGTCGATCATCACAGGATTGTTCCAATTGGCGGACCATACTACTTCTATGGATGCATGATCAGTCATAATAGTTGAGCAAGGATGGAAGATGAAAACAGCAAAGAGGCAAGTTTTGCAGTTATAATTACAATAGAAACCACTGACATAGGCAGTGCCAAAAGCTCCTATGCCTCGGCATAGAATTGACCGCATGATCAATAGGTCTGCAGATGAATGGGATGATTTACATAAAATGTAGTCTCCGTTATTTGTCCACCGTGTTGAAAGCGTCGCAGTTGGATAATCAAGATCTTGAGCTTGAGCATCGGCAAAGTTTGAGAATTGAGATAGAAAAACAAAGGAAAGAGAAAGAAGAGAAGAAGAGAGACAACAAAATGAGACCATGGCCTGCAATGAAAATTTGAGTAGAGAGAAAATTGAGAAAGGAAGAGAGGAGGGAAGTAGATGAACAAGAGAGAATGAAGTGGAGGGTAGACAGTTTTTGAAATCGGAATGGTAGTGTTAGCATCTTGCAATTCGTGGGAGCAAATAAAGTGAATCAATTTAAGAGGAATTGGTTTGGTTGACCATGAAAAAGGTGGACATCGGGTTTAAGGTAGACATTGGGTTTAAACCCAAAAACCCGATATCTACCTTTTTCTTAGTCAAACCAACCCAAACCAAAACCCAACCAACCCAATTCCTCTAAATTAAGCAAAACAACTTTGGAACCCAACCCATGTTTTGGTGCTTCTCTGCAATATCGGGTATGAGTTATCAAATGAAGCAAGCAAAACAAGTCAGACGGACAGCGAGTGGATCACTGCCCTGCCCATTGGTTTTCTACACTCGAGGAATATCTCTAAATTCAGTACTTATCTAACGCAATAGATCAATGACAAATTGAAGAATTTGTGCGAATTACAGAGATATTTTGAGAGATTCAAGAAGAAGAAACATTCTTTACGTTGGAAAAATGACTAAATATTCATAATGGAAACTTTAATTGGATTATGAATTCTTGTGTACTTGCACAGCCATGAATTACTTGGCTATTTTTTTCCTCCATTTGTCCGGCTAGAACATAATATAGGGGCGTTAACCTAGTATTAACACCTGATTTTGCCGGCCAGGTAAATCGTCAAAATAGAAATAGCAAAAATAGATAGTTGGATAGACAAGCAAATTGAAATAGAATCTATTAGAAAAAATATCAAAAAAAGTGAAAAAAAATTAATTTATTAAAAAAATTTGTATTTTTAAGGAAAAAACAAAGCGGGCCGAATTGACCCAACCCTTCTCCTTTCAACCCGCTTGGGCCCAACCCGGCATCTTCCTTTTCTTTGTTTTCTTTTCCTCAGCCCGGCCTTCCTTCTTCCCCTGGCCCGACCCCTTTCTTCCCCTCTTCCTTCACACCTCCGTAGCACAGCAATGTACAAAAGTAGGGCAGGGCAGGACTGGGCAAATGGTAGCATGATTTTTGGGTAGGGAATCAGGCCGGCCGACAAGCTGGGGGTGGCAAAAGCCATCCGCGCCAGCCGGTGGCTCCTAAAAGCGAGAGAGGATGTTCAGCCAAGGGAGGTGCTCGCTCACTTGAAAGAGGACAGGAAGTTTGAGAGAGAAACCGAGAGCGAGGAATTTGTTCTGCTCGCCGATGGCTTGCCTAAATCACCCTCCACCTTCGTCAAAAGCCAACTCGCCCATCGCCATTCGTTTTAGCAAGCTCTCGAACCAGGGAACCCTGGAAACGCCCATTCTTCTCTCTTGCTTAACGGATTTGAAAATGTCGAACCAAATCGACGAGATTTTGGGCAAATTGTGCAAAAAAACAAACTAATTTGTTACCAATAATGTTGATTTAGAGCTTAATGTACTGAGTTTAAGCTGTGAATAACGTTAAATTATTGCAAAGAGGGTGAAGAGTTTGCAATTGAATTCCACTGGAAGTGGTCTATCATTTTCTCTAGTGACGAGAAGTTCCAAGTAGACGAGACGATACACCATGGACTCTATCTCCATAAAATATGGGTTGAAGGGCATCCTATGGATAGATGGACTGAAATTTCTTCTGAATTTTCACACAATGAGCATGAAGAATCTGGAATGTGAAATAACCTATTTAGGTTAGCTCTATAAGGCAAGACAATAGCCGTTGTCCTCCAAAACATCATCTTGCACCTTTCATGTCCCTACTTTTCCTTATTATTCTAAAATCAATTATTCCAATTCTTCATATGTGTAATCAAACATTTCGAATGTGGTGTCTCAACAAAACACAAAGAACAATTCAAATGAAAGAAAAAACAGAATTGTTGAGGGACATGTCGTCATCCCTTGCCTCCATGATCTTCGCCTAAGGAGAAAAAATTTATATATTGGTTACGCAATTAACTGGACTCAGTACTTCTAGCTTTAAATGCATCCCGATCAAATTTCTTGCTTTCTTATCAATTTCATGTTATTATCAACTTCATTTTTTGGTCGAAATGTCATTATCTACTTAAATGACATCAAATAGGCCTATATAGGAGATTCCCTAACGTTGGCTTTTAAGGAGGCAAGGTTCTCCAACTGGGCCAAAAAATGTTAAATGTTAAGGAATGCTTCGGATGACTATGTAAGAGTTTTCTTAATGTGAGCTACATTAATTTGACAAGATTAGTTACGAGGCAAAGGAATTGCAGTGCAAAAATGAAGCTTCATATTCCAACGGCTCTCACCCGAAACAAGCGCTCCAATTGAGGAAAGATAGGTCACCCGTCGACAATCTCCGGCGGTAGCGGCAACAACGATCAAAACTACATGGGGGCTGGACAGCCACAAGTGCTTCGCCGGAGTCTCGAATACTTGGAATCAATAAGCTCCCGATGCATGAGGAGCTTGAGGAGGATCGATAAGCAACATTGTCACATTCGTCATACAATTTAAATCGATTAGAAACTTGACTTATGAATATGTGGCTCGATAAGCATAATACAACATTACTCAAAGTCACGAGACTACAAAATTGACATGTGCCGTGACACACTTGATTTAAATTTACGAGTGACATGTGTGATAACCGTTAAACCAAATCAGATCAATTGTTTCGAAAGAAAATGACAGTGCCCTTTTTCTGTTTACCATCAAAGTTAATGTCTTTAGTTCTTCTTTTCTTTTTCATTTTTTTGGTTGCCCCTATAATATCCTCCACCTCCAGTTTCATTTCAAGGACATTGAAAAACTAAAGACCCTCTTTTGTGAAAAACCACATAAAATACTGTTAAGGACCGTGCGTTTTGCTAAATTCCCCAATAAGCCCCCCGAAAAGAAGCCTGTGGGGGCGTCGGGTGGGCGGATCGTCTTCTTCCTCGTCTGGCCGAGCCGAACGCCACTAGGCCCGTGCGTCTTAGCCGCGGAGCTTTTACTTCGAGCTGAAGAATTCCCTTTTCTTCCGCCACAATTCCGAGCTGAAAGATACTCTCGATCTCGCACCTCTGCATTTCGGATCTCGCACCGGTTCGCGATCCGATGGCATGAACTGAAAGAGAAAAGAGAAGGAACGGCGTCGGGATCGGAGCGTGGGAGACTCTAGACGATCGTCGATTCCAGCTCCGAAGTTCAAGGCTTCCTCGCTTTGATCTGAGAGAGAGAGAGAGAGAGAGAGAGAGAGAGAGAGAGAGAGGCGAGAATGGCGGCGGTCGCGGTCCACCAGTTCGCTCCCTGCATCACTTGCCACGCCTGGAGTCCCGACCGCTCTAGTAATCCTGCTCTTCCCTCGATTTTCGCATCTCGTTTCGGGGTTGTTTTGATCGTTTTCGGAAATGCGCTGCGAAATTGGATGAGTTCTTTGTTGCTTTTTTTTTTTGGTGTGTAATTGCAAGTCGATATCTGCGAAAAGAACGCCTCGGTGAGTTGATAGGCTGCTCGAGGGAGAGTGCTTTGATTTTTCTGTAGTTTTGGGACCTTGGCGCTAGCGTAGTCGATCGAACTTATCTTGAGCCTTTGCCTATGGCAATGAACGATGAGAACAGAGGGGTATGTATGGTGAAGTGCGCATTTTGGAGGGTGCAAATCTCTCTGTCTTTCCCCTGAATGCTGCAAATGTTCGCTTGATGTGTTTCCCGGTGATCCTATCTTTCGTTGTCATTTAGTGAGTATTATGGAATCGGAGTCCTTGTAGTTATCAATTGTTATGGGGCCAAAAAGGGATCCCATATTCGGGTTCTTGAAGGCAGTTCTAACAAGTAACAAGTAATAAATTCACTTTGAGAAGTTAAGTATAGGCCATGCGTTCTAACAACTATGGATAGATGAAATACATTTTGAATGGCAGGTCTAACTTCTAACGGCTGATGAGGATCTCCGCCTTAGATAGATAAATACTGGGCCATGAATGTGTCCCACTAATCGCTTGACCAGGTAAGACGCATATCGAAATCTGAAAGGGTGGCCAATGGTAATGGTTTTTTTGTGCCGGGTGGTGAAGTATGAGGGAGTAAATTTTGAAGAAAAATCGGTACAGCGGAAGGATGATGTTTAATTTTGATTTTTCATACTGGGGTCCACAATGACTTCCTATTCTTAATCTCCTCAGAGCAGATGAAATACGAATAGCAGCTATTCATGATTCTACTAAGATGCGTAATCACTTTGTAGTTAGTAAAAGTTGTCATTACTTTTTAATGCTAATTATTGGCCTTTTTATGGTAATTGCTACTTCGTCGTCAACTAGGTGTCTCACGCATGTTAGTAATATTTAACACTGTTGCCTTGCATATACTAATACTTGCTTCTTTAGAAGCATAACTTTTCTGGCTAAATCTTAATAAATTTAACCTAGCAAGTACATGCCTTGATTGTTGTCAATGGTTAACAAGCTTCCTGACTGTGGACAAATCTCGCATTAGTTTTTCTCCTTGTCAATACCTTGACTTAGTGTATTCTCAGAATCCTACTTTATTCTTTCTAGTTGATGATCTTTTCAAATTAGAATGCTTTTCCAGCATCCTTTACGGATTTTTTTACATAGAATCCTACTTATCTTATCTGTCTTCTGCACCTTGCGCCATTTCAGTTTGAGATCAAGCCCATACCTTTCACAGTCTCATTTTAAACCAGGAATTTGTTAAATGTCAACAGATGTTGTTCATTGCCACATCATGTCATCAACCGTGCAAAACTAGGCATTGAGATTCTTTTGATTTTGGATTTTCTGTTTGTCTTGTTCTGCCATAATTTCTTTGAATAAAATCTCTTTATATGCTCCTGCCTCTATAGTCTCTGCATATCAGTAAATTGTATTAACTCTAACTATAACATATGCTTTCTTGTAGTGGTTGCATTCTGTCCGAACAATAGTGAAGTTCACATTTACAAACTTTCAGAAGACAAGTGGGAGCAAGTTCATATTCTCCAAAAGGTCATTATTACAGTACTTCATTCTTAAAGAGTAATTGACTTTGAATTCAAATGATTGAAACATGGGGATGACAGATGTACTATATATTATTTATGATGGGCACAGGAATAAAAGTTATAAACTATATTTACTGAAAGATAAGCAAAACCGCATTTGTGTTAGTTCTCTGATTTCTTGTCTTCAGCGCGGTAATTCTCCCGCCATGTTTGTCTATTCAAACCTAAAGAATAAGGACCGAAAAACACTCTATTTTAGTTTTCCCCCTTTTGTATTGCTTGTCTCTTCTATTGTTCCTTTCTCTCTCCAGTTTATGGTATTGATGACTTCTTTCTCTACAATGTCAACTGTCATTTCTAAACAGTGATTTGATGACCATGTATGACCTGCAAGCTGGAGTTCTAACTAAAGCTCCACATTATCTTCTTTCCCCTTCCATGTTAGGGAAATGAACTGATGAATGATGATGCACCTTTGAAATTTGATGTTGCTTGTTTTATATTTCTAACAAAGCTTATCTCATCAACCAACGATTTCCAGCATTTAATGAAAGATTCTAGCATGAAACTTACTGATGTTTCGTTGTCTTAACCATGTAATAAATAAATGATGATGATTTATTTTGTTCTTATCTTATGCTTGAGAATTTAATTTTTCATTCGCCAAAACAAGATTATATGACTAAAGTCTATGTTATGCTCGTTAATAGTTTAAATGGATAATTTTGTTCTTGGTGCTAACAATGGGGAATGTATTGTCACAGCATGACCAAATTGTTTCTGGAGTAGACTGGAGTTCTGGGTCAAACAGAATAGTAACAGTGTCCCATGATCGAAACTCGTGAGTGCCTGTTTTATTTGTCAAATCACCTAATTGGAACCACCTTGTGTTCCACTCCTTTCTGCATATATTCAAGTATCTAATGCAGATTTTGTTCTTATGTAGATATGTATGGAATTATGAAGGATCAGAGTGGGTACCTACCTTAGTTATCCTCAGGCTAAACCGAGCCGCGCTTTGCGTTCAATGGAGCCCACAAGGTATGCAGAATCGTTGAGTTTGAAGACAGGATGATGTTGAATGTTGCCTGTCAAAGACTTCTTAGAGTATTCACATTGTATTGAAAAAGAATAAAATTCTGTTGAAATTGCTAGAAGAATTTTGTTCGGTCAATTGTTCTTAAAATGTCACTTGAGCTGTTAGACTCTAGGGAGCCATTTGCAAATATGAAGTACCAATAAGGTTCTGCATGAATTATAATTCCTCTAATAGGTTTATTCTTCATCTTTCATAATATCATTAAACAATTGCATATAGTTTTATCTTACCTGTTCTGACCTTGTAGTTTAGTTGGTTGTGGTTCTATTTTTGTCTATAAGTAAAGAGAAATTCACTATGAGGCTTCAAGGGGGTGCTGACCTATATATAAAAAGATCTGAAACCTAAAAGAAAGTTCATTTACCACCCTAGTGAGTTAGTTATGATCTCTGATTGTAGTTAGAATTTGACCTCTCCCTATGTTTCCAACTCTGTAATAGTCCTTCTAATCCTCTCTTCCCTCTTCCTTTCCTCCTCTTCACATGTTAGAGATATTTTGACCATGGACTGCTAATTTATTCTGCTTGATTTCCTCTTGTCAAATGAACTGAGCATGATGAGCTAATAAAAAATCTTGTTGTATTCTTCTTTTCCTGCAGAAAACAAATTTGCTGTTGGGAGTGGGGCTAAAACAGTGTGCATATGCTACTACGAGCAAGAAAATAACTGGTATAAGCTTCTATTTCTTGGTTTTTCCTCTCCATTGTTTTTTTATTTTATTTTTCACTTTCTTATGTTGGGTTGGACATGTATTCTCCTGATGTGCTTTTTAGTAAACCATCACTTACTGATCAAGGATTTATGGGTGATATATTTTCCAAACTTGGGGGACAAGTTGGTTGTGTTCACTGCATTTAAACTCATTCTTTTATGGTGGTGAAAGCTTTTAAATTCAGGTATGAGCATTGGCCAAGCATTGTCTGCTTGAAGTCGATCTAGGTCATTTCTCAGTATGCGATGCTCGTGGATGAGCCTTATGTAGTTGTGGAAGCACATATAAATGGCAAAACACAGAAGTTCATGGTGATGACTTTGAAGGAACAAATAGTATTCTGGCAGGGTTGATGCTGTTGTGCTGGCTCATTCTTCAGTAGAGTTTGGAAAGCAAACTCCAATGGAGACTTCAAACAGCAGTGCTGTTGCTACATATATGAATCAAATATCCCTCTTGCAGTTCCTCCAAGAGCATAGCATTCTGTGAATGAAGACCCAGATTAGAAATTAACTAGTTACTGACATGCTCTTTAACTCTGTAAAAAAAATGAGATGGTTACATATCAAAGAGACAGGAGATTAATTCACTTAGTTTCTGATTTTGGTAGCTCTTCAGGAGCAGTTATTAATATACGCTCTCTTATAGGTGGGTCAGTAAACTCATCAGGAAAAGACACAATTCATCGGTAACAAGTGTTGCTTGGCATCCTAACAATGTGAGTATGTCCTCTTTCTCACATTTTTGTGATGTTGGACCCTTGCAACCAAGCTTTGTATCTTTTTACTGGCTGCACACGTGAATGCCTTTTTTATTTATGGTCATGCCTTCAGCTTACAATTTATTTGTGTTACCGTTAGTTACCCTGTTTGTTTGAGTGAGAGTTCATGAATTTATTAGGGCAGAGGATGATCTTATTCTCTGCATACCTGCATATGAATGCTGTTAAGAATGGTAATCACTTTCAGCAGTAAATAGTTAAAAGGCGCAGTGCAGTGCTGGAGAAATAGACAGGAAGACGGTAAAATGGAAATGGTTCACTAGTTAGATTTGCTGTTCCCTGATGAGGATTTCGTATGACACAATATAAGTCTGAGAGTAGACTTTGTGATTTGGGACAGGAAAAAGAGTTGATGAGCTTTCAGTCAGTCATTGATTTAGGCATTTTCTTGAGTTAATTCATCTAGTCAAATGTTATTTGAAAAGAGTTTGAGATAGGATTTGAGATTCAAAGCAGGAGAAGGGGATAAAGATGTACATGCTGACTCTTCTCCTTTCCTTTTAAATATCTAGGGCTGGCACTCCTTGAAGTTGATACCTTTATGCATTTGATGGTTTCATCTGCTGATTAATGATTATGACGATGTTAAAAAGATTTATTTGGTGTAGATTACATTTTGGTCAGTTCTAAATAAGAGGATATGGCTTTAACATGGATCCACGCTTGCGAGATCAAAAAATATTTACATAATGTCATCCTGTAAAAAATATATGTACTTTTCTCATCTAGCTGATGTTTTCAGTCGTTGAAAGAAATATGGTCTGTTCTCTTAAACATTATTCCCTAAATCAGACAATTAAAAACACTTTTCAGGTATTGCCATTTGAGATTACTTCATATGCAGTTAGCAATTATTTCTGTATGTTTTATCTCCAGCAATTTGACTTTTCATCATGTGAATGCATTTTTCATCCATCTGCTGTTAAGCAATTTCACTACATTGGGACACCTTACCCAAAAGCAACCATTATTTTGTCCAAGTGGTTACTGAAGGCTTATAATTGCAGATTCTTCTTGCCACAACATCAACAGATGGAAAATGTCGTGTATTTTCCACTTTTATTAAAGGTGTTGATACAAGGTAGCTTTACTACCTAGCCAGTCCATCATTGAAATATTTTATGCTGATCATGCACACTCTGAATCTTAAATTTTAATTATATGTGTCTGTCCAATGAATATGATCCAGGGATTCCAAAGCAGGGTCTTCATCTGACTCGAAATTCGGGGAGGTAAATGTTTATTATCCTTATAGATTATGTGAACTTGCCAAGTTAGCAATGTGAATTAAGTTATACTCTTTTATACTATAAATTAGGTTTGCAACTCCTTTTTTGGGTGCATCAATGAATAGCTGGAAAATGGAATTCAGTACAGTGAAAGATTAATTTGAAATAAGTAAAGTTTTTATTTGGTGTGCGTCTGAGATAGTAACTGCCTACTACATTTGGACTATTTTTTTTTTTGGGGGGGTGTCTGTTCTACGTTTGGACTATGAAATGGTATCTTTGCTGAAGAACTATCTCATTAGTTCATTTTCAAGTTCTAGCAACCACAAAGCTTTAGTCTCATGTTAATCAAATGATGTGACTTAATTCTTATCGCTACGACATTTACATTGCATGTATTTGTTCTTGTGCATTATCCTCTATTGGTGGGAATGCCTTTGCTTGTATGGAGATGATACTTTTGTTTTATACAAATGTAAGCGCCTAGCTTACAGAACTACATTAGCATCTAGCTAAGAACATATGCAGGAGCATGTGGGCATTCGTTGGACTCTGGATTAATCCTATCCCGAAATGGAGATGTTGCTTACTTCAGTCAGTTTGGATAGGGGGTACATGAAATAGTTGTCATTTCTTTCCATAAGTGATATCCTGAGTATCGTCTTTTATTTTTTGCAATATGATGTCATTCTAGAACAGAGAGGCTTGTGTGTGTAGTTTATACAGTTGTACAGTTCTATTTTTGTTTGATGCAGTATATCGTAATTATTTCTTGTCCTATTGAAACAGCAAATTCTTCAACTGGACCTCTCATTCTCCTGGGCATTTGGTGTAAATTGGTCACCCAGCGGCAATACCTTAGCTTACGTTGGTGAGTAGTTTGTTTTTTCTCAGTTTGTTTGGTGCTCGTGTTCTGATTTCAGGATTGAGTTATGTAAATAAGTAGTCCTCTATCATGTGCTTGTCTGAGATGTGTGAGTATGTTAAGGTCCTGTCTATTGCATTTGCATGACACATTCTGTTATTAAAGTCAAAACATGCTCTGCATTACAAGCTCGCTTATAGTGTGTTTGAGTGAGGGTTAGTATTCCATTCCTGGCTTATTGCGAATGAAATTCTTATTCCATTGCTTGTGATGATTTCCAACTAGCTATAGATACTTCAAATGGTCCATCTATTCCATTTAATGAATAAAACGAGTGGTTACTATTCCTTAGAATACGATATTTACTATTTTTGCAGCCTGCGATTGTCTGTTTATATATCGAGTTTGAGCAGACATGTGAACCTTCTAACTGATGAGCCATTTTTAATCCCTTTGGTGGAATTTACAGGTCATAGTTCTACGATTTATTTCGTGGATGATGTCGGTCCCTCCCCATTGGCGCAGAACGTTGCATTCCGTGATTTGCCCCTCCGTGATGTGGGTCAGCATCCTTCTTGTTTTATCTTGTTTTACATCTTAACTTTATTATATTTTCAGCTAGCATCTGAAACAGATAAATAAATTGCCTTTTTTGTAGCTGCTATTCATATCTGAGAAAGTAGTCATTGGTGTGGGATTTGACTGCAACCCAATGGTATTTGCAGCAGATGAAAGTGGCATGTGGTATGTGAAGTTTCAGATTTTTTTTTTTTTTTTTTTTTCACTTTTGTTTTTCTTTTAAAGATGGGAGACTTCTCCCTCTCCACTGCCACGACCCTTCTCTTTGAAAATCTCTTGTTCACAGCGAGTTTGCATCTGCCTAACATAAGTCAACAGTTCTGTTTCTATCGACTGAATTAACAGTAAATTATCTTTCTTGCCAGGAGCTTTGTCAGATTCCTTGGGGAGAGGAAGACGTCATCAGCTGGTCCCAAGTATGGTTCGCAGGTATACTTGCGGTTAAATTTTTCCCTTTTGCCAGAGCATTTGATTCCCACGGAATGTGGTCATCAATTCGTTACTCGGCATCCTACTGCTACAAGTTGCTTATGATAATCAAAATGAGTTGACTGAGATGGACAGTATTTGCCAACTTGCCTGCAACTTGAAGATATGACAATCTTTCACCAGAATTGATAAAGGAAGATCACCATGATTTGTACAATTGAGACTAATATAGGAACAGCATGTATGAGGACAAAGATTGTTCCATGTTGGCAATGTGGTGGTCTAAAAATTATTCCAATCCATGATAGATGCATGCACAAATGTATTTGTTTAGCAAATCTTATGCCTCCTAGAGGCTTTTAGAATATTCGGCACTAAAATAAGCAAAAGTTATCCTGTCTTAATGAGATGACTTACCATCATCCTGTTTTTGACAGTTTTCTGAAGCATTTGGGAAACTGTATGGCCAGTCAAAGCACGGTATCAACAATGATGGCGTCGATAATTCAAGACAGCGAGGAGGGGTTCACGAGAACTGCATAACGTATCTATCAACATGATAACAATCACTTCTTCCTTTTTACATTATAAAGATGACAATCATCTTACAGCTGTTTTTATTGTGCTTATTGGACTGCATTTACGCATGTGTCGATGTATATTAAGCTTGCACTCTTCTCCAATTTTTTTTTTCTGGTATTTCCAAACATGAGTCCAGTAGATGATGTGGATTAGGAGAGTTGATGAGTAGAATGCCAATATCATGGGATGAATGACTTACGCAAGATTAATTTTGTGACTGCAGTTGTGTTGTGCCACTTGGGGAGGCTGGGAGTTCGACCATAACACGCTTCAGCACTTCAGGTTGGCAAACAAACATACTTCTATCTCATGTTTCTTAATGCTTGAAGTGGATTATCTTTTCGCTTTCTTTTTCAAGAGGCCAACTGATTTTCCAATCCCTAAATGACAGGATTGGATGGTAAAGTGGTGATTTGGGACCTGGAGAGTCAACAAGACCTATTAGAATATCTATAGGAAACTTGCTTTCTCTGTAGCAGGGAGCGAGAATATCATTTCTGTGATGATGTATCCTGATGCTCTTTGTACATTGATATGATCCACATAATAAGATCAGAATAACAGTTTGTACTGTAGCTATTCAATTTCCTTCTGATGATGGTTCTTGAAATGAACCTCTCTTTCTCTCTTGTCCTCTTTCTGGGTTGCCAGAGCTTGCTAAATAGATTGAAATCTTCTCAATTTGCATTACTCCATTTACCTTCGTGAGATCATGGTACATATATCACTCGAAAGAGAATCACAGTGTTGAAACTACAGATTGGCCTCCCTGTTTGGGGTGACTTAACCAAGAGGAAGTCACGTGACCTCGTCCGATCACGCATCAGGCTGATTTGGCCACATGCTAGCTTACATTTTTTACATCGCGTTCCTACCAAATCTTACGCTGATCTACACTCCAATTACAAGATCATGGTTTGAATTAAGGACTTTAACGGAGGAGAAAATTCACAAGAAGGATATGTATGTCAGGGCTGATCATACTTTAATCCACTATTTCTCAATCTCTTTAAGATTCTTTTTTACTCCAATCACTACTATCCCTTGAAAGTCGCATCTTCAAGCAGACTCTTAACTCCCATTGTAAATTGCAACCAAACGTTCCAAACAAAAAGCGAGAGAGAAGTCCAGAACCGTGACATATGACGTCAACGATAAGCGTGAAGTTCGGATCTTTCAAGCCTAAAGATAGTACATGTGAGAGAGTCTAAATTTCTCAACCAACATCGTTCCATTATCATACCGATTCTCCATCAAACCAAAGATATTACTGCATTATATCCCAAAATCGATGGAGGCAAGCATTCGAGAAAAATTTTAGACAAAACTTTGACATCAAAGCTAACAGAAGATTGGCTTCACTTAAGAAAACAGTCTATAATAAATTTCAAATAAGAATTTATGAGTAAAGCTTCTTCCTTTTTTTAAAAGAGAGTCCCCTAAATTTGAATTGGCCAACTTAGGGCCTATTTGTTTGTGTTTCTTTTTTTGTTTATGAACAGATTTTTTGTTTTTTTGTTCCCAGGAACAAAAAAAAAAGCAACTTAAACGCGTTTATTTCGTTTTGTTCCAAATCGCTTGTTTTTTTTTGTTAAAACGAAAAAGAACATAAACAAGCAAAAAAAAAAAGTTGTTTCTTGTTTTTGGAACAATTTTTTGAACAAATTTTCTCTCTCCACTCTTTTCTTTTCTTCTTCTTTTTCTTTGGCCGGTCGCCGGCCTCGGCCATGGCCGGCGACCGGCCGTCGAGGGCTTTGGCGACCGGCCGCCGAGGGCCGGCGACGATGTTGAGGGCCGGCGACCTCGCCGGAGCGTCGCGGCCCCTAGCGAGGCTCGGCCTCGCCTTGGTCGGGCGAGCTCGGGCTCTCCCAGATCCGGCGAGGCCGCCGCCCTCGTCGACCGCTCAATGGCCTCGTCGGCCGGCGACCGGCAAAAAAAGAAGAAAAAAAAAAAAAAAATAAAAATATTTAAAAATTAAAAGAAATAAAAAAAGAACATAAATTTACCAAACACGTGTTTATGTTCTTTTTTTCATTCTAGAATAAAGTTTACCAAACGCATTTTTTTTTATTTTATTCCCTAAAAAAAAAAGAACGTAAACACAAATAAACGCACCCTTAATTTCAACATTCTTTTAGAGAAAAAAATACAGAAGTAACGTCAGTAAAATGACAAAAAGTGCCAAACGTTTACTAGTGTGTGCACCATTCTAGCATTTTATCCCAAACCAGTGAACAAAAACCTCTCCCCAATCCTTAAACCCATCCTCCTCCTCCTCCTCTCTCCGGCGACGATGCTGTCGGCGACGGCCCAATCCCAGCTCTGCCGCTTCCGCCCCGTCCCCGCCCTCAAGCCCCGCCCCCTCACCACCGCCGCCGCCTCCTCCTCCCCCTCGCCGACCAATCTCCCCCTCCACGCCGCCGCCGCCGCGGCCCTCCCCGCCGCGCTCCCAGATCCTCACCCTCCGCCGCTCCCTCCTCGCCCGCGAGACCACCGCCGTCCAGCTCGCCGAGTCCTACCTCGCCCGCCTCCGCCTCGTCGAGCCCCGCCTCAACTCCTTCCTCCACGTCTCCGACTCCGTCCTCCGGGAGGCCCAGTCCGTCGACGACCGGGTCGGCCGGGGCGAGGACGTCGGCCCCCTCGCCGGCGTCCTCGTCGGCGTCAAGGACAACATCTGCACCGCCGACATGCCGTCCACGGGAGGCTCCCGCATCCTGGAGGACTACCGGCCGCCGTTCGACGCGACGGCGGTGAGGAAGGTGCGGGAGCTCGGGGGGATCGTGATGGGGAAGACGAATTTGGATGAGTTCGGGATGGGGAGTACCACTGAAGGCTCCGCTTACAAGGTTTGGACTTGCGGAATTCTTTCCTTTGGCTTATCGCAAGTCCTTTTGGATGAGACTAAAGCTAGTTTGAATCGGTTTCGCTTTCTCAGAAGCTGAAAATGAATCGTCTGGGCATCAGGGGATGGTTCGATAAAGAAGCAATTTCTTAGCAATGTCTGTTAACGGCTAGTCAGCTTTTGAAGTTGTTTATGTAACACCATATGGAGTAGCTCGACATGCTAATGATGTATATCAATAGCCTTTTGCTGTCTAGACAGCAATGTCCGTTTGCTGTCTAGTAGAGGGTTATTCATTTTTGTCAAAGCGCGACATTAACTTCTGCATATGGATGAATTATATGTAGTTTTAAGAAAATTCAAACTTAAAGCGCAAAAAGTTTCAAATTTGTTTCATTACCTAGACGAATATCGTGCGCATGTTGCATAGGAAAATACAAGAGTTGATTAGAGGAATTACTAAGGAATTTCTTCTTTTCTGGTGACATACTTGAATCCCGAGCATTCATTGATGTCTTTTGTTAAGAAAGTCAATTCACCTTGCTTGATTTTTATTAATGGGAATTTTCCAATGTGGAGCTTGTGGCACTTGAGAGTTAGGATAATCTTCACCCTTGACTATTGGGGTAAGCCCGTTCAAAAGAATATAACGTCTGTTGCCGAATAAAGGAATGACGCTGGGCAACTTTAGTTTTTTCTCATGAGAAGAAAGTCTCCCTCATAGGTAGATAAAATCCAGATCAGTGAAATACTTACCATGAAATACTTACTAACCTCGTGGTCTAGAAAAAATGAGCCCAAACTTGGGTTGATGGTATGGTTGTACTGAGCAGTGCGGAGATCAAACCTTAATCGTGCACCTAGTTTACATAACATATCCATTGCTTGACCTGGATCAACCTAATGGAGTTAGGCACTTGGGAACTTAGGATGCTTGTAATTCCATTGATGCTATTTAGGCCGTTGGCACTCTTGGAGTAGTCAGAACTGATCATATATTTTTGACATCCATTATTGTGCTTTTCACTTTGGATACTGTTTCTTGTACATGATGGTATCTTGATATCCTATATTAGTGCATTCCTATATTCTTTGTCATCTTTGGTGGAACCACTTAAAAGACCATGTTTTAAGCTTCTTTTGTAATGGTTTTGCATTCGCATTCTGTTAGAATCTACAATTTGAAGCATTTTGGATTGGGTAGTGCCAGATCATAACCTTTTGTTTTTGCTACTTCCATCTGGTAACTGTAGTTGGTTTACTCAGGTGATACGTCTGTTAATCATTAGGTGACTGCAAATCCTTGGGATATATCTCGAGTTCCAGGAGGATCCTCAGGAGGCTCAGCTGCTGCTGTTTCTGCTAGGCAGTGTATGGTGGCCCTTGGAAGTGATACTGGTGGGAGTGTTAGACAGCCGTCTTCATTTTGTGGCGTTGTTGGCTTGAAACCAACCTATGGACGTGTCTCAAGATATGGTCTCATGGCATATGCATCATCACTTGATGTCATTGGGTGCTTTGGCTCATCAGTTGCTGATACTGCAATTCTTCTAAATGCAATTTCTGGTCACGATAGATATGATGCCACCAGCAGCAAGCGAGTAAGCTTCTTTAAATAATTTTATGACGTTCCCAACCAATTTATTGACTTATCATTTACAGTGTTTGCAACATGCCTTGTTTAGGCAATTGATACATTCAAAAATATTTATTCAGAAACTCCTTGAATTTACGTCTCCATTTGACATTACAATTATTAGCTTATTCCAGTCACATGTTGAAGATTTCACAAATTCCTATTCAGGAGGTTCCGGATTTTATTTCTCAATTCACTGCTTCAAATACTTTGGAAGACAAACCTCTGGAAGGAATGCGGGTTGGTCTTATTTGTGAGACTCTTGGGAGTGGTGTAGATTCAGGAGTTGTATCTGTGATTAATGCTGCTGCTTCACACTTGGAAGAGTTAGGATGCATTGTCAAAGAGGTCCTCTTGTTACTTTGTTTATTTGTTATCGCTAAATGGATCCTTCTATTATAAGTCTCTTTCAATGTCATACATTGTCATAGATTCTACTTTTGACTTCTCTTTGCAGGTGTCATTGCCATCATTTTCCCTTGGGTTACCAGCCTATTATATTCTGGCATCATCTGAATCATCATCAAACCTGTCACGTTATGATGGTGTAAGGTATAAAAACATCTGGAATGTTCCTTGCTGATTCCTAGAGTGACAATTTTATGGTTGGGGTCACTCATTATATGGTTATTTTATTCAGTTCACATTGCAAATATTTGCAAATTGTTGTTCATAGAAAATGTTCTCTTTCTCTCTTGTTCGCGCGCTGTGACCAAAAGTGAGACACAGATAGATCTCTGTGTCAACTATGAGCTTTATTTAGTTCTTTCAAATTGTTCTGCAATGGTTGTCAGGTACGGGAGCCAAGCAGTTGCTGATGAGTTGAGTTATTTATATGGTGTTTCTCGAGCTGAGGGTTTTGGCTCTGAGGTACATTTGATGTGAAGTTGCATTATGAATTCTTTGGTGTGTTTCTTTTTAATTTCAGTTAGTTATAGCTTTGCTTTTGACAGTGGTTCACTAGCAAATTGCTATTGTTCTTGCCCCTTGTGTCTCTCTGAAATGTGCCTTCATGTTAATAGGTCAAGAGGAGAATCCTCATGGGGACATATGCCTTATCTGCCGGTTATTATGATGCGTACTACAAGCGTGCTCAGCAGGTACTAGGATTTTGTTATAGATTGGTTCTTTATTCAACTTGAAGAGTGTGAATCAGTGGGCTGAAGATAGCATTATGCTTCATTGCCTCCATGTTACCATTAAATTTCACTTGCTTGTATGCATATCAGCAAAACAAGAAAGGGGGAAAAGGGGAAGATAGCATTCAACACCTATAAATGGAGATAACCCGTGTATTTGCATTTAATGTGATTAAGAAATTCTAGATTTGGTTAAGGTTAATCCATTAGAGGTCCTTTTTTTTTTTCCTTTTTTTTTTCTTTTTTGTATTTCAGGTTAGGACTATCATCCAGAAAAGCTTCAAGGCTGCGTTGGATGAAAATGACATTCTTATTTCTCCTGCAGCCCCTTCAGCTGCTTACAAAATTGGTATGTAGCTATATCCTTTTGCGTCTGTTCCACCTTGATTGGTCTGATTACTCATCTTACACTAGACTGTGCATTGGCTTTGAATTATAGGCGAAAAGAAGAACGATCCTTTGGCTATGTATGCTGGAGACATAATGACAGTAAGTATTCATGCCTTGCCCTGCTCTTTTCCTTGCCTTAAGTTTTCTTCCTGTCCAAGCTTTGTATAAAATGAGCTGAAACGACCGAATGCATTTCACACACTATGTCCATGGTCCCTGACAAGGGAAATGCTTTCTTTCCTTGATTTAATACACTAAAATTTAGACATATTATAAATCACGTGGGATTTGCTGGAGTCCACAAATTGTATAGAATTGAGAACTATGCAGTTTAGGCCCTATTGACCTAGGAATGGAATTGTAAATTTGGGGTACTGGACTAAATCACTTATCATTAATTATTATCTACATGTATAGACGAAATAATTTATGACTGGAACAGGTGAATGTTAACTTGGCTGGTCTACCCGCATTAGTATTACCATCTGGATTTGTTGATGGAGGACCCTCCGGCCTTCCTGTTGGTCTTCAGATGATTGGTGCAGCATTTGATGAGGTTTTTTGCATTCCTATTCATTCAAATTTTTTACTGGATGCTGAAGTTACTTGTCTGTATTGTCAAGTCCACAGCTCTTCCTGTCCTTTCCTTCTAGAAACCTGTCATGCTTTATTAATTTACCTGTGTTTTTCTTAAGACAGAATATGTTGATTTCTTTGCAGGAAAAATTGCTCAAGGTCGGGCACATCTTTGAACAGACCCTTCGGGGTCATAGATTTGTCCCTCCAATCATTGAGGATGACAACACGTGCTAGTTTCTCTAATTTATAAGGGTGACAAACAAAAGCTAGTGCATTGAAAATCAAGGTTGTGCTTATGGGAGGATGAAGTTTGAAGGCAATGAGACGACTTTGGTGGAAGTCTGTGAGGGTGAATTCAATCTATGTGCCACTTGCCCCTCTGCCTCTGTACTGCCAAGTGGGACGCGGCACAGTTGAGTTTGCACGGGAGACGTGCCCAGTTTTCGCACCCTCACATTTGAAGGACTCATGGTTGAGATGGGTCAGTGATGAATGCAAATACTATCTTTGATAAAGACGATGGCCATCCCTGCCATTATCTTAGCAAACCTCATTGATTAGAACCAATCATTAGGGACTGGTATATTGTTGCAATTCTTTTCTTTAATAAAGACTCGCCTGTTTTTCTTTTCCTTTGTGCGTTAAGTTTTTTGTGTTTTTCTTGGTTATGAAATATGTCAAATGTGGACAAACCCTCTTCCTCTTAATTTTCCTTGTACTCTTTTTCCTGCTTAGGATTCGGAAGCGTGCTCAAAAAGCATGTCCTAACCTCTTTCCTTCGTTTCAAAAAAAAAAAAAAAACCTCTTTCGTCTGTGGCATGTCACCCTGGAAAGTTGTGGAGCACTTAATGGAGAAACTTCCTCTAGTCTTCTTTACTCACGCGTGAGCGAAGCACTAAGACCGATCTGTCCGGAAAGCCACTATTGTCGTATACTGCTTGTACGAAAGCAAGCATCAAACTAATCTTGGCTTCACACATGAGATGCCCAATGGAGCGTGAGTCACGGGAATTGAGAGTTTCCTTATCTTCATTTATCAGTTGAAATAAAGAACTGATGAGCTGGTTTGGAGGGAAAAAATTTTTGGTGCTCTTGAACCCTATTGACCATCCATCCGCATACTCTTTGCTTGTTAATTTCAAGTAAAATAAAGCTGGTTAATAACACTTAAAATCCGTCCGTTGGTGTGGGTGGACAGGAAGGTGATTGTAAAGCAGTCCTGAAGATTTTCGATTTCGAGACCATCTAATTCTAGACGCTGTTGTTTTTGCGGAACAGTTTAGCATATAATTACTGGGCTATAAGTATCTTCTAATGGTACGTGGATTTTCTCACGTAAACTACGGGTAAATTTCTTTTCTATATCACAGAAAATTTCTTAGATACCAGACCAAATGACGAAACTCCCTCCCTAAACAGAACATCTCCCTCTCCCGCCGACTATGGCTACTAGACAGAACAAAGCAATAAACTCTGCCCCAAATGGGCTTCATTATTCAGCTCAAAAGCACAAAGCAAGTATAATTCCAAAGTAACCACGTTCAGGGTATGACAGTGACAGTTGCAATCATCTCTATAGAGCTCATTAGGAGCGGGATTGATGATATTCTGCTGAGCGCTGGTTTGATATACACATGCGGAATTGTACAGAACAAAGTCCGAGACATCCATATGTGACCGCGAGGGACAGCTATCTGCAAGCAATCCACAAGGACTCTGTACGTTCAAAGATCAAACATGAGCCCCACTCAAAGAAGAGAAACCAAAGCTGAGTAGAATAACCTGTCACACTGCAACAAAAGAAGGGAGACACAGTGACATGTAGATATTTAAAATGGAAACAGACCGATTTCCCAAAATCTACGTACTACTTCAAAACTTACATCAAGGAGAGCAAACTGACAATTCCAATGATGGCTCCGCAAGCACCAGTAGCAGTAATAGTTTCAGCGTGCATATGACTGGCTCGACACACATTGGTTGTCATAATAACTTATTCTCAAGAGAAGCTCTGTATTCCATGCTTCAAGAGTCTGATAACAACCATATTACAAGACACGTGAACCACATCCCAGCACCACTCTTATTCCCTATAAACATATGTGACATCAAACAGCCATCTAAGTCATACCCAGCAATTCTAATTCTAAAAGAGCAGCAGCACATCGATAATACCATAGTGACATATGACACTGACTAGAATCAGGACATCAGATTAGAAAATAATATCCTCATCTCTCTCTGTTCCTGCTGATAACAAGTTGTGAGCAGAGTTAAGAGATATGCCCTCTTTCAAAGAAACCTCCTCAGCGAGCTTCTCTACCGCATATTGATTCGCTGACGCCATCTGTCTCTCAAGTTCCCTCTTCTTGTATCCCTGTATCTTCTTCAACCTGAAGAAATCCTCTCTTTCAAGCTCATCCAGTTCTCCCTTGATATAGCTGATAGTGTTCTCCAATCTTGGCTTCACAACATTCTCCAGAGCATTAACTCTCCGATTCGTTGTCTTTATTGCTTCATCAAGTGTTAAAAACGATGTTTGAAGTGAAGCAAGCTCAACAAGAAGCTCAATTGCTTTGATATAAGCAGCTTTACATAGCTGGACTTGTTGACCACCTCTGGCCAGTCCAGTCAGGTCATTCTTGGTCTCAGATTCAGTGAAGTATTCAAACTTAGGCAGCTTCACACCAGCAATATTCTCTTGCTTTGATCTGACTTTGAGAGATGCATTTTGGACATTCTCAAGAACAATGTGCTTAATATTCTCCCCAGCGACATATTTAGCTTCAGTCAGGGCAAATGCAGATGACTTCATGATCTCTCCCATTGATTCTTTTGTAGAGACAATTTTCTTAAGGATTTGACGAAACTGCACCGTCAAAGCATCGCTCTTCTTCTTGAGCAGAGCATGGCCTCTTGTAGCGCCAACAAGGCGAGCTTTCATAACTCCGAGCATTGTGACAGTGGGAACTACATTCAGGCGCTGGGTTTGACCCGACATTATTGGAAAAATCTGTAGAAACAGAAACAGAATCAACGTAAATGGAAGAAACCCCAAGAGAATTTTTTGCCTGAACACAAAAAGTTGCAGAATACCATGGTCATTGATATCCCCATGGCGGGGACAACAAAAAATTAACAAAAGGTCTCACTGATCAGAAAGCTTCACATTAGCTGTTTAACCGAGGCTTAAGGGTCCATTTTTATATAGATATAAGGCAAGATTTTTCCACAAATATAGACTACACCCTTATGCTAGAGCTCTAAAAAGTGATTTGAGCATTGAGTATTTCGCCCATCTATCGAGATTAGAGGACATCTTGGATGCCGGAAATGGGAAAGAATTAGCTCAAGGGGTGGAGCCTCATCTAATATGGAACAGTCTAATGGGACAGATCAACAAAGAATCAGTCCAAAACCCTAGTTTCTGTGTGATGTTCCCATTTTCTTGCTTAGTAGTAGTAGTTGTCCTACAGCCTGGATATCCAAAACAAAAGAGTTGGCCATATAGACCGTTTCCTTTTATTTTTTCGTGTTTTGGTGAACCACTTAGTTTTAATCTCTAACATGCTTTAGCACGCAACTTCGAGTTACATCAAATGAAACCCAGTTGCATAACTAAGGAGTGCCAAACAAAGATCACCCATTCCTGTCAAATTCACGAGTGGTTCTTCGTTGATCGATCTCAAAATTCTGTGTAACAATGCGACACATACTCGCACGCACGGAAGCATAGGGGTCTAATTCAATCTCCATGAATTCTTCAGCGAAATCATCATATGTTTGCTTCACTTCACCTAGATGACAGGGGACAATCAAGCTAGCAACCCAGAAACAAAATTCAAGCAAGCACTAACAAAAAGAGAAGCAAAAAACAACACACAAACGTCCCGTGATTCAAACAACTAGCTCCGGTCGGAGAACTGCAAATTAGAACCTATCTCAGCCATCGCAACAAATGCAGGAGCAAAGGAAAAAAAGGGTACCGTCCCATCCTACGCACGCCCTTACGCGATCATCCGGACAAAAGATAAATAAACAAACAAAACCCATTTCGGTGGCAGCAACAAAAGCAAAACCTGCGCCGACCCAAAGCCAATCCGAGGCAGAGTCCAACGCAGAACCGATGAGACACAGAGAAACCCGAACAACAACGGTCGGCGCGCGCACGTACACAGGCCGCGAGAGAGAGACGGAAAGACGGACCGACGGACCGACGGACCTGTTTCTGTTGACGGCGACGGTGCCGGAAAATCGACGCCGGGCCGGAGAGAGGTCGGACGGACGACGGTTGGGAGAATCGGTGGGAGGAAGATGCAGTGAAGATGCGTACTGCTTTTGATGTCTATCTTTCTTTTGGAGGGGTCACGAGCTTGGTAGGAATTCCTTTTTAAAGTACTGATTTTATTTAAGCAAAAAGGTTTTGGATTTATATGCAAAAACCAAAACGATATTATTTACATAAATAATTTTTTCATACTATTCTAAAATTTTCGGCCCAATTTCATAAAAATAGAAAAGATCCCAATTCGGATCTAGAGTTTTCAAATCTGATAAAAATTCATCTATTTTAACTCGAGTCCCACTTTTGTTCCGAACTTTTTTGTATATAAAGAAAAATCGCAAACTCCTAGATTCTACCCAAATATAGCCAGCTTCGAATTCCTGTCCAATGATGCTGGTAAGGATACAATATGCCATTTCACGTATACACAATATCATTAGTTGGAACCTTGGTAGAGGTCAAATGTAGGTAATGATTGAAAATTGTATACTTTTTATGATATAAAATTATTTGGGTCAAATTTGGAACCCCAACTTAAGTCACTACTTTTACGTGACAATAAAACAATGGGACCTGAACTAAATTTAGTGCTTTTTCACAAGATTAAAAAAAAAAAAAAAGTGCAAGCTATAATTTGTACCCATCCGAAGTGTTTCTTAAAGGAAATTAGGCCTAAAATTCTCCCATGTGAACTGTAACATAATTTGTGTATAGAACTATAGATCGGAATGCACCAATTAGATTTATAGGGTAATATTTCTAATTCGAATGAATCGATAAACTCAATTAATTTGATCATCATATGAACTATAAAGTATGAACAGGGATCAATAATCTTTTTTACTCATAATAGAATTGGAGAATAAAAATTATTGCTTTTTCGTGAGGACTTACTTATGAAAATAAAAACATAATAAACTTGACCAGCGCCTAGTTATTTTTTTTTTTTTTTATTCTTACTAATTTCCATATTTTCTCGATGACATGAAAAAGATGGAAACTGTAATGCTTTTTCTTATAATTGATTAACTAGATCGTGAGACGTGAAAAAGTTTGCAGATGAAAAAGTAAATAGTGCTCTTATTAAGAGGGCCATTGGATCACGTATTTACTAATATTCAAGTGAAAAAAATGTACTTTTCTCTCTGGAAATGAAGAAAATCTTTCCATGGTGGAATCCAGATATCTATATCTACCAAATTCAATTCCATGGCCATCGAGTTCAAGATCGATAAGGTTGCGCGTTCGGTTTAATTGAACTTTTTTAATCCCGTCTTGCTAAATACAAACAATTTGATATTTAAATCACTCAATCGGATTTTCGTACAAAAACGAACTAGATAAGATTATTCACACATCCATCGCCGCTGTTTCAACATATCTGTCACACCCCAAAATTACAAAGAATGGGAATGACACGGCCATCCTTCCATACGAAGGACGCAACATCAAACACAACCAACAACCTGATATCAACTTATATATCTCAAACTATATATACATATCAAATAGACCAACAGATTGGTTGCAACATTAGAGTTTCTATAATCTACCAAAAAGAAATATACAATTAGAACTCAGACAATCCAACCACTAACAAGGAATGTGCATCACTTCCTTTGGCCATACCCAAAAATAAAACTCCCCAAAAGTTTCCCACCGACGGCGCACTCGCTCTATTCGCCGCTAATCGAGGAACCTGAAAAGATTAAAGAAGGAGTGGAATGAGTAACAACAGCTCAGTGAGTAGTACATATCTTCTAAGTAGATCGAACAACCACTATGCATGTATACAAAGTAATACCAAACTTCATAACACCAACTCAATGTATAAAATACATATCAAATCATATAACAGTTATTTCTTATCATCAAAACTTTATACTAATATGGAAAACTCATTTAAATCACCATCAAAAGTCAAGTATCAATGGTCAAGTCCATTGAATAATCTCCATCAAATATCACATATCAATGGTCCATCCATTGACTAATCTATTGCTCAATAACTAACCATGGTCATGACATAATGCCTGGTGACAAGGCGACCAAGTTTTTCCCCTTGGCAAGGTCCCCACCTACAAAGCTGATGGCTAGACCCAGAAGGATATCCTAAACCTGGTATGCATACCCCAAAAACCCCTCATTGGGTTCACAGTCATATTGAGCGTAAATAACCATCCCCCAATACCAGAAATCCAATCCAGAAATCAATATCTTAAACTAAACAAATAACATTTGCAGCATAGCCCATCATCCATTTCATATCAATTTCTCAAATCATTATAAACTTTTTCATAAAGCAATCGCAAAGCAATTTCATATATATATTTCTCCACTTACTTTGTATAACACACTTTTCAAACATTCATAATCAACCAAAGAGTAGCAATTGCTCGATCTAGCTTTTATGCAATAAAAATGCTCTCCTCAATTCAATGTATATACATATATACTTCAAGACATGAATTTTTCAAAACCAAAGAAGATATAGTACCACTCACCTCGTCATCTACAACCAAACGACGAACGATACCCGTATCGTCGAACTCACGGCCCTATCAAATAACCGAGGAATAATTTTAAAATCTAATAAAACTCTATCTCAACTATGAAACGACTAAATTACGCCTTAACTATAACAAAAGGACTTCTACACACTAACAAATCGCATAACCAAAGCGATTGTTCAAGCCGTTCGCAACACGGAGTTTAAGCGCAAATCTTGATCACGCCTTAACTTTCTTCTTCGAACCCCGATCCAAACATATTTATAGACGAGAATCCCAACTTCACCGTCCCAAAATCAAACCGAAAGGTGACAAAATACGGGCCCAAAGTCGCTGGACGTCGTTCATCGCGCGGGAAAATTTGAAATTTTGTTTTGGACAAACCACAAGTTCAATAAAATCTCACGGCTCCACAACACCCTAAATTATCATTCCTATAAAAAATACATGGCTCAACGACTCCAAAATCGGACTTCGCCACTTGATTTTCCAACAATTCCGAATTTGAGCCCTAAACCCAAAAATTACTTCAATTGGATGAACGAGGGGCCTAATCTCTTGCCTAGTGCGGGGATGTCACGCCCCGAACCTCGAGCGCGCCAACATCCCACCATGGTCATGCAAATGCGACATTCCCGGTAGTGTCGCCGACCCCATTCATTTAATTATTGCGCAAGCGGAACGTATTGTAAAACCCCGACAATGGAATACGGGATAGAAAAAAAAAGAAAAACCACAACATAACACTTTCATAATTCAACGGAATTACAAACAGAGGTCTACGGCCAAAAGTCTACAAAAGACCGGCTCTTAAAAAGGAAGCGTCTACGACCTACAAGTCGGACACGTTCTCCAATCCTCATGACTTCACCTCGCAACTCCTCAAGGTCAACCAAAGCTATCTAGCCGCTCCGACCACCGGGGACCGAAATTGTAATCCCCAAACCGGGATGAGACATTGTCTCAGCAAGTTCAACCCCTAAACCCCTATTAGAAAGAAAATACGCCCAAGGGTGGCCTAGCCACACAACATAGAGGACTTACCTCGCCTCGGTTCCTTCCCGCAGTTAGCACAGTTCATATCATTCAATCATATGCGTAATAAGAACTTAAACAACCGGAACGCATTCACTTTCATATAACCAACAACCGCGGGGTCCCGATTATAAGACTAAATCGTTATGACACGTCCCATTCCATGCCACAATTCCGTCCCATAATCCGACACATCAACAACACTCAACATGCATTCCAATTGTTATTCACGCCACACAATGGCATAGCTTACTCGAATTTCAGCTATCTACCGACATATAGCCAGGCATCGCCTCCCCCCATGGAGCGCGGCTTCGTCAAGACGTCGACGGCATTCCCGAAGGAGCATCGATCCAGTTGGCCCGGCCTCATGCGGACCGGCATCCACGCGTGGGCATCCCATATAGGGGCAAGTCCGGCTCAACACCCTGGGGACGATTCCTCTTAGTTATCACACAGCCAAAGCATCGCCCCAGGACACTTTGCATTTCACTCAACGCTTCCACTTAAAATAGTGATCCGCCATTTTTCTTCATATTAAAAATATTCCGTAAACTACTCACGTGTGTGGGGACATGCTAATTTCGAATCAAAAAGCCAATAACTCACTTTTGCAAACCCCACTATTTAATATAATCATTAAAATCCAATTTTGGTATCAAAACCCGACACCTAGGGTTTTTTTCAATAAAATCCACATTTATCACAATCAACACTCAATTTGCCACATCCATTCATCAAATTCAAATTCTAAATGCACAGCAGCGATCAGCATTGAAATTCTAATAATTTAGGGCCCCGAAATAATTTTCGGAATTTAATAAATAATTAAATTTATTTCGAAAATTAATTAAATAATAATTTCCATGTTTTTCACAATCCACGCTCAATTTGTAATATCCAACCATCAATTTCAAAATCCGAATACACGGCGGCGATCAGCGCGAAATTCTGAGAATTTAGGTCCCGACAAAATTTTCGGAATTTATTAAATAATTAAATTTAATCCGAAAATTAATTAAATAATAATATTTTAATAATTTCGTAATATAATATATTATTAAAAATTCCAGAATTTCGAAACATTTAAGTAAATCAAAAAGAAAATCCTATTATGTCACATCAAGGCTTATATTAAAATAAACCTACTTAACTTTAAACTAAACACACTTTAACTTAATTAAACACCCTAATCTAATCCTCAACCAATTAAACTAATCTAACAACCTAAACTTACTTATCTTAGACTAAGCACACTTAGGACATCATTAACCGTCTAATCAAGATTTAGTGAGCTAAACTCACCCGATTAGCGAGCCGAGCGGACCAAAACGACGAGGGCGACGAGGGGAACGACTTTCCCAAAGGCGAACCTAAACTCCGGGGCCGGGAAGCCGGCCAAAACGGGCCACGAAGCTGCTGCCATACCCATTTTCTGCAGCTGCTGTCCACTGCTGGTTGAGGCCGAGAATGGGCGAATCCGGGGCTTGGATGAGATGGAAAAGGACCGGGGAAGGTTGAGGGGTCGAACCGGACCAAGGCGGGACCCGAACGGTGGCCGGAGGTGGCTAAACGGCTTCGGCACGGGCTGTTGCAGCAGCTGCGACGCGAGGAAAGGCGAGTGGGAGGCGGAGACGGCGCGACGGCGGGCCGGCGAGCGCGCGCGCGCTGCGCGGGGCGGACGCACGGCGGCGGCGGCGAGCGGCCGGCCGGCCATGGCTGCAGCTTCTTCTTCTCTGCAAATTTTTCTGGTCTTCGCACAATGAAGATGGAGGGGAGAAGCTACGGGAGAGAGAGGGGGAGGAGAGGAAGGAGAGAGAGAGGGATGGGACCATTCCCTTTTCTTTTTGTCTTTCTTTAATCCCACAAAATGGCCCACCATGACATCATCCCATGTCATCTTCCACTCACTTAAATCCTCCACAACTTCTCCAATGGTTGCACTTTCATTTTCCGCCGGGGTCCAATTCTTCTACATCCAATTTCTTCAATATTTCATTCAATTCTCTTCTAATTGAGTTCAATTAAAGTCCATAAAATAAATCTAATGTCACCACACTTCAATTCACATCTTCACTTGTCCGTAGAACCAACTTAAGTCCCAAAAGACGACCTAAAAATGGCCTACTAATTTTTTTTCGAGCCAAATTAGCCATTCTCTCGATTATTTTCTTGAAAAACTCGGCTTGCATTTGAAAAATCTTCCAAAGATGAGTCAATGATCCTAAAATAATTTGTGACACACCCGGACTTCCAATTTCTAAATTCGATCTTAATTTCATGGTTAATTTCACTCCCAAGCACGTTATTAGCGCGTCGATTCGATCTAGGGTAGCTTTTAGAAATTTTCGTGCATTTGACCTGTGGTTGATCAATTCAAGCCACAATGTACATCTTTTGACACATCGGCGACTCTCGGTTGTCGGGATAATCTCGAGGTTTCAAACACGGAGGACACGACCCAATCGAAGAAAAGCGGTCTAGTGCCGATCGACAAGAATTGTGCGATCTGGTGGAATCACCCACACTCGATCACATGCCTCTCGTCGAGTCGACCTATCTCCGGTCTCTAATCGATTTTTAATCGTGCGCACAGTAATGACCCTTGCAGATTAACTCGATCGAAAGGTCGTTTCCTGGTTAAATTCTCAAGTCCGATCATTAGAATTTCTTAACGGCTTCACCTAGTAGACTAGTTATCGTGAGTGATCGTTCGGGGAAAAAGTTTATATGCCTATTGCGAGATGAAATGCCCATTTGATTTATTGAAAATAGAATTGGAAATTTGGGATGTCACAAGTGCTGTGTTATGGAGTCAAGTCGGCTTAGCGAGGCATCCGTGGCGTGCACGTGCCAAAACCCCTTTTCTTTCTCCCCCTTTCTCTTCTTCTTCTTCTTCTTTTCTTTCTTTCCTTTCTGGTCGAGAGACTCTCAGCCTCTATTTAGCCGAGCCCTCTCCCCTCTCCTTTTTGCTTTATTGACTTTTCAACCTTTTTTTTCTTTTTCTTCTTTTGGGGCCCACAAGCCCAAAATTACAATATCACCCAAAAAAAAAAAAAAAACACACACACACACATAGTGATGACATTTACAAACTTATTTCTCTAACATAGCATCCTTGACAATCTCCCCTTCTCAAACATGTACAATCGCAGTCCTCAAGTGGATCATGTTATCTGCTCCGAAAGATTTTAGGAACCTGCAATGACACACAAAGTCCATTGCAATCCCAGGAATTTACCAAGAGGATGGAATTAAAAAGTTTGAATCACCAAAATGAGCACTGATTATGGTTTATTCGATCCTAGCCTTGTTTGCGATATTTGGGATACCGCCCAAATTTAATTTCACATTTTGCCCATTGCAAAATTTTGACGAGGGGATTCTTCATGCAATGGATTCAATCTACTTGTGAACTGCCGAATATGACATGTATGGTTCTGAGTCGAAACTTGGTTAATTTCAAGTTCGAGGTTGTCATTAGTTCGGTTATCACGAGGATTTCGAAATGCAGTGCCCATTATCACCATCATTAGTAAGAGTACAAGTGCAGTGCATAACTATCCTGATACATAGGATTGCTGATACGAAATCGCACCGAGTGCGTGATGCATGGTCGAACAGGATAGGTTTAGCTTTCGTGCTCGGTAAAAATAATCGCAAAGATGTAAATATCTAGGCTAGTTACCTTTGACGGAGTCCGCCGATCATCGCCGTTTAGGATCGGGCAAAACAAATGCTCCTTTGAGTCTCGCCGCCGGCCTCGGCTCAGGCAGGATGATTGCTCCTTGAAGTTGCATTAGCCCATCTTCGCATTCTTTCACTCTTCTCGCCACGTCGAAATTGCGGGAACAAATCTTCATAGCCTGGTCACGGAAGCAGAGCAAAAACGTGAAGAGTGAAATCACATCCATTCGACAGGCAATTCCAAATGAACAAGCGGTGGGAACGATTGATCGGCGCAGCCGACCGCACTCGGATTTCAAAGAAACTTGCTGAAAACCCCAGAGCGCTTCCCCGAACTTCCTGATGGCAAGATAAGCCACGCCGCGCATGTAGTAACCATGTAATGACGTTCGATTCAAAACGCTTGGGGCGCATGGCGGGGACGAGAGGATCGAGGAGGCGAAGCTCTTTACCTTGCAGTACGCGCCGTCGAGCTCGATAGCTTTGCGAAGCGTCCTGAACGGCGCTCGCGTATTCCTCCAGTTTGATGTGGGCGTGCACGCGGTTGGCGCAATACACGGCGTTGTGCCAATCTAGCTCGATCGCTCGAGTGTAGAGCTCGATAGCCAAAACATACTTGCGGCCTACGACAACATGAACGAATTAGCACGGCGAGACGACAGTACTCTGAAGGAGCTTGTTCGGACGGAACGGCAAAAACTTGTCTGATAAGACAGACGCAGCATACGGCATGTCCGATTATCCAATAGTCATGAAGAAGCTAGAATCGACCCTCGAACACGGCGACGTGTCATGACTCGAGAGCAAACGAAAACGGGGGTCGCCGGCGTAAGAGAGGTACTTACAGTGAAAGGATTTGTTAGCGAGGTCTTTCAGCTCCTCTGCTCGGACCACCTAGATATCCGAACGCGCAGAGTTCCATAGGTTTCCTCGCCGTGCCGCTTGGCTCTGCCCTGAGATTCGAGATCAGCAAATCAATAGCAAAGATCAACAGAGCGCCGCCGCCGCCGCCATCGTCAAAATGCCTAAAATCTTTGGAAACCCGGAAAGGGTTTTCCTCGCGCGCCGAGCGATTTACTCCAAAACTTTTGAACGGTACTCAGCGGCAGTGCTCTGTCGCGCCTGTTTCGAGCTCCCGGTGTGAGCGGCGGGACAGAATGAATCGGCGGCGGCGAAGTGCGATGTGGGCGGCGGTGGAAACGAACAGGTAGTTGTTCTTTCTTCAGAAGAGAGCCGGGACATGCGTGCATGCATGCTGGCTTACAGAATGAATCGGCGGCGGCGAAGTGCGATGTGGGCGGTGGTGGAAACGAACAGGTAGTTGTTCTTTCTTCAGAAGAGAGCCGGGACGTGCGTGCATGCATGCTGGCTTGCTTTTACTGCTGACGTGAATTTGGTAAATTATGACACGTTTGGTAACCAATATGTTTCTGGGAAGAATTTTTTATGAGAAATGATTTTTTTTCTATTTCTATTAGGGAATAATTTACGAGCAAAATAACACGTTTGGTAACTTAGAAATTTCTATTCCAGGATAGAAATACGTTTGATAAAATTTTTAGATTTTTTTTATTCTTTTCTTATTTTTCCTTTTTCGCCGTCGACCGGTTGGGTGACGTCCGGCGTGCTCGCCGGAGGCCGGCCTGGCCCTAGCGAGCCTCGGCCTCACGCCGGCCGAGGAGGCCGAGCCTTTCATGGCCACGGCGAGGCTCGCAAAGTCGCCGGCTCTCTCGTCTAGCCGGTCATTGGCGGACGGCAAAAGAAGAAGAAGAAGAAAAAAAGAGAAGAAAAAAAGAAGAGAGAGAAAAAATGATTCTATAAATTGTTTAGGGAACAAGTTACTTTTTTACTACTTGCTTTCGTTCCAAATCTATAGGGAACAAAAAAATAGAAATTTTTGTTTCGGGAACATAATTTTTTTTTAACAAACAGAGGTTGCGTGTGAGTGTTACGTATTTGTTTCTTTTCTTTTTTTTTTTTTTCGAGATAGCGAATGCATAAATTGGAAGATAAATTACACCGGAAAATGAGCAATTTCTTTCTTCGTATTTCTTTCTTTTTTTTTTTTCCTTGTAAGTCTATGAAATACTAACATAGCATCTTAGTCAAGTTAGGCCTCAATTTATTTTGCGCGCACTAATTTCGCTGTTTTCTTTTGCAGCCGTTTGGAAGGCTATGGGTTTGAAGGCCACTTCTCACTTGAAATGCAAAGATTTTTCTTTGATTCCGCTAATTAGAAACTGTATTTGATTTGGTACGGCATTTGGGGAAAGCCCATGCAGAAATGCAAATTACGTTAAATGAAGAGGGCTGTCTTGAAATGCAAAATGTGTTTTTTGGTAAAGCATAATTGAAAAATGCATTGAGAATCGACTTTAATTTAAATATAGTTTTGAAGAAAAATACCCTTATAAAAGATTTATTTACGTCTTTTAGATTAACAAATAAAAAGAAAAAAAAAGTGAAACTCCGTTGGCGCTCGAACGGCATCCTGACTTCGATGAGCCAGATCTAGCAGCAGTGACCTAAGGTCACGTGACCCCCGGCTATCCCAAGCCAAGCCTGCCTAGGGTCGCATTTCGAAAATGCTCAAAGTCCAAAGTTGGATAGAATCTATATTTGGTGGAGAGACTTTAGGATTTGGAAACTACCAACATTTCTGAAATGGGCTTCAAAAGAACAGCTACCAAACATTTCGGCATTTGTCCAAGAATCTTCAAAGCCCGAAACCCATTCCCAAAACCGAATTGTCCACGGCCCAGAGCAAATCAATTGATGCTGCGACGTTGTCGAGCATTTGCACTTGGGATTCCTCTTTTTTCTTTTTCCCTATTTTTATTTTCTTTTAATTTATTTATTTTTTTATCTTTTCTCCCTGTGGGGTGGGATGGGATATTTATTGGGGTGTCATTATTCCCAACATGAAAATGCTGTCGCGCGAGCCGTGTCTGATTTCGGAAAACGACCCCCGCCCTCCTCGTTCGATCTTGCCGACCAAGCAAGCATAAACGATAAATCTCGGAAAACTACAAAACGCCGAAACTGATCCTTAACCCCCTCCCAAATACCCACAGTTTTTGCTGTCGCTTATCCGATTTCTTTTTCTTTATTTCTTAAACCGCTACGATCACATAATATTCCGACATGAAGTCATGGAATCTATCCATTTTTTCTCTTGATATCCACTCCAGTGACTTTGCCTGCCATTATCTATTTCGTCTAGTTGATTGATTACGATTTTGATTTGGACTTTTAATAAAATATTCTTCCTAGACAATAACAAATATATATACATCATCGACCGTAATTTATATCTACATATTCATGTAAATGATGAAAAATAATTGTATGGGATTTTTTTTTTGAAACATATTTTTCGTCAAATGAGTAATCAAAAAGAATATTTTTCTAAAAATAATAAATTACTTTGCTTACAAAATCGAATTCTTGAAAAAATAGTTTCACCGTCCGTAAAAATATTTAAACATAAATCGTTGTCGATGATGATAATATTATATTATTTATTAATTATTTTAAGTGATATAAGTGTTTTTTAAAATTATTTATTTTCTCGGAACGTAAGGAGTAAATTTTTTTTTTTTTTTTTTTGGAATTTCTTTCTTTGGTTGGATAAGGTGGAGAATAAAGGCACTGAAGCCACGGCAGATAAAGCGAAAAAATCAAATCATTGCAGCGAGACCCAAAAAGTCAATTGACTCGCCTAATCAATACTCAGCACTAGCGGATAAAAATCGTGACGGGTGCACGCAATTCATGACTAATGAAATCCAATTTCTTTTTATTAAATCCTAGAAATATAATTTCATGTTCATGTTGTCACGTTTTTTCGTGGAGCACGGAAAGCCCATGTTCACTGAACCCCATGCGTAGGCAGCCGAGTACACGTGGGACACGCAAAGCGATGCGATCGATTCACAAATTAATTAAATCATTTTTAGTCAAGCGATGATTGGTGTTAATTATATTTTAAGAAAATTGGAACGTGTCGCGACGTGCTGAAAAGTGGTGGCCGCGGATTGCGTTGCGAAAATTTGCAGCACCCGTCGCTTTCATACGTCGCTTGAAAAGAATCAATCTGCCCGGAGCTATCCACATAAATTTAAGGCTTGGTCGGTTTTGTGAAATTTAAATAACTTGAAACGTGTCTTTTTTAAGAAATGAACCTTGTATGACTTAAAATAATTACTTGATAAAAATATATTCACTATCGATAATAATTTATTTATAAATTTTTTCTTTACTTATTTATATAACTAGCATATCTGATGGATGACGTGTTCTAAAAAGAAATAATGATTGATATAAACTGCTTGAGAATATGATGACGAAATAGATAAGATACATCCAACTTTCACGCATTTTTAACCTTTTTGGATCACAGAAGTGTTATACATCCAATGCACCTAAAATAAGCCTTATCCATTGGCTCGAATTCTTCCAAAATCGCTCTCTTCCGTTTCTTCCATAACCAAAAAAAAGAAAAGGAAAATGCATTGAGATAATTCTCGACGAATTCGACTTGATATCCGAAGATTGGGTCGCTGTCTCGGAAGATGAACCCGAGTTGACTTTGAATCATCCTATTTGGTCAAATGCCTGGTGACAAACTCCTATATTTTTTTCATTACAATATTTCTGAATAAGCTCCTAGATAACAAGTCTATATTGGTGATATCGATATTGAGGATAGTGACGATATTTGATTGTGACCTTGATAAGGAGCTAGAGATTCTAACTAGGATGAACGCATAAATCGAATTTAAATCTAAAATCCCCTCGCAAAATCCAAAATAATCAAAAGATTTTTGTTGTTCACTATAGGAAAATTGGAGCAAGGATGGAACCGTTTCATTTATTATCTATTTTTATTTTAGGTAGGATGTGGATATTAATGTTAATTAGCAAATTGCAAGACAATTGCCAAGGAAACCAAAATAAATAAATAATTAATTAATTAATTAAATTCCTCTCCAGAGCTAGAGAGAGAGAGAGAGTCGTCTTTCTCTCTCGATTCTCCCTTTCCTTCATCTCTCTACTTTCCTTCCTTTCCCTCTCAAGAATAATATATATAAAAATCCCTACTTTCTCCATATTCCACTCCTTTTCTTCTTCTTCCTCCACTTTCTCTCTCTACTCCCACCACGATTCCGGAGGAGAGAGAAAGAGAGAGAGAGAGTGAGCTCGGCCATGGACGCCAGATCCCAGCCGCGGTTCCCGCTCGGCCGGCAGTCCTCCCTCGCGCCCGACCTCGAGGCCGCCGCCGACCTCGGCGGCGGCGGTCCCGGCCCGGAGGCGGTCGGCCCCGGCGTCCGCCTCATGTACTCCGCCAACGAGGGCGACCTGGACTCGATCCGGGAGCTCCTCGACTCCGGCACCGACGTCAACTTCAGGGACATCGACGGCCGGACGGCCCTCCACATCGCGGCTTGCCAGGGGAGGACCGACGTCGTCCAGCTGCTGATCGACAGGGGCGCCGTCATCGATCCCAAGGATCGCTGGGGAAGCACGGTAAAATCGGTTTTTTTTTTTTTTGGTTTAGTCCTCTTGTTGCTTTGCTTGGCTCGCGGTTTTTCGATTGTGCGATTTCGAGCTTCGGCGTGCATGGCGTTTTGGACTGTACTCGATTGCAGTGGATCATAGGTTGGAGTTCAGTTCAGCTCAGCTCAGTTCAGTTCAGTTATGCTTCGCTGCCGAAAATCTTCTCTGCCTGACGTGAAATTGCGCACCTTGCGGGGGCACGAGTCATTTGAGCACGAAATTCCTCGGCAAGCTGTCGCGATGTTTTGTTGCTGTAAGTCGTGATTGATTGTCGTTTGTTTCGACAGCCTCTTGCGGACGCGATATATTATAAGAACCAAGAAGTGATAAAGCTCTTGGAGAAGAACGGCGCGCATCCTCCGGTACGTGCGGCTTACGATTTCACATTTGGCGTTTGTTGTTTGGGGGTCATTCGTGGTAGAAGCATAGGCTTCGTCTGAGAAAGTTACGGTACTATATGATGGTTAAATAACAAGTTTTAGAGATGTTTACCAGGGTATGCGCACATAAAAGCCGATGGTGAAGGTGTCGTCCTGTGGTGTTGTCGCGTTTGTCTTCTTGATTTTTGTCGTTTAATTTTCAGATGGCTCCCATGCACGTCCAAAATGCTCGGGAGGTCCCTGAATACGAAATCAATCCAAGTGAGCTTGATTTTTCGAAGAGCGTGAATATAACAAAGGTAAGATGTTCTTTTTTTGTGTTCCTTCATCATCAAGTTTGCTTCTTGTGAGCACCCGAAAGTTTTCCATTAAAAAGTATTGCTATTGGTGTATGTTCGTGAGCTGGTCCATGTAAGGAGTGCCGTGACTCACTTTGCTCTTATGATTGAGAAGAAAGAGTTGGTTACTTCCAGGGCATTAATTATCTCTGTCTTTACTCTAGTTTAAGATACTCCTTCCATCTGAAGGTGAAGTCTTGCTGGTGTCATGAGTTAGCCTTCGACAGGACGCCTGGTCTCTGATTTCCTTCTCTTTTCAATTCATTAGCTTATTTTGTTATTTGTTACGGGATCAGTTTTTTCTGCTTTCGTGTTCTCTCATTGCAATTGACATAGCGATTTGATTATAGTAACCACAGATGAACAGTGACTTGAATGCTGGATTTTCCTTCTGTTGGATAAATATTTTATTTTGACTGCCAAATACAAAATAGATTTGTGTGAACGGGAATTTTGTTATTATATTCTTTGAGCATTCTTTAAATTGTCCGGGGTCTATGTTGTAGATATAAATCCAGCACTTCTTATTTATTGGAGCATATAGAGTTTAATCTCAGGTGAACAAAGTTGCCCATAATGGATGGAGTATGGTTTCGGTTTACATGAACGCTTTACTTTCTTTGGGAAAGAGTAAAAGGAAGATGCTTCACTTTCTATTGCAACGTGAAAATCAGAAATGCAATAGTCTTCTCCTTTTGAATTATTGCAGTAAATAAACGTATTTTGATGTCAAGATTGGTAAAGACTACACACCCTTATTGTGAAAGAAAAGTGGAAGAAGCTTCAACACTACTTTAATTTTCTGAAGTTTTAACAGGGAACTTTTCGAAGTGCACTATGGCGTGGAATCCAAGTTGCAGTCAAAACACTAGGGGAGGAAGTGTTGAGTGATGAGAATAAAATGTGAGTTAGTTTCGCTATTGTCTTTTGCTCTAGACTGTTGCTTTAACTTGCCTTTTGCTGTGCAATCTGATGATATATGCTTTGCAACTTAATGTACCACAGAAAGGCTTTTAGGGATGAGCTAGCACTTCTTCAGAAGTTGCGCCATCCAAACATTGTCCAATTTTTGGGTGCCGTCACACAGAACAGTCCCATGATGATTGTCACAGAATATCTTCCACAGGTTTTGTCTGGAATTTACAGCTTTCATAATCACTGCTATTGCTTGTATCTAAATTGTCAACATTACTCATGTTTGTGTGACTGGGTTGGTGGGTGTATGGTTTTTCATTCGGCGCCTACCCCTTTATAGAGAATTTCTGGAAATAATCGGAAGTGGATATTGTATCCCGGGCAATAAATGTTAGGACAACTGTTTTAATAAAGATACATAGATTCGTGTTTTGGATAAGTGCTTTTTAAAGTTCCCCGCAAGAACAGGGTTCTCTGTCACCAATGTAACCCGAAAAGTTGTGTTGTTTACAAGAGTGATGCGAAATCTATTCACAGGGACAGTTTCAGTTATGTCAATATTCTACTCCGTTATATTCTGATAAAATCAAACAGAGAGTTCAAATATTTTGTCCCTTTTCTTTTGGCCGTTTTCACCAGATGCAAGTGATTGGCCCGTCACACAATAATGTGATTCTGAAAGTCTGGGTTGATGAATTAAACATTTAGTACCCATAAATTTCTTGGTGAATCAAACATTACCTTGCCATAAGGGTTTGGTTCCTATTAAATCACTGATACAACTCGGATCCTAAAGAGCATATCCCCTGAGAGATCCTTTGCCTTTGTTCATTAAGAACCACAAAAAGAAAAGATGAAAAAGAAAAAGAAAGGTCAATATCTCCACCTATTTTTTCAGCATATGGTAGAGACTGCTGACTTGATACATTATCTATTAGAGAAAGATGTGTCAAAGAGCATATCTTGCAAACTGGTTTGACCTTTGTTATATTGTGGCTGCAGTTTTCTGAATGTTGGATATGTCATGGTGTACATGTTGAATGCAATCTGATGAACACTCAATGCAATTAGCGTACCCTCTCATTGCCTGTGTCTAACCCTTAGTTTTGGGATTTGGAAATGGATATGTCAAGTTCTCGAATTATCTTTTCTTTTCACTTTGTTTGGTAGAAGTTTTGAGACACGCTGTGTAATTAGCAGCTCCTCTAAATTGTCTCTCTTCCATTGCAGGGTGATCTGAGAGCATATTTGAAAAGAAAAGGTGCATTGAAACCCATAATTGCTGTGAGGTTTGCACTGGATATTGCAAGGTCAGTTATCTTCTATGTTTGCATGTTAAACACGATAGCAAGCTCCTGGGTTGGCATGTTCAAGAGATCATGCCTTTATTTTCATACTAGAATTTGATTTTTGTTGGAACCTAGGGATCTTATAAATACTTCTAAACGAAATAATATGAATGACAATCAAATATAAAATTGTTTTCCTCATTGAATAAGGAGAAAGTACAATTGCTCGTTTGAATATGGACCAACTGTACTGTTGGCTAGGAAGAATGAAATAATCGCTGAGTTTCCATGGTGACTGAAAAAAGGCACTGTTATGTACCAGAGCATTTCGTTGTACACTAGATAACAGAACGAGCATATTCCCAAAATTTCAATTCCACAAGGATACACTGCCAGCTTTGTTGGTATCATATCTTGATTTTGGTCAAAGCTTTGGTATCGTATCTTGATTTTGGTCAAAGCTTTGGTATCATATCTTGATTTTGGTCTTTAATTTTGTAAATGTAAATGCAAACATGATGCAAGAAATCATTCTTTTCATTTTTAGACTCTTGGGCTTCTCTGATCATGCTCACTGACCTTGTTAAATAAAGCAAATATTAGATTCTGGAAGAGTCCTCAATCTGCATTATTTGATATTCAGGAAATGCATATTCTTATATAGCTAGCACATAATTTGGCCAGGGGAATGAATTATTTGCATGAGCATAAACCAGAAGCAGTAGTACATCGAGATCTGGAGCCTTCGTATGTTCTCTCTCTCTCTCTCTCTCTGTGCGCATGCCCATCCATGTGTGTGTTTTCTTTTCCCTCTTGTGACAAGGAAGGATATTTAGCTATGAACGTATCATACTCATGTGCATATGAATAGCACGTATTTTCCACATGCATGATGCTTGTTGGCATTGAATAAATGCTGTTGTGGTTAAGGGTTTTGAAAGCTTCTTGATTCTTCATGAGTAAGATAACAGAAATATACTGCGGGATGATTCTGGGCATCTGAAAGTTGCAGACTTCGGAATCAGCAAATTGCTTAAAGTTGCAAAGACAGTCAAAGAAGATATAAAAGTTACTCGTCAAGACACTTCCTGTACGTTTTTTTCCTCTGTCAAGGTTCTTAAGTGTAAATAGATGCAAGAGTTGCATGCACTGAAAGATTAGGACTGCTGAAGTCTATTCTATGGCAACTCCAGTCCTCACTGCTAACTTTCCATGATCTCTTTTATTGGATAGTGTTAGCGGCTGCTGACATACTGTTGAATATCTAATCACCTTTCACTTTCGGGCTTTATGATTTGCAACATGCAAAACCAATTTATCTGATCACATTTTGGATTTCTTCTTAAAGATGATATTGTACTTATCTATGGATGCTTTTGCTTAGGGCGATATGTGGCTCCAGAAGTTTATAAAAATGAAGAATATGATACTAAGGTGGATGTGTTTTCATTTGCTTTGATCTTGCAAGAGGTAAGTCTCTCTCTCTCTCTCTCTCTCTTGTCACTTGTGGACTTTGTACATGTGAGAAACGAAAAATAAAGGAAGGGTTTCAAGCAATTATTGAGAACATGTACCTGTATAATATTGAGATGCAAACTTTGCCTGCGATTGACCTGCGGTGCTAATTTAGTATTTATTCAAGGTGTGAGATTTAATTCTAGATTAATCCACAGATAGAGTATGCATTTTTATAAGTATATGAAGCTGCATGATTGACATGTTAATGTTAAGTCTTTTTTGTGCAGTGCTATGTCTTGTAGCCTGTCAGATCAAAATGATTTTTCCATTTTACTTTGATCAATAGCTCAATAGCTTGTGTCACCAAGACGTCAGAGATATGCTTTTGTATTCACAAGCTCTTAAAGACTTTAGGCAAGTTTAGAAAATTTGAACAAAGGGTGGACCCTGTACTCATTTCAATTATTGCTAGCATTAGTAATTGTAACAAAGGAGAAAATTGCAATTCTTGCATCAAAGTTTTGTATGATGTTACTATTAAAGTGATCTTCCCCATTTTTGGGTTATGTATTCTCCACGTCTTTGGAATGTGTCTTTTGCATTTACGTGCTCTTAATAACCTTAGAGAAGTATGGAAAAATGAATGAAAAGCAACACTCATACTTGATAGCTGATTTAAATAAATATGGAGACAAGGAGAACGTTGCTGCACTTGCAGCAAAGTCTTATGTAATTTAGCTATCCTAAGTGAATTTTTTCACTTGTTTGGGCCAAATACTTTTATTATACCTTGGCAATATGGAAAGGCAAGATATTCATATACTTGAAAGATTCACAAGTTCTCCTTCCCATGCTTCGGTTTGTAATATTCAAGACCAAGTTTGTCATTGTTTTATATGTTTATCTTATGTAGAAAGATATATGAGTGCACATGTCTTGTACCTCTTTGTCTATGTCCACATCTGTAGCTGGCACAGATAGATTGACAATCACTATGTATAATCTTAAGATCAGAGCTTTTATTTTGTTTCTGGCATATGATTTGTTGTCGTGAATCAGAATTAGCCTGGCCCCATGGTTGGATGGCACATTGTAGATTGAAAGGTTCAAGTCGCAACATGTCTGATTATAGATGTTCACCTTTAGCATCGTTTGGATGCAAGTAGGATGAATCAAGCACTCAGTGCCCTGAACTCTTTCTTATCTGTGATTCAAGATTCTGCTTTAGGAGATTGACTAAATTTTTGTTCACTCTCTTCCTATTCGTTCTTCGGTTGGTATGGCTGAGTTGGCTGATCTAATTGAAATAGACAAGATGGAATCTCCCTATCAAATGAAGATATGCTCAATATTTTGTTTCCAATTGATCTCAAAGGACCACTCAGTCTTTCAAATTGAAACTAGTTGGATGATTTAGATAGATGCTTTGAGCAAGATATGGGCAGATCTTGAGCTGAAAAATTGTAATTGATCTACTTAATATTGCGTTTCAGATGATTGAAGGTTCTGTGCCGTTCCCTTCAAAAACAGAATATGAGGTTCCTAAATGTTATGTCTCAAATGAGCGTCCACCTTTTAAAGCTCCAGCAAAGCATTATGCTCACGGTTTGAAAGAGTAAGTCAGTGTGCAACCTCTCATATTTGACCTAAAGGATTGATGTTCTTGTCTGAATGTTGGCAGGTGATGGCAGCTGTCCTTATACATGGAATATTTTTGCATAATGAAACTTTTTCCTTTTATGCTTGCTCTTGTCTTAAGCTGGTTATTTTTTTTATTAGGATCCCAGTAGTAGACTTATGTAGCGTCCAATATATATAATGTGACCAAGGACTTGATGTGCAGTGTGTATTTAGATAGGTCCGAACAATATATCAATTATTTGCTCCATTTTTCTGTCAGATTAAATGGATGGATTTTGGCCATGTCAATGTGGTTCTCTTGTCCACATTGGGGCGGCTTGAGTGAAAAATGTTCAGAACAGAGATCTAAGTTGTCTTATTGATCTTGGTCCTGGTCCATCTCTACTTTTGTAATTTTGCATAGGCGCAGCTTTCATCACAAGTCAAATCTCATTGCATACTTAATCTACGTTGATCAAACTGTATTTTAACCAATTCCCTGGTTACATATATTTGGAAGGTTAATTGAAGAATCCTGGAATGAAGAGCCATTGAAGAGGCCAACATTCAGCCAAATAATTAAGAGATTGGATCAAATTAATATCCAGCTTAATCGTTCCGAAATGTGGAAGGTCTCTCTCTCTCTCTCTCTCTCTCTCTCTCTCTCTCTCTCTCTCTGTGTTCTAGAAAGGCTAACCTTTTGTTTATCCACAAACTTCAAAAGATGCTTGCATTTACATATTGTGTATTTGTAAAAGCTCATTCCAAATCAGTTCATGTCTTTTGAAGGCTATAGATGATTTATTTGTTGAGTGCTTTTGGTTCTTATAAATCGTGTTTCCTGCTCAAATGGTCCATGCTGAAGCATGATTCAGAATCATGTTATGTGACTTTCTGTTGCTCTTAGACCAGGCTTTTACTTGCTTTTCTTGGGAGGTTGGGATCATCATTTCTTGTTCAATGGGTTGCAACCTATATGTGTTCAAGTTCTGGAACTTAAAAGGCCTGTTGAGAAGATGATGGAGCAACTTCTCGCCATAGCAGAAAGTCCTTGAATAGGAAGAGTGGGAATAATATGTCTAGTCAATTGATCTCATGAGGCTGGTTGGGAATGAGTAGGCTTAGTGTTTTAGTCATTCTGGGACCTACAATTGGAGATGGCAAGCTGGAGGCTATGAAAGAGATATCTATGATTGTAGTTGTAGTAGGGTTGCTACTATATATTTAATTCTCTTCAATGTTGTTCTAGGATGTCTAATCCCCTAAGAATAGGTTATCGTTGGTGATGCTGCAAGGTGCTGCCAGTGGTTACCTGGATTGGAACGGTCAATAATACTTGATGATAGATAGTACATGGTTAGTATGGTGCCTGGGAGGACCACGCAACCAGAAATGTTTTCTTTTTTAATTTGGCCTCAGAATCTGGCTCAAAGATAAAGTTCTAAGAAATAGTCTCTAGATGGGATTGGCCTGCCATGGAGAGGTTATTCTGAAGCACTTCTTTCTCAGCTGCACAGTTCGCTGATTAAATTCCTATGAACTTTTACACTGCGCTTAATCGAGACATTGTATTTCCTGATGTCATTCTACAGCATCGTTCTCCTGTCTCGTCGGAAAATTTGAATATATTCTTGAACTCATGTTTTGAAAACTGAATTGCAGGTGAGACCCTTCAAATGTTTCCAAAACTTTCGGGAAATTTTCAAGAGGGATCGCCTAAATCCAAGCACTCGATCTTCTCGCTACTCAACAATATGAAAATATCGATGACTCCATTTCTCACAGCTTTGGTGCTGGTCCTGCTGGACGAGCAATCTTTTTGGCGGATCTTGTCATGAATGCAGCACTCTGTTTCCTTATCATTCCGTCAACGCTGTTCTGCATCTTGATGATTTGAATTTAACGTCCCATCATCATATGCTTCAACATGTGTGCTGAGACATTGTACGGATTTTGCGGGCCAGTACCCACCTTCTCTGTATAGTCATGAAGAAAATGATTCTCGGCTATTTCTACTTTGTTCTCTATAAGCTGCTTTCAGCGAGGTGAGGCCTGCCTCCATTCACAGAAGGCATTGTGTTGCAAGATACGTCCACCGAAATTGAATGCGGAGCTTGGACTTACTTTGGATTGACTTTGCCGTGATGAAGTATGAAGAGAGCGAGTAAATCCTGATGTCGGTCCTTGGGCATTTGACTGAGTTGGATTTCAATTGTGGATTGGAAGCAGAGTTCTCATCCTTATATTCTTTTGTCATGAAACTATCTTAATCTTGTGTTCATTCTGTTTCGTATTTGGCTCTGTAATACACTGATCCGTCATCATCAAGAGGCTGACTGTTAGAGGTGTGCAATCCGAACCTGACGGGGGAGTTCATGTAATGATCGATGAACCGTTGTTGTGTGTTGTTGACTTTTTTCCTAGTTCAGAATAATCGGATCAAGTCAAGTCGAGGCAGTTTATCACACAAACTAGACTCTAGAGGTCGAGGCTCGATGAATAGCTTGAGCTTTTGAACCAAGTTGATCTAATGAAGCCTCGATTTGGATTTCGACTTGGACTTGTGATACATTTGGATCGCAAAGCGTGGTGCAGAATGTGCACAGTCGAACCATCCCAATTAGTCTATTGAACCATCCAAGTGAAGAACTGAGATTAAAACTCATGTTGTTCGCTCTCGTGATTACAAGCGGACGAGCAACGGTAGTATCATACTCAAGTTAGCTCCTCACTGCACCAGGGATGCACCCTGCAGCATACCAGGGATGTGCACCATATGAAGATGCACCTTATGCGGAGTTTGAAATAAATGGACAAGAACACAATCTATAGGAACTAGGAAGGAATCTAAAGCCGATCCTCGGCACAGTCAAATGCAAAAAGAATTCATCGAAATCCTTGTATCTATCAATTGAAATCGAACTACGAGTTTTGCACTCTCCAGCTCAGAGTCAGGTTCCCTGTTCTCTCCTTCCGCACCTGAAGGAAGCACAAATCATCCGACTTTACCTACGGGCTGCGACGGATCTAGGCAAAGTTTAGGAGCAGGCAGAGCGTTGGTGTCGCCTTGTTCTCACCGCGGAGCTGACCTGGTCAGTCTCTGCATTCCGCCTTGGTGAAAGTTTTTTTTTTTTCAATATAAATTTAGAAGCTAATTCAAGGAAGAAGGCAAACGGCTCCTACGCAGCTGTCTTTAATAGCACTTTCCAGGACCAGAAATGCTTCCATCATTCATCCACGCTCAGTCCAATTCAACTGGACTGTAACAAGCACTTTCCAGGACTAGAAAATCCTGGGAGAGATGCGTTCCACTTGAGATGTGGAAGGAAGTAACCAGTTTTCTCCTCTGTCCGGACTATAGAAACTCAAGAAGAGTGATCAACCAAGTCACCGCAACCATGCTCTTCCTCGCTTGAGCCATCATCCTCGCTCCTTTTGTCGTGCTGATGAGCTAGACGTTCATAGAACTCCAGCGCTTTTGGGTGCGCCTTGATGATGGTGGGATCGAAGCCGGATAAATGGAGCCCGCTCAAGTTCGTCACTCGGGACAGAGCGACGTAAACCATCCCGTACCCGAAACTCCTGGTTAGATCAGTATGGAGACTGTCGAGGCTCATGCCCTGGCACTTGTGGATGCTTAGAGCCCAAGCCAGTATGAGGGGAATCTGCTTCCTCTGAGCAACCACGGAATCTCCGTCCACCACGTACCACGTCTCCGGCTTGATAACCACTGTCCTGCCGGAATCGAACTTCACCACTGGCAAGACACCCTCGGAACATAGTTCGGAGACGTCCCTATCCTGCGGCTTCACAAATTCAACTACTGTCCCGACAGCACCGTTCACGAGCCCGCGCGAAGTGTTCTTGTTCTTTATCAGCATCACCCGGCGCCTTTGCAGAGAAAGATCTCATCAGGCGCCATGCCCCGCTGGACTTGCCTCTTCCAAGGATCGCTGCCGCTATCGGCTGCCGTAAAGAAATAGCCCTCTGCTGCCAGCTCTCCAATTCTGGAATTGTTCACCTCATTGACTTCCTCGTTCCGTGGATATAGCCGAACAACGGAAGAATCCGGCTCATCGGATGCGCAGGATTCTTCTAAGAATTCCCAGTCGTCGGGACTGATCTGGCCTTTCCTTATGCCCTGAAGCACCTTAACGAGCCTTTCATCCGATTGCCTGAATACTTTGGTAAGCTCAATCTGCAAGTCGAAGCTTGATTGCCAACAGTCGGCTTCGAATGCGAATTGTTTACTCGACAGGCAATTCCCGTTTCTCGGTATCGGCGGCAGCTGCAAGAAGTCTCCGGTCACGATGAGCTGAATCCCTCCCCAAGTCTCGCCCGATTCCCGCACCTCTCTAGCAATACGTTCAAGATCGTCGAACAGCTCGCCGTCCACCATACTGATCTCATCTATAAACAGGGCCCGAACCTTTCTCCACCTCTTGCACGCCTTCTTGTCCATGTAAATGTCCAAAGCCGAAGCTCTGCGGCCGGGGTTCCTGATGCCCGCGAAGGAGTGCAGGGTCTGCCCGCGGAGCGCGCAGGCGGCGACCCCGGTGGACGCAGTCACGAAAACCCTGGACCGGCCCAGCGAGTCCTTCAACAGCTTGATGATATGCATGAGCAGGGCGGTCTTCCCCGTGCCGGCCGACCCGGTGACGAAGACGGACCGGCCGCCGGAAACCGCCGATATGATTCGGTTCTGCTCTTCGGTCCATTGCAAATGGCGGGTCCTGGCGCCTTTCGGGCGGTCCTTCTTGCTCCCGGCCTCGCGCGGCTCCTTGCCCGGCGCGGGTTTCCTAGGGTGCGCCGCCGGGGTCTTGCTGCTGCCGTAGTTCCTGTAAGCGCACTTCAACGCAGCAAGAACCCTCATCCCCATCTCGCGGGCTCTTCCCGAAACTCTCCTTTTTCTTTTCTTGGGTTCTTCAAGAACTTGGAAACCCAGGAAGAATCTGGAGCCGACCCGACGCTGCGGAAGGGACGCTACTCCGAATTCGCAGGGGAAAGAGGGGAGGAGATGGAGACGTCCATGGCGATGGCGCGAGGATTAGCTTGCGGTTCTTGATGATGCGGATGGCGAGTGAAGCGAGAAACTCGCCACTGGAGAAGAAGGAGATGCGAAATCTTGAACGACGACGGTAGGCATATTTTGGGTTTTGCTCCGGTGGTGATTTCGGGAGGGATCCCTAGTTTGAAGGAATATATGCATATAATCAGGTCATTTAATTCAAATTTTAATAACTCAAATGCATTAAATCTGTAGCTCCGTTTTTTCACGAAAAAAAATGAATATCTTGAAATTGTTTTTAAAAAAAATATTTTTTATATTGCTTGAAAAAATTAATTAATAATAAGTATTATTTTTTTACAAATATTTGCCTTTGGGACCATTATGTTGCTTGTATCTCAAATTTTGTTAACCCACTAATCTCATTTTGGAACTATTTGATTTGATTCAACCATTGTTTCTAAGCCGTTTATCATCTTTTGGATACTCAATAAATAGGCATCAATTGAAATCGATATTAAATATAAAAAATTTAAAATCGCACGATTGGATAATCGATATTAAATATAAAAAATTTAAAATCGCACGATTGGATTTCTTACGTGATACTTTACATTATAAGAATGATGCACGTTTAATTCCTACTCATTTTACTAAAGTCAATACCCTTATCAACTTGACAATTGGCTCTCTTAATTAGTACAATGATTAATTTTTCGCAAGATGAAATCGATCCATCATAAGTGGAATTCACACCTCAATTCAAAAGCAAAACCATTATCAACCAAGGCAAATTTTCCAAGACTTGTTAGAAATTTAAAGCAGCTTCCAAATTTTGACAAAGAATTTAACAGAAGTCTCAAATTTCAAAAAAAAAACGAACAAGTCAAAATGCATGAAATACATCTTTGATTAAACAAAAAAAAATCGAAAAAATCACTCCAACTTCTTATTTTCGCCTAATTTCATTTTTGTCGACAAAAGAGGGCGAAAAGTTCGCGCTTCATCTCCTCCGCGCTCCGTTACGCGCCTCCCCACCGGATTCCTCCTCTCTCTCTCTCTCTCTCTCTCTCTCTCGCGAGCGTCAATGGCGTAAACCCTAGAAATCGGGCGATCCCCGCCTCGCTTCACCCCACTCCCGCGCAGTTCCCCGATCGCCAGCAAGCAACCAAGCAAGCAACCAAGCAGGAGCTCACTCCGGCGGCACCTCGTAAGTCCCCTCGGCTCTCTCGCGTCGCTGAAAAGCTCTCGCCTTTCGCCCCGAAAACCCTAATCGGGTCCGTCCTCCTCTCCCTCTCTCTCTTTTTTTTTTTTGAGAGCGGAGCGCGCGGTCGGATTCTGGGGCAATTTAACACTCCGATCCGAAACCCATTTTTAGGGTTCTAAACCATTAAAATTGCCCCGTCTTGACCCGACCCGGATCTCCACGCGTGCCGGTTGTGTGTGCTTTGTTTTTTTTCCCGAACTCGGTTGGTCACGGTGACGGGTTTCGGGTTTCGGGTTTCGGATTTCCCCCCCGACCCGTCTCCGGCCCTTCCTTCCTCGTGCATGCTGCTGCCGCCGCCGCCGCCGCCGCCTGGCGCCGGGGTTTTATCGGTCCTCTACCGCCGGTTCGGGAGACGGAAGCGTGCGGCTTTTGTCGTGAATGCTTTTGTGCTTTCTTTCCGTTGCTCTGTCTGTGTTTTCGGTTCGAAACGACCCGATGGCCGATGCGATATGATGAGTCGATACGATGAACATGGCGGCGGTCTCAGTTGAGATCGTTGAGCAGGGAAGTGGCATTCGTTAGGTCCTAGGTGGGTTCGGTTTATCCGTTCGGTTTAAACTGATTTCGCAAAACGGGCTTGGCCGTCTGTGCTCTGAGAACCCGGAAAAGTTGGGATTAGCATCCGTCTTCCTATGGAGATGTTGAAGTTAGGATGGCCAAGCCCATTTCGCAACATTAGAGATGTCGAAGTTAAATAGAAAAGTCCTGCCAAATCTAAAGCCAAAGTCCGGAGAAATGGATGAACTCTCATGATTCTTGAGGCTGATGCGCTGTATTTCATGAATTCTTGGTCATGTCTGAATTGTTTGCTTGGTGGAATTGGGTTAGATGATTTAAACTTCCTTTCCTATGTAGCAAACTTCTTTCATTGATTCAGGGATTGACTTCTTTCTATTTCCGGCCGCAGGTTATTCAACTTAAGTTCGTGTGATGGACTTATCAGATGCAGTTATAATTAATTCTAGTAGATTAAAATCGGTTGTCTGGAAAGACTTTGATAGAGTTAAGAAAGGTGATATCTGCGTGGCTATATGTAGGCACTGTAAAAAGAGACTGAGTGGCTCAAGTACGAGCGGTACTTCTCATTTGAGAAATCATTTGATCAGGTGTCAGAGAAGATCTAATCATGATATTACTCAACTCATTCCGGCAAGGGAAAGGAAAAGGGAGCGACCCCTTGCTATTGCAAATTTCAGTTTTAATCAAGAGCAGAAAAAGGATGAAGGGCTAAATCTTGTGAATATCAAATTTGATTCCGACCAGGTGAAAGATGATAATGCAAATGCTGTGACTGTGAGTAGTAACTATGATCAAAGGAGAAGCCAGTTTGATCTTGCGCGTATGATTATTATACATGGCTATCCTCTGAATATGGTTGAGCATGTGGGGTTCAAGGTGTTTGTGAAGAATTTGCAGCCTCTTTTTGAGCTTGTGACAATGAATAAAATAGAGGCTGACTGCTTGGAAATCTACGAAAAAGAGAAGCAGAAGGTTTTTGAGGTCTTGGATAAATTGCCTGGTAGAATTAGCCTCAGTATAGATGCTTGGGCTGGTTCTGGTGATGTTCAATACTTCTGTTTGGCTGCTTATTTCATTGATGAATCTTGGCAGCTGAAGAAGAAGATACTGAATTTTGTGTCGGTGGACTCTTCTCACACGGATGACATGCAAGCAGATGTCATCATGACTTGCCTCATGGACTGGGACATTGACCGTAAGTTGTTTTCCATGACTTTTGATGGTTCTTCTTCGGACTTCTTTGTTCTCAGAATCAGAGATCGTCTATCACAGAACAGGTTTCTTTATGGTAGTGGCCAACTTTTTGAAGTGCGATGCGTCGCTACTGTTCTCAATCAGATGGTTCAGGATACCTTGGAAGCGCTAGGGGAGGTAATTTACAAAATTAGGGAAAGTATTCAGTACGTCAAAAGTTCGCAAGCGATGTTACAGAACCTCAACAAGCTGGCCCAACAAGAAAGTATCGAGACTGAAAAGTGCTTATCTCTTGATAACAGCTTCAGATGGGACTCGACTTACAGGATGCTTGAGGTTGCCTTGGAGTACAAGACTGCATTTTCTCTTCTGAGGGATCAGGACCCGCTATTCACGGTTTGTCCTTCTGATGTGGAGTGGGAGAGAGCCAGCACTGTTTCCGGTTACTTGAATGTCTTTCTGGAGGTCATGAATGATTTCTCCCGAAGCAGATACCCGACTGCAAATATATACTTCCCTCTAATATGCGATATTCATTTGAAGTTAATAGGGTGGTGTAAGAGTTCAGATGATTACATCAGTTCTCTGGCCTTGAAGATGAGAAGCAGATTCGACGAGTACTGGGATAAATGTAGTTTGGGACTAGCTGTCGCGGCCTTTTTGGACCCTCGATTTAAGATGAAGTTGGTAGAGTATTACTTCCCCCAAATTTATGGTAGTACTTCCCTCGAACGCATCGATGAGATATCCAGCCGAATCAAGGCGCTTTACAATGAACACTCCATTGGCTCTCCTTTATCAACTCTTCATCATGGTCAGGCATGGCAAGTCGGTGGCAGCACCGGGAGCTTGTCGGGTCCTGGGAACGACGCGAAGGATAGGCTGGTCGGGTTCGATAAGTTCCTCAATGAAACTTCTCAGAGCGATGGCACGAAATCAGATTTGGACAAGTACTTGGAGGAGCCTCTCTTTCCTCGGAATGTCGATTTCAACGTGTTGAACTGGTGGAAAGTTCACACCCCGAGGTATCCCATATTGTCCCTGATGGCACGAAATGTGCTTGGCGCTCCTATGTCGAAAGTTCACTCGGAGTCGGTGTTCGACATGGGTGGCAGGGTGCTCGACCGGGACCGCAGTTCTCTCAGCTCACTGACCTTGCAAGCACTGATGTGTTCCCAAGATTGGATAAAAAGTGAACTAGAGAGTTGATAACAATTAAAGGTAATGCACTCGGTGACTGTCGTCTTTCTCACTGAGATTTTGTATCTAGCTGTTTAAATCAATGCAAGTTAGCAATTATGTGGCCCGGACGATTTCGGGATGCTCCTAATAATCAACGAATGTCTAACAAAATTCAATTCCCGCTCAATATGTTCCTCAAAAATTAGATTGGTTTTACTTAGAATCTCCATCTAGTTTTGTGACTTGCCAATATATGAATAAGTTGCGCTACAGAGGGTAATAGGAGGTTTACATATGGATTTGTTCAGGCTCGTATTTCATTGGGCTGGGCTTGGCTTTATTCTTTCTCTGAAACCATAGCTTGCTCGAGCAATCAATTGCAAGCGCTAAAATCAAATTCTTGGCCAATGAAATTTGCTTATGTTGGAGCATATTCGATCGGTCAAATCCATGGATCAGCTGCAGCTTCGAGAGAACATCTGGAGAAATTATGCTCACCCTTCTGTTAATAATTCTGGGCTAAACAAGATTATGCTGCTCTTTGCTTGGACAACTATGGCAAAGATCTAGTTAGCGAACACAGACAGGATCATCGAATACGAGCTGTGGCATGGTACGTTGGAACTGGCTTTAGTCAAGTTTGGACGTCAAGAATTGACTAAGTTGTGACTTCTATACCAAAGAAGACATCGAACTTAGACGAGGTGAAAATCGTACGTGATTCTACGTGACAACATTCGCACGTTTTGACATTGAAATAAACTCGTGGTGCAGGAGAGAAATGCCCAGGTCCCCTTTTCTTCTTGTTGTCCATTTCGACTTAAATAAAGTGATGGTGACAGGGGGGGATGATCGAGCATTTATGAAATTAGGTATTTGCATTCAATTTGGCATCTTTCGCCATCATTCGTGACATGAGTCCACCTTGGGTAGCATCCTTGGTCCCCACCCCAAAGAGAATGTTGTTATAATTATTATCGTCATTATAATTATTTATTAATGTTATAAATATTAGGTTTACAAAAGCTGAATTATTTGTAATGCGTCTTTTTCCCCCCTTTTCTGGGCTTTCAACCCGAAAAAGCAAAATGCCCTCTTATTAGGGCAATGCCTCTTATCATGCTTAATTGCTTTGCTTGTCCATTACCTGCAAGGTGACGAATTCATCAGCATCTGTCTGCTTTTGCAATATCTGGTTTAGACTTTTGTTCCCAGATCACAAGGATATAGCACGCATCCAAATCCTCTTCAAGAATTCTTTTTTCCCTCTTAAATGATTTCTTCCGTGATCGGGGGAATCATAGACTATGATCAGCTTCTCGATACTTTCCAATCAGTTTCGGCAATCATGCAAGCAATTGATTTATGGGACTGTCCTTGAAGCTATCCTGACATTGTGACATGGTAAAAAATTTGAGGGAGCGTGTGATCGGAACATCATCGCCAATGTCATAGGTTGCGCTCTCAATGTCGCTTGTTTCGTTACTTGATAAAGAATCGATCTTTCTACGGAGCAAATTGGATAATGTGTGCTGCCATTCCTATCGGCTACCTTTACTGTCCTATAGAATCATAAAGAAGAAGTTTTCTTCCTTCTCCAACTTCAATACCAAGATCATTCTCTAGCTTACGATCTTTTCATCATTGCGTCAAACAGAAATCGTGTGATCAGTTATTTCTACGCAAAACCCATCGATGCAATGCTATTGTGCGCTGTATTACAGACTAAACTATTTACTTTGGAATTTCCATGTTATGTGAATCGGTAAGCATCAGTTTACATCTTCATGCAAAACATTTTATAAACAATGCAGTCGCTTGCATTCCCTAATTCCGCATAATTCACTTCGGAAGAGTGTAGCAATGCTAGTCGCTAAGGTACAAACTTCCAAGATTGCTCTTGCATCAACAGGCAGTTTAAAAAATGACTACACTAATGCAGTTCAACAGGGTAAGTTGTATCATTGCGTCATTGCAGGCTGATGGCACATAACAGTCTTCCTGAAGATTTTCCTGGTCTGGTTTGATTTGGGAGTGATTCTTGACATTATGTTAAGCACGGTTCGGAAAAAAAGCTTCAACACAAAACACGAATTAGAACTATCAAGATCAGAACACCGAAAGGAAAGCTGGGTTCGACTTCTCACCGTTAACCCGAAGTTTACAACACGATTCAACGGTACTATACTGTTGCAAGAAAGAATGGATTCTCTTTTCCGTGCTTACAGATATGAATTAGCAAGTGTCAGAATACTGTTGTTAGAAAAAGTTGCCAGTTACTCAATTTTCTGGTAATTTGTTAGTTACTTATCAACGGTTTTGGTGAAATTACCCCCTTTTTTTACAATTGACAAATTACCATTTTTTTTACCAATTTTCTATGTCTTGCTTACCAATGCCGTAAGTGTATCAACCTTGTATCAACGTACCAATCTTTATTTGAATGAAACGACAGCTTTTTTCTCAATTAAAATACCAACTTTTTTTTATGTTACCAGCTCGCATTTGAATTACCTCTGATGTCGATGTTTTGTTTATTCTTAATTTGTCAATTTTTGTTATTGTTTTACCAATTTTTATCTATCATTCTTAAAAGTGTCTTAGATTTATTAAGTTGACATGAATTTACCAATCTTTATTTATGTGACTTACCGGTTGTTTCTCATTAAATTTCCAACTAGTTTTGATTTACCAGCTCTCATTTTAGTTGCTTACCAACTTTTATATGTCTTACTTATCAACCCCTAAGATTTATCGACTATTTTTAGAAATTACTAAACTTAATTAAATTGATTATCAACTTTTCTCCAAAATAATTTACAAACTAGTTTTGTCTTTCTAATTCTTATTTATGTTAGTTATCAACATTTAATTGATTTTTATAAATAACCAATTTCTTTTATTTTCCATTAAAAAAAGGTTTCTTTTATCTTTTACAAAATTTGATTTGTCTTTCTTACCAACATCTTAAATTTACCACACAAAATTTAAAACTTTTTTTTAGTAGCTTACCAATCATCTCTAATTAAGTTATCGACTAGTTTTTCATCATTAACTCTCATCAAATAGGGTGATTATTATCTTCTTTTCGATTAAGTTACCAACTCTTATTTGATTTGGTTACTGATATTTATTTGTTTTTATAGATCACCAACTCGTCTCACATGTAATTTATAAACTTCTCTAATAACTCTAATTATCGACTTTTATTTACCTTTTGACCTGTAGCTTAATATTCTATTTAATATATGAAATAACACACCTTTATTAATGTAACTTATCAACTTTTCTCCAATTAGTTTATTAGCTTGTTTTCCATTACCAACTGTGATTTCAGCTCCTTACTATTATTTGTTCTTTTTTCTTTAACTTACCAACTGAAATTTTCTATTTTATCTTACTTATCAACTTTTTCAAAATTATTGATTTTTTTATGAAATTTCCAACCTTGATGAGTTTGATTAGCGACTTTATCCAATCAAGTTACCAACCTGTTTAATGTTACAAACTCTTATTTTAGTTAGTTATCAATGTCTATTTTTTAATTGCCAACTTCTTTTAATTTCGACTAAAAAACTTTATCTTATCCTTTGCCATCTTTTATTTACCTTTTCTTACTGGTGCGTCAAAATTACCAACTATTAAATGAAACTACCAATCTTTTTTATTTTTAATTTTTTTAATTTTATGTTTGACTTATCAATTTTCTTGATTTAAGTTGTAAAACTAGTTTCGTATTACCAACTCTTGTCTAAGTTGCTGGCCAATGTTTCATTGATTTTCCTTTAAGGGTTTATTTGTTTCGTGAGAACTTACGTTTTGGAAAATATTTTCCTAAAAATGATCGGTTATCTCCTTTACAAAAATATATGAACGAAATAAATTGTTGTCAATAATAAAGATATTTTTTGTTGGCTCGCAAAACAAAATAACTACTCATTTTTAGGAAAACGTTTTTCAAATCATTCATTTTTCATGAAACAAATGAATGTTAAATTATCAACTTTCTATTGAGTTACTACTTTTATTTGCTTCACTTACCAACTTTATCTATGTTTAAGTTATCGACTAGTTCTTGATACTACTTTTTGTTTTGGAGTTATTGATGAACGTTTATATTGCTCTTTTCAAATTACCAACTTCTCTTATCTTTAACCAACAAAGAAAAGGAGAGACCTTCTCTTATCTTTATACTCTTTTTAATTTCTTTATACCAGTACTTCTAATTTACTAACTGTTAAATAAGATTGTCAACTTTTATTTCGAGTGGCTTATCAAATCTTACCGATTTCGTAACCCGATGGAAAAACCACTACATTAAAAAAAATCACATAAATACTGGTAACTACCTCACAGAAATATGGCAATTACATGAAAACTAATTGGTAACTTAATCAGTGAAACAATTGATGAATCACTAACACTGAAGTTAGTAACTGAATAAGACATTTGATTCTGAAAACGGGAAAAAGGTTCAAGGGCTTGCAGCGTCATTGTCCCTAAAACTAATACGTGACGACAATGCTAGACATACAAAGACTCATCAATAGAATTTAGTTATTCATTAAGTGATGCGATAAATCGACCATTGCTTTTTTTGTATACCACAAACACGAACGAAAACAAACGCGTGAGACGCTTGAAAACTAGGGACAAACATGAAGGTCGCCCCACCGGTCTTGTAGCCAACCAATTAGGTTTTCTATGGATTATCCTTATACAAAGCCGATGCATAAATTCTGGTGGACAATGTTCAACGTCTAAGGGTCACCAAAGTGGGGTTAGATCTAATCACACTTTTGGGGGAGACATGGCGCCTTGATTAGGTCACATCCCAAATAATATTCTCCGTGTGGGTCTCTCTCTCTCTCTCTCTCTCTCTCTCTTGAACAAAGAGTACTCTAGTACTTCCCCAAATGTGGCCCTCACCATACACCATTCCTAAGAGGTTTTCCTCCTGCGATGATTGATGTAGAACTTTGGCCCATCGTTAGAGTCACAAGCGCATGAGGCGGGGCCAAAGGAGTCGAGAGGGAGGAGGGTTTCCACAGGACATTGAAATATCCAGGCATGGAACATGGCAGCTCATGAGAAAATTTTTCAAAGGGTGAATGCAAGATGTCATCGCCTGTGGATCAAACTCAGTTGTCTAGCTAAGGAAATTCAGTTGTCTAGCTAGGGCCAGCTAGAAGAAACTTCACAACGTTATGGTGAGCATCTGGGAATAAAACATGCTGAGGCAAAAGCCAGAATTCTTTTCTTGGACCTTAGAGGAATTCTGTCCAGAGAATTATTTTCTCTCTCAAGAGAAATTACGCCCAAAAAAATGGTAAATGCAAAACCATAGATTTTATGTAGCAGAAGATTGATGCCACGATGTATTTATATTATGCTATTGGGAATTTAATTAACACTACATCATGACATGGCATGTGATATGGTACAATCACATTATTACGCTTGCATTATCAGTTTGTTGTACATATACTCTTGGTGTCATTTGGACCTCTCCATTCTATGTGTGATGCAGAAAAGATAAGGTACTTTTTGTCTTCTGTTTAGGGATTTTTGGATTTAAACCTCTGTATTTTATGAAAACAAATAAACATTCCTTCTTAGAAAGTCAAGAAATATGTTTTATTCACATTGTTGGTGTTTTACTCGAGATCTTAAATTTTTGGGAGAAAATGGTTTAGATAACATCGAACCAAGACATAAACATCAATTTGAATATCCATTGTTTTATTTTGTTAGTTACTATTAGTTAAATCAGACCATTGAACGGGTTGGACGATGCCCCCTTGAGTTCAAAGTTTGCATGGATTTGCCCTAGCTCACCAAAGCTTGAACGTAGCACCCAAAGCCTAGCCATGAGAAACATCATGTAATTGTCCAATTAGCCCAACATTTATTATTTACCGATTCAATTTTGAACTTTTCAATTTTTATCAATTTAGTCTTAAATCATTGCGTAAAATTCAAATGTAATAATTTCGGTTAATTTTCGCTGAGATTTAAACCCCGGAAAAAAAAAAAATTGCCCCGGCCGGACCACCAACGGCAGAGATTAGGGCCAAGACTGCTCATTGGTGGAAGAACCAGAGATTGCCGGACCCATGAGCAGATTTGCTCCTAATATTTCGCCAAGTTTTCCTTTTTGTTGCCATTATATTTGATTGATGTGGTTACACAGGTGTACTTCACATGTCGGATTTGGCTCCCATGCGGGATGTTGAAAACACTATACTTTGTTGACCCATTTTCTAACTCTTCAATTTTTTTTTTTATAAAAATTGTTTGACTAACAAAAATTTATTTAAAATAGTTTAGAAGCCAGGAAAAGTTCATAATTATTTGAAATGCTTACAAGTCAATGTTTATTAGAATTTGAGATGTTGAGTATGAACAAAACTCAGAATCCAAATGTTCGAAGGTCAAGAGTTATTTAATAGCCATCCTAAACAACTCCGAGGCTAGAGATAATTACCATTTTCTAGTCATCTCCAGTGCTTTCACATTCTTTCTTCACTAATCTGCATAGGAAAATACACAAAAAAGAGTATATATTACTTTTTAGGGTTTCATAGTTAGTTTTGCATCATATTTCCACTTAAAACTGTTAAAACTTTGGACATTCCACCCCCATGTTTTTTTCTTTATTCAGTGTAGACTGTGATTCATCATTTGTTTTTGCTCATTGAAGGAAAAGTTTCTTCATTTGTCAATTAACTTTTGCAAATATGAAAATACAAAAAGAAAATATTATTTTTTGCAATATGAACATTACATAAAAGGAGTGGCACGTATTGGCTTTTTTTTTTTTTTTGGTTCGGTTGCATGTATTGGTCATTGACCGCCAAATCAACAAATTGATAGAAATATGTAATAAATAATTTGTAATTTTTTCTCCTCTTAAAAAATTAACCACACGGTTTAGGATGTCCGAGGCCGCTTTCTTCTTTTAGCATTTCCGATGTGTAAGATGACCATAAATGTCTGGCTCCTTTTAATATATAATCAATTTTTAAAATGTCAATGACATGGTCATCATCTTATACATGCGATATGAATTGAGATGCCCCATTGGATGTTGTTCCATTACATTGTGAGAATATATCATATGAAAGAGTGATATTGCGTGTTATAGTGACGTGGTATCACCACATCAATTATGTCGCTCTAAATTTTAAAATATAAGATGGAACAATTGTTAGTATGGACAAAATGGAGGGATATAATTGTCTTGATGATATCGCATGGTGCTATTGCAAAAGCATGACACTATATTGTCCACCCTCTAAATTATTATCAAGCTCTCACATCTAATCTAAATCAAATCTTAAATATCAAATTATGAAAAGCATAAAAAGTGCAACTAAGTGCGTCCGACTTCTTTAATAACTAGCGACTCCATCCACCCACTTCATCCACTTCCTTCGTTCCTCGTAAGCGCCAGACAGGAGAGAATGTTGCCACTTTACTTTCCGATGCTTGGTTTGGAGCAACAGTGGTGAGAAGTACTTGTGACGAGGAATTTGAGAATGGATGACGATTGCTGCTTCGTATTTGAGCAGTGGCTATCTGAAAAATTGTGACTTGTACATGTACTCAAGGACCTTCAGCTTTGAGATAAACTTTTTGGTGATGAGGTAGAGGGGGAGATTCCACCCATGTCCTACAATTGAAAGAGGGCAATCCATTGCAGGTTTGAAGTTGAAATATGCAGTCATGGTTCTCCTCCCTTGTTGCCATAAATGAACTCAGGATTGTGATGTGAACTGGACCTCACATGGCAGTCACCCTCACCCACGTCGCACTCTTCATCTAATTCCCAACAAAATGCCCTAGAGGCTATCGCGTGGACTTGATCTGTTAAATCAACCGGATGGGGATTTCATAGTAATGAGGTCGTAGTTTATTGACTGAGGAATGAATTCGGACTGGGTATACAATGCGATATATGCTAAGTGCTGAAAAATCATATATCAGGATCATTTGCTCAGGTTTTGACTCATATGTCACTTAATCCATGAATTTAGTAGGTTGTTTTATTCTCTCGTGGTTTAACTACCAAACATAAGCTTGCTTATCATAAAAAAGAAAGGAGATCTATACTGGGTCGTGAATTAAATGCATGCCTTTTGACGGATTTTTTAGACATATTTCCATTCGTTTCTACCATGATTTCATTAACACAATTTGTACATGATGCATGTTGTTCCATAGTAAAACACTCTGTAACTATATATGCAAGGGAGATAGAGAGATTTTATCCGGTAGTGAATCACGGGAAAAATATACCATAAAGGGCATTGCTGCATATCAGATTGCCAAATACACTAAAGTTTTTTTATAGAATCGGTATACCTTGTGATGTTAAACTGTTAGTGGAGGATAAATATGACAACTATTCAAACTTCAACTGCTCGCTTGCAGTATACTAAATCACTTAGAATACCCATTTGTATACACCAATTTTACTATTCTCAGCATTGCACTGCTCCCAATTTTATTAAATCCCATTTTTTGTTTCTCTATTCCTACCCTATTTTCGGTGGAAGGAAGAAACATGGGCAAGGCCCAATGGCCTCACGCATCAAATACCATTAAGGGTCTCTTTTTTCAAAGATCTCTTTAGTGATCTCCCACACTCTTTTGCCTATACACGAAGTAATGGACTGCTAACAAAGGAATCTGCAATGTCAAAAGAAAAAAGACACCCTTTTTCCCATAATGCTAAAGCCCTAATTCGCCCCAAAAAAGATTTTCCCCGACAAAACAAGAATTCCAATGGAGGAAAAATTAGAGGAGAGTATGGCGTATAATGACAGGGCAAAGCTGTTTTTGACTATAGTTGAAGGGTCCATTTTCTCTGCCCATAAATATCCATCTGCTGTAACCTACCTGCTTCCATTTTCTGCAACTCTCTCTCTCTCTCTCTCTCTCTCTCTCTGGTGTAAGAACACACCAAAGAAGAGAGACCCAAGTTAAGCTGTTAGTTTCTGGAGTCTTGTTCTTTTCATATTTTTCTCCTAAGCATCCTCATCCCCAAGGTTGGTGTTACGATTTTCTCTCAACTTCATTTTCTACTCTTTCTATTTTCTTGGATGGTTCCTCTGTGTGTGTGTGTGTGTGTGGCTCAGGATCACACCAAAGAAGAGAGACCCAAGTTAAGCTGTTAGTTTCTTGAATCTTATCTGTTCATATTATTTTTTTAAGCATCTTCAAAACCAAGGTCGGTGTTACGGTTTTCTCTCAACTTCGTTTTCCCCTCTTCTTGTTCTTGAATGCTTCCTAGATTCAATCAAATAAATTGCTACTTTCCCCCTTGCTAACATAGACGGATCTTAGTGAATTTGCCCGTTTGTTTTCAGGTTTTTTTGCGGCAGTATGGAGTTCCCGAGTGAATTTTCAGAGGCCTCTTCACAGAAGAGAATCGGGGGGAGAGGGAAAATAGAGATCAAGCGGATCGAGAACGCGACGAACCGGCAGGTCACCTTTTGTAAACGCCGGAACGGGTTGTTGAAGAAGGCTTATGAGCTATCGGTGTTGTGCGATGCTGAAGTGGCGCTTATTGTCTTCTCGAGCCGTGGCAGGCTCTATGAATATGCTAACAACAGGTTTTGTTGCCATTCACGAATAAACTCTCTTCAAAAGCGATCTTCTTATGGTGTTTTCAGTGCTCTTCTTCTCATTTGGATTTTCACCTTTTAGGCTGAGATTTATGAATACACAATCACGAAGTTGTCAAGGCTTCTGTTTTTAGATGAAACTAACGATTAGCAACTTATAATTTCATGAGCATAACCCATCTTTCGTCTGATTCTCTCAAATGACTGTCCTCCCATGAGCTGCGAAGCGTCTATTGTTTCTCTTCCTAGCAATGTCTGTTACAAGATCGAGGTGTACGCCTATGAAGAGATCTACTCAGAGAGAGAGAGAGTATTAGAATGACTCTCTCTCTCTCTCTCTCTCTCTCTCTCTCTCTCTCTCAAAAAAAAGCTGCGAAACTTTCAAAGGCCATTTCACATTTTCTAGACGTTTCCTAGGATGAAATGTCATCTCCAAAAGAAACAATCTTGGGACCGAGTTCCTTAAACCCATCAAAATAGGTTTCAAAATATCCCATATGGCACACATCTGAAGAGTTACTCCAAGATCTTCACTTCAATCGGCCTGTTAAAAAGCTGAAAGGGTTCGGCCAAGCGGGTGTCGCTGATTTTGTCCCCTCGTAGTCTTGCTGATCGTCTCTCTCTCTCTCTCTCTCCCTCTCCCCCTAGTTAGAATCGAAGTGGAGAGAAAGGAAAGTTTTGAGATTAGTTAGGGTTTTGCATATTGTTTTTGTGCGAGTGAGCTGTGTGTGTAATGTCTAATTAGTAACAACAGCACGTACGAATCTTTGGTCACGTCAGACATGATTTTTCAGTTGCTCACTAGGGACAAGGTGAGAGAGTGTATGTGTGTGTGTGTCGTGATTCCATTGCTTGGTTTCTCTGCTTCTTTTCTTCTTTTTTTAAGTTCTCTCTCTCTCTCTCTCTCTCTCTCTCTCTCTCTCGTTTATTTCTGTTTCTCAAAGGGCAAGAAATAATTGGTCAATATAAATTTTCTTTCTTCTACTTTGGGATCTCTTCGGCGCTTTTCTTTTGGATTTGACCGATTTAACCGGAAAGAGACCTTAAGTTTTGGCGATTTAGTAAACAAGGAAAACAAGAACAATTTTAGGAAAAAAAACCCACCTCAGATTTCTCCACAAATTGCAAGAAACTCAGAGAGCTTTCATCTTTAAGGAAATCCCGAAAGCAAAAGCAACCCTGTTTAGATCTTCAGAATCTTATGCACACATACTTGAGAGAGAGAGAGAGAGAGAGAGAGAGAGAGAGAGAGAGAGCATCTCAGAAGAAAGTTTTCTGGGTGTAACCTGAAAAGGAATAAAGAAAACAAGAAAAGAAGAAATTTTTCTGGGAATTAATCTGTGGTTTCATCTTCATGTGCATCCAGTCACTTAGAGTTTAAAAATTGAGAGCACTTCATGCATTTCTGTTTAGCACATAACCAATTGCTCAAAGCAGACCTAAGAATAATGTCAAGTTAGAGAGAGAGAGAGAGAGAGAGAGAGAGAGAGAGAGTGGTATAAAGTTGAAATTGACAGGGTGAGAACAGAGAAGAGAAAAGCGAGGGGTTCTGTACGAACCAACGAGAGACTCTGCAACTTCTTTTGGTTCTTCTCACCGCATTGCAAATTGGTTTCTTTTTTTTCCTCACACTGACTTAGCTAGCATGTAGACAGACAACTGAAAATAATTTTTCCTCATCTCTTTCTCTTTAAAACCCTCATTCATAGTATAGTCACAAAAAGGATGGGCCTTCGGAAAAGGATGCTTGGTCTTGGGATTCTTCCCTGCCGGAAGGAAGAGTGTCTTCCTAGGGTTATTAACCTTTGGATAATCCGGGTGCTTACACGTGGCATTTGAGTGGTTTCAACTTAAAAAGAATGTTGGACCAATCATATGGTGGCATCTTCTGCCAGCTTGGCAGGGGGGTAGCCAATCATTCGGTGGTTCGACGAAATTAAGGAGGCAAAATTCAGTGTAGTTTGATTAGCACTCGCCGTACTGCGGAAACAGACAAAAAGGAAACTTTTCCGTCAAGTTCGTCTTAGTGTTATCATCATATGCTTACGGTGATTGATTCAAAAGGTTTCTCGTATAAAATCTTACTAAATGAGATAACTAAGATTAAATGATTACTGCTGCTTCCCAATTTAATTGGTGTATGATAGATGAAAATTTTTTTAGGAGTCTTTGATATCATAAATATTCCGTCAATGTTATTGAAATTTCATGTATTAAAAGAAAACCAATGTTGCATTAGGAATCATATAATTCTCAACAATTGTTTCTTACAAGATAAATAACAAAAAATGCTGTCTACTTAGGTCCAATTACTTTTTCAAAACTTTTCAACGTCACAAGAGTAAAGCGTCTAGCATATACATGATTTTCGGACTATTTTTAATTTGATTGGATTCTTTGTAAATTCCCTTTATACTAATTAAAGATGTACATGCCAAACATTCATCTATCAAGTTCTCATGACTTCATTATAATGTAGAGGCTGAGGTGACATTTCGAATTAGTACATGCATATTTCTTTGCGCAAAATGTTTATAGGGTTGAATTAGAAATAGGTTAAAAAGAAAGAAAGAAAGAAAGAAAGAGGTGTCTAGAAGTTTTCCTTCATACCTAGTACATTTAACGTGCATTTTGAGACTCATAGTGACTCAATGATTTCAAGGAAATGATCTAAATGGCTATGGCGTTCTAATGTATGATCCTTTGCTCAAAATGTTAATCATTCACAAAATTTAAGCGGTTCAAATAGTATGTTTGAAGGTATCAAATAAATATTTTCATCCACGTAGTTTGGTTCTTTGCAACTCTTTGTCATGATAAATCTAACTAAGGCTGGCTAGATTTCATATGCATGCATTGTTTCTTTAGAATGAAACTATGAAAAGGTAAAGTACAAAGTTCTCGATATCTTACGTAGTCTTTTAGATTGAGATTATCTACAATGAGATGCATTATTCGCTCTAATAGCTCATCAATGAATTGATTCATATAATTACCAAATATCTATGTCATTCATGTAAAGTTAAAAAAACGTTGTAGTTAGAGTGAGATCTATGGAAAAAAAGGAGGAACCTTAAGAACGAACAAAAATCATTCACAAATTGACGTGCCAAAGAAAAGCTTAGTAGACTATATAGTGGTGGGTATTTTATATTTGCAGATACAAACTTGCTCAGGGCTAAATAAACTTGTGCTCTATACTGTTTATACATATTATCGAACTACTAACCGCTTAACTAGATTACTAGAACTACTCATATTTTTGCTAAATCGGAATGGAGTTGTAGAAGGGATCATATTTCTACCACACTAGATTCCGTGATATCTCGTTCTATCATTTGGTAACTATACACGAAAGTGGTAGTGGTGGTAATTGATAGTTAGCAAGAGGTGATGGAGTTGGTGGTGGCAGTGGTGGCTATGGTGGCGATGGTCATGCATGATGGTCGATCCAGTTGGTGCAATTAATGGTGAGCTAGAGGTCTCTAACATGTGGATCAATGCATGATTTCAGAGGAATTCATCTATACTTTGGAGTTATGATTTTAGGTATTGTAATCCTCAACTAATCGAACTTCAAGATGATCCGAAATGTATCGCTATAGTTTCTTATAGCGAGATAGTTCTTTTACGAGTAGGAAGCTTCAACTGACCATTCCACATCTTCAATGGACTCTCATGTATGGTAGCAATCCGAAAGGAGAGAGAATTTATGCTCTTGATGAAATTCAAGACTTTATAAAGACTCCTTGATGGCGTTTATGCCCTTTTATTTCGATACTGGTAATTGTATATCTCTTGATAAGGGTTGTGTCTTTCTTGATCCACTAGTTTAATATTATAAATCCCAGGAAATAAGTTAATTGACCCTTTGATCATTCTGAAAATTACTAGCTTAATTCTTAGGCCGGCTGATGTCTCGACCATTGTTTGAATTTACTATGATTCTCAATTAATGTAACCACTATAGTTCCTTTTCTTTCGCTTTTTAATTCTTATTTTCTGTAATTTCTGCAGTGTCAGAGCAACGATTGAGAGGTACAAGAAAGCAAGCAGTGATTCATCACATCCACAGTCTGTTTCTGAAGTGAACACTCAGGTAGAATTCATTATCTCCTTTTTTGGCACTTATTGCAAATACAGTCCTTTTACGAGGCTAAACTATGCCATTCAACTGCGAAAAATAAATATTCTCACTTTCCTCTGGTTTGGAATGATGACAAACCATGAGAAGCTTAAACGTTCAAATCTTCTGAAGAAATTTCGCGCAGTCATTTACTAAACTTAGATATGCACGGCAAAAGGTGGTACAGTCTCTCGAGGACCGATTTGGATTCACATGTCATAAGCTTGAAAACCTAAGGATTTGCACAGTTAGATATAGTAACTTGTACGTCAAATTACGATGTCCTCGTAATTTAAATTACCCTTTCCATAGAGTTTATATATATGTGATAGTTTGGTACTATGCGCCATTTGAACATCAAGATAACCTTAGCAATGCATCGCTATAACAATTTAGTCAAATGAATGGATGTACAAATACTCCTAGAGTACACGTCATCCTCTCACATGCTATTGACAGTGAGCATAGTTCCACGGTAGAATCTAGAACTTAAGAACCTAATCGGTGGGAACCTATCCAATACCAAGTTTCAAAGTATACATTGTAGGTTCCAAGTTTTAAAAATTAAAGAATTTGTTTCGATGAGTAAGTTTTGGATTCTAGGTTCTAGGTTCACCTAGAACCTAGAATATGAAATAAGTTTTTATATTTTTCTGGGTTTGTGTCTTCACGCGATTCTATACTATTCTATGGCATTCAATAATGAGTGTATTATTTAAAACCACTAGTCTAAATTTTCATTTTATGACTAACACTTATATTTTGTTAATGTTTCATATTTTTCGCGTGTCTAAATATAAGTTATCATTAGTTGATTGTAACAACAAATATTGGCAATAAAAGGTGATATTTAATTGCAATCGTTCAATTAATAATATAGGTGAAACTTGGATAGACCTTGAAATCGACCATGAAATCTATGCCAGGATAGGGTTAAGGTTTCAAAGTATGTAGATAGATTCCATACTCCAGAAAATAAGGAACTTATTTCAATGGATAGGTTCCAAGTTTCATGTGCAATCTGTAAACGTTCACCCCTTATATGCTAAAAACATACATATAGGCTGTTTATTATGCGTGAAGTGAGAAAAATCTCACAAGAGCATGTTGTTGTGAGATCAAGCAAAGTTTAGGAGGTGCGCAATGTGCAATTCGGCAATTGGAAGTGCCCTACATAAGGATGTCATCATCCAACTTTGGTTCCACCTCCTTTTTTTTTTTTTTTTTTTTTTTTTTTTTGGATCGTAAAAATTTTGTATTCACTTATTACTCAAAACCAAAAGAGCCCATAAGAGGGGCATCATTACAAAGCAAAGCCCATAGGGCTTGAGGTGGGTAAGATAGCCAATTCCATGGGAGCGGTTTTTTTTCCCCCATTGGGCTCAAGCCAGCCAATCGGCCACATTGTTAACTTGTTCCACCCTCAATCGGCTTATTTTGCTTTGTTTTTGCTGTGTTTTGGTCAAGAACTAATCAAGAAACTGACGCAAGATCTGATGCGATATTATTTGTTAATTTGTCGTGTAATATCACCTCCTGCATTCCCACTCACCCAAGAAGAAAAGCTTGAGTGGAAATCAAAAAGCCTGTCGGTGGTGAAGGTAGACAATATGTTAGTATTTCGTTGCTAGCTACTATCGGGTAGGGGAGTATAGTAGCTCTCCACACCTAAGGTGAGGTAGGGTGGCTTCAAAACCATTGCAGGGTGAGCGGAGCTTCGCTTAGGCCTATCAACTGGTTGCTCACCTTGTATCCCTGGCTGATAGGTCTAAGAGTGAAGCATGTCACCTATTGAAGTTAGGGAGCCATAAGTAATGAGAGATTATTAAATGCCTAATAGTTTGCAAACCGAATGCCAGACGACTACTCAGGTTAAGCGGACAACATTAAAAGTCACATCATTTACGCATTTGGTTTTTGGTTGGAAACCTAAAGGAGTGGTTTGACCTAGTGTTAAATCAGAGTTGAATTACTTGATTTAAGAAATACTAAGTACAATGACCTTCCTAAAAGAAGGCAGTAAGTTCGAGTCGCTACAAGAGCAGGTTATCCAGATAATTGGTGTTGAATCTTATCTTGCATGCTATATCGTTACTCTCTACTATCAATGGCACTCACAGCTCACTAATTCTCCTCTTAGAAGCATAAGTAAAATGCTGAATTTGTAACCCTGACAATGTTAAGATATTATTGACCTAGTTCACCTATTTCAACCTAATAAGAACTTGACAGAATTAAGACAGCTAGCTAGATCATTGTCTTCCTTGGCACCTTTATGTAAATTCACTATAATAATCTAATTAGATTACATCCAAAATTAGTCCTTCTTCTGCACCTTTGTTTAAGATCACTATAGTAACCTAATTAGAACAGTTTTGTCGAGATCTTTTAGCCCTCAGTAACCCAAAGACTATATGATTTGGGTCATACCAGTGTCCTGCGTTAGCAAAATTTGCCTATGGTTTATTTAAATTTATAGAGATATGGCACGCAATGACGTTAAATGCTTGTGTATATCAGTGTTAATACATCAACATACCTTTGTATCCATGTGATATCGCCTATTTTGATAACTATATGGTACATCGTGGCATATAATTGACTGCTCAAAAGAGTTCATTCTTGTTATTTTATCAGTAATAAACCTTACTGATTCGCCAAGGTTCTTAGATGCTCACTGTTATTATGATGATTCAGTTTTATCAGCAAGAAGCATCCAAGCTTCGGAGACAGATAAGAGAAATCCAGGTCTCAAATAGGTGAGAGTGCAAACTAGATTGAAAATGAAAGATGCTTCATTTAGTTACTTTGAGGATTAACATCAAACCGAAACCGTGTGTAAAGGCATATTCTAGGTGAGGGTATAAGTGATTTGAGCTTTAAGGATCTCAAGAATCTGGAGAGCAAATTAGAGAAATCGATCAGCCGAGTTAGATCAAAGAAGGTAAATTTTCACGTCTCTCCGTCAACTGGGCTCATTATCAGAACTTGCACTTAAATTCTTTTCCGTGCATTTATTGATAGACTTTGCGAATGCTAACTATTGCAGAATGAGATGCTTTTTGCCGAGATTGAGTACATGCAGAAGAGGGTGAGTAAATATCTTTTGAAATCTCTACGACTTGATTCTAGTATATTCCCAACATGGTGATGAGCAAATTAGTAAGTGTTCTTATTGGCTTTTATGAGACCAATATAATGTAAAACAATGTTCAAATTGTGTTCATTCGTAACTATGTGCAAGAAAAAGCACCTATAAAAGATCCATTCTGTACACGTATAACTTGTCGGTTCTAATATGTATTTTGGCTTTTGCTGTGAACATTTTTTGTTGCATGCTTAATTACTTCGACCGTTTGCTTATCTTCTCATTGCAAGCTACTTAAGGGCCTTGTGCAGGAAATTGAGCTGCAAAATGATAACATGTATCTGAGAGCAAAGGTATCTCTCTCTCTCTCTCTCTCTCTCGCTGCCCATGCATTCGCATCCATACGTAACTTGTCGTATAGACATGGTATTACCAAACTAATCATATATCTCTAGAATTTACAATATAAAATCAGGATGATTATAACAGGCAAAGTGATGTCACAATGAAGAGATGCGATTAGTTGAGCTATGTCACAGATATGCAAAGGCGGGGATAACTTGAGCTGCGGATATTCATGAAAAAAACTAAGCAATTATTAGAACTTGGACATGGACAATGACTTAGTGAGATTGAGTAGACTGAATTTTGTGTTTGTGATGATATATAGATAGCTGAGAACGAGAGAGCACAACAGCAGCAGCAGCAGCAAGGGAGTGATCATCACTTCAACATGCCGGGATCGTCGTCAGTGTATGAGGCGCTGCCATCTCAGCCTGCATATGATCGCAACTTCCTGCCAGTCAATGTCCTGGAACCAAATCACCAATCTTATTCTCGATCCGACCACACTGCCCTCCAACTCGTCTAATTAAAGCTCAGGTACACTCCCACTTCTTTTCTTATTAAACTACAGTATTAGTAACAAAACTTTCTATATATACATGTCCGTGAACATGCCAATCAAGCAAAGTTATATATGATTAATCCCCTACATAATTAGAAAAAAGAAGATTATCATTAGGAATCAATTTTGTTCCCAAAAAGATAAATAACCGGGAATGGACTCATCATGTATAGCAAATACATGTCTTAATTCTCTTCCTCGCTATAAAACACATTCTGTATAAAGGTGCCGAAAACTATAGTTTCAGCTTATGGAGGTGAAGATGTCATGAACCGTTGTGACCACTATTTTGACTACGCTCTTTATTTTTTTATCCTAATCATAGTCATATCACTAATCATGTTTCTTTTGTTGAATTATCGTATAATCAGTTTCTTTTTCCTTCGTGGGTGCAGTTAATATGTAGCACTAGCAACTGGACGTATTGGCACTCTAGATTATGCTTTTTAATATGCTGGAGTTAGTTGAAAGAGGAATCAATGAACTGGGGAGAGACCCACATGATGAGTTTCGCCTAAACAGTGGAAGAACTCTCTGATATTTCTCTTCATCACTCTTCAAACTCTTCTGATGAATCTTGTGTTGTACAAGGGTTATTGCAATTTATATAGTACTTAAGATTTCTCTCTCTCTCTCTCTCTCTCTCTCTCTCTCTCTCTCTCTCACGTACACATGCTTGGACCAATGAAAAATGAATTTCTCAAGGAAACATTGTAGGATTTCGCATCTTTGTATGCCTTGCGCCTGTTCCCATGGCAGATATATGTCAAAATAGAAGTTTAAGATTGCATGGGTTCACAGTATAAGAAAGCAAAATGACCATTATATAATGTTTGATTCAAGGATATTATCATTAGTGATGGTCGCAACAGTGGTGTGTCACTGTTTCTGATGAAGGCGAACCGATGATCTTGGCAATGGTCATCCTGTATCAGTTGTGACTGTAGTGACTGACGACTGGTGGTGTTGCGGTGGTTGTTCAGTCCTGACTCCCAATCTGTTTTGGCTGACAAAATGCTTCACGTCTCCGTTACCATGCAAAGCTAAAAGCACGAATGGCTGCGAAGGAAATTGATGGATGTAACGACGAACAGGTCATTATGCTTCTTCATAAATTTATAGACAGATAATGATCGCAATTCACAAAAAAGAAAAATTACGCTCCTCTAGCCAGTAGTTACATTCTAAAAGCAGTTAACCGTGAAGCTGTCACCTGACTAGGGGAAACAACAAGCCGAAGATGCCATCAAGTGGAATAAACACTAGAAAATCATAAAATTAAGGTCATGCACTTGGCAAATACTAGAGAAAATGATGATGAAGAAAATCCAAGGACTGGATAATCTAAATCCCGGTACGCGATCACCCTGTTGGGGTGCTGGTTGCGTGCAGGAAGTGCGGAAGCGTGCTATGTGCTAAGTTCAGGGTCATGGAAAATGAATATTCATGTCTAATAGGAGGAAGCCATGGCAAGTGCAAGGTAATCGAATATTTAATATCTGACTACCTTATGATCATTTTATTACGAGGGACGATTGGCATTGCTTTATCGTTTCTATTGCATTATGATGTGCTTCACATTGATAAGTATATTACAAGCCTGTATGTTAACTTGAAGTGGAGTTGGAAACGGAGCACAGCCCGCCCAAAAAGAAGACTCTGAGTACTGTCCGTGCTAACGTGCAGCTATGGCACCTGAATTTAAATTTGCAGCCTCCTCCTGACTTCACAACAAATGAACAGCTGCATGACATACTCTTAACATCGATGACCAGTCGATCTAAGAAGAGGTGTCAAACTGGCCCAACTTTGGGGGTAAAAACACAAATTACTTGATCCCGAGAGAATAGCTGGAACCAGCCGTCCGTTCAAGGTTCGAATCATCCCGTGTTCTTCAACCGTCACAATCCATCTGGCAACTCCGGTCGTCGAAAGGGCCGTTCCCCACGGACTTCATCCGCGTGTTTGGAATCACATTGATTACCCTCCTCTCCTCCTTAGCCGCTATGTCGCAAAACCGACCCGGTTCGCTCTGCGGCATCCTCGCAGTGGAGAAAACGGCGAGCGTTTGATCCATGCCCGGGGTTCGGAAGGGCGTGTCCTATCATGGCCAGTACGATGAACCTCGGAATCACCTTCTTCGGGAATCGGTGAGGCGCATAGGTGTTCTTATCCCGGGCAGTTGTGACGGGTGGCCCATCTGATCGCGCCATGGGCGTTCATTTCCTAATGTTCGTCAAAGTCCAAGCAGTATTCATCCCTCTTTCAGATATTGCCCCCAATTCAAAGTAAATCTCAACCGCTGTAAGGTGATGAAGATCATCTTTGCAAAAGATATTTTCCGTTGAGATTATAGGGTTTTAAACTATAAGTTTAGTATTTTGACGATCCTATGATAAGTTTATTTGTTCAATTAATTACTTGCCATCATGCTGTATGCGTTTTTCCTTAATGATAGGAGCCCATTCATATTTATGTCATTCACTTGCTAACTATGGTCTATCACATTATATGGTTCGGTAAATGATCCTTCGGCCATATATGAATTATCATGTTGAATATATAATTTTGCTATCACATGATGGGTATCCACACGAGATTAAACTTTTTCAGAACTCATTATAATAATCCTCATTTCGGAAACGAGTCATAATCCCCAACGATCGCTCTCATAGAGAACATTGTACAATACGACAATTTCCACCCGCCCCCATGCTTAAACTTGTACAATTATATGCCGGAATGAAGAGTTCAAGCTGGCAATTTTTTCGCGCTGTAACAAAGCAAAAATGACTGGTGATGTTTGTCGACATGAGAATTCGATCATTGGTGATGGCGGTGGCAGCGGCGTGTTGCTGTTAATGGTGCAGGTGGTGTTAGTTTAGGATTTTAAACAAGGATGGAAGTGGAAGAATGTGAATATGAGAGTGGGACACTCATTGGAACGAAGAACAACTTAACTTTTACGGAAAATGATACAAATGATTCATGAACTTTTGTCCAATATACAATATTATTTTTTAATTTGTTCAATATGATCCATAAACTTTATTTTAATTTAATTTGTAATATCATCATAAATTTTAATTTGTTCAATATATTTCATGAACTTTTAGTACATGTTCAATTTAGTTTTTGAGCGAGAAAAGTGTTAAAAAAAATCATAAACCTTTTGCATTTGTGCCAATTTAATTCTAAATCATTTTTCTTGGTCCGACTAATTTTGGCCAGATTTTGCTAACTGGATGCTAGCCGGCTGACTTGGCACGATCGGCGCTGATGTGGACAAATTTTAATAATATTTTAATATTTTTGAATTTTTTCCTTTTTCCTCCTCCTTCCTCCTCCTTCCTCCAGTCGGTCGCCAGACCTTGGCGACTGACCAAAGGCGACAGCTGGCAAGGATTGTGAGGGTGGCCTCAATCTGGCCTCGCGTTGGGCGATGAGGCTCGCCCTTGCTGGATCCAGCGAGGTCGAGCCTCGCCCATGGCCGGCAAGGCTCGACCCTCGTCAGGTCCGGCGAGCTCGAGCCTTACTAGCCCTGCTCGAGGCACTAGCGAGGGTTGAGTTTAGCCGGCTATGGGCAAGGCTCGACCTCGCTAGATTAAGTGAGGGCGAGCCTCGCCGCCCAGGCCGCGAGGGCAGCCTCACGCCAGGCTGGCGAGGGTCACCTCGCCAAATCCAGTGAGATCGAGCCTCATTGACCGTCAACTCTAGCCAGTCATCGACTAGTGACCGGCTAGAGGAAGGAGAAGGAGAAGGAAAAAAGAAAAATGAAAATGAAAAAGAAAAAGAAAAAAATTTAAAAATTTAAAATATCATTAAAAGTTGTCCACGTCGGCCGGCCATCATCTAGTTAGCAAAATCCGGCCAAAATTAGCCAAAAATGACTGAATTGACATCAAGTAAAAATGTTTAAGATTAAATTGGTACTAAAAAAAGGTTTATGACTAAATTGGCATGAATGCAAAATGTTTACGACTTTTTTTAACACTTTTCTCTCTTTGAGCTATATGAATATACCTAAGTTTGTTCTTTCATTTATTAAAGTTTATGGAATTTGCTAATTTGATTTCTAATCTGGTTCATTTAAACAATGGACAAAAACAAAATGTTATGTGTGAACTTGAAATAATAAAAGGATAATATCGGATATTTTCATATAGTTTTGGGACTATAAAAGTTTTGAGACCATAAAAGTTTTGAGACCACATTAAAAATATTAAAAGTTTAGGAACAATATTACACATTACGATAAAGTTCAATGATCACATTGAATAAATTAAAAAATTTAGAAATGATATTGTATATATATCACAGTTTAAGCATCATTTGAGTAATTACCCTGAATTTTATCATTGGTACTTGAGTTTTACAAGGAAATATGGGTGTAGGCCTTCTTCGGGTTGGTTTATTCTGCGTACGCAATCGAGCATCTACCAAGATTATATATGGGTTGTCTATGACCTACAGTCCTTAGCAACATCTCTGAACATTGCATGCTGGCCATTCTAGCACCACTATTCCTACCGACCACCAACAACTAAGCTAGAACCACAAACTCTAACTACTCACTATGCATCAAGGGGGCGGAGGATCTCTTGGCTTTTCCAGAAATTGATTGCAACCCAACAATCTACTCGGCAGTGGCAATCCTGTAATCGGATCGCATAGAGTAATTGGATCATCTAAACCGACAAATGCATCGTGAATGCGTTATTATATAGGGTTCAAAAATACTAACTCGCTACAAATGTGATCCACATAAGGTTATTACACTTCTTGAATGTGTTATTACACAAGATTGAAAAGTATTGACTCGCTACCAAATATAATCCACAAAAGGGTATTACACTTCTTCGTGAATTCTAGACAAATCGAAATTTGGAAGAAAAGTACACCCCTCTAGCTTGCAGTTGGCTTCACGAAATGGACACCAAGTAAAAAGGTTTAGGACTAAATTTGTATAAATGCAAAAAATTTAAGACATTTTTAACACTTTTCCCTCTTTGAGCTATAAGAATATATTTAAGTTTGTTCTTTCATTTATTAAAGTTTATGGAATTTGGTGATTTGATTTCCAATCTGGTTCGTTTGAACAATGGACAAAAACAAAATATTACATGTGAACTTGAAATAATAAAAGGAAAATATCGGATATTTTCATATAGTTTTGGGACTAGAAAAGTTTTGGGACCACATTAAATATATCAAAAGTTTAGGGACAATATTACACATTAAGCTAAAATTCAATGATCACATTCAATAAATTAAAATTTTAAAAATGATATTATATATATGATCACAGTTTAAGGACCATTTGAGTAATTACCCGAATTTTTCTCTCTGTCACTTGAGTTTTACAAGGAAATATGGGTGTAAACTTTCTTCGGGTTGGTTTATTCTGCGTACGCAATCGAGCATCTACCAAGACTATACATGGGTTGTCTATGACCTACAGTCGTCGGCAACATCTCTGAACATTGCATGCTGGCCATTCTAGCACCACTATTCCTACCGACCACCAACAACTAAGCTAGAACCACAAACTCTAACTACTCACTATGCATCGAGAGGGGTGGAGGATCTCTTGGCTTTTCCAGAAATTGATTGCAACCCAACAATCTACTCGGCAGTGGCAATCCTGTAATCGGATCGCATAGAGTAATTAAATTGCATAGACCGACAAATGCATCGTGAATGCATTATTATACAAGGTTCAAAAATATTGACTCGCTACAAATGTGATCCCCAGAAGGTTATTACACTTCTTGAATGCGTTATTACACAAGGTTGAAAAGTACCGACTCGCTACAAATATGATCCACAAAAGGCTATTACACTTCTTCGTGAATTCTAGACAAATCAAAATTTGGAAGAAAAGTACACCCCTCTAGCCTGCAGTTGGCTTCACGAAATGGGTTACGATCATAATAAACGATCAGACCGAAATTCTATGGAGTGATAGAATTAAGGTCATGTGCTTGACAAATAACGATGAAGATAATAAACGCGTACAATTCTACAATCACCCATGATAAATTAATAGCAGGAACGATTCATGCTTCAGCTTGATGAATGCTTCCAGTCACAAAAAAATTCCTGATAGCTACATTCCTCATGGCGTAATTGCCACTCAAGCGACAGACGTTCTCTTATTGGGTTCAAAGACATACTTTATGAGTGAGTCCTTAATGGATAGTAACTCAGGGAATTCCCGCTTCAGCTTTGACGCGTCCATCTCGTTGTTGCTTCGTGGCGCGACAATCACCTTGGCCTGCTCTTCCAACGTGAAGTTGACCCACTTGAAATCAGGGTCGATGTGGGCCTTATACATCTCCAAGATCTCGTTGTGGCTAACCGCCCCAGGATTCGTGAAGTTCCATATACCCCTCAAGTTCCTCTTGGCCATCTCAACTGAAATTGGCAAAAGTTCATCCAAGATGGTCATGCTATTTGGGATGTTGACCACCTTGTTGTATCGCGAAATCTTCGTGATAAAGTTACGGGGATTGCTCAAATCAGAAGATATTGGCATTCGCACTCTTAGAGTGCAAACATTGTTATATTCCTTCAGAAGCTCTTCAACCTGGCATGAAAATAAATAGAGTTAGATTAGTTGACATGCACAGTCAATCGCATCAGATGAGTAATCAGAGTGAGCTTTTCTACATCAAAGAAGCAGTTACCATGGCTTTGGTTTTAGAATAGAAGGAACCAATGAAATTTGGCTTGTCTTCCTCTTTAAAACCGATTCCTGACCCCAACGGGTGTGTTTCATCATACTCAAATATACAGCCAGTAGCATAATTCATCATTAGGAGCCCATGCTCTCTGCACACATCAGCCAAGGTTAGCGTGCCGACGACATTCGTGCGGATTGTCTCAGGTTTGTGTGTTTCACACCAATCAACATTTGGTCTACCAGTCACTCCAGCAGCATTGAATACATGTGTGGGCTTTACATTCTGAATATCTGCCAAGATCTGTGCACGGTTCTCCAATCGTCCCTTTCCATACTCGAATGGAATTCTTTGCTTCTCACAGATCTTCCCCAGTAGGCCACCAATCCAACCCGTTCTGCCATAAATCAAGAACTTCAGAGTGGGCTTTTGAGCAGAGGGACTGCTCTTCGGATCTCGAACCACCATCCCATTAGGAGTATGATTTTCCACCGCATAGGAGGAAGAGTTGTTGACATCCGGCCCATCAAATTTTCTTTCGATCCCCGGGACCATGAGCATCTTAGGATGAGGAAGCAGTGCTCCAGAAACATCTCCCCACCAATCTGGATTGCTGACATACCACTCCATCGTCTTTCTTAGGCCCTCCTCCCATATGGTCCGTTCAAACCATCCCAAGTTCTTCAACTTTTGGTCATCTAGGAAATATCTTTGGTCATTGAAGGGCCTGTTCTCCACAAACTTTATGTGCGTATCAGGGTCCATCTTAAAAAGTTTGCAGATTTCCCTTGCCACATCAATCACTCTCCTCTCCTTCTTAGTCCCAATGTTGTAAACATGGCCCACCTCACCCTTATGGAGAATAACTTCAAATGCCTCTGCAACATCCTCACAGTAGAGATAACTACGTACATTCGATCCATCCCCATGAATTGGAAGGGGCTGTCCTTTCATGGCAAGCAAGATAAATTTTGGGATCAACTTTTCAGGAAATTGATTGGGGCCATAGACATTGTTCCCTCTGGTAGTGATGACAGGTAGCCCATATGATCGCCCATAAGCCATAACAAGCATTTCTGCACCTGCTTTTGTGGCAGAATATGGGTTAGTTGGGAGCAGTTGAGAAGCCTCATGATTACCAACCACGGCATCCTCGTCAGTCTCCCCATAAACTTCATCAGTGCTCACATGGATGAACCTCCTGATCTGGCCGGTGACTTTGCAGGCTTCTAAAAGGACATGAGTTCCATAGATGTTATTTTTGGTGAACTCAAAGCTGTTACCAAAAGAGTTGTCCACATGGGTCTGGGCTGCAAAGTGCATGATGGTGTCAATGGACTCAGTAAGGAGGATGAAATTGACAAGATCCGCACTGGCAATGTCCCCCTTGATGAACTTGAAGTTGGGAGACGATCGCGATGGAAGCAGGTTTTTCAGATTCGAACAATAATCAAGCTTGTCCAGGACCACAATCTTATAATCAGGGTAGTTCCGAATAAGCCGGTTGCAGACATGGGATGCAATAAAGCCGGCAGCCCCAGTTATGAGAATGTTCTTTGGTGTGTATGCGGTAGCCATAGCGAAAGACTCTGTACATGCGTCATAAGAATTATAGAGTGAGACTGAAAGCTGAAGGTAATAAATTAAGCAAAATTACCCGAGTCAAAGCAGAAGGCAGAGGATATGTCATTTTCAGAACAAATTCAAAAGAAATGTCAAAACTTCACAAACATTTCGGAAAAGTTAACTGGATCTTTTGACTCTTGATCCATTGGTGCCATAAAGTTCATGAAACAAAAATGGAAAGACGGCACCAACAAGTTTCTTTCACTATGCAACTTCCCTAGCTTCCTTTGCAAACGGGACCATAGACAGTTTTTAAGGATACTTTAACTAAAACCTTAAAGAAGACATATTAACCATGTCATCATTCAGTTTTTTAACATGCGTAGGCACCAGCTCTCTGGTCCACGTGGAGACACAATCTCAAAACGAAAGGGATATGAAAAAGAATTGGGAATACAGAGCAAAGGCTATCTAGAGGGCCAGCAGTAAACTTGAACCTCTCGAGGAATCCTTCTTCAGAGTACCCAGTTAATACCGGTCGCTCGGCTTCCATCTAACAGAGATATTCGAACGTAAATTTGTGCATCCATATCGTTCCCACACATACACACGGAGAGGATGATCTTTCAAGAAGGCTTTTTGACCGTTAAAGAGATAAAATTCGAGATGATGCTTTCACATGGCAATACGAAAACAAACAAGAGATCATCACCGAACAACACGTCTCCAACAAGATGCAAAGAGCGAGATTCACCGAACGAAACACAGAGCAGAGAAAACCACAGGAACGATCATATTCAAGAGAGACACGACAGCGATCATCAAGGAGCTCTCCACAGCGACTGTTCCGGCCAGCCCTGTTCCTCCACGACAAGGAACGCCGGATCACGTCACGAACCGACGAAGCGCGACACCGCATTGCCAGATCTGGACCTACAACGCCCCCCAGATCTCGACCGCGGTCCCCATCCTGCCGCCCCCTCGACATCCGCCGCGATTCTCCGCGGCATCGCATTCACCAACGCCCAAACCAAAAACCGAAAAAAAAAAACGGAAAACGAAAAGAAAAAAACGGCTGAAGAAAGAGAAGAAGCGCATTGCGCGATTCCGAATCGCGAGGCGCACTCGGGAAACCGCCCGTCCGCCGCGGGATCCGGGGGGGGCTCGAGCGACACGCGGCGGCGGCGGCGGCGGAGGGGGAGATCCACATCATAGGCATTGAGAACGAAGGAACGAACGAAGGGCGCGAGCACTTACAGGGAATCCGGCGAGGCCGCGGGCGAGGAGCAATCCACCGGCGATGGCGATCCTGCAGGCCGTAACAGCTCCACAATGATGGAGACGACAAGAGAGAGAGAGAGAGAAAAAAAGAGAGAGGGAGATCTGGGGACAGTGAGACAGGTAATGGATGGTAGTTACACTGCCTATTTATAGCCGTGTGAGGCCGACCTCGTTAATAACCGGCAGTATCATTTATGAGAGAAACAATCGGTTCTTGAGTAGGTAGATTTCACGTTTTTGGTCCGGATCCTAACCTCGGTAAATTGATTCGTAACTTTTTTTGAATGTGAAACTCACTGTACTTGTCTCGGAACTTCGACTTTGAAACCCATCTTATTTTTTCGATCAGGTTCCGAGGTTTACGAAATAATATGAGCGATGAATCAGTTTAAGGTAAAAGAAATGAACGACCAAGCAAATGTGAGCCAGGAACAAGCAAGGAATGTGAGGCTTAAACAAGCGAGAGGGCGAGCCGTAAGGTGGAAGGTGAGTCGCGAGTAAGAGAGAAAGAGAGTCGTGAAGTGCTGGAGTGATGTTAAGAGGAGCCAACCTCTAATTGGGGAGCATGTTTCTTCTTTCTCCTTCCCAGGGAGTACTCCAAATTTTTATGTTTCGGAATTCAAACGTACCAATTTACTGTATTACTGAGGACGATGAGAGAGGATAGAGAAAACGATGTCGAGAGAGAAATTAGGAGTCGGTTTCAAATTCGGTCTATCTCTTCAAACAAAACTCGAAACTCGAAACCGAACCAATTTTCAAAATTGTCAATCCGGTTTCCAGATTGAACCCATTTGGCAGCGCACTCCTAATGCCCATGTCCCGAAGATTTACTCTATTTGTCTTTTTTTATTATTTTTTTATCAATCTAATTAATGGGGGGATTAAATTTAATAAATTGCATCAATTCGAGAATTAAATTTGTATTTTTTTTACGTGGGATTTCACGGGTTAATCGAGCATCACGTGGGAGAAATTCTGGTAATAATTGTTGTCTCCCCAGGTGCTATGATTTTCAACGTTCCCCTTTGTTTAATGTCCTTTCCTTAGCTTTTCTTGTCCATTTCGAGCTTACATTGATTAAACCTTGTTTAGTACTCTAACGATGCCAGGAGGTGTTGGGTCCAATGCCAAGAATTTTTTGGTAGGTGCGTTGAACTATACCGATAAGGAAATATCAGGAGAGAGAGAAATCTTTATTCGAAAGTTGGGCATGTTTGTTTTTGATTAAGTTTAATCAAAAAAATTTTCTCTAGTGAATTAAAAAAAAAAAACTATAGAAAGAAATGTCCGCGGATTTGCATGTGGACACTTATAATATTGTGAAAGTTCTCGGGTATTTATGATTGAGAAAGAAATCAACTACTTACCGAATGATCACGTCAGCTGTCCACCCAATCGGTTATATGATAAGAAAACTCAGTTATCTATTTATTTGTTGGAATGCATCGTATCCTCTAGTTAATGAAGCGGACGGGCAATTTAATTTTTCGAAACACTGATTTTGCGCATTAAATGTTCGTAAGTCGTAACTTTCTATTTTTATTTTATCAAAAGTTTAGTGTCGTTAAAAAGCCATTTTCTCTCGTTTTCACTGCCCTAATTGCGAACAAATGAATTGATGATTAAGAATGTTTAGGAAAGGAGAAGATGTGGTCCATATTAAATTAATGCAACCTACCCACAATGCATTATGGATCTTTCTTAAATTCATATTATTATTATGAGCGGAATCCCTTTACACCACGTGATGGCCGCTGTGCCAACCATACTCCTTCCACGTTATTTTCTCCACCTCAACAAAGGGACCAAAAAATTCATTTCGAATTTAACTTTTGTGCGAGATGGGAACCCCTCCAGCTTTACGGCACTTCCGACCGATTTGATCATGCTGTGTGAAAACGATATCATATTTATACAATCTACTTATATTTTTTACATTCGGGTTTTTACTCCAACCGCGATGTTCTCAAGGCATTCCGCGTGCTCAGATCGTTGGGAATGGTAGCTCGCATCAGCTACCATGAGCGGAATCCCTTTACACCACATGATGCCCTCTCTGCTAGCCGTAGTACTTCCACATTATTACCTCTTCCTCAATAGATGGGACCGTAAATATATTGCAAATTTAAATTTTGTACGAGATGGGAACCCCTCCAACTTCACTAGACTTTCAATCGATTTGTTCGTTCCATTAGAACCTGCCGTGTGAAAACGATATCGTATTCGTATGATTTATTTATATTTTCACTCGATTTGTGATGTTCTCGAGGCATTTCGGGTGCTCGGGTGATCGGGATCGGTAACGTCGCAATTTCGAGGCGTTTCGACATGATCGGCCAGGAATGATGGGATCGGTGGCGTTTCAAGAATCATCCTCCAGTGTGTCGTACCCTTGATCAAACTCGGATCATTTGTAATTCGGAGCACGTCGCCTCGACCCGTTTCCGGGTCGAAAATCGGGCCCAAACACGAGCCCGGTCCCGCGCGGTCTCCAGAGGCCCACTTGGTTTGGGCCGCGACGCCGATCAAGCGGATCGCCGTCTTCCGTCAGCCGAAACATCGAGCTCGGTTTCGCCATTGAAGCCGAAGGGGAGAGGAGCTTCCTTCGTTTTGCTCCTATTCTCGCCGGCGCTTTCCTCCCCTCCATCCCTCGTTAGATCCACCGGTGAGTTCACGTTCGCCTGTCCGATCTGACGGGCACTTGCGTTTCTCGTTCTCCTGTTTGTTTGTTTTTTTTTTTTCTCGAGTGAATCGGCTTGCGTTGTAGAGAAAGAGCCCAGTCCTTTAGATTGGAGGCGAAAGCAGCGATCTTGAATTCGTTTGTATTTTGGTCGGATAATACCCACCATCGAAGAGAGATATTGGTGATGAATTCTGGTTTGTTTGCACGGGGATTCATTCCAAGGAAAAAGGGAAGAAAGGAGAAGAAGAATTTGTGTAATATAGAGCTGTTGGGCTTGATTCATTGGCTTTCAGGATTTCATGTCCATGGTTGCTGATGCTAAGCTAATGTAGTTCTCCATTGCAGCGGATTCATTTCCATGTAAATCGTCTCGTTGTGCTGTCGCAGCGATGTCGAAGCGCGGAAGCAGGCCGAAACAATGGTTCGGCGTTAGTAACTTTAGCGTTCCGGCACTGGTTACGTTTGCCGCTCTGATTGTTTTAGCTCTGGTTCTGTTCTGCTGGGGTGGTGGTAAAAAGCCAGTGCCAGTGCCAGTGCCGGCGCATGTGAAGCGAAGATGGGATAGGTTCGACTCTTCGGTTCAGTTTCGCCCAGTTGTGGAGTTCAGGAATGGGACGGATTTGATATCGCAGATACCCGATTCTCCGAAAGCAGTGCTGTTTATAGCTCATGGGTGTAATGGCAGAGCTATCAATTTTTGGGACAGATCCCCTACTTGCCAGCAATGCGTTGGTTTGCCTGAAGAAAGACTACTTGTGCTCGAAGGTCTTTCTAGGAGATTCGCCGTTCTCACTGTCTCCAGCGCGGGAAGATGCTGGACAATGGGAGAGGAAAGGTTAATTGTTAGAGATATCATTCGATGGTGGGTTGGGAAGAACAAGCTCGAAAAACTTCCTCTTGTGGCTTTAGGAGCATCCTCTGGTGGTTACTTTGTTTCTGCCCTCGCAACAAATTTGAGGTTTAGTAGCATTGTGCTGATGATTGCCGAGGGGATATTTGATCAGATGGATGTACCAGAGGATTATCCGCCTACCCTATTTGTTCACATGCCCAAGGACACCATTAGACAGCAGAAGATAGATGAATTCATGCCAGATTTGAAGAGTAAGGGGATTGATGTTGCTGCAGTTGAATGTGTGGAGTTTCCTCTGTCAGCGAGTACTTTGGCTGATAGAATTCCTGGAGTAGATGAAAATGTCTCAGCCAAGTTATTTGAGCTGTTTCGTAGTAAGGGCTTCATAGATGCAAATGGGTATATGAAGAGGGATGGGCGTGCTGTGCGCTGGAAGAAGGCTCTTCAGGAGAATAAGAATATATTGCTGGATAGGCAACTGGTTAATCATGTCCAGGAGGAGTTAAACCTTGCATTTGCATATCATGAAATGACGAGCTTGCAGTCCGAGCAAATATTTAAGTGGTTTGAGTCTCACATGAACTGATTTTGGCAGCGAATTTTTCCTTTTGTTTGGGATGAGCTTTGCATTGGTGCTTAAGTATCTAATGTCTGCTCTCCCCCGATTGCTGCTCTCCCCCGATTGCTTCTCATTCATAAAGCTCCGAACTGAACTTGGCCTGAAAAGTGGAAATGGACGCATAACTTCCCTTGTTGAGTTTACAATGTGTAGAGACATGAAGCGTCAGCACTGGACTCTGACTGAAAAGCAATGCAAAATTGATCAGTCCCCGACACGACAACTGGAACGTATGCAAATTTCTCCTCTGTTGGGTGAAAGTAATGCTGAATGTGAAATTGGATATTGTGAATCATATGGTGATCAACTGGTGTTTTGTTTTGTTTTTACCTCCCTTTATTCAACCAACTTTCTTGGTCTACCCTATGCACATCTGAACAGAGTAGCCCTTTTGGCACTTGACTTTGTAAGTTTGTAACTTCTCTCGAGGGGGTCACACGCCAAGAAGTAGATGGTGGTCTTTCTAGAGACATGAACTATGATTCAATACATGGTTTTGGGTTCTTATATTCAATTGTTATCTCATCAAAGGTGGGTACTTGAAAGAAGCATCACCAGGAGATCTTTCGAATCACTAATTCTATGTTGGTTAATCCAATTGTTCCTTGAGAACATCTTGTTTAGCAATTAGATTCTAACCTCGCAGTAGTCTGAAAGATCACAAGACGTGACGGGTAATCATCTCTAAATTGCTTAAATTCCATTCCTGTTGTCAACATGAATTACCTGGCCAACCTTCATATACTGTCCACCTAATTTTTTTCTCAGCAGTGCTGGAAGTAGAGTGGCAGTTGTCCTTTTTCTACCCCCTTAACTTTCATTAATACTTGACTGTTGATTTCATCAGTCTGTAAGAAGAAATCTGGTCAAGATCCTACTGTCATGCTTGGACTTCAGTCGAAGAGACATTTCTGATCTTCTAGCAGATTCATCTTTCAGGATGCATTTGTTTTACTGTATCAGTATGCTCATAACTAGTCAGAGAATGTTACTGGAGAAGAAGACACTCCTCGATGAAGAATTACTTTAGGTGGAGCAGTTCTAGTTGTAGTGTATCAAGCTCCTACCGAAGATTTGAGAGAGAGAGAGAGAGGGAGAACATATTTGATATCTGCAATCCTCGAACTGGAAGAGAAAACATTCATCAAGCATAAGAATGTCCACAAACCATTCATCTCAGGGCTCTATATCACCCGAAATAAAGCTAAAAGCAAACCAACAAACCCATAAAAAACCACAAATTGACGCACGGACTGCTGATATAACAATCCTTCAAAGGAACATCAAAGAAAGGTCTTTCCACAGCTATGGTTCAATTCAATCCCTGGGCTTCATATGCCCTTCATTGGCAAGCCGGAAGAGGCGGGCCTGAGCTGCTGCAGCCGAGTTCGAGCCAAGCGCCGTGGTGAAGTGCTCTTTGACTTGCTGGGTGGTGTAAGGGAACCGGGCGTTGACCAGGGAGTTGAGGAGCGAAGCTGTTCCTTCTCTGTAGAGCTGGCCCAGGCCGTCCTTGCGGGTGTTGGAGAGTGCTTGCATCAAGTTGAGGTTCGACGGGAAACCGGGCATGCTGGTGACGCCGAACGTGCCGCCCACGGTGCCCCACCACCCTAGCAAGCCCCAGATCACCCCTGGATGGGTCCTCCAGAAGCTGCATTTTCGTAAATACCATGTAAGTGTACGCAATTTAGGTGTCGTTTTCAGAGAGAGTAAATTTCATATCAAATCCTGGACGTTTGGTTACTATCCAATCGAGGTAATTTGAAAAATCCAAATAAAATACGCATATAGGTTTCTCTAACCGAAATAGAATTGAAAATTGAAAATTTCACTTGGTTAACTCAATTTTTCTGGTGATGTCTGATTCGACATGACAAAATCACGTCTTCATGTGAACAACACACCATGCATGCATTTAACAAAAATCTTCCCGAGGTTGCAAACTCACTTGCATGTCCCAGTGAAGGGATTTGAGTTCGGATCGAACGGAGGCGTAGGAATGGTGGGAGCGCTGGGGGTGCCCGGAATAATAATGGGGGTGGTCGGTGGGGAGACGATCACCGGAGTCGGTGGAGTCCCACCTGAAGCCGGTGGATTATAGTTAGATCCGCCACCACCACCACTAGGAGTTGATGGGGGCGGGTTATAGTAAGATCCGCCGCCACCGCCGCCACTAGGAGTTGATGGGGGCGGGTTATAGTAAGATCCGCCACCACCGCCGCCTCTAGGAGTTGATGGGGGCGGATTAGAGTAAGATCCGCCGCCACCGCCGCCAATAGGAGTTGATGGGGGCGGGTCATAGTAAGATCCGCCGCCACCGCCGCCACCAGGAGTTGATGGAGGCGGGTTATAGTAAGATCCGCCGCCACCGCCGCGACGAGGAGTCGATGGGGTCGGGACATGAGGCGGGTTTCCGCAGTTTTGGGTCGGTGGTGTGGGGGTCACATGGTAGGGCGGCGTGCCTCCTTGCCCGTGCGGCGGTGAAGTCCTGTGTGGTGGACTGACGTGTGGAACTGCAGTCACCATAAATCAAACGTTAGGATTCTAACTTACGCGTGAGGAACTGAGAACTCACGCATTCTAACTCGTCTACGTCATAATGAGAGGTGACGAATAGTTAAAACAGAAGAAACGAACTGCATGGGGGGTGAAGAGCGTCTTCTTAATAACAAGAACCGTGTCATATCGTTCTTAACAAGCAAATCACACAAGGAAAGCTCCATGCAAGAACATAGCTCCGAGAAGGAAGAAAAGAATGGTTGCGCTGTCGAGACGAAGATCGAAAATATGTTCATCGATAGCATGTGAAGCCTCGTCTATGCATGTGTATTGATGAGAAGGAGAGAGAGATAGAGAGACCTGCAGGAGGAGTGCCGATATTAGGGTCAGGAGTGTAGTAGTTCTTCTTTTCCTCAAAGCTGGCCTCACTCGTCACAGGAACGACCAAGTTCTGAGCTGCCACCATAGCGCAAAGGCACATAAAGAGACCGACGCTCCGGCCTTGCTGTTTCGCCATCTTTTCTTTGGTTTCTCTCCCTCTCTCTCTCTCTCTCTCTCTCTCTTTCTCTCTGTGACAGCACACAAAGAGATCAACAAGAAACAGAGAGCTCGGAAAGAAGAGAAACCGCGCGCTTGGGACTGATGCGAGAGGCTTGTGATGGAGCGGGTAAATATAAAAGTCGAGACCACAGAGAGAGAGAGAGAGAGAGATCAAGTCTCAGTAAATAGAAGCAGGTCGGACGATGAGGTTAGTTGATGTGCTGCAGAGCGCATTAAAAAGTGACATTAATGTTCATTACGCTCTCTTCACGATCGAGTGTGCATCTCTGTGCGTTCAGAAGCGTTCTAGGCTTGAGACACAGCATGCAAAGTACGGTATGGAATGCAACAGCTATCGCTGTTATTTTCACTCCATTCAATTCCCTCGGCGTCTCCCATGTTTGAAGTTCTTTCGTTTTACTCCAACCGATATCGGTTGGATAATTTAGTTTTAGCAATTCGGGCTCGAACATCCATTGTAACATGCTATTTTACAAGCATCTACTCTACTCGTTGGGAGGAGTTACTTTGTGAATCTTCGAGCTTGTTTTTCAGTTCACGTTTGTATAAAGAAGAAAAATGCAGATATATTGACAACTTCACTTTCTTGCCATAACCTAACACTGCTCTTGTTTTCAGCAAGACGGTTCACCGCAATTTTATTTTCATGAATTAGTCTTTGATCCTTTGATGGGGTCGAAATATCTTCAACAAGGTCGAATTAGTTGTGGTAATGATGATCGAACTTCATGGATGTGATTGCTGATTTCACCGACCGACGACATTAACCTATTGGCATCAACATTTACTAAATCCAACTTTCATAATGAACTATTAATAGAAAAGTCCACCATATATTTTATGCAGATACGTATAAACTATGACAGATCCAAGTATCTCCTCCATGCTAGACGTAACTGCAGTAAATGGTACAAACATTCTTATGGAGACTTAGGTCAAATATCATTCAAAGCTATGGCCTAGACATGGAACAAGGACTTGGGTCCTTCTCAAACTTCCTGTAACAGAGCCAAATTCAGGCGATTCGCGATCTCGAATGTGCTTAATTACATGATGGATACAGCGTAGGGTGTGTTGGTAGGAGCGCAAAAGCCTTGGGATAACCTAAGTTATCACTTGACTAATGTTCAAGTTCGTGAAGATAAAAAAGCATGCGAAGATGCGGCCATTGTTCTCGCCCCCCCCCCCAAACAACCAACACCTCGTACGGCACATTAAGACGATCGCCTAGGTGGTCCTAAGCCATCACCTTCATGGCTAATCTGGAAGAGTTTGTGTTGGCCACCCGGTCATATCAACCACGGAATATGCGGCTTCACTTGCTTTAGAGGAGTATTTCGGTAACTTTCTGTTTATTCGGAGCACTCTCAAAGTGAAGAACATCTGATGAGGATTATCATCTGCATGCGACAACTGAACTGGCATGGTCGTGGCATAAAATACTTTCTCCGTTCGTTACATACGACTGAAACTTCATCTGGCACGTTGAAGCAAGGTCACGGCAATGAAGGATGCAAACATCTTCAGACTCGATCTGCTCGAATGACAGGCCGGAATCTTTCGAAGTTTCCTCACTGCATTTGCTCTGGATCTTCTGGACATTCCATTCTGTCAATTTTATTTTCACCTCCTTCTCTTATAAAAAATGAGAATGATAGAGCTAAATAATACTGTGAGCTCTTCTTAAGGGGCTTCGAACCCAAGAGCATCATAACTCATCCAAAGGTGGTGGTTGAAGAGTCCTTTCAAGACCCCTTGAATGATTTCTTTTTCCATCCGAGGTACTTGCACTTCCTAGTGAACTGTTGTGTAATAAGAAATTCCACTCAAACAACAGTTAAAAAAGTTGACTGAGTATCTGAGAAAATGCATAGGGGATCTTCTGGTTCTTGGCATGGAAGGTCGTGTGGGAGCTGTCGAGATTTAATGGCAGTGACAGTGACGAGACAGAGGAGTTGGTGAGGCTCGTAAAGAACAGGAGTTAATAAGAGAGTAATGAGTTGGAGGACTTTCGCAAACTTTTTCTTTCTAAAGAGGAGAGAAAATTGAATTTATGTGAAGGGTCTTGGGTCAGTTGCCATAAAAACTAATTTTTTTTTTTTGGACTAAGTATGTCCATTTAGGTGCTGTTTGGTAATGCTTTGAGGAATAATTGTGTTCTTTTGTTTTTTGAAATAGAAATAGAGCATAAATGCTTTTGATAATTATTTTATTCCAGATAATAGATTTGGAACAGAAATAATAAATAAAAATAAAATTATTTCTTGTTCCCGGGAATAACTCAAGAAACAAGAAACAAGCTTTTTTTTCTTTTCTTTCTTTCTCTTCCTCTCTCGGCCAAACGAGGTCCGGCGACCTCATCGGAGCCTTGTCGACCCCCGGCAAGGTCGCCTCGAGCCTTCCTCCCCCCCCCGAGCCTCACCATGGCTAGGCGAGGGCAAGGCTCGACCTCACCTCAACTAGGCGAGGTTCGACCTTGTCGTAGGTCAGCGAGCCTTGGGGGGACATCGCCGATGGTCGGTGAGGCTCCCTTGAGGTCGACAAGGTCGGGTCGGTCGCCGGCCTACCATGGCCGAGGCCAACAACCAGCTAGAGGAAGGAGAAGAAAAAGAAAAAAGAAAAATGTCACAAAATTATTAATAAATTAAAAGAAATTCTAAGTTATAAAAATATTTAAAATGGTATCAAACATATTTTTATTTCGGGAACAACAATTTTATATAGTTCCAAAACGTCTTAAAATGTTCAAACCTGTTCGAGAGCGAAATAGAAAAAAAAGTTTCGGAAAGAAATTGTTTTAGGAATAAACGTTACCAAACGCACCCCTACTGTTTGTTTATGTTCTTTATTTTTGTTTTTGAACAGATTTTCTGTTTTTTTGTTCCCGGAACAAAAAAAAAAGAAATTTAAACGCGTTTGTTTGCATTTTTGTTCCAAATCTGTTTTTTTATTCCGGAACAAAAAAAAAGAAACAAAAAAGAAAAAAAAAGTTGTTTATTGTTTCGGAACAATTTTTAAGAACAACTTTTCTCTCTCCTCTCTTTTCTTTTCTTTTTCTTCTTCTTTTCTTCTTCTTTTTCTTTGGCCGGTCGCCGGCCTCGGCCATGGCCGGCGACCGGTCGTCGCGAGCCGGCGACGCCGCGAGGGCCGGCGACGCCACGGCGAGGGCCCCGGCGAGGCCTAGTGTCGCCGTGGTTGGGCGAGGCTCGGCCTCGCCTTGGCCGGGCGAGCTCGGGCTCGCCCGGCCCACCGGCGAGGCTCGGCCTCCGGCCGGGGCCGGTCGGCATCGCTGGCGGTGGCCGGCGAGGCCGAGCCTCGCCGGTGGTTGGGCGAGCTCGGCCTCGCCGGACGGGCGAGCCCGAGCTCGCCGAGCCTCGCCGGCCGGGCGAGCTCGACCTCGCCAGATCCGGCGAGGCTCGGCCTCGCCGGCCACCGCCAGCGACGCCGACACAGCCTGGCCCGGCGAGGCCGAGCCTCGCCGGGGGTCGGCGAGCCTCGCCGTGGCTGGGCGAGGCCGCCGGCCAAAAGAAGAAAAAAAGAAAAAATAAGACATATTAAAAAATTAAAAGAAATAAAAAAATAACACAAATTTACCAAACATGTTTCTGTTCTTTTTTTATTCTTGGAACAAGTTTACCAAACGTGTTTTTCGGTCAAAAATTGTTCCCGGAACAGAAATAATTTTTTTATTTACGTTCCCCTTAACAAAAAAAAAAAAACGTAAACACAAACAAACGCACCCTTATAGGCTAATACCAATTCAATTCAATGGGTGACTCTGTGAAGAACAGTGTTGCCTCTTTCATGACACAACACACATCTTTTAGCTGTCTAGGTGAACATGGTTTTACGGTAGGATAAGAAATTAGAGAACTAGACAGGTAACTTGTCTAGTATAGAATATGTTGGATAAGTTTTAGGTTCAAAAAAATTGAGGAACCCGTTTTGACAAGTAGGTTCCAGGTTCTAGGTAAATGAAACTTGGAATTTAAAACAAGTTTTTATATTTTTCTTGATTTATGTTTTCGTGTAATCCTGCGATATTTTCGTCCAATCCTGCGGTATTCCATGGTGTTTGATGATAAATGTTTAATCTGGATCCACTAGTTTGAGTTTCTATTTTATGGCTAAAATTTCATATAGGTTCCATCTGGAATCTTCTCGTTAGAACAAGTTTCTCAATTGTCGAAATCTATAGCCTACCTTGTTACAGATTCTTGGGTCGGTCCTTATTTAAGAGGCCCCTAATTTCGAATCATTGTTTTGGAAACCTCCTCAAAATGCATGGAATTGAATCGCATTTTGGAGCAGCCAATGGCAAAATGCTCGTTCGGTCGCTCTTCCCCCGTCTCACTGACATCGGGATAGTGGTTGTTCGGGATTCTCTAATGATGATATAAGGCGACGGGATTGGAACTCTGGCCCCGCCACTTTGTGGCGCGACATTTCACTCTCTAATCGAATTTAATTCGTTAGCTACTTGCTAAGGTACGGCTTTTTTTCTTTTTTTATAAATAGAATGAAAATAAAGAAGGCAATGATGTAAAATTCTTTCGACCAGAATAAAAGAGCTGAAGGTACGTTTTGCCTTGCCGGCGACGGAAGGGAAAACAATACGTGGGTTCCACAAATTTTTATAAGCCCCGTCATTTACGCGATCGCCGGATTGTACTTGCACGGCATGTGGAGGGGTTGCCCCCAGGGATAGGGAAAGAAAATCTCATCGCATCGTGCATGCACGACGATGTTCAGTTGTACGAGTGGGATGCAATTCGATTCGTCTCGACCATCGAAGGACATGCGTCTCGTGTCGTGTGCGGAATTCAGGAGGGCGACATGCGCTGACGAATGGTTTCAACACTTTAATTTGTCGAAAGTTGAGCATATGGTATCAATTCGCATTAAACCTTTTAATCTTTTGTATTCGTATCAATTAAGTTTATCCAACTAATTTTAACATGAAATTATTGACATAATCGGCATTGGTTTAGATTAATTTTATACTTGTTCATCTTTTTTTTTTTTTCAATATGGTTGGTGAGAGCCTATGAGCTCTTGGCGTCTCGCCGAGGCTATTATAGCTGTGGGCTCACCAAGCCCTCGGCAGCCCTCACCCTTAGAAGGCAATGGCCCCAGGGCACAATGAAAAACATGAAAATGAAAAGAAAAAAATTGTAAAATTTATCAACGTCGGTATCTAATAGCTATTTCCAATTAAAATTGATTGAATAAACTCAATTGATATAAATATAAAATATTTAAAATTAAATTAATTAGGTTGAAGGGTTTATAATTGAATGGGTCTCAATTTAATAAATTTAGAATTTCTTTTTTTTTTTTTTATCTTTTTTTTTCCATTGAAATGACTAATGAGTAAGCATAGGGTGAATCCCAGGAATCAGAAAAGAGTATGACCAGCAAAGCTGCAATGATTGTACCGAGTGGTTAGGTGACCGACGGCCAAGGGACCAATTGGCATTTGGATGTTCCCATTTGATCAAATCAACGAAGCAACAATACTTATCCTTGTATTTACCGTGTCCGGCACCCCCTAAAAGAGAATGATAGGATAAGCTACCGACTTTTTTTTTTTTTTTTTTTGGGAAAAAGCTGATGACACGGTTATTCTGATTTTTTTTTTTTTCAAATGACACGTTATCTTAACATTTTTTTTGTGATATAAAAAACTCAAAAATTATATTTATATGACACATTTATTCATATCCCATTAGATAATCTTTTAGTCAAAACAATGTCGTTTATGTTTTACTTAAGCCAGATGGACGTCATATCAACGCCGTTTACCTTCCAACATTCATGTAGGTAGATTTTTAATATTGATAGAAGGTAAATATGTCATATAAATTTTACCAAAAAAAAATATGTCATATAAATCAAAGTCTGCGATTTTCTTGTGTTAAAGAAAAAGGTACATAGTAAATATGTCACAATGGATATAGTTTGGAACTTTTGTGACTTTTCCCCTTTTTTTTGGTATGATGCAACTTGGGGTGCATTTGGTTCGGTTTTTGAAAAAAGCCTTTGGGAAAATGTGAAAGACCTTAGTTAAAAGGTGTCTTTCATAATATAAATAGTGTTCGTAAATTGTAATTTAAAAATGTATTGGGAAAATCTTTATTTAAATGGTATTTGGAAAAATCACACCTTGTTAGAGAACTTTTGGAAATTCTTTTACTAAAAATATAAAAGAAAAACTGGCAAAGGGCGAGTTGCTGACATCAGTGACATTGCACAAGAAAAAGACATTTTCAGAACTATGAAAGTTTAGCAATAACAAAGTAGGAAGAAAAAAATATATTAGCATTTCGAAATGCTCAAGGCCCAAAGTTCATCCAGAGCTGTCTTGGCTTAAAGGCCTATAGAGACATTTGGAAATGCAACCCGAACCCCTCCAAAAAAATTTGCCAAACAGCCATTTGCCTCGGCCCTCAGGCCTATGAACTTTGTCCTTCAAGAGTGTCAATACCAATCTAAGTCGGAGATGAGGAGAGGTATAAATGTGTGATTGGTTAATTCATTATGACTAACATATTTAGGTGCAAGAAGCAAGCTTAAAAGATGATCGACGATGATGATAATTGCTAAGCACTAAGTTTTACGTTCGAGAAATATGTATGTTTGGAAGTGGAGTTTTAAACTTGTGGTTGCAATCTGGATGAAGAGCCCAAACCAACGTGACATCAGTCTAAACGAATGCAGTTCCCTCTCTTTCGTTAATGAGAACGGATTTATCACTTCGTATCGATGACTCGACTTTAGTATCTTCTTTTCTTTCATCTCTTTCTAATAATCAATCATGATTATTCATGCGTTTAATACCCGAGATATATATAATTGAGTATATCGATATCAAAGGTTAGCATATAATATGTGATCATATTAAAACGTATATTATTTATTGCATAGCTATAGTATGATTGAAATAATAATGACATAATATTCGAGGATTGATTAGTATAATTAGTAATATAAATATAATATCATACCTTGACGGCGAAATCTACATTCATATAATGTGTGATTATGTTAAAATAAAAAACAATAATCATTGTTAGTGTTATTATTATACGAATGATATAAAAAAATTACAATAAATAATCTAACATCGGTAAAGTAAATGGGAGAATGGAGGTAGGGGCATCTTGGAAATAACTATTGCAACCACGAAGTGATAATGCAATAGTTATCACAATCTTGGTTATAACAGAGATTAGGCTAATAGTTGTTACTGCAAGCAAACACTATAACAGACAATCAATTTGTGATGAAAAATGTTCTAGGAACCTGATGCCGAACCGCTTAGCAAGGGAACATGCCTAGGACCGAATCCATCGATCTTGTTCCAGCCAGCCCCTAGGTTGAATTGACGCAGTTGCACACACCCATTGGAAAATTAGAATTGCCCTTTGATAAGAGTAGATTGCAATACTGATGACACCAAGTATTTTGATGGAACAGGAGTTACAGAAGAAAAACTTCTCGATTTTGGATGAAATATGGAATGCCTATTGCTTACTCTGTGTGTGCCAATTCTCATTGAATATCAAAGAACGCACCTCGTTTTGCAATCCAGGGAAAGCGCTAGACCTGAAGGCAGACAAATCATGTGACACGACAGAGACGCGTGCCTCGGCAATCTTTTCATACGTGCATGCGACAGAGGGACTACCCAAACTTGGAGAAAGCAAATCAAGGTTCCAAGGATCTTAAGGACCATGCCTATGGTAAAAAATGTAAAGGCCTTCTAATGGTCGGAATGAATTATCTAGACTGATTTCAAGTAAAGAATGCTTCAGTCCCGGCATGATGGTCAACTAAACAGTTGAAATTCATTGGAAAGTAACCAACATTCCCTACAAATCCAGGCATTTTATGACAGAGTTCTCTAACCATGCACGTTTTGTTCAATAAGTACCGAGAAAGTGTCAGACACAGATTTTGCACATTTATTTCAGTGAATAAGGAATTGAGAAGCACAAGAGTTTTCATCTACACTACCTCTTTCTGGCACTAATTCTTTGGATTCAGATTCTGGACAACCTTACAAAATTTAGCTACAAGGAAAAAAATGCATTTCCATGCAGCAATCATGTCGAATTAACTACAGGAACCTTGAAATTTAGCACCGAAACAAAGGATTTCCTGTACTTACAAAAGATTCTTACAAGGATGTAGGTTCTTTCACACAATGAGAGCCATCTGGAAGCAGTCTGTGACTTGTCGGCTTCAATCCTCCACTAAGCCAACGGTTGACAAGGGCATTCTCCAATTTCCTTACCTGCAAATTTGTTTATACAAAAACAAAGAAGCGGCAAATATCTATTATATGCTCTGCATTCGAGAGAGAATCATTTCCATGAAAAAATCAAGAGAGAACAGTAAAAACCTAATCTTTTTTGTTTTTCACGGAAGAATCTTTTTAACCTCCTACAATCTGGCTAAACAGATTCAGATTATACTCTTTATGAACTGCATCGTTTGTGTGACAGACCCAATGTTTCTTGCCCTTCACATGCCAAAGCCATGCAATGGCACACAAGGAAAGCATGTTGTCTTGGCCTACATTAGTTTTATCTCGACTTTTGGGTCAAAAGCTATCTTGTATCTTGTCTGCTTGCAATCTCCTAAAGTTCAATCTTTAGACTTAAGTTCAAGCTTGTCACCAGACTCTAAACATATTTCTACCGTATCATTCATCAGCAATTGCGAGCAAGAAAATATTTTCAAAATTCAGTTTAGTCTGTTCAATAGAGGTTAGTGTCGATTGCAAGTTTAACAAGAGAAAATATTCAAATGAAGCAATAGAGAGAAATGGGGACTTCAAAATACCCAAGAACAAATAATCCCGCTTTATCGGATCCATTTGCAAAGGAATGAGAGCTTCATTGAGATGTCATCCACGTGATACAAGCAAGATGGATGAAAAGTATAAGCACATCCACTAAAGCTAAAGGGTGAAATTTATGACACAACAGTGAATGCTTTATTGCACAAAATGCTTGGTGGCAAGTACCAATATGTTGAAAAAATAAGTGTTGCATGATGAGACTGCTTCAGCAAATTGATTCACACTCAAATATAAAGAGGATTACAATGACTGCATTCCAGTAGTGTTGGTCCGGTAGCATTAAGGATGAGATGAGAAACATTTCTTAGTGTTCTGGATATCTCAAAAACTTACTCCAAAATGCAGCTATACAATGGGAAAGGAAAGTCAAGAGATATAAAAGGACTTAAGGAACATAAGGAGTGAACTTGAGTGGAGAAAACCTTAGTGATTCTTTCACTTATTCATTTCAACAGAGATGCAAAAACTAGGTCTAGATGAAGATAAAGTCTCTCCTGCAATTAGAACCTCCTAGAATGACAATCGTCTTTGCAAAAATCGCTCCATAATTTGATTTCACATTCACCACTACTTTCACATGCATAATAAGCTAGAAGGTTTATATCAACATTATAAAGAGAATACCAGCATATGGGAATCTCATAACTTTCTGTAAAACATCAATCGTGCAGCAAAAGAACCCATGGGCAGGTGAATTCTAGACAAGGGGAAATGAAAAAGGGCATAAGCATTTAGAGTTTTAATATGAAACCCAAACTAATTTATTTGGTACTTCACATCCAATCTTTCAGTTTCTCTATATGGCTTGGCTGGAAATAATTATAATTTCTAGCAAGCACCAATAGTGCATCAATAAAAAAATTGAACAAACTACAAACTAACTGACCTGTCTCACAATATATGGCTCTTCAGCAAGACTTAAGGGCTGGGTTAATATAGTAAGAAATCCATTTCGATTGCCATAGACAATATCTGTGAAGGGACGATCTCCCACCTAAAAAACAGAATAACAAGTTAGGAACATTCACAGGGAAGAAACTAGAGCAATTCAAGTGTACTACCATTATAAGGCGTGAGGAATCGCAGCCAAAGTGGTTTTCAATTTCTTCAGCTGTTCCCGCTGGTTTCTTCACTCCTAATAATTACACAAAATACATAAATCAGGACATCAAAGCAAACAGTCTTCATAAGAAAACAGAGAGTCTAAATTCGTTGCCTCCCATATTCAACCAAAAAAGAAAAATAGAATAGCTAAGATTAACTTAAAGAGCTGAAATATAAGAAGTGTAAATTCCTATAAATGAAATATGTTAACCAAAGAATAGTACCTAAACGGCCAGCACCAAGGACATAGACATACTATAGCTCTAGTACCATGTTTTTTATAATTATTTTAACTGCCAAGATTGACCACGCATGAAATCTGTACAATTGAGAAACAACACGAATGCTAGAGCCAAGTAAACTCACTGTATTGCTAAAACATATTAAAATAACATTATAAGGTTTCTCCAAAATGTTAGGATTATATTATAAGGTTCACCCCTAGAATTTGCCTATCCTTCTCTTGGAAAAAGGATAGTACTCCCACCATTTAGTAAACTTCAATATCTTGGGAAGAGAAAAATGTAAACCATGAAAATTCTTCCCACCTAAAGTATTAGTACTTAGGTTTCCTATGCTGCATCCCCACAACTACATCAGTTTCTCACGTGTGAGAGAGCTTTAAGTTCAGATCCCTTGCAAGACTTTTAGATCATGAATTTATATGTTTTCTTTTCTGCTTGTACCAACGCTCATGTAACCCTTTGGCAATCTAGGAACCGTTTACTCCTGTTCTACGACGAACAACCATGTGGGGTTACATTTGGTGCTTAGAGTAAAATGACCAGTTAGGTGTCCTCCGCAGCTTTAGGCATGTTGAAAGCTAAATAATAACATACGATAGGTTTTCATCCCCAATTGACTCAGATGAGATGGCAGTCATGAGCTTGCAAGAGTTTCCTTTCCATCTTAATTGAGCATGATGATCAGTGCTCTATAAGCAAAACCCAAAGTTCTCCATAGAGTTACACAATCTATCGATATTATTGGCAGACATTTAGCATGGATACTAGAAACCCATTTGCAAAAGTTCTCTTGAAATACGATCGAAACTGAAAAACCATATGACTTACTATGCCTTATAACTTTTATCCCGATTGCCCACTCAAGTGCTTTTGCTTTCGAACCATTATGGTCATATTCCAGTAACCCTGTATCACCAATTCAACAAAGACATAGACAATGCCGAACGCATTACATTCTCGCGCAATAAACAGCACAATGGCTTTCAAATTCAAAAGCTTCAACCTACAATTACCAGCAGAATTGCTAAAAACGGCGATATTGTGACCGAAGACCGATTTGCATTGCTCTATCGAAGAAGCATTAGGGCCCCAGAGCTTCAACGAATAAGGCGCAGTGAGGGTATTGTCCTTATCAAACACAACGCCCTTGAAACCCCTCCTCTGCAGCTCCGCCCAATCAACGTAGCGTATATCAGGGACACGGACGTGAGGCAGCAACAGATGGCGGTCCCTTGCAATCACGGAAGCCGAGCAGACGATCGCCTCCAAGTTAATCCTCTGCCCGATCGCGGCCTTCACGTCCGCCCACCACATGCTCGTGAAAATTCCCCTGCGGCGCTTCTTGGCCCTTTTGTCGTCCGACCCTTGTCCCAAGGACGGATCTTGCTCCCGTTCCCGTTCCTGGGTCTCCGGCCCTTCGCCGCGCGGTTCGTCCCTCTCGGCGGAGGAGTAGAGATTCTGCAGAAAGGTGTGGTTTTGGCTCTTACCCAGATGCTGCTCCCGCTCCTCGCTGCGGCTGCTCGTGGTGGCGAGAAGGAGGAAGCACGTCTCGACGAAGCCCGTCCGCGCCTTGGCGGCGACGGCGAGGCTACTGGGTCGCCTCCGCCCGAGGCGAGGATGGAAGGGCGAGCGCTTGGGGAGGGAGGGGCGACAGCAACACGAGGAAAAGGCGACACCGAAGGAGGGCGTTGGCATCTTGAAATTTATCTTTTTTTTAACCCCTTTCGGGGCTAACAAGTTATATGCTTTTTAGACCATCATTGCTTGCGGGAGCTTGGAGAGAAGGAATCTCTTTTGCCCAAATTTTCCAGGGGGGGCGGTCGATTAACACGATGGCGCAAGGGATTCAGTGGCGGATTCGCAGTGCGGCGATTCCACTTAGATTTTCAGGCCGTCTTTCCTTTCGATTTTTGCACGAGGATATCATGCGATCTGTTAGTGTCCACTGGTAATCGCTGGGCGAGAGAAACGGACGAATAAATCTACGCACTACATTCCATGGAAGGCCGTCGAAAGGAGAAGGAGCTGATCCCTTTTTGGGTTTCAAATGGGTTTAAAAAAGTTCACGGGCTTTGAAGTACGAGGGGATGTAGAGATGGGATCGAAAAAGCGGCTCGATGAGAGCCCGGAATAACCAAGATTCGATGGAGAAGGGAATGTCATTCTTCGGTCGTAACCAAACCTAAGATGGACAATGCGAGAGAACCATCCCTCGACCCACTTTGTTTCACTGTTGTCTTCTGTCATAGGAAGTATTTCCACGAAATTTTAACCAAAGTCAAGTGACAGAGAAAATGTCTCAAAAGGTGAATAATTCGCAGAGTCTTGAGCCCAATAACCACGATTCTATAGAGAAGGAAATCATCTTTTTTCGTTGTAAACCTAAGGTGGAAAATGCGAGAAAACCATTTCATTTCACTCTCGCCTTTTGTCATTATAAGTATTTCCATGAAATTATGACTAAAGGCCAGTGATAGAAATGAATTATCTCAAAAGGTTAGTAATTCGCAGATTTTTGAAATATTATCGGTAGCTTTACTCGCATGGATACAAGAATAGTCTCCCAATACACACTTTGCACACTGATACTTTTCAATATCTCTATATAGATAAAACATATCATGCATATCATCTGTCTTTCACGTCATTAGGAATGTCTGACCGATGTCAAGTGGCAATCGACTAACAATCTTTCTCCGGGCATGCAACTTAACACAAGATAAGCAATGTAGATTTAGCTTCTGAAACTAGGGATGAATGATCAACTTATGAGCCACCAATCTAATGCCTGCGGATCCCTTTTCTTGGGTCGGATCTGTGGATCGTAGATAGTGGTAGGTTTCCACAAACAGGTAGGCATTCAACCTGGTGCCTGGTGTGAGGAGTGTCCGGAGCTCCCCCTCATAGTCTTTGAAGACAAGCCTCCTCGTCTTTCCTGAATCCTCCCTCTTGCATACTACCGTCTGCTCGTCTGCCGTATTTGTGATGCTACTCAATAATCACAAGAGAGACAAATGAAATACATGGTGTTAGTTATAATTCATCGCCCCCGAAACTTTTTTTTTTGGTGATTTAAAGTTTTGAACGACGCTTTTTTCAAGCAACACAAAAATCGTGTCGATTTTTAAAGCTTTCCACTCAAATTTCATGTGGTCTTAGAGCATACAGTCTTTTGTTTGGGTCTCAGCTCATCCGTATCTCTTTCTGTAATCGTAATCAATCCTCATGCTGTAGTTTGAGGAAAAATTCCAGCTCGAGAAAGGAAGACTTTATATCTTAAACCGCAAGTTCATTGTATCGGTTTATATTTTATACTTTACGATTTATATGAATAATCCTTTTGCTCCACTTTCTAAGATTAGAGAGTTTGAAAAAATAATGAGTGAAACCTCAACCAAGATGATTTTACTAACGACAATTGGAGCCAAAACTGACGTAAGTACCAATCTTCTTTTCTTCTTTTGCTGCTATAGACAGAGCACAAATGTAATGGGATGTAATGAACACTTTTGGAATGTCTTGGTCCTAATTATGCTTGGAGCGTACTTGATTCTTACAACCTTATCGAAAGTTGGAGCATTACACCAGTTGTCCAGATTTAGTGGGAAAAGGAGGATACCAATCTAACGAAAACTAAGTCAGTAAAACTCATTAAATAATCTAAGCAATCGTGTCTGTGATCTAGTAATGAAGAGTCTAGTTTGAATACTTACCGCAACCTTACAGCGGGGGGGTTCCATCTCCTATCCACGACTTTTCTCCACTCGGAGTCGATCCTGAAACTCGAAAACAACCTTTGCAACATCCAGTCGAATTCATCTAGCTTCGTGCTCAGGTTGTCCGGCGAGTTGACCATGAAGCTCAGCTTCGGGCTGCGGTCTTCACGCCAGAACTTTATGTCAATCCCGAACCTCACGTTCAGAGAAGCACAAGAGATCGGCTCTCGTACTTTGTCGAAGGAATCATAAGATTCATCTCTGAGAGTAGGAATTGAAAATTCCCTAGGGTCTGGAAACATTGGAAAGCTGTTGTTATTGTTCGTGTTGTCATCTTGTGCCCCCAGTAGGCTTAAGGACTGTGTCTGTATGTAACCCAAAAGGAGTGAACAAAAGATTAGGTTCAGAGAGTCCGCGCGTCACGGGAAAACACATGATCCGTACTCAAGGAAACTGAAAAATATAAAATCATGTCTTCGATTAAACATCGAGAAAAAGTTTAAACAGTTGCAAACGTGATTACCAAAGAGAAAACTGCGGCACAGTGCACGAACAGCCGGAGATTCAACCGGACATCATCTAAGGCCCTGGCAATCAATAGACAAAGTTAACCTCAGGAGGGAATTGCTCTTTCGTGTTCTGAATCACAAGGTAAATCTCTTTCTTCTCAGCTCAAAATGCATGCAACTCGTGATCATGTAAAACCGTTACTCCCAAGTGCAATAACTGCTTTGCTAATCATCGAAGTTCATTCTTTCCTTTGATGCCTATTCATCACCTTCTTTAATTCACTGCATACTTTGATTCCGCTTTCATCTATACCCAAATGAAAATTGATGTTTTCACGAAGCTAGCCTTTGCTCCAATAACTTTCTTGATATAATCTACGGGAAATTCCTTGCATGGTTGCTGAACCTTGATGTGATTATAGCTGAGATCACTTTAAACTTCTAGTAAACTCATTAAAAAAAGAAGAAGATATTTGAAGTAAGAAGGTACATAAATTAAAGTAAAAGCAAATTATTGGATGGACTATTAATGTAAACTGTAGATCCCCAAAACAAAGGAAACTACCTATGTGTTTGCTCCCCGAGATCAAAGTACTCTGCAAGTGTTTCCATCTGCATAAAGGAACAAAAGACCAATACATGATTCCGATTGTTAATTAATTAAGAATAGAGTTCCCTAAACATTTTCGTCAAAGTGTATATGGAGGTTTAAGGACATGCAAGGGCTTGATAAATTTGCATTTAACATCGTAAAGCTACCATAAACTCATGGTCCCCGAAAAAACCCCTACCACAACCAAATTTTGATGGTATGTATGTCATCAAGTAAAATGTGCATGTCTATTAAAGTGTAACGAAAGAAATCACATGGAAAAGAGTTCATTTCTATGAGCATTAAGGACCTAGATATTGCTCAATGATAGGCTTGGCTTTTTGTTCAAACTAAGCTCAACACACATGGTGATCAAATGTACAAGTAGTGGATACTTGCATTACATAAAATATAAGATCCATCCTTCATCAAATTAGCCCAAAATCTCGCCATAGACATGCTCATGAAAAGGGCGGTCCATTTGATGACTTTCACTCTTCGCATATTTCATCACCTAGATCGAACGGTAAAATTCAGGAGAATTTTTCATATACCTTCCGGTCGACAGGTCCCCTTATATACCTCCGGCACAAATCCAATGTGTCGATTACGTGCAAGGGTTTCGGTGGCAACTGCCCGATTTTGTGGAACGCCTGCTCAACTAGTTCACGATCATACTCTATGATGTTGTGGCCTATCCAAATCCTTCCTACAAAGGAGGATTAAGGGGATCAAGGGGAAACTTAATGTTGTCTTAAACCATGTTGTAGTAGACTGTGAGTACATATACCGTTAAGCATGTCGTAGACGGTGCGAGCGATGTCTGAGAAGGATATGTTGGCGAGATTGTCCACTCTTTCGTTTTTCGAATCCCCCAAACTCCCAGTCGTGTTGGGGACGAACCAGAGAAGAGAAGTACTCTTTCTCGACCAGCATTTCCGGGCATACGATGATGGCCCCAAATTCTAGGATGGGCTTCGTTCCTCCGATTGTTTCTGTGAGCGCCTCTACGTCGAAGATCACGATTTCTGGCCGAGAAGAATCCATAGTTGTTTCCAACAGAGAGAAAGCTTGCTCCTACGGAGAGAGAGAGAGAGAGAGAGAGAGAGAGAGAGAGAGTATCTGAGTAATTGGGGATGGAGTGTGTGGATTATATGGCGCCATTACTTAAGCATTTCAAATGTAGGATAGGCGTCGTGTGGCCTCTTTCACTTTAAAAAAGCAGCGGCCCCAAAAGGAAAAGAGGAGGGCGTAATCCCACTTTGGTCACTGTTTCAAAAGTCGAGTCTTAGCGAGGAAGACAGTGACAGCGCATTGAAGAATACTTAAGCAGAAAGAAATTTCAAGCAAGTACATTGTAAACAAGGAGTCGTGCTGGCATCACAGAGCATTGGATTTCTTTTATCACACTTTACTATACAAGAAGTCGGGTAATAGAGGGTAAACATCTTCACAAGCAAATCTATAGAGCTGCAATAGTATATGCCTACGGTTCTTCTTTCCCATCGTCGTTGGGATGTCCAACTGTCGGTCGGAAACTAGGGATGAACGATCAGTTTATGAGCTACTAATCGGGATAAGTACACTATCAGTGCCATAAGTTGTGTACGGCGCTCACTTTGATGCCAAAAGTTTCTGTCGGATCACTTAAGTGCCAAAAAGTTTGAAAAACACTCGCTTTGGTGCCAACTCCGATCCGGTTGGCCAGAAATCTGACATGGCACTTTTTTTTATTAATTTTTGAAGCTGATGTGGCTCGTCGAAGAGCACAGTCAGCATCCTAACACCAAAACATCACCGTTTGGTGTCTCCCCCAATTCAAAACCCTAAATCTCCGGCCAGTCGCCGTCCTTGACGGCCCTGCGCTCATCGGCCGCGGCTCCGACCCCGACCCCGACCCCGACCCCGACCCCAACCCCGACGATGGCCACTCGGCGGCCGCGGCCTCCGACCCCGACCTCGACCCCAACCCCGACCCCGACCCCAACCGCGACGATGGCCACTCGGCGGCCGTGGTCAGCTCCGACCTTGACCCCGACCCCGACCGCGACGATGGCCACTCGGTGGCGGCGGCTTCGACCCCAACCCCGACCTCGACGATGGCCACTCGGCGGCCGCGGCTCCGATCTCGACCCTGACCCCAACCCCAACGACGGCCACTCGGCGGCCAAGTCAAAACCCTAATTTCAATCCCCAAATTAAAAAAAAAAATCCCCAAATGAGTTAAACGACATCGTTTTTGTGAGGCCATCCATGTAGGACGGCAAAACGACGTCATTTTCTTAAGGAGGACAGAAAACGACGTCGTTTAAAGGCCTTGTCGATTTTTTTTTTAAAAGCCACGTAATCATTTTGACCGGAATCTTTCGCCGGTGGTACCAAAGTGATCGTTTTTCCTCCGATTTGGCACTTAAGTGAGCGTTGTACACAACTTATGGTACTAATAGTGTACTTCTCCCGCCACTAATCTAATGCCGGCCGATCCTCGATAGTCATAGGTTTCCAAGAAGAATTCAGCATCCAGCCTGGTGCTTGGAGTGAGCAGCGTCCCAAGCTTGCTCTCGTCGAAGACAAGCCTTTTAATCTTTCCGAAATGCCTTCTCTTGCATACTATCGTTTGTTTGTCTGCTATATATGCGATGCTGCTCGATGACAAGAGAGAAGAAGGATTTTAAGGAAAAACTATACTTGTAGTTATGTCTGTCAGTCATCTGTCTCTATGGTTATAATGAATTCTCTCGCTTTAAAAATCTACTAACTTGTCTGTAGAAACTCAAATTTAGTTTTGAAACTTACTGCAGCCTTACAACTGGGGAATTCCTCGTTCTGTCCATGATGTTCCTCCACTCTGAGTTGATCCCAAATCTCCGGAACAGCCTCCGCAGCATCCGGTCACATTCGTCCAGCATCGGGGTCAGGGTGCCCGGCGCGTCGACCACGAAGCTCAGCTTTGGGCGGCCGTTGTAGTCCTAAAACCTTATTGGCAAGATCCCCCACCTCATGTTTAGCATAGCGCAAGAAATCTGCAAGTACACATCCCGTGCTTGATCCAAGGAATCTCAGGAGTCGTAATTGAAAGTGCTAGTACGAACACCTAGAGGGGGTGTGAATAGGTGTTTAAAGAAGTCTTGACAAATAAATGCGGAATAAAATAAATTTCGAGCAAAGTCTGAGTAAGGATCAAAGTTTGATAAACGAGCCATCGGACTTCTGGTAGATGTTCAGAATATGTTATGCGATGGAACAGATGTCACACCCTGATTCTCGAATGCGCGCCCATCCCTCACCGGCCGATTAATAGTGACGTCTCAGGACGCATCGCCGACCCTTTCATTTTTAATATGCAAGCGGAATCATATAATAAAATCCCCAGACAATAAAACAATGGAATAAGAAAGTATGGCCATATTTTTCACAACTGAAAAATCATAACCACACTTTTTATACAAGGCGAACCACATAGTATATATCACAATACTATTTATAGAAGTTTGATCTATTATACATCAGTTCACAACTTAGGATTTGCAAAACAGGATAGGATCTCAGTCCTCATCCGGGTCATATTCTGGATCATCCTCGGGATCCATCTCCTCCAGGTTTTCCTTAGAATCTTCTTCAAATTCCTCCTCTTCAGGCTCTTCTTCTTCTTCTTCTTCTTCTTCTTCTTCTTCTTCTTCTTCTTCTTATTCTTCACGCTCCTCATCTTCCGGCTCCTCCTCGGGCTCATCCTTAGGCTCGTCCTCAGGTTCCTCATCTACAAGTTCATCCTCTTGTCCCTCCTCCTGCTCAACGATCTTCCCTTATTCTTCGCTCCAGTTGGCGTCTTCGATCGAGTACACGGGAGTATGAGAATCATCCTCTAACTTAGGATCCTTGGCATCCACTATTGACCAACCCTTAGGATCTACCGTCCCTTCACTGAATGCCTCTTCCAGTATATACAATGGCACATCACTTTCCAGTATGGGACCCTCTCTTCACTCATCATGGTAGTGACGATACCACGATCGATACTCGTGGGGCCTCAAGGCATCTCTACCCACGTCAACCTAGACGGTCGACTTAATCAGTCTGTACTCCAGTCCCTTAGGGTGGTTATGTATATGAAAGTGATATCCTATCTCTATAACCTCTTCGGGGATGCCAAAATGCATAGGAGGACAAGGAGGTGGAGGTGCTACTATCTAGGGACCTGAAATGTTGTCCCACAATGGGGTGAGACTACGTCTCAGTGAGTTCTACTCTCCTAAGACCCGATTAGGAAATCAATATACTATGGGCTGCCTAAGCACACACGAGTCAGAGGACTTATCTTGGCCTCAGATTCCACCTGCAAATCAGTACAGTTCGAATAGGCACCCAATCAACCACTACGGATCGAAACATCGATCAATCGACCTAGTCGATTACATGTCATTGGACCATTCCCCGGTCATTTTAATCCATACTATGCAATCTCCAAAATAGTATATCTAGTCACCGAGCCACGTGCATTCTTCAAGGCTACATGTCTAATCACCGAGCCCCGTGCATTCTCTAAGGTGACGTACTTAATCACCGAGCCACGTGCATAATTTAAGGCAATATACCAAATCACCGAGTCACGTGCATTCTCTAAGGTGACGTACTAATTACCGAGCTACGTGCAAGGTGATGTATCAAATCAACGAGTCACGTGCATTCCGAGCCACGTCATACAGCATTCTTTCTCATCTTTTATCATACCCGATAAAATATTGTGCGTGGGCACACGATCCGCCTTAACCAAAATATAATAATTTCACTTTTACTTCCCCCACTTCTTTCAACAGTCCAAAAATAGGTTTTTGGCGCTGTAGACCGACGCCTGATAATTTTCCACTTAATTACCAAAATTACTAAATTTTGAAATAGAATCCAAAATCATTATTAAATCGATTCAGCATAATTTATCGATCAAATAAATAAACAGAGTGCACCACGATAGTTAGTATAAAATTCCAGTCACCGACCATCCGGTTGAATTTCTGGAAAATAAACAAATAAATAAATAATTATAAAAATTATTAAATAAATGCTAAAAATCCAACTTAGGCCCGTAATGCCTAATTGGAAGTTGAAACGAACCCGGAAAAACTCCGAGACTCGTTATACTCGAGCCTATCTACTCGCTAATTGCACTAACCATTTGCCTAACATGCATAGGTAAATCCCTAATTTAATTATTCTAATATAATCTATCCACATAATTGCACTTAATTAAATCAACCCCTAAGCATCATTAGTCTACTAAGTGAGGATTAGTGAGTTAAACTCACTAGATTTGTGAGTCGGTGAGTCCACGGCGACGGCGACGGCAACGGCGAGGTGGGCGACAATCAAGCTTGTGGTGACACCAAGCGAGGCCGGGAAGGGTTCAAAAACGGGCCACGAAGTCCTAGCCTCCTTGCTGGTTCGGTTTATGCTTTTGCTCTGGCTGGACAGAGGAGAGCTAAGGCTGAACGATGAATAAATGGGTTGATCGGAGCTCCGGTGAGCGGGTGGTTGGCAACCGATGGCTCCCGGGGATCAAGAGAGTCTTGCTGGTGGTTGGTATGGGTGAAACGTGGGTTGGAATGGGAGAAAAATCGAAGAAAACTCGAAATAGGCGGAGCTGGGCGGAATCGGGCGAAACTAGGCGGTCCGGCGGACGGGGACGGCCGGCGGCTCCGTTCGACGAGCGGCGGCTACTGTGACATCCAGATTTTCGGGTTCTGATTTAGATCAGATAAATTGGGCATTTCATCGACGTGACTATAGTATTGTTCTCTGAGTTGGCTACTCATGAGATAATTAGACTAGCTGGGTAAGTTATTAAGGACTTTAAGGCAAATAGACTTGAGAATTCGACTAGGAATCGACTTATCGATCGTGCTCATCTTTAGAGATCATTGCGACACAGTATAAAATCGATTTGAAATTAGAGATAGGCTGGTTCAATAGAGATGTGTGGCCAATCGTGGGTGACACCACTAAATTGAGAAATTCTCGTCGACCGGCACTAAACTGATTTTCTTATTGTTTTGGTACCCTGTGTCTGTATTTGAATCCTCGAGATTTTCACGACAATCGAGAATCACCAATGGGTCGAGTAGGTTCATTGTGGCTCAAAGAAAATCGACCACGGGTCATTTGTCCTAAAAAGTTCTAAAAACTACCCGGTAGCCTAGGTCACGCTCAAAACGCGTCCGAGTGAAATTAACCGCAAATCTAAGTCCGATTTCATAAATTGAAGGTTCTGTCATGTCACAATAGATTTTAGGAACGTCGACTCAGTCTTAGGAGATTTTTCTGACAACTGAGACTTTTTGGGAAAAAGTCAGTTTAGGGTCGTTTTCGTTCAGTTGAAGCCGGGGATTGTGAAATTGAGAAGCATGAGGGATTCTTGGATGAGGAAAATAATCAATTTGATAAGTGAGACATCAATTGATTTTCTGAGAGTCATTTGAGAGAAATTCAAGAGGGAATTTGGATGCAGAAATGCAAGTGGGGATCGAGTACTCTAATATGAAATTTCTTTTGAGAATCAATGAGCTTATTAAAAAGAAAATGGGATGAGAATTTTCTACTCTAGGAAATTCTTTTGTTTAGTCTTCTTCCCATTTCCCTTTTCTTTTTCCAGTTTTGGCTAAACACCATTTTCCTTTTATTTCCTTCTTCTTTTCCCCTACCCCTTTTGGCCGAACCCTCCTCTCTCTTTCTCTCTCCTCCCCTCTCTTTTTCCCTCGTGTGTGAGCCCTTCCACCGACTGCCCCCTCCTACTGTCTTCCACTTTGCTTCTTCATTTACCTTTTTGCTTTTTGACTTTTCAAACCCACACTCTCTCTTATCTTCATCTCTCTCTCTCTCGGTACTCTGAACCGCTTGACACTCTCTCTCCTCCTCTCCCTCTCGGCTGTTCGAAGACTGCAGAAGCAGAGATAGCAGCTTGCCGTCGCAACCAGCGTCGCTTGAAGGAGTTGCAGCCACGCCGGAGCTACCGTTGCCGTTGCTGCTTTGCCCGCGCTGCACTGCACGCCCTCCGCCTCCCTCTTCCCCTTGTGCTACCGTCGGTCTCTTCTTTTCCTTCTTCTTCGATGGCTGTTCGACGCCCGGCAAATCTGGGATGGATGCTGAAGCAGCCAGTGACCGCACGCGACGCCACCGCCCTCCGCCATTTGCCGTCGTCGCTGCTCCACCCCGCCTGCTCCTCACCGCACGCTGCTCCGCCTTCAGCCGCATTGTCCAGCTCCTGTTAGGTCTCGGCTCAGCCTCGTGAACGGCTGAGGAAGCAACCGAGCCGTTGTCTAGCTTCGTCCGGCCTCACCGGAGCCCCGCTCGCCCTTCGCCGACCTTGTCTCGCCCTCTCAGCCCCTAATCTGGCCTCAACAAACAGCGAACAAAGAGGAAGAAAATGGGTATGGCAGCGACTATTTGGCCCGTTTTGGCCGTCTTCCCGAGCCCGGATGCTTGGCCTGCCTTGAGGAAGTCGATCCTCGCGTCGATCCCGTCGTTTTGTGTGAGTTTTGCTCACTAATGCCTTCTTAGTTTGCTAATTATACTTAAAGGTTGATTAGTGTTAGTTAAATGTAATTAGGTGGTTAGATTAGAATGGATTAGGGATTATTAGTGAATTGCATTGCATATTAGTTGATTGGTTAGTGTACTTAGATAGAGAATTGCCTATAGTATTTATTGGATGCTTTTCGGGATTTTTCCCGACCCTTATCGGGTGTTAATTAGGCAATTCGGGCCTAAATGGAATTTTTTAGGAATTAAATATTAATTTTCGAAATTAATTATTTAATTATTTATTTTTCCGGAAACTCAACTGGGATGGCCAGTGACCGAAATTTTATGCTGATGATCGTGGTGTAGCCCGTTTATTTAATTGAGCTTTATATTGCGCTAAATTGAATTTATTGTATTTATTTATTTATTTTCGAAATTAATTATTTAATTATTTATTTTCCGAAAATTCAATAGGTATGGCCGGTGACTGCAATTTCTTGCTAATTGTCGTGGTGCAGTCCATTTATTTAATTGAGTTCTACGTGGTGCTGAATTAATTTAATTGTGGATTTTTAGGGGATCATTCCTAAATTGAATTAATTTGAGTAATTGACTGGTGAATAATTGAGTATCGGTTGCCAGTGACAAAGGTATTGTGGTAGACTACCGGTCATACTGGAAATTGTGGAAATGAAAGTGAGTATGTAAGATGTATGCTGACCCGATGACTAGACATGTCATCTAGGAATTTGGTCATGTGTGTAATGGATTCATGATAGGTTATATATCACCTTGGAGGAGGCACGTGCACTCGGTGAGCTGGTCTATCACCTGGGAGAACGCACATGGGCTCGGTGATTAAGTGTGGCATCTTGAAAGAGACACGTGGGCTCGGTAATTTGATGCATTACCTCGGAGAATGCACGTGGTCTCAATGAGTACATTTGGCATCTTAAAGAGACACGTGGGCTCGGTGACTTGATGCATCGCCTTGGAGAATGCACGTGGGCTCGCTGATTTAGAATGGCATTTTAAAGGGCACGTGGGCTCGGTAAATTAATACATTATCTCGGAGAATGCACGTGGCTTGGTGATCGGTCCCATCACCTCGGAGAATGCACGTGGCTCGGTGATAAGGGATATCGCCTAGGAGAATGCACGTGGCTCGGTGATTGGTTCTATTAGTTGAGACTGTATAGCAATGACTAGAATGACCCGGGAAATGGTTAGAGTGTCATGTAATCGACTAAGTCAATTAGTCGTTGCTTTGATTTGGTGCTGTGAAATGATTGATTAAAGGGAATGATCGGTGAATGGTTGATTGAGATGAATCGACTAGGTCGATTGATCATTGCTTGAGTTTGATGTTGTGAATTGATTGATTGAATGAAAATGACCGTGAGTGGTCTTGTTGGCGTGAAATCGACTAGGTCGATTCGATCGATGCTTCGATCAGTGATGTGATTGCTTGGGTGCCTGTTTGATCTGTGCTAATATGTAGGTGGAATCTATGGCTAATGTAAGTCCTCTGACTCGTGTTGCATAGGCAACCCTAAGGTGTATTAGTTTACTAATCGGGTCTTAGGGGGTAGAACTTGCTGAGACGTAGTCTCATCCCGGTTGTGGGACAACATTTTAGGACCCTAATGAAGAACCCGAGGAGAAAGAACTCGGAGAGGAGTATTTGGAGGAAAACCCCGAGGATGATCCAGAGTAGGACCCTGATGAGAATTGAGTCGCCAATCCAATCTGATGATTTTGGTTGTGGAATCTATTTGAGTAGAAACCAACCGTTTTAGTATGGCTTGCATATGTACATGTATGAATGAGTCGTTATGGATGTACATAAGGGTGTTGGTTTTCAAGTTCAAGTTTCTAGTCCTACTTGTATATCCCACTGTTTTATTGTCTGGGGATTTTTATAACTGCTTCTGCATGTGCTATCATAAATAAAAGGGTCGGCGATATATAGTCTTGGGATATCGCATTTTAAAATCGACCAAAGTTGAAGGATGGTCACATGACCGAGGGTCGAGGCGTGACAGCCACCGTCCGTATTGACTCTCTGTCCTGGTTGCGATGGTGGGTGGAGCGTAGGCTGATTCCCACGGGAAGACCACTTTTTACTCGAGGTTTTGGCGAAAGGTTAGTTGGAGCAGAACGGGGCCGGGCGGTTAGGGGTGCGCATGGTAAAATTTCTTGGGCGGGGAAGAGTTTTTTCTAGAAATAATTCTTTTCTATTTCTATTCCGGAGAACGGTTTAAGCAAAAGAACCCGTTTGATAAGCGCACAAAATTTCTACTCTTGGAATAGAAAAAAAATAGAAATGTGTTTGGTAACGTAACGATTCTTTTTTGTATTTGTTTGTTTTTTATTTATTCTTTTTTATTTTTTTATTCTTTTTTGTATTTATTTGTTTTTTATTTGTTTATTTGTATTTATTTGTTTTTATTTGTTTTTTTATTTTCTTGCATTTGTTTTTTATTTGTATTTATTTGTTTTTTATTTGTTTTTTTGTATTTATTTTTTTGTATTTTTTTGTATTTATTTTTTTATTTGTTTTTGTATTTATTTGTTTTTTATTTGTTTTTTGTATTTATTTGTTTTTTATTTGTATTTATTTGTTTTTTTATTTTCTTGCGTTTGTTTTTATTTATTTTTTTTGTATTTATTTGTTTTTTGTATTTATTTTTTTTTTAATTTTTGCTCACGGTCGGCGGCGGCGGCGAGCTGCAGTCGGCGGTGGCTTCGGGGGGTTGGAGGTGGCCACGGCAAGAGAGAAATAAAACAAAAATAAAAAAGAAAATTTGCTTATTTCTAGAAATTGTTCTCAGGACAAGAAGCAATTTTTTTTTGTTTCTCGTTTCTATTCCCTGGCTAACTTTTCTATTCCGAGGAATAGAAATCAACTTGACGTTACCAAACGGGTTTATGTTCTTTTTTTGTTTCGTGGAACAAAAGAACAGAAATTCTTAGGAATAGAAATGTTCTCATGCAGACCCTAAACTGCCGCTGGCTTTTGGCCGGCCGGCGGGTCAAATGGTGGCTCCGACCAGCGAACGGCGGGGTCCAGGTGGACAGTCTGGGTGTCCTCGACACGGTGGTGGGTGGCACGGGAGTTGATTCGTCCGAAAAGCCAACAATCAACTCAGCTCTTTGGAGGAGGGTCTGCTGGAACAAAAATTGAAGTAGAAGGAGAACGAGGGAGAGAGAGAGAGTGAAGATAGAGCTGAAGTCTCCTCCATCAAGGCTCTTCAATGCTTGCCCAACTTCCCATGCAAGTCCCCTCATCTTCTCTCTCTTTCCTTGCCCTTATACAAATGCTTTTAGGGGCAAAATGGTAATTTCCACCTTACACAAATTACCAATCTGACCTTGGGCTAAAATTGATGGGCGGGCTAAGAAATGGGCTTTGAAATGAATAGTAACAGGCTCGGGAATTGGTTGGGTTCAAATGGGCTTAAGATTAGGAAATGAGCTTGAAAGAAGAAATTGTTGGTTTGGGCCCAATGGGCTCACTTGCTTGCTTTGGGCCCAATATGGTGGCTGTCCCACCTTGGGCCTAGGGCCCACACTGGTTTTGCTCGGCCCATTTGCTCATAGGCTTGCTTTCTCGATCCTTAAGTCATTTTTCCCCACACTCGGCTTGCTCGGCACTGCTGACTGTCGAAGTCGCATCATCCAAAGTTCGTCCTAGACATTCCTGATAATTCGAAGTCCAATCTTGGGTTCTCATACCATGTCAACTTCCCCCTAATGCCATTTTGGGTACAACTTAGACTGATAGGCGGTTTTGAGGATTCACGCGTAATCGACTCGTGCCTAACCACGTTCAAGACATCTCGACACATGGACGTCCTTAACTACATGAATTTGCGGAGGATAGATTCTTATTTCAAAGTACACGATTACTAAGGATCGACATAGGGTCGTTTGCGGGCTCAATAATGGTAAACGGAATCACCCATCGTTTCATTATGTTCTGTCTGCGAATCGACTTCTAGTCGTCCTTAAAATCGGCCTGCCTATCTATAAGATCGTCCTCACGCAAGTCTTATTGTCAAGTTGTTTTCCCAGGTCAAGTCCTTTAGTCGTACGAATTCTGTCCTCATTAGCGTTTCCCCTCAAGGTCAGTATCTTAGGAGTGATCAATTCTGAGTGAAATCAACCAACAATGCATTAGGGAAATTCACATTCATTTATCCCACAGAAGGCTCGAATTTCAGGATGTCACAACAGACTTTTGAAAAAACTTGTGAGTATGCAACAGACTTAAATATGAAGAGTTAAGGAAAAAGAATGTTGCACACAAAATTTATAGTGGTTCGGCTTAAATCAAACCTACGTCCACTCTCCCACGCTAACAACCTAGTGGACTATTAAAGAAGTTTTAACCGATTTGATGACGTTTGGCACCTCGATGCCCATTCGTTTGTCGAATGTCCCCACTTTTTACTTTATTTTATGTCTGCTGACAACCGTGAAAAAATAGTGAACGATAGTTGACTATCCCCTCCAGTACAATCAAGTAGCTTTAGCCTAGGAAAACTCTCCTTGGTTTTTAAAAACTGTTCCCATTCTGGCTAGATTTTACTATGTGATCAACAAGAGATTACAACTTTGAGTGCAAACACTCAGACTCAGTGGTAGATCACACTATCTCACTAAGTCACTCTTTTAGTATTTCTTTAAGCTCACGGAGACAAGTGTATGATTGAAGTTCGCTTAGACTTTGGAATTATAAATTCTACGCTCCGTCTCTTATTTGCTCATCGGTCGTTAATCTCCTTAAATACTCATCCACTTCCAAACTAGCCGTTGGACAGTATCTTAGAGGATTGTCTTCCAATCTACCAATTGGACAGATTTGTATTTAGAATATTCAGTAGCCGTTGAGTGACAGAAGTAGAATCCCAAATTGATTATGATCGCCCATACAAACAGAATCTTGATTTCCATAAGTAGAGCTTCTTTGATTAGAAAATTATTGTCCTCAAGATCCAATTGTCAATCAATTAGATTGAGTCAATCAAATCTATCTTGATGTAGAATCCAAACCAGATCACTAGCCCTTATATATTTTAGGCTTGTATTACGTTCTGTCAAGTTGTCTCGTTCTGAACATACTTCGTTCTAAATCTGCTACATTCTAAATTTGTGTCTCGTTCTAGACTTTGTCACGTTTTGGACTTGTGTCTCATTCTGTATGTAAAGTATGAGAATATTATGTCTGAAGTAGAGTCCGAGTGTCTTCCGTTTGAAATAAACTTTACAATCTCGACTCAGATGAGACGTCAGTCATGAGCTCGCAAGAGTTTCCTTTCCATCTTAATTGAGCATGAGGATCAGTGCTCTATAAGCAAAACCCAAAGTTCTCCATAGAGTTACACAATCTATCGATATTATTGGCAAAGACATTTAGCATGGATACTAGAAACCCATTTGCAAAAGTTCTCTTGAAATACGATCGAAACTGAAATACTATATAACTTACTATGCCTTATAACTTTTATCTCGATTGCCCACTCGAGTGCTTTCGCTTTATGGTCATATTCCAGTAACCCTGTATCACCAATTCAACAAAGACATAGACAATGCCGAACGCATTACATTCTCGCGCAAGCACAATGGCTTTCAATTTCAAAAGCTTCAACCTACAATTACCAGCAGAATTGCTAAAAACGGCGATATTGTGACCGAAGACCGATTTGCATTGCTCTATCGAAGAAGCATTAGGGCCCCAGAGCTTCAACGAATAAGGCGCAGTGAGGGTATTGTCCTTATCAAACACAACGCCCTTGAAACCCCTCCTTTGCAGCTCCGCCCAATCAATGTAGCGTATATCAGGGACACGGACGTGCGGCAGCAACAGATGGCGGTCCCTCGCGATCACGGAAGCCGAGCAGACGATCGCCTCCAAGTTAATCCTCTGCCCGATCGCGGCCTTCACGTCCGCCCACCACATGCTCGTGAAAATTCCCCTGCGGCGCTTCTTGGACTTCTGTCGTCCGACCCTCGTCCCAAGGACGGATCTTGCTCCCGTTCCCGATCCTGGGTCTCCGGCCCTTCGCCGCGCGGTTCGTCTCTCTGGGCGGAGGAGTAGAGATTCTGCAGAAAGGTGTGGTTTTGGCCCTTACCCAGATGCTACTCCCGCTCCTCGCTGCGGCTGCTCGTGGTGGCGAGGAGGAGGAAGCACGTCTCGACGAAGCCTGTCCGCGCCTTGGCGGCGACGGCGGGGCTACTGGGTCGCCTCCGCCCGAGGCGAGGATGGAAGGGCGAGCGCTTGGGGAGGGAGGGGCGACAGCAACACGAGGAGAAGGCGACACGGAAGGAGGGCGTTGGCATCTTGAAATTTATCGTTTTTTTAACCCTTTTCGGGGCTAACAAGTTTTATGCTTTTTAGACCATCAGTGCTTGCGGGAGCTTGGAGAGAAGGAATCTCTTTTGCCCAAATTTTCCAGGGGGGGCGGTCGATTAACACGATGGCGAATGGGATTCAGTGGCGGATTCGCAGTGCGGCGATTCCACTTAGATTTTCAGGCCGTCGTTTCCTTTCGATTTTTGCACGAGGATATCATGCGATCTGTTAGTGTCCACTGGTAATCGCTGGGCGAGAGAAACCGACGAATAAATCTACGCACTACATTCCATGGAAGGCCGTCGAAAGAAGGAAAGCTGATCCCTTTTTGGGTTTCAAATGGGTTTAAAAAAGTTCACGGGCTTTGAAGTTCGAGGGGATGTAGAGATGGGATCGAAAAAGCGGCTCGATGAGAGCCCGGAATAACCAAGATTCGATGGAGAAGGGAATGTCATTCTTCGGTCGTAACCAAACCTAAGATGGACAATGCGAGAGAACCATCCCTCGACCCACTTTGTTTCACTGTTGTCTTCTGTCATAGGAAGTATTTCCATGAAATTATAACCAAAGTCAAGTGACAGAGAAAATGTCTCAAAAGGTGAATAATTCGCAGAGTCTTGAGCCCAATAACCACGATTCTATAGAGAAGGAAATCATCTTTCTTCGTTGTAAACCTAAGGTGGAAAATGCGAGAAAACCATTTCATTTCACTCTCGCCTTTTGTCATTATAAGTATTTTCATGAAATTATGACTAAAGGCCAGTGATAGAAAGGAATTATCTCAAAAGGTTAGTAATTCGCAGATTTTTGAAATATTATTGGTAGCTTTACTCGTATGGATACAAAAATAGTCTCCCAAAACACACTTTGCACACTGATACTTTTCAATATCTCTACATAGATAAAACATATCATGCATATCATCTGTCTTTCATGTCATTAAGAATGTCTGACCGATGTTAAGTGGCAATCGACTAAAAATCTTTCTTCGGGCATGCAACTTAACACAAGATAAGCAATGTAGATTTAGCTTCTGAAACTAGGGATGAATGATCAACTTATGAGCCACCAATCTAATGCCTGCGGATCCCTTTTCTTGGGTCGGATCTGTGGATCGTAGATAGTGGTAGGTTTCCACAAACAGGTAGGCATCCAACCTGGTGCCTGGTGTGAGGAGTGTCCGGAGCTCCCCCTCATAGTCTTTGAGGACAAGCCTCCTCGTCTTCCCTGAATCCTCCCTCTTGCATACTATCGTCTGCTCGTCTGCCGTATTTGTGATGCTACTCAATAATCACAAGAGAGACAAATGAAATACATGGTGTTAGTTATAATTCATCGCCCCCGAAACTTTTTTTTTTTTTTGGTGATTTAAAGTTTTGAACGACGCTTTTTTCAAGCAACACAAAAATCGTGTCGATTTTTAAAGCTTTCCACTCAAATTTCATGTGGTCTTAGAGCATACAGTCTTTTGTTTGGGTCTCAGCTCATCCGTATCTCTTTCTGTAATCGTAATCAATCCTCATGCTGTAGTTTGAGGAAAAATTCCAGCTCGAGAAAGGAAGACTTTATATCTTAAACCGCAAGTTCATTGTATCGGTTTATATTTTATACTTTACGATTTATATGAATAATCCTTTTGCTCCACTTTCTAAGATTAGAGAGTTTGAAAAAATAATGAGTGAAAACTCAACCAAGATGATTTTACTAACGACAATTGGAGCCAAAACTGACGTAAGTACCAATCTTCTTTTCTTCTTTTGCTGCTATAGACAAAGCACAAATGTAATGGGATGTAATGAACACTTTTGGAATGTCTTGGTCCTAATTATGCTTGGAGCGTACTTGATTCTTACAACCTTATCGAAAGTTGGAGCATTACACCAGTTGTCCAGATTTAGTGGGAAAAGGAGGATACCAATCTAACGAAAACTAAGTCAGTAAAACTCATTAAATAATCTAAGCAATCGTGTCTGTGATCTAGTAATGAAGAGTCTAGTTTGAATACTTACCGCAACCTTACAGCGGGGGGGTTCCATCTCCTATCCACGACTTTTCTCCACTCGGAGTCGATCCTGAAACTCGAAAACAACCTTTGCAACATCCAGTCGAATTCATCTAGCTTCGTGCTCAGGTTGTCCGGCGAGTTGACCATGAAGCTCAGCTTCGGGCTGCGGTCTTCACGCCAGAACTTTATGTCAATCCCGAACCTCACGTTCAGAGAAGCACAAGAGATCGGCTCTCGTACTTTGTCGAAGGAATCATAAGATTCATCTCTGAGAGTAGGAATTGAAAATTCCCTAGGGTCTGGAAACATTGGAAAGCTGTTGTTATTGTTCGTGTTGTCATCTTGTGCCCCCAGTAGGCTTAAGGACTGTGTCTGTATGTAACCCAAAAGGAGTGAACAAAAGATTAGGTTCGGAGAGTCCGCGCGTCACGGGAAAACACATGATCCGTACTCAAGGAAACTGAAAAATATAAAATCATGTCTTCGATTAAACATCGAGAAAAAGTTTAAACAGTTGCAAACGTGATTACCAAAGAGAAAACTGCGGCACAGTGCACGAACAGCCGGAGATTCAACCGGACATCATCTAAGGCCCTGGCAATCAATAGACAAAGTTAACCTCGGGAGGGAATTGCTCTTTCGTCTTCTGAATCACAAGGTAAATCTCTTTCTTCTCAGCTCAAAATGCATGCAACTCGTGATCATGTAAAACCGTGACTCCCAAGTGCAAAAACTGCTTTGCTAATCATCGAAATTCATTCTTTACTTTGATGCCTATTCATCACCACCTTTAATTCACTGCATACTTTTATTCCGCTTTCGTCTATACCCAAATGAAAATTGATGTTTTCACGAAGCTAGCCTTTGCTCCAATAACTTTCTTGATATAATCTACGGGAAATTCCTTGCATGGTTACTGAACCTTGATGTGATTATAGCTGAGATCACTTTAAACTTCTAGTAAACTCATTAAAAAAAGAAGAAGATATTTGAAGTAAGAAGGTACATAAATTAAAGTAAAAGCAAATTATTGGATGGACTATTAATGTAAACTGTAGATCCCCAAAACAAAGGAAACTACCTATGTGTTTGCTCGCCGAGATCAAAGTACTCTGCAAGTGTTTCCATCTGCATAAAGGAACAAAAGACCAATACATGATTCCGATTGTTAATTAATTAAGAATAGAGTTCCCTAAACATTTTGGTCAAAGCGCATATGGAGGTTTAAGGACCTGCAAGGGCTTGATAAATTTGCATTTAACATCGTAAAGCTACCATAAACTCATGGTCCCCGAAAAAACCCCTACCACAATAAAATTTTGATGGTATGTATTTCATCAAGTAAAATGTGCATGTCTATTAAAGTGTAACGAAAGAAATCACATGGAAAAGAGTTCATTTCTATGAGCATTAAGGGCCTAGATATTGCTCAATGAGAGGCTTGGCTTTTTGTTCAAACTAAGCTCAACACACATGGTGATCAAATGTACAAGTAGTGGATACTTGCATTACATAACATATAAGATCCACCCTTCATCAAATTAGCCCAAAATCTCGCCATAGACATGCTCATGAAAAGGGCGGTCCATTTGATGACTTTCACTCTTCGCATATTTCATCACCTAGATTGAACGGTAAAATTCAGGAGAATCTTTCATGTACCTTCCGGTTGACAGGTCCCCTTATAAACCTCCGGCACAAATCCAATGTGTCGATTACGTGCAAGGGTTTCGGTGGCAACTGCCCGATTTTGTGGAACGCCTGCTCAACTATTACACGATCATGCTCTATGATGTTGTGGCCTACCCAAATCCTTCCTACAAGGGAGGATTAAGGGGATCAAGGTGAAACTTAATGTTGTCTAAAACCATGTTGTAGTAGACTGAGTATATATACCGTTAAGCATGTCGTAGACGGTGCGAGCGATGTCTGAGAAGGAGATGTTGGCGAGACTAATAGCTTCTCTGGTGAGTCCATTCTTTCTTTTGTGGAATCTCCCAAACTCCCAGTCGTGTTGGGGACGAACCAGAGAAGAGAAGTACTCTTCCTCGACCAGCATTTGCGGGCATACGATGATGGCCCCAAATTCTAGGATGGCCTTCGTTCCTCCGGTTGTTTCTCTGACCGCCTCTACGTCGAAGATCACGATTTCTGGCCGAGAAGAATCCATAGTTGTTTCCAACAGAGAGAAAGCTTGCTTTTACACAGAGAGAGAGAGAGAGAGAGAGAGTATTTGAGTAATTGGGGATGGAGTGTGTGGACTATATGGCGCCATTACTTAAGCATTTCAAATGTAGGATAGGCGTCGTGTGGCCCCTTCACTTTAAAAAAGCACCGGCCCCAAAAGGAAAAGAGGAGGGCGTAATCCCACTTTGGTCACTGTTTCAAAAGAGTTAGCGAGGAAGACGGTCACGGTGCATTGGAGAATACTTAAGCAGAAAGAAATTTCAAGCAAGTACATTGTAAACATGGTGGTGGCATCACAGAGCATTGGATTTCTTTTATCACACTTTAATATACAAGAAGTCGAGTAATAGAGGGGAAACATCTCCACAGGCAAATCTATAGAGCTGCCACAGCATACGCCTGTCAGTTCTTCTTTCCCGTTGTCGTCTGGGATGTCCGACTGTTGGTATGAAACTAGGGATGAACGATCAGTTTATGAGCCACTAATCTAATGCCGGCCGATCCTCGATAGTCATAGGTTTCCAAGAAGAATTCAGCATCCAGCCTGGTGCTTGGAGTGAGGAGTGTCCCAAGCTTGCTTTCGTCGAAGACGAGCCTTTTAATCTTTCCAGAATCCTCCCTCTTGCATACTATCGTTTGCTTGTCTGCTGTATCTGCGATGCTGCTCGATGACAAGAGAGTAAAAGGATTTTAAGGAAAAACTTTAGCTGTAGTTATGTCTCAGTCATCTGTCTCTATGGTTATAATGAATCCTCACGCTGCAAAAATCTACTAACTTATCTGTAGAAACTCAAATTTAGTTTTGAAACTTACCGCAGCCTTACAGCTGGGGAGTTCCTCGTTCTGTCCACGACGTTCCTCCACTCGGAGTTGATCCCGAATCTCCGGAACAGCCTCCGCAGCATCTGGTCACATTCGTCCAGCATCGGGGTCAGGTTGCCCGGCACGTCGACCACGAAGCTCAGCTTTGGGCGGCCGTTGTCGTCCCAGAACCTTATCGGCAAGATCCCCCACCTCACGTTTAGCGTAGCGCAAGAAATCGGCAAGTACACATCCCGTGCTTGATCCAAGGAAACGCAGGAGTCGTAATGAGCTCTGAGCGTAGAAATTGAATACTCCTCAGGGCCTAAAAACCTCGGAACGCCGGCGTTACTCGCAGCCCTCAAACGGCTTGAGAACTCTGTCTATATACAACCCATAGAGAGTGACAGAAAATTAGGTTTGGAGAGTGACATATTCTGAAAGTTTTAGCCATGCACTTAGCCGAACCGAAAGTAAAAATCATGTCTTTGATTGAACATCGAATAAAAGTTCAGGATTGAGCATCGAGTAAAATTTCACATAGGTGAAAGGCGGTTCCCTTAAACGTATAGACAAACTTAGGATAATTACCAGGTAGAAAAGCTCGACACAGTGTCGGAATAGCCGGAGATTCAACCGGACATCAGCTAAGCTCCTGGCAAACGATGTATAGAAATAAAGCAATTCAGTAGTTAAAATTCATTATTTCCTTGCCCGGTGACTAAACCTTACGTTAATTATAGCCGAGGGCACTTAAAACTTCTAGTAAACTAAAAAAGTTCGAGTTGAAAAAAATTACATAAATTTAACTAAAGCAAATTATAGGATGGACCGTTGATGTACAATTTAAATCCCAATAACAAAGAAAGTACCTGTGTATTTGTTCTCCGAGACCAAGGTATTCAGCAAGTGTTGCCATCTGCATAAGCAAAATAAGCATAATACATCTAAATAATGAGGCCCAGACTCCGATTATTAATTAATCAAGGATAAATTCTCCTAAACATTTTCGTCAAGCATGTATAGAGGTTTGAGGACATGCAACAACATTGGGGAAAATTAGCAAAAAAGTTATAATCTTATTGGAATTGTGTCAATTCAATCCTAAACATTTTGCATTTGCATTAATTCAGTTAATCTAGTCAATTTTGATTGAAAATAACTGACATTGATACTAATCATCCTACGTGACGCTACTGGAATTGGCATGGATAATGTTTAATAATATTTTAAAAATTTTAAAAGTTATTTTTTTTCTTTTTTTCTCTTCCCTTCCTTCTTGCTCTAGCTAGTCACTGGCCCTCAAGCCCTTGCCAAGGGCTGGTGAGGCTCGCCTAAGGTTGGTGAGGTCGACCTCGTCGACTCTTGCCTTTGGCTAGTTGCTCGAAGAAGGTAGGGAAAGAAAAGAAAAAAAGAAAGAGAAAAAAAAAACAAAAAAGGGGAAAATAACTAATTCAAAAAATATCAAAATATTATTTAAAATTGTCTATATCAACGGTAGTGGCATCATGTCGGACGGCCAACATCCATATCAGTGATTTTTCTCCAAGATTGGTTGGATATAATAAATTGACACAAATGCAAAAAGTTAATAACATGTTTTAGTAAAAAAAAAAAGGTTTAGGACTGAATTAACTTTAAGACTTTTTAGTAATTTTCCCAATAACATTGTAGAGCTACGTTGCATTTTTTTTTTTTTTTGGGGAAAACCTCTATGTCGTTGAATGCATGGTAAATAATAGACTTGAACCTTTCCATTCCTTTACTTCGTGAGAGTTCAAGATTTAATCAAAGTTTGATGGCATGTCTTTTCATAGGTAAAATGTTTTGGTATATAAGTATCAGGATAATAATACAAATGATCTTTGAATTTTTGCCCAATATACAATGTGATTCTTGAATTTTTAATTTGTTTAATGTGATTCATAAACTTTTGGTATATATTCAATGTAATCCATAAGTTATATGAAAATGTTCAATCTAGTTTAAGGATAGCATTGAATATTTTTATATATCTATGGACTACGTTGACATGTGCCAAATTATATTAAAAAAATTAAAAGTTCAAGGATCACATCGTATATTAAACCAACTTTAGATCATATTGAATAAATTAAAAATTTAGAATTACTCTGCACATCATATATCTTTAGATGATCAACTTCCCCTCTAAACATGGAAAAAAGTATAAACGCCAATTATATACCTTTAGATTGTCAACTTCCCCTCTAAACATCTCGCACAGCTCCCAGGTGTCGATCACGTACAAGGGTTTCGGCGGTGGCTGCTGGATTTCATGAAACGCGTCCTCGAGAATTCCGCAATCAAAGTTTTTGATGTTGTGGCCAACCCAAAATCTTCCTACAAAGAAAAATTTAGAGGAGAGGGATCAAAATGAAACTTAATGATGTATGGAAGCATGTTGCAGACTGAGCATATACCGTCGAGCATGTCGTAGACGGTGTGAGCAATGTCCGAGAAGTAGATGTTGGAGGAAACGATTTCTTCTCTGTTGAGCCCGTTGCTCCGTTCCTCGAATTCTCCAAACTCCCCGTCGTGTCGGGGCCGGACCAGAGAAGAGAAGTACTCTTTCTCGACCAGCGTTTGCGGGCACACGATGATGGCCCCGAATTCTATGATGGCTTCCGTTTCCATGATTGTCTCTAAGTCGAATATTACGACTTCTGGCCGAGAAGAATCCATTCTTGTTGCCAAGAGAAAGCTTGCGCGCAGAGAGAGAGAGAGAGGGAGAGAGAGAGAGAGAGTACTTGAGTGATTAGAGATAGAGGAGTGCGGACTTTATAGTGTGAACTGTACGGGGATCTCCCTGTAGCCCTTTTCCCTTTAGTAAAAGCATGGTCTGCAGAAGAAAAAGAGGGGCCTAGTCCACTTTGGTCATCTGTTCATTTAGTCTTCGAGAGGAAGGTTGTGAGGGAGCATTGGAGCATTGAAGAAAAAGTTTCCATTTTTCTTCGTCCTTAAGCAGAAATTTACAAAAACGAAAGTGCTGGACCTGCAGCAGAAAACTTGATATTATTGCCTTGGAGATTATCAACAAGATATGATTTCAAGCTTTATGGATTGAAGTAGCATTGATATCGACATGTAACATGCGACATAACACAATACGTCGACACGTTATTTATTAAAAAATAAAGAATTTCGATACGTTGTGACATATTATATATTAAATATATATTTCTGTATATACATAATAAATTATTATCGTGACCTATTTTTTGGTGCACCACCTAAGTTTAGGTTAATGGACTACTAAGCCTAGACTTAGCTCGGGCTCTCCCAAGCCCATACCAATTCGCGACTTAGGGTTCAAGTTTTTAACATGCAAAAGATTATTAGCTAGGAGTCGCCACTAATCGGTTTACGGTAGATCGATTAGACACCTAAGTAAAATAATAGAATGATTATTTTACTCCTACGAACCAGAAACTAAGGGTACGAGGATTTGGTTACACTAGATTTCTCTAATGTCCTTTCGGTACCATTTCTTTTTAATTTTAAAAAATGTTTTGGCAGGCAGCTTGGATTTATTTTAAGCTAAATTACTATCATGTGATGGGGTGATCACACAGATGCTCAATCATTATTAAACATTGAATAAAATAAATTGCACCAAATGAATTCAACACACTAAAGCAAGTAATTATTTTTTTGGGTTTTTCTTTTAACTAAAACTTGATCATAAATCATGCATTTAAACTATATGACCTAATTTTATCAACAAGCTATTTCTAATTAAATGAACCTAACATGCAAACTAATTGACATGCACCTAATATTTTGTATTTTTTTATTGAAATTTGGAATTAATAAAAACCCTAATTAAACTATTTAAAAAGGAATAATTTTCTAATTTATTTTAGGGATTAATTTGACTTAAACCCTATCCTATCTTAGAAAACTATTTTTTTTAAATGAGATTATTGAAATGTGCAAAGATTATCTAAATCAATCCTAATCTATTCCAAAAATTATCTAAAAATGACATCTTAAAAAATGTAATCCTAAAAAAAAAAATCTAATTTACTAAACTTATATGCTCTTATGCAAGATTTTGATTTTTTTTTGATTTTTTTGATTTTTAGTGTTTTTCCAAGACAAGTAAATATCATATAAACATTATACTTAAACTAAATCAAAATATTCAACAAATAAATGATTAAAATAATCGAAAAAATAACATGTTGTCTCACAGTCAAATTAACGATTACTCTACCCCTAAACATCACGACAAATGGTTCAAAATAATTAAAAATCTTATTCGAAGTCTTACAGATCAAATTAATAATTATAATGATTTAACAATTAAAATACTATCAAAGTGCCTAAAAATTAATATAATTAAAAAAAATGATCCGACGTCTTACAGATCAAATTAATAATTACAAAGTCTTGGGCAAAGCCTTAAGGATAATACCTAAACCATACAAATAATTAACATGGACATACCAAATTCTAACTTAAACAATAATAACAAAATTTAAAATAAATAAATTGTTGTAAAATATTGCGTTATGAATATATAATAGAGAAGAGATTGAGAAGAGAAAGCAAATGAACACTAGAGATAGTAGAGAAAGCCAGATATTTTATTGTATTGTGATTGTTGTTCTGATCGTTATAATTGTACATCAGAACTAAACTCCTATTTATAGGAGAACAAGAATGTACTTATCATTAATATCAATGTATCGAATGATACATGTATTAGATAATGGAGATGAACATTCATTGCATATGGAGATGTACTTAGAAAGTATGATACAAATGTACCATAATAAGTACATTAGATAAGATGAATATAATGAATATTCATTCATATATTTAATTCATTCACGTATTTCATAACACTCCCCCTTGAATATTCATTGTATTCGTTACGAATGTGCATCGAATGATACTGCCTTATTAAAAACCTTAAGCCGGAAAAACCAAGTGGAACAAAAACCAGACAAAAGGGAAAAAGAGTGTAGAGCACAAATGTTATGATCTCTCCCTTTTATGGATGCATTAATTGCCTCGTTAAAAACTTTAAGCCGGAAAAACCCTGTGGGAAAAAACCGGATAGAAAGAAAAAAGAGTGCAATGCATATATAGCCACTACTAGGGCTAATCAATCTTGCATCTTGTGAACTCGCCGCATACCAATGCTGTAATGCATAGTTCATAATATCTCCCCCTTAATTGAGCCATGTAGCCACTACTGGGGCTAATCAATCTCGTATCTTGTGAACTCGCCGCATACCAATGCCATATATTAATTTCTCAAAAGTTGATATTGGCAATGATTTGGTAAAAAGATCTGCAAGATTATTTATGAATTGAATCTATTTAACATCAATTTGTCGACTTTCTTGAAATTCATGAGTATAGAAAAATTTTGGCGAGATATGCTTGGTCCTATCACCTTTGATATATCATCTCCTGACTTCTGCAACACAAGCAGCATTATCTTCATAAATTATAGTGGGAGAATTTGTAACCGGTATTAAGAACAAGAATTATGAATATGTGTTATAACGGATCTTAACCAAACACACTCTCTTCCAGTTTCATATAAAGCAATAATCTCAGAGTGGTTAGAAGATGTAGCTACTAGCGATTGTTTCGTAGAACGCCAAGAAATATCGGTGCCGTTATAATAAAATAAATACCCGGTTTGAGAGCAAGTCTTATGTGAATCAGATCTATATCCAACATCAGCATATCCAACTAAATCAGAGTTAGTGGAATCCTTGGAATAATATAATCCCAAATCTATGGTTCCTCGGAGATAACAGAAAATATGTTTAACTCCATTCCAGTGTCTCCGAGTTGGCTCAGAACTAAAACGTGCCAATAAATTTACCGCAAAAGCAATATATAGTCTCGCACATTGTGCCAAGTACATCAAAGCCCAAATTGCATTGAGATATGGTACTTCAGGACCAAGTATCTCTTCATTTAATTCTCTAGGACGAAATTGGTTCTTTTGGGGATCTAGAGACCTTACAACCATAGGGGTGCTCAATGGGTGAGCTTTGTCCATATTGAAGCGTTTAAGCAATCTTTCAACGTATGCTGATTGATGGACGATTATTCCATTTGCTTTATACTCAAGCTCTAGACCAAGACAAAGTTTGGTTTTACCCAAATCTTTAACTTCAAACTCCTTTTTTAAATACTCAGCAGTTTCAGCTAACTCTTCTGGAGTTCCAATTAAATTTATATCGTCGACATAAACTGCTACAATAGCAAATCCGGTTTCTGATTTCTTAATAAACATGCATGGGCAGATAGGATCATTCTTGTACATTTCCTTAATTAGGTACTCACTTAGGCATTGATACCACATGCGACCGGATTGCTTTAACCCGTACAAGGATCTTTGCAATTTTATTGAGAATAAATTGCGGGGAGTGCATGCTTCAGGCATTTTGAATCCCTCGGGAATTTTCATATAAATATCAGAGTCTAATGAGCCATATAAATATGCCGTCACAACGTCCATAAGACGCATTTTCAATCTTTTAAAGATTGCTAGGCTAATGAGAAAACGATATGTAATCATATCCATCACAGGTGAATATGTCTCATTATAATCAATCTCAGGTTTCTAGGAGAATCTTTGGGCAACGAGTCGGGCTTTATATCTGACAATCTCGTTTTTCTCATTTCGTTTTCGGATAAATACCCATTTATATCTAACAGGCTTTACATTATCGGGGATACGAGTTACGGGTCCAAAAACCTCTCATTTAGCTAGGGAAGCTAATTCAGCCTTAATTGCTTCCTCCCACTTAGGCCAATCTTGCCTTTGACGGCATGCAATAATAGATTGCAGCTCACAATCATCATTCATAATTTTATGAGCAACTGAGAATGCAAAAGTATCATCAATGATGATTTCATTTCGATCCTAAATCTCATTACAATATGTAATTGAATTCTTAGTATTCCCGGGGTTGGTGTTCCTTTCATGGGTTTGTGCCTCTTCAAGGGCAATAAACTCTTTGGGAGTGAGCACAACGCCAGGCTCTTCTGGAGCGGATTCCTGATTCTTTCCCCATCGTTTTCGAGGAGCAGTATTTTTTGATCCTATCGGTCTACCACACTTCAAGTGAAGGGGGTTTTGATCCATTTTAGCCTGTCTTTCGGGAACAACTATCCTAACTGGAGCATTTGCAGCTGGAATATGATAACAGTGCAAACAAACATGCAAATGTGTCATTGCGCATAGATAATAGGCAAACATGGGACCATCTACAGGATGCGTCCACTAATACCATAAAATATTGAAATGGTCCACTTAGTGATTGTATTGGTCCACAAATATCACCATGAATTCTTTGCAAGAATAAATGGGTTTCAAGATTAATCTTTGTTATAGAAGGTTTGATGATGAGCTTTCCTTGTGAGCAAGCCTCACAATTATAATCTTTGGACAACAATACATTTATATCCTTTAAAGGGTACCCTTTTGTATTTTGAATTATCCCACGCATCATTGAAGTGCCAGGGTGACCAAGGCAATCATGCCACAGTCCAAACTGATCAGGGTTTACCAATCTCCAGGATGTGGTGGCGTAGGTTTCAACAATCTTAATCATGACACGATACAAACTCATAGAAAAAGCTTCTAGCTTCTCATAGATGGTCTTCAGGCTCATCTTATAAGAGGAAATGCCAATATATTCTTTATCTTGCTCATAAATAATCTCGATATGATACCCATTACGGCGTACATCTTTGAAACTGAGCAGATTCCTTTTTGATCTAATGCTCAGAAACACATTCTCAATATGCAGGATTGTGCTATTTGGCAAAATAATTGTGGCATTCCCAAAAACATCAATAATTGGAACATGACTTGATATTGTATGGATTTGTGCCTTACGCAATGTCATACTCGAGAAAAACTGTCTATTACGAAATATAGTATGTGTTGTTGCACTATCAAGCAAACAAATATCTTCATTTTTCTCGGTATTTTCTATTTGCATTTATATTAACAACTTCAAGTGTCAAGTATCATAAAAGTTGCATATTAGTTATAGAGTCGAACAAAATTTCAAAATAAATATTATATAAGGTTCATAAGCATTTCATAACCATATTAAAGAACAATAAAAAATAATACATTTAAAGCGAAACAATATAAAATTCGAAGTTCAAATTATCATCCACCACTCTGATGCTTCATCAAAGTAATCAGAGGTCCTCAAAGAAATCAGAGACATCCAAGGATGCATTTGCTACTTCAAGAGCAAGAGGAGTCCCACCAACGGAGATATTGTTGGCCTCAACAGTGGTTATGGTAGTAGGATTGATTTCAATGGCATGAGATTCACCACGTTTGCCCGTATTCTTTAAAAATGCCTAGTATAGATCAACAAAATGTTTTGGCGTACGACAGGTACGTGACTAGTGCCAGTCATGCCACAACGATGACAAATACTTTCATTAATCACCTTCTTTGGCTTCTTTTCTTTACCATGATTCAGGCCATAGTTTGATTTTCTAGGGCGGTTAAATTTCTCGCCATCCCTTCTAGGATTATGTTCTTGCCTACTTATAGCCTTTAAAATGGTCAATATTTTTCTCAAAGTTAGCATGTGCTTCAGGCAATGCTTTTGAGCCAACAGGTCTAAGATCATGATTTTTTAGCAGCAATTCATTAGTTTGCTCTGCACTGAGGATCACAGAAATTAATTCAGAATATGTGGCAAACTGACGCTGTCGGTATTGCTATTGCAATACAATATTCGAAGCACGGAAGGTGAATAAAGTTTTATCTAACAATTCCACATCAGCGAGTTTGATACCGCATAACTCAAGCCGAGAAATAATATCAAATAAAGCGAAATTATAGTCAGACACTGATTTAAAATCTTGTAGTCTGAGATTTTGCCAGTCATATTGTGCTTGAGGGAGGATAACAGTCTTGGTATGATCAAACATATCCTTCAACCTCCTCCACAGGATCTGAGGGTCTCGAACGGATAAATATTGAGTCTACAGGCTCTCATGCAAATGACGGCAAATAAAAATCAACGCATTTGCTTTATCCTTTTCATTTGAGGTTCCATCCTCTGTAATTGCATTAGTGAGACATTGCCCTTGAAGGTGCATTTCCATATCAAGGCATTATGATAAATAATTCTTTCCACTCACTTCCAGGATGTGGAATTTGGGCTTTTCAATATTTGCCATAATGCTTGCAAAATAAATCCTTAAATTAATTAAAAGGATTTCTAAATATCCACCGCTACTTCAGGAGCAGAAGGATACTTTTAGATTTGAAATTTGGCTTCAGGCCAAGAAAAATAAAAATGAAGAATTGATAGAAGAAGATGAAGTATAAGTTGATTAATAAAAAGAATACCCACATTGCAAAAATTACTTACTCAGTCGGTAGATCCTTGTACTGATAACGTGTTGTAAAATGTTGCGTTGCGAATATATAATAGAGAAGAGATTGAGAAGAGAAAGCAAGTGAACACTAAAGATAGTAGAGAAAACCAGATATTTTACTGTATTGTGATTGTTGTTCTAATCGTAATTGTACATCAAAACTAAACTCCTATTTATAGGAGAACAAGAATGTACTTATCATTAATATCAATGTATCGAATGATACATGTACTGGATAAATGAGATGAACGTTCATTGTATATGGATATGTACTTAGATAGTATGATACAAATGTACCATAATAAGTACATTAGATAAGATGAATATAATGAATATCCATTCATGTATTTAATTCATTCACGTATTTCATAACATAAATAACAAAAAAAAGAAACCACCTAGGGAAGTTTAAAAAAAAAAAAGGAGCAGCGGTAGTGGGCGGCGCCGGGCGGAGAATGGCTGGCGTCGGAGCTCCGGCGAGGGCTGGGCAGCAGCGCGGGGCCGGTGTAGGCGCGGGAGGTTAGGAGCGGCGGGCTTCAGGGCTTCGGCTAGGGCTAGGCAGCAGCAGGTTGCGGGGGTAAAGGCGCGGCGGCGTCGGGCTCCGAGCGGCCGTGATGGAGTTGCTGGTGCAGAGACGTGGACTACTAGGCGCTAGCGGAGGTGTCGTGGGCAGAAGGCTGCAGGTGCGGCGTCGGATGGAGGCTGCGCAAGCTGCTGGTGCGAGCACAATGGGCAGCAGCGGAACGGCGTGCAGCTTCGCGGAGGGTGGCTGCGGAGGAGGTTGTCGGACGCCGAAGCTGCTGTGGTGGCGGCGACGATGGGCAGATCACAGGCCACCGGGTTGCTAGGCGCGGGTTGTAAAGGGGCAGCAACGGCGTCGCCGGGGCGAAAAGGGCTGCGATCCGGCTCGGGTCAGGCTTCGGGGAAGGTGCAGTGACGACCGTCACGAGAAAGAGGCAGTAGGAGGGTCGCGGGCTGGTGGGTCGCCAGTGAGTCGGGGCGAGATTAGCGGTGGCTGGTGGCTCGGCGTTCGGATCTGGCATGGTGGCGAGGACAGGGGACGGCGCTCAGGCAAGGTGGCGGCGCGCGACGGCTTCGGGCTTGCAGCTCTGGTGTGGCAGATCAAGCAATGGCGTCGCCGGAAGGGGTTCGGGATCTGTGGTGCTGCGGGCTTGCAGGAATCTCGGCGGCGTGACGAGGGTCGCGGATGAGATCGGCGGAGCAGCGGTTGAGCGGAGAGGGCTCGTGGGTCGCCAGCGGAGCAGCGGTGGTCGGCGGCTCGGCCGTCGGTGCGGTCGAAGGCCCCCCACCCCCCTTTTTGCGAGGAAGACGACGCAGCCCCTTTTCTTTTCTTTTTCTTCTTTCTTTTTTGCTTTTTCCTTCTTTCCTCTGGTCTCCCGTCTCTCTCACGCTTCTCTCTCTCTTTTTCACTTTTTACTTTTGTGTTCTTTTTTCTCCACCGAAAGGAAACCCCTAGAAAAAGCCCCCCCTTTCTCTCATCGTACACGGCTCCCTTTATAGGCAAATAAAGACGTGATCTTCGTGAAATATTTCATCCACTTTCAATATACACGAAGATTTTCCTATAACCTCCCGATCATATAAATTATCTTATTTTTCTTATCTCCTAAATATTTTCTACTGATTTTTAAAGATAAAATTACAACCCGATTTTCTTAAATTCCAAAAATCCTTATTTCAAATCTCAATTTCAAAAAACAGGCTCGGGCCAATTTGCGCTCTTCATGGGTTTAGTCCGGCTTGTTAATTTTAAACTCTAAACCACTAATTCGACCCATCCGCCACCGATCCAGTAAATAAATGTAAAAATGCAAATTAAAAACAAATGCACCTAAATCTATATGCTATGCAATTAATATTTTTTTAGGGATAAAATTAACCCCTAATTTTTTTAATGCGATAAATGGTCAAACGGGTCGCCAAAATTTAGGTGTCAACAATTATCATTTTTATAATTATTTCAATTAACTTAGTCTCCTCCAATACACAAATAAATAAATAATAATAATAACATAGATTAGAATGAATTAATCCATCGTTTATTAACAGCACGATTGTTTTAGTCGACAAATTCAAGTCTACTCCAACAATCTATTAACTTTGAAAGGAAAAAAAAAGGCAATCCACGTTTTGGACTCACGAAGAGGAGAGAAAAAAAAAAAAACAACTTGGAGGTGAATTGTGTTACAAAAAGTGAGAGTCATTAGGTTTTTCTTTTTTCTCCCTTTATTGTTGTTGTTGTTGTTGTTGTTGTTGTTGTTATTATTATTATTGTGATTATTATTATTATTATATTTTTACATATTTACATTTTGATTTCTTATTTATTAAAAAATTTAAAAAATTGATTCATTACGTATCGGAATCACATGTTGGAATTTCGAACTCGTGTGTTAGAATTCCCGACTCAAGTGTTGGAAAAGTTGATCAGATATCGAATTTTCGGACATGCATTGATCGAGTATGGAGAATGTCGACGCGTATCACACGAATCAACGCGATATGAAGACTCTTAAAGAGTGTCAATTATTCTAAATTATGGACCCACATTTACTAAAAACTTAAATTAATGAATTATGGGCCGACTATAATTTTATCTGCTCCATATAGCATCACATTCTGAATTTACACTGGATTTAATCAGTCTTAAGAGAAAGAGACGTTTCCAAATATGATCAAACATTGATGAGGCAGGACCTAGGAGGAAATGCGCTGGGACCTACCCATTTGCGCTCCGAGTTTGGCGGGTTTGGGTGGGATAAGCATCTTCTGCTTTTTCGCCTTTCTTCCCATAAACGATCGTCTTGCTTTTCTTGCGTGGCCGCCTCACCACAGGAGCGATTTCTGCAGTTTCGAACGTTGCATTCTTTTCGGCCTGCGGAGATTGTGTTTTTACCTGATTCAGATGGACATGGACGTACTTTGGTTTTTACCATAGTCATGAATTTGATGGCGTTTCCGATGGTAGCCTTCCATTTTCCTTATCATGTGTCAGTTCATCAGTTAATCTTGCTGATATTCCGACTACAAGAAACCAAGCTCATGCTTTCCTTAGAGCTTGATAAACGTTGAGATGCTTCTGGTCATGGTGTATTAGTGGCAGAACAGTGCAAAATGCTAAGTTCGTCGAAATTGAAACTTCTTCGAGAAGTGCGATCAAATTGTTTTTATTTTTTTTTATTTTTTTTTGGTGAAAAAGCAATAATTTGAGGACAGTGAAGGAAGGACTGCGCCTGTGCTTCATGCTCTCATCGTGGAATGGAACTGTGATACCAATTGAGTATTTCCGTATTTGATCAGTAACCAAAGCTACAATGCTTATGCTGCTTCAGCAAAAGCCAAACTAACAAGACCCTTTATAGTAACTTCTCTTTCTGTATTGGGGGATCGTTTTTTTTTAAGTTTCTCCTGAGTAAGCTCAGGTCTTCGGCGCGGTCCGTGCGCTCCCCCAGGCATACATTTCCGTATGGAGACTCCCAGCATTGTTGAGCAGGTTCTGTGGCATTCCATATAAATCAGAAATGTCCGAGTGCTGGTGCCGACCGTTCTGGTAGTGCTGATTCTGAATTGCCACAGACACTTCATCGTCGTCCAGCGGCAGTCGGTCGAACGTCACGTTCATGAATGATGCGGCCATGATCATGACTGGGCCCGAGGCAATCAGCCCCCCAACCACGCCCCCTCCAACCACCTGCCCCTGGGCCCCAGCGAGGTATATTGTCAGGCCCATTATCCCAGGCGGGGCCGGTGGGGGCAGGATCGAGCCAAGCAGTGAGAGGATCTCAAACCGGCCGTGGAGGGTCACGATAGCCCCAGAGGATGCCGACTGCCGGATCGTCACATTGGTCACGCAGCCCGTGCCACTGAGGATGCAGAGCCCCCGCTGCTTCCTGCGGGCAAAGCTGGTCAGGCTCTCAGTCACGTCGCAGCCTGAGCTCACCTCCATGGCGTGAGCTCGAAGGGCATTGGCACTGTCTCTTGTCACAATAATGGGTGGCTTGGGCTTGTTCTTGGAGCCAGCCGGCCTTCCCCGAGGCCGCCGAATTGTCGCTCCCTCTGCTGCAGAAGAAACCAGGTTCTTACGGTTGTTCTTGCCGGGTTCTTGGCTTCTGTCAACAACAGCCTTGTTGCATAGAGGAAGGACAGCTAAATCTGCACCGCCTGCCATTTGCACACAAAGCCGCCTATCCCACTCGGATATGGTGATTATGAGTTTGTGGAATTCACTTAACACTGTAGGAAGGCACAGAGCAGTATATGTAGACAGCTTTTGGGCAATAATTTAACACCAACAACAGGAAGGAATGATTGATGATTAGGACATGGTTAAGTAATACCAAACTCTGTAGAAAAGGGAATTTTAAAACTACTCTTTCACTTCTACTCTCAACTGACTTTAAATTCATGTGAATTGCCTTGTGGACAGAATTCACTATCTTATGCAGCATTTTCGATTGACAAGCACACTCTAGGAAAGCTATTAAATAAAGCTTTCCCTTAGGGTTGCTTGTTCAAAACTTTTCTAAGTTCATACAATGCAGAATAGGGTGCATGAACTTGCTCAGGTATTACAGCCTTGCCGTCAGATGATGATTTCTGGGTATCCTCTGGGGGCTTACCTGTGCAATCTCCTTCCTAAATGTATGGGAGATTTTTTTCTTGCAGATGACTAGAGATAAATGTCGAGTTGTTTCTGTATGGGTCATCTTCCGAGTTCTTTTTGGTGGGCAGTGCAGATTGAGGTTGCGGACAATCTGTCGTTCGTTTTTTCATTGCTGTTGTGACAGAGTAAGAGAGCACAGATCTGCACCTTATCACTGGTGCATGCTCTCCTTCATATATCTCTTGCTTCGAATGCATAAGTCAATCAAACAATGCTGTTTAGAAAATGAAAGCCTCAATTTGGTTTAATTCACACGCCAAATGACAAGTATTAACTTGCAAATGCATTTTACATTTAACACCTAACCTGATCCTTTCCTTTATAGGAAATATACGCAGTGCCTTCAGCATGTTTTTCTTTCTACAGAAATGCTTTCAAAAAGTTTCCGAGAATGAGAGGAGAGCTGAGGTCACGGACTTGGGTAAACCTTCTGGTGCACCTGATATCTGCATGTCTATGTATCTTGGGTTCATCGGCTTTCAGGTGAAAATGTATCGCCATCTTCATCAGGGTATTGTTATGGTGTTTGATTTTGTTGTTTAGGTTAGAATGAAGGTTCGTTGAAAATGAGAGTTTAATGAGACAGCAAAAAAAATGGGCCTCCATCTGCTTTCTGTTCTTCTTGGAAGGATAGCTGCCTGCTAGGTTCTGTACCCAGGAAAAACCTTCCACAGTTGTAGAAATTCTGACAACAAGGTACGCTTATTCCAGACACCTCCTAATCAGACAATTAGTTGACGATAGTTGACAGCATGTATTATGTATCGTGGAATTATCAATATGCGTCACACATACTATCATCTTGCATCAAGTGGGTCTCACCTCATCCAATGGCACACGTGAGTTGGGGTCATATGCACTGGGCGAGGCAGGCTAAGATCTTTTCCGGTGAATAACGACCGGTAGAGAGCCTTCTGTTTAGTTGCGCCACAGTACAGAAAAGAGTAGTAATATTTGCTGCCATCTATCATTCTATATTCTTTAACTTAAGGCATTTTCGGGTTCTATTCTGCTACCTGGGCTGACTGTTCGAGTCTAACCCCCGTTTTAACTTCATATGCGTAGCTTGAAAGAATGCAGGATTTGCGATGATATCCTATCATGGTATCTGAGATGCTTGCACATCAAAGTGCACGTTAAAAGTTAAGCCCGCGAGACCAGAAAAAGACATGCATCTTTTTTTTTTTTCTTTTCTTTTTTCATTTCAGTTTCTAAGGTAAGAATCTGCATCTATCATCTCATAGGACAATCCCGCTCCTATAATTTGGTCAATGCGAGTCTCTCAGTCAAGTAGGGACAGGTCAAAGACATCGACTTTGCTATAGATCTCGCTAATGTGCCTTACATGATGATCGTGTTCACACCTGACAAATAGGAACATGGCCATCCTGTTTAAGGGTTCCTCCCACAATCGGCGAGTTGGGTGTTTAAGGACACAAAGTCCATGTGATCCGAAATCTCAAAGGGACTACCACATGCCACTATTCAAATTTATATTAGAGGCGACGCAAACTATGTGTAGAGTTGAGAAGGCACAAGTCAGCAGTCCTAGAACACCACATGAATATGGGGGTACTTTTTGGTAAAGCAACTCTCCCACTCGCTTCAACAGGGAAAGACACCTCTCCGGGTAAATCCAGCCTGACGCTAAGTTCCCTACCTCTTTAGTTCAAAAACTAAACAGAGCACAAACTAGAGAATGGAAAGATTGTTAATTTGTCAAAACCAAACAGCTGTGAAATATTGAAGCAAGCAGAACAAAATTGACGGTCAGTAACCATTCTGTGAGGTACAAGGTGACAATCAAGAGACAAGGCAAGTGATCAGGCAATACATGTCATTAATCACTAGCACCATAAGACTCACTCAATATATAATCCATAAGTTAAGCCAAAACTTTTCGAAAGGCATACATACTCAACCTCACTAGGATTCGAGGGAGCAGTGATCGGAGCGTCAAAAGCCTATTCCGTCTCATCTGGATACCATAAAATCAATGTCCGGCTCTCTTTTTCCTTCATCAAACCTTAATCTTCCTCTTCTTCTCCTTCTTGCCTTTGGATACTTCCCCTTCTGTTACTGTTAAATTACTCTTCTTTGTCTTCTTAACACCGTCCCCTTTCTTTGAGTCTCCGGAAAGAGTTGTTTTCGTCTTCTTTTCTCCTCCTTTCTTTGATTTCGCCAACTTCTTCGAAATTTTCTCACCACCCAATTCAAGAACGTCTCCTCCCTTCTTAAGCTTTGCCTTCTTCCCCTTAATTTTGCTACCATCTATCTCATCGTCCTCATCATCATCGCTCTCCTCGACTCCACCCATGTCGACATCATCGACTTCTTCATCGTCCTCATCCATCAACGAATGCATATTGGTATCCATATATCTCACCTCGTGAATTCGCCCTTTCTTCGCGCCCTTCTTCTTGGCCGCGCTCTCGCTTCCCTTTCCTTCCTCCTCGACCTCGTTCCCTTCCTTTCCCTTCTCCGCCTCCACCTCCTCCTTATCCTTAAGCCCTTCGATCTTCAGCTTCACATCCGGCAACGCCTGATAAATGGGCAGAGCCAAGCTGTCGAGCAGCTTCAAATGGAAAGACCTCACGTTCCGCCACTTCCGCGGCACGGCCTCGGCAACCCCCTCGAGCGCCGCGGCCACGTTCGCAGCGATCTCCTCCTTCCCCATCGAGACCCTCCCGACCTTCAAGACGCTGCAAGTCCCCGTCCCCACGAACAACAGGGCCGACGCGCAGACCCTCTCCACCTGCTCCTTCCAGCTCTTGTGCCTCAGATCCACGCCCACGGGGATCTTCCTCTTCCTGAAGAACTGCTTCCCCAGCAGCCGCGGCAGCATGCCGACGACCCGCCGGTCGGCCAAGAACATGTCGTAGGAGTCGCACAGCTTCCGCTTGGCCTCGAAGGGGCGGTAGTTGGTGCGGAGCTTGGAGAGCTTGAGGACCTTGGCGACGGGGACGCCGTCGGCCTTGATCTTCTTCTGGGCGGCGTCCTTGGTGAGGCCCGACTTGGGGCGGTCGTCGATGATGAGGCAGGTCTCGGCGGCCGCCGGGTCGAGCAGCGGGTGGGGGAGCGGGATCTTGAAAGGGTTGGTGCGGGCGGCGGCGGGGATCTTCTTGAGGGTCAGGATGAGGTAGACGAAGTCGTCGGGCTCCAGGAGGGACGCCTTCTGGGTCTTGGACTTGGCGTCCCTCCACTTCAGCAGGGCCTGCACGGCTCTCTCGACGGTGGCGGGGCTCACCCGAGACGGCGGCGCCGGCGGCGGAGGCGGCGGGCGGGGGGTCACGGCCATTGGAGGGGAGCAGGGCGAAGGTCTAGGGTTGAGGATGCAGAGGGTTTAAGAGGAGGTTTCTCGCTGCTTTAATTTTTCTCAACTGTTATATGGTGCTGAGATTATAAATGGGCTTAATCCAAGGGCTGAGATGATTTTATGGGGCCTGAGATTGGATTTTTCCCTCTTTGGGCTGAAATCACATGTTTGGGCTTGGGGTTGGTGAACCGGTTTCCATAATGGATGGACCCAATATTTGGTCCGGCGGCCCTCGTCGGGATGAGACCCGATGGGTCGCCGGCGGCACAACTTCGGTCCGGCCATCGGTCGTCGGGTTATATTAAAAACGAGTCACTAATCCTTAATTTTGACTATTTGTATCTGATCGTTAAATATTTCATATTTACAAATTCGATTTTCTCTCTTTGACTGTGAGAATCAGTGTTGAGAGTCAAACCTCACTATTATTGCGAGATATGACAATCTTGGATTATTATAAACATGCCGCTCTAATACAACTCTAATCATAACTAACAACATTAGAAATGAATAATTAATAGTCAAATCCGATGGTAACAATCATCTTAACCCACCGTTGGAGAGAGGTTAAGTAAAATTGACATGAATTCAAAGCGGTCTCAAATTATATATTAGGAAAAGTGAAGAAAAATTGGGAAGATGAAAGTCTTGAGTGGAAAATAAGAATATTCGAAGAATTTCGTGCATATTCTTCACCCTCCCTTCTCCCAAGCGTAAGTACAAATCAAGGAAATGCCGCAGCAAGAACACGAACCGACAAGAACATCAACCTTTAAAAAAACATCGACCCTCCCAATTTTCTTTCGCGGGATTCTTCCTCGTCTCGTTTTCTATGGCGAGAAAATAGGGAGGAAACGAGGGGGAAAAGGCAGGGAGCAAGAACGAGGTCGCGGGAAGGTGTTCATGTGTCCACGACTGGTGACGTCACGCTGTGGGGACGGGTGGCGTCAACGGACTCCAAACAGGATTCAAATGCAGCCGAATTCTTGTTTGGAATTATTGGGGCCATAGAGAGAGAGAGAGAGAGAGAAATTGTTGCTTGCTGTTTCATTTCTTTAAGGTTTTTCTTTCTCTAATGTTGTCTGAATAAATTGAATTTGGAATTCTATAATGTCCGAGCTAGAACAGTGGACACTGCGGCGGACGCCATCTATTTTTTTTATCATTTTTTTTTCTCCCTTGGAATCTGATCGCTTCCTCGGCACAATATTCCGATGAAACGAAGCATCAATTCATAGATAGATGACGAGATAAATGATGAAAATTAATCGGGTGTTCGATGGATTTCTTGTTGGGATTATAAGGAACGCAAAGATTTGATTTTTTCCTTTGAAAAATCGAAATAGATGCGGGATTGTTGTTCACTCTCTCCAATCATTTCTTTACTGTACCGTGCTTTCTCTCTCTAAAAGCCCAACCCATTTTTTTTTTCTCTCTCTCCCTTTTGGCTTCACTTTCTCTCTCTATAATTTTCCCACCACTCTCTCTCTCTCTCCCTCTGTGTCTTTGTCGGTATCGTGTCAGGTTTCTCGGCGAGAGAGGAGGAAGTAGAAGAGTAGAAGAAAGAAATTACTCTGCTTCTACGAAACTCTCAATCTCTCACCGTCTTTTTAGGGTGGAAGCTATTTCTTTTTTTTTCGTGTTTTCTTTTCTTTCCTGGGTCGTGGCTGCCAAATGACTCTCCTTTAACCAACTCCCTTTTAACTGTTGTTGTCGGCTCTGGACGATCTTCTCATGTTTCCTGATAAAGGTTGGTCTCTCTATCTCTCTTTCTCTCTCTGTATGTCTGTGTTTGTGTGTGCCCACATGATCAGTTTTGGAAAATTTGGTGCTTTTAGCATGGTGGTGCTTGATGGGGTTGTTGATCAGCTGATACGGTGGGTATATTTGCATATTTTTTTTGCTGGGTTTTTCGTTCTTGATTGATGTTGCTTGGATAAAATGAGGTTGAAGAAAATTGGGTTTTGCCTAAGGAATCACTGCGATTAGGTTGTGATAAGCTCGACTTCTTCTGGTCAAGGTAATGGTGGAGCTTTGACTTTGGGAGTCGGTGGACTTTTGCCGAGTTTCATCGGCTGCAGAGCTGTGTCTTTAGACTGTAGTGCTCGGTCTTGGTATATGATGTTTCCCATATGCTTATTCTCTCTGCAAAGCTAATCAGATTGCCGGCGTTCAATGTTGTCATCTGCATTTCGCAGAGTAAATCAATGAAAGGGGAGGGAAATGTATAAAGCTGATTAGATAGGCTAGCGCGAAATTTTTCAGTGGAATATGATAGTCTTCTGACAACATTAGTCTACTATAGCTTCACGGATCACGATAGGGGATTCAGCCGGCGTTGGGCTATGGCTGATACTGCACAAAATTTAGAACTTTAGATGGAGACAATTAAGAAACTGATTATGTGCATGCAGTTATGGATTTTTTTTTTTGTCGGCATATAAAAGATTAGTTGCTGGTCTTCATTGAGAGGAGCTTCCATAGTCTTTATCACTGGGGTTACTTACTGCTTCTAGATAGGAGCTTTCATGCGATTATTTATTGGATCATGCATGCGCCCTTGGTATGTATGTAGAATTATTGGTTTATTGGATACTTTTATGCCTTGTGACTGCTGTTCAAATTTTTATATCCCTCTTTGAAAAATGGTACATATGTTCTGATTTGCATCTTGTCATTATATGCCTCTGTTAATTGATTAAGTTCACTTCGGTCACAATCTTATTTTTTTGGGCAGTGTATAAATAAATGGAGCAACTTCCAAAGGATTTGGTCTCTGATTTTCCTAAAGGTGTGATTCCTTTCTTTCACTGATGAAGAAAAGATAAAAGTTTCATGCAAGAATTAACCTGTGATATCTGTGGACCATTATGTTAGTCTTTTGTCCCTTTACCTTTTGATGCCGGTTAAAACTTCAAATGCTGCTGATTTAGGAGAAGTGGGACATTTGTCAACTAAGTTTGGTATGACCGTGGATCATGGAGGATGTACTATTGCTTTTTGCTTGATTACTATGCAGTAGTTACCATCAAAGTACTCTATTATAATAGGACTCTAAACATTCCTGTAAGAAAATCTAAATTAATAAAAGTTTGTGATTCCAGAAGAAAGACCAACATTTGCCATCTAAGACCAACTTTAACAATATCTTTGAGGAAATGAATTAGCCCTTGTGATTATGGTTGAGCTCTTCTTGGTTGGTAACAGTATAATGATGTATGCAGATTCCACCCTCCTTGAACTTGTCTTAAAAGATGTGTAATTGAGATGTGAGAACAACATTCTTTTCTGCCATTATGAGCATGCTTCTCAAAATGATGGTAACATTAAAATGGTTAAAGCATAAGATTAAATTGATGCAGACCAACAAACATGCTAAAGTCTCATCTAATGCACGATATAGAGTTGCTTTGAGTAGTGCTAGGAGGTTTTGGTTGACTCAAGTTTGCACAATGATTTTTCCTCATCTTTTTGTAGGTCCATCGGACATTCCATCAGTCAATATTTCAAGGAAAGCAGGAAGTGGTGCTTGGGGGATTTCACATGGTGCCAACGACTATCGTTCGTCCAATGATGTTAGCTTGTTTTCTAGTTCGTTGCCTGTTCTTCCACATGAGAAGTGTATGTATACTTTATCAAAATTTTGTGTAGACTTATTTTTTAATTATGGAGATTTTAATGAAGAAATTTTGGCCAAATGCAGTGAATTATGTTAATCCAGAGAATGGTCTTCAGTCTGTTGATGATAACTTCCCTAAGCTAGACAAAGTCGACCTAGAGGATGAAGTTAAGGATATAGCTGAAGATTTTGAGCCAGGTGCTCTTGGAAGCTTGCTCCCTGATGAAGATGAGCTTTTTGCCGGTATAATGGATGATTTTGACCTGAGTCGGTTGCCTAATCAGTTGAAAGATCTGGAGGAAGATGACATTTTCGGTAGTGGAGGAGGAATGGAACTAGACATTGATCCTCAAGAGAGCTTAAGTATTGGATTGTCAAAGGTGAATATAGCAGGTGGTGCAGCAAATGGGCTTGGTCAGTACGCTTATCCGAATGGAGTTGGAACTGCTGCGGTTGCTGGGGAACATCCATACGGTGAACATCCTTCTAGGACACTCTTTGTTCGAAATATTAACAGCAATGTCGAAGACTCTGAATTGAGATCTCTTTTTGAGGTGATACTCTTGTAGAATGTTTCTTTCTCATCTCCATTTAAACTTTTATACTTTCAACTGATTCTTGATAAGTAGCTAAATATGGTGAATTATGCTGAATCTTTTGACCTGCTTGTTTTGGGAAAAAAATATTGTTTTGTTTTCCCACGCTTGCTTTTAATGCTCAGATGTTATGTCCTTCAGGTGAATAAAAAAAGGTGTCATCTTGTAGCTCAGACAGTATGTTTTTAGAAATGTCTGAACTTGCGTATGATATTAATTACAAATTTAGCTGATTCTTTTCTTTGGAAATAGATATGATGCCTTGAGAAATTTTTGCTAGAAATGCCTTGAGAAATTTTGTTGAGTCTTATGAGAGAGCTAAGAGCTAATTCAAGAAGCCAAGAAATCATATATAAACTACACAAACTAGGGCAACCTTATAATGTATCTGGTATATCTCTGTAATTTGGTGTCTTCTGCTTGTAGAAGTCTGGGCACTGTGAAAGTGACAATATCATCTTTATTAGATTTTTGTTTTAGTGCTCGATTGCTTTGTCAAAATGAAGGTTCTACGATAGATGACAGCTCATTGAGGCAGTGAAAAGGTGGGCTTTCATATGTAATGAGGTCTTCTCAGAAGGATAGATTTTAAGTACTTGAAGCTATACTTGAGGATAGCCTGGTACAGCGGGAGCAATTTTTAAGCATGCTAATTACAGGCTTCTACAAATGCTAAATTCATGCATTTTTGTACTTTGGAGATTAACTTACCCTCCTTGACGAGGAAGTTCTATGTGGTTCCTTGAGATGTTAGACAGGAAGAGGAGTCACTTAAGCAGATGCACTGTTTCCTCAGTGCAACTACTGGACGCTGATCTGGTTGTCTGTTCACCACTAATCACTGCATTTTTCCTGCTAGGAAGTGTTTTCGTGTTTGATCACTTCTGATTGACTACTTTGTAGTTTTCAATCAAAAGAAGCATCATTTTTCCTTATGGTCTCCAGAATGCTATTGTATTTAGTAGACATGGAATTAGCAATATGCTTCTTGCCATGGTATGATATGGTAATTTGTGACCGATCTAGATTCTTCTATCTAGTTGGGCTGAGGATTAAAGAATAGCAATATTTGTTGTCATTCATCATTCTATCTCTATGATTTAAGGCAGTTTTGGTTTCTAAATTTGGTGTCGGAGCTGATTATTTGGAAACTACTTACTGTTTTTGACCCTTTCGTTTTCTTTTGTAGCAATATGGGGACATCAGAACTCTGTATACAGCTTGCAAGCATAGAGGATTTGTAATGATATCTTACTATGATATCCGAGATGCTCGCACTGCCATGCGTGCCTTACAAAATAAGCCTCTGAGACGAAGGAAACTTGACATTCATTTTTCTATTCCTAAGGTATGAATCTCTTTGCACATAAAATAATCATGCTCCACATGTTGACATTCATTTGAATCCATCTACGAATTTTTTGACCCTTAACAGGACAATCCATCAGAGAAGGACATTAATCAGGGAACACTTGTAGTGTTCAATTTAGATGCATCTGTTTCAAATGATGACCTCCGTCAAATATTTGGGGCATATGGAGAGGTCAAAGAGGTTAGATTGTTTGAGAGATTTGATTAAATTTGCGTCATTTGATGATTATAGTGGCTTGGCTACACCATGGTCTTAACTTTGCCTCATTGAAATATAGATTAGGGAAACTCCACACAAGAAGCACCATAAGTTCATCGAGTTCTATGATGTGAGAGCTGCTGAGGTGGCACTTAGAGCTTTAAATAGGAGCGATATTGCTGGCAAACGGATAAAAGTGGAACCTAGCCGTCCTGGTGGTGCACGTCGAAAGTAAGTGCTCACAATGTCCATTATATTGTTTTGGAACCTTCTATTTTCTGGTCAAGTGAAGGCCAAGGGTTGACCAAATGGTATTTTATCGCTGTCTCTAACCATGCTATTGCACTTTAGTGTATTTTCATTGCTGGTGTGAAGTTCTTTGGAGAAAGTAATTAAGAAATTAATTCAAGTGGACACAAGGTAAAACAGAAAAAGAAAGAGATCAATTCGAGTATAGATTGGTTTTAAGTCAAGTTTGGTAAAAGCGTTCTTTATGAGGATCATTTTTTCATAATCATCAGGGATATATTCTGGAAATCCATAAATTCTACCAATAAAGTGAAATATAATAAAACATAAATATCTTCTGTGAAATGAATCTGATGGAATCTGAAGCATAATATAATTAACATGTTTGAAATTTTAGGAGGTGTGTGTTAGTTTTTGTGGTTTGTCTATATGTGTCTTTTCTGGATGCAATAAGACAGCTTTCCTGAGGGCCCGTTTGATAAGCCACTTAACTTCTGAACAGTAAAAGATTCAGCACTTAATGAGATTAAGTTTGTTTGAAAATCATAACTAACAATGACTTTTAAAATTCAATTAAGTAAAAAATCACTCAATGGGGGTAAAAAAGGAAGGGGTTTACTTAATTTATTAAGTAGAAAGAGTAATTGACAGCTATTAGAATATTACCAATTATATTGCTAAAACATATGCAAAGTGATAACAATTTCATCCATGGCAAGATGTTAAGAATATTCATCAATAGATCTTCAGCTGTCAGCAAACAACTATTACTGTCTATTTTCAACACCTAAAATTCAGTACTTAAATTTTTTTGTTTTACCAAATGAGCCCTTAGAGTTAGGACTTCCTGCATAATTTGCTACAGGTTATTAAGCATGTGAAATAATTCATCAAAACCATGTTTTACAGTCTTTTCCTTTCTCACTGTGCACTCTGGAGATTCTTTTAGAATGTCCAAGTCACTTTTTGGTAAGTGTGCTGGACTAAATTGAATATGTTTGTACTTGTTGTTCTTAGCTTGATGCAGCAACTAAATCAAGAGCTGGAACAGGATGAATCTCGGACTTTCAGGCACCAAGTGGGTTCTCCACTTGCCAACTCTCCACCAGGTTGGTAGCTTTAAAAGTGATCTTCCGTTCAGCAATCATCTGCGGTCCCTTGTTTTTTTAATCTTTCAATTAATATGTCTTAATTTTTTGGTAGGTAGCTGGGCCCAATATGGCAGCCCTGTTGAGCAGAACCCTCCGCATGCTTTTAGCAGATCACCTGGTCTGGGACCTAGCCCTATTAACAGTAATCATTTGCCGGGGTTAGCGTCAATTCTTCCTACTCATTTGTCTAGTTCCCCGAAGATGGCACCTATAGGGAAGGACCAAGGTAGAATTAACTATGCTGGTCAGATTTTTAACAAAACGGGGTCACAAGTTGCAGCGTACCAGAGTTCTCAATCTTTTCCTGAGCATGGTGTAAGGCCGAGTCCTGGCTGTGTCATAGGGGAATCAACAAATTCTTCTGGTGTTACAACGTTATCCGGTCCTCAGTTTCTCTGGGGAAGTCCTACACCGTACTCTGGGGTTTCCCATTCCTCTGCCTGGCCAAGTTCATCTACAGGACATGCACTTTCATCCAGCGGGCAAGGAAGGGGGCAGGGTTTTCCTTACGCCAGTCACCATACCTCTTTCCTTTCTTCAAATCAGCCTCATCATGTTGGATCTGCACCTTCTGGTCTCCCATTTGACAGGTGTTTTGGATATGTGCCTGAGTCACCAGAATCATCATTCATGAACTCTGTCGCGTTGAGGGGCTTGAGTCTAAGTCATAACAAAGCTAATTACATGAATGCGGGTGCCCATGCAACTATGACTGCCATTGGCTTTCCAGGAGATATGGCTGAAAACGGTTCCCCAAGTTTCAGAATGTTGCCAATGGCTAGACATGGCCCCATGATTGTTGGGAATGGTCTATTTTCTGGACCTGGGGCAACTGGCATTGATGGGTTGGGTGAACATAGTCGGAATAGGCGGGTTGAGACAAGTGTCAATCAGATGGATAACAAGAAGCAGTATCAGCTTGACTTGGATAAAATTATGAATGGAGAAGATACAAGGACTACATTAATGATCAAGAACATCCCCAATAAGTAAAGACTGATATATAATTCTCATTTGGAATGTTTATGTTCTAACATAATTACTTGCCTGGTACTTATCATTCCTTTGCTGTTTGCCTTTAATTTAGGTACACATCTAAGATGCTGCTTGCTGCGATTGATGAAATTCACAGTGGGACATATGATTTTCTCTACTTGCCTATTGATTTTAAGGTGAGTCTGTAATTAATTTGGGCCTAAATACAAACACCAAAAGAATACCAGGAGATAGAACACTAGAAGTGTCAAAACTTTTGTATGGCGTTCATTTGAGTGCCAAAACTTTTTTTTTTTTTTTTTTTCGTTCACTTGAGTATCACATCGGAGTAAAATTGTTCACTATGCCACTTCCAGCTAAACGTCCCACATGATTTTTTTTTTTTTTGAATTTTTTTTCTTTAGGGCCAGCGAGGGTCACGAGCGACCCTCGCCGGCCACGAAACCCTCCCCCAGATTGGGCGAGGTCCGCCTTGCCCTCGGCTACGAAGGCACTGGGCGAGGCTGTCGAGGCCTTGCTCGCAGGCCAATGAGGTTGCAATGCCCTCGCCAGCTCTGGGCAGCATCACCTGCAGCTGGCAAGGCCACAACGCCTTCACCTAGGGCCTTCGCAGCGACGGCGAGGCGGCCCTCGCCCAAATCTGGTCATGAAGGCCATGGGCAAGGGCATTGTGCCCTTGTCGGCCCGAGGCGAAGCAGCATCACCTACAACTGCCTAGAGCTAGCAAGGGCCCTTGTGGCCTCGCCCAATTTGGGCAAGGGTTTCACGGCTGGCGAGGATTGCAGTCCTAAAGAAAAAAAAGCCAAAAAAATAAAAAAATCCAATAAAAAAAATATTTAAATATTAAAATAATATTAAAAATTGTCCACATCACGCCAGCGAAGTTACGTCAGACGACCGGTGTTTACATCGGATTTTCCGACGAGGCAAATTGGAATTGACACTCAAGTGAGCAATTTTTCAAATTTGTGTTACTCAGGTAAGCGGAAAAAAAAAAAAAAGTTTTGGTACTCAAGAGAGCGTAGTTCGATAGTTTTGGCATTTCTTGTATTCATCCCCCAAAGAATACACTGTCTATTAGGCGAAGCTCATTTGAAACATGTGATTGTTTGGATTCTTGGAAAATTGTTGAACGCTGCTAGCAAGCCATTGTTTAATTGACCAAAGCTTCTTCTGATTTTGTTGCAGAACAAATGCAATGTGGGCTATGCTTTTATCAATATGGTTTCTCCTTCGCATATAGTTTCTTTCTATAATGTAAGTTAACTTTTCTGTCAATTTCTCAGCCTTCCAATACTCAGAGATCGAATTATACTTGACCTTGTCCTTGTTGTTGATTCTGATGTCAAAACGTGAATGGAGATGTGACTCTTGTCTACATGAAGTGCTTATGTAATTTATAGCATCACCAATATATTACATTGGAATGGCATCTGACTTGTTATTGCGCATGATTAGTGGGACTGGGAATTTTAGTTTTTCTAGAAAGTCTACATCTTTGAACTGTTTGCAGACATTTAATGGGAAGAAGTGGGAGAAGTTCAATAGTGAAAAGGTTGCTTCACTGGCGTATGCAAGGATCCAGGGCAAAGCTGCACTTGTGACGCATTTCCAGAATTCAAGCTTGATGAATGAAGATAAACGGTGCCGCCCTATAGTTTTCCATTCTGAGGGCCAGGATACTGGCGATAAGGTAACACTCCATAGTGACTTATCTTTTCCTTACCATGGGCAGCAACACTGGTCACTGACTTGGCTTCCCCATTCCGATGCTCAAACTTTTTGTCTTCTCCTTTGCTTAAAAGGTTTTAAAGTGATTGAAGATGATGATTGGAAATTTGATTCATGTATTGGGAGTAACTACTTGTTTGATGATATAGATGACATTCTGTTGTGCCTTAAGTTCAATTGTTCTGAATTATCCATTAATATAGAATAAGCAAACAGGAAACATTTAGTGTGTAGTGGGATCAGCCTAATCTTTGTATATCTTCCAGGACTTCTTGATTTCGGGCAACCTGAACATTTGTATTCGTCAAGCCGATGGGTCTTACTTAGGGGATTCATTGGACAGTCCGAAGGCAGATCTTGATTGAGAAGTACTAACTTCGCTCCACATGGTGTATATTACTGTCAGTCTTCCATGATGACGGCTCACAGTCTAACTGTTTGCGTAGGTAAGAAGTGTACATAGTCAGGAGAGACCAAGGGATGGATATATAATCTATGTTCTCGAGTTGCGGTGGGAAGTGTCCACTTTTTTGTCGATGGATGCTCCATATGGCTAAGGAATTGTAGATGAAGAGCTGCAGAGAGCGTTTTGTTCATAAGTACAGCGACATAAATGTCACTTAACCTGTGAGTGTACAATAAGGTTAAGCATATTGCTGCATTGTCGAAGTCTCTCTGCGGCCATTATCCAGTGCTTTTACCTATCTGTGTAAGAGGGTTAATGTCCTTTGTTCCTTGTGTGCTTTTTTGGTTCTATGTCACGGAGGGATCTTTCAGGTCCATCCGAAAATGTAGTTAAATGTTTGTAAAGGAGGCATGTAATGTGGGTTCAGCTGGTCAAGGGTTTTGGGACTGTTTCTGATTATGTACAGGGAGAGAAACAGAGCCTGCATGGCAAAATTTGTCTGGTACATTGTTAATCCATGTTTATTTAATCGCTATGTACAGATGTTCCTGCTATTTTTCAACTCCACAAAGTTAAGTTAACTTCCAAGATTTCCTGGAGTGTTTTTGTGATGAAGCTTAGTTGAGTTATTCTCAATTGAAGTTAAAAATATACTGTGTTCCCTTCATGATTGCAAAGCATGGCATTCCAAATCAAGTTACTAGATGATACTGAAGTAAATAGGAGCTTGATGACATGGACAGGGCAAACAAAAATGTTCATAAGAAACCGATAAGATTTGAAGAGTCAGAGTTGGTCTTGTCCATTATGGTTCTTGGACCAGGGTGGCTGGGCCCATTCGCATGAGCTGTCATGTGTTTAGCAATCTGCATATCCCGGCAGCATTAGGCCGCGCATGATAATTATTATTTTTATTTCTGGAGTGACTTGGGAATGAAAATTTGTTTTGTAATGTAATTTTAATTTTTTTAAATAAATTTTTATTCTAGAAATCAGAATTAAAATTTTGTTATTTTCTATTTCTAGAATAAAAGTGAAAAATGAAAATTCTTCTTGCTTACTCTCCTCATTGCTCATTGGCAACTTGCTGCCGGTCATTGCCTATTGCTGGCTTGCCTGTCACTAGTCGTTCACCGTCGGTTGCCACCCACCTGTCATCGATCGCCCGTCGTCATTGGTCTATCGCTGGTTGTCTACCTCTTGCTCTCATCCTGCCACAGATCAGTCACCGGCTGCCTCCAATCGCCACTTGAGATGGAGAAATTTTGTGTCGAATTTCTATTCCGATATAAATTTTTTTGTATAGTTATCAACCACATATTTTTGATCAAAAATTTGTCCGGAGAATAAAATAGAATGATTATCGTTTTTGCGTCCTCGCGTCCTTAGTGGCTAGTAATTGATGAAAGCTCTAGCAGTTTAAATTTAATAACTTAATGAAAACGAATTGAAAAGTTTGTGACTGAATTAAATCTTGCAAAATGATATGATGATTGCTAAATGATGGAAGGTCCCTCAAATTGGAAAAGATCAATTGCTGTTTTATCGTCACCAGAAGTCCAACCCCTTATCTGCACAATTGTCCAGAGAATTGCATGTGCAAGAATGAACCCCGACATGATTAACGTGGTTGTCTAATCCAAACATGGAACATCACCCCTCACATGCATAGAATCCCAGAACAATTCTTCGCCGAACTTTCCAGGTCATCAAGACCAGCTATGGAAGATGTTTTAGTTGGGTAAAACTTTGTACTGCTGCTTGACCTCTCCTGAAGGATTTGCACAGATGCTGAGCCGGAATTCCGAGAGCGTCGTCCACCGTCCAATCACGCCACCCCTCTTTCATGGCTTCGTTTAACCGTCGGATGAACCCTCCACTCTCCCTCTCACAGTAGTTCAAGAAATGTGCCACAGCCTTAGGGTTTTTGTCTTCCCAGCAATTTGGAGCAGATTCTTGAAACCCCTGAACACTTCCATTATAATATGTATCACCAAAACCTGCTAAAATGTTTATATACTCTACCACGCCGTCGAGAAGTGCTAGCGGAGCCTTAGAGCCACCATCATATAGCCATATCCGCGCCATGCCACGGTGGATCGCCGACGCCATGTTGTACTTCACATCTTTGGCCTCCATTAGAGAAGGGCATAAATTCATGACAAACTTGTGATCTCCTGCGGCTTTGACGGTTACCTTCCTTGTGAGGTTCCGTCGAGCTAGCCGGACAATGACATGCTTTACGGGCTTCTTGGTGATGGTTGTTTGATTGCCTCTGATGTTGTCGTAGAGAAGGGTTTCAATGAAGCTGCTCGCCTGGAGGACTTCACGTGTGGCTCTGTCATCGGAGACGTACATTTGGGTGAAGCGCTTGGCAGCTGGAGAGTTCGCGGCATCGTTCATGACAGTTAGCTTGAACCCTTTCGACGCTTCGAGATTCGCCCATACAGAGAGGAGCCCTATAAAGAAGACGGACAAAAGGCGGTATATGATGCTCGAGTCTGGTGATGGGGCGCTTATGTCTTTGGCGTCTTCATCATTGCTAAGAGGTGGGTAGTTGGGGACGGCAGGATTGAAGGAGGCGGCGGTGGCGGCGGTTGTTGCCGGCAAGAGAGGTTGGAGGAGGCACTGTTCATCCATGAGCGTTGCTTTTGGTGTGTTACATGAAAGTGTGTTTTGTTGATTGAATGAGGGAGACAACAAATGAAAGCAAACGTTAAAGCAAAATGAAGGAGTAATGGGTGGCTCTCACATGTTGTGGACCCTCTCCTCCAACAGTCCTATCTTTTAAAGATTTTTTTTTTTTCATATATTCACAATTATAGTGCAAATTATTTGCTGTTATAAACGGCTTTCGCAATATACAAGTAGATGAGAGATATTACAACTTACGTTTTTCTGTTTATTTGTTTATTTTTTCATATTTCATTATGCTGTATATAATAATGTCTAAATGGAAACTTGACCCCTCTATAGACAATGATGGATCAGCGGATCGATTGATTTCGATCCAGATGTGCTATTAGAGGCCGATAGCTAAAGACATGGCAATTTAATCACGCTCCGAGATTATAAATAGCATAATGGCAGCGAAGGAGACATTTGTCTAATTCAGAGGGGCCTGCTTTTTTGGACTTCATTGTATAATCCCAATCAACCAACTCCTGAATCTTTTAATACTTCTCCAGGATAGCTTTTCTTGTTTCTCATTTGATAGAGGTCCGTCTAATGAATTCCTAAAATTGTTTTGTTAAGCAAGTTATGGTAATGCTGATTTTGAGTTGCCATGGAAACTCCTTCATCATTGTCTTGTCGTCATCCAATGGTACTGCAGTGATCAGCATCAGTGCCTGAGGCAGTCATAGCACCGACGCGCCTCCTCCGATCACTGGCCCCCTCCCTGCAGACCCTGGCTAGTGATATCGTCAGAACCAAAGTTTCTAGTGAGGCGAATTCTGAATTTCAAAATGCAGTCGTTTCACTTCCACTCCCAATCGACTCTAACTTCGCGCCAATTGCCTTCCTAGAGCGAGACGCACATTCTAGGAAGCTATAAATTAAGCTCTCAGTAACTTACTAGAACATTTTGAATTTCATCCAATGCAGCATAGGGCGGTGCAACTGCGGCGATTATTGCTCGAAGGCTTGAAGCATTGGAAAAGGTCTCTAGAGCCTGGGAAAATATACAGACTCCAACTAACATCCTGCACTGGAATTATCATCATTACGCGATATCATAACCCCCTACTTGCAGAAGGAAATCTCTGCGTGGCATCTGTCCTAACACCAATTAAGAAACAGAAGGCAATACTGAGGTAGTGAAGTATATGCACAGTTAATTTCTGGCTTCAAAAAAAGGTATACAAATGGACAAGCAAGAACCTGTGCATTCTTTCCAATCAAGGGATGCAGTAGTGTGTAAAAATGGGTAAGCAAGCACCTAACACATCTTCCCAATTGTCTTTACCAAAAAAAAAAACACATCTTCCCAATTGTTATTGCCACGCCCTAATGCTCCTATATCAAATTCTATGCAAACGCTCTCCCAGTAAATGCAGAATAACAACCGGTGATCAGCATTATGGTCTCAGATCTTGAGGTGGCTGCATCTTTGAAAAGTCCTGCAAATTGCATGTGCTCGTATTATGTGGGCTTTGCTGCTGATGGTTTGGCCTGATCCTCATTCCAGGATGGTGCCAGGTTGGGTGGCCTTGATGAACATATTGCTGGGATGACCCTTCACCAGTGAGCCCATTAGCAGGCGGAGGCACCATTCCCATGTAGCTACCATGTGGAGTCAAAGCCGGTGCAGGAAGTATGAAAAAGCTATCGTCATTTCTATACTGGTCCTGAGTTTGCAATGTAGAGTCATGGCCGGTGCAGGAAATATTAAAAGGGGCAGGTGAATAAGGTGGGATTGGCGGAGATTGATAAGATGTACTTCCTGTGCCCTGAATGGTTCCCCAACCAGAAGCATTGCCATTGGCAATAGATGAACTGCCACCTTTATACAGCTCTTGTCGAGCCAATGGCATATCATGGTGCTGGTTAATACCATCACAAGGTAGAGGTACCCATCTGGGGTAGCCACCTTCTTGTTGTTTGGGGAGTGCAGACATTGCTCCTGGATCAGGCTGATAGTTCTGCGCAGCGAAGTCATAGTTCTGGAAAAAGGCATACAATTCAGAGAACTGATTAGCTAGCATCAGAGAGATTGGAAGTAGAGAATAGAAAAGCTATCAAGCAGGTGCCAAATTAATTTTTACCGTTCCAATAGGGTGATAATCATTTCCTTGCTGGTGCTGAACCTGAACATGCAATGCACAGTTGAGCTGGGGTATGGATGTATCAGAGGGGGCAGGTGAATTAGGCAGAAATCGGTGAGGGGTGCCTCCTCTGCCCGGAAAGCTTCCCCAACTAGAAGGATTGGCATTGGCCCGAGATGAGCTGCCACCTTGATACACCTCTTGTTGAGGAGATGTCATATCATCTCCAAAGTTCTGATGCATATACCCTTCATGATTCATGCAACCATGTTGCAGGGGCAGCTGAGGCTGATCGTAGCTTGGTTCTATGTGGGGATGTGTAAATTCACGGCCAGTGAATAAACCGTAGCCTCGAAGCAGGGTCTGAGATAATAGATCAACGGCAGCACTTGGTGCAAAAGGTGGTGCATTCTGATCAAAGAAAGCACTGCTTTTAAAAGATTTGCAGAATTTCAGTAGCTGAGCTTCCAGACAAATCTACTTTTTCTGGTTTCAACAAAAGAAAAATGTAGCATGCCGCCTTAACCTTTTTTAAAACACATCACCCCAAGGCTTCTGGCCTTCAAGCACTTTCCTAATTGATAACTAGTAATTCAACTTGACAGAGATATAATATAGTCAGTTCCCTAGAATGTCGGACTCAATCTGAAGGAAAAAGTATCAAAATTTTCCATATGGAGAAATCGGCTGGACTAGAAGATTGCATACCATTGACATCATTGCTGGACGCTCCATTGAACCGTATGTCATGTGATGGAATGGTGAGGAGGGAAGGTCAGGTGAATCATTTCTGATAGATGGAATGGAACATCTCAGCGAATTTTCTGACAGTCACATAAAATCATACGACTTAGTTATTTGAAGTCACCACAAGTGCTTGACAAGCAGAGCGCGGGTGGTTTAACAACAATCATAAAGAGAATCTAGAATCCTAGATTACAACCCTGAGCCGTAGCACGCAAATGTATGGATCTTTTGCCTCCATCTGTCCCAAATTCGCACCTGTCCATCTAGACAACAAGAACTCCTTCGAGGTCTCACTAAGAACAAGAGAAAGATATCTGATGTCGGCACGCCTCGTTGGCCAACCGACACCATCCCCAGCGATAATCCCCAAAAAGCAATTTAACTCTGCCAGCATTTCATTCAGATAGCAGACACAGAAAATACACGAGAATAAAATCAGCTACAAGCAGTTGATCTCTCATTAAGGATTGCAATGCCTCTCAAGATTAATCAAGAAACAATAATATGGAGTAGATGAAATGCAAGTGTGTAAAACCTAGAGAATTTTCAAAGAGTCTCTCAGTGGTAAGGTCGGGATCCACATCGCATTGCTCGAGCATTTCATAGATCTCTTCTTTGTTTAAATCGGGTTCCGTCTCCTTCAAAATCTCCTTTATACTCTCGACTTGCTCCTTCCACTCTGCCGGTACCCCTGCTCTGGTTTTTGCTTTCTCTGTTCAAGAGAGCAAGAAGACCTGAATTTGATAATTTCATCTAAATGGAAAATAAATGGGAAAAAATCGAGAAACTAGATCAACTCCACTACAGATTCGAAGGGTTCACGTCACACTATGATGGGTGTTTCTTGCTTGATAGCAAGGGCTCTGATCAAGAGTAAACCAGCAAAAAGAGAGAGAGAGAGAGAAAGAGAGAGAGTAACCGAAGCACGTGAAAACCTTTCTCAAGGAGGTTTATGAATTGCGTTGAGGGAGTCCATTTCCTGTCTGTTGAGTGCTTCGTTAATTGCTTGGGGCAATCGGGAAATGCTCGACTTTCTCCATGGGCTCCATTGGTATCTCTACCTTCTCTCTTCTTCATTTGCTCCTCCTTCGGGGCAACCGGAAAATGCTCAACTTTCTTCTTTGGTTCCATTGGTACCTCTATCTTCTCTCTCTTCATCTTCTTCTCATTCTTCTTTGGAGCAATCAAGAAAGGCTCGACTTTCTCCCTTGGCTTTATCGGCACCTCTACCTTTTCTCTTTCCTTCTGCTTCTTCTTCAGGGCAATCAATGAAGGCTCGACTTTCTCCTTTGACATCGGTACCTCTTCGGGGCAGTCAAGAAATGCTCGACTTTCTCCTTTGACTCCATTGGCACCTCTACCTTCCCTCTCTTCTCGTCCTCCTTCCTCTTCCCCATTTTCCTTTATCTCTGTTCACAAGACTCGATCAAGAAGACGCAGAGACTACTGTCCGACGACAGAAACAGAGAATACCAGAAGAGTGTGTAAAAACCTGGAATAAAGAGTCTCGGCGCGGCGTCAACAAGCTCCATTTCGCATTCCTTGAGTGCTCGGTAAACCTCTCGCTTGGAGCAACGGGCGAACATCGGCGTACCCTCGACGTGCTCCTTCGCCTTCCATGGTACCTCAAACTCCTTTCCATTCTCTTCCTTCTCCCCCATTGCCTTTTCTTTCTCCGTTCCCAAGATTCAACCAAGAAGGTACGGAGACTACTCTCTCTCTAGTTCCACGAATTCAAATCATGAGAAAGAGAGATGGGATGGTTCAGAGGCAAGAAATTCCATACCCTTCGCTGAAAGAATGGACTCTGTTTTCGCACTTGAAACCCTCTTTCACCAACTGTTTTAACTTCCACAACGGTGACGGTCAGCGAGCTGTATAATTTTACGGTCATGTCCTCATTCTGTATCCCAAATGGGCCTGTGCTGGGCCATCTCGGCCCATAACCCTAAGAGAGCGGGGCCGTCCACAACATGTATATTCGAGATTATAGAATACTAATCACAAAAATCAATTTGCTAAAAGAAAATTCATCGCGGTATGTGGTTTCCAATATTTGATTTATTCCGTATGAAATGAATAAGACGATATGCATATATATGTATGTATCTATGTACGGTGATATTCCGGTGAGCCACGTAAGCGAGTTATATTATTAAAAAATTGTCACGTATGATTTTCAGCTAAAGTTGTCGGAATTGACATTAAGATATCCCAATTTTAAAAAAAGTGACACTTAAGTGTATCTTTCATAACTTTTGGTATTCAAGTGTCTTCCGTGTCAACTTCCGAGGCTTGCGCTATTCTTTTGCCAAAGCACTTGGTATAAAAGGTTGTGCATTAAGCTTTGCAGCATTTTAGAAACTTGGGTTCTGATCATATAAAAATTTTCTTTTTCTGGTTTACATAGAGAAACATCTGTAGCACACCACCTTAGATTTTCTTAAAACACGTCACCCAGATATTTTCTGTCCATCAAGCACTTTTTCTTATCGATAACTAAGAATTCAACTTGACGGAGATGTAAAGTAGTCAGTCCTCCTGGAATGTCGAACTCACTCTGAGGGAAAAAGTATGGAGATTTACTTATTCCTTATGGATAAATAGGCTGTGCTTTAAAGATTGCATACCACTGACATCATTGCTAGACGCTCGATTGAACTGTGCATCATGGGTACAGATTGGGCGTCAATGTAATAGAAAGGTGTGGAGGGAAGGTCAGGTGAATCATATCAGATAGATTGAATGGAACATTACAGCTAATTACTTGGGCCAGCTTCTGATAATGCACGCTGTGGAGAAGAATTAGCGACTAAAAGCAATGGTTAAAATGAACTAATTCAATTATCTGAGAATATGAAGGAAGCATCAACAAATTAACATGTTTCATTTAGGAAACTGCAAATATTGTCCCAAACACAAGATGCAGTGGTAACTGGTGATATCAAGACAAGAAAACCCACAAGCGTGCCCAATCTTTACACGTAGATATATTATTAGTATTGTTCTTGCAAGCATTGTGCAATCACAAATATACTCGGCAGTAATTTTTGCTTGTTTCTGTCTATCACAATTGGAAATATGAACATGGAGGAAGCAACGCCAACATGCCGGGGACAATAATCTCCTCTCAATATTAACGAGAATTAAAGTAGCTAAAGTCACTGTTTCTTATCCAGAATAAATGACATAAGGTTTCGTCTAGAGCTCAAACGATTGTGATGACATGCACTGCAGAGGTTCTTTCGCTAGTAGGAGCTAACATCAAGGATGTCCACAGCTTCATCACGTCACCCTTGTAGGAGAATCAGTTCAATGTTTAAGTTAAATGTTTTTCACTCTCAATAAAACCGTCATATGACACCATCTTATTACTTGCTAAAGCATCACAAAGCTTCTATCCCCATCTTGAGGTACGATCCTGAGGTATTACGTTGACATTTTCTTTATGGAGAAATCAGGTGAGGGTAAATGGCCAGCGTCGTGCATTTCATTAAAGGAATTTAAAAAAAAAAAAAAACGAGTTAATAAGCTAGCATACCTCTGACATTATATCTGGATGATAGGATCTTGAGGGTCCCCAAAAGGATGTCCCGGAACTACTTGAGGTAGCTTCCGATGGATCTCTGTGGCGTAGAATCAGCAATAGAAAAAAGAAAGAACCAGTCATTTGAGGGTTTTGGCATCAAGCAGGAAGGATCAATAGATAAAGCATACTGTCTGGATTTAGGAGGAAGGATCAACAGATATTCCATACCGTGGAAATGAATTAGTGTTGGAAGATAAAAACTGAACTGAATATTTGGTTCGGTCAATGTGACCTCAATCTATCTATTTATAATAAAGCTCAAAGGCCAAAATTCCAATATTACCATTTTTGCCCCCATACATAAAATAATAAAAGAAACAGACAAACATACCCCTATCAACCAAATACTCTCAACACTCTCCCTCAAATTGGAGAATAAATATCACACATGCCTAACTTGACTAAAACAGGATGAAATGATTTAACCCTTGGTCCTTTAGTGAACATATCAACGAGTTGATCATTGGACTGAACAAAGGGCATACAAATTAAACCACTCTCTAACTTTTCCTTGATAAAGTGTTTGTCGATCTCCACATGTTTCATACGATCATGCTGTACAAGATTGTGAGCAATACTAATAGTAGTCTTGTGATATAGCATCATAAGAACATGGGCATATACACCAAGATCTTTAAGTAATCCTTTAAGCCATAACAATTCACAGACTGCCTATGCTATTGCACAAAACTTTACTTTAGCACTAGATCGAGCAATTACATTGTGCTTTTTAATGCGCCATGTAACAAGATTCCTTCTAAGAATATACAACGCCTAGAAAAAGACTTTTGGTAAGGGGATCCAGCCTAATCAACATTTGTATAGACTTCAACTTTCAAGCCATCATGAGGAGTCAAAAGAATCATTTTCCCACGAGCAGACTTCAAATATTGAAGGATTCAAAGAACAGCATCCACATGAGTAGTGTATGGATCATGCATAAATTGACTCACTAGGCTCACAGCAAAATCAATATCATGTCGGGTATAGGACAAATAAATCAACTTGCCCACTAACCTTTGATAACGACCTTTATCCACCAGATCACCATTTTATTCTCAAAGACGAGAATCGGCCTCGAAAGGTATATTAGAGGGACGGCATCTTAATAACCCAATTTTTGTCGAAAGATCAAGGACATACTTCATTTGGGATAGAAAGATACCTTTTGAAGATCTGGCAATGTCAATCCCCAAGAAAGAACCTAAGCTTTCCAAGATGCTTTATCTCAAACTTTTATCCAAGAAGCTTTTTCAACCGGTTGATCTTATCATTATCATTCCCGTGACAAAAAAAGTATGATCAACATTACTCTATTTACATCCAATAAAAATCATAGCTTTTTGAAACTTGTCAAACCGAGCTCGAGGTGACTGCTTTAAACCATAAAGTGCATGTTTCAAGTTACACGCTTTATCTTATCGACCAAAAAAAAAAAGTTACACACTTTATCTTGAGTTTTGTCACAAGAAAAACCTAGAGGAATCTCTATATACACTTCTTCTTCTAACTCTTTATGAAGAAATGCATTCTTCACATCTAACTACTAAAGATCTCATCCTTGGTTAACAATACAAGAAAGTAGAACTCGAACAGTATTCAACTTAGCAACGGGAGCAAAGGTTTTTTGATAGTCAATCCCATAAGTTTGAGTAAATCCCTTTGCTACTAACCGTGCTTTATATCTGTCCAAGGTATTATCCATATTCTGTTTGACTATAAACACCCACTTACATCCTATTGGTTGTTTCCTAGGAGGAAGAAACATAAGGTCCCATGTGCCATTTTTCTTCAAAGCATGCATCTCCTCCACCATTGCTGCCTTCCACTTCTCATCTACAAAAGTTTCTTGCCATTCCATTGAATAGAGGTAGAAGATAAAGAAGACACAAAGTACAATAGGAGGTAGATAAAGAGTCATATGAGACAACACGAGATATAGGGTGTTGATGCAAGTTATAGTAACATTTTGGAGTGTAATAGGAAGATTAAAAGGAGAAACCTCACTAGAAGGAGTAGGAGAATCTGTTTCAGAGATGATGATCGAACATGCAATGTATCAATGGTCTTAACTTAATTGTTGGTAGTGGGATCGCTACAGCAATAAATATTCAATGTCTCCCCTTGAGATACTATACTATCATTTTCTCGTGTTGCATTGCTCTCCTCTTGAGAAGGAGGGGAACTGTCAAAGACTATAGGAGGAGAATGATAAGTAATATCCTTAGGAACATTTAGAGTAGACAACATCTCTATACTAGGACTGTCGCGCCCCAAATCCCGGGCACGCGCACATCCCTCGGCGGTCAATTAAAATGAATGCGACGTCTCAGGATGTGTCGCCGACCCTTTCTTTTTATCTTTCAATTAAGCACATGCGGAAGCGAATTAAACAAACACCCGAACAATCATAAAAAACAAGGATAGTAAAACATGCAACCATTTTTTTTACAAACCACACTTTATAAACATATCAGGTTAACTCTACAATTTTATATACAAAGGTTTGTCTCCAAAAAGAGGTCCTAGGCAACCTATACCCTGAATCCCTCCGACTCCGGCGCTGGGTCCTCCACGACATCATCTGGGATGTCGATGTCCATGGGGTGAGCTACCTCCTCATCCTCGATTTCGACGGTAAGTCCGTCAAAACCCTGCAAAGCACCCTCTCAAACCCCGTTAGACTCATTAATGAACCACGCTTTGAAGCGACGAGGCACCAAGTGAAGGAGGCCCTCGTTGACCCAAATCGTGGTCACGACTAACTCATGGGTCCAAGTGGTCCCTAAGGAAGAAGGTAGACTCCGATTCAATTTCCCACGGACACCCAAAACGAACATGACGCCAGCACTTCATACTAAAGACTTGAAAAAAGGGTAACCACGACGGGGTGAAATAAATCTTAGTGAGTCAACAACCTAAACCCTGATTAGGACACAGATTCACCCAGAGGCAGCCTAAACAAGCGTCACAAACAAACTTACCTCGCCTCTGCACATCCCTGCATATTAGTGCGTCACATATATCATATGAATACAACAAGTGTATTTAATAACCAGAACACATTATTTCAATCACAGGGGTCACGATTATAAGGTAGAACCGTTATGACATGTCCTATTCCGTGCCACATAATTTAGTTCCATAATCGAGCGCAGCTATCACAACCACTCAGGCGTGTTCCAGTTATTACGACCCATCGGCCACAACTAACTCAACAGTCGACGGTCATCCAACATAACCAGGCGTCGTCCCGCTCTGTTGGGCACGGCAACGTCTACACCTAGACGGCGTTACATAAAGGAGGATCGGCCCAGCCTCCACTGCGATCGACATTCGTTGACGTGGGGTATTCGAACTAAATCAGGCATCGCCTCCCCAACTCCCGTTTGGTGACGGGTTCCAATAGCGACCACACGTGCACACAAACTTGGCCAAGAACACCGTACTTTGCATTCAAATATCTCGTATTTAAATAATGAATATGGCCACTTTTCTTCGTATTAAAAATCTCGGTAAAATAATTGTGCGTGGTCACGTAATTAAATCGAATCAATAAACGTAGTACGCTCACATTTCAAAATTTCACGATTTTATATAGTACATAAAAATTTGGTATAAAAAACTGACACCCGGTATTTTTCTATTTAAATACCATAAAATCGAATTTTGCAATAACAATCCATAACAGCCGCCAAGCACTCAATTGCACATATAAGCATTCAATCTCATATAAAAGTTCATCCACGAGAACGAGCACAAAATTCTGAAAAACGACTAATCCGTCACAATTTACGTTAATTACGATTAAATAAATTGCAATTAATTAAATTAATCCAACTTAATTATTCTAACCATGATTAATTAACCTAACCATGGTTAAATAACCTAACTATGGCTAATTAATCTAACCCAAATTAACTAATCTAACCTAGGGTAGACTAATCTAACTAAACTAACCACCTAACCAAACTAATCTACCCTAAACTAACCACTTAACCAAACTAACCTAACTAACTAACCAACCTAACTAGCTAGTTACTCTAACTAGGATTAACCACTAATCCTAATTAACACTAAACTAACCACTTAAGTGTAATTAACAACTTAATTTGAGATTAGGGAGTTAACTCACCGGAATTCAACGGCGGCGGGCTCACAGCAACGGCGACGCGAAGGAGGTGACGACTCGAGACAACTGTGTCTCCAATGGAGGTTTAATGGTGGCTGAAAAGCCCTACAAGGCTCATGGCCAAGGGGTTGGTTCGGTTTTGTGGTTGCTGGATTGAGGGGCTGGCGGACGGCTGGGCGGCTGGTCAGTGGCTGAAGGGCGAGCTGAACGTGAAGTTGGCAAGCTGGACGGAGCTGGGCTGGCGGACGGGCGGGCTAGGGGTGGCTGAGGTTGCTCGGAGCTAGGACGGGCAGCTGCTGAGCTAAGCTGGGTAGGCGAACGGCGACAGCTCAGGATAGGGCTGCTGCTTGGCGGACGCGAGACTGGTTGAGCCGAGGCGGGCGAACAATGAGGCTCAGCTGCTGGTGTTTAGGCGATGGGTGGACGGCTGGGCAGTGAAAAGGGAAAATGGAGGGAGCTGCGACAAGATGGAGTTGCTATGGAAATGTAGAAGAAAAAATGAGGAAGAAGCAGAAGCTGCTGGGGGGTTTCGATTGGGCGAGCTACATGCAAGGGGGAGGGAAATTTGGGAGAGAGGAGGAAAGAAGGAAGTCAAAGCAATGGCCAATCATAAGCCTTGCAAAATATCAAACCACTCAAGTGATATGCCCCAAAATCTTCATCCAAAATTGTCAAGAGGCCACCCAATAAGAAAACTAGCTTCAATTTCCCCAAAATAATCCATTTTGGCAACCAAATAAAGCCTTAAAGCAGCCCATCCGAATTTCCACTTTTATTTTCGATTTTTCCAAAATTGATTTTCTACAAAATTCCAGACTCGACGAAAATTCTCCGAAAGATGAGACGACGTCCTAAAATGAATCGTAACACGCTTGAACGTCTGATTCCTGAAACCGAATTCAATTTCGTAATTAAAATCGACCGAACGCGATTTTAGTATGATCTAACATATCGGGTAGCTTTTAGGGATTTTAGCGCGTTCAACCCGTGGTCGATAATTTTTTATCCACGTTTGTGCATCTCTGACTCGTAGATGACTCTTGATTGTCGTAAAAATCGTAAGGTTTCAATTACATGTCCCGAGTATAATTTCAATAGAAAATCGGGTTAGTGCCATTCAACACGACTTTCGCAATCATACGGAATCACCTGCAATTCAATTACATGTTTCCATTGAATTGACCGCAATTCAGTTATGTGGATAATTTAGTTGTTTTTTTACTCTTGATCTGAGTCATGGCAACCAAGCAAGAAGCACCCATTGAAAAACCTGGTGAGTTATCTAGCTATTCTTCCTCCTGTTCTTGTTTTTGTTCTTATTCTTGTTCTTGTTCTTCTTATTCTCCTCCTTCTCGACCTCGTGCTCCTCCTCCTCCTTCTCCCCTGTTTCTTTTTGTCTCTCTATTCCAGCAACAAAAACAGAGAATGACGGAAGTGTGCAAAAACTGTGCGAAAAGGGTATCCGAGTGGCATTTACGAAGGGCATTGCGAAGTCCACGAGCCCTTCATAAATCTCTTGCATGGATAAACGGCCGAGGATATTCATTCGCCGCCCAACTCTCTCCTCTGTCTCCATTGCTACCTCAGAATTCTCTCTGTTCTCTTTCTTCTTCTCCATTGTCTTTCTATTTCTCTCTTCACAAGGGTTGATCAAGAACACCAGGAGACTTCTCTCTTAAGCTCTACGAATTCAAATTATAAGATAGAAAATTCTTTTTGTCTCTCTGTTCCAGCAACAAAAATAGAGAATGACGGAAGTGTGCAAAAACCGTGCGAAAAGGGTACCCAAGTGGCATTTACGAAGGGCATTGCAAAGTCCACGAGCCCTTCATAAATCTCTTGCATGGATAAACGGCCGAGGATATTCATTCGCCGCCCAACTCTCTCCTCTGTCTCCATTGCTACCTCAGAATTCTCTCTGTTCTCTTTCTTCTTCTCAAGAACACCAAGATACTTCTCTCTTTAGCTCTACGAATTCAAATTATAAGAGAGAAATTTCTTTTTGTCTCTCTATTCCAGCAACAAAAACAGAGAATGACGGAAGTGTGCAAAAACCGTGCGAAAAGGGTATCCAAGTGGCATTTACGAAGGGCATTGCAAAGTCCACGAGCCCTTCATAAATTTCTTGCATGGATAAGTAGCCGAGGATATTCATTCGCCGCCCAACTCTCTCTTCTGTCTCCATTGCTACCTCAGAATTCTCTCTGTTCTCTTTCTTCTTCTCCATTGTCTTTCTCTTTTTCTCTTCACAAGGGTTGATCAAGAACACCAGGAGACTTCTCTCTTTAGCTCTACGAATTCAAATTATAAGAGAGAAATTTCTTTTTGTCTCTCTGTTCCAGCAACAAAAATAGAGAATGACAGAAGTGTGCAAAAACCGTGCGAAAAGGGTATCTGAGTGGCATTTACGAAGGGCATTGCAAAGTCCACGAGCCCTTCATAAATCTCTTGCATGGATAAACGGCCGAGGATATTCATTGGCCGCCCAACTCTCTCCTCTGTCTTCATTGCTACCTCAGAATTCTCTCTAATCTCTTTCTTCTTATCCATTGTATTTCTCTTTCTCTCTTCACAAGGGTTGATCAAGAACACCAGGAGACTTCTCTCTTTAGCTCTACGAATTCAAATTATAAGAAAGAAATTGGTTCTTTTTTGAAAGAGTCGACTCTGTTTTTGCATGAAGATTTCAAAACCCACTCCACCTCCCGTTTTTAACTACTAGACGGTCGGGGAATTTTGTAATTACTCATTCGCAATACTTTACACACCCAATTTGCTAAAAAGAAAATTCATTGCGACATTTATCTTAATTCTCCTTGCAGGAACACATGAATTGTTGATTTTATATTAATCCAAATTTCATTTCTCATTCATAATTTGCATAATGCGTATAATTTTTTGTATATACATTATGAAAATAAACCGTACACGAACTTGAAAGAACGGCCCAAGGTTCACATTTAGTCTTTAGCTGCTAATATGTTGAAGTTCACCTCGAATTAAAATCCTAGTTGAACTTGAATGCACGAATGATCTTGAATTCTGAGATTTTGTTCCCTATATAGAATTGAATTACCATTTAATTTCTATCCTATATTTTGAGATTTTATTCCCCTCCTCGATGCATTAAAAAATGAGCATCGAGACTTATTTCCACTAACTAAAAAAAATCGTGGTCTAAAATTGTTGCTGAAATGAGTTTATAAACACGTCTTATAAAGCGACAATTACGCAATAATATGTTTTACGTGTGCTTACAACCGTATTTGAAGCTAAACATTTTAATTCCATGAGAATAATTCGAAACTTCAGACAAGGCACATTCCATATCGCTAGAATGAACTAATGATTAGGGCAAGATTGTAAGAATGCACTCTTTACACTTCTTGACAATGACTTCATGTCAGTTGCCTTCCTAGGGACAAGCACACTCTAGAAAGCTATTAATTGAGCTCTTAATATCTGTACTGAAATTCTTGAAGTTCGTCTATATGCAGGAATATGGTGTGACCGCAGCGATAATTGCCTACTCAAATCATTAGAAAAAGGGCTAAAGCTATGACATCCTGAATTTCGACCCCATCTCGATAATATGAAATAGGCATTTCGTCGACGCGCTTATGGTCCTTTTTATCTGAGTTGGCCACTCATGAGTTAACTAATCTATTAGATAAAGCTGTTAAGGGATATAAACTCGATGGACTCGAGAATTCGATCGAAAATCAATCGCTCGATGGTAATAATCGGCAAGGGTCAATACAACACCGTTATAATTGAAATGTGATCGGATATAGGTCGATTCAACGGAAACACATAATTGAATTGCGGGTGATTCCTCTTGATTGCGAAATTCACGTCGAACGGCACTAACCCGATTTTCTATCGATATTATAATTTCTGCACGTAATTGAAACATTGCTACTTTTACAACAACCAAACGTCGTCTACAAGTCAGAGATACACAAACGTGGCTCGAAAATTATCGATCATGGGTCAAATGCGCTAAATCCCTAAAAGCTACCCGATAAGCTAGGTTGTACTAAAATCACGTTTGGTCGATTTTAACCACGAAATTGAATTTGATTTCAGGAATCGAACGATCGAGCGTGTCACGATTTAATTTTAGGACATCGTCTCATCTTTCAGAGAAATTCCATCGAGTTCGGAATTTTGCGGAAAAATCAAATTCGGCAAAAAGAAAATGGAAGAAATTCGGATGGGCAGCTTTGTTTGGTAATTTGGCCTCCAAAAAGGCTTTATTTGATGAGGATAGGGAGGAAAATTGCCATTGGAGGACCCTTTGACATTTGTAGCTGAAGACTTTGGTGGCATAGCACTCAAGTGGTTGATATTTTGCTTAGGCTTCCAATTGGCCAAAGCCTTGACCTTCTTGGCCTCTCTCTCCCCCCCTTGTTTTCCTCCATGCGTGCCCTCTCCTTCAGCTGAACCCCATGCCTTCTTCTTCTTCCTTCACTTTCTTCATTCTCCATTTTCCTTCTACTTTGCTGTTGCCGCACCACCTCATCATCATCTTCGCCGCCGCATGCCCAGCACAACTGCTCCAGTCCGCCAGCCCCCGACCAGCCCTGCACCACCTCACGCCTCAACTGCCGCCCACCTGCTCGGCCACCTTCAGCTCGCCACTAGCCAGCTCGCTTCACGCGTCCAGTTGCCGTCCGAGACCAGCTCGCCAGCTCCGTCCGTCGCTGCCACCAGTCGCCCACCATCCCTATTCGCCTAGCTCAGCTGTCTGCCACCTGCCTCAACCTCAACACCACTCGATCCAGCCCGACCAGCAACTCCAGGATCCCCTACTAGCCACAAGCAGTAAGCCTTGTGGGCTGTTCTCAGCCTCGACTGAGCCTCCGTTGGAGACCTGGTAGTTACGGGTTCTCACCGCCGTCGTGCCGCCGTCGCCATGAGCCCATCACCATTGAATTCTGGTGAGTTGACACCATAATCTCGGATTAGTAAGTTAGTTAATGTTAATTAGGATTAATTAGCTAATCTTAGTTAGATGAACTAGCCTAGTTAGGTTAGTGTAGTTAGAGTAACTAGGTTGGTTAGGTGGTTAGTTTAGTTAGTCTACCCTAGGTTAGTTTAGTTAACTTGGGTTAGTTATGTAACTATGGTTAGTTGACAATGGTTAGTTTATTTAACCTTGGTTAGGTTAATTAAATTAGATTTATTTAATTTAATTGTAATTTATTTAATTAATTATAATTAGTGTAAATTGTGACGGGATAGCCGTTTAGTGAAATTTTACGCTAATCGTCGTGGATGAGTTTATATGTGCAATTGATTGCTTATTTGTGCAATTGAGTGCTTAGTGGTGATTATTGGCTATTATTGTAAAAATATGATTTTATGGTATTTAAATAGAAAAATACCGAGTGTCGGTTTTTGGCGCAAAAATATTTTTTTGTACTATAAAAATTGTGGAATTTTAAATTGGGAGCATACTGCATTTATTGGTTCAGTTTAAATCCGTGACCGTGTACAATTATTTTACCGGGAATTTTTAACACGAAGAAAATTGACCAACTCCATTATTTGAAATGAAGGTATTTGAGTGCAAAGCATAATATTCTTAGCTAAGTATGGATGTGTGTGTGGTCACTATTGGAACCCGTCACCCGATGAGAGTCGGGGAGGCGATACCCGATTAAATCCAGATGCCCCATGTCAACGGATGTCGGTCACAGTGGAGGCTAGGCTAATGCTTTTTTATGGAATGCTGTCTAGGTGTAGACATTGTCGTGCCCAACGGAGCGAGACGATGCCTAGTTATGTCGGATGACCGCAGACTGTTGAGTTGGTCGTGGCCGATGAGTCGTAAATAACTGTGACACGCATGAGTGGTTGATAGCTACGTCTGATTATAGGGTAAAATTGTGTGGCACGGACGTGTTATAACGATTTTACCTTATAATTGTAACCCATGTGGATATTTGATGGATGAATTGATGTATTCCAGTTGTTAAATACGCTTGTTATATTGATATGATATATGTGACGCACTAATATGCAGGGATGTATTGAGGCAAGGTAAGTTTGTGTGTGACGCCTGTTTAAGCTGCCTCTAGGTGAATTTACATCACGTCCATTTTGGGTGCCCATGGGAGATGGAGTCCGAGTCTACTTTCCTCCATATTCTCTGGACCACCTGGACCCGTGAGCTAGTGGTGATCACTGTTTGGGTTGATGAGCGCCTGTCTCACGTGGTACCTCATCGCTTACAAGCGTGGTTCCTTAACAAGCCTAACGGGGTTTGGGAGGGTCCTTTGCAGGGTTTTGACGGGCCTACCGTCGAAACCGAGGATGAGGAAGTAGCTCACCCCATGGACATCGATCTACCGGATGGTGTCGTGAAGGACTTGGAGCCCGAGGCGGAAGGGTCCGGAGCGTAGGTGGCCCAGCAGTTTCTTTTTGAGTCAGATTTTTGTATATAGACTTGTAGGGCTAACCTGATGTGTTTATAAAGTGTGATTTTTGAAAAAGGCGTTAGCATGTTTTTACTATCTCCGTGTTTGATGATTGTCCGGGTATTTTTTTAATTCGCTTCCACATGTGCTTAATTGAAAGATAAAAAGAAAGGGTCGGCGACGCGTCTTGGGAACGTCGCATTTTAATCGACCATCGAGGGATGTGTGCGTGTCCGAGATTCGGGGCGTGACAAAAGCTCGTGAAGATATACCCGGTCGAAGTAACATCCTGCGACTAGGATTAACGTTGGATGCAACATTGAAACCCCCACTACTTGCAGAACATAATCTTTGTGCGAAATCGGTTCTGATGCTAGAGCTACGAAACAAAAGGGCGATATTGACCCAATAATTATATGCTAAGAAGCATGTGCACATGGACAAGCAAGAAGCTCTATATTATCTCCGATTCAGAGGAGACGGTGAAGTGTGCCAAAGTGGATTAGCAACGACCTGAGCATCTTTACAGTGAAGCTGCCGCCCTGTAAAGCTTCTAAATCGAACTTGAGGAAGAAAGCCTTCCCTGTAAATGCAGATAACAAGCATTAATCAGCAATAACAGCGGAGCTTGGGGTGGTTGCATTAGTGATGGGTCCTGCAAATCTCTCGCGGTCATACCGTATGAGCTTTAGCAGGAAGAGGTGACCATCCAGGAAAGCCACCGTGTTGGAGGTCGGGGGGCGCAGACATTGCTCGCGAATGAGGCTGATGGTTCCATGCAGCGTCGTCATAGTTCTGCAGGAAAGACAGATACGATGAGAGAATTGATTGGCAACATCACTGCATTCCAAGTCTGTCGGGGAGATTAGCACTGGTATATTGAAGAGCCATCCAAGTGGGATCCAAACTATCTTTACATTCCTGCAGGGCGATAATCATTTCTCTGCTGATGCTCAGCCTGAATAGTGCAATACGGAGTCGTAGCCGGTCCTGGATATGTCAGAGGGTGCTGGTGAATAAGTCAGATATCCATGAGGCGTACTTCCTGCGCCCAGGAAGCTTCCCCAACCAGAAGCGTCAGCATTGGCCCGAGACAAGCTCCCACCGTGATGCGCCTCTTGTTGAGCAGACAGCTTATCGTATTTGAAGTTATGATGCATATCGTCCCCCTTGTCCGTGAAACCATGTTGTTGCAGGGGCCACTGAGGCCCATAGGAGATCGGTACCCTCTCCGGGTCTTCTTCAGTGAAACGGGGCACCATCTCTTTTATGCACTCGAATTGGTCCTTTCCCTCCATAGGTGACCTCTCGCTGTTTTTCCCTGTCTCTATTGAGGAGTCAATCAAGAAGACCCGAATTTGATAATCACATCAGAATAAAAATGAAGAGCAAAATGAGAAACTAAATCAGCTGCGCCCACTCAAAAGGGTTTGCGTCTTTCTTTTTGGCTGGATACAAGGGGTTCACGTTAAATCCAAACACAACAAAAATGGGAGTCCCTTGCTTGATGGCATGGTAATGTTTCTCAATACTAAACCAAGAAGAAGAACAGGTCGAAGGAGAGGGTAAAAACCTTGAGAAAGGAGTCTCTGAATGGCGAGGTTGGAGTCCATGTTGCATTGCTTGGGCATTTACCAAATAAGTTCTTCGCCAAAATGGGGCACCATCTTCTTTTCAGTCTCGACTTTCTCCTATGGGTACCGCTTCTCTGTTTTTCTCTCTCTCCACCGAGGAGTCAATCAAGAAGACCCAAATTCGACAGTTTCATCAAGATGGGTAATCAAGAACTGAATGAGAAACCATATCAGCCGCACTGATTCAAAGGGTTTACGTGGAACCCAAAGAAATCAGAACAATGAGCATCTCTCGCTTGATGGCGTGGCAACAACTCTGAAGACTAGACCAATTGAAGGAGAGTGGAGAGAAACTCGAGAAAGAAGTCTGTGACGGCGTCGTTGAAATCCATCTTGCAGTCCTCGAACGCTTCGTAAATCTCTCTGTTCTTCCCTTCAATTTTTCGGCGGTATCTCTCTATTCTTTCCCTTCAATTTTTCTTCCTCCGCCGAAAAGAGTCCGATCATGAAGACCCATAGGCTTCTCTCTCTCTCTCTCTCTCTCTCTCTGCGAATTCAAATTATGAGAAAGAGAAAAGGGATGGATCAGAGGCTGAGTGATTTTGTACCCCTCGCTGACAGAGGGCGGACTCTGTTTCTCACATGAAGGAGAAATGGGTCCTTCCGAACTCACTTCATCAACCGTCTTTTAACTTCCACAATGCTTGTCCAAAAAAAAAAAAAAACTTCCACAATGGTCACGGTCTGCGAATCCCGCGAGTTGCCAAATGTGCTGGGCCGTAAGAAGGTCAGCCGTAATCTGAATCTGGATCGCAAAACCCAACTTACTTGGTCCTTCCCTTCAAATTTAAAAATAAAAAATAAAAAAACTATCTTGGTTCTCAAAAATAATTCCCTATTTAATCTCTAGCTACTAATTAAGTATATATGTCCAAAAAATTCACATTGAATGTAAATCACAATTGAACTTAAATGCACGGAAGATCCTTGGAGGATACTTTCGGACGGGTTTGGACAAGGCAATCTAGTTATAAAAGCACGGCCCAACCCCATTAGGCTCCTGTCGGCCCAACTTGGCCCAAGAATTTTATATTCGAAATTGTTCTGGCGGTGAGCTTGGGCAGTAGATGTAAGGGCCCGACCAGGTAAGATCCCTCTCATTGCCATTGGTCGCCTCTAAAGTCGACCACAGCGTAACCCTAACTTTTGTACACATACGATGGGCAAACGATAAAGTCAAGCTTTTGGTAATGTTTGCTCGCGCCCGCGCAATACGAGGATTAAGCATATATTTTTTATTTGGTAGTGTGTTAGGATGATCAGGGATTTATGCGTGCTGCCAACTTGATAGGATCGGGTGTGAATGGCAAAAAACACCATTAGCAGGAGGCCTGCGAATAAAGTTTAGGACGACCCTCGTCGTATGGTTTGGTAATCTGGGTTTTGTGGATCTTGGACGAACTACCAGGTGTAGGATCGGATGGACTGTTTGCATGTATTCAAGAACGTGCCCATTTCTCTTCCAAAAGCTATTGTGCCGTTCCTACCTCCTATCCTTGCGGTTTCGTCATGGAAAGTTAACCCTTTTCTTGATTCCCAGAGAAGCGCGGGAATCCGGCATTTTGACGGGTAATAATGCACGTGATGTCGCCGATGAAGCCGGTATCGCCGTTCTGAGGACGCCCCCATTCTCCTGCTTCGCGTGCCGATTTCGTTGCCAACTTGAATGATCCAAAGAAACTGCTCATTTGTCGTTGGCATTCTGCTCCTTCACCCTTCAGCAGCGACAAGGAATCGGTTCCCGACCTTTTAAATCCCGGACATGCCCCTGGGCTGACCTCTTCGATTGTCTGACGTGCATTGATTGCCGTCCTCGTGTATTTCTTGTTCAACGGATTGCTCACCTACGTCTGTGATCGGCAGGAAGCCATAACGTTGAGCACCGTGGATGAGAACAGCTTTGATGCGATGGTTCGGACGTATATGGTCGATAAGGAAAAGGGCAGGATGAGGATAAGGATCAAAGTTTGCTCGGCTTTGAGGTGTGGTCTTCATTTGCATTGCCGTGGAGACGGTGACAGTTCGTTCCTTGGGGGGTTTCAGTTGGGTCGATAGCTTTTATCTGTCTGTCATTACAGTGACCACCATTGGTTATGGAGATTGCGGGTTTTTTACCGCAACAGGAAGGTGTTTCGCAGTAGTGTGGCTGCACTATTGAGTACTGTTGACACCTAAATTTTGGCGATCCGTTTGGTCATTTATCAAATTAAAAATTAGGGTTTAATTTTATCCCTGAAAAAACTATTAATTGCATAACATATAAATTTAGGTGCATTTGTTTTTTAATTTACATTTTGTGCATTGGATTGGTGATGGATGGGTTCGAATTAGTTGTTCGAGTTTTAAGCTTGCAAGGCCGGACGTTAAGCCCACAAAGCGAGCAAATTGGCCAAAAATTAATTATAAAAATTTGGAAATTTTTCCAAAATATAGTAAATTTTTAGATAGGGCAGATGTGAAAAGCAAATATTGCGTTTGGAAAAATGAATATTGCGTTTAGAAAAAGAATTTTTGTGGATTTTGATTTGGGAAAATTAAAACCCTAATTTGTTACCTATATATAAAAAACGCGTAGGGTTTCAAGAGGGGGCATGCGATGAAATACACGGCTATTGAGGGCTTTTTCTAGGGTTTCTCTTCGTCAAAAGGTAAGAGGAAAAAATGTCAAAAAGTGAGAAAAGAAAAGTGAAGTTTCAGGAGAAAAGTAAAGGTGAGTAGAGAGAGGAGACCGTGAGAAGACGTCTATCAGTAGAAAAAGAAAAAAAGCAACAGAAACAGTGTCGTCTTCTTCGCGTGGGTAGTCTCGCGCCATGCCAGCCACGCCCGTTCCCCTTCCGACGTTACCGCAATTCCTGTTCTGCTCGTTGTCGCGCCTACCCCATCTCCACCCACCATCGGCAGTTGAATCGCCAACCATCGCCGCTCCGCCGGTTGTCCGCGACCGCCCAGTGCCGATCTGCCTCTACACCAGTTCGACGGAGCCACCGGCTTGCCGCCCACCGAGCCACCGGCGACCTAGAGCCGCACCGCCGCCGATCCGCCCTTCCCCGCGCCGCCGCGTCGCCGTCCCGCTCGCCGCCGCAGCCGCGATCCCAGCCGCGCCTCCTGCCATCGCGACCCAGCCCTGACGGCTCCTGATCTAGCCGTGGCCGATGTTAGCCGGTCCTTCGTCCGCAATCCCCGTGCCTGAAGCTCGCAGCCGCTAACCGTCGCTGATCTGCTCCGCAAGCAGCACCCACCACTCGCGCCGCCCCGACGCCCAGCTCCGCAGAAGCCACCGCCGCTCGATGCCAGCAAGTCCCGAACCCGTCGCTGCTGCCTCTGCCTTTGCTCGACCTCCCAGCGATCCGATGCCCCTGTCCGCGAAGCCACTGCCGATTCACCTCCGCACGCTCGCCCTCTGCTCCTTCACGCAGCAGACCAACGCCCGGCGATCCCCTCTCCGAGTGACCTCACCAGCCGCTACAACTCGAGCTCCTCTACCCAACCTCGCCGGAACCCTAGCCGGCGTCTCCCCCCTGTCGTAGCTCCGACCGGCAGTGACCAGCTGCCCTTGGAGACCTACGAGCAAGCCTTGCTCGAGAAGGCAGAAAAAAAGAAAGAAAAAAAAAAAGAAAAATGGAAAATCAATTAGGGAGTTTTTTTTTCTTTTTTGTTTATTTTATTCTTTTTTTTTATTTTCATTTATTTACTTTGTTTGTTAGTAGAATTATTCCTCAATGAATGGTTGAGATTCCGACATGAAATTGCTCCTCCAATCAGGGATTGACAGTTCGATTTTCATGCCCGAAATCCGACTCGCAATCCCTTGCAAAAATCGCCAATCCGATCTCACGCTCGAGACGATTCGCGATTTAATTTTAAAATTGGCCAACCCGATCTCATGCGCGAGATATGGTTCGCCAATTTTTTGGATATCAACCCTATATTGTCTGATTTGCTGTGGTATTGGTTGAGTCAATTTTATTTTCGTAAAAGGAAAAATCCAAAAAATATTTGAATTAGGATTATGTTGGTTTTAAAATATCTCTTGTTATCTTGCATATCTAGAATAGGGATTTATTTCGAATTTGTTAAAAAATAAAAATAAAAATGCATTCATTTAGGATGTTAGTTTTCTTAAATTTGAATTGCATGCTTAATTATTTAGCAATTTTAGTTTAGAATTTTATAAAAAAATACAAAAAAATCATCATGCATATATCATGTAGAATTAGGGCATTTTTGCATGTCATGGCATATTAGAATAAATTGCATGTTTCATTTAAGTTTAGATTGATTTTTTGGATAGGCTGCATCATAAGTTAGAGATTATTTGGATTAAGATAATATTTTAGTTTAAATTAGGATTTGGCTCAACCTAATTCCTAATACAAATTAAATAGGATCTTAATCTAGTTAGATAATTTTCACATTTTTCTTAATTCCGAATTTCATGAAAAAATACAAAAAATGTCTTAGAATAAATTAGTTCCATTTTCTAGGATAGATTGCATTTTTTAGGAAATAATGTCATGTAAATGGCACATAGGATTAAATTTATGAAATGCACGTCATTTATCGATTGCTATTAGGTCCATTTAATTAGAAATTGCATATCATTAGAATTAAGTCATTTAATTAATATTGCATTGCATGTTGCATGATTTCCATTAATTAAGTAAAAACAAAAAACGAAATTGCGTGTTAATTAGAAATCATATCTAGGGTTGTTGATGTGAATTATGATTTAACATTGCAGATGCTTTCGTTGCTTTGAGGTAAGTTTTTGCAATTTATTTATTGTTTATCTGGGTGTTAAATTGGTGGTTTGCGCACCCGCATGATCACCTTACACGTTAGGAAAATAGATTTAAAATAAATCTGAGCTGCCTGCCAAAAACATTTTTGAAAATAAAATAATGGTACCGAAAGGGCATTAGAGAAATCTAGTGTAATCAAGTCCCCGTACCCATGATCTCTGGTTCGTAGAGGTAAAGTAAATCTCCCGTTACTTTACTTGGGTTTCTAATCGACCCACCAAAAATAGATTAGTGGCGACTCCTAATTAAAAAATCAATTGCATGTTAAAATTTGAACCTAAGTCACGAATTGGTATGGACTTGGGAGAGCCCGAGTTAAGTCTAGGCTTAACAATCCATTAGCCAAACCCTAGGTGGTTCACTCGAAAAAATTTGGTCGCGACAGCTTGGCGACTCCGCTGGGGATTTGAATTGAAACTCTTAGTGGACTTAGGCCAATTTTTCTTTTCTTTTGAAAAATGTTTTTGTTTGGCAGCGAGGATCCCAGGTACGTCCCTAACATTTAAGGTGTTAAATGTTCTTGTAGATTGGGAGTTATAAGGGGAGTAGTGATTGCTAGCCCTTGTCTTGCAGATTGGAGTTGGGGATGAATGTTTTGAATTCAAATTATTGAAGTGTTGTTTGATATAAACTGTTGCGCATGCCTTGCATTTGCACTACACTATTGCACACACAACCCGCCGCCGAACCTGGGCCACATAGGATCATTGAGGATGGTGTTGAGATGGATACCACTCCGACCGCATGCTCGCGGTACGAGTCGCCCATCTCAATTCCGAAGTTTCTTTCATGGTGTCAAGAGTACCCACCTCGGTCCGCATGCCCGCGACCTGGGTTGGCTCTTCGACCAAGCCGGAGTCATGAGGACCCGACATAGTCCACACGCCCGTGGCTAGTCCGATCATCCTTGTGGCTCCACTTTGATAAGCCTTATATATTAGAAATCGAGCCTCACTTACCATGCGCATGTCTATGTGATTGCCCTCTTTGTTCATTGGAAAAGTAAGTTTCTTAAATTCGCACCCTTGCAATCTACTTACTTTATTATGTCATTTTGTTGGTCCGTGGCATTAGGATTGTCCTAAGTCTTGTTCAATATACAATGGGGATACCGGACATTCGAATTATTCTCCCTCCAAAAGAAGAGCTTAGTGCATGGTGGGACAAGTTAGACCAAGCTGGCCGCCAATTTGTAGAGTCGCATATAGTTCGACTACTTCCACTGCTGCATATCAACATCCATGGCGGTATCATCCAAGCACTTGCCCATTGTTGGTGCCCCGTGACTTCAACTTTCATCTTTGGCAGTAAGCATGAGCTCACTCCCACCTTGGAAGAATATAGCATTGCCCTGGGAAAATCTTTGAAAGCTGAATTGATTAGTCCACCTATTGGAATTGATCCTGTTGTGGCCTTATCTAATTTTTTAAGAATCAAAGAGGACAACATAAGAAAATTTTTGAAGGCTCACTGCCATACTTGCCCGTTATCTTTTCTAAAAGAATGTTTCGAAAATGGCACTTCATTTCAAATGCGTAGGGTTTTCCTTTTAGCTTTCTTTCGGTTCATAGTCTTTCCTTACTGCAAGAATGCTATTAACCCTTTGATGGCTCATTTACTTACGCAAGTGTTGGAGGGGAAAAATTTTGTAAACACTATTCTAGCCGAAACCTTTCTTTCCCTCGCTCGATTTAAAAAAGGCGGTGATAAGACCTTCCATTCCTCTCCCGAGCTTTTGCAAATTTGGTTTCTTTCTCATATAAAGGGATTTGGTGGTTTAATGACTATACATGATGTTAGTGACTCTAATCACCCTATTATAAAATTTGAGAACAACCAAAAAATGCCCTGGATTACCATTATTCTAGGTGGCTAGCTTTCATGAAAAAACCAACTTCCAAAGGTTTCCTATGGCATGCTAAATGGTTCCAAGTTCGCGTGGCGAGACTCACGTGTGGAGGTTTTGGCCCAATCCCTTTATTGGGATTCACTTGAGCATTGGAGTACTATCCGACTAGAGTGACTCGTCAGTATCAAGTCGTGCAAGAGCTTCCCTCGGCGTTACAAGCAGATCCGCTCCAAGTCAGCTTCATTGATGGAAGCCGAGGCCATGAAGATTCCATTCTCACTATCAAATCGATGTGGGACATGTGCCATGCACGAAAACTCAAGTGGTCCAAAGAAGAGTTGAAGGGCAAAGAAAGGAAGTACTATGCCTCGACTAAGTATATCCAACAACACAAGATTCTCGAGGAGCTACTTCCGAAGATACCGAGGCACCGTTGAAGATCACCAATCGAGCGAGAATAAGCGCCTCAAAAAAGTTGCTGAAAAAGCTCAAGAGGAGAATAAACGATTGCGCCGAATGGTGTCCCGAGTGTATATTGATCAAGCCAAATGAATTGCTTGAATCAATCTTTGCTTAATGATTAGGAAGTTTGAGTCATTTACTTTCCTAGTTCATTTGTTTAGGACATTTCGAATTTCTATTTTGATAGGCCTGTCAAAAGCTCCATTGATGAATAAAAGTTCTAGAATATTGCCATGGATCGGCGTATTTTCATATAAGAATGCTTATTTTTGTTCATTTCTTATATTAGGTCATAACGGACCCACCGTGATCGCCTATTATTACACGATCAAGGGCTAAAATGGCTGATCAAAATGAAATGCGTGATCGTATGTCCGCTGTGGAGACTCAACTCCAACAAGTACTCGCCTCTATACAGCTTGTGACGGATCAACTCCAATTCCTCCAAGCGAATCCAACAGCTACACCCACTCTTCCTGAAGTAGTTATCCCGAAGCAAGCAAACAAGATTAAAACGATTGACGACAACATGCCCGAGCTGGAAGATGACTCGGTCCTTGTTGGAAAGGCCAAGCTTGATGGCGTTCCCAAGACAGATCAGGATGAGCGTGTTGCGAAGCTGGAAGAGAAAGTGAGACAACTGCAAGAATCACAAAGCTCACTCCCGTTCGACCTCTCAGTCTATGAGAAGGTCAAAATGCCGAGCAAGTTCAAAATGCCGGAATTTGAGGAGTATGACGGTACATCTTGCCCAAAATCTCATCTGCAAATGTACCACGTGCGCATGGCCCAGCACGTCAAAAATGAGCCCCTCATGATCCAATCGTTCCATGCAAGTTTGACTGGACCCGCACTAAACTGGTACGTGATGAAGAATGTGAACCTCCTCAACACTTGGAACGAAGTGGCTGACACGTTCCTCACAAAGTACAAGTTCAACATGGACATCGCACCTTCCCGAGAAGACCTGGAGCGGATGGAAAAGAAGAAAAGCGAGTCGTTCAAGGAGTATTCCGTGAGATGGCGAAATCTAGCGGCTCAAATCACTCTTGAACCCACTAACAAGGAGCTGATGAAGTTATTTGTCAAGACTCTCCCATTTGAGTTCCACAACCGGATGGCTAGCACGTACGTTGAGAACTTCAACCAACTTATCCTGGTGGGTGAACAGATCGAGATGGGGATAAGAGAATAGTAGTTTACTGAGCCATCTAACAAGAGATTTTCTACCAAGAAGGAGAAGGATCCGGAAGTTGAGATTAATATGGCCTACTCTCAACCGAATCGTGATATATCAAATCGCGCTTCGGTAATTAAGATTTCTACTGAGTAACAAGGTGGAGGACATCGGTTCTCGGGTCGACGACGTAATGTTAGGAGATAGTTTACACCTCTTCCGGACCCCTATCCAAAGTTTTGCTTATTCTCTGAAAGAATGGATTAATCTCTACTGAGCCGAAGCGACCAAATCTCGAGCATTATCTTGCATATAATTCCTCCGAAAAGTGTGACTATCACATGGGAGAGGTTGGTCACTCCACCGATGATTGCTATGTTTTGAAGCATAAGGTCCAAGATCTCTTGGATACAAAGGCATTCTCCTTCGTAGTAATCAGAAAAATCATCTGCCCAACCATGATGGAGGCACGAACGCTGTCACTGAGTGAAGAAGTTCTTATCTTCTAGGACTTCCAGTTTTGTTTAGGATTTTCTGCTTTTTGAAATTTCAATTATCGCTTTCGCTTTTAGGGTTTGGCTTGTTTGCATTTTCCGTTCCAATAATGTAATTCATTTGATTCCATTGAATGAAATTACAATTTTATTTCAAATTTTGAGGACATGAGGGGGTACACCAAACCAGGCTGGTGACGATATCCAACAATGAAAAGAAAATATCATCCATGGAGAAATTCTGAGGACTGGGCTTCTTCATACTTCCTTATCCAAAATATTCCTTAAAAAAAATCATTTTTGAAGCAATTTCCAAAAGCATGCATTAGGTTACCCTTGTTTGTTTTTCTAACTCATTTATTTCATGTCTCAGAGCATAACAGAAAGGCATTTGAAAATAACGCGTCAATTTCCAGTGATAGTTCGCCCGTTGATTTGGGAACATACATCCGAAGGGAAATAGACATGAGGGCAAAGGATCATTTCCTAGCCGATTGTGATGACATCTCCCAAGAGTGAAGAAAATCATCTTGATTCCAAAGTGTGATGTGGCACATCTAATAACAATTTGTGTGAGATGTCATTCTCGAAGGCCAAATGGAGTTTCTCATTTCCATGAGAAAATAATGGAACAAATCAAAAGAGGATAATCCGTCTTGGATGAAATGGATACATTGTGTTCATGAATATAATTAATTCTGGAATTGACACTATGTTCTTTTCCTTGCAGACGACGAATTGGGGCAGTACAAATTCTAGTAATGACATGACTGAGACAAAATCTCGATTTGAGCCAAAATGGTTGTGCAATTTGAATTTACTATGATGTTGCACGGTATCCTATTCATGCATGTTCTCTTATGCAAGGACAAAAGCAGATTTTCAGGGACAATCCAAAAACACCAAATCCTGAGACAATCCTCTCGTGGGACAATTCCTTGAATGAACGCTCAAAATCATGTTTTTCATACTTACGAAAACATTTTTTTTAGTGTGGTAAATTGTTTGTTCTGAAGTTTGCAATTTTTCATGCTTAAATCTATTGAGCTCATTTAAAAAAGATTTTGCATGATGACTCTTACATGTTTGGTCCACCAATTCCACTAAAGAATATCAAGATGGAGTAATTCAATGAATGATGTGGAATGGATTAAGCATGCTAAATGAGACGTGTCAGGATGATGAAAGGCAAGCCCTATCCTATACATAGTCCCTTACTTATACACTTGTGAGATGAGTGTAGGAAAGTTCCATATCCGCAAGGTGAAGAGTTCTCTTGCAAAAGGTACGATGACTGAAATGATGAGGGGCAGCTTATTTCTCTATCCCAAACACTACAGGTGATCTATTGCTTAATCCCTTTGAGCCCCATATACTTATTGAGATTTTTTTTTCAAATTATCCCTATCAAGAACCACCCCACACTGGGGCAAATTGGAGGGTAAGGCGACGCCATAAGGTGAAGAAAATGGATTGAAATTTTCTTGCTCTCACTTGCATCAATCTTCTAGTCATGCTATTACATTGAATTCATGTGATAATTTAAGTGCCTTAAGATGACGAAGAGCATTTCTTTCACTACCCTATACACTTATATCTTTTGCATAGCCCACTTGAGCCTGCAATTTCATTTCTTTAATCCCAGTTGGTGATCATCCCCCATACTAGGGCAAGGTAAAAGGCAGATGGAGACCCTTGAAAGTTTGAGTGTCGTTGCTTGACGCATGCATTGAAATCAAAATAAAACTAAGGGGCATGAAAAAGCAGTGTGCCTGGTAAAAGCAAGGTCAATGCCCATGAAAAAGAAGTGAAAAAATGAATAAGAACTAGGGGCATGAAAAAGCGATGTGCCTAGTAAAAGCAAGGCCAATGCCCATAGATGAAAAAAGAAAGTCAATATAGGTGACTGTCAATTGCAAGAATTGAATCTCAATGGAGCAATATTAAAAGAACTCATGCTCAGTTTTTACAATCAATGGGGCACTTCATGAAGACAATCCCCGATGGTGAAAAAGAAAACCGGTGGCAATGCCAAGATGATCATCAACTCTCACCCTATACACATCTTTGAGCCTAACAATATTTCATTTCTCAACCCATGAACCCAACCTACGTTACGTCCCTTACAAAGTCTCTTCAGATTATGGCACTTGAATTAACGTAAGAGTTCATATGTTTATAAGCATCGCTCGAAGAAGTGCGAGCAAGATTATTTCTTTCTCATTTTACAGGGTTCTTGACTTGTAAACCCGGAGATTATTACAAGATTGTTCATTCAATAACCTTGACTCAAAGAGTCCCTTTGTTAAGCCATTGACCAAGCCTACATTATGGTCCCTGTTAAAGAGTTCTCAAATTAATAAGATCGTACCGCTTACGAGAATACTCGGACTCATGTCGATATGATAAAATTGAGTGATTCTCATAAATAGCCATTCTAAATGAGAGTGAGTGAAAGTCCTTTCTAACCAAAAGTCTCTCATTTAGTATTCTTAAGAAATCCATGTCATGAGTGAAAATTGCCTTGAACGATAATTCTCTCTAGTGGAAATTTGGGTGACGCGAAAGTCATTATGCATGAACCTTGATTGAATTGATAAAAGTTTCAGTAGATTTTGAAGTATGCATTCCAGAATAGCCTTAATTGCTTATTTCTTTGGTGAATGCATTTTTGTTCTAATCATGTCTGACAAATAATGTTTTCTCAAAGACCCAAGAGCTCCTGACATTCAGGTTCCTTTCAAAATGCCTCATGATATTAGGAGATGAGAAACCATCATGAACATTCAAGGTGCATCCTTGATGTTCCAAAATTTATTTCTACCGGGAGGTGAGAGGCCTCCACGGGATATCTAAGTTCCGAAAACATATCCCCAAGAATCGAGATATCATCGGTAAGTATATCTCTACCCATTCTCGACACTTGACTCGGTCAAGCTGTCCCTTTATATTGACCTGGCGTGCTTTCGTAGCCCAAAGTCCCTTTCATCGACTCAACGTGCTTTTGTAGCCCGATGTCCCTTTATATTGACCTGGTGTGCTTTCGTAGCCCAGAGTCATTTTCATTGACTCGGCGTGCTTCCGTAACCCGATGTCCCTTTATTGACCCGGCATGCTTCCGTAGCCCGGAGTTCCTAACCTGGCGTGCTTTCGTAGCCCAGAGTCATTTTCATCAACTCGGCGTGCTTCCGTAGCCCGATGTCCCTTTTAATAGACCCGGCGTGCTTCCGTAGCCCGAAGTTCCTGACCTGGCGTGCTTTTGTAGCCCAGAGTCCCTTTTTATTGACCCGGCGTGCTTTCGTAGCCCGGTGTCCATTTATATTGACCTGACGTGCTTTCGTAGCCCGGGTTCCCTTTTATCAAACCGGCGTGCTTCCGTAGCCCGGTTTTCTTTTATCGATCTGGCGTGCTTTCGTAGCCCAAAGTCCTTTTCATCAACACTCGATTGAGCTGTCCCCCAAGATTTTTCTCCAGATTCAGTCTGATTAAGGCAACCGAAGAACGGTTCGGGTCCTGGTCAGATGATCTGTGTTGCAACGCTGGGCGACCGTAGAATGGTACGGTCCTAGACAATATTTATTTCCCTATTCAGGCGACCGTAGAATGGTACGGGTCGTGGAAGGTAAATCCTCGTTTAAGTGACCGTAGAATGGTACGGGTCCTAGACACAACCAAGCACTGCCATATTGGGCAACCGTAGAATGGTACGAGTCCTGGGAAAGCAGTCTCTTTACAAAGTCATGTTACTATTCTAGGCGACTGTAGAATGGTACGGGTCCTGAACATGTAACACAAATTATCTCGAATTATTCTATCCTCCTTGAATGTAAGTTATTCCAGGTAGGTTCATTTATTATTTGCGTTTCCATGCATCATATAAATTGCATTCAAAAAATGGAATTCATTTTCCAACAAAAAATCATTCAATGCATGTGCATAGTCAAAATTTAGGTCTCAATTTGTCTTTGAAGGCAACCTCTTTGAGCTCACCTTCAAAGAGGGGCAGCTGTTGACACCTAAATTTTGGCGACCCGTTTGGTCATTTATCACATTAAAAATTAGGGGTTAATTTTATCCCTGAAAACACTATTAATTGCATAGCATATAAATTTAGGTGCATTTGTTTTTTAATTTACATTTTCTGCATTGGATTAGTGATGGGTGGGTTCGAATTAGTGGTTCTGAGTTTTAACTTGGCAGGCCGGACTAAGCCCACAAAGCGAGCAAATTGGCCTAAAAATTAATTATAAAAATTTGGAAATTTTTCCAAAATATAATAAATTTTTAGATAGGGCAGATGTGAAAAGCAAATATTGCGTTTGGCAAAATGAATATTGCGTTTAGAAAAAAGAATCTTTGTGGATTTCGATTTGGGAAGATTAAAACCCTAATTCGTTACCTATATATAAAAAACGCGTAGGGTTTCAAGAGGGGGCATGCGATGAAATACACGGCTATTGAGGGCTTTTTCTAGGGTTTCTCTTCGTCGAAAGGTAAGAGGAAAAAAAGGTCAAAAAGTGAGAAAAGAAAAGTGAAGTTTCAGCGAGAAAAGTAAAGGTGAGCAGAGAGAGGGGACCGTGAGAAGACGTCAATCAGTAGAGAAAGAAAAAAAGCAACAGAAACAGTGTTGTCTTCTTCGCGTGGGTAGTCTCGCGTCGTGCCGGCCATTGCCCGTTCCCCTTCCAACGTTGCTGCGATTCCTGTTCTGCTCGTTGTCGAGCCTACTGCATCTCCACCCACCGCTGGCAGTTGAATCGCCAGCCATTGCCGCTCCGCCGGTTGTCCGCGACCGCCCAGCGCCGATCTGCCTCGCACCCGGTCCAACGGAGCCCGCGGCTTGCCGCCCACCGAGCCACCGGCGACCCAGTCGCACGGCCCGCCGATCTGCCCTTCCCCCGCCGCCGCGTCGCCGTCCCTCCGCCGCCGCAGCCGCGATCCCAGCCGCGCCTCTTGCCATCGCGACCCAACCCCGACGGCTCCTGATCTAGCCGCGGCCGACGTTAGCTGGTCCTCCGTCCGCAATCCCCGTGCCTGAAGCTCGCAGCCGCCGACCGTCGCTGATCTGCTCCGCAAGCAGCACCCACCGCTCGCGCCGCCCCGACGCCCAGCTCCCGCGAAAGCCACCGCCGCTCGATGCCGGCGGGTCCCGAACCCGTCATCTGCGCCTGCCGCTTTGCTCGACCTCCCAGCGATCCGATGCCCCTGTCCGCGAAGCCACTGCCGATTCACCTCCGCACGCTCGCCCTCTGCTCCGTCACGCAGCAGACCGACGCCCTTCGATCCTCTCTCCGAGTGACCTCACCAGCCGCTACAACTCGAGCTCCTCTACCCAACCTCGCCGGAACCCTAGCCGGCGTCTCCCCGCCGTAGCTCCGACCGGCGGTGACCGGCCTGCCCTTGGAGACCTACGAGCGAGGCCGTGCTCGAGAAGGCGAAAAAAAAAGAAAAAAAAAAAAGAAAAAAGGAAAATCAATTAGGTAGTTTTTTTTTTCTTTTTTGTTTATTTTATTCTATTTTTTTTTTTATTTTCATTTATTTACTTTGTTTGTTAGTAGAATTATTCCTCAATGAATGGTTGAGATTCCGACATGAAATTGCTCCTCAAATCGGGATTGACAGTTCGATTTTCATGCCCGAAATCCAACTCGCAATCCCTTGCAAAAATCGTCAATCCGATCTCACGCTCGAGATTTGATTCGCGATTTAATTTTAAAATTGGCCAACCCGATCTCATGCGCGAGATATGGTTCGCCAATTTTTGGATATCAACCCTATATTGTCGATTTGGTGTGGTGTTGGTTGAGTCAATTTTATTTTCGTAAAAGGAAAAATCCAAAAAATATTTGAATTAGGATTATGTTGGTTTTAGAATATCTCTTGTTATCTTGCATATCTAGAATATGAATTTATTTCGAATTTGTTAAAAAATAAAAATAAAAATGCATTCATTTAGGATGTTAGTTTTCTTAAATTTGAATTGCATGTTTAATTATTTAGCAATTTTAATTTAGAATTTTATAAAAAATACAAAAAAATCATCATGCATATATCATGTAGAATTAGGGCATTTTTGCACGTCATGGCATATTAGAATAAATTGCATGTTTCATTTAAGTTTAGATTGATTTTTTGGATAGGCTGCATCATAAGTTAGAGATTATTTGGATTAAGATAATATTTTAGTTTAAATTAGGATTTGGCTCAACCTAATTCCTAATACAAATTAAATAGGATCTTAATCTAGTTAGATAATTTTCACATTTTTCTTAATTCCGAATTTCATGAAAAAATACAAAAAATGTCTTAGAATAAATTAGTTCCATTTGCTAGGATAGATTGCATTTTTTAGGAAATAATATCATGTAAATGGCACATAGGATTAAATTTATGAAATGCACGTCATTTAGAGATTGCTATTAGGTCCATTTAATTAGAAATTGCATATCATTAGAATTAAGTCATTTAATTAATATTGCATTGCATGTTGCATGATTTCCATTAATTAAGTGAAAACAAAAAATGAAATTGCGTGTTAATTAGAAATCATATCTAGGGTTGTTGATGTGAATTCTGATTTAACATTGCAGATGCTTTCGTTGCTTTGAGGTAAGTTTTTGCAATTTATTTATTGTTTATCTGGGTGTTAAATTGGTGATTTGCGCACCCGCATGATCACCTTACATGTTAGGAAAATAGATTTAAAATAAATCTGAGCTGCCTGCCAAAAACATTTTTGAAAATAAAATAATGGTACCGAAAGGGCATTAGAGAAATCTAGTGTAACCAAGTCCCCGTACCCATGATCTCTAAAGTAAATCTCCCATTACTTTACTTGGGTTTCTAATCGACTCACCAAAAATAGATTAGTGGCGACTCCTAATTAAAAAATCAATTGCATATTAAAATTTGAACCTAAGTCGCGAATTGGTATGAGCTTGGGAGAGCCCGAGTTAAGTCTAGGCTTAACAATCCATTAGCCAAACCCTAAGTGGTTCACCCGAAAAAATTTGATCGCGACAAGTACATTGGCTGTTGCTGAGGCGTTTTTGGACCTAACCAAACTTATCGTTGTCGAGAGGAATCTCCTGATCGCAAACTGGGTTCTCCATCAGAAGATGACTCTGGGGGATTCAGTCGCTGCCAACTTGGACGATGACGGATATGTCCGGTACTAACTATGGATTCTCTTCTGCTATCTAGCGTACTTATACATTCTGGTGAAGTGGCAGTGCTCTTTGTTTTGATTCATCGTCTCTCCTTTTTGACATGCGTCAGTTTTATTTAGTTTCTGCGCCGGAAGTAAGCTATGAATTAGTGCCGTCAGGAAAATTTCAAGAATGAGTGCACATGATTCTGTGTTCCCTCTTGGGGGTAGATGGTTGATAGTAAAAAATGTTCGTCATTTGAAGTGAAGAATTTTGTGTGAGGGGCATCCTGAAAATAGATGTGAAAAGAAAGACTGACGTACTCACAGCAAATCGGCAGGTAGTGATGAATGGACTAACAGGAAGAGGAATAAGGAAGACAGAACACATACCAAGAAATATCAACAGACATGACGGTAAAGATGCTCAGTCAGAAATGATCACCACAGTTTAAGAAGCATAGTTAGTGAGGAATGTTAGTCGTAGCTAGCGATAGCAGAAACAGCCAAGGTATATCAACAGTAGAACTGCATTCAACAGTTAGATGAGAATTCAGGCAGATGCAGAACCAACAAGGCTTGACAAGGAAAAAAGTTGGATTGCAGAAGATTCCGTCAATCGGAGAAAACTGCATCATCTCTTCTCTTATTCCTTCACGTATGTTAACTGGTTATATTCATAGTTGATGTCACTAGAATGTTAAACCATTTTGATAAGATTATATTGTTTCATGCAATCTAGTTGAATTGTTAATCGCTCGATTGTGAAAGAGAGTATGATGTGAGGCATGCAAACAAAGCTGATCCTTCAGTGGCCTTAACGACTAGTTGTTTATGATAATTGAAAAGAAAATGATGCACTAGATTGCCTGTTCAGTAAATTTTTTAGAGCTCTTATTCTTTTGGAGTGAACCCCTTTTCTGAGAAAGATTGGATCCCATTGTGAGAAAGGCAGACTGACATCTAGTTAGGATTAGCAGCTTGCAAGATCGAAACAAGTTAATGGATGAGTACGTCAGGACATGAGGCAAGAACAGACCCCTCGATCGTTCATTAGGTTCAAAAGTGGAAATTATTACAATCACATCCCCAAATACAGTGTCAGCATTCTTCAGGGACTGTAGGTCACACCTTGACATGAGAAGTCTAAGCACCAGACCCTCCGATTGAAGGTGGAGCAGAAGTCAGACAGAAGCAGCATTGGAGCGGCAAAGGAAAACGACAGTAAAAAATGGAAGTACTTTAGAATATCAGGTGGCTAGACCTTATAACACAAGCTAGCATAGCAGTTCGGAAGGAAAAGGACAGTCTGGTCCAAATTACATGGATGATAGTCTCCATGAAAGGGTGCCTTTCGAGATGCGCTATTTGAAGCTTATAATAAGAACTCAGATTTAGAACGAGTTGGAGATTTGACATTGTTAGTCTTCCGATTACCATAGAGTTCTAGAGAGGCGTTACCTTCACTAGCCAAAGGAGGAGATAAGGAAGAGGGCCAGGATTGGTCTCTCTCTCTCTCTCTCTCTCTCTCTCTCTCTGTGTTAGCAAGTCAAAAGAAGCGTCAGCTCAAGGGCTAAACCTAAACTCATGCATACTGTCATCATGATACTCAGGAATCATTCGCAAGAAACAGAATAATTTTCCAGTCTCTTTCGAGATCTGCAGTAAGCAAATGCACCCGGCTAAGTTCCTTCGTTCAGGATCTCGCTGGATCAGCTAAAGACTCGTTTCCAAGCTCGCAAGCTAAATTCTAGCACTCACCAAGTTCATTAACGATTGAAATCACGCTGCCATCTATCGGTTTAAAATTCTAATTTGGTTGATCTTTGATTTTTTATGGGTACTTGTCCTGCTAGGCATCAGATTCTGTAACATCACATTTAAGAATAAGTGCCCCGCGTATAGAGAGAACCTCGTAGCCCTAGCAACATGCCAATGCCACATTGAAGAATAAGTGCACTGCCTTAACTTTCGATTTGGCAGGCTGATGCTATCAAGAGTAGGACCCGCGTGAAAGGATGTCCACGAAGGTTTCGGGCCATGACTATTGTCAATTGCAAGGGACAAGCACATTCTAAGAAGCTATAAAGTAAGCTCTCAGTAACTTACCGAAACATTTTGAAGTTCATCTAATGCAGAATAGGGCAGTGCAACTGTGGTGATTATTTGTCGAAGCATGGGAAAAGGTCTAGAACCTAGGAAGATATATACAGTCGAACTAAAATCCCTGAACGAGAATTATCTATGCAATGTCGAAACCTCATACTTGCAGAAGAAAATCTTTGCGTGAAAAATCTGTCCGGACACCCATTAAGAAACAGAAGGCAACGTTGAGCCAGTGAAGTGTATGCACAGTTGGGTTCTGGCTCCGAAAAACAGAGTATGTACAAATGGACAAGTAAAAACCTATACTTTCTTTCCAATCAAAGAAGGCAGTGAAGTGTGTAATAATGGGTAAGCAAGGACCTAACATGTCATCCCGATGAAACTGCCTCGCCCTAATGCTCCTACATCAAATTCTTGGCAAAAGGCCCTCCCGGTAAATGCAGAGCAACCAGCTGTGATCAGCGTTAGGGTCCCGAATCTCGAGGTGATTGCATGCTTGATGGGTCCTGCAAATTGCTTGTGGTCCTATTATACGGGCTTTGCTGCTGATGGTTTAGCCTGGCCCTCGTTCCAGGACGCTGCCAACTCAGGCCACCTTGATTGTCATATTGCGGAGATGACCCTTCGCCACTGCACCAATTATTAGCATTAGCAGGCAGAAGCGGCTGTCTGTACCGATACTGAGCATGCAATCCGGAGCCACTCCTGGTCTGAGGAATATTAAAGGGGGCTGGTGAATTAGGTGGAATTGGCGGAGATTGATAACATGTCCTTCCGGCGCCCTGAAAGCTTCCCCCACCTGAAGCATTGCCATTGGCCCGAGACGAGCAGCTACCTTGATACACGTCTTGTTGAGTCGATGACACATTATCATGCTGGTTATTACCATCAGAAGGCGCAATCATTAGGTATCAGAATTTTCTGTTTCCTTCTGAAACGAAAGGCCAGCACCATGCATCCCATAGTAGGGGAAAAACAGAGCTAAAGACTACCGTACCTCGACATTTTCCCTAGACGCTGAGTAGGACCATAGGTCTGAGCCAATTCTTGCGCCCCCAATATATGGTCCTATTCATTGAACTAATATTCTACAAGGTTGACATGATCATGCCGTGGACATCCTAAGTGGTTCCTACTAGCGAAAGAACCTCCGCAATGCGTGCTGTTTCAATCCCTTGAGCTCTAGACAGAACCTTACCTCATTTACTTCTGGATTTACAACAGCAACTTCAGCCATTCTTGTGGAATTAAGATATTTAGCTTCACATACGGTTGTAAGCACACCTAAACATATAATTGTGTAATTGTCGCTTTATAAGACAAATTTATAAACTCATTTTAGTACCAACTTTTAGACCGTGGTTTTTTTAGTTGTCTGAAATAAGTCTCCATGCTCATTATTACCATGCATTGAGGAGGGGGAATAAAATCTCAAAACATATGATAGAAATTAAATGGTAACTCAATTCTATATAAGGAACAAAATCTCAAAATTTAAGATCGTTCGTGCATTCAAGTTCAGCTAGGATTTCAATTCGACGTGAACTTTGACATATTAGTAGCTAAAGACTAAATGTGAACCCCGGGTCATTCTTTCAAGTGGTGTGTCAAGAATTGGCGAGTGAAGATGTTCAGGTTCTCTTAACGGATGAATGGAAGATGTAGCTAAATTACGTGGGGTATCTTCTGATGGATCACTCTGTGGAGAAGAACTAGCAATGAAAAGGGCAGTGGTTAAATGGACTAAGCCATTCAAAGGTTTGACCATGAGAAGGTAGAATCGATAAATCATTCTCTCTGCATTTAGAAAGCTTCAATGCTCGATGTTATGGGTTTCAAGACAGAAGCGAATAATGAGACAAACGAAGGAGAGGAAGGAAGGATCGATACCGGATAGTCTACATGCAAAAAAGCATTAACACTCTCATGGAGGCACATGCGAAATGCATACGTCTACTCGGCATGATTTAAAGAGGACTACTTAGGATCGACATTTGAGGGGCCGAAATGAAAGAGTACAATCAAAAGAGAGGAAAAGCAAATACATGAAGAATTCGTACCGGTTCACTTGAAGTTGGCGAGAGCTTACGTTCCCAAGTCCCCGAACTTCCAGGATTAGGGTTGTTGAACGCGTCGTACACGGCTTGTGGGATCTCCTGTTTTTCCTTATCTGGCGTCAAAAACACTTTCCATTCTCCCCAGATCGATTTTTCTCCACTGAACTCATTTCCATTCCTTTCATTTGTAAAACGAACAGCAAATCAACAATGACATGGCATAAACCAACCATACAGAAACAGACCATGCGAACAAAGACATTAGCACGTACCAGTTGCAAGCCGTACTTGGGGTAGCTTCTGATGAACCACTCTGTGGAGATGAATCAGCAAAAATAAGAAAAAATAATAACCAAGTCATTCCAGGGTTTGACAATAAGAAAAAGAAATAAATAAATCGTACTGTCTGCATTTAGACAGCTGCAATGCTAAATTGATATGGATTTCGAAACAGAAGTGAATGATGCAGAAGCAGCCCTCCACATATGTAGGACTGAAAAAGGTTTTGTAGTTTCAATGAATACAATCATATATCACCTTTCTAATACTTACCGAAGCACATCAGAAAACTTGGAAGATCTTTTCAAATCACAATGTATTCAATTCCCTTAAAACTATGGCACTCCCTAATTCCAAGATTTGCCCATTTTCTTTTTGGGAAGTGAATTGATGAAAAAGCACTTGATTGTGTTATCCACAACAGGAAAATTACACAAGCCAAAAGCCTAAAATTTTCATACCTCTGATGTAGATGTTTGTGGGTGCGGAGACCCTGCAGCACTGGATCTTGAGGGTACAGATGGGGTGTCAAGAAAGGGGGATCTAAGGAGATGACAGAGTTCTGATGGTTGCTTAGCGTTTGCCACCAAATCATTCAGCATCCACGATTTTCCATACTGTGGAAATGAAAGAGCAACATAATGAAAAAGAATAGGAAAAAGCAAACGCTCATAGCTGCACATACTAAACAAAGATTTGGATGGTCAATGATTTTTCGACTAACTTGGGAGAGACAGAAAAGACCGCGCAGACACAAGGAAAAGATGGTCAACACCAAATAATAATAAACTAATATAGCCAAGCCCAATATGTTTAGCTGTAGAACCTGTAGTGTCCTATCGAACATAGTCAGAAACATAATAGTGAGAACAGAGAAGTCATCAGTTAGGCATTGGATGTTGCCATTAACTAGTTTGACTTACTTAACAGCAACGCTGAGGAAAATACTCAAACTAGATGGACTGAAGAGTGTTAGAGCTGTGAGCATAAATAAGCAAACTCAGTAGTGACATGCGATAAATGAAGAAATTGTACCTGTTGTGTTGGTGGTGGGAAGAGTTTATATTCCAGAAGATCAGAACTTCCAAGAGCCTCTTTAATTCCTGAATTATTTCTGAAGGAATTAGCCATATGACTTCCAAGAGCCATAGGATCAGAACCAATTTGTGCTGCATTGGAACTCCATGGACTGGCATGCAAAGCTTGGACATTACTTCTTGATGTAGTTGCAGTATGATCCTCTGTGTGCTGAACTGCTTCCTTCCCATTGTCTAAGCTTACCCTGTGCAACTGAGAAGCGACTGATGACTTGGCACTGCTCGGAGGTGATGAAAAATTGTTCCACAGTGATCCTGAATTGCTAGGCATTTCTGAAATTGAAGAGCCCTCCAATTGGTAAAGGTGAGAAAAGGGGAGCTGTGTCTATAACTTAAACATTGCTACATAGATCATCTGGCAAAGTGATGAAGTCATCACAAGCGCTTCAATGTTAAAATGCTATGTGATATAATGCTAAATGTCATTAACGACATATCAATCCTAAACATTCGGACTAATATTTGAAATGCACCTCTATCTGGCTCAAAATCCTAACAGTCCAGACAGCAAGAACTCCTTCAAGGACTCACTCTGGTGAGTTCCAGCAACTGCAGATACGTATGAAACAAAAAATATTATACAACCGACAGATTGCCAGAACAATGGACTGGTATTTCCATCTGGCCTGTTGCATTAGAGAAGTTTTTGAATTACACAAATTTTGATTCAGCCTTCATAGCTCACCCTGAACACTGCCAGAATCATCAGAGAAAATTTACACCGCTCTTCTAATTCTGCAATCGGCTTGCATTGCCAAAAGCGGAAAATGCACATACGTCTGCCACTAATATGGCTTCAACCACACAAGTCTAAGTTGTCAATTAAACAAGAACATCTATGCAAAGTTCAAAACGATGAAAAGCACATCAAAAGATGATGTTCTCTTGTTTCGAATAAAAAGGAACTAGAGAGAACAAAATACGCTGAAGGCAAAAGAAAACATCGAGGGCCATCTGATTGTATGATCGGTCAAAAGTGGAAACAAAAGAGAATTAACATGTCTTGTTTCAAACAGGATGAGGCCTTTCTTTGCTTGATGGCAATTCCTCTAATGACTAACCGACCCAAAAGAGCGACAAATGGACGGAGCGCGCAAAACCTGGAGAAAGGAGTCGGGGCTGGGTGAGGTCTGAGTCGATGTAGCATTGCTCGAGCATTTTGTAAATCATCTCTTCGGTGAAACAGGGCATCATCTCCTTCATACGTTGGACTTGCTCCTTCCACTCCATCGCTCCCCCCTCTCGGTCTTCTTCGGTGAGACGGGACACCATCTCCTTTACAAGCTCGAATTGCTCCTTCAATTCCATCGGTGACCTCTCTTTGTTTTTCCCTGTATTGAGGAGTCAATCAAGAAGACCCAAATTTGACATTCTCATCAGAGTGAAAATAAAGAACAAAAGGAGAAACTAAATCAGCTGCACACACTCAAAGAGTTCACGTTCCTTTTTTCTTCTTTCTTCTTTTTTGGCTGGATACGAAGAGCTCACGTTAAATCCATGAATGTCTCTTGGCTGATGGCATGGCAATGTCTCTCAATACTGAACCAAGAACAAGAACAGATCGAAGGAGGGCGTTAAAACCTTGAGAAAGGAGTCTCTGAATGGCGAGGTTGGAGTCCATGTTGCACTGCTTGTCTTGGAATACTAGCGCCTTCAAGCTCGAAACAGTACGCCGAAAATTAGTAACTCCGACGTTCCTTTGAACGTACAGAGGAGTTGGTCCACGTACGCTTTTATAGTGTGTGTGCCCAAAAGTCAAAGTTTTGACTTTTGGGACCCACTGCAGGCTTCCGAAGATAAACATCTTTCGGATTCTGTTGACTTAGATAACATCTTCGGCTTCTGCAGGCTTCCGAAGATAAAGAAGAAACTTTGTTCAATTTTTTTTTTTTTATTCTATCTTATTTCCTCTGTTGTGCAGCTATAAGGAGTCCAAGAAACGAAGGACTTCTTCGTCCAATTTGAAATTTACTTAGGAAATCTTTATCGATAAATTCGGTTTGATAAATCGTTATCCGAATTTAAACTCGAAACAATAATTTCACAGTTTGAGTATTTCGTAGACAAATTCTTCGGCAAAACGGGGCACTGTCTTCTTTTCACGCTCGACTTTCTAAAGAACAAAGGTGTTGGATGATTCCATTATATAAATATATTACTAATGTTACCCTTTGTTTCTATCTCTCTAGTTCTAGGAGTTCCAATAATGAGAGAAGGAAAAGGGGATGGTTCAGAGGCGAGTAATCTATACCCGTCGCCGACAGAGAGTGGACTCTGTTTCTCGCATGAAGAAGAGATGGGTGCTTTCGAATGTTCGCTTCACCAACCGTCTTTTAACTTCCACAACGGTAACGGTCGGCGAATCCCGCAATTACTGCCTTGTCCGCGTTCTAAATCGTAAATGGGCCGGGCCTGATCTCACGCTAGATCTCAAAAGGGACGAGCAAACCATCTGCTTCTTTTGAAATATTTCCCATTTACTCTCTAGCTACTAATTGAGTATATATGTCACGTGGCTCCCATTGAATAGAAACATAGTCGAACTCGAATGCACAGACCATCCTAATTTTTTTAGATTTTGTTCCCCATATATGACCAAGTCACGCATAATTTAATTTCTATCCTATGTTTTGAGATTTTTATTTCTTTTCTCAATGCACTGTTCATAGTTTAAATTTAAAAATATCATGGTCTAAAGTCACAATTCACGACATTTTATGTGATGTATTGATGTGCTTAGTGACCTGGCGCTGCTAAGCTAGCGTTGGAGCAAGCCTTAGGCCTGTGCCCCGTGATGCAACGCGGGCCTGGAGTAATAAGCAACGGCGCAAGTCGTCTCTTGACCTTTTGCAAAATTTTGCTGATCTTGCGTAAGGTTCCATTGTATTTTAAAGAAAATGACACACTAGATTGCCTGTTCAGTAAATTTTTTAGAGCACTATTTGGGGTGAACCCCTTTTTGAGTAAGATTAGTTCCGATTGTGAGAAAGGCAGACTGACATCTAGTTAGGATTAGCGGATTGCAAGATCAAAACAAGTTAACGGATGAGTACATCTGGGCATGAGGCAAAAGAGCAGAACCCTCGATTCGATCGTTCATTAGGTTCAAAACTGGAAATTCTTACAATAGCATTCCTGAATATAGTGTCAGCATTCTTTGGAGACTGTAGGTCACACCATAACATGAGAAGTCTAAGCACCAGAGCCACCAATTGAAGGCGGAGCAGAAGTCGGACAGAAGCAGCATTGGAGAGACAAAGGAAAATGACAATACCAAATGGAAGTACTTTAGAATATTAGGTGGCTAGGCCTTATAAGATAAGCTAGCATAGCAGTTTGGAAGCAAAAGGACAGTGTGGTCTAAATTACATGGATGATAGTCTCCACGAAAGGGTACCTTTCGTGATGCTCCATTCGAAGCTTATAATAAGAACTCAGATTTAGAACGAGTTGGAGATTTGATATTGTTAGTCTTCCGATTACCATATAGTTCTAGAGAGGCGTTACCTTCACTTGCCAAAAGAGGAGATAAGGAAGAGGGCCAGGATTGGTCTCTCCCTCCCTCCCTCTCTCTCTCTCTTTCTCTCTCTGTGTGTTAGCAAGTCAAAAGAAGCGTCAATTCAAGGGCTAACCTAAACTCATGCGTACTGTCATCATGATACTCAGCAATCATTACTCTCAGGGTGTCCACAAGAAACAGAATAATTTTCCAGTCTGTTTCGAGATCTGCAGTAAGCAAGTGCACTCGGCTAAGTTCCTTCGTTCAGGATCTTGCCGGATCGTTAAAAGACTCGTTTCCAAGCTCGCAAGCCAAATTCTAGCACTCACCAAGTTCATTAACGATTGAAATCACGCTGCCATCTATCGGTTTAAAATTCTACTTTGGTTGATCTTTGATTTTTTATGGGTACTTGTCCTGTTAGGCATCACATTCTGTAACATCACATTTAAGACTAAGTGCCCCGCGTATAGAGAGAACCTCGTAGCCCTGGCATCATGCCAATGCCACATTGAAGAATAAGTGCACCACCCTCGGTAACTTTCGATTTGGCAGGCTGATGCTATCAAGAGTACGACCCACGTGAAAGGATGTCCACGAAGGTTTCGGGCCATGACTATTGTCAATTTCAAGGGGAAGCTATAAAATAAGCTCTCAGCAACTTACCGAAACATTTTGAAGTTCATCCAATGCAGAATAGGGCAGTGCAACTGTGGTGATTATTTGTCGAAGCATCGGTAATGGTCTAGAACCTAGTAAGATATATACAGTCGAACTAACATCCCCAAACGAGAATTATCTACGCAATGTCAAAACCCCCTACTTGCAGAAGAAAATCTTTGCGTGAAAAATCTGTCTGGACACCAATTAAGAAACAGAAGGCAACGTTGAGCCAGTGATGTATATGCACAGTTGGATTCTGGCTCCGAAAAACAGAGTATGTACAAATGGACAAGCAAGAACCTATAGTTTCTTTCCAATCAAAGAAGGCAGTGAAGTGTGTAATAATGGGTAAGCAAGGACCTAACATGTCATCCCGATGAAACTGCCCCGCCCTAATGCTCCTACATCAACTTCTGGGCAAAAGGCCCTCCCGGTAAATGCAGAGCAACCAGCTGTGATCAGCGTTAGGGTCCCGAATCTCGAGGTGGTTGCATGCTTGATGGGTCCTGCAAATTGCCTGTGGTCCTATTATGCGGGCTTTGCTGCTGATGGTTTGGCCTGACCCTCGTTCCAGGACGCTGCCAACTCTGGCCACCTTGATTGTCATATTGTGGAGATGTCCCTTCACCACTGCGCCGATTATTAGCATTAGCAGGCAGAAGCGGCCGTCTAGTGAAGCTACCCTGTGAAGTCGTGGCCCGTCCAGGAATTGTTAAGCGGCGAGAATCATTTCTACACCGATACCGAGCATGCAATGAGAAGAACTAGCAATGAAAAAGGCAGTGGTTGAATGGACTAAGCCATTCAAAGGTTTGACCATGAGAAGGTAGAATCGATAAATCATTCTCTCTGCATTTAGAAAGCTTCAATGCTCGATGTTATGGGTTTCAAGACAGAAGCGAATAATGAGACAAACGAAGGAGAGGAAGGAAGGATCGATACCGAATAGTCTACAAGCAAAAAAGCATTAACACTCCCATAGAGGCACATGCGAAATGCATACGTCTACTCGGCATGATTTAAAGAGGACTACTTAGGATCGACATTTGAGGGGCCGAAATGAAAGAGTACAATCAAAAGAGAGGAAAAGCAAATACATGAATTCGTACCGGTTCACTTGAAGTTGGCGAGAGCTTACGTTTCCAAGTCCTGAACTTCCAGGATTCGGGTTGTTGAACGCGTCGTGCACGGCTTGTGGGATCTCCAGTTTTTCCCTATCTGGCATCAAAAACACTTTCCATTCTCCCCAGATCGATTTTTCTCCACTGAACTCATTTCCATTCCTTTCATTTGTAAAACCAACAGCAAATCAACAATGACATGGCATAAACCAACCATACAGAAACAGACCATGCAAACAAAGACATTAGCACGTACCAGTTGTGCGTGCTTGATGAACCGGCAGATGCTTGATGAGCAAACACAGTAGCCACATTGTTTCTAGATGCCCAGGGATCAGAACCAGCACTTGATCCACGGAGTCTCAGTGGATCCAAGGCATGCAAGGGTGGGTCATGGCTTCTTGATATAACTGCATTGTTATCATCCACGCTTCGAACGACTTCCTTCCCTTTCCTGTTCCCTATATTAGGACCGTGCAATTGAGAAGCAACTGATGACACAGCAGCAGCTGGAGGGGATGAAACATCATCCAACTGTGATATTTCCTTGCTATCCGCTTCTGAAATTGAAGTGTTATAATTTGAATTGGTGAAAAACCAGTTGTGAGGGTGACTTCTAACACTGATATAGATCATTGGTAAAAATACATCAAGGAGACTAAGACTATCATGTCTTGATCTTCCATATTCAGATTTAGAAGAAATGGACATCCATGCTTCCCGAGATGGTAACATCATTCAATTTGAAGTCACCACAAGTGCTTCACGAATGGACTGCATATAGTTAAATGACAATGGCAAACAGAATCTAGAAATCAAGATTACAACCCAGAGTCATAGAATCCTAATATAAGGAATTTTTATCTCCATCTGTCCCAGATTCGCGCCAGTCTAGATAACAAGAACTTAAAGGACTCACCATCAACAAATAAAGGTATCTGATATCAGCATGCCTCGATGGCAACCAACACCATTCCGAGCCATAGTCCCCAAAAAGCAATTCTACTCTATCAGCATTTCATTCAGAGAGGAGACAAAGAGGATGAATGAAAGGAAAATCAGCCCCAAGCAGTTGATTTCTTATTAAAAGGCCAGAAACTTTGGCCTGAAGGATCCACTAGTATACTACAAGACAAGTGAGATTCAAAAAGTTTCGAACGACAGAAGGCTGTATGCTCACCCTGAAGACCCTGGACTGTATCGTCATGAGTTTTATCTGCTCTTCCAGCATCATCATCATCACAATTTCCTCCTTGCTTTACAATGCTGCTGCTGCTGACTTCGTGTCGAGTCTTAGACTCTTCCGCATGGATTGTCTGAAGAATTCAATAATGCAGATAGTGAAGAGAAGGCAAAGAGTATATTTGGGGTTGAAGTCGACCACGTGGAGAACTACATGGCATCGACATCTTAGGGGCCAAAATGAAGAGTAGAATCAAAAGAGAGGAAAAGGGAATATATAAATAAATCATACTGGTTCACTTGAAGTTGGCAAGAGTTCAGATTCCGAAGTCCCAGAACTTCCAGAATTGGGGTTGGATGCGTCCGCCCCGGCCTCAGATGCATGCGTACGTGGGATCAACAGTTCTTTCGACTCTGAAGGCATAACCTCTGTTCCATCAGTCTGCGGGCCCCTGATTGATCTTTCCCCACTGAACTCACTTCAATTTTTTTCATTTGTATAACCCACAGCAGATCAATAATGATACGATAAACCAACCAAACAGAAACAGACGAAGGGAACGAAGACACTAGCACCTACCCGTTACGCATGGTCGACAAACTGCCCCACGCTGTAGGCAACATTCCCAAATCATTTCTAGATGAGCTAGCCACATTGTTTTTAGATGCCCCGGGATCAGAACCAGCACCTGGCGCATGGATTTTCGGTGGATCCACGGCATGCAAGGGTGGGTCATGCTTCTTGATATAACTGCAGTGTTATCATCCATGCTTCGAACAACTTCCTTCCCTTTCCTGTTCCCTATATTAGGACCGTGCAATTGAGAAGCAATTGATGACACAGCAGAAGCCGGAGGTGATGAAACATTGTCTAACTGTGATCTTGCGCTGCTATCTGCTTCTGAAATTGAAGAGTGTTATGACTTGCAAAGGTGAAAAACAAGCTAAGGCGGTAAACTAACATTATGACATAGATCATTTGGTAAATAGACACAAAGGAGACTAAGATTATCTGGTCGTGATCTTCCACATGCAGATTAAGACATACAGACATCCATGCTTCCGCAGATGGTAACACAACATCATACAATTTGAAGTCGCCATAAGTGCTTCACTAACAGACTGCGGAAAGATGAATGACAATAATAAACAGAATCTAGAAATCAAGATTACAACCCTGAGCTTTAGCATGCTATTATATAAAATGTTACTTCCATCTGTCCCAAATTCGAGCCTGTCGAGGCAACAAGAACTCCTTAAGGACTCATTATGAACATAAAAAGAAGTCTGATATCAGCATGGCTCGTTGGCAATTGACACCAATCCAAACAGTCCCCAAAAAGCAATTTAAATCTACCATCATTTCATTCAGATAGCAGACACAGAACATGCACGAGAGAAAAATCAGCCACAAGAAGTTTGTTTTTCATTATGATGCCAGAAACTCTGGCCAGAAGGATCGGCTAACATACTATAAGACATGTCAGACTCGAAAAGTTTTGAACGAGAGAAAAATGGTTTAGCCTTCCATATAAACTACATGCTGTATGCCCTACCCTGAAGACCCTGGACTGTACTGTCAGAAGTCGTATCTGTTCTTCCAGCATCATTGTCATCAACACTTTCTCCTTGTTTTTGGACGCTGCTGCTGCCAACTTCGTGTTGAGACTTAGACCATTGCACATCGATCCTCTGTAGAATTCAATGATGCAGATAGTGAAGAAAGGGTAAAGAGCAGAGAATGGAATTCTATAGGACGTCAAAATCGGTGTTGGGGAAGAACAGCCCCTAATTTGTGCCACGTCCAGTATGACATCATTATGTAGTTTTGACGCAAGCAATTTCAGACAACTTATCACAACTTCTAAAAACTTAGGATATAATTCGACAGTGATCTTTACTTCGAATTTACTGCATGAGTCTATACCCTTAGATGGAAGAAACTGTTTTTTTGGCATAGAATTCAGTAATTATAAAGGAATAAACATCACAGATAAGCATAAGTAAATATCCTGCTCATGCTTTGCAAACATTACCTCTTTTTTCTTTGTCCATTTGCTCTTCACTTCTTCAAATCCTTCTACAAAGATTCAAATCACAACAAATTATCAGTTCCCAGAAGAAAATGGCATGGGCGACTTCTCATGAAGGGAAATATGTATGCGCAAATGTACTGGTACATTTTTTGTCACACCCCAATCCACTAGAACAAGGGCATGACACGGCCGTCCTTTCAACAAAGAACGCAGCCTCAACATAACCAAAATTCAACCCAATATCAACATATATACATCCATATATATATATATACATGACAAAAAGGGTATTTGGTTACAATATCAGAGTTTCTCTACAATCCACCAAAAACAAAACATACACATACTACAAAGACTAACTTATAAACTTATCAACTATGCACAAGTCATACCCAAAAATTTCCACCAAAAAGTCCTCCCTGAACGAACGCTCACGCCTATTCGCGACTCGCTGAAGAACCTGAAAAACAAGTAGATGAGAGGAGTGAGCTACCACGGCTCAGTGAGTAACACATTTCTTCTAAGCGGATCGAGAAATCACTATGCACATTTTAAAACACAAACATAACTCACTTTATCATAATACCAAATCATAACTCAAATACCGAAAGTACCAATGGTCGAGTCCATCAGGCAATCTCGTAAAACATGCATCAATGGTCTATTCCATTGATTAATCTCATCAAATTACATCGATGGTCCATTCCATCGACCAAACTCAAATCACACGTCAATGGTCCACTCCATTGACCAATTCATGCTCAAATGTCTAACCATGGTCACGCGTAACGCCCGTGACAAGACGACCAAGATTCCCCCCTTGGCAAGGTCTCCACCTATTATTAGCCAGTGGCTCGGCCCACAAGGATATCCTAGACTAAGTATGCGCATACCCACACCCCTCAGGATCCATAGAGACATTGAGCATCAACCACCAATCACAATATCCAGTAATCCAACATCAGAAAGGAAGTCATGTCACAACTCAAAATTTGATAAATAAATATCAAAGCATTCTTCGATTCTTTCATAAAGAATTTCACAAATTATTTTCAAACAACCATTCCAATCGAAATCGAAATATAACTCATTTCAAACAACAAAAATGGCAGTAATAGCTCGATCCTGTTTTATGCAACAAGATATGCTTTTTATCAACTCATGGATTATATAATCCACCATGTTTCTCAAAATATGAGTTTAAAATACAAAGAAGAAATAGTGTCACTCACCTGGGAAAAGTCAAAAATCAATTACGACGCTCACTCGGACCACGCACTCGGATCCCTAACAATTAACGGAAAAACAATATCAAAAGGCCGAGTAAAAAGGGATATTCTTACAACGACTCGCCTATACTAGGCCTATTAGTCGATAAACGACACCTATGTGCCACGAAAGCTCACAATTTAGCGGAAACCCATTATTTTCAGCTAGGTGCGGTCATGCGCCAACTTCGTCACGCCATAACTCCCTCCACAAATTTCCGTTACAAGCCATCTTACAGTCTTTAGAAAGCTCTTTTAACGTACAACAACAACCCCAACTCAGCCACCCCAAAACAGTACCGAAAACAACAAAAAAACAAGCTCGAAGATACTGTTCGCTACAGTACCCGAATGCGTCCCCAACTTCAAAATTCCATTCCGGACAAACCGCAAGCTCAAATCACGATCCGTAAGATGCTATAGCTTCACAACGTCCCAAAGTACCATTTCTATAAAAATATACAGCTCAACGACTCGAAAATCGGGCTTCGCCACACAAATATCCAAGAAATCCGAATTTCGAGCCCTAATTGCGGCGATTGCTTGAAGTAAGTGATTAAAAGCTTCGATTCCTTACCGGCGATGCAAAACACACTTGAGTCGGCTTGATGAGGCGTCCGGACCACGAGCGCGCCGAAATTTTTCCCTTTTTCCCTTTTTCCTTTCTCTTCTTTCTCTCTTCTCCCCTGTTTTGCGTTTTCCCCTGTTTTTTCGTTTCTGCCCGTGCTCTTCTCTCTCTCTCACCCTCTCTCTCTTTTTAAAACCCAGCTGAAGCTTTCTCCACTTTCCTTCAGCTTCCTTTTTTTGACTTTTCAACCCTTTCTTTTCCTTTTATTTTATTTTCTTTTCTTGTTTTAAGGCCCATATATTACATTTTTAACCAAGTGACGTGCCATCATCCATTATAAAAACTCCTAAAAGAAACAGATAGAATGATAGTCGAAAACAAACAGTGCCCACCTAATTCTGCGAAAAAACGTTCTTGGCATGGTTAACTGTTATTTTATTGACTAGCAATCGTAATCGAAAGCAGAACATGCATACATCTGCCACTTATACTGCCTCAAGAACATATCTCACACGCCAAAAGTTGTCGACCTTATTTATACTTCTGTTGCAAGGCACCTTGACAAGAACATCCCTAATAATGTATGGTATGAGTTCACCCTACTCGATAATTTCATTCAAAAGGAAGCTAGCAAAAAAAAGGAGATAGTTAATAAATTTCACCGGTTCAGAGGATGGCAATGCCTCTCGAGATTAATCAGAAACAAGAACATGGGGTCGATGATGTGCGAGTGCGTAAAACCTAGAGAATAAAGTCTCTGAATGGCAAGCTCAGGGTCCATGTTGCAAAGCTTGAGCATTTCGTAGACCTCTTCGTCGGTGAATTTGGTCTTCATCTCCTTCAGATTCTCCTGAATATACTTGACTAGCTCCCTGTGCTCTGCCGATATAGGACGTAAAGTTGATAATTTCATCAGAATGGAAAGTAAAAGGTGATTAAAGAAAAAAAAAAACAAGAAACTAAATCAACTTCACTAATTCAAAGGGTTCACGTAACACGGAATCAAAACAATGTGACTAATCAAGAGTAGACCTTCACACCCCGATTCACAAGAAGAAGGGGCATGACACGGCCGTCCTTTTACCAAAGGACGCAGCCTTAACGTAACCAAAATTCAACCCGATATCAACATATATACATCAATATATATATACATGACAAAAAGGGTATTTGGTTACAATATCAAAGTATCTCTACAATCCACCAAAAATAAAACATACACCTACTACAAAGACTAACTTATAAACTTATCAACTATGCACAAGTCATACCCAAAAATTTCCACCAAAAAGTCCTCCCCGAACGACCGCTCACGCCTATCGCGACTCGCTGAAGAACCTGAAAAACAAGTAGATAAGAGGAGTGAGCTACCACGGCTCAGTGAGTAACACATTTCTTCTAAGCGGATCGAGAAATCACTATGCACATTTTAAAACACAAACATAACTCACTTTATCATAATACCAAATCATAACTCAAATACCGAAAGTACCAATGGTCGAGTCCATCAGTCAATCTCGTAAAACATGCATCAATGGTCTATTCCATTGATTAATCTCATTAAATCACATCGATGGTCCATTCCATCGACCAAACTCAAATCACACGTCAATGGTCCACTCCATTGACCAATTCATGCTCAAATGTCTAACCATGGTCACGTGTAACGCCCGTGACAAGACGACCAAGATTCCCTTCTTGGCAAGGTCTCCACCTATTATTAGCCGGTGGCTCGGCCCACAAGGATATCCTAGACTAAGTATGCGCATACCCACACCCCTCAGGGTCCATAGAGACATTGAGCATCAACCACCAATCACAATATCCAGTAATCCAATATCGAAAGGAAGTCATGTCACAACTCAAAATTTGATAAATAAATATCAAAGCATTCTTCGATTCTTTCATAAAGAATTTCACAAACTATTTTCAAACAACCATTCCAATCGAAATCGAAATATAACTCATTTCAAACAACAAAAATGGCAGTAATAGCTCGATCATGTTTTATACAACAAGATATGTTTTTTCTTTTTTTTTTATCAACTCATGGATTATATAATCCACCACGTTTCTCAAAATATGAATTTAAAATACAAAGAAGAAATAGTGTCACTCACACCGGGAAAAGTCAAAAATCAATTACGACGCTCACTCGGACCACGCACTTGGATCCCTAACAATTAACGGAAAAACAATATCAAAAGGCCGAGTAAAAAGGGATATTCTTACAACGACTCGCCTATACTAGGCCTATTAGTCGATAAAACGACACCTATGCACCACAAAAGCTCACAATTTAGCGGAAACCCATCATTTTCAGCTAGGCGCGGTCCATGCGCCAACTTCGTCACGCCATAATTCCCTCCACAAATTTCCGTTTCAAGCCATCTTACAGTCTTTAGAAAGCTCTTTTAATGTACAACAACAACCCCAACTCAGCCACCCCAAAACAGTACCAAAAAAAAAAAAAAAAAAAAAAAAAAAAAGCTCGAAGATACTGTTCGCTACAGTACCAGAATGCGTCCCCAACTTCAAAATTCCGTTCCGGACAAACCGCAAGCTCAAATCACGATCCGTAAGATGCTATAGCTTCACAACGTCCCAAAGTACCATTTCTATAAAAATATACAGCTCAACGACTCAAAAATCGGGCTTCGCCACACAAATATCCAAGAAATCCGAATTTCGAGCCCTAATTGCGGCGATTGCTTGAAGTAGGTGATTAAAAGCTTCGATTCCTTACCGGCGTTGCAAAACACACTTGAGTCGGCTTGATGAAGCGTCCGGACCACGAGCGCGCCGAAATTTTTTCCTTTTTCCCTTTTTCCTTTCTCTTCTTTCTCTCTTCTCCCCTGTTTCGCGTTTTCCCCTGTTTTTTTCATTTTTGCCCGTGCTCTTCTCTCTCTCTCACTCTCTCTCTCTTTTTAAAAGCCAGCTGAAGCTTCCTCCACTTTCCTTCAGCTTCCTTTTTTTTTACTTTTCAACCCTTTCTTTTCCTTTTATTTTATTTTCTTTTCTTGTTTTAAGGCCCATATATTACATTATCCCCTCCTTAAAAAAAATTTCGTCCTCGAAATTTACAGGTACGTCAATCATGAAACAAGTGAGGGTATTTGCACCTTGCTTCTTTCTCGAGTTCCCAAGTGGCCTCTCTCTCCGTGTGATTTTTCCACTGGATCTTCACATAAGGAATAGTGCGTCGTCGTAACACCTGATCCTTTTTGTCGATAATACAAACGGGCTGCTCTTCGTATGATAAGTTTTCTCTCAAATTCAACGGTGTAAAATCCAAAACGTGATCAAGACTTGGCACATATTTCCGTAATAAGGACACGTGAAACACATTATGGACTCCAGATAATGCTGGTGGTAGAGCCAGTTTATAAGCAACTTCACCAATCTTCTCTAATATCAAAAATGGTCCCACGTACCTTGGGCTTAATTTACCACGCGTGCCAAATCTCATGACGCCTTTCATAGGAGAAACCTTCAAGAATACATGGTCTCCTACATTAAATTCTACTTTGCGCCTCTTAAGGTCCGCGTAACTTTTCTGACGGCTTTGTGCTGTTTTCAAACGCTCTCGAATGAGTCTGATTTTCTCTTCTGATTGTTGTATGAATTCAGGGCCGGTTAATCTTTTCTCACCAACATCGTCCCAGCAAACAGGAGTCCTACAATTACGCCCATACAAAGCTTCAAAAGGAGCCATCTTAATGTTGGAATGATAACTGTTATTATAAGAAAACTCTGCCAACTGTAAATGTTCATCCCACGAACCACCAAAATCAATAACACAAGATCATAGCATATCCTCTAACGTCTGAATAGTTCTCTCTGACTGACCATCCGTCTGTGGGTGAAAAGCTGTGCTAAAGTTGAGTTGAGTACCTAACGCCCCTTGTAAACTCTTCCAAAAGTTGGACACAAACCTGGGATCTCTATTGAAACAATACTCACTAGAACTCCATGAAGTCTCACTATCTCATTAACGTATCGCTTCGCCATGTCTTCAAGTGAAAGACCGAATCGATAAGACAAAAAGTGTGCAGATTTAGTCAATCGATCAACAATCACCCATATGGCATTCTTACCACTAGGCGTCCTCGGTATGCCGACGATGAAATCCATGGTAATATGCTCCCACTTCCATTTAGGTACTTCAAGTGGGTGCAGCTGGCCACCTGGTTTCTGATGCTCAATTTTCACTTGCTGGCAAATTAGACATTGGTCGACAAACTTCACAATATCTTTCTCCATATTAATCCACCAAAAATTTCCTCTCAAATCCGTGTACATCTTGGTGCTCCCTGGATGAATCGAGAATCTAGTGCTATGAGCTTCTTGTAATATCTCCTTTTTCAATTTTGAATTATCGGGAACACATAATCGACCACGGAACCTCAATGACCCATCTACGTGGATACTAAAGTCATCTTGTTTCCCAGCTTCTACACCTTCTCTGATCTTTTCCAATTGAGGATCTTCATTTTGTTTAGCCTTGATTCTGTCAATCAAGGTTGGTTGTACTCAAAGATTAGCTAATCGAGCACCAAGCCGATGGATCAAAACCTCCAGGTCTAGCTTTCTCATATCCTCAAGAATAAGCTTTTGAGAAGTAAGCAATGCTGCCATAATTCCAGAGGATTTGCGACTCAAGGCATCAGCTACCACGTTAGCTTTACCTGGATGGTAATTGATGGATAAGTCATAATCCTTCAGAAGTTCTAACCATCTCCTCTGCCTCATGTTAAGTTCTTTTTGAGTAAAAATATATTTCAAACTCTTGTGATCGGTAAAGACTTCACATTTTTCACCATACAAGTAGTGCCGCCATATTTTCAAGGCAAACACAACCGCCGCCAACTCCAGATCATGAGTAGGATAGTTCTTCTCATGAGCCTTCAACTGTCTAGATGCATATGCCACAACTTTATCATCCTGTATAAGAACACAACCTAAACCTTCCTTAGATGCATCGCAATAAATTGTAAAGCCACAAGTTCCTGAAGGCAAAGTTAATTTAGGAGCTGACACCAATCGCCTCTTCAACTCTTGGAAACTGCGCTCACATTGATCTGACCACACAAATTTAATTCCCTTCTGAGTTAGGCGAGTAAGTGGACTGGCAATTTTAGAAAACCCTTCTATAAATCGCCTGTAATAACATGCTAACCCAAGAAAACTCCTTACCTCCGTGACATTGGTAGGGCGATTCTATTGAACGCGCTTCAACTTTCTTTGGATCAAGCGAGATACCATCTTTTGATATTACATGACCCAAGAATTCTATATGATCAAGCCGAAGGCACACTTACTAAATTTAGCATACAACTTCTTTTCACGCAAAGTTTGTAAAACAACTCTCAAATGCTGTTCATGTTCTCCCAAACTCCTCGAATACACCAAAATGTCATCGATGAATACCACGATAAATCTGTCAAGAAATTGCCTGAATACCCTATTCATCAAATCCATAAAAGCCGCAGGTGCATTCGTTAACCCAAAAGGCATGACAAGAAATTCATAATGCCCATACCTTGTTACGAAAGCGGTCTTTGGCACATCGTCAACTTTTATCTTCAATTGATGATACCCAGAACGAAGGTCAATCTTAGAAAATACTTGAGCCCCTTGAAGTTGATCAAATAAATCATCAATCCGAGGTAAAGGATATTTATTTTTTATCGTCACCTTGTTAAGTTCTCGGTAATCTATGCAAAGTCGCATACTACCGTCTTTCTTCTTCACAAATAGAACAGGAGCTCCCCAAGGCGATACACTAGGCCTGATAAAACCCTTATCCAAAAGCTCTTGCAATTGTGTTTTCAATTCACTCAATTCAGAAGGTGCCATCCGATATGGGGTCTTAGAGATAGGTATCGTACCAGGCATTAAATCGATACAAAACTCTATCTCTCTATTAGGAGGCAAGCCAGGTAAATCTTCAGGAAATACATCAGGAAATTCTCTGACAACATGAACATTTTCTAGCTTTACCGACTCCTTACTTGTGTCTTTTACATAAGCCAAATAACCGCAACAACCCTTTCTCAAAAGCTTTCTTGCTTGCATAGCTGAAATCAACCTTGGAAAAGTGCCTTTATAACTTCCCAAAAAGAAAATTCTGGTTGATTTGGAGGTCGAAAAATAATTTTCTTTGAATAACAATCAAGTGGCATGATATTTTGATAACCAATCCATCCCTAGAATAACATCGAAATCCCGTATATCTAACTCCACCAAATCCACAGGCAACAATACATCATCAATTCGCAACAAACAATTCTTGAAAACACGGTCAGCAATCAAGAAATCACCAATGGGAGTATCAATACACAATTCGTATTTTAGAAGCTCAGGCAATACATCAAGTTTCTTTGCAAAGTCAATGGAAGTAAAGGAATGCGTGGCACCGGGATCAAACAATGCATAAGCAGGTTGCAAGGCAATAGAAATATTACCTGCAACAACTGTATTAGAAGCCGCCGCATCCTCTCCTGTCATCGTAAAAACTTTCCCAGTCATCCTTTGCCTTTGCTGGCCTTCTTGTGGCCTATCAACTGGAGGGGCAGTCTTCCTCATAGAACAAGTATAGGCTCGATGTCCAGGTTGCCCACATACAAAACATACTCTACTATCTCCAGGGGCATTTTTCTGTGTTGGACACTCACGTGCCATATGTCCCATTTTTCCACAAGTGAAACATGCTCCTCTCTTGCGGTAACAAGGACCGCTATGTCGTCTCCCACAGGTAGTACAAGAGCCTGGATTATTCTGAATTCTGGGCTTTCCTGGCTGGTTAAAAGCTTTCCTCTTTCCGCTGCCACCGGCGCCACTATCCTGATAGTCAGTGGATCTTAACTTCTTATGCTGAGGTACACTTTGCACGTCACGCTCCAAAATCTATTGTTCCACTCTGATCACTCGTTCCAGCACGTCTTTATAAGATGTCAGTGCTAAAGGTGTGAATGCAGAACCAATTTCATATCGGAGCCCCCTCTAAAAGTGATCAGCCTTATCTTGCTCATTAGACACATATTGCACAGCAAATCTACTCATTTGATTAAAGCGGGCTGCATACTCCAAAATCGTGGAGTCACCTTTAGATATGTGTATAAAATCACTCTTCATTTTTGTCTGAAATGACACTGGGAAGACTTGGGCACTGAAAGCATGCTTAAAGTCCTATCAAGCTATAGCACCACCCCTATCTCCAAGAGCTGGCCTCATTCCCTCCCACCAATGCTCTGCCTTGCCTTCTAAGTATCGAGAAGCAAAGCTAACCTTCTTGTCTTCGGGAACACCTTCAGCTTCAAAGATCCCTTCAATCTTTCTAGTCCACTGCTCAGCTGCAAGAGGATCAGCTTTTCCATCATAAGTTGGTGGTTTCGCCTCTTTGAATTGGGCAAAGGTGTATGAGCCAGTAGCTCCATCTCCACTTAATTCCTTTGCTTGACGATACCAATGAATCATGGCCTGCTCGAAGTCAGTCGGGGAAAACGGCCGTTGGTTAACTTCCCTGACTTCATGTGAGTCCGGACTTCCATCATGCCGATCCTCGCGTCTCCTCCTCAAAGATGCACCTCGAGAAGCTTGAGGTGTGTCTCTAGCATCAGAGGCGACAGCTTGCTTGCCTTTACTATTTCTACGAAACGAAGCAAGTGTCTCCGAGTCACGCATGACCACCTGAATCCAAGAATGGAGCTACGACTTAGTATCAAAAAGGCTAACGCGTTAAAAAAATCTATCACACAATCTCACATCGTCCCACATCTGCCCAAACAAATCAAAACCTAAGCTCGATACCAACAAATGTCACACCCCGATTCACAAGAAGAAGGGGCATGACACGGCCGTCCTTTTACCAAAGGACGCAGCCTTAACGTAACCAAAATTCAACCAAATATCAACATATATACATCAATATATATATACATGACAAAAAGGGTATTTGGTTACAATATCAGAGTATCTCTACAATCCACCAAAAATAAAACATACACCTACTACAAAGACTAACTTATAAACTTATCAACTATGCACAAGTCATACCCAAAAATTTCCACCAAAAAGTCCTCCCCGAACGAACGCTCACGCCTATTCGCGACTCGCTGAAGAACCTAAAAAACAAGTAGATGAGAGGAGTGAGCTACCACGGCTCAGTGAGTAACACATTTCTTCTAAGCGGATCGAGAAATCACTATGCACATTTTAAAACACAAACATAACTCACTTTATCATAATACCAAATCATAACTCAAATACCGAAAGTACCAATGGTCGAGTCCATCAGTCAATCTCGTAAAACATGCATCAATGGTCTATTCCATTGATTAATCTCGTTAAATTACATCGATGGTCCATTCCATCGACCAAACTCAAATCACACGTCAATGGTCCACTCCATTGACCAATTCATGCTCAAATGTCTAACCATGGTCACGTGTAACGCCCGTGACAAGACGACCAAGATTCCCCCCTTGGCAAGGTCTCCACCTATTATTAGCCGGTGGCTCGGCCCACAAGGATATCCTAGACTAAGTATGCGCATACCCACACCCCTCAGGGTCCATAGAGACATTGAGCATCAACCACCAATCACAATATCCAGTAATCCAATATTAGAAAGGAAGTCATGTCACAACTCAAAATTTGATAAATAAATATCAAAGCATTCTTCGATTCTTTCATAAAGAATTTCACAAACTATTTTCAAACAACCATTCCAATCGAAATCGAAATATAACTCATTTCAAACAACAAAAATGGCGTAATAGCTCGATCTGTTGTTTTATACAACAAGATATGCTTTTTTTTTTTTTATCAACTCATGGATTATATAATCCACCACGTTTCTCAAAATATGAATTTAAAATACAAAGAAGAAATAGTGTCACTCACCTGGGAAAAGTCAAAAATCAATTACGACGCTCACTCGGACCACGCACTTGGATCCCTAACAATTAACGGAAAAACAATATCAAAAGGCCGAGTAAAAAGGGATATTCTTACAACGACTCGCCTATACTAGGCCTATTAGTCGATAAAACGACACCTATGCACCACGAAAGCTCGCAATTTAGCGGAAACCCATCATTTTCAGCTAGGCACGGTCCATGCGCCAACTTCGTCACGCCATAACTCCCTCCACAAATTTCCGTTTCAAGCCATCTTACAGTCTTTAGAAAGCTCTTTTAATGTACAACAACAACCCCAACTCAGCCACCCCAAAACAGTACCAAAAACAACAACAACAAAAAAAAAAGCTCGAAGATACTGTTCGCTACAGTACCAGAATGCGTCCCCAACTTCAAAATTCCGTTCCGGACAAACCGCAAGCTCAAATCACGATCCGTAAGATGCTATAGCTTCACAACGTCCCAAAGTACCATTTCTATAAAAATATACAGCTCAACGACTCAAAAATCGGGCTTCGCCACACAAATATCCAAGAAATCCGAATTTCGAGCCCTAATTGCGGCGATTGCTTGAAGTAGGTGATTAAAAGCTTCGATTCCTTACCGGCGTTGCAAAACACACTTGAGTCGGCTTTGATGAAGCTTCCGGACCACGAGCGCGCCGAAATTTTTTCCTTTTTCCCTTTTTCCTTTCTCTTCTTTCTCTCTTCTCCCCTGTTTCGCGTTTTCCCCTGTTTTTTCGTTTCTGCCCGTGCTCTTCTCTCTCTCCCACTCTCTCTCTCTTTTTAAAACCCAGCTGAAGCTTCCTCCACTTTCCTTCAGCTTCCTTTTTTTTTTACTTTTCAACCCTTTCTTTTCCTTTTATTTTATTTTCTTTTCTTGTTTTAAGGCCCATATATTACAAGACCAGTAACTAAAAACAGAGGATGTTAAAGCATGTAAAAACCTTGAGAGTTGTGGGCGTCCGTTTCGCATTCCTCGACTTTCTCCTGTAACTCCATTGATACCTCTACGCTCCTCCTCCTCCTCCTCCTCCTCCTCCTCTTCTTCTTCTAGTTCTCCTCCTCCTCCTTCCCCATTTCTTTTTCTCTATCTGTTCACAAGAGTCGATCAAGAAGATGTTGGATGCAAATTACGCAATCCCAAGATCTCCATAACCAGAACAAGAACATGCATAATTGAGTAGAAAGATTAACGCACCTGTTTTGGGATCCATCGAACATAAAGCGGAAGCAGAAAAAGGATTTCTCACATATCAGGGGATCCACGCATCAAGTCCTTCTCCTCTATTGCCCTCTGTAACACTGGCTCAATGAGACGGCCCCCTCACGTTTAGCGTTAGGTAAACGCCCCTTATGTGAGGATACGTGTGAAAAATTAGGGTTAGAGGAGAGACTTGAGCACTATTTATAGAGTTTCCAGCTAGGCCCCCTCATTACGGGCCAAGCTCAACTCGGCCCACACTAGCCAACCCCATATTAGACTAATTAAGAAACATTCTATCTCACCTTAGACCAAACCCCGTAAAACGGTAACCGTTAAACGGTAAATTATAATATCAATTAATGTAGTCCACATTAGGAAAACTCTTACATTCTCCCACTTGGACTATATTAATTGAAATCGTAATGTATGTGCACACATTTGGTCCAGAGATAATTCTTAATAGTCAATCATATCCCATAAAGTCTTAAACACCGAATCATGGCGGTAATTGCATGTATACACACAGAGCCTTCCATGGTCACGAGTGCTTTCAACTTTATTGATATGGATTCGATATGGTAGTGTGTCAAATGGATAACATCTCTCATAGAGAGATCCCATTTGTCAGTCACCATTCTCTTACTTTAAGTGTCACAAAAATTTGTGCCACGAGAGAATGCCCATTCTCTTACCTTAAGCGTCACAAAAAAACTTGTGCCACTAGAGAATGTCTTTATAGTTCCAACGAACCCACATATGCCTTGTCCTTACGGTTAACCTTTCTTTATGTATAACAAGGCATATGCACAAGGCTAATAACCGGATGCCCCTAACCTTCACTCAAGGTTTATACAATACCTTGAGACTTTATCAATATCTATTCAACATAATAACAACACATTCAAAAATATTTTATTGAATGCAAAAGTTGATACATATCAAACCGTTACTTAATGTAACAAACACAGATGTAAACTTTATCAGAGTAAAGCTAAAATAGCTCCCACTAAACAATAGCATCTCATGATGCTCCTAGGCCCATGCTAATGACATGTCGCTCAAATTTCACATGGGCGTAGGCCTTTAGTTAGTGGATCTGCTACCATATCATCTGTGAAAATATGCTATATTATAACGTCACATTTCTATACCGTTTCTTTATGTTCAAAAAATTTAACTGTCATATATATAGATCCCTTGAGACCTATGTAGTTAATAAAAATACTACAAATTTATTGTCTCAATACAACCGTATGGGTCAATCCATAAAATTAAAAATGGTCAACTCCTTAATGAGGTTCCGGAGCCTAATAGTAGACATAGTAGACATAGAGCTTTATTTACTGCACTTCCTACTAACATAAATATGTATTATATTATTAATCTCATGTCATCATAACAGCCAGCAAAGTTTATATCTAAATACCCTACTAGCTGCAAGAATTGAACATGACTATAAGTTAGCATATAATCTCTTGTCCTCTTTAAGTACCTTAAAACCTTCTTGGCAGCAACGCAGTGATCGCGTCTTGAATATAAGCGATATCTGCCTAGAAGTCCCGTCACAAAGATGATATTTAGTCTAGTGCAAATTCAAGCATACATTATACTTTTAAGTGCACTTGACACAAGGTACACCCTTTAACTAGATTTTCTCAATATTTAAATAAGGACAATGTGATAGATTCAGTCCATCACCCTTAACAACAGGAGCAATTCCTGGCTTGTAATGATGTATATTGAATATTTCTAATATACAATCAACAAATGTCCTTCGAGAAAATCTAATATAGTATGGCAAGAACAATCCTTACGGATGTTAGTGGAAAGAACAAGAGATGCCTCAAGGTCATTACTTGTAAACTAAATAACATATTCATAAAGTATGAGAAAAATAAATTTTCTCCCACGACCTTGCAGTATATTAAATTACTTTGTTTCCAACTAAACAAAAAGACAATACTATGAAACTTTAATAATATTGTCTGGAAACTTGCTTAAGACCATAAATAAGACTTTTCAGTCTACACACAAGTTTACTTAAAACATGTGCTGCAAAATCTTCCAATTGCACTATATAGATTTTGTATCTATTTGGCATAAGTTTTTATCGAAATAAACTATTAATGCCACATTCACTCTGAAAGAATCTTTAAAAATACTAGAAAGAAATAATTATTTCTTCACTATAAACTATCCACCCCTCTTTCAGAGTGAATACTTTATCATCTTTTATGGCATCTAATCACATACTTGATTAAGAACAAGAAACAACATTTATATATATATGTCGCTAAATCAACCATGTAGTGGATATTGTAATCATGCTCTCACAAATAGACTATGTAGTTAGATGGTATAACTGACCGTCTTTCCCTAACAAATCTCCTGAATAAGGCTACAACCACTTCATTCTGCACTTGAGAGGTTCGATAAATTTTATCATAAACTATATCAAGAATAGTTCCTTAAACCTCAACAAGTTTAGTCTATAGTACAGGAGATTCCATAATTGTCTATATCACAATTATCTGTATAGGCAAAGACAAAGACACAGTGATATTCTATCGCACTATTATCCTTAATAGTCTGAGAGTAGCTATCCTCTACAATAACGTCAATCTCTAGAAATTTTACTGTATGTGATTCCATAATTCTTGTACCTTTATTAGGGTCATAATCAATACTCATTTGAACAATCCGAGTAAGATACAAAATAATTCCGATTGGATCTGAATTGCAACACACTTGAAATTGGATTAGATAATCTCACTTCTACATGACACCTCTAAATTTAATATGATTCAAGTAATTTATGTCCAGTCTATAACTCAAAAGAAGTTTATGAAATAACTTTGGTAAGAAAACATCTTTTGTATGTGAAAAGAGTTGCTTTCACAATATCAACTCACAGAAGACAAGATAAATTAGTCTTACTCATCATACTCATCACCATGTTCATTATGGTGCAATTATGCCTTTTGGCCAAACCTTATTGTCAGGATTTTCAGGCATAATAATTAAACTACCACCCCAGAATTTACTAAGTATTTGACAAATGACCCTTTAAGCAATTCAGCATTGTCATACTTGCTAAAATACTCATGGCCACTATTAAGCCTGACAACCTTCAAGACTAATTCTAACCGATTTATTCTTTACCTCGGTCATTTTATTTCCACAATAATCAATAGAAGTCTTTAAATAACCATTAAGAGTAGACATAATATCAACAATGTCAACTTTTCTACTCTTCCTTTAGACATGTGTGAGATTAAACCTTAAACAGAAAATTTTTGGAAACAACCTCTTCAACCATATACGAGATGTATATGCCATTAGGACTTAAACAATCTTTGCAGATGTGTCCTAAATTTGATATTAGACAAGACATAATTACAAGCCACTATGGCTTCCATCATCTTATTGCAGAGCAGTCCGAGACAAACCACTTTTCAAGTGTTCCGAATGGAACGCTTCATGGACGATAAGCAAATTCTATTGCTCTTTTCTCAAGCAACAAATCATATGTTCACAATTTAAAATTTGTAGCAGTAAAAACCTCAATAATAGTTGAGTTATTAATTACAGAAAGGTGACCGAAAAATAAGCAATGTATATAATTCGTATCATGTGAGCACTGTGTAACTTGACATATAAGTACACATCTAGAGAGTTACACGCATAATCATATAATCACCTTTGGGCAAAATACATGACATGCAATTGTACACTCCCCACATGATAGCGGTGATGAGAATATATTTTAATCTTCGTAAATTGATCACCTTTGGGCATATGAACCACTAGGATCAGTCACTCCTCCACTACATCATCATGTATCCCTCCATGAACTAATACACAATCACCTCCTTTGGGAGTATGACTATGCATTAGACCAGGAAACATCCCAATCAATATACGAGACCGAAATTTCTCAAATCCAATCAAGCGTGCCACTTTGGCGGTCACTACTCAATTGAATCATTGAAACTCTCTCATATCGGGGATATAAACCTTATTGCTCACATAACAAGCAATGTGTGTAATTAGCATCATGTGAGAATTGTGTAACTTGATGTACAAGTACACATCCAGAGAGTTACATACATAATCATATAATCACCTTTGGGCAGAATACATGACATGCAATTGTACACTCCCCACATGATAGCGGTGATGAGAATATATTCCAATCTTCGTGAATTCATCACCTTTGGGCATATGAACCACTAGGATCAATCACTCCTCCATTACACCATCATGTATCCCTCCATGAACTAATACACAATCATCTCCTTTTGGAGTATGACTATGCATTAGACCAGGAGACATCCCAATCAATATACGAGACCGAAATTTCTCAAATCCAATCAAGCGTGCCACTTTGGCGGTCACTACTCAATTGAATCATTGAAACTCTCTCATATCAGGGATATAAACCTTATTTCTCACATACACCATATACATGTGATTTTAACTTTAGTGATAGGGGCAGCATATCACCAAAATCACATATCATGCTAATTACATTGCGTTATTCATTAATAAAATCTTTAATCATGCATATATATATAAATATATATAGTGAACCTGAAAGACAGATTCCAATAAGATTACCGATCACAGTAACGCAAGAAACTTCCCATAACGGAGAAGAAATCATCTCTTATGCACCCCAATTACATATTACCAGACCAACATAAAAAGAATGATGATCTAGAAGATCTCTTCCAAATTAACATCAATAGTAATACAGGGTACACCAAATCGACAAGTCTGATAGCTTATCCATTATCACTCATGAGTTTCATAAGGCAAAACATGACTCCAAGGCTAATAGTTGATTTTAAGTAACAAATTATCATTGTAATCAACCAATGGCCTATTAATTAAGTCAAACCAGAGAACCAAATATCTAAACTTTAACAATAGATACTATTGCTCTGCGTAAATATTGTCATACTCCTTAACCATAAAAAATATTCAACTTAATGGACATTAACCGGTGACCGAGATGAGTTTAGGTACAATATGCAATTACTTAATCGACATGCATTACCCACATTCAGTAGATGTGTTAATTAATATAATCAATTTGGTCACAGGTTCTTAAGACGTCCATCATTCAAAAGTTACCAGCATGTAAAGGAGTATGCATGAGCAACAAAAATTTCATAACCTTTTACTGTTTCTCATCATCTCAATACATAGTTCAAATACTATCCCTTAATGATCGTATCTCATTAAGCCAACTTTAGTTCACAATAATTTTTTTTTAATGAATCACACTTTTATAATATTTATGTGATAACATACAGTAACTCAACACTTGTATTTCCAAAATCACAGAAAAAGAAATACAAGACAAATATGCAAAAATATACTAAAAATACACGTATTTAGGGTTCTGTATGTATTTTCACATCCATAAAATCATTAAACATGTAAAATAAATACACCATAACGTAGAGTACGGCCATACGGGTCCAACGCCGCCCGCCACGCACCGATCCGACGCTCCACGCGCCCGCACGCATCGCCTGAGTGCGCAGCGCATGGAGCACACGCCCGAGCCGCGCCCCGCGCGTGGGAGCGCGTGAGGGCGCGTGACCGCGCGTGGGGCGCGTCTCCGACGCCCTGGCGGCGCGTGGCCGCGCGTGGGGGCACGTGAGGCCTCCCCCGGCGATGCGCCGCCAACCTTTTTGCTCGTCTCGTCGAGCCCAGTCCAAATTTGTGATTTAATTTTATTTTTATTGAACAAAAAATTTCGAAAATCACAAATTAGGGTAAAAACTTTATGCGTTCAAGTTCTAGAGTTATGGTTGCTCTGATACCACATGTTGGATGCAAATTACGCAATCCCAAGATCTCCATAACCAGAACAAGAACATGCATAATTGAGTAGAAAGATTAATGCACCTGTTTTGGGATCCATCGAACATAAAGCGGAAGCAGAAAAAGGATTTCCCACATATCAGGGGATCCACACATCAAGTCCTTCTCCTCTATTGCCTTCCGTAACACTGGCTCAATGAGACGGCCCCCTCACGTTTAGCGTTAGGTAAACGCCCCTTATGTGAGGATACGTGTGAAAAATTAGGGTTAGAGGAGAGACTTGAGCACTATTTATAGAGTTTAAAATTTATTTTTCATTACGGGCCAGGGCTCAACTCGGCCCACACTAAATGAGCCCCATATTAGACTAATTAAGAAACCTTCTATCTCACCTTAGACCAAACCCCGTAAAACGGTAACCGTTAAATGGTAAATTACAATATCAATTAATGTAGTCCACATTAGAAAAACTCTTACAGAAGACGCAGATACTGCTCTCCATCAACAAAAACAGAGAATGACGGAAGTGCGCAGAAACCTTGAGAAAAGAGCCAGTGAAGGACGGCGTTTAAGAAGGCTATTATGCCATCCTTGAATACTTTATAAATATCCTGAAAGCCGACACTGGGTAGTATCCCCATTCGACGATCAACTTTCTCCGTCGTCTCCATTGGTGCCGCCTTCCTCTCTGTGTTCTTTTCCTTCTTCCCCAACGATAATCTTTTCCTCTCTCTGTTCACAAGAGTGGATCAAGAAGCGCCGGAGACTATTCTCTCTCCAGCTCTACCTCTGAGAATTCAAATTATGATAGAGAAATGGGATGTTTCAGAGGGGGAGTAATTTATACCCTTCGCTGAAAGGGGTTGACTCTGCTGTCGCATGAAGAAAACCAGGTGCTTCGAACTCACTTCACCAACCGTCTTTTAACTTCCACAACGGTCAACGAATTTTTGTAATTACGGTCATGCCCTCGTTCGCAACTCCACTTCATATAGTTTGAGATAAAATACGATTCCCACATCAATTTGCTAAAAAAAAATTCCATTGCTAAATAATATATATGTGAGTGCGTGTATAATTTTTTGCCAATATTTCATTAGTTCTGTATCAAGAAAATATGTTGATTATGGTGGGTGAGATAATTGAGGACTATTGGATTAAAAAAAAAAAGATACGACATTCGAATTACTCATTCCTAACGTGTTTAATACTACATTTATTTGTACTTGTTTCATAGCAACACTCAAATTATTTCGTTTGTTTCGCGGAAAATATCACGTTTTCTGAAAATATTTTCTAGGAAGTCATTTTCTTGAAAAATAACTATATTTTTTTATGTTCGGCTAAAACCTAACCTTTGAGTGGAAAATATTTTACATCATTCGTTAGCTAATTTAATTGTTTGGGAAAAATTATCAAAAAATTGAATTTTAATATTTTTAATTGACCAAAAAATTAGTTTTATTTTTTATATATTTTTTTTAAAATGAATTTTAATTATATGTATTTTTTAAAAATCGAATTTTTTATTTTTTCTTTCGCTTTCTTTTTCTTTTTTCCTTTTTCTTTTCCTTCTTCCTTCCTCCTCCGTTGCATGCCTAACGATGGTTGGCTGCCTAGAGGCCGACCAAGACGTGGTTGCCAAATCCGGCCGAGCCTCGAGACTCCTGATCCAGGCGAGGCCCGAGCCCCACCCAGCTTGCCGAATCTGGCGAGGCCCGAGCTCCGCCCTAGGCCGGCGAGGCTCCGGCTCGCCCAATCTGGCGAGGCCCGAGCTCTAAGCTCAGGCGAGCTCGGCTTCGCCAGATCGGGCTAGGCAGAGCCTCGTTAGCCTGGGTTGAGGCTCGAGCTGGCTCGCGGCTAGTGACCGGCCAAGGCCAAGGAAGAAGATGAAAAGGAAAGAAAAGAAAAGAAAAATTAAATCTCGATTTTAAAAAAAGAAAAAGAAAGCATAAAAATAAAACAAAAATGTGTTTGGTGAAAAAAAAATAAGGTGGAAGAAGTTATGGAAAATGTTTTCCATTTTTGAAAAGTGAAAAATATTTTCCTCACTTTTAAAGGTTGTTTTTTCATTAATGGAAAATATTTTCCTTGACTAGTTCATTTTCTGTGAAACGAACGCTGGAAAATCCGAAAAATGTTTTCCTGGAAGTCATTTTCTGTTATATGAACGAAGCCTTAATGTTAATCCAGATCTCACTATAGTAACGTCTGAATGCCATCATACTCATGATATGGGGTATGCATTGGTGGTCATTGCTTATTGCTTTCTCTCAACTTTTGATTATAGGACTTAGTTCTTCAATGCCCATATTTATTTATAACCCCAAAGTTCAATCTATGCTGACCTTTCTTTGGAGTGAATGTCCATACCTTGTCAAATGGGCAACTCCTTAGTGTGTATCAAGTCAAAAACTCCTTTCGTCGAAACGAATAGCCCAGCGTGAACATGGCTTGTTTAGGCCCGCCTGATTGCGCTTCGGGTCTGGCGGGCATTTTTTATTCAATTTGATTTCGAAAAACCAAATCTTGAAACTTTGAGGATAATTTGCCAAATCAAAGGTTCTCTCGTATGCTAAACATTATTGGGCCAGAGTTCCGGGCAGCGAGAGGCATTTGGCTAATTTAGAGGGGCCTGTCTTTTTGGACCTTATCGTACCATCCAAGACAGCCAACTCCTGAATTTTAGTACTTTTCCAGGATGGCGTTTCCTGTTTCACGTTTACTAGAGGGCGTAATAAATTCCTCAACATGTTTTGTTAAGCGAGTTTCAGTAATGCTGATTTTGAGTCACCACAGAAACTTCATCGTCGTCGCTGTCCTCATCCAATGGTATGCGATCGAATGTTGGGTTAATGAACGATACTACTGTGATCAGGTCAGTCCTGAGGCATCCAGCGCCTAAACACACCACCAATCACCCGCCCCCTTGCAGACCCTGGCAAGGTACACGGTCTGGACCAAACTCTCTAGTTAGGCGAATTCTGAATTTCGAAAGGTACATGCTCGTTTCACTTTGACACCCAATTCACTTTAACTTCACGTTAATTGCCTTTTTTCCTAGAGTCACAAGCACATTACAGGAGCTGTAGAAGCTCTCGGGAACTCATGGAAACATTTTGAAGTTCATCCAATGCAGATAGGGCGGTGCAACTGAGGCGATTATTAGTCACAGCATTGGAAAAAGGTCTAGAGCCTAGGAAGATATATACAGTCGAACTAACATCCAGCAACAAGAATTATCTACTACACGATATCAAAACCCCCTACTTGCAGAAGAAAATCTTTGCGTGAAAAATCTGTCCTAACGCCAATAAAGAAACAAGAGGCAACATTGAGCCAGTGAAGCATCTGCACAGTTGGATTCTGGCTCGGACAAAAAGAAGAGTATGTACAAATGGACGAGCAATAATCTATACTTTCTTTCCAATCAAAGGAGGTAGTGAAGTGTGTAAAGATGGGTAAGCAGGCACCTAACATGTCTTCCCAATGAAACTGCTAATGCTCCTATTTCAGATTCTATGCAAAAGGCCCTCCCAGTAATTGCAGAATAACCAGCCGTGATCAGTGTTAAGGTCCTGGATTTCGACGTGGTTGCATGCTTGATGGGTCCTGCAAATTGCCTGTGGTCTTATTGCACATGCTTTGCTGCTGATGGTTTGGCCTGACTCTCATTCCTGGATGCTGCAAGCTCAGGCAGCCTCCATTATCATATTTTGGACATAATCCTTCACCAATGCACCGATAATTAGCATTAGCAGGCTGAAGTGCCCATCTGGGGAAGCTACCATGTGGAGTCGCGGCAGGTCGAGTAATTATTAAAGGGCAACAATCATTTCTATACTGGTCCTGGGCCTGCAATATGGTGTGACTACTGGTCCAGGAAATACTAAAGATGGCAGGCGAATGAGTTGGAATTGGTGGAGATTGATTAGATGGACTTCCTGTGCCCTAAAAGGTTCTCCAGCCAGAAGCATTGCCATTGGCCAGAGACGAGCTACCACCTCGATACCCTTCTTGTTGAGCCCATGGCAAATCACCACGCTGGTTATTACCAGCAGGAGGCAGAGGCACCCATCTGGGCAAGCCATTGGGGAGTGTAGACGGTACTCCGGAATCAGGCTGAATGTTCCTCCCAGCAAGCTTATAGTTCGGGAAAAAGGTGATGCAATTGAGAGAAATGATTAGCTACCATCCATCGTTACAAGACTGTCAGTGAGATTCGAACTAGGGGTTAGAAAAGCTACTGATATGTTTATAAGTCAAAGTTCGCGTCGAACTGAAGTCATAGTTGAACTTGAATGCACAAACGATCATTAATTTTGAGATTTTGTTCACTATGTAGAATCAAGTTACCATTTAACTTCTATCCTATACTTTGTGATTTTGTTTCCTTCCTTGATGCATGATAATGATGAGCATCAGGCCATATTTCACCCATCTAAAAAAATCATGGTCTAAAATTGTCGCTAAAATGAGTTTATAGATTTGTCTTTTAAAGCGACAATTACACAATTATATGTTTTATGTGTGGTTACAGCCATATTTGAAGCTAAGCATTTTAATCCCACAAAAATAATTTGCAACTTCAAACAAATCACATTCCACATTCTTAGAAAGTATTTTTACCAATTTGATATATTTTCACCATCTAGGAACCTTTTTTTTTATTTTTTTATTTAGTGGTTAGGTGATGCCTGGACCTATTTTTAAGGTAGCAATTGCGCACGCAAGCAGCTCCTGCCATTCACTCGCTGAACCTGCTATTTTGCTCTGGGAATGATGATTATTAAGTTTTGTTCAATTCACTGTCTGCAGGAAGGAAGTATATGCAGGCCAACTGTGGGGGACAACTGAACGCCAACAACAGGAAAATAATGTATTAATTATTAGGACAAGATTGTATGAATGCACTCGGTACACTTCCTTGACTATGTGTGACTTCATGTCGATTGCCTTCCTAGAGAGACAAGCACACTCTAGGAAGCTATTACTTGAGCTGTCAGTATCTGTACAGTTCATCCGTATGCAGAATAGGGTGTGAAAAAGGGCTAGAGCTTGTGAAGATATACCCGGTTGAACTAACATCCTGCGACTAAGATTATCATTGGACAGAACATCAACACCCCCCCCCCCCACTTGCAGAACAAAATCTTTGCGCGCAATCTGCTCGAACGTGAGAGTTACAAACCAAAAGGGTGATATTGAGATGTATTATATGCTGAAAAGTATGTACACATGGACAAGCAAGAACCTCTATATTATCTCCTATTCAAAGGAGACAGTGAAGTGTGTGAAAGCGGATTAGCAACAACCTGAGTATCATTACAAATGAAGCTGCCACCTGGTAAGTTCTATGTCAAACTCGGGGAAGAAAGCCATCCCCATAAATGCAGATAATACCAAGCAGTAATCAGTGATTACAGTAAAGCTTGAGGTGATTGCATTATTGATTGGTCCTGCAAATCCTTTGTGGTTATATTGTATGGCTTTGCTGCTGATGATTTGGCATGATGCTCATTTCAGGAAGGTGTCAGCTCGGGTAGGCTCGATAAGCATAATGCTGTGAAGATCCTTCACCGTGCTGATTATTCGCTTTAGCAGGCAGAGGCGCCCATCCGGGGAAGCCACCATGTAGGTGCTCGGGGAGCGCAGACATTGCTCCTGAATCAGGCTGATGGTTCCATGCAGAATTGTTATAGGTCTGGAGAAAAGACAGATACAATGAGAGAATTGATTAGCTACATCACTGCATTACTAGTCTGTTGGGAAGATTAGCACTAGTAGATAGAAAAGCCATCCAAGTGGGATCCAAACTTTCTTTACCATTCCAGCATGGCGATAAGCATTACTCTGCTGGTGCTGAGCCTGATGGTGCAATGTGGAGTCATAGCCAGTCCTGGATATATCAGACGGTGCAGGTGAATCAGGCAAATATTGATGAGGTGTCCTTCCTCTGCCTGGGAAGCTTACCCAACCAGAAGCATCGGCATTGGCCCGAGATGAGCTACCACCTTTATGCACCTCTTGTTGAGCAGATGGCATATCATTTCCGAAGTTCTGATGCATATTGTCACCCCCGTCCATGTAACCATGTTGTTGTAGGGGGCGATGAGGCTCATCGGAGCTCATTTTTGTGTATGGACATGTAAATCCACGGCCAGCAGACATATTGTTGCCTAGCATCAGGGTCTCCGGTGACCGATGGATGGAAGCACTTGATGTGAATGGATGTGCATTCTGAGAAATCAATTGAAAGACCTGCTTCAAATTTCTACAGTACATAGTCAAGAATGTGATACTCAATCTGAAGGCCAATTATCAACATTTCCAAATTCCTCATAAATGCAAAGTACTGTATCTCACAGATACAGAGTGGGCATCGACATGATGAAATCACAAGAAGGGATGAAGATCGGGGAAATTTCTCAGGGTAGATCGAATGGAACATCTCAGCCTATTATCTGATAGTCCTCTGTGTGAAGAATTACCAGCAATGATTGCAAATGGTTAAAATGCAATAATTCAATCAAGAGTCTGAGACAAGGAAGGACAACTAGGTTATAAATAATCTGCATTTAGGAAACTGCAAAGACTGCCCCAAACACAAGTTATAGTGGTAACTGGCAACCAAACAAAAAAACCCACAAGCACGGCCTATTCTTTACTCGTTGATATACAATTAGTATTGCCCTTTCAAACATTTGTAAAATCATGAATACACTTGGCAGTCAGTTTTGCTTGTGTATTGTCTGTCTGTTGCAATCCTTTAGCATATATGCTCAGAAATTTTATATGGAGCTCCAAGGATTGCAACTAGATGCATTCTCTGAGGTTATATTGCTAATAGAAGCTAACATTAAGGATGCCTTATGTCAGCCATGTCGTATCATTTCGATGTATAAGTCAAACATCCTATTTTTTCAATTGAAACAGTCACATGGCACCATCTTATCACTTGCTAAATCACATTAAAAAAAAAAAAAAAATCCAAGCCTCTGAAGGTACAATCACTAGGTATCAGAATTTTCCATTTCCTTTATGATGAAATCAGCTGAGAGAAAAGGCCAGCATCAAGCATCCCATAGAAGGGGAAAAATAGAACTCAACACTACCATACCTCTGACAATTTCCCTGGACGCTGAATAGGACCATATCTTGAGCACGCAAACGGGGCATCAAGGACTGGATCTTGAGGATCCCTAAAAGGCGTACTTGGGGTAGCTTCTGATGAACAACTCTGTGGAGAAGAATCAGCCGATAAAGAACAAATAATGACCAAGTCATTCGAGGGTTTGACAACAAGAAGGAAAATAAATAATGCTGTCTGCTTTTAGACAGCTGCAATGCTCAATAGATATGGATTTTGAAACAGAAGAGGATGATGCAGAAGTACCCCTACCACATATGTGGAACTGACAAAGGTTCAACAGTTTCAATGAATACAGTATTATATTGCCTTCTTATTACTTACCAAAGCACATCAGAAAACATAGAAGATCTTTTCAAATAACAATCTATTCAATCCCTTTAAAACTATGGCACTCCATAATTCAAAGATTTGCCCATTTTCTTTTAGGGAAGTGAATTGACGAAAAGGCACTTGATTGTGTTATCCATGAAAGGAAAATTACACAAGCTAAAAGCCTAAAATTTTTATACCTCTGACGTAGATGTTTGTGGGTGCTGAGACCCTGCAGCACTGGATCTTGTGGGTATAGATGGGGTGTCTAGGAAGGGGCATCTAAGGAGACGACGAAGTTTTGACGGTTGATCAGCGTTTGCCACCAAATCATTCAGCGTCAACGATATTCCATACTGTGGAAATGAATAAGCAACCTAATGAAAAAGAAGTGGACAAAGCACATGCTTGTAGCTGCACATATCAAACAAAAACTTGGACGGTTGACGATTTTTCGCATAACTTGGAGAGACAGAAAAGATCATGCAAACACAAGGAAAAGATAGTCAAGACCAAACAACAGTAAACTAATATAGCCAAGCCAAATATGTTTACTGTAGATCCTGTAGTTTCCAATCGAACATGGTCAAATACATAACTGGGAAGTCATCCGGTTAGGCATTGGATGTTGCCATTAACTAGTTTGACTTACTTAATAGCAAGGCCAAGGACAATAGTCAACTAGGTGCACTAAAGAGTGTTAGAGTCGTAAGCATAAATGAGCAGAATCAGTAGTCAAATGCGATAAATAAAGAAATTGTACCTGTTGTGTTGGTGGTGGAAAGAGTTTATATTCCCGAAACTCAGAACTTCCAAGAGCCTCATTATTTCCCGAATCATTTCTAGAGGAACTAGCCACATTATTTCCAAGAGCCATGGGATCAGAACCAGCTTGTACTGCACGGGAACTCCATGGACCATTGGCACGCAAGGCTCGGACATTACTTCTTGATGCAGTTCCAGTGTCATCCTCCGTGTGCCGAACAACTTCCGTCCCTTTGTCTAAACTTACACTATGCAACTGAGAAGCGACTGATGACTTGGCACTGCTCGGAGGTGATGAAAAATTGTATAACAGTGATCCCAAGTTGATAGGCGTTTCTGAAATTGAAGAGCACTTTAATAGGTAAAGGTGAAAAAAGGGGAGCTGTGTCTATGAACTTAAAATTGGTACGTAGATCAACCGGCAAAGAGATGAAGTCATCATGAGTGCTTCAATGTTAAAACGCTATGTGATATATTGCGAAATGTCATCAACAACGTATCAATCCTAAACCTTAGGCCTTATGTATGAAATGCACCTCAATGTGGCCCCAAATCCTACCAGTCCAGACAACAAGAACTCCTTAAAGGACTCACTATTATGAGTTGCAGCAACTGCAGATACAAATGGCACAAAAGAGATTATACAACTGACAAAACCTCACCCACTACCGACCCATTGTAAGCCAAAAACAATTTTAATGTCAGTATGCAATTCAAACAACTAAAGCACTGGAGAAAAATTCTCTGCAAGCAGTGAAATTCCCATTCGAATCCTAGAAATTATGGCTAGAACAACAGACAAGTATATCGGTCTGACCTGTTGCATTAGAAAAGTTTTTGAATAACAAAATTTTGATTTGGCCTTCATAACTCACCTTGAACACTGCTGGAATCATCATCAGAGCTTTAATCTGATTGAATCATCAGAGAAAACTTACACTGCTCTTCTAACTCTGCAAAGACATTTTTTATTGGCTTGCATTGCAAAAAGCAGAAAATGCACATGTCTGCCTCTAATGTGGCTGCAAGCGCATAACCTAACAAGACTAAGTTGTCGACTTTATTATGCTTCTCTCATGTGACACCTAAACAAGAACATCTATGGAAAGTTCAAAACAATGAAAAGAATATCAGAAAATGATGTTCTCTTGTATTGAATAAGAAGGAACTAAAGAGAACGGGCTGGAGGCAAAAGAAAACATCAAAAGGCCATCCGGTTGTATAATCAAAAGTGGAAACAAAGAAACAAAAGAGAACTAACATTTCTTGTTTCGAATAACATGAGGTGTTTCTTTGCTTGATTGCACTTCCTCTAAAGACTAACCAACCACAAGAGCGAAGAATGGATGGAGTGCGCACAAAAACCTTGAGAAAGGAGTCTCTGGATGGCGAGGCTGGAGTCCATGTTGCATTGCTTGAGCATTTCCCAAATCAATTCTTTGCCAAAACGGGGCACCATCTTCTTTACACGCTCGACTTTCTCCATCACCTCCATCGGTATCGACTCTCTCCTTTTCTCTCTCTCCACTGAAGAGTCAATCAAGAAGACCCAAATTCGACAGTTTCACCAAAAATGGAAAATCAAGGACTAAAAGAGAAACTCTATCAGCTGCCACTGATTCAAAGGGTTCACGTTGAACCCAAAGGAATCAAATGATGGCGAGGCAACGGCTCTCAAGACTAAACCAAGAACAGGAAGAGATTGAAGGAGAGTGGAAAGAACCTTGAGAAAGGAGTCTCTGAGCGGCCGCGTCGGAATCCATCTTGCAGTCCTCGAGCGCTTCGTAAATCTCTTCTTCGGTGCAATCGGGTAGCATCTCCTTTATGCGCTGGACCTGCTCCTTCCACTCCACTGGTACCCCTCTGCTCTTCTTTCCCTTCATCCTTTCTTTCTCCATCGAAAAGAGTCGATCAAGAAGACCGGAGGCTGCTCTCTCGTTCTATGAATTCAAATTATGAGAAAGAGAAAAGGGATGGTTCAGAGGCCGACTGATTTTGCACCGTTCGCTGACAGAGGGCGGACTCTGTTTCTCGCATGCAGAAGGGATCGGTGCTTCGAAAGCTCACTCCGCCAACCGACTTTTTAACTTCCACAACGGTCAAGGTCAGCGAATCCCGTAATTACCGTCATGTCCTTGTTCTCCTCTATTGTCCCAAACGGGCCGGGCCGAGAAAGTGGGCCGTAATCTCATTCTCGATCTCAAACAGGTCGACCAAACTAACTTGGTTCTTCACACCAAAAAAAAAAAAAAAAGGTTACCCATTAAATCTCTCGCTACAAATTAAGTACATACGTCAAAAAAAAAAAAAATATCACATTGAATGGAAATCACTGTTGAACTTGAATGCGCAGAAGATCCTAATTTTTTTAGATTTCGTTCACCATATAGAATCGAGTTATGCATAATTTAGTTTCCAATCATTATTTTGAGATTTTGTCCCGTTCCTTGATACAAGATAATGAGAGTCACAATCATGTGACACTTATGTGACTTATAGATATGATCAGCCTCCCGGCGCTTTAGTGCCAACACTGAGTAGGGGTGAGCATGGTCTGGGTTGGGCCGCTCCACCTCATAACCTTAACACAAACCTGCACAATGTTGGTTCTCAATTTTTGGGACCAAGGATAGATCCTATTGAATATGAGACCAAGGACCGGACCAACCCAATAGGTTAGATCATGTTCTAGTGTTAATCCATGACCAATTGATAATATTTTTTTGTTTCATTTTTTGTACTCTCTTAAAATGCAAACCTACAATTTTAAAATACATATCCATCGACAATGCGGTGTTATGCAACCAAACTATAAATATCAGTACATATTTAACAAATTTGAAATAAGGCAACAATAGAAATTTCACATTTGTTAAAGTAACAAACCATAAAAACAATTAAGACCACTCATAGAGATATGGGACAAGATGGGAAGTTGAGCTACGAGTTGGAGAAGTTGAGCAGGGCAAGTGGAAAAGTTGTTTTTTTTTTTTTTTTTTTTTTTCAATTTTGGCAAATTCAATACTAAAAGGACAAGAAGACAAAAGAAAACTAGTATTGGTGGAGGATATCGTGAGGAGCCATTTAATGTTGTTTATGCCATTTTGGATGCTATGAGGAACTGTTTAATGATATTAGCGCCATTTGACTAAGGGTTTTCTCTTTAGAATACATAAAAAAAAATTATAAATAATATATAATATATCTATATTATATATAATATATACAGTTAGGGTTGGTTCGAGTTGGATCGACTCTAAACTCCCAGAACTTATAGCCAACCAGCACAGTACTAATTTAGGGATTCCAGCACCAAGGACCGACCAAATCCCTTTATGAATTAGACTAAGACCGACAGGATCAGGCTAGTCCAAGGTTGGTCTAGGGTTAACTCTGGACTGATGCTTACCCCTAGCATCGGGCTAGTGTTGGCACGGGCCTAGGGCCCGTGCCATGTGATGCAGGCCTGGCATAATAAGCACCCGGCAAGGCCCGGTGCGCGTAGCCTGAGGACTTTTTAGCCCTCGTTCAGCAAGCTTTTCCTTGCATCGTGCGAGGCCCCTCTGACTTTTGTGCAAAGTTCCGCCGAACTTGTGTAAGGTTCCGCTGCATTTTCAAGACCTTCCTATAAATAGAGTTTCAAGTTTGGTAGTTGGACGATGACAGTTTGGTCTAACAAGTCGCGCAGGAGAAAGTGAGAGAAGAGGAAAGTCGAGTTGAAGAAAGAAACGCGGATGGGGGGAAATTGTGGATAAACTGTGTTGAAGGAATGATTTGGAGGTGGCTTGAAGGCATGATGCACGTGTGCCACTTCACCGAGGTATGATATTAATGTAAGCAATCTAAATAGACATAATCATGAACTTGACTGTCAGTGAGCCCACCCAAACTCTATGGGCTTGAAGGATACTTTTGGGCAGGTTTGGACAAGGCAATTTAGTTATGAAATCTAGCCTGACCCCGTCAGGCTCGTACCGAGCCAACTCGACCCAAGGATTTTATACTTACAATTGTTCTTACGGCCAAGCTTGGGCAACAACGAAGTCTAGCTTTAGGTAATATTTGTGCTCGCGATACAAGCATTAAGCATATATTTTTTATTTAGTAGTTTGTACGACGAGTAACACTTTTCGTCCTATACCTAATGTTATCACGCACGTCACTCAATGTCATAATAAGCTATGTTCTAGATTCAATCTCTATCCCTGAGATGATTACTACTTCGTACGTGCTGCCACCTTGACTGGACCGGGTTTGAATGGCAGGTATTCGATGTGATGCTTCTATAAAAACACTACTAGCACGAGGTCTGCAATTAAGTATAGGACGAACCTCGTCGTATGGTTTCGTAACTATTTTGAGTTTCTGCTTACGGATGACTAACAGTAACTGCCAAAACTTCCCTTTTGCTTTATATAACTGGAAGCAGTAACATCACGTCCATGGAGATTTTCCAATTGGGTTGAACAGATTTCATCACCTGCTAATCTTCTCCCTCCTCCCAATGAGAGTTGAAAATTAGATCTGGGTTTTGCGAATCTTGGACGAACTACCTGTCAAGAACCTTCGCTTCTTCAACCACGGCATTGACTTTCAGGTGGACTGTTCGATTGGTATTCAAGAACGTGCCCATTTCTCTTCCAGAGGCTATCGTGCTGTTCCTGCCTACCTCCTATCGTCGTGGTGTCGTCATGGAAAACGAAGCCTTTCTCTTGAATCCTAGGGAAGCAGAGGAATCCGGCATTTCGGCGGGTGATAATGTTCCTTCCAGCACACGTGATGTCGCCGATGATGCCGGTATCGCTGTTCCGAGGACGCCCCGTTCTTCTTCTTTGTTTGCCGATTTCGTTGCCAACTTGAACAATCCGAAGAAACTGCTGATTTGCCGTTCACATTCTGCTCCTTCCTTGTTCAGCAGCAACAAGGAGTCGGTTCCCGACCTTCTAAATCCTGGACGTGCCCATGAGTTGACCTCTTCGATTGTCCGCCACGCATTGATTGCCGTCCTGGTGTATTTCATGTTCGGAGTTGTCGTCTACATAACTACGGGAAATTTCGAGGGCCAGGAGACGGTGAGATTCATCGACGCTGCGTACTTCACTGTGGTCACGCTCTGCACGATCGGTTATGGCGATATCGTCCCAAGCACCACATTTACCAAGCTATTCACTTGCGCGTTCATCCTGGCAGGGTTCGCGTTACTAGGGATTCTGCTCAATGGATTGGTCACGTACATCTGCGATCGGCAGGAAGCCATAATGTTGAGCACCGTCGATGAGAACAGCTTCAATTGGATGGTTCGGACATATATGGTCGACAAGGAAAAGGGCAGGATGAGGACAAGGATCAAAGTTTGCTTGGCTTTGGGTGTAGTCTTCATTAGCATTGCCTTGGGGACGGTGACGGTTCGTTTCTTGGAGGATTTGAGTTGGGTCGATAGCTTTTATCTGTCTGTCATTTCAGTGACCACCGTTGGTTATGGAGATTGCGGGTTTTCGACTGCGGCAGGAAGGTGTTTCGCTGTAGTGTGGCTGCTATTGAGTACGTTGGCCGTTGCTAAGGCATTTTTGTACCTAACCGAACTGAGAGTCGACAAGAGGAATCGCCTGATTGCAAACTGGGTTCTCCAGCAGAAGATGACTTTGGGGGATTTAGCCGCTGCTGACTTGGACAATGACGGATATGTCAGGTACCTATGACCCTTCACTCTATGCATTCCATTCTGCGATTTAGCGTACTTATACATTCTGGTGAAGTAGTAGTGCTCTTTGTTTTGATTCATCATCTCCCCTTTTCAACATGCGTCAATTCTATTTAGTTTCTGCGCTGGAAGTAAGCTATGAATTAGCGCCTTCGGGAAAATTTCAATAATGACTGTACATGATTCTGTGTTCTTGGGAAGAAATAGTTGATAGTCCAAGGACAAAAGAAATAGTTGATAGTCAATGATTACGCACGGGATAGGCATCACATAATTATCATTTGAAGTGAAGAATTTTGGGTGAGGGGCGTCCTGAAAGTAGATGTGCAAAAGACTGACGTACTCACGGCAAATCGGCAGGTAGAAGAGCACGTGATAAATGGACTAACAGGAAGATGAATGGGGAAGACAGAACATACTAAGAAATATCAACAGACATGATGGTAAAGATGCTCAGTCAGACATGATCACCACAGTTTAAAAAGTATAGTTAGTGAGGAATGTTAGTTGTAGCTAGCAATAGCAGAAACAGCCAAGATATCAACAGTAGAACTGCATTCATCAATTAGATGAGAATTCAGGCAGATGCAGAACCAATAAAGCATGACAAGGACAAAAGTTAGATTGCAGAAGATTACGTCCATCGGAGACCATTGTATCATCTCTTTTCATTCCTTCATGTATGTTAACTGGTTATATTTGTAGTGATGTCAGTAGGATGTTAAACCATTTCGATAAGATATATATCGTCAGGTTGCAGCACTGGAAGTGATTCTTGCAATCTAGTTGAACTTTTAACCGCTACATCGTGAAAGAGGGTATGATGTGAGGCCTGCAATCAAAGCTGATCTTTCATGTGGCCTTAACAACTAGTCTTTTATGTTAATTGAAAAGAAAATGACGCACCAGATTGCCTGTTCAGTAAATTTTTGAGAGCACTCAACCCCTTTTTTGAGAAAGATTAGATCCCATTGTGAGAAAGGCAGACTGATATCTAGTTAGAATTAGTGGCTTGCAAGATCGAAACAAGTTATCAGATGAGTACATCAGGGCATGAAGCAAAAGAACAGAAGACTTGATCTTTCATTAGGTTCAAAACCGGAAATCATTATAGTAGCATTCTCGAATACAGTGTCAGCATTCTTCAGAGATTGTAAGTCACCAATTGAAGGCGGAGCAGAAGTCAGACAGAAGCAATGCTGGAAAGACAAAGGAAAACGACTGTAACAAATGGAAGTACTCTAGAATATTAGGTGGCTAGGCCTCATAACATAGCTAACATAGCAGTTTGGAAGCGAAAAGACAGTTTGGTCTAAATTACATGGATGATGGTTTACACCGGAAGGGTGCCTTATAGATGCTCCATTTGAAATTTATAATGAGAACGGAGATTTAAAACGAGCTGGAGATTTGATATCATTAGTCATCCTATTACCATGTAGTTCTAGAGAGGCTTTACCTTCCTTGTCTAGTGAGTGGTAGATAATATGTTCTTTTACTGAAGAACACATGCGAGGATGTGCCAATGATCTTCCCAAGAGCGTCGACCAAACACAAGAAGTGATACCCTCCTGAAAGGACTGTTATCTAGAGGAGTAGTTCTTGATTTCTCTCCTTTCATGATGTGCTTGAAAATAGTTCTTGATTTCTCTCCCTTCATGATGTGCTTGAAAAGGAAACTATTTGAGAAATTTTTTATAAGTATTTCCTAGCGTACGGTGTCCAAAGTTATGTGTCCACTAACAGCAACAAAATATGATCTGAATATGGCTTCTTCATGTCTTTTATAGTTCTTATTTTCTGGGAAATGATTGTTTCTTGCAAGTTTGACGTCTGTTTGTTCTATATATGAACTGAGCACCTCTTTTTAGATAGATCAATCCTTATGTAGAATTCTAACTTCGTGTTGCTGGCAGAAAATCGGAGTTCATTGTCTACAAGCTAAGACAGATGGGAAAGATAGTAGAGAGAGATATCGCACTGATAGGCAACCAATTCAATGTTTTGGACACTAGGAAATGTGGCAAGATTACCCTTTCTGATCTCATGGAAAGTGAATGATTGGAGGAGTGAAGTGTGGCATGCGCTTGGGAAGCCCAATCCTGCTGCTTGTCTGCTGTCCTTTCAAGAAAAAAGAAAAGAAAAGAGAAGGCAATCAAATCTTTTGGGGCATTTTACTACCAGGGGTACTCGATTGTCTAAGTGGTGCATCACGCGTGCTTGGAAAGATCAATGCGAGGCGGACGGTATGAAGCAGAAAATCAGGTAATAAGAGGAATCGCCACCTGGAAATGTCTTTGGTCATAAAATTCTTGAGAAACGAAACTTCCTTAGACACCTCCTGATGCTGATTAACATGCCTTTCCTGTTATTCAGTGTATTAGCCTACCAAATTTCCAAGAATACTGCATAGAGAGACTGCCTCAACATACTCGCCCTTCATTGTTCTTGTTCAAGCAATATCGACTCCCACCAACATGCGAAGTATAGATGAAATGCTTGAGTTTTCTTTTCTTGAAATTCGTTCAATGTCCAGAAATTTCTGCAAAATTTGCAGTTTTAAAGATTACTTTATGTGTTTCTGTCAAGAGAGGAAAGCAGCTCAGTTCCTGATTGGTGAACCAAAATTTGAGAGATTAAACCCGTCATTGCATGGTGTTTTCACGACAGTAGAGACAGAAACTAGGTTAAAAAAGAAGACAGTAAGTGTCCACCGGCCCTTTGGCTTGTCCGACATGAGCATCTAGCAGAAAGCTACTTGGGAGAAAATCAGACATTGATCGTTCCAAATATTTGCAATAAGCATAACCTGTGAAGCCTTTTCAATTACATGTCTACAAAATTCTCAACTAGTACATAATCAAGTTGAACAAAGCATCCTAGGGAATCTCCTTTCACAACTCCAAAATCCTAGCTGCAGTTACAACAAAAACGGTAGTAAACAACGACGAGAGATTAAGTCACACTAGAGTCCTGCCGGTGAATTCACTTGGCATTCCCCCAAAGAGCAAGAGCAACACACCAGCCCTGGCTTGAATCTAGGAACAAAGAGACCCATCCATCGCAAGTTGCGGGAAACGAAGATTATACCATCTAGCTTTGCATCGAAATCAGGCGCTTCAGCGACACCGTCCTGTTCAAGATTCAGCCGACAAATCTCAAGGCAAAACATAGCAGTTTTAAAGAATGTGTAGATGCAAGATTTTTCAAATGGTGCACTTCAACTCCATGGAAGGAATTCCAAGGTCTGTTCCAATATACAGAGTAAAAGGCCGTGGAGTGTCACGTTGTCACATTGAAAGATGACAGGATCATACTCATATCAGAAGTGACAAGCATATATATGCCCATGAAAGAGAAAAGATACCCAAAAACAGAGACGAACAATCATCATCTTCACTTGCCAAAGGAGGTGATAAGGAAGAAGGGCTAGGATTGCTCTCTCTCTCTCTCTCTCTCTCTCTCTCTCTCTCTCTGTGTTAGCAAGTCAAAAGAAGCGTCAACTCATGTGCTAACCTAAATTCATGCATACTGTCATCATGATACTCAGCAGCAATCATTGCTCTGCGGGAGTCCACAAGGAAGAAAATAATTTTCCAATCTCTTTTTGAAGATCCGTAGCAAGCGGGCACGGTCCGAGAAGTCCATTTTCTTAGGATCTTGCGGGATGGTTAAAGGACTTAGTTTTCAAGTTCAAAAGCTCGATCCTAGTACACACGAAATTCATAAGCGGTTGAAATCACACCATCATCTGTCAATTTAAATTTATACTTCAATTCATGTTGGAAATGTTGTGGGTGCTTGTCCTGCTAGGCATCAGCATCAGAAATTGGTAGCTCTAGCAACGTGCCGATGCCACATTGAAAAAGGTGCATGTAACCTTTTCTCTGCCACCCCCATAACTTTCGATTTGGTAGGCTGATGCTATCAAGAGTAGGACCCACGTGAAAGGATGTCCAAGACGGTTTCGGCCCATGACTATTCCTTCCTAATCACAAATTTCATTTTCACGTGTCATTATCCCTCCCTCCCTCCGTCGAGCAGCCCATGATTGATTAGTCCATCAAAAATAAATCACCAAAAAAGGAAAATAATAATAATAATAATGATAACGTCATATCATCTACCCCCACTCCACACCAACCATCTTGACATTGTGGCGTCCTCCTACAGTCCCCCATCAATTGTCTATGCCGCCCATAAAGCTCAACCATAGTGCCTATGGCATATATATATATATTGTCATTTAATTTCTTCTCTCTAGTAAAAATCTGTGAATTTCTTTTCTCAATGTTTCCATGATTTCATCAACATTTACAATGATTTTCGATATTGAATTAGAAACCTCCAAATGAGAAAAATTAAAGGGCATTAGAATGCGTGATCAGCGATTCATCTAATTCATGTGGATTTGGTTTGAGATAAAAATTCATCTCCCAAAGAAAAATGAGTCATAACGGTGTATGTGCTAAGCAACATGTAAGCATATGTCATTGGTCATTGCACGTTTGTTGACTTGCAAAACGTTAGGAAAAGCTCCTTATCGAACCTTTTCGTTGCAAGAGTTGCTAAACTCTCATGTTAGTTACCGCCATCTTGTCGAGAAATAGAATCCCTCTCTATCAGGACTATTTGTGACTCAAACCTAACTGTGCTTGCTGCCGAGACTTACATTGAAGCATTCTTGCCGTTTTCTCTGGGAGATTAATGATGATAATTTTCTCCATTTTGTCAGAAATTGCACCTGTCCCAACGTTCTGACGCCCCTCTATCAATCTATATATGCCTATTCAATATTCCCTACACTTATATTATACTCGACAATAGACCCCCATAAAATATGTCGAATATATCCGATGCCAAATGATATCGCTGATATATTAATAGTACACACACCTACCCTATATAGTATGTCATACGCCAAAAGAATTTATTGCCATGCAATCTCTCTCTCTCTCTCTCTCTCTCTCTCTCTCTCTCGCAAGATAATAGAATGTTTCTAGGAGAAACCTAATCGTGGCCCAGCTCATCAGTCTTTTCTTTTTCATTGATCAATATATATTTATCGATTTGTCATTTTTCTTGCCGGAAATCTGTCAACTGTTTGACCTCCTCGTTCCATTCGAGGATAGTTTTATAATCGTGCGAGTATCGTGTGAATTCCGAATTTTGACTTTTGCTGTCCTGTTATGCATTTTCGGCACATAAGAAACACATGAGGGAAGTCAACTTTTGAAATAAATGGAGCATCTTGGTGCACCGCACATGACTCACGTCAAAATAATAAATATCGATCTGTCGAAATTGTCTTTTTATCGACCTCGGTTTATAAATTAGAGAAAAGCATCATTATCAGTGGAGCGGATAATAGAAAACCAAGTATACGAATGATTAAATATACGATACATATAGGAATAAAGCTTCAACGCTGAATAGATTCTCTCAAGGGTCAAAGCTCTTGGGCAGTGGTTGAAAGGAGTCATAAATGTTTCCAATCTCAGAGCGAACCTAACCCTAACATTTTTCTTGCTTTCACACGGAGAAAGAAATAAGATAGATACTACTGTTGAAAACAACGTCAGCGGATTTAGTTATGGAGAGATTAATGTAAGAAAAGAACCTAAGTATAGAAAATTCAGAACATCATTGACGGTTGGACGTTTCGGAATAATGCAAGCGACACCTTCTGCAGTGCCTTATCGCCGACGGATTCTGTCCAGATTTGCTCGTTGATCTCGAACCCAACTAAATGGCCTATTAAAAAACATGTCAAGCTCGATATTGCGTGTTTATATGTGGGCTAATAATGTGGGGTAGAAATTGAAAAAAGAGAGATTAAGTATAGAATATGGTAGAAAAAACCACTGAAAACCGTGGGATGAACAAGTTATGCTAGATCACGTCCATTTCCATGAGGAGCCCTAGCCAGATTATAAAACATGGAAGCACTTCAGAAAATTGTACCGGAGGTCTAAATTTAATTTATATCTCCAATTTAAATTTGGTTTAGGTGTCTATTAATTCGTATCTCCTTTGGCATGTGGTGAAAGACTGAGCAACAGAACCAATTAGGTTTAGGTCATGTTGTGAGTTCTTGATGTTAAACTTACAAGTGGGTTTCATTTAAACACGCAACCCCGCTACATATCAAGGAGTGATTGGAGGGACTGATTGATTACATGGTATTCGCATGCTAATGTGGTTCTGCATGGTTAAAGAGGTTAAAACAAGAGAATGCGGAATCACAGAGAGCAAAGAGGAGTCAAATGAAGGATCTACCTAATTGTAACGGCATGACAGCGTGTGAAAAGGATGTGACAAGTTATTCCTAGGACAGGGAAATCGATGAAGAGACCGAAAAAGTCGATGATAAAATAGCAAATTAGCTCCAGCAAAAGTTTTAACGTCTCCTGTGTCCAAATCTAACCGGATAGTGAAAAAAGAGAGATGATGAGAGGGACGTGTTTTCTAGGTACTGTCAATATAACCTTAGAGAAGCCGCGTTGGCTCTCTCTCTCTCTCTCTCTCTCTCTCTCCCTCCCTCTCTACTTCTTGTTTTGCTTGAACGAACATGGAGGCTATTGGCGGAATCATGGGCAAGTGGTGTTTGAGTACTGTTTGGCCTCTCTCTATAATATGACCAGCTCTCTACTAATCAACAATCTTAATGCTAATTAATGAAAGCTTTTAGGTATAATTTGGCGCGTGGCTATTGGTCAAAGATTTCACTATTCTAGAAAGTGAGAAACCTAGCTATATGGCCGCGAGCGATGGCTCAGCATCTTGTTGTGGGTTCACAGATTTATGGACCGGCAGTTTTAACAACTTAAGTCGCCATGATGAGGAAGGTTGCGTGCACCAGAGCCTGTATAGTGATTATGCGCGTGGCTGTAATTACTGTTGCGAGATGTATGGTAGATACGCATCGTGTTGTCCATTTCTTGACCGCTTTAGTTTTTAAGAAAACCGCCGTCTACCATATGACGTCGGAGCGCACGTATGATGAGTTCAAACCCTAATGCTCTGTTTCCCTGTGTTGTGCCTTCTGATCTTAGTTGACTTAGCTATATATTGTCGATATGAATGATCATGTCTTCATCTTGTGCGTACCCTTGCGAAAGAGTGTCCAAAACACGCCGAGTATACATTATCAGCTTTCTGACAGTTCAGACTTAAACCATCGGGTAAAGCAATTAGAATATTTAAACAAAGCCTGTATTAACAAAGTTGTAATAGCTTAGTAAATTGCATGGCGACGAAGGTCACCATATGTGTACAGTATAGATGTGGAATATTTTGTGTGGCATCTGTACTGTTTTTATTCTCAGCCATAAATATGACCAAGGTTCAATGCGATGATTTTTCCGTTCTCACTAAAACCCGATCGAAGATGGATACGTCGGTGTCTGGAAGATTGATTCGTGTACCGTCATACCTAACAAGTAACCTGCCCTCCGTTGACCAGGAACTCTTAAGAGAAGAATGCAATCGATGCTTTACATAGCTAGTCGTGAGAGACGAAAAGAAAAGGCATAGGGGTCAACAATCTCAAGCTCTACCGAGAGGGGTACGACTCAATGAGGTTCATATCTTTCATTCCATTGTGCGGACACGATGTGAAATTTTCTCAGCTTCTTACCATAAGACTCGTTGAGGTTGTCATTCTTCCACGCAGTATCACGCAAAGCTCGAGTCACTCGTGACACCAGCTTTGAGCCCTTCGTAAGATACACGGCCTACGACAAGGGACCATGGTGGGTACGACAGACTAACAGTCTAAAGCTGTTGTTTAAGTCGTGTTGGAGTTCTGATCCGAAAGTTTAAGATTTTAGGTCTCGTGATGTGCTGCAGTTAGGCCATTTTCATTGTACGTTTGAGTAGTGTGTGGAGCTCTAACAAAAGGTGTGCACCTTAAAGTCAACTTCATCTACAAAAAAAAAAAAAAAATAGTGTGAGAAGAGGTTTGCTAGATTTCCATGGGCATGGGCAGCAGATTGTACAAATACTGCAGGCTCCCACCCACTGCCCTAAAGCAGAGAGCATGGAAAGTTCAAGTGAGATGATTAAGCTTTACCGATGTTAAAGGAGCATTGATTATGCCTCCACTTTTAGAAGGCACTAGGAAAGAGATATTTCCTTAATCGCATATCTAGTATCTAAGTGAAAATAGTCTCACCTTTACTGGAAAACCAAGTAAAAATGTCGTGATTATACTAAATGGAGCGATTTAGTGGTTAAAAGACAAACTCGTGTGCATGGATTCAAGACCAACATGGATGCGCCAAGCACAAATGATTGCATTCACTTATCTGGAAGATTCACTGATCTAAGGTGATTTTGTCATCACAAAGAAACAATTATCAAATGAAAAAATTAATTAGCCGGTCTACTATGAATGATATTAATAAGTGCTTATGTCATTTCCTAACATAGCCCAATAAATAGAGCTGACATATCTTTCACAATTATATGACGATAGAATTATTTATATATCGAATTCATATCATCTAAAATTTCTTTCACAAATGAGCCAGCTTTACACATCAAATTTCATAGCGTGGGTAATCAAAAAACTGATGAAGATGGCATCTTAGTGTGATTTGTGCTATAACTTATGCATCATTTTTCTTTTTGACCTAGTCATAATTTCTACTTTCGGGATAAGACAATGTTGAATGAACGGTTCTAAATCTCTTCCCTTTAGGGGGTGTTTGGATAGTGAAATATGTGTACACGACTCATGGGAGATTCATTCGGTCTAATAGTGCGTAAGGAGCCTAGAACAATAGCGACAGACTCTTGGAAAGAATCAAACGTTTGACGAGAAGCCTGCCACGAAATTCCGGGGCATGACCAAAGAGATGACGCATTTCACAAGTAATAAGTAAATTAGGCGGGTAAATGAATGGGGGGACCCACAAAAAGGAAAAAGAAAAGTGAATAAACTCCCACGTGCCGGCTATAGTCAAACGATGGTTTTGGGAGCCCGGTCCTTCACACGTGTGATCTTCCCTTCTCATTTCTTCTCATTTCACACAGAAGAGAAACTCTATGAAATGGATCATCTAAGCGTAATGAATGACCGTACAAACAAAACTTGGATCATTTAAGCATGATGAATTTAGAATTCTTTGCAACTTCAATGCACTTTAACAATTTCCGCCCTGCATTCTGGACGCAAAGAGCTAGGGCTGATGTGCCTATTCATCCGCGGCCAAGGGCACGTAGCCCTTGCCTCACATAATGGCGAGTAAACTATTAAGATGACTAGGGATGAGGATCGACTGTGCTTAATAGTAGGCAAGATGTGTCGAGGGTCAATCCAGGTGTGATCAATGTCTCGATGAACCTTGATTCTCTCTCTCTCCTAGAACGTCTCAGTCGAGCTAATGTGACACCCACACGATACCACATGAGTACCATGTGTCAGCACACTAGCTGAAATTGCCACATGAATGACCACTTTTAGCCCCTCTTTTGCTGGACTTTTGATTGCAAAATAGTCAAAGTGCATAGTTGAGAAGAAATGAAATTTACCCTAGAAAGTAATTGAAACTCTAGCAATCCAAGTACATAATGCAACCAAAGTTTTGTGAGCAGCCATAACATATACCCTTTTTTTGTGCACGCTGTAGGTTGCTTATCTTGTGTCAAACCCATAATTTGCACAGCGTCATCGATGCTCCTAAACGAATTTTAGGTCTCCATCGCTGTGCCCACAATCAAGAAAGCGCGTCATATGACTTATCTTATACACTACATTTTTATAAGACTGCATAGCATAATATATATACACATTCAGTCCCGTTGGCAACTACTAGAAAGGGAGGGAATAAGCAAAGAAAGTCCAAGTCATCATGCATCGGCAAATAATTGAGGTACCAAGTCAAAAGCTATCACTTTTAAATTTATTTTCGGTGTAAGAAACACGAACATTGTCCAAGATAAAATAGAGTCTCTCTCTCTCTCTCTCTCTTTCGCTTTCTCATAGGCCTTCTTTGACACAGATACAAAGCTTTAAGGAACTATCAAAAAGCGCTCTCACGCATCTGGTTTCTCTCCAGAACACTTGCTCTCCCTGTGCTCCAACTTTTTAGTTTCTTCTTGTTCTTTTCGTTTTGGTCAAATTCTTGTTCTTGATCTTCTTCCTCCTCGGCATGTCCGACGGCAAGAACAATGACCCTTTTAACTACAATCCCTTCTACACCCCCGACAACATCGGAGTCGTCAGCCCCCCGGAGTTTCGATTTTTTGACGACGATAGCACTAATCTCTCCATGTTCACTCATCATCAACAAGCTCCGCACAACCCCCAAGCGCTCAACCCCAGTCCGTTCATGAGCTTCACCGGCTGCTTACGCAGTTCGGTTGATTACAACACCTTGTCGAGAGCCTTCGACCTGTCTTGCTCATCGTCCGAGGTTATCACGCCAAACCTAGACGAGGGAGGTTCCTCGAAAAAGTGTGCGATCACTGAGCCGGCAGCCACGGCGAGCGAAAACGGCCCACTATCTCCAAATTCTTCGGTGTCTTCGTCTTCTAAAGAAGCGGCGGTCGAGGAAGATGGAGATAACAGCAAGAAAGATGAGGATGATCCAAAGACCGAGTGTAATGATGATGATGACAAATCCAAAAAAGGGTAGGGTTTTGTGTCTTCTTTCCTTTTCCTTTTTCCTATGTTTTGATGCGAAAAAGGAAAAATATGCTTTTCATATTAACTTTGGTCAACGGGATCACTCTCTCGTTGGGCTTTCAACTTCTTTTTGTCTAAATCTTCGCCTAACTTTCGAAGAATTTGTGTGTACTTTTGGAGCTTGAGTTTTTCCGGGTCAAGAGATTGAAAAGTGAGGGATTAGAGAGTGAAAGAATTCCCACCCGCATAGCTCAGACACGAAATGTGTCTTTTTTGTTAGCACATGAACCAATTTATATGAGGTTTCTTGCATCTTCAAAGATTATTTTGTCACTCATATTATGTATCGCTGTGAATTATAACAGGAATAAGCCGAAAAAGAAAGAGAAGCGGCCAAGGGAACCACGTTTTGCCTTTTTAACAAAGAGCGAGATCGATCATCTCGAAGATGGATACAGATGGAGAAAGTATGGACAAAAGGCGGTCAAGAATAGCCCTTATCCGAGGTTTCCCATGAAATCCTCCAACATGTCGCTAAGATTTGTTTCAGTTTATTTGGCAAAAAAGAAGTAGATATAGACAATATGGGAAAATTTTCTATAAAAATGGATTATCTGAGAAGATTCTCCTTCTAACTGATCTTTAGAAAAACAAAAGAGAGACTTGTATTCGTCCAATGTCAAAAGTTCAATAATCGACGAGGCCTTTTGCAATTCTAGTATTATTAGTGATGAAGCTGAGATTTCATTTTGATTGCTCATTTTCCCAGGAGTTACTATAGATGCACCACTCAGAAATGCACCGTGAAGAAGCGAGTGGAGAGATCGTTCCAGGACCCATCGATCGTGGTCACAACATATGAAGGCCAGCACAACCACGAGTGCCCAGCAAACCTCCGAGGCAATGCGGCTGCTGCCGCTGCTATTTTGTCGCCTTCATTTTTTGCATCGCCATCAGCAATTGGACCAACCTTTCCTCACAATTTGTTCCTGCCTCAGTTGCTTCAGATGAGGAATCCGAGTCGAGCCAACTCCAGCAATTCCATGATGTTCTATCCCCAAACCCTAGCTCCACAGCAGCAACAATTCCAGCCTCCTGACCATGGTTTGCTTCATGACATGGTCAATTCGGTCGTCCAGAAAAAGGAGCCGTGACTGGTTAATCCATTTTTATTGCTGTAAGTCGATATGGTATCCGAACCGTAGATAGGTCATGGCGTATTATATTTGTGAAACTCTTGTCAAGACTTGATATACATAAACACAAAGCATGATTCAGTTATCGATTGTGGAAGATCCCGAGTGCCTCCTGGCATGCTTTAGCGGTTGATGTGGCTGTGTCCATCAATTCTGAGATTACTTGCATTGCTATGAGAAACAGAATTTTCGGTTTTTTTTTTCAAGTGAAGTGCGGGAACAACCCGTGCTGTACAATTGAGATGACCGTAGGAACTTGGACACAAAATGAGAAGGCTAGAGTTACAGTTGCCCAACTGAAATTTAACCCTTTGATTGTTTTATACACAGCTTCCTCTTCACAACTCTTTTTTCCCCAGGTAAATAAAAGTATGTGGCTGCAAAGATCATCAGATATATACACAAAATCATTCTTTTCCAATACGATGAATCTTCTGTTTATCTATAACCCCCTGTTGTCAAGCTACTCCGGAGCTACCGGAGCTTGCTTAGTAGATTACTCAAATTCGGTTCACTTCTTCTCGAGCTCAAGCTACTATAGTGCTTGATGAAGCCGACCTTCACTCCAGAAGTTAGCGAGTCTAATAGAGTAGTAGGACTTCTCCATTTTTTATTCATCACTTTGATGGACATGTAAGTATCATGAACAGCTGAGCTATAGCGTCTTTAATTTATATCATGCCGCGTTATATTGTTTGATTTTGGGCTTGAGCTCCAACTGGAGTTTTAGCTCCAGTATAGACTGAAATTTACCTGTTAATTGAGTGAAGTTTAGTCAAGCTCAAATATTAATGAAAATTCAATTAAGCTGAGCTTGATCTTGAGAAAACAACTATGTATCTTGCAGAGGGATCTAAAAAACTTATTCATCTATTTTCTTATATCTTACTTAATGTTCTTTGTGATTATTAGGTAAAAAAACTTGTTTTAATGTATACTACCAAGATGCATGTGCTTTGTAAAAGTTTTAAACTAAATCTGTTATACTATTCTAAATGGTGTCAATGTGAATTTCGGTAAGAGAAATATAATAATGTGCGAAAAATGATAACAAAATAAGTATACAAATCAATCAAATTTCCTGCTAGATTTTACATGGTTTTTATTTAAAACGTATCTAAAACCCCACAATATAGGTCTATCTCTAATTGATAGAAAACATTAAAAATAAAAAATGTAGTTTTTTTTAATAATAACATAATTACATGCAAAATTTAGAACAAGTAAAATAAAATTAATTAGTAAAATTAATTATCAAAACGCATGAAAGAGTAAAGTAAAAATGTAAATCCCCTTTATGGATAGCTATCCTTCATTTTGTCAAAACCTTCACCTTTGTGCCATTGATTTGGTGTAAAAAAGCCTAGCATGCTATTTGTGTAGAATTTTCTTGCGTGTAAAATGGTTTCCTTTCTCTCCTTCATTTGCTCCTCTCTATTTATAGAGATTAGAGGTGATTTTTTTTAGATCATCTTCTCATTTCATATATTTCCCTATTCTCATTGATAACCATTTAACATCTACTTTTTGTTTCGGGTAAAAGTTGATGGGCATCTCATCCATGACAACATAAAGAATTGTTGGGTAAAAGTATGCAACATTCAATTTGTAATTTCAAATAAATTTGTAATATTTCTTTCCCTGACAAGACATATCTAAAATTCCCTCGATTTGTACTCAGAATAAGAATATTCACATTCTTTCCTTTTCTTGTGAAAATTTCATTATCAACAGGTGGTCATTAATATAATTTGCATTTATTGATGTTTCAAGTTAACTATGTATTTTCAGATAAGTATGATCAAAATATTCGTTCTGAAATATAGTGCAATGATGAAGGTTATACATCCACGTGATAATCGCACGTAGTGAGATGCTTTCTTTGAAGGCTTAGTGCTTAAAACATGTAATCGGCCAATTCATAGACATAGTACATATTTTTGTCCCAATGCAATAAGTCTTTGAAGTGCCATAATTAGGACATGTGGAATAGCTGTCGGAAGCGACATGCCGCGAGACATCGGTGGCTTAGTTAATTCCTAAATGCGTGAAGTGCGGGTTTGACTAGTACGTTGACCATGTGATCAAGGTCTTACAAATGCAATTAGCATATTCAATGAATGGCTCATGAAATTTCTCCCCTATTTGTGCGTTAGTTGTAGATTTGACCTTTCATGGATTGATTAATTTTAATGCGATCGAATGTGGATAAGATTGGGGAAATTGAACGCGACATTCATACCACTTGTCGGAGAAGCAAGTTAATCACTTTTTGATTAGAATGATCGCACATAATCTTCTTCGTTAAATGTTCAGAAAATACGTGACTATTCTAATCATACGCTCGGCTTTGGATTTAGGTAAAGTTGGCCTGATGTGGAAGGTCTACTAATGAAAGAGAGTGCTTGTTAATTGGGTCTCGCACATAAGATGCAAATATAAAAAAATCTTATGCCAAAAAATTTAGGGTTAAATGGAGTCAATCGATAATAGAGCTCATATGCTAATGGCCTCATAATTCATTGTCATGCAAAATCGAATGTGGCGACGATATCAGGCTTAGTGATTGGCTCGAATGGACACCGTGCAACCTAGGTTGAAGATCGTGTCAAAGTGTTGTGATTTATGTCGGATCATTGTTAGCATCCTTAGTTCTATTCTAACAAGGCCTAATATTATTCATATGTTGCCTATGGCCTCTTGTCCATTAGAACAGAAACGGAGACTTCCAATCTCGGAGACTACAGGTCGACTTTGCGTGATGCTACGGCGACGAACTCATTGCGCAGAATCCCCAAGAGGTCCCAAACTGCTGCGGAGCAAAAACCCATTTTTTTAACGAGGGAAGAACGTGTGAAGATCGAACGGAGAAATTGGATTCCGACAGAAAGCCATGAAGACATCCCAGGTAAACTTGCGGCGTGCCGGGCGAGTGTCATGCTCAGAGCGCGAGGCTGCGAACAGAACATGTGCGGAAGTATGATTACATTCGTCGCTTTTGCATCATCTTGACCGGCCTTGTCCAGCCACCAAATGGCAATGAGCGGTCGGCAAGAAAGGCTTTCCTTTTTGCGGCGTCAATAAACCCTGAATCCACGGAATACCCTCCTAGAAATTTGGCCGCGATGTTAACTCAACTTGGGGAAATGTGCAATTTACCATTTTACGCGCAAATACTGCGTTAAGGCATACCGAGAGAGAGAGAGAGAGAGAGAGAGAGAGAGAGAGAGAGTCATTGTTTGCATTGATGAGCTGTGGACCAGTAGCACAAGATTGGTCGGCACGGTGTCGACTAGCTAAAGAGCGACATGAAACTACTAACGAGATAAAAGCGAAAGATTCAAGAGACGATCCCATGAAAGCAAGACCAAGAAGGGGCAACAACAGAAACTCAAGCAACATGATCTTGCATATTAAAAGAAAAGTTTGAACTCTATATAAGATAACTAAAGACGATGAGTAATTCATCATTCGTAGAGATAGTTCGGCACCAAAGCATACCTATACATCTCTCTCTCTCTCTCTCTCTCTCTCTTGTGGGGTCGCACGTGGTTCTATTTTAATATTGCCTGCCGACACTTGTGAAACAAGGAAAAATGCTCACTGCAGTCAACATCCTCAGATCCAATTTATACTTCCTATCTGAAACGGAAACTGCTCTGCAATAGAAAACAGAAAATGCGAGCTCGAAAGTTTTAAGGTATATCAGGTCAAGGAAATCTTTAACCGGGATCATCTTGTCAGTCCTATGCACCACTTGTCTCAGTGGTGGCTCTCCAGATCGTCCTCCTTGTTTCTCATGTCACCAGAACCAGAGGCTTCCTTGGCAGGTTCAATTTCCTTGCTGGTGGTATGGCTTCTCTGGTTTCTCCGATCCTGGAAAAAGATGTGTAAAGCTACATAATTAAATCCTGGAATGCATTTTCAGTATATACTCAAAATGATGAATCATCAGTGGTACCAGTTCCTCACCAGGTTTTGATTCCTAACGGTATATGGCATTAATTATACTGGTAACTTGATGCCAACAGAATAGAGTGGCAACAAAATGTGCCTAAATAACACTACAGTAACTTCATCCGATGGCACTAAATTGCACCCAGAACCGGCGACCAACTCACATCTTCATTAAAGTTTCGAAAATTAGGAAAAATATCCCCTGTTATGTACACCAGCCATTGAACCAGAATATGTAAAACTAGAGTGAAGGTGAAATAAGAATGTATACAACAAATGCTCCATGGCCCAAAGGCTATCAACCGGGAGGCACAGAAGGAAAAAAAGAGTTATGTGCCAACTATATAAATAGCTTCAAAAATTAAAGATAGAAACCGCCACCATGAAGAAATTACATCAAATTGGTACACAGCAGAGACATGTCTCCATAGTCATGTAAGTCCAACATTCCAAAAACCAGCAATGCGTACCTCTCTTGAAGAGTACTCATCGGCTTCAAGCATGCGTACAACCTGGGTCATTTTAGGTCTCTTGTTCGATTCAGGATCGACACATCTAAGAGCAACCAGAAGGGCACGTTTTAAAGCACGTGTTGCTGGTTTTATATCGAGATTTGGGTCCACAACTTCCTCAGCTCTTCTTGTCCCTACCATTAACTTTAGCCACTCAACAAGATTTACCTGCATTTGATGGAATGTAAAATATGAAATTGCAAGTCCTCAGAAAACCATAATTGAATCTCTGTAGTAACCACATAAACACCATAAACTGGCAAACTTGCTGAAGTCAGTGTAGGTGCACATGCATACTCAGGGTCTCTCCTTGTACCGCTGGTGCTTTTATGTGTATGAATGTCCATGCACTAAAAGAGAGATAGAGACAGAAAGAGACATAATTTCTGGAGGCCTTTGATGTACCTCATTAGCAGGACGACCATAGTCCACAGGGTCTCTTCCAGTAACAGCTTCAAGCAGGAGGACCCCGAAGCTGTAGACATCACTCTTCTCATTCAACAAGCCAGTGTTAGCATACTCTGGTGCCACATAACTGTTCATATAATACAAACCTAGTTGTGAGATAGACATCAAATTTTTTCTCTGTGAACAGATTCTTCTCAAGCGAAAGCAATTCAGGACATACACATACCCAAACGTTCCCATTACTCGAGTTGCAATGTGACTTTCATTTGAACCCAGAAGCTTGGCTAATCCGAAGTCAGACACCTTTGCATTAAATTCATCATCAATCAAAATGTTACTTGACTTTATGTCTCGGTGAACAACTTTGGGTTCTATTGCCTCATGTAAATATGCAAGCCTGCAAAATATAATGCATTATGAAACCAGTATGCTCCATTCACCAAATATAGTATATCAATGTAGATGTTTCTCCAACCTAAGGGACAAAGAAATTACACTAGTTCTTCCTAATATCTAAGATGAGTTAATCAAAACACCTTTGTCATTTCAAGGCTCAATTTTGAGCCACTCCATAATCGATAACAAACTTCACGTATCTGTTCATGCAATACTGGTCATGATAAATGCCTAGTTGAAACTTACGCCTTTGCAGTTCCAAGAATGACCTTCATGCGAGCTTCCCAAGTTAGGCCACCATTTTGCCCCAAAGATCCATGTAGCCACTGCTCTAAGTTACCGTTGTTCACATACTCATACACCAGCATCCTGTAGTTTAAGCAGTGAAAATAGTGATCTCACTTGATTATTGCTCTAAAAAAGAGAACTTGAAATCAAAGAAATGAAAATATACAAGAGCCATCATCAATGGATGCCATTACTCTTTTCATATTATCATTTATTATATTTGACATGAAATAAGGTATTTAGCCACCAAAATATGGATAGATATAATCAAATGTGAAAGTAAAACTGTATCACCCTATAGATCAGTAAAACTTGCCTGTTAACTCCTTCTATGCAATATCCCAGAAGCCGCACGAGATTCTTATGTCGGACATGACCAATGGCGTCAACCTCAGCCCTAAATTCTTTTTCTGCTTGTCCCCTATAAACCAATTCAAGGGTATAATGAAAACTATGCTTTACAATGGCATCAAGAATATAAATGTAGTCTTGCAAAAATATCCTTACAGATTATTAAGAATTTTCTTGACTGCTACCTCCGTGCCATTAAGCAATCTGCCCCTGTAAACAACTCCATATCCACCCTCCCCAAGCACATTCTCTGCAGCAAACCGACCAGTTGCAGTCTCAAGATCCCTAAGAGTAAACCAGTGGCCCCACCCAAGATGCGAAATTTCCGGCAAACCAATTAAAGGAGAAGCTGTCACAAGTCCACCATATGACAGTGATGAGTGATTCTTTTGGATTGCTCCTGGGCTTCCTACTTCTCCTGAGTGTGAACTGAATCCTCTCTCATGATGATAAACTGAGCTACACTGACTGAGGTTATCTGGATCACTCTTGCTTGTAGCCAGATGAACTAGTTGTGTGTTTGGATTCTTATCGGCCGGTTTCTCATTAATTGAAAGAAAGACACCTTCCGGGTAATCTTGGAAACTATGGGGTCCAACCCTGTCAATCTTGATGTCCTTTGACACATTGGGTATTTGGGAAAGAGGATACTTGTCCGTTGTTCTTTTTGATCTTCTTCTGAATGTAATCCATACCGATAATATACAAAGAATTAAGACTATGAATAGAGCAACGCATAGGCCAATCAATACCCATAACTTCAAACCCAAAAATGATGTCTTCGCTGACAAATGTGCATCTAGAGAACCATTCGACGACATTTCTTCTGGCCCAGACAGAAATTCAAGAAAGTTCCGGGCCCTGTCACTTCAGTTCAGCAGATATACAATGTTCCTGCCAATATGGCAAAATCGTGTCATGCAACTTCCTAAACAACACAAATGCCAACATAAATACTAAATTGCTGCACCTTCGGAAGCACGATTCGATACATGCTGTTAAATTTTCTTGAAAACAGCTAATCATTAGACCAGCAAATTTTTAAGATTTCAAGACAGCACCAATATCTTGATTTAAAGCCCAATTTCATGGACAAAGCAAAAGAAACCCCACACTATTCATTGTAAAACTGAGACATCTTGCTATCTTGCTCGACTGACACAGAGAATGAAGAAAATGCCTTGTACATCATCGCTCCAGCATTCTAGTCTGACACATTTAATCTCTCAAAACCCTATTCAAGCATATATCAAACACCCACCCCGCAAAAGAAAAAAGAAGAAAATACTTGAGACTACCAAAAACTTAAGACTCATCTCAATGAGAAAAGCAAAAAATAAATAAATAAATAAATATATGCAAGTTCACATCTACAGCACAACGGTCATATATGGTAATAAAATTAAGAAGCATCACTTATGGTCCAAGTAAGAGGAAAAAAACAATAATGTGAATCCTGAAAATCGAAAGAATAAAAATTGGCGTCTGGCAGAAGGAAAGCGAGTACCTTTATGGCCGATCTGAGTTAACCCCCTCGATCTTCTTCCTTAAGCACCCAGAGAAGCAAAGAAAGGGCTTCTTTTTTATGAGCAAACAAGGATTCAATGAGCATAGATAGCCCACTGTAGACCTGCAACACCAAAAAACATAGCAACACGCCACTAACCAGAAACCCCAAGAAAGACAAGATTTCCAGTACAAGAGCCGCTCACCAGATGAACGAATGCCTCGATATAACTGAGAATAACAATGGAAGGAAATGGCAAAAAGAGGATCGCCCAAAAATCCAATCTTTAAAGTCTACCAAGCGAGAGAGAGGGAGAGAGAGATGGGAGTTTTAGAGCGAAAGAAAAGCCAAGGTGGCGAAATGGGTTGGTGGCGAAATGCAGAGCAATGTGCAAGTATGTGCGTCTGTCTTGATTTCTTGAGGGACCTAGCAAAAGCTGGAAAGGGAAGCTTGGTTTGCAATGGAGGAAATCTTCTTGCACACAGAGAGAGAGAGAGAGAGAGAGAGAGAGGAACAGTAAAGGCAAAGCAAAATGAGATGAACGGGGACTGCATTTATAGCTGGTGGGAAAAGAAAATAATATCATAATAGCCTCCAAGGTGAAATGGTGGAGAGAGAGATGGGACGGAGTCAAGTCAACCCAAAAGCAGAGGGAAGAGGGAAACTCCAAATCTGGCATTTCGCCATTTAGCTCAAGCTCAACCTACACCGGTCCCTGCTCTAACCAGATGCAATGTCCCCTCCGAAACAACTCATGGTCCTGGGTCTGCGCCTAAGATAAGTTCATCTGTTTGTCTGCATTAGACTTCATGTCCAGTATAAAAGAAAGCATACAAAGAGTCTTCTTTCTTGATCTAAACGAAAAATGTAAATAATAATGAGTTTACTACTAAAATGAATCGTTGTGGCAGTACAAAGTATTATGTCTCTTTAGTATTAATTTATTATTGATCACTCAATGGTTAATAATAAATGAGTCAAAATGATTACAAGGTAGAACTTAACTTGAGCAGGTTTCAAAATATGTAAGATAAATTTCAAGTTCTAAAAATTGAGGAATCTTTTTTCATAGGCAAGCTACAAATAATTTGTAACTTAAAATCTGAAATAAGTTTTTGTATTTTTCTTGATTTATGTATTCATGTGATCCTATAGTATTCGGTGGTACTATTTAATGATGAGTGTATAATTTAAAACAATTAGTCTGAATTTTCATTTTATGACTGAAACTTTTACTTTATTAATTTGTCATTTTTTCGTATATCTAAATATAAGTCACGGTTATCAAATTATAGCAACAAATTGTAGTAAATAAAATTGATAATTCACTACAATCTTTCAATTAATAGTAATGGTGAAACTTCTATACACTTTGGAACCAACATTAGAATTTGCAATAAGGTAAATTCAAGTACCAATGTATGTAGGTTAGGTTCCAAATTCCCAAAAATGATGAATATATTCTAATGGGTAGATTCCAACTTCCAAATGAAACCTATATTGAAATTGAAACCACTCACTCCTAGTCATCTCCAAATGCATAGAAACTGAAAAGGACCATGTTCCTAGATAATTTTTCAATAGAGCATAGATCTTACATGCACTAAACAATCAAATCAAGAAAATGTAAGTTGTAATTGAGCTTCACTTCCTCGTGATTATAATACAACATAACTACAATGTCACGCCACCATAATCCATAATAACAAGCTTGAGGGAATTGGAAAATCGGTGTGGATGACATGAAAGGACGTAGTAATTGCATACTCCTTCAAGTCGCTAGTCTCTCTCTACCTTTTTTCTGTTAATCAACCTTCTCTTCTTCTCATTCAAGCGTTAAAAGCAAGCTCTTTGCCATTCTTTTATCCTCTTCTTCGCGGTGGTCGCTTTCCGTTTTCCAATTTCAGTGTGATGTTATTGAAGCTGGGTGATATGAGTTGTCAATTCTCCCCCCATATATGCCAAACTCGTGGATTCTCCCTGTTGTAGTAGTTTCTTGACTCTCCTATCTTTTCAGCCATTGTTCAATGATCATTGGTGGGTGAGCTTGAGCGAATTTAATGTCTTTCCCAACTGGGTTATGGCGATGCGTTGGTTCTGGTTCGTGGTCACTGGATTGGTGGGCGTTATGATGTTATACAAATGTGTTTGTTGATAAGCATGACATGTGAAAGAGTGTGCACACCAAGTGTTTGGTTAATGTCTGGTAGAAGCATGGTTTCATAGAACAGCGATGCGCACTCCATTTAGATTGTGTAGGAAGCTGAAATCATGAATGATACTGAGGGGGGTTCCAGGCGAGGCGCATGTGCATGTGTGATTATGTCTTATTCCACTCGAGGTTATTTTCAACATTGCTAACAAATCGATAATGGCGAAGGTGGTGGCTCAACATTGTTGGCAATGGGCAGGGTACAGTAGATTGGCAAAGCTGGTGGACAATTGTCAAAATTTAAGTCAATCGAATCCATTTGGAGTGGCTTGGGGTTTGGTTTGGTTGGGCATGGATCGTGCTTGTTGTGTATGTATAAAAACAGGTAAATGTAGTCAAATGGATCATATTGATCTAAATTCATGTAAGATCCACCCATTTGACACCTCTAGCAGCACTAACATGTTTAAAGTCCACCTCAGAGAAGATCGCCAATGGATAAAGGCTTTGCCTAAGTCCATCCAAATGATGTGTGACCTGTTGAGGCCAATCAGCAACCCGCCTTTGATATGGTGTATTTTTAATTTGTCTTTGCGGTAGGAAAATTAACTCTCATACAATATCCTCACTTGGAAGAAGTGGTGAACAAAGTTTAATATCAGAAATATGCTAAAACATGTGTTTTGCAAGATGTCGCACTATTTGTTTGAATGTGATTGATTTGGTTTAGTAAAATAAGCCTAACAACAATAATTCTGCCTTTCCTTTTCTTTTTTGGCTAACTTGTAGGAAACTGATGCCTGCACAGGTCCGCAAGTGAAGAAAAACTTTTGGGGGTGATCAAGTTATCTTGTCTCTGCATATCAGGTGACGTCAAATGTCAGATAGGTGAGAGGAGCGGACCCTGCTTCTCTTCATTATCCCCTCAAGCTCACTTGTTTTAGCTATTTCACTAGGATGGACTTAATCAGACTCATCCCCGCCCCTATGGGGAGTTTGTGAAAGCAGCAGTGAAAGAAATGAACAATCCATGAAACCAGGAGAGATCTCTCTTTGAAGCCAAAGGTTTGTTGGCTTTTACCCTCAATCAGTTCACTCATCTTCTTCTCCTACTCTCTATACATACATTAAGTAATATTTTTAGTATCGATAAATGTCATGCTTTGTCATATCTTCTTTTGTATTCCCCTTTAGGTGGAGATGAGAATGAGATGAGGTGAACAGATTTTAGGTACATACATTTTTTTAGCATAAGAGTGAGGGCTCATTTTGTTGTAGGTGCTTAATTTGAGGAATCTAATTTATCACAGTTACCCTCTTTCTGTGGCTGGTTAAAGTTATTTCATTGGCCAGCTCTTTGTTATCCCACTTTAGCTTACAGAGGTCCATCTCAGTATTAAGAGTCAACTGTCTCTCTGGGCTGAACATGTTGTCTCCTGATTTTAATTCACATTCATTTTTTTAAAGCTTTTGCTGTGAGGGATCATTACTTTGAAAACATGAGTAGAGGCAGGGTAGGCACTTTGGTTTTGGAGGAATTTTAGTGTCTTCAGTAGTTAAATTTTCTTCTCTTTCATATATTGGGGGAAACATATTCTCTTTCCAAAGCTGCATTGTTAAACTTCAGTTTGTTCACTCTGTTTTATTTTGATTAAAGGAATCTTAGAAGGAGATGTTACTTCTAGTGGTATATATAACGATAAGTCTGCTAGAAGTCTTAAAGAAATTACAGCTTAATTATAAAGCTTTTGGAATTAATAAATTATCACATTTAGCTTTTAAAAAGTGCAATCAGGGGAATCTAGTAGCTCTGTTTAATTTTTCTGATACCCAAATTCCATGTGACAATGATTTAAGTAAAAAGTTGTCTTATGTGGCCATTGGGAACTTTCAAAGTGTCACTGGCATGCAAAAGTATCCCCCCCCCCCGCCCCTGTAATTTCATGATGGATTTGCCAATTTCGCACCAAAATCAAACCATGTTCTTAATGTTATGCCTTTGTCTATGAAGTTAACATTTTCAATGTACTCAACGGTTATGTAGGACAGTTTTTGTATAAAAATTACTATATAGAATTTTGTGGTGGCAAATTAGTCAACCGGGGAGCCATTTGAGTCCCTTGATTGCACATTTTCAAAAGGTAAGGGACATTTTCAAAAGGTTGATCACAAAATTGTTCAATTGGAAAGTTTTTATGGTTAAATTGCATTATGTTAGCTAGTTTCATGATTTCTAGTGTTCTCATCCCATTTAACATCCGTCAATATCTATATGCATCTCTGTGTGGATGTTAACATGTAATTGCTACACCCTTTGGGGTTTGGGAAACAGAGGATTGATTCCATATATGCAGGTTTTCTTGTGTCTTCAATGCTGAACTGGTATATACAAGCTGTTGAAGTTTGGAAGAATGGCCCTATTCCATGTTAGCCTCCTCTCTGAATACAAAGAAAGGAGGATAAAGTCTTTCAGGCTGCAGCTGGAGAATCACCTCCAACAGGTTTTTTGCCTCGTTTTATTCATCATCCAGAGCAATTGTTCCGAGTCTTTTAATGCATTTCTATGACATCCATTTATTTGTTTTGTGCACAGGGAAAGGGGGAGAAGAGTGGGGGAGGAAGTCTGGACAGACTCAGTGGTGCCATAACCCACATTACCAAAACTGGTTGATTGATGAGTCATCTTGACAGAGACCTATGTTGGAATGAAAATAATAGTGCATTAAACTCACTTTAACCAATTATTTGATCATGAGATCCCAAGGCTAGATTGATGTCTCATTCTATTAATCGATTGTACTACGAGGACAGATTTGTTACCAGTTCTCACTACTTGAGTTGTCCACATATAATGGACCAAGTGAATGTCCATGGGCATACCAAAAGCAGACTCAATTCACAGCCCTATAAAGCTAGAAGTTAGAGAGTTTCCATAGCCTCACCTGCGCCATCATCCTTAACCTTCCAAAATTTCAGGAAAGAATTATCCATCTTGCTAATTTAGGTACATGTGAGTGTCCTGGTGACAAGGAACAGTATTTTAGTTTGACTGAGTTGATCATTTTCTAGTTTACTTTCACAAGTTACATTAGGACTGCTTTACACTTCTTCACATCTAAAGAATTCTATAGGGCTCCTGAAATTCTTGCACTAATGCATCAACTTGTCACAAGAATAGTTCTATTTTCGTTTGATTTTCTCCTCTGCGGGCCCAAGAAAGGAAAGCATCTTTAAGAAAGGTTCCTGAGCAGGTTATCTTGACCGAGGTCCGGCGTATGGTTGAAGAGATGCAAGCTTTAAATAAAAAGCTGGAAGATACGGTGAGTTTATCTCCTCTTTGCTGAAAGAATGACCTTTAGTCTGTATACTAAGTCAATTCTCGTTTACATGTACCACACTGAAGCTCTCTCACGTGGTAACAGCTGAGTTGGTTATTTAAAACCGATTGTGTTTTTATTAGTCTGTATAGTTGTGGCTGGTGAGAAAAAGGGTTCTTGCTGCTGGTGATGTGAGAAAGAACATATTTCACGTTCAGGGTCGCCTGGATGCTTTGGCTTCTGCCATGACAATTGACATGGCAGTAAATTTTGCTTCTGCGGGTATTGTCCATGCTCTCTCTTTATATTATATTAGATCAGTTCTTGGTGGTTGTTTTCTTACATGATTAAAACTTTAGATCTGTTTGCATTGTCTTTCAAATGAAGGGAGGACAACTACCAATTTAAGATAATCTTAATTTCATGGACAAATGTCTGGATATCTGGTCATGTCATATTGTATCTCAAGGGGATATAACGTCCTATGCAGGAGGCTGCCATTAAAGATTATTTCAAGCCTATTGACAAGCAGGCTGAGACCATCATGATAATGCAGCTCGAGGGCGAGGAGAAGACAATGTAGGAGATGATGAAAAGCCACACAGAGACAAGCCTTGCTCAAGAAAGACGAGAAGGACAGATTGGCAAATGCAAAGAATGTTGCCAATTCCAACTGGCACAAGGATTCCAACTAGAAAGTAGGAAATGAAGGCATGAGCAGGTAAGGTCATGCACTTGTAGCAATCATCGGCAAAGTAATCTTTATTATGACATGATTTCGGCAGAACCCAAGCAATAGCTTTTTTAGCTAGTCATTATGGAAACACATTCACACATTGCTTTTGTGTGATCATCATGTTCCCCTTCAGGAGAGTTAAAACGTGCCTTTGTTCTGTCGCTGGGACCTTAAGTGTGGTGTACCATGATAATCCTACATAAATGATCAGAGTCACTGTAAGTCATCAGACTCATGATCGAGTCATGATTGAGTCAAATGCACAAATTATTGTTTGAACTATTGATCCTTGTATGAAAATACAGGAGATATCTTCATTATTTGATTCTCCTGTGAATTGTATCTTTTTTATTATGATGTATATAGAAATCCTAGTCATTAGGACCTTCTATTTTGGTCAGTCCCTGTGAAAATGACGTTCCCAGTCTGAATGGTTTAGCGTTCAAGCCTTCGCTAGGCGTTGACTGTTGAGCAACTACTGATGATGTGCACCAGTGGAAGGTCAATCTGTATCTGGAGAATGTTCCCTTTACTGACTTGTACTAGGTCAAGACGATCCAAATGGGACATTTGCACAAATCCCGCTTAAAAATGGTAAAATCATTGATGTGGAACATAATTTTCTGAAAATGATTATGTGGTAAGGTTTTTATCAGGTTACAACCTAAGGACACTTGGAATTAAAAACCTAACCCAAATTTCATGGTAAAATCACTGATGTGGAACATAATTTTCTAAAAATAATTATTTTTATATCTTAATTAAAAATTTTTTATCCATGATAATAAGCTTTCTTTAAAATGATAATATATTACGTTAATTATTTTGTAAGTGTGATCAATTTAAAAATTTAAAATATAATAATTTGCAAAACAAATTTACCCTTTTACGTCCTTTTGTTGTTGGGATTTACTGTATCTCGCGTTAATAGTCAAACCAATTCAGATTGATATCGATGATTGGAAGTGATTTGAGAGAACAGATTCTTCCCCTAGAATCAAACCAGTTATTCCTTTTTCTGACACAGATAAAAGCAAGATTTGGAGTCCAATTTCAGCGTAGCTAGCCCACGTTTGAACTTGCGGCCCATAAAATACTAGATGCAGAATTTCACACGATCGAATGTCTTTTTCTCAATCATTCCAGCTCCATTCCAAAAACAATTAATTACAAGAGACCCTCCTTTTCAAAGCACAAGAAGACAGCTTCATGAATAGTCAAGCCGCAGGTACATTGTTATTATATGTTTGTCTCATCTCGATCATGTGTGTATTTAGATCTTTTTTTAAGATCTGTCCTAATCGCAAAAATGATTATAAACATTTTTTAATGCATTGACCCAACTTCCTGGATAGACAGACCAGTGTACGTGCCCAAGCACTCATCGTTTGCCTTCATCTGCTTGCAAGCAAATACAAATCTTCGCACATTCTCATGTGGCTCGAGCTTGGATGTCATTGACTCGACGCAGATGCGCACACAAAAAAGGAAATATTCTAAGTTTGGTGATCAGGCATGGAGTTCTCCTTTCCTGTAATTCATATCAGACCAATCTCCCGGAGGTGGCCACAAGCAGCATCACTTTCAGCATCTCACTGTCTTATATCCTTTCGCTTGTTCTTTTCCTGAACCCTTCTTAAAGCTTATCAAGCTCTGAATCGTATATATGTTCCGTTGATTGGCAAAGAAGGTGCAAGTGTTTCTCATCCAATCCACAGATACGTATCGAGCAGAAGCTTAGATGGGGAAGAAAGTAATGGAGAGTGAAGCATCGTCCCCGGAGGTGTCCAAGAATCATGAGAAGAAGACACAGCCCCACCACCACCATCAGCTTCATAGCCTGAACAAAGTCTTGAAGCCCAAGGTGTACATCACGGACGCCTCCAGCTTCAAGAGGCTTGTCCAGGAGCTGACCGGCAATGCTGCTTCAAACCCATCAGTCCCCTCATTGCCTAATTCGATCCTAAACAGCTGCCCAGAAACAGCTGGCAAAGGATCAGTACAAATCCTGGCACCGATGGCACTTCCTGTTGAGTGTCAAGATCATAATCATGGAGGCTCTCGGAGCACAAGGGTGGAGGTTCAAGTGCCCGCTATCGAGTCATCTCAAATTACGGGCAACGTCAATCATCCAGTGGGTATGGTAGGTCTTGAGGAGTTGGATTCTCAAATTACAGGCAACGTCGATCATCCGGTGGGTATGGTAGGCCTTGAGGAGTTGGAGACTTGGCTCTTGGAGGATGTGGATCATCTGGCGGTTCCCTTCTGTGAGAGTAGCTATTACTACGATCACCCCCAGGAGGTCAGCATCTACGACTATGGGTTCTCAGGGATGTGGTGAAAATAGGGTTCTTCATATTTCATCAACATGGTTCATATGCATATAAAAGACATAGCCTTTCTGATCATATTCATCAACTGTAGAGAGATTCACGTTCTGTAAACCGAATTCTTTTGCTTCAACTAATCGTCATTTCCTCATCCGTAAGCGTTCGTATAATTCAGTTGTTGTAAAACGCCAAGACGTATTTCTGGGATGCCGGTAATAGTACAGGGTGTTTCTTTGCGTTATCGAAGAACTGCGATGCGCACATACAGGATCGCGCGTATGGAGATTATCCATAACAATTGCGAATGTTCGATGCTCAAACAGGCGGTGTCGAGTTTACTGAGCGATCAAATCGTCGACAGTAAAAGGGACAAACTTGCGAAAGCGCCTTAGCTTTGATGTCCACAGCTTTTCATTTGGACGAAATTACTCCGAAGGACCACCTGAAAACCTACAAATGAAACCTCCGGATTTCGAACCTAGATTGCTGTCCATAAGCATCACGTTATTCCCAGGCTCCAGTACTACCTGAGACTTTGTGCTGTTGACCGTTCAAAAATCTTAAACTGTCAAAATATCCTATCGGAAAGTACATTGTATTTTGCATATCTTCATACGCTCGTTGCAACTTTCGAGCACTTTTCGGTCGCATACGGCATGTGTCCAATTGTTTCTTCTTAAATTAATATCACAAAAAACTGTAAATTGATACATTTATGATGAATTTATCTAAATTAATTTTTTGACCGCAAAAATCCTAACCTGCTACACATTCAATAAATTTAACCCAAATTAATTTTTTGACCACCAAAAACTCAAATTGATATATTTGTGATAAATTTACCATCCGCTAGTTTTTGTTAAATTAGATTAATCAAAAACTGGTATAAGTGTAACAAATAAAGTGTAACTTCTAAAATTGTTATATCCGTTAATTATCACGTGTCATATAATTTGATAATTTGATTATACAATTTAATTGAAACTCATAGAGGATAAAATTATCATAAGTGTACTAATTTGAGATTATTTTGAGTAAATTTATCACAAATCTATCGGTTTGGATTTTTCATGATATTAAAACCCTTCCTCCCTCAACTAAATTTTGTCGAATGGCTTTTCTATTGAGTTTTACGTGATAGCGGGGAAACCTGGTTCAACAAGGCGATGCCCGGTTTTGTCGAGAACGAGGACCATCGTTCACACCCAGCAAAAAGACTTTTCTCTCTCTCTCTCTCTCTCTCTCTGTTTCTCTCTCTCATTGAATATTCTTTTAATTTGGTATGTAACTGTTACAAATATTAATAAGTCAATACCACGGTCACCAAAGCGACTCCATGGCCCAATGGATAAGGCGCTGGTCTACGGAACCAGAGATTCTGGGTTCGATCCCCAGTGGAGTCGCCTCAGCCATTAATTTTCCTTTTCATGTCTTTGGTTTCTCTTTTTCATTTTTTTACTCTTTTTTCTCAATTGAATTTATAAAACTTTGCTCTTGCCTCATTCAAGACCTCAAATGTGATAAAATCAAAGTTCTTATAAAACAGAGTACATATGGTACTAGTTCAGTTCAAGATTGAAGAAGCTTTCACTCATTAACACCACAATCTTTACAATTTGCTTGAAATCAAATGTGATGAAATCACGCGTCGAAAAATGAGTTATTTTATAAGAACAAACAAGATCGAGCAAAACATTCATAATGCTAGGCTTTTTCGGCGTTTGGCTCGGAGGCGGGATGCTGTACAGGGACTTGAGCTGCCTGTTGATGAGCTTGCTGTTGTTAAGGGCCAGCTGAAGCTCCAGCCCCTCCGACCACCACTGCTCGAGCCCGTGCGCCTCGAGGAACTTCTGCTTCTGCTTCCCCTTGGACATCACAAACAGCTTCGCTGCCGCCTGTTGCACGTTCATCAGGGCCGGGCTGACATTCTCCTTGTCGCCGCCGTTCTCTTCCGCGCTCGGCGGATCGGTGTAATAACAGCAAATGTAGTCGCTGTTGTTCACATACAGATGAGGCACCCATTTCTTCATTCCCAAATTCAGAGTCTTGCTCCGATTCAGTTGCGCCATCCAGCCCCTCAAACCAGACTCTGAAATCGTCCGCGACTCGTCGGTGCTCGCCTGGTTTTCTTGCTCGCTGCTCGAAGGGAACATCGACCTGAGTCTCGTCCAAGCGACCCCGGCTTTCTCTCCGATGTTTCTCAGGCTCATCGCCAGCGAAACCGAAGGCGGATTGAACAGATGGGCATCCACGTAGATGCCTTCTTTCGCCAGCGCTTTCCCCACCTGCAATGCAAACCCGGCCCCCAACGAATGCCCCACGATGCACACATTATTGCTCCCGTAGCTTTGCGCCGCCGATCTCAATGCCTCTAGAGCCACGTCGAACCGGACCGAGCCTTTCAGGCTTTCCCAGGTGAGGAACCGGAGGTCGTCCTGGATGTCCCTGCGGATCGTGGGGCCTTTGAGCAGTGTCCCTCTTAGGGCCAACACGGCTCTCGGCGCGCCGCTGGGTCTGATCAGTATGAATTCAGCTAGTGCCGCGGCCCTATCCCATTCCAGGACAGCGCCGAATATCGATCCGTCCCTCTCGTCGATTAGCGTTTGGGACAGCTTGTACTTGAATGGCAGCCACCATTTGGGGGCGAGTGCGCTTTCCTCAGGTCGGTTCTCCTGTCTGTCCAACTCGAGCAAGTAGACGGCTTGGATGAAGCAGGCGAGGACCGTTCTCTTGTAATTCTCATCCTTCCTGCATACATGAAAACATCTGTTGCCTTAAGCAATCATCTGAGCCTCAAGAAGACAATCTATCCCAAGTTCACAAGTGAATGAAGAGAAGTAAAACAAACAAAAATCCAAGAACCCATCATTCATATTTCATATATATAATCAACAACTCTCCAGTTGATACAGAAAAAATCCACAAAGTTACTAATTTTGGTCCCTTGCGGGTCAAAAAGACATAGCCAAAACCACCCACAAATCGAAATGGTCAATTTAGCACCCAGAGCGGCGGACTAACTCAACACCCAAGATGAGACTTGCTAAATTCCGGTCTAAGGGGTAGAAAAAAAGAGAATAGAAGAGGAGAACAGACCAACTGGAATTAAGGAGCTCTCTCCAGTTGGGGGAGGAGACATTGCGAGGTCCAGACACATGAAACGCGTAGGGATGAGCTTCTTCTCCTTCCGCAGGCGTCTCCTCCTTCGTCGTCTCCTCCTTCGTCATCTCCTCGGAACTTCTCTTCGCCATTCTCACTCTGCAACGCCCAACGCGCCACACACAAACACAGTCTCGTCTCTCTCTCTCTTGCTTCCTCCTCTGTTCTTCAGTTACCAGAGAGAGAGACAGAGATCTTGGTTTAATGGGGACAGATATTCAGCTGCGGAAGCCGTTTGCAGAAGATGGGTACGAGCGCGATCGTGGTTATCGGCCGAAGGAAATTTATCAATGCATTCAAAATATCATCTTTCGTTGCGTTTCATGTGGGTTTGGATCTGGGTCAGCGACGATGATGAGATTTGAAAACGCCTGGGCCTCGTAGCATCGCATCTCCGCAACGGTCATATTTCTCCCTCGTTGTCGGCACGGAACCGAAGTTACCAAAATGACCCCCCGACCTGCTTCGTGTGGGAAAGTGAAAAGAGGTTGTTGACCCGTTTTAGGAGCATCACATCAAGAAAGTATTCCAGAAATTACCAAATTCAATCTACCAAAAAAAAAATCTACAAAACCAAAATTGGTGGGACCCGTCATCTTGTATGATCCAGATATTACTCGCTCCTGTAACAATTTCTCGAGATAAAATATAGTGGTAGCTTGAATTAAGGAAGGATTTGATCACATAATAAATTTGAAGATTTAATTATATTTTTTGAAAATTTTAGAACTCATTTAAACAAATTGAAAACGGAGTTTATTGCAATTCAATATGACATTTTTCTCATGAACTATTACATATTAAATGATAAATACTACTACATCGAGAATTTTAAAACAAAAAAAGTAAAACACATATTTTCCTAACTAGAAATGGGAATGGTCATCACCACCATCACTAATGATAAAAGTCGTGAAAATGGAGTTGATTGCAATCCAATGTGACATTTTTTTCATAAACTATTACAAATTAAATTATAAATACTACTAAATCGAGAATTTTGAACCTAAAAGAGCAAAAGAATTTTGAACCTAAAAGAGCAAAACACATATTTTCCTAATTAAAAATGAGAATTGATGACCTTCACGGGTCATCACCACCATCACTAATGATAGAGAAGCCGTGACTCTGCCAGCAATAGCATCGACGGTCCCTACCCTCGGTTAGGTAGCAGCTAAATCGAGAACACTAAAAAGATAGCTGGAAAGTTGGTAATATGTTAACTTACTCATCAGTCTTTTTCCATGCCAATAATTTCTGATTTAGCTCCTAAGATTAGGTGAATAAAGCAGTCATTGTTGAGTAGATATCAGACACTGACATTGTTCTAGGAACACGTTACCCATAGTAAAATAAGGGTGCGCATGGCAACATTTCTCTTCTGAGAAAGAGTTTTTTTTTTTTTTTTTTTTCAGAATAATTATTTTCTATTTCTATTCCACGGAATAATTTCTGAGTAAAAGAACCCGTTTGGTAACTACACAAAATTTCTACTCTTGGAATAGAAAAAAAAAGAATAAAAATGTGTTTGGTAATGCAACGATTTTTTTGTATTTATTCATTTTTTATTCTTGCTCATAGATCGCCGGTGGCGGCGCTTCGCAGAATCGTGGTAGGCGGCGGGTCGCCAGCCGGCGGCGGCGCGACGGCGGCAATGGGCGGGATGCATGGCGGGTCGGCAAACGGCGATGGGCGGGTGGTTGGAGGGTAGCGGCAAGAGAAATGAATAAAAGAAAAAAAAAAAAAAAATTAGCTTATTTTAAAAGTTGTTAGGGAACGAAGCGATTTTTTTTTTTTTTTTTTTTGTTTCGTTTTCGCTCCAAATCTATTCCTAGGTTAACTTTCTATTAGGGGAATAAAAAAACTTGGCGTTACCAAACGGGTTTCTGTTTTTTTTTTATTCTTTTAACAAAAGAACAAAAATTCTAAGGAATAAAAACGTTACCATGCGCAGCCTAAATACACACAAGCCAATGAACGGTATTTCTTTTTAGCCTCTTTGAGAGCTGCCATGCCAGTTTGCACAATATTGAGCTAACCTGTGGGCGATTATTAGAATTTCTGAGTTTGAATTCTGTCACAACTCATATTCTTGATATGCAACTTAAACAATAACGGAAGTTCTGATCAGTACACCAATCCTATCCGATAGTAAGGCTCGCCATAGTGCATTCATACTAGGCACTCTTCATTTGCTTTCTCCAACGACCCCTTAACTACATCACGGTTCACTCCATCATCTTGAGGGAAACATGTCGCGAGAGGTCAGAAGCTATAAAACTTGAGAAATTTCAACTCGTCACATTCGTCACTTGCATGGCCGGGTACGGCGTGCTCTCGTATTTCCCGGACCACCTGTGTGATTGACACATGAGGACACAAATGAGGGAACGAAACATGGCTCAGTGCTTGAAACTCGAAAGTGTCGGAACATGAGACAATTCTGTGGAGAAGTTAGAGATAGGTCCGACCTGCATTCTTCCTGTTCTGGGATCTGGAGCTCAAGATCTTCTTGGAATGGCTGGAACACGAGATCGATTTTGTCGTCTTCCACTTTATCGAGAGTCGGTGGATCCCACTGTGTAGCAATTGCAACAAGTTAATGAGCACAGAAAATTTGGCACAGGCCAGACAAATGTCTGGTTTCATCAGAGAGAGAGAAAGAGAGAGAGCACCTTGGGAGAATTGTCCTTGTCTATAGTAAGAGCTCTGATTCCCTTTTTGACGTAATGGAGGACGAAAAAATAGCACATCAGAGATGAAGAAGCAATTTGCATCTGTAAATCTAAAGCGGACTGAAAAACTATATGTAGAAACTGATTTTACCTCATATACATCTTCAGATATCACCATTCGTAGAGTGTTCATTGTTAATCTAAATTCCTTTCTCAAACATTCAGAAAGCTTTTGGTTGCGGCCTTCGCGGATCTGGACATTTCAAAGGGCAGTAAACATTAGACAACTAGTGCTAGGACAAGCACCAGGAGTGGTTTTGCATTTACATATTCAGGCTTGGTGAAAAGATAAAGATGTGTCTTGTTTTCTACATCTGTAGATTAACAAACCCTTTGGTTTTCTGTTTGTTTAGTGCAAATGACAAAAGTCTCTGAAAAAAGTAGTTGTTTACATTGTAGGTAAAGTCAATTTCTTGGTTAGTACGAAATAATCTGTCATAAAATATCCTGTCAAAAGTTATACCGATCTTAGGGTCATTCTCAGTCCTGTAGGGGATGATCTCTTTAGCCCCTTGAGCACCGGTCCTATCCACCCATTTCCTTCTTTGCTTGCCTCACATTCCTGAAATATAAACCACAAACAGCTCTGGTCATTGAGTAAGCACAAAAGAGGGGAAATATAAATGTTTTCACTTTCAGGAGCAGCTCAACCATGGGAATTCTGGAAGACCATAAAAGTTACCAATGATTTTATGATATCCGCAACAGTATCCTTTGAAAAGCACTCGTCAATTACTGCCTTCCTGGATTCATTAAAGTTAATGTCCATCAATCTTAAAGGTATTTGTTAAGTAGAAAATCATGTATGAGGCTTCGCTGTATAAACACATTACTTGTTCAGGATGCTCTCTTCATCAAGCTGAACTTCTATTGCAAATTCGTCAATTGCAGACCTGACAGCATTCTCTTCCCCAGACTTCAAACTCATCAGACGCTTCTCCACCTCAGGAAGTTTCTAAAATAATTGAAGAATGTGTTACTACCTCCATAGTATGCAAAAGGTAATAATTAATGAACTGATACCGGCTATCATCAAATCATCAAGAACCAAGACAAAGGTCTCCTATGATTCATGATGCATGTGGCATCAGTTCAATGGCTAACTTACAAGCAAGTACTGACATAAAGTAAACCAAGTCTAGAAAGTTGGTTATAAGCTGCAGAATTGCGGAATCACTGAACAGATTGATGATTTTAACTGACAGTTTGACCAAAAGTATGAAATCCTAATAAATTGGCATCACACATGTAATGTCCTTATAGCTACTTTATCAAACATGATTGTACGATTGGAATCAGGTAGATGAAATCATATAGGCGGGATTCATGAAAAAACATAAAAAATACTATGCATTTGGATATATCTATTCATGAATATTTGAAATTTTCATACCCTACATGGCTGCATTTATCCCCATCTAGCTTGACAGAAATGATTGCCTAAATTAGACAGTTTATTAAATTCTTCTGTTTAAAGTGGGTAAGTGTTTGAGTTTGAATATCAGAAGGCTTGACTTACAAAAGCAAATGAGGATTCACTGAAGTTGTAAAGGTGAGGATTCAGAATAATAATTGTGAATTACGATGCAAAAGTAAGGTCATCATATAGTATTTCATTAACGATTGCTTGCTTGCATCATCCTTTTTGAATTTCATCCTCTACAAACTTTTGAATACTTCATCTGACTTCAAGCAGAAAAACAATACTTCAGCTGACTAGCTGACTGAGAGAGGGAGAAGCATGATGAACGGGGAAGAGGTCAAGACTGACAGTGTAACCTTACATGCATGTCAATACAACAGCTAGTCTACTCAGTCTATAGGAGGAAGTGTTGCTTTAAATAGCATCTTCTATAGATAGACTGGACATAAGCAGGAGAATCCAGCATCGGGAATTAGTATACGTTTCGTGAAGTGGATAATTCAAGACAAAGCTGATGGACTAATGCATAGTCAACATTCCACAGAGACCATTCTCAGTTTTTTTCCTTGTTCAGGATACTGCAAAAGCTTGTCCAAATTCACACACTTCTATATAGATTGCCACATCCATGTATACCGCCTGATTAAATTTCCACATATAGAAAGAAAGTGGCTCCGCATGACATATTCAGAAGTTTAGAGACTATGCTTTTCATTTCTTTTTCTTTTTCTCAAATGGCATTGCAAAAAGTGATTTAGGAGTCAACACTACACGCTATGCAAGTTTTTTAAGGTCGTAAGACAGTAGCAGCAAAAAGGCCCTTTAGCTTCCCAGGACAATATGGAGCAGCATAAAAGAAAGGATATGATATGCATCAAGAGAAGAATGCAATTTGGTGCAAAAAGAGAGGGAAGAGATCTATTGTTAGAAGTTACAGCTGACCTCAGAAGGGACAAAATGAGTCGCTAGTCCAGCTGCAACCAATTCTTTGCCACTCAGCCTTGCACCAGTTAAAGCCAAGTATTCACCTACATATTCACAAGTCACGCAAATGAAAAAACCACAAAAAGAAAGTCAAATCAATTTGAACTTTTCTTGTTGTAAATGCATTTACCCAGCCGTCCAGGGAGATGGGAAAGCATGTATGAGAAACCGCAATCAGTATGAAACCCAATGCTCGCTTCTGGAGTAGCAAAAACCTATATCCCAAATATCCAACTATAACTGGACTTGCCCAAAGACAAGACACTAAAAGATATAAATCTGAATAGACTTCTTTCAACAGCTACAAAATAATGATTTAACGCATCAGCCACCCACCGTCTTTTCTGTGACAACTGAAAACTTCATTGGAACCATTAAAGATGCCCCTCCACCCATTGAGATTCCGTGGACAAGAGCAACCTTTCAAATGACACCAATAAGCTTTTTGCCTTTCCCAAATACAATATGCAACAATGATCAATGCCGAAGACATACCTGGACTTTCTTGTAGGTATGGATGTGATAGCAAAGCCAGTACATTCTATAGACAACTTCCAGGCAGGAATCCTCTGGTAAAGGGCAAAAAGAGGCAAATTATACTATGTACCACAGGAACTAAAAAACACTGAGAACTGAGACACTAATAGATGTAGCACTGAAATTATTGCTTTTGTTGAAGTTCCTTACTTGATTTTTTGCCATCATAGAACATCTTCAAATCTCCACCAGCAGAGAAAGCTCGACCAGCTCCCTATTGCAAGTATTAATCAGCACAAGAACTTTAACAAGCAAAATATATGATGGATAGCAGGATGCTGTAAATTATCCAGTCTACTCTTTTCTAGTCTGGACTAGTCCAGTCAATTAGTGCAATGACTCTCCTCGTAAGATCAGCATGAGAAATAAGGCTCCTGATTAGTCAGTTGTACTATTCCCAAAGCGAGACAAATACTCAGAACTAACCTTGATGATCACAAGTTGTGCATTTTCATCTTTGTCCCATCTCTCTAAGTATTCAGCCAGCAGATAAACCTGATTCCAGTAAAAGTGTAAAGACAAGCTCTCTCTGAAAATGTCCCAATGGAGAGCTACAACGCAGAGAAATCCAGCATACCACTCTAGACGAAATGACATTCAATTTGCGAGGCTGGTTTAAGGTGATCACCCTGACATGATCAATTTCTTCCCCGAGAACAACCTATAGAGGACCAAATGAAGACCTCAGCATCACAAACTATCCAGTTGCACTCGGTACCGGAGCACACGCAATGCGTTGGCCGGTCTGTCCCAAAGAAGCACTCCCTGCTTACCTCCTCGTCCTGGGTCGCCCCTTCTTTCGCCATTTGCAGGTGATCAAAGCAAAACAAGAAATGGGAAAACCTGCCAAAAAGGAAGCAACCCCGTGTCATGAGAGTGGGAACGCAAAACTTCAAGAACCAAGGAACCAAGAAAGCCCACAAATACCCAGAACACCCGTTGAGGACATCAGATCAAACACAGCACAACGGAAGTAAAAGGGCAGGACAAAGCAGAGTACGAGCTTACAAGTTCCACGGGACCTGCGATGGCCTGAATGAAGAAGAGAGAGAGTGAGAGAGTGGCGGGCGAGCCTGGCTGCTCTGGACAAATCAAGAAATGGAAGTGTTAATGGTAGGAAGGTATGTGGTGGATGACTGGATGTGACTGACAAGTTAGTTGGTAGGTCAACGCATCCACCCCTTACCTACAACCACCACCATCACACCCTTCCGCAAGAATCAATCTTTTCGCCAATCGCAATGACCGAAGGAGCGTTAAATCAAATAGGAAATTTGGGTTAGCTTTGGGCGTGACTCTCACCAACTCCCCCATCCATCTCGCTTCTCCAAAGTCAATCAGTCGTTCGTGCTCATGATGACATTAAAGGGACCGGTTAAGGCCCGCTTGTTTCATAAACAACATAGACTTCCCTCTCCGAAGAGTACGCAATTTTCTTCAGAATTATTTGATTTAATTCACTTTGATGCGTGGAGTGCTCCCATTGAGTCTTGGGATGGCTATAGATATTTCGTCTCTTTTATTGATGATAAGTCTTGCTCTATATTTCTATATCTATTGAAAACCAAAAAGTGACGTTATTAATGTTTTTCAAGAATTTTGTGCTATGATACAGAATCAATTTAAGACTAACATGAAAGTGTTGCACACGGATAATAGGAGAGAATACACCAATCATGCATTTTAAGTTTATTTGCACAACTTAGGTATTATTCATTAGACTTTTTGTGTTGGGACGCCCCAACTAAATGGCATAGCAGAAAGGAAAATTTGTCATCTTCTGGAAGTTTCTCACGCCTTATTTTTTTCAGGGAATATGCCAAAAATATATTTGAGTGACGCTGTTCTCATCAATTGTTATATTATCAATCGGCTCCCTAGCCGAGAATCTTGTAGAAATTTTATATGGGAAGAGGTTCAATATCTCACATTTAAGGGCTTTTGGCAGTACATGCTACGTTCACTCAAATGATGGTAAACTTGATTAACGTGCTCATAAGTGTGTGTTCGTTGGCTATTCTTCAGCTAAAAAGAGATACAAGTGTTACGAGCTCACCACAAAGCGTCTCTATATATCCTGTGATGTTTACTTTGATGAGACTACTATGTATTACTTTGACAGGAGCCAACTTCAGGTACACCAAACTCTGAACAGATTATGGAGAAGTTGCCCATGTTCCTATCACTGCTGCACCCATGATACCCACAAATGTACCCACTTCAGAAACAAGGGTTGGAGGACGATTAGAACATGACACCAAGCTTCAACAAAATCTAGAAATAATGGCTGAAACTCACTCTGGGGAAGAACCATGACAGAAGAATTTCCCGGAGCATCTTCACCACCAGTTTGCCGATCTATGAGGATTTCTAGGCCCTTTGTTAGACTCCGGGATTTTACTACATATCACACGGTATAGTATCCCATCCAAGACCATGTCAATTATGACAAAATTTCCCATCAATTTTGGAGTTTCTTGTCTGCTCTTGAAAATTCAAAAGAACCTAACAATTATGAAGAAGCCAAACATCAATCAATGTGGATTATAGCTATGAAGGAGGGACTCTGAGCGCTTGATAAAAATCACACTTAGGATGTGGTGCGATTACCCTATGGAAAGCGTCCTATTGGTTGTCGTTGGATTTACAAGATAAAATACAACAGTGATGGCTCAGTTGAGAGGTATAAAGCCTGCCTTGTGGCGAAAGACTACACCCAGACCTACCGCATTGATTACAAGGAGACATTTGCTCCAGTTGTAAAGATAAATACGGTTCGTGTTCTTATGTCCATAGCAGTCAATCATGGGTGGTCTCTTTGTCAAATGGACATGAAAATTGCTTTTCTTCATGGAGACCTTGAAGAAGAAGTGTATATGGATCTTCCCCCGGGTCCATCTATGGACTCAAGCAGTCTCCTCGAGCATGGTACGATAAGCTCAATGGTGCACTTACAAAGTTTGGGTTTGTATGAAGTATGGCCAACTCATCAATGTATACCAAATCTGATGAGAGTGGTATTGTAATACTACTCATCTACGTTGATGATATTGTTATCATCGGAAGCAACGAATCTGGGATTAAGGCTCTAAAGCAATATCTTAACCGAGAATTTGATATCAAAGATCTCGGAAAACGGAGATATTTCTTAAGGATTGAAGTGGCTAGCTCTCACAAGGCGTTGTTTCTGTCATAGAGAAAGTACATTCTAGACTTATTAAAAGAAACAGGGAAAATGAGGGCCAAACCAGCAAATGTTTCGATGGCTTACAATAGTAAGTTGCCGTTGATAATACTCCCTTGCAATACATTGGAGCGTTTCAACGTCTCGTAGGCAAGTTGATTTACTTGACTATTACTCGACTAGATATTCCTTACGCAGTCAGTTATGTAAGTCAATTCATGCAAAATCCAACTCAAGGGCACGTGGATTTGGTTGATCGACTACTGAGGTACTTGAAAGCTACACCAGGAAGGGGTATTTTAATGAAGACCAATGGGCATACAGATATTGTCGAGTATGCAGACGAAAATTGGGCAGGAAGCTCCAGTGATAGGAAGTCTACTCTAGGTTTCTGCACCTTCGTAGGAGGTAATATTCTTACTTAGAAAAGTAAGAAGCAAAATGCTATTGGCGGTTCAAGTGCTAAAGCAGAATATCGAGCAATGGCTATTGCCACTAGTGAAATAGTTTGGCTACAACTTCTTCTCCAGGAATTAGGGTGCAAACCAAGAACGTCACCTACGAAGCTATTTTGTGATAATCAAGCTACTGCTTATATCGCCTCAAATCCTATGTTCCATGATAGAACAAAACACATTGAGGTGGACTATCATTTTGTACAGCAAAAGGTTCAGGACAACATAACTGAAAATCCCTATGTTCGAAGTGAAGATTAGTTGGCTGGTATTTTCACCAAAACCCTTGCTAAAGGACCATTTCAGGACACGATGAACAAGTTGACCTCCGATGATATCTTCAGTCCAACTTGAGGGGAGTGTTAACCAAATCAACAGGATCCTCCTATCTTGGTAGGAGAAGATTATGTGATATCCTCCTAATTTGGTGTTTTTTTCTTGTTAGGACAAAATTATGTGATATTCTCCTGACTTGGTGATATTTTCTGATTCAATTTGTTATCTTGTATATTCCCTATAATTCAACAAATAATTATGAACTTCTATCAATAAAAGGCAGTCTCTCTCTCAAAGAATTCATAACCAAAAAATAAGAAAAACTTTGAGAGACGATTCCGAGGACGAAGGCTTACTTAAGCCGAACCTCATTAAATTGCGTTTGCATTCTTTGTCTCCAAATTTATCATCTATAAACAATGGTTTTTTTTTTTTCATTAATTCATTTTGGTAAATGATACAAGCGATTGTTTTTAGAAAAATGTTTTCCAAATCATAATGCTACATTTCGCAGAAAATGAGTGATTTAGAAAATATTTTTTGAAAAATGATTGCTTATATTGTTAAAAATATTAGTCAACGGAAAATATTTTATCATCAACAACAATTTATACCTAATTATTTCCGTGGGTGATGAAAATTTTTCATTCATTTATTTATTTAAACGAGATAAGTAATTATTCTCCAAATCACTCATTTTTCACGAAACAAACAAGCTCATTTTTTTGCAAACCAAACAGAGTCTGAATATAACATATAAACTACCCAAGAGATTAATGGGACATCTTCTCGGTCAACTTGTAATTATATAAAGGAGATACTATCATTATATAAAATAAAAAATAAGATAAAAGTTCACCCCGTTTTAAGCATGAGGAATTTATATGATTTTTCAGTATATTCTTCTTTGGAAAATAAGAGAATTGTGGATTAGCAGAGAAAACCATGAATTATGAAAGTCTAATTAGCTTTCCCTTTGCGACTTGATATGGACCATCCAACATCTCCCTTCGATTGATGTATTCGACCCAGTTAAGGGGAGCATGTCCACTGTCCAGCCCAGCGTCGTTCTAGTTTTGGATCAATTCCGACCGCAAAAAGCCCTTTCTAATTTCAAGTCAAAATATGATAATATTTTTTTTTTTTTGAAGTCCCGAAAATTCCTCCAAAGAATAACGAAAAATTATAACGTGGTTCTCAATCAAAATAATAATTCCAAAAAAAAATTTCAGTTTTTGTCAGGTGACTTGCTCTAAAATTGGGATGGTGGAGTCAACTGGCTAATGGGCGTCGGGCGAGGATTCAAGAGCTTCAAATCAAGGAGAAGTGTAGACCAGGCAAGCCCTAATGACAACTAAAACGATGGCATTTGACGCAATCCAAGATGTTTTTAGCCGCCAGTATGGAGCTAGACACGACCCTCATTGAATGCACGCCAATGAATCTCGCCATGACAGTGATATGCGTGTCTCGAAAACGCAATGATTTTATCCCACTTCAAATTGGTATACGAGGTAATCAGCTGGCAATTGTGATGTTCCCAAATTTTTGCCTGAGATGTAATGTGATCTCTAAATATTTGATTCATTCAATGTAATTCCTGAATTTTAGCTCAATATGCAATGTCATCCATGAATTTTTAATTTGTTTAATACAATCTTTGAATTTTTTGTACATGTTTAATTTAATTAATGAACTACATGAAAATATTCAATATTGTCCTTGAACTTGAATTAATAAAAGAACATCATTGAATATTTTCTTATAGTTGAAGGACTCCATTGAACATGTACCAAAGTCTAAGGATTATATTAAATAAATTAAAATATCAAGGATCACATTACATGTCCGCATTGAACAAATTAAAAAACTAGAGACAATATTGCATATTGAGCTAATATTTAGTGATCATATTATACATTAAGTCAAAATTTAAAAATCATTTGTGTCATTATACTTATTCTTGAGTGACTTGTTCTAAAATTGGGATGGTGGAGTCAACTGGCTGTGTGCAAGGATTCAAGAGCTTCAGATCAAGGTGTGTAGACCAGGCAAGCTCAGGTGTGTAGACCAGGCAAGCTCTAATGACATCGATGGCTTTTGACGCAATCCAAGCTCGACCCTCACTGAATGCACATCAATGAATCCTGCCTCGACGGTAATAGGCCCTTCCGATAAACATGCCAACTTCATCCCGAGATATACGGGGTAACAAGTCAGCAATCGTGATGCTTGAAGTACATCTAATCACCCAGTGAAGGAACTCCAATCGATTCGACATGATATACTCATTTAATGGGTCTAGTTATGATCTCACAAGAATTTTACGGACATGTTCGGATTTCATGGTCCTTAAAACTTCCCCGGTTTTTAGGATCGGATCGAGCTAGATGTTTTAATTTTATTAAAAGAAATAAATGAATCTTATGTAGTATAATGGAGAAGGTGGGAGACTTACACGCGCTAATCAAAAAAAGGGGAGAGGTTTGTGGGTAGATCGTGGTCCATCCCTTTCATTAGAAGCTGCCCCTCGGGCCATTGTCATGGGCCAAGAAAATTGATGGTACGAGTAACATATCAATTTGTTCCATATTGTCAAAGTTGTATCGAACTTTGCCCTCTCATTGATCAAAGTTTCAAATCAGTTACTTCAATTTTAAATTGTGAATCTTTTATATCATAAAACAATCTTGAGAGAAAAGTTCAAATCTCGAAACAATTTCATCTTTTCCACACGTGTGTACAATTTTCTTCAAGATACATATTTTCTATCGCGTGTCCTATCGATTTCTTGGTGGGAGCGAGTGTCTCGCATATGTTTGGTTTTTCTTCCATCGGTCATCTGGATCTTCTAACTCCTCCTCTCGACTTTCCAAATTATTCGGATAGTTCTTAATAGGGTCATTTTTCCACTTTTTCATGTCTCTTTTAATAGAGGGTAGCTTTGTTTAGCATAAATAGACGATGATGATGGAATGAAATGCGTCATCTAGACAAAGACTAATCATCATTTAAGTCATTAATTTGCATGGCTAATCTGAAATAGGGAGTTCGAAAAATAGAAGGCACGCAACTCACTCCCCTCTTAACGGCTTTAGCTATTTGTCTAAAATATACCCCATCTTCCCCCATCTAATCACAAATGTGTGATCGAGACAAAGACTAATCATCACTTTTAATGTGCATAATATATCTATATACGAATTTCGAGAACTAAAACGCAAGCGATTCACACCCCTCTTATAAGCTTTCTAAGCTACCGGTCTAGAAGGAATCCCTATCTCCCTCCCTCTAATCCCACCGACTGTATATGTGAAGTGATGTAGCTACACCTTTAGGTGATTTTTGGCTACCCGGGGAGCATTAAAGCAAATTCAATGGTTCTAGGGACTAAATCGACACGAATTTAGATGCGAGGGGCAAATTGGCAATTTTTCATCTGTTTCGGGGGACAAAAAGCAGTCCCAAAAATTCCATTAAAGAATTACGAAAAATTATGACGAGGCTCTCAGTCAAAATATAGAAAAAGAAAACACAATAATTTTAATAATACGGAAAATATATTTCAATGTTTGTAGGTGACTTGTTCTAAAATTGGGTTGGTGGAGTCAGCTGGGCAAGGAGGTGTGTAGACCAAGCAAGCTCTAATGACCACTAAAATGACAGCTTTTGACGCAATCCAGGCTGGTAATTCAATAGCAGCCAATATGGATCTATACACCATGAGGCTCGACCCTCACTGAATGCACATCAATGAATCCCACCTCGAAGGCAATAGGCCCGTCCCAAATATGTGACGATTTCTTCCAGAGATATACGGAGTAACAAATTGACAATCATAATATTCGAGATGCATTTAATCACCTCATGGAGAAATTCTCATTGATTTGACCCGACACACGTGTTCAGGTTTCATGGTCCTGAAAACTTCCCCAGTTTATTTGAATCGGATCAAGCAAGATGTTCTGACTTTATTAGAAGAAATAAATGAATCTTATGTAGTGTAATAGAGAAGGTGGGAGACTTATGTGCGTTAATCAAAAGAAGGGAGGGATTTGTGGGTGGGTCATGGTCCAGTCCACTTACTAGAAGCTGCCCCTCGGGCCGTTTTCATGGGCCAAGAAAATTGATGGTACGTGGAACATGTCAATTTCTGCCATATTGTCAAAGTTGTATCGAACTTTGCCCTCTCATTGATCAAAGTTTCTAATCAGTCACTTCAATTTTAGATCATGAATTCTTTATATCATACAACAATTTCCCGAGAAAAGTCCGAATCTCAAAACAATTTCATCTTTTTCACGCATGTGTATAGTTTTCTTCAAGATGCGTAATTTTTGTCACGTATTTCTATCGATTTTGGTGGAAGCAAGAGTTTAGGATATGTTTGGTCTTTTTGCCCGTCACTCATACGGGTTTTCTAGCTCTTCTCCTCTCGACCTCCCAAATTATTTGAATATTTCTTAATCGGGTCATTTTTCTCACTTTTTCAAGTGTCTCTTTTAATAGAGGATAGTTTTGCCTGGCATAAATGGACATGATGATGGAATAAGAAACGTAATCAAGACAAAGACTAATCATCATTTTAATCATGAATTTGCATGGCTAATTAGGAATAGGAAGTTTGAAAAATAGAAAGCAAGCGACTTACTTTCCTCATATTAGCTTCAGCTATTCGTCTAAAAATTACCCTATCTTTCCCCATCTAATCACATTGATTCATCATCATAAAATGTGTGATTGGGACAAAGGCTAATCATCATTTTTAATCTGCTTAATATAATTGGAATAAGAATTTCGAGAACTAAAAGGCAGCGATTCACACCCCTCTTACAAGCTTTATAAGCTATCGGTCTAGAAAGTATCCTATCTCCCTCCATCTAATCACACTGATTGTCTATATGAAGTGATGGAGCTAAACCTTAAAATTAATATTTTGCTAACCCGTGAGTAATAAAGCAAATTTGGAGGACTGGGCACGCAAGATAACCGTTTTATCTATGTCCAGATTTATTTTTCTATTCTCGAGAATATATCTGGAATTGAAATTCATTTGGTAACAAAATTTCGTTTTTCCATTTTTGAAACAAATTAGTTCGGCTATAGATTTGTAATAGAAATAAGAAGTAAAATTTTATAATTCCGGAGCATAAATGAAAAATAAAAACTTTTATAATCATTGCTTTTGCTACTAGCCGACCACTCACCCCCGTTGCCTGTTGTCCACTCGAGAGGAAATTTTTTTATGTTTTTATCAAATGAATTTTTGTTTTAGGAACATAATTCTTGTATCATTATGAAATATATATTTCTACTCATAAAATCATCAAGAGAATTGAAAATAGAAAAATCTATCCCTGACCAAAAATTATGTCCAGAAACAACAACTATCATTTGCATCCTAATTTGACACAAATTTTAGGTGTAAGAGGCAAATTGGCAATTTCCATCTATTTTGGGTGACAATTTGGCATTTTTATGAGGATGAAACTGAAAATGAGGAATGACCCTTTTGAACTTAGCATGAAGAAGGCAACAAATCAATGCAAAGGACATAATCTTAAAATTGCCATAATAATGATATATAACCCATCATCTACTAACTTAAACTTTTAACGGTCGGTAATGATCTCATTAAAATTTTACGGCATGCCACTTAATAAGGGCTCTTAAAATATTAACTTCGTATGATGATGCATAAAGAAGTGCCGCGTTGCATCATCTCCATAATGATTTGACTCCTTATACTGTGTAGTAGCATAAAATTAAAATATGATAATACCTTTTAGTAACATAATCTACAAGGTTCTATGAAAAATTAATTAATATATTGGTCCGGTCGTGTAGGCTAAAATAGATAGGCTTAGCTAGCCAAATCAAATGACTCGGGATCCTTGGATGACCGATCGATGAGGGAACCTTGATGTCCAAGTGAGGTGGAACTGAAAGCGACAGCGACAATCGTCGGGCCCGAAAATACAAATGGTTGATAAATAATCATAGTCTAATTACAATTCGTTAAGGAAAAAAATCCGAAAGAAAAATCATATTAAAAATCTCGACCGAAAGTGAAGTGGCAACCTAACCGTTGACCCGTTTTCACTTGTTTAAAGGAGAGAAGTGCAAAGACGACACGACACGCCTGTCCCGCTGACTATTCCTTGTTGGTATGCGCTGCTTCATGAGAACAACCGAAATCTGAAACGAAGGACGGGGACAGACACCAATTTGGAAAAAAAAAATCATGCAACTGTGTACAGAAAAAGAAAGCAATGAACAGCTACTGGAGAATGATTTGTGTATATTTCGTCAACAGCAACTTGCAGTGGATAAAAATAAAATAAAATAAAAAGAGAAAAGGACAGATTAAGCGGGGGGAAAACGCCGATGATTTACTCCGGCGGGTGGCTCGGGATCTGAATTACTCTTTACTGGTGCGGCTTATGTGGTTATGATGATGCTGGAGAAGGGATGGAATGGAATGGAATGAATCTAATCCCGAAGTATTTTTACACTTTGCTGTGACAATAAGAATGAAAAATTTTTGGTTCCTATACCACCCATGTTTACAACATCTTTCCCCCTTCCCTCTTCCTAATCAACCTAGGATTTTTTCGGGGGTGTTCAGACCTCGGCGCATCGCATGGGCGCGTACCCGAGCCGCGACTTCTTGGTGTCGTACAGGATGTGAAAGTTCTGCTGCTGGTAGTTGCCAATGATGGATAGTGCTGACTGGGGTGTCCCTAGCATCGCCAGGCACACCAGCTCGCCCGGCACCAGCGGGATGAAGTAGTTCTCGACCGGGAAGTTCCACATGGCCCCGTCGGCGAACATGATCCCAAACTCGGGGAATTCGGCCTTCTCGACCCCTGAGATGTTGTAGCAAGGGTGCAGGATTTCAATGTCCTGGACCAGCGGGTAACCTCTGACCTTGTCCAGGAACGCCTGTTTGATCACATCATAGGCGGGATCAGCAAAGTAGCTGAGCGTTGTGCCGGAGTCGATGATCGTGCCACCCGAGCCGTCTGATCCTAAAACCCACGTCTCTTCAGGGATCTTCAGGATTTCGCCTCCGACGATGATCGATTTGATCTGGACATAGTAAAATGTATCGGCCGGGTTGTCTCGGCCGCCCACAAAGGAAGTGTAGTTCAGATTGGGGTGGCTCAGGAGGCTCCTGTCCTCGCCAAAGATGAGCTTGCTGCTCACGCTCGTGTCGCTGTTCCGGTCCACGAGGCAGTAGGAAAAGGAATGGCCATAGAGGGACTGGAGCTGCGAGGAGAAGGACAGCGGCCCCCGCCCAAGCCCGAGCAGCCCCGCCGCCCCATGGAAGAGCCCCCGGTTCCAGTGGCCGCACCCGAACATCACGTCCTCCACCTTGCGGTACTCGGACTTCCCCGCGGCCGAAGTGAGATTGACCGTGAAGGTCTCGAGCGCGAAGTCGCCGGTCGTGTTCGAACTGTCGCCGTACCAATAGAAGTAGGGGCAGGTCTGGGAATCGGAGTTGCACGGCTGCGGGGGGTCCGGCGAGGAGACCAGATGGCACCGGGGGTCGCGGCAGCTTATGTTGCGGAAGGAAGTGGAGTCGCTGGGATCGTAATGCGGCCCGTTCTGCTCGAAGCAGGCGTAGCAGGGTACACATTGGATCCAATTGAGGTCGCTGCCGGTATCCAGAATCAACGAGAAGTGTTTCGGAGGAGTGCCGATGAACACGTCCATGAAGTACTCACCGGAGCCCTGGCTCACGCCGGACGCCAGAGTCGCCATTAGCCGGCCCGAAAGCCCGCCGGCGTAGGCCTCCAGCGACGGTGCGGGCGCGGGCGATGGGCCGGCCACATCGACGACGACCCTATTCGGCCGCCTCTGCGCCGTCGTCGTCGTCGTCGCCGCCGCCTTCTTGTCCTTCTTCAGCCTCGTGATGGTGTTCTGGTTCTTCTTCTCCGCCACCCTCCGGTGCAGCGTGTGAATCCTGCTCAAGTCCCACATCTTGAACTCCTCCGCGGACTCTCGCGGCTCCGTCCCGGGGCCGCCCCCCCTCGGCCGGTGCTTCAAGTGGAGCTTGACCGTCTCTCGGCTCTGCGGCGTTTCCGATTCGGCCCGCACAGAAGAATCTCGATCGCCGCCGATTTCTCCACCCTCCTCACCATCATCACCACAATCGTCGTTCTCTTCATCTTCTTCGGCGGTCAAAGCCTGAATAAAGGACGAGGACGCCTCCGCGTCCTTGGTCTTCTCCGAGGACGAGAGGCTGCAGCCGGAGCTCGCGGAAGCGGACACGGCATTGAAGCTCATATGGTCGGGCAGTTCGATCCCGGCGAGCGTGGAGACGTTGGAATTGAGGCTCTCGTGGCCGTGTCCCGCAGAGACCGATCGAGAGAAGCACGCAATCGCGACCAGAGAGAAGAACAGCAACAACGAGGAGGACCAAACTTTAGACGCCATAGCGTTGACCCCTCCACCCACAACCACCATAGAATCAAGAAAACAGAGCCACAGAACAGGGGAAGAAAAAGCTCGAAACTTTCAGCCCAATACGGCTCGAGAACTCGAACCCACCAGAGATTTTCCAAGAAATCGGGCGAAAACCGAGCCGATCCAGCGATGGGTTGGAGAAAGAATGAAGGGGGGGAGAAAGGAAATGCCTGAGATCAAAGCCAAAACCGGACGCTGGAGAGGGAAGAGAGAGATGGGGGCATGTATATAAAGGGACCGAGGAGCGAAGGAAAACGAAAGGTCGCGAGGGGGTGGGGGTTGAATCGACGCTGAAGACTTTGAATTCCGGGCTGCTGCTCTCAGGACTCCCCCACCACCACCACCACCACCACCTCCACCTCCCCCTCTCCTCCCCTCCCCCTCTCCCTTTCCCTCCCCATCACACGCGGTTTCATGGTCTTGTGTTGTGTGTGCGATGCGAATATTCAATGCGGGGGCGGAAGAACAGAAAACGAATAAATTACTCCTCTAGAGATAGAGAGAGAGAGAGAGAGGGAGAGACTCTGGCCGGGTTTGAAGTCCAAAGCCAAGAACCTCTATCTCCTCTCTCTCTCTCTCTCTCTCTAGCTTCTTCCACTCTCTTTCCGTCATTCGCTTTCCACATTCACACGCCCATCTCTCTCTCTCTTAACTCTCTTTTTACAGTTACAGTAGTAGTAGAAGCAGGACAGCCAGCAAAGTGCGAACTTTCTCTCTCTAGAGAGAGAGAGGGAGCGGGGGGGTTTTTTTTTACTCGGTAAAAAAAAGCGAGGGCGCTTTGGTCCAAGCGTTGAGATTTGACCTCGTTTTCGGTCTCCACTCCCCTCTTTTTCTGAGCACGCGAACGGGAATGAGAACTTTTCCAAGCTCGCGACGCGCTTCTCGACAAGTAAAAGAGCAACAACCTCCCCCGCCCCCACCGATTTTCTCGCTTAGTACCCATTAATTAAATATCTTCCCCCCTTTTCTCTCCTAATTCTAATTTCACGTCTACCCTTTTTAGGGTAGAGGGAAAAAAGCCTCTTTTTTTGTTGGTAAAAATCTCCGGATATTTGCAATAAGCCTCGGATTTTCGCTTTCGATTGATCGGTGTTCTTGAAATCGCGACAGCCGGGGAAGGGAGAACGGGCCAAAAGGATTGTAACGAAAGTCAGGCGAGTACTCGACCGGAGCTGGTTTAATTGGCCTGCACGGTACGGATGTCGAAATGGTCAAGTAGCACACTATGGTTTGGGAAGTGCGGATCTTGAGTGCTACGGTTATATAGCACATCCTATCATGGTAGTCGTGTCAAGTGACGTAAATGATCTATTATTGATTAGATTAAATTGGATGCGAGAAAGCTACCTTAAGATATTACTTAACTTGCGACGCTAAATTAACTAATATACGAAAGTAGCTACAAGTAGGGCAATTGATTATGATGATGAATTTACGCAAGAGAAATTTCATTCGTCTGACGATATATTCGGTACCAAGAAAAAATGAAAGATTGTGCAAATTTGTATTGGACTAGACATGACTATTAGATACCCCTAATGTTGATACAAATCACATATGTGCCCATGTCAAGAGAAGCCCAGCTTTCCTCAAGACCATGTTTCTAAGTTTGCTCTATCGCTGTTGATACCCAATGCATCAAGTCCTCAACAAGATGGACTAAAAGATGAGTGGAACGGGTCAATTGTGTGCCATTTCAATAAATTCAGATTCGGGACATAACTATAAACCGATTTGAGGAACAATCAATCGCGATAAAGTTAATAATCGTCATTAGCGAATTTCGAAGGAGATTAATCCGGATTTGACCTGGCCATAACTGAAAAATCCAAAGATGTTTGCCGCGAAATTGTCTCGAAGGAGCAAACATAGGGGACAAGGTGTGAGAACATAACTAGGGCAAACTGCCTCCTTTAGCGGGGGTGCTTTATCTAACCTACAAAGAAAGGTGCTAGGTATCAAATTGCACAGAAGCAGCCAAAAGTTTTCTTAATTATCCTAATTAATTTAATTTTTAGGTATGTGTTCCTTTTTTAATTAATTAATTTAAATTAATTTAATATTTTGGTGGCATTTGGGTCCATCGATGACGCGGGGTAGAATCTTCGGTTTTTGACAGGAGCTAAGGCCAATCACAAAGGTTGAACGCAACATGAGGTGGTGCGGTCCAATTCGATTCTATGAAATTCTCCGGGTCGAATTGGCAACGCGGACAGAAATTAGGAGAGGAAATCAAGCGGGTCGAATTGGGAAAATTCACCCGCTTGATGACCGGAAAAAGGGGTAGCAATACGACGATGAATATTTTGAGTACCGAGAGACGCTCGGTAGCCTCAGGTTGTCGCGCCATGGCCATACTAAGTCAATACTTATCAAGTATCACTAGGGCACTTGTCAACAAGCGGGTCATCGGGATTCAAGACTTAAACGGGCGATCTACCGAAAATTTCTATGCCCGATGCGTCCGAACCGAGGTTGAGTACGGGACAAGAAAAGGGACGAGGCCCGTCGTCCTAATCCGAAAGAGGGTCAGTCAGTCGTTTGCCTTTCGTCCGGAAGAAGTCGGGTTGCTTCGGTGCTTTTCGTCAATCCCACGATGCGTTTGAATGGACCGTTTCCAAGGGAGAGAAGCCACGGGGACGCACCGTCCTTTTCGAGCATTCACGACATGAATAGCAAGTGAAGGGACACGAGCGTGTAAGATATGTGGAAGTACACATGTGTTGTATGTGTTTATGTACAGTCATCTCAAAATGACAAAAATGGCTTCACGCTTAATGAAAATTTCACCAAATGACATGAAATCCCCAGCAATCTCTCTCTCTCTTCGCAATTGTGGATTGATTCGTGACCCGAGTGAGTCCTGCGACCACAGGAGGTCTTGGATTCATGATCCTAAGGTCCACAATCTCTAATATCTATGCAATCTGAAGTTGCGCGCGCGCTTGTGTGTGCGTGAGAGAGGCCTCAATAGTTACGGGAACTAGAGAAAGAAAGAAAGAAACATAGGCCTTTGTGAGGGGCAGCACGAGTGTTGGCAGTGTTTATTGGGTCAGGTCACAATGACTTCGGGAAGAGGTGGTGACGGCGGCAGCCACCGTGGATAGGGGTGAAGAGCCACTAGGGCCAACAAAGGAAGAAAAATAAAGGATGGATCATGTTGAAATCCAATGAGCTTATGTATCTCACTTTCGAGAGGATAAATTTAATTTGCCTCTATATTAAGAGGATCTTAATCTCGATTGAAGTTATGTACCAAGTATAGATTCATCAAGTGAAATTGATTATTGATCAATTTTTTGAGGTACTCAATCTTGGCAATTTAAATTAATGTGTACTTTTTGAATCAGTAGATCAAGAAGAGATTTCAGATTGAATTGACAACAATATACTAATGTGACCCCAAGCTAGTGGAATTGCAACGTACCTTCCTCTGATAACAAAGTCGGCGGGTCGATGACCGAGCAAAGTCGGTGCACCAAAGTCGAACCGGTCTTAAAGGCTCAAGCCCCATTTGATTCCCAAGCAGCACGATTAGGGTTTGGTGGAAACTTCCATGAATCTTCTTATTGATCAGGTGGTCAATTTTTTATTATTATTTTAGGGGACATCTCAATTTGGTCATTTATGACAACCATGCCAATCAGATTTATGGTCCCAACCTGCAATCAATCTTCTTTCTTTTTCCGGTCAAAGTATACCCAAGATCAGTTGCATATCCGTGAGTTGCGCGGACGTGAATCTTTCTTCATTTGGCATTTTAGTATGCATTGCTCGTAATTTGTACGTGAATCCTCCTCTTTTGAACGGAATAGAAGGAAGTCTTAATTCGTATTTACAATTAGTTTAATGTAAAGACTCGACAACACAATTAGAGAATTTCTAATTCTGTTGTGAGATATAGGGAAATTTTCATATGTAATCAACGACACTAAGACAAAAATGAGAGAAAATAATAAAAGTCTTTGCAGGGAATAATTTAATATGGAGAGTTACAAAAGGAAATGTTAGGATACTTAATAATTGCTAATGTGCAACACGATAATTCATAAAGATAGTGCTTTGACTAAGTCACGCAACATTCATTCTAATTGGAAGTAAAATAAGTGGAAGGTCCAATAAAAGCACTCCTCGAAAGGAGAATGATGAATTTTTTACAATTTAAAATTTAATGTGCCATTCTCAAAGACAATTATATAATTAAAAAAAGAGTTTTTTATTATATATTTACACAGGGAAGAGTGACATATTATATAATTACCTAGAAAGAAGGTCAGCATGTCTTTATTCAGAATGATAGCAGAGAAACATTTTTCTGAAAACCCGTTCGATATGCTTCCAAAGCGTTGCAAAAGATGTGAGAAAGCGGCCACTCCAATAGATCTTATTTTCTTGTATCTCACTTCTTATAAATTTGACTAGGAATGTGCAAAACGGACCATCCAAATTGGGAATCGCCTTGACTGCACCAAACCGGCTGGTTCTCCGAAGTGTTGGTCTGGACTGAATACATATACTTTTATTTTTTCAAAAAAATTAGTAAGTTTAGTTTATTATTTCAAAGGAAATAATAGCTTATAATTTGACTATGAGATATATGAATGGAAGTATATTATTTGTCTTGACTCTAAATTTTATTCCTAGTCATACTTTGGACAATAAGATATCCGGATGAAGACATGAAAAAAAAACACCGATTATATTGGATCGGACCGGAAATTAATCATCCTTGAATTTGTCCACTTATATATTTATGTGTACTTTGCGATGAATTATTGATCAATCAAGTTCTCCATCTTTTGCCTTTTCTTTTTCCTTCTTTCAAGCAAGTCCTTTTATTTGACGAATCGAAAATCTACGCAACATTGGTCATAATGATCAAGGGAGTCGTAGGCTTAGCCCGTGACTTCTCGGACATTACCTGAAATGAAGGGTGCTCCAACACCAAAATCGGAGGTCGACGCTCTCAAAGTTCTCTCTTCCATGGCCGGACGGAAGTATTATGAAACCTTTCGAGAACCAATTAGTAACAATCTCTCGACATGTTACGCATCACGGACATAACCTTCTTGAGATTAGCCACATAAAAAAAAAAAAAAAAACTGTTCTAATGGATCTGTTTATCACTGATCGTTTTCACAGAATATTGTTCGGAGACATGGCCACAAACCCTAATTGTATAAAATAGAAATGTGTCTATATTCAATTTCCATGTATGTATGTATGTATGTATGTATGTATGTATGCATGCGTACATGTATATAGACACGTGTAACGATAGGGAGGGAGAGACGTAGAAGTTTGTAGCAGACAAACATGCCGTTGCCGCCATATTAGCTTATATTTTATTTTGTTGTTCATTATTGTTGGTGGATTTTGACAAGATTGATGAATAATCTAATCTGGTTCTTTTTGGACCACAAGGCTTCCTCAAGGTTTTGTTGACTCCAGCGCGTACTTAGGAAGAAATGTCGCCGGTTGCCTTCCATGTCATGCCATATGATCTGTACCTTACATTAATGAAGCCCCAAATCACATGCAAAAGAGACCCTTGCTTGCTCGAGCTTTCCCACTTTCTAAACTCAATTTTGCTCTAAGGCTTTACTTCCGTCTTGAGTAACCATTGTCACATTCATATCTAGCAGCTTGAGAAATTAGAGTTTGTGAAAACTACCATGCAAGAGCTGTAAAGTTCGTGAAAGAAAAGTGAATGAGTTATCGGCGACGGTCATTGTAGACATATTTGCTTAATATGATATAAAAATGTATTAATATTTTTCATGATACACGAATCTCGTTTTTCGTTCCCACATTCTAAGTTGAAATTCGTTCGACAGCTTTGCTTTTGCCTTAACGTGACCATCGTCGCATTCATATCTGGCAACTCGAGAAGTTGGGATCTCACGTTCCCGTCAAGTGGAAATTGCCGTGTCATCGCTGCAGTGGATCTACCTGATACGATACGGTTCTAACGTTGGAACTTAGATGTAGACGGCTTTCTTCATACGTGGCTCGTATGAATCTCTCGTCTTTTGCTTGCCGTGACACGTAAGTTGCGCGAGTCTTGTCTTTTGCTTGTTGTCTCATGTGTTTAGCAGTTGAGCGACAAGACACGAACGAGATTAGGTGGGTGGCGTTGGGGGTGAGGCGTTTACCGACACGCAATCCATGGAAAAACCTAGGCATTGGCATTGGCATTGCTGAGTACGTTCTCTTGGCTTGGAGAAAGGTAAAAAAAATGGGTTTTTGAAGGACGAGATCCGTGACGGACGGGATTTCCATTTGGCAACTTCGTCTTCTAGCGGCTAGAACGCATCTAACCCAATATTTATGATCATCTTAATTAGTATTTTTTCAATCTATGATTAAATATATCATGAAATCAGCCAAACAATTGAAAATGACAAAAGATTTATGAGCTATTTGTTTCATGAGAAATGAATAATTTGAAAGATATTTTCTTGAAAATGATTACTTTTATTACTTAAATAGACCAACCTCTTTCCGTTCTTCGACCAAGTGAGTTCTCTAGGTCTCCTTTGGACCTGACCGATTGACCATGGAATTAGGGATGACGGTCGTTTTGATTTTTACGTGCTTCGCCATCTCTCTCTTGTTACGACGAGATCGCACGGAATTTGACCAACGATGCTCTCTCTTCAATCCTAAGCAAGAGAATTGACCGCTTCTGTTGACATTAAAAAAGCGCGAGTGTCGTAGTCGATGGTGTGCTCGACAAGAACTTGCTGGATTGGCGACAGAAGCGGAAAATGGCTAAGTACTGAGGTAAAAAAATTGGTCTACATAGCCAAACCGGTCGATAAGAAAGCCTATTCTTGGTCGACAAAGATGTCAACGAAAGAAGCGGTCACGTGTCGGTGCGAAAGGCTGACCGATGAAGTAGACCAGCTCACTTGGTGAAGAGGATGTAGGATTGTTAAAGAAATCCCACGTTCAAAAACTAGTGTTGTATAGAGCAATTAATATATCCTATTTATGGCATAAGTAATTGGTTTAAGTTTTAGAGTGAAAGTAGATTTAACTAAATGGATTAATTACTTGGACTTTCTTAGCAATTTCACTGAGTCTTCTTCATTGATATTAGAAAAATTGGTGTTTTGTTTGGATGTATAACAATTGTGTTAGAGAAATCTTACATAAGATAGTTTTAGTTTTCTCATAAATAAATATTTTTAGTTTTTAAGTAAAAGTGGGTTAAATTATAGAGGTTAATGGCTTGAACTTGAACTTTCTTTTGACAATCTCTCTTGGTGAAAAGTATTGAGCTTCTCTTTAACTCAGGGCTTGATGTGTGAGGGGCGGATGAGAAAAAAGACCACCCAACAAACAAAACATTTGTAGACAAGTGGAGTGGACAATCTCACATGCAGTAACCATCTATAGACAAGTGTTGCTAAATAATAGGAACCATATAGAGCATGTTTATTTCAGCATTCTACATTTAATTTTCTTACCGGATATATTTCCTTATCTAAGAATCAAGGAAGGACTCTTCACGACGTTTATTGATCCAAAACCCGATTCGATTCATATTTGGAAAGGTATTTCACCATTTTTAGTAGATTGAACTCTTCACGACTTTTATTGATCTAAATCCGATTCAATTTATATTTGGAAAGGTATTTCACCCTTTCCCGTAGAACAATTTCCAAACACTTCAATATTTTATCCAAGGGACAACTTGAGCCCTTCACGTAATTAAGCGCAAAATCAGCGACCCAATCCCCTTTCATTTTTTTCTAAATGAGCCCTCCAAATTCTAATCTTCAGGGAGATTGCCATCCTATACACCATCCACATTGAGCATGAACAAGTTGGATTGTGGCTCCTTCCAAATCACTGTTGCTCTAGCTACTTCCTTGTATCCTTGCCATCCCGATAGAACCTGCACATAGCGGATTTGCGTGGTTCACCGGCGTCACTACTCCATAGGGAAAGATCGACGAAACGGTTTCATTTTAATCAGCAAATATGAGATGATATTCGCTCAATTACATCTTTAGTCAGAGTGTTTCATGATTCAAGATTAAACCCGACCTCATAAGAATCACCACTAATAAATATACCAAGAGCTACAGATTTTCCGCCCCGTTTAGTCGGCACATTTGTAGAATTTTCATCGATGGCTCAAATCCCTTAATCCGCGATCTATAACGTGACAGGTCCAGGCAAGAATTTATGCGCCGTGGTATCAACGATCACCTAACATCAATTCAAAAGAAAATAGAGGAAAACAATCGAAGGCAATCTTGTACATCGATTTCTTGATTTTTTCTTGAAGAGCTTATACATTTCAGTATGCTAGCTTCAAAGGAGATCGAATTGAATTATAAATTATCATCCATTCCACCATCTCTCGTTAAGGCTCGGTTTGTTCTTCAGAAAATAAGATACTTTGAAGAATATTTTCTTCAAAATTATGACTTATATTGCTTGAAATAATTATTCAATGAAAAATACTTATATTATGAACAATAATTTATGTTTAAATATTTTTGATAAAAATATCCTTCATTTGTTCATTTTTGTAAGTGACACAAATAATTATATTATTATTTTTTCAAATCATTCATTTTGCGCGAAAAATACGAGCCTAAAGCTTGTATCCGGGGTCGTATCGGCCTACGTCTTTCTCTTTGTAAATACGTACTCATAGAAAGAGAAAATCACGATGAATGGGCCCGACTCATCAAGAGCCCGTCAATTCTATTTCCCGTCCGCCGTCGAGCCCATGCTTCCTGGTCGCAGGCTTCTCTTTCCGACATTCCGTCGAACATCTCGCGGGCACGCTCGTGAAATCGCAAATTCCCTGCAGCCGCCGCCGCCGTCGATCCCTGGCCGTCCAGCTCGCGCGTCCTCTTCTCTGCGCGCCCGAAATTCCCTCTGTGAATGCGCGTCGAAGCGAGGCGCTTGCTGCAGAACCTTCGCCGGCGCCGCCCCCCTCCGTTCGCCTCCCGGAACCCTGCTCCTCCGGTCTATAGCTTCCGTTCCCGATTCGAATGCTTTTTTTTTTTCCCTTGTGTTTTCGTGCTCTTGTTTTGATCTGACGTTGCCGCGAACGCGTCCCTTCGTGCGTGCGTGTAGATGGATGGGTCGGAGCGGTACTGCTTCAACCCCGTGCTGAAATGGAACCCTCGAGTGGAGGAGTACTTCGCCGAGGCCTATGGAGCCGAGCACTTCGCCCGCATTTCCAGAGCTCTAACGTAAGCTTTTGAGCGCCGGCTTCTGTCGCTCCCTTTCGTTTCCCTTTCTCTCTTAGCAAGATTGCGACTTCGGAGTTACCCTGTTCCAATTCCGAAGTGATGGAAAATGGGTTGTTGATGCTTGAGAAGATGACTTTGCTTTGACTGCGTTTACATACATTTAGCACAATGTGCGGTATTCGCGGGAGCAGCATTCGTTACTGCGGACACTATCCGAAGTGGAGCTTGCTTTTGGAGCTTGCTTTTTACATTTTCATTCCCTTAATCAGGCGCCCATCGTGCTATTCGTGCATCCGGGTGAATACACTTAAGTCGACAAGCGAAGCTGTCATTGAGAAGTTGCATGCTGTTGCTGAGGAAGCAGGTCTTGGAGGCTCCACCAACGACGTGAATTCACAAGGAACTCATACTGTCGTTGATTCTGATGAGCTTCCTCGGCAGGATGGTGCATCGACTAATGCCAAAGGAGATGAATGTCCAGAAGAACAGAGTAAGAAAGGCTTGGGGTGGTCCGTAGGAGATACGCTTGATCCACGAAAAGAAGGTTTGCCCGGTAGTTTGATTTCTAAATGTAACATACCCGGCTTAGATTATGTGGTCTTCATCAGAGGGTCGGGACCACATGATATTGACTATGGTTATGCTTTGGACAAACCTCCAAAGGAAGTCATGGTCAGTAGGAAATGTGCAGAGGCTGTGCTCCGGGGTGCTCAGGTACTCCTTTCTGAAGTGATTAAGTATTCATCAGGAAATATACATGCTTCTTGATTCTTAATTAGTTTTCTCATGGTAGTGTATGTTTAGGTGTTTGTTCCGGGTGCATTGGCTTGCAGTGCTCATGTCGAGAAAGGTGATGTGGTTGCAGTTTCTGTGGCAGTTGAGCGGCCTGGTCCTGATGGTGGATTGGGTGTTAATATGACCCGTGGGACTGTTCTACAGGGATTTCAGACAGGCAAGTAGGACTACGTCAATATTCAATCAACATTTTGAAAGAGCTATTTTTTCATCAACTGATTTTGTCAACTGGCAATTATTGTGAGAACCTATTGGATTGTCTATTGGCTGTTATATAGAATTAAACTCATGTTTCTAAGACATGTTTTACATACCGATAGTGTGTGGATTACACAGAAGAGTTGCACTCTTTGAGGGCAAGAGAATGTCGTGCTTTGTGAGGGCAAGAGAACGAGTCTCCTCTACAGACAATCAATTGTTAGCCTGAAAACATCTCATGTGTTGTCTGCATATATACAAACTAGAAGTTTAAGAATATAAGTTGCCATTGTTTCTTACAGGAATAATTCTTTCTGAAATAGAATAGATAATCAAGGTCTAGACTTATTAAGAATATAGTTAAATATAGTCCAATACTTTTATGTTGTATCTTGTTTATTGACTACTTGCAGGCTGCTTGAATTGATATTAGTAGCTCATTCTCTAGTAGTATCTGTTCATTCTAGAGTTTGTTGGTCTCAAAATAGGACAGATTTACTAAAATCTCACGTTTCAATTTTACGTAATATGGTGAGCTAACAACTTTTGGTACTTTACATAAATTAACCTACTGCTCATAAAGGCAAACGGCGAGAAATAGATTAGGGAGAGGCTTGTTGGGAACTGAAGTTTTTTCTCTATTTTCCACCTCTACTTAATCCTTCAATATAGTCTGATCATTAATTAATTATTAAATTATGATCAATTAAGTACTTTAAATGTGTCCCTACTTTAGTTTGGGAAAATATCCTAGCTAAGCATGGAGAACTAAAATAATCAGAATTTAGGGAAAGGCGTGTGGGCAGTGCATCTATAGTCATCTACGTCGTACGTTTTCTGTTGCTGTGCTCTCTTTCAAGTGGGCCCCTACTTAGAAAGAAAACTGCTCTATATTACATGTGTTGTCAAGGGGGTCAAGTGTTCTTCTCTGTGGTCTTTTACCCAGACAAGATATACTATTTTGATGAAGATGAGGCTTATGCTCAAGTATCCTGTTGTTTATATAAATAGTGAATTCTTTCTCACCTGACACGGAGGAGTGCATATTCTGCCTTTCTCTTGCATGGATTAAATATCCTTATTGAACTTTGATTATCTGATTTTGCTATGTCTGGACTTGTTAGTCATACACTCATTTATGATTGCAGATCCTCTCTATAATGAAAGAAATGGCATGTATATTGGCCAAGGAATAGCAATGATGTCAAGGGCAGGCATCTTCCGTGCCTCTGAAGGAGTAGCTGTTGATATGAAAAATCGAGTCTACAGACTGCCTTCTTTTAATGGTATTCTTCAATTATCCTCCTCGGGAAAATGACACTAATGTATACATTCCATCTACATTCCTTCAGAATGATGATATTTTGTATCTTCCTTTTCCATAAGTTGCTCATCACAAAATTGTTTTGACACTTGCATCCTTTTTTAGTTATTTTCAGTCGGCAAAGTCAAGTCATCTGCTAAAAATTCTTGTGACCCCCTTTCAACTGAAACCTATGATCCAACTGTTGTTTGCCTCTATTATTGTTATTGGCACTGGGATTGAAGATGTTAAAAGTACCTTTTCTTGAGACATCAATTTGTCAAATATATTGCTTTGGTCGGAGAAGTCGTCAAGAATAAAGCTTCTTGGCCGTTTCTGCATCGAGTGCTTAGTTAGCGATTTCCTGAATGAAATAGCTGTAATAATTGATAATGGTGAGCTGATAGATCAAGATACAGCAAATTGATAGACTGTGGAGCCCTGGAGGACTTGCAATGAATGGCTGATTTTTGAAATATTCTTCTTGGCATATTTCAAATATGTGATTCTGTGTTCTTTTAGAATTCTTTGGGTTTACTGTGCAAAACATATTTCATGTCGTGGCATGGTTTTTCTTACATACAATATTTCATTCTTGTCATCAAAACCTGTATTAGCGCTTGATGTAATAATCTACCTGATGAGGAAGGATTCACTTCTCAACTTTCAGCGATCAATCAACTATTATCTTGGACACATTTGATCTTGCTTGATGGACATATATTCTTCATATAGCTCATGGTTCTGGACATTGAGTTCATAAACCTCGAAAGCTCCTATAACTTCTTCCTATTTGGTCTCCAGATGTGCTCCAGGGGGAGATATTTCTTCAAAACCTGCCGAGTATAATCACTGCCCATGCCCTAGGTAACTTTATTTTCCACAAGCTACTTTGCATATAAAAACCGGACCAGTTAAAGATTAGTAGATAGTGCCACTTGATTGGCATGATTTTGTTTCAAGGATATTTGTTTTACCATGTACATGCATCTGAAATATTGTAGCTTGTAGATCCTCAGAAGGGTGAAAGGATTCTAGATATGTGCGCAGCACCGGGAGGAAAAACCACTGCAATTGCAATTCTCATGAAAGATGAAGGAGAGATTATTGCAGCTGATAGGTCTCATAATAAGGTATGAATTCTTGCTGCTAATCTGCTTGTATGATTCCTCTAAAAGCATATTAGAGTATTTCTCTCCACATCAAGTGTTTAGTAAGAAAGAAAGACAGCTAGAGAAGACAAAAGGCTTTATTTTGGAACATTTGCTCTCATAAGATTGTATGCAGCATCCTTGAATTTGACTCAATTGTTAATCAACTGAATAATTGTGAAGTGTTCTTGCACTGAAGGAAGTATGTGGCTTTGTAAATTGGAGATCATGTGAGACCACCGTGAATTCAATTAAAAGCTTATATTGGTAGGTCATGGCATGTTCTAAACTGTACTACTTAATGTTGTCTGCACAGTTAGGATAAGAACTCAAAGACTAGAAAAGCTTGGACAATAGCTATCGATAGAGGGGCAAATAAGGGGCATGAAGATTTGAATAATTGAAAATAAAACCAGAATTCTCGCAGTTGCAGTAAATTGGAACAGGTGGATTATGTCACATGACTAGACAAAATCAATCAAATTGCAAAGTGTGAGAGATTCCATTCAACAACTTCAATTTTCACAAATTATTATTCATGTTCAGATCAGTAGCTGTTCCTTGATTGACCGTGCTAAGCATTTGACAGTTTTGGTTCACGTTGTTGTAATTGCTGAGAGTTCTTTGCAATTGATTCTAGGTGCTGGATATTCAGAAATTGACTGCTGAATTGGGCTTGAATTGTATAACCACATATAAGTTGGATGCTCTTAAATCTGTTTGCAAAAGTCATGACCTCAATGCTACAGTCACATCCATTTCTGGTGATAGTTTTAAAAGTGATGCTACAAACCAGAACTCCAGCACTGCTGAATCTCCAGTAGAAAAGGTGCAAGCTGATGATATTGCTGGAATTAGTATGATCGATGTTAGCAGTGTCACTGGTAGGTGGATCCTTCTTCCAACTTTAGTCCACGTTCTATTGTCTGAGTTCTCTTATGCCACAATCAGATAACACTTAATATGATCATTGGATTGAGTCTGAATTTTGGGGTTCGATGCTTGAGTTTGGATGTACTTTATGGGATGTACTCCTAAATTTTCAGTGACTTGTGTTGGATAGAAATGAACCAAGGTTCTTTGGGCGCATTTGCTGGAACAGTATATATTTTCTGAGGATTTCAAGTGTTTAGAAGTTGTTGGAGTTGAACCTTAGGCAAAGGAGCCATGCTGAATGCTTATTTTCTCTATACTTAGTCTGGATATTTCCAGCTGAGATTCTGCCGTTTAATCGTGGCAGAATTGCTATGTCATGCTGAGATTCTGTCCTTCAATCGTGGCAGAATTGCCTACTTCCTCATTTCACATAAAAACTTCATCCTCTGCGATTTAGCAGACTTTGGAATAGTGTGGTTTCCTTTACCTGAGATGTCTAGGTTGGAGGGATTTTCATTGTCTTGTTTGAGAGGTCTAGACAGGATTAGGCAGGGATTTCTTTTGAGATTGCTTGATATCGTGTAAAAAAATTGCCTTCTAAGACATACTTCCTATTTGATTCTTGATGCAGAGTTTTTCTTTCAGTCGAAAAGAAAGGGTTCAGTTCTTTGTTTCTCGGATCCTATTGAGCCCAGCTTTGACTTGTTTTTTTTTGGGGGTCTAAAGCTTAGCTTTGACTTGACTCTTCAAATTTTTCCCGCCTTTGTCTTTGTCTCTTTGAGCCGTAAGATCCTAGGACTTATTTTATTGGCAAAATTCCCCCTGGAAATGAGCAAATATCTATCTCTTTCTTATAATCATGGGATGTCAAATCTGTATATTCCTTCTGTAGCTTGTAGTTCTTAACTTTCCTCCGGTGCATGTGATATGCATTCACTTGTCTTGTTTTAATTATATTTCAAGTTGTGCAAGTAACAAAGCACTGATCTCTGATATTGTGAATGTTATAGTTAGAAATGAGAAAAGCAGTGAAAAAATTTACGCAAGCCGAGCTGACGTGAGGAAGAGTATGAGAAGAATGAGGAATGGACCAGGAAGGAACCAGTCTAAGGGTGATAGGGTGGAGAATTCCAAAGGTTTTCTACCTCACAGCTTCGATCGAGTTCTTCTTGATGCTCCATGTTCTGCTCTTGGCCTGAGACCCAGATTATTTTCAGGAGAGGTGATGGATCAAATAACTTGAATTTAATTTGTTGATTTCATTCCCTAAGTTTAATTGCTATTTTGCTAAAGAAATTCTTAGATTGAGGACGACCAAGTAGTCAGTGTGGCCCATGTACAGATTCGCCATTTTGCACATCACTAGGTTCAGGACCAAGAATAAGATCAGCTCTACTCTATAACATAAGAAATATTTCCTTCTTCTTGCGTATCTTTTCCATGAACCCTTATCCTCTTTGAGAGTGCTTTTAGTTGATCTTGTCTTCTGAAAGGGCATTTCTTCCACCATGGAAGATGGGATAACAATTTGTTTCAATAGCAATTTCAATGATGAATGAAGTCCAGTTTGTTCTGGTTGCATTCTTTGCTTATAATGTTGCTCTGTTCTTTTTTCCAGGAGACCATAGAATCTTTAAGAAACCATGCAAAGTATCAAAGACGAATGTTTGATCAGGCTGTTCAGTTAGTACGTCCTGGTGGAGTTATTATATACTCAACGTTAGTTTGCACAATCTACTCTCTGCAAGTTCTGTAGTTATCATTTTTGAGACAATATATGCATGCCATTAATGCAATGTGCAATCTCATGTAAATGCATTCTAAGCAGATATGTGACTGATCTTTACTTTCTAATGTCCACTGAGCATTTCATTGCCCATTCATACAAAAATCTGCAATGATCTCACATTAGAAAGGTGTGGTATTGTGCAGTGGCATGTCGCACAAGCTGGCTTTAAAAAGCATTTTCCTAGATAGTAGTGTCTATAACTCTTAAAACAGCAGCCAAGTTTGACTGCTCAGCATTTGTTTTTCTCCTGTTATCCTGGGGCAAAATTCATACCTCAAGAATTACATAACCTTGTCAGGCTGCATGTTTTATATGCATGCTCACTCGTTGCTATTGGTCATCAAGTGTCATCCGCTCAATGTGGTCCTTTACCAATTCTAGGACCTGAAAATTCTTGCATCTAAGCATTTGCGTGATCCTTGTCTTATAACAAGCTTGCATATCTGCTGCCTCTATTATTAATTCAATGCCACCAAGTCGAGTCATTGCTGTGTGAAATTCCTATTGCTCTTACTTTTGCCTCAAACATCTGTGAAATTTACCATGGTGTATATCTCTGGTTTGCTAGATGTACAATTAATCCCGGTGAAAATGAAGCACTGGTTCGATATGCTTTGGACACTTACAAGTTCCTCTCTCTAGCCCCTCAGGTTGAATTGTGCTGTTAAAGTTTTGACACACTTAATTATTTGGCCAGTATTTCATCGTATTTGTAGTAAGAGAAAAAAGAACAAAAGATCTTATGGATACCTTTATTCGTGTTCTTTTCAGCATCCAAGAGTTGGAGGTCCAGGCCTTGTTGGTTCTTTTGAATATTCCGATGGATATATCGAGTATGTACTTTTGTCCAACCTTATCTTTTTATAAAATACTTCCAGATCCTATTTCTGAGATGGTTGATATATCATGTTCTGTTAAAGAATGAGACCGTAAGGTACACTTAATGCTCTGGGGCAAGACTATAGATCTTGTAGCTGATCTTAGGATGGTCTGTTGAATTAACAGAGCATTGATAGTCTTTGTGCTTCTAATCTCTCATGCCTTTTTCATTTCTACCTTTTCATAAGTGTCACTTGCTGAAGTTTTACTTTTGGCAATGCAAACAGTAAGCTGGTTAATTATCACACATGACCCTTTATGTATGTCCTACTATCCTTTTTTAGCAACACTTACGGTGCTTGTCTGCAGGGAGTGGCTAAAACCAGGGGAAGAAGAACTTGTCCAGAGATTCGACCCATCGGCTTCTCTTGATACAATTGGTTTTTTCATAGCAAAGTTTATTGTCAACGAGGAAACCTAAAGCTGCAGGCGGCTGCAACTCGTGAACTTTTATTATTGCAGACTAAATGAGGAATTGCTCGTGTCTTGCATCGTCTCTCCATGGCTTGTGCAACATCCATTCTGGACTGATGAAAATTCGATGCGAAGGAAGAGTTGAAGGAACGAGGCTATTATTTTTGCCCCTAACCTGATGTCCACCCTACACCCTAAGCCGAGAAGGAACAACTTTAATTGATTATACCGACCCATTAGACCTAGGATATATCGTGAGGAGAGGGTACTGGTGTTTCCAAAGGAACCAAAAAGAACTATAGAGAAAAATCTTGCTCGCTTGAGTTAAATCAAATGATTTTAGATGCTTTGGCTAAATGGGGTGGATTGTTTGGTTCTTATTGATTCTTGTTGATTTGATTGAATGGATGAGATCCGTTCTGTGCCACCATTTGATAGTTAAACCGCTAGTTCCCACTCTGGATTTGCTCTGTTGAAAGCTCGAAGAGGCTCGGTGAAATTTAGTACTGAGACTGCCCGTCCCCACCATTAGTTGGATACATAAATGGTTGATTCTCCGAACATGTGCGCAGCTTCGTGCACGCACAAGATAACAAAGAAACGGATCGAAAGAAAATTGAAGTAGAATAACTGGAATTGCGACACTTGGGCTGAGCCAGGTATTTCGCTAGAACTAATTGAGTTGATGACGACGAGTTAGGCAACATCATGGAAAAATAGGAAAGAAGATAGAACTTTTTAGGCATGAGTTTTTAAGTCTCATGGTATCAATCCTAGAATCCTATTACCTGTCCTGTTCCACCAAGGACCCAGTTGGTGATGTTTCTCAACTGTTTTCCCACAAGCAACCGTAGCCCACGTCCTCAGAGGCAATCCTATCGTAGAACTCCCAGTTACCATCTTCGACAACGTAGTGAAACTCCATGGTCCCCGCCATCCCCTCCCCATACCAACCCATCTTCACTTCTTCACTTGGCAGCATCATGTCCTCGAGCCAATCCAGGTCTTGGACCAGGACCCGGCCCTGCTCGGTGTCGGGGGCTTCTGAAATGGGGCTAGGATGGTGAACCTCGGGTGGCTGCACGGCATACTCCATGCCCCCGAAGCTACTGCCCATGACTACGTCGTCCTTGTCGAGCTCCTCTAGTATTTCCCGGAGGAGCGCCCCATCGACTTCCGGTATCTCGAGCTCGGCGGCTCCCTCGCGGGGTCCGTTCCCGTGGGTGAAGCTCTCGGTGGAAGCCATCGCTGAGGAGCGGAAAGGAGGGAGCTAAAAGGAGTAAAGGAAGAGGGAGGGAGGAAGAAGGCGTTGAGCGTGGCAGCTAAGGCATATGCTCGACACTTAAGACGGAATGGATACGGGCATGGGACTTTCTTATATAGTTTCAAGGGTGGTAGGCCGCCTTGGCCAATCATTAGCCCCCCATGTCTCGAATTACATCGTCTTAAAACGTGGATGAATTGCTAGGGATCGCATAGAAATGACACCACATTACTAAGTAACAACATAATCCCAAGAAAATCTTTGAAATCTCTGGCAATATTCGAATCAATAATGTTGTAAAAGGTCCTGTTGATATCACTCGTCCCCAGGTCACGTTGTAAACGCTCTGTATTCCCAAGATATCAAATATGAGCAAAGGTGCACCAATTTCACACGGCATCAAATTTTGAGACTTGCAAAACTTGCCTTTCGAACGTATCGAACATATCAACTCAAGGGACACCTTACACCAAAATTTTGAACGACTTGCCTGGATGGAAATCGAGTCTTAAACGGTTCGAAAGGCACAATCAATAGTTAACATCACTGCCCATGACGGGCCACTGGAAAATTGGATCTTTCATCACATAAAGTTAAGAGAAATTGTCCAATCAATCATAAATTTATTATATGAATGCATAAACTTTTGCGTGAATTTTTATTACCAATAAACTTAAAAAAAAACACTATTTTATTGGTTGCCAAATAAGAGTATGACTTCATCATCAAATACAAGGAAAACTCAATTATTATTCTTTTTGTAAAATCGATTGAAAGCATCATCATCTAAGTAATTTAGAAGGGAAAATTGGCCGGAAAGCTGTAAATCGATTGCACTTTAGCCCATTCGGTTTTAAATCTTTCAACTGTGCCAAATGAATCATAAACTTTTTTATATTTTGCCAATTGAGTCCATTCGATCAATTTTGACCGAAAAACGCTAACGTGGGGGTCCAATCATCATCGATTGTCGTAAGTGGCGTACCAATACAGTTGTAGACAACTTTTGCCGATGGTTGGTCTCAAGTGAGGGTCAGCCTCACCTATGGTCAGCAAGGGTCGGTGGGTAATCCTCACCAAGTATTTGCTCAAAAATAAAAAATAAAGAAAAGAAAAGAAAATATAAAAAAATTCAACAAATCATTAAAATATTAATTAAATGTCTATATCAGCGTTGGCAATGCTACATAAGATAGCTAGTGTTCGCTTCAGCAATTCTTAGCAAAATATGACCCGATGGACTCAATTGATAAAACTTAAAAACAATTATGATTCAATTGGCACAGTCGAAAGATTTAGAATCGAATTGACCGACCATCTATAGATTTAGGACTTTTTGGTCAATTTTACCCAATTTAGCATGTTCAAGTTTCACTTTCTGATCAATTGCCATAAGTCCTAACAGGACGGTAATTTGACATTACCAATTCGGTTCATAATTGCAACTTTAGGCTAGGACATCTTTTTCAAGTTATCTTAACCAAATAATAACCCAAGACGTATCTCCTGACGAGTCGAAGTTGAGTCTGAGTCATGCCAAGGTCGAGTTCGGCTCGACTTGTATATTCCGTGCTCAAAACTCAACTTGAATTTGATCGAGTTTTAATTTTTCTGCTCGAGCTTGACTCAATTAGAAAATTGAAATATTCAACAAGACCGACTCGACTTGATTACGATCGAAATAATAAACTCTTGCCAAAATTTTAAAAAAATTTCTTAAATTTCAGAAAATTATGAAAAAAAAAATTCGTGCCAATATTTGAGTTCCATGAAAGTTTCACGAGTTTCGAATTTAAAAAAAGTCAAAGCGCATATTTATACTAAGCAAAAAGCGAAAAGAAAGAGTAACCTAGACATACCCCTTATCAATAATGTCGGAGCTTGAGTTTAATAGTCTCCAATGTTAAGTAAATTCAACTATTTGTGTCTAATTTTACTCCTTTTCAACATATTTTTGAAGATAAAAACGAAAACTCGATTAGGCTCGCAAGCCATCGAGCCCGACTAAACTTAAGTTTCGCTTGACAAGATATTTGGGTAGCTCGAGCTCGAGCCTGACTCGAAAGCAGGCGAGTCAATCTCCAGCGTTCGTAGAGCCAAGACCGAGCTATTCGTGCGTAGCTACGTTTAGCTCGGCTCGTTTTCGCTCCTAAATCAGTCAGCCTAATAACAAAATAACATAAGAGTAAAATAAGATATAAAACATAAAGAAGAAGAGAACTCCTGATACACGTCGCTATCACAACCCCACTTGGACAATGACAAGTACCTAAAATTGCTGAAAATTGGGCGTACACAGAAGGGGGGGACCGCGAAGCGATAACACTAAGCCAAGCCTCATCATCCAATACGACAGTGCAGACCAGCCAAAACCCCGCATCTCGCCATCACCCTTCGGAACTCGCACTTTGTGTTTGAGGAGAGCTTTCATGGAATTTGGACTCCATAAAGGAAAAGGGAAAAGGGAAAAGTTCTCTAGACCTTTCGGGCGTTTTTAGGTGGGAGCATCGTGCGTGACTCGTCATCTGCCGTTCTTTGATCGGGTTTCGACCCTAAGATGGGGCCTCACGAGAACGAGGAGGAGGACGTAGGCTTGCTCCATCTGCTAAGGGAAATGATGCATGTGACCTGAGGGACTTTACGTGCATCCATACACGTGAATTGATCGGATTCGATTCGAGGGGCTGGTGTTCCTCCTTGTTATCGTAAAGGAAAAGGAGGGTTTCGAAACGGAACAGTGCTCCTTCATGGATTGGTCATCTAAAGGGTCGAGAACATGCCGTGTTTGAGCACGTGTTTCTTGCTATTCATGTGTATTTAGCTCTAGAGTTTGCAATCCGAAAATATCAATCGCTATAGGTTAGTCCTATACATGATTGAGTCAAGTCGATCAATAGACGGATGCCAGTTACTATGTTAGGTCACATCATCTCATTGGTGCGAATGGTAGTGGACTGATTTTGGATGGCTGATCTTATCCCGAACCCGTCCTAATAACTTTTGATTATTTTTCAAGCCCATCTAGAGCCCGAAGGAGTTCATAGATGGTGTCTTAAAACTGTCCAACCTAACATTTTGGATACGCATCGGATCTCAATGGGTTATTGTTATCCCTAATGTTAATAATATTTTCATATATTCAATAGTTTTTGAAACGAGTTTTCTCAAAACATGTAATAATATGTTATCTTGATTAGACATCCACAATCAAGAAAAACGAGATTATGCAAGCGCATCAAGTTCAAGTTGTATCAACCTAAACAGTCAAGAAAAGTGACCAAACAGAAAAGGAAGGAAGGAAATTTGGATGTTGTATAAGAATATACATCAGTACAAGTAATTTATATATTCTGAGTATATGAAAGTAGGTAAGTGATCTCATGTTTTTCGGTATAGTGAAGATATTTTTATGTAATTGGCAGTTATGGGTTCTGCAAATGGTATTCCAACCCTATAAACACCAACCCATTTGAGTCCCATTAGGCTTCATAACGTGTTGATCATCCTATCAGACCTAACTAGCTGCCATCCCTGCATATTGGCATTGTAAATTCTGTGTTATTTCATGTTTAGTCAAACATAAAAAAACTCCCTTTTGATATAAGCTTATTTGTTTAAGATTAAACATAACAAAAAAGTACCTTTTTTTTGGGCTTTTCTGTTAAAGTTTAAAATACTATCTGAATTAAAATAAAATAAAAAGAACCATGAAAAAAACATTTGCGTTTTACGTGTCGACGATTTTACTACCATAGAATTTTTAGGTGTTCTGAATTAAAAACAAGTTCCAGTGGGATTAAAGCCACATGATTTCAATTTAATCATGCTTATGTTGTGTCCGGTTTATGTTTCTTTTGATGATTATGTTTCCGTGTTTTTTGAAGTGATAGAGCTTGCACCACGTGCAAGATTATTGATTGTAAGGTTCGCGCTCCTGGTAATTAACGACACGTCCTAAGTTAATTTCGAACTAATCAGACCTATGTGCTTTTGAGCTGTGCTTCTCATATGATCAAACTATCTGGTCCTGTAAAACTAGCGTCCGTCACCATGAAAAGTTTCTCTCTCGATCTTTCCGCAGCTTTAAGTGTTTCTAGAGTGTTTTGAAAACACATTAATCCTGGTCCCCCTAAACTCTTACTTTTTATGCACTTTTAAGGTATTTTTAAATCACAGTGTTCCAATCTATTGACGTAAATCATCATATGGCAAGAATATAAATGAATTTCTTATGCTTCGTTCCAATAGTCACGTAGTGATTGATTTGAGTGAGGAGTATGTTATATTTCGAGAAGTGAGTAGTTGGCCATGTCCTTGATCATATACTACTTATGTTTGGACTATTAAGTTGGTAGATAAGTCTTGCAGGACTCAAACTAGCCGAAGCATTCTAAAACCATGCGGATACGGGTGAGTTGTGATCGACGCGGACAACATAATACCGACTGCCAGCCTGGGTGGGACTACCTAGGGTGGCACTAGAGCCAGTGTGGGGGCAGTGAACTGTCAAATATGTCCCTAATCTTTGATACACGGGCCATTGTACCGATAGATAAGTTTTGTGTGATCTCAAATTGTACGACATATCTAGAGGCGTCCTAGAGTAAACATTATCATGTTGGCAACAACTCAAGTAGCAGGGAACCTCAAGTGCGTGCAAATTAGGGCCATGTCATTCGATAGTGCGCATGAGTTGGGCTCATATCGATGAAAATCCAGAATCTCATCAAGATTACACTTTCAATTAGATTTTCTTCATCTTTAGACTCATCATTACCTCATTAAGATTTTAGTTGATAATGTTTCTCCTTTAATAGTTATCCGATTAGGAAACTAGGCCTTACCCTACCCATTTCGCTGGTAATACAGTTCTTTAGTTAGCTTTTGATTATTGCCAAGTCTTGGTGTGTATTTCCTTTTCCTCGGTCTTTCATCTGATTTTCTTCCCTTTCTTACTATCCTATTTTGGCTCCCCTTTTCTACTATTCTCAATCGGTCTTTTGTTAGGCGCTTCCCTTCCAAATCACACATGCTAGGCGATACCAGCTTCAAAGTTTGGGGGCCATCGAGAACACTTTGAAAGTTTCGCAACAGGGACAATTTTCAAAATAATTGGCATCGAATGCTAGTTTGGTCTCCATAATACCTGCAAAATCAAAGGGTTTGGCAAATTTGGCATCAAATGATCGGGTCCAACCCGAATAATCTCCTTCCCTTTTTGACCTAACTTCATTGAAGAACGATAACGTTCGTTGAGTGACTTTATCCATCGCGACTAAAACGAAGAGCCCAAGGACCTTCTCCACAGTGGTTTTTCAATGGATAAGAAAAACCCGTGCGGCTTTGGTTCTCTAGAATGGTTTTCAACTCTGGTTGTCTTCCCTACAATCTTACCCATGTCGAGTGGGTTGAACCGTTAAGTGTCGAGATTTTGGACTTCTAGACGGATAAAACTCGTGTGGTCCGGATTGGACGTGGGGTCTGCAGTTATCCACCTGTCTTTATTCATTAGGAACCCTAGAAGCACGTCCGATGGGGCCCAAAAACTGTTGATTCAAGATACTATTCCATATAATTCTCAACAGTTAAAAACTGCTTCGTCGACCTTCGCGCACTCAACTTTAACTATTTTAGATGTTAGGAATAGGTCTTTTTGGCCAGGACCAACCATGCACGATGTATTAAGTGTTTGTCTGAATCGCGCTTAACTTGTAGCCTTGTAGTGATGACGATATAAAGTGTCATTCAATGTTTCTTAATAGTAAGTTTCTTATATCTTTACTAAGATTGTCTTGGACTGGCAAGCCCCAATTCTTGAACAGGCCGCTCCAAGCTGGTCAACGATCAAGGCACACGTGACTGATGCAGAACAGCACGTTGGATAGGTAATGTTCTGAAGTAGCTAACCTCTTCCGCTCCTGATTGAATTACCATATCCAAGACGCTTCTCTGAAAAGCACTGTCATTTGTTTCTCCACACCGAGCCACCGCTTTGGACTAAAGAAAATATTATTTGATTCGTAGGAATTTGGCAGTAATCCTCTCACCTGGGTTATCTTTAAGTCGAAGACATATTTAGGCCAATGTTCTTGAAACTTATAGCTGCCATGAGGCCCATCACGGCATCGCCCAATGCCGTTTGTTATGTTTTCTTTTCACGCATGTAATCAATCCGTAAAATGAACCACGAAATCTTTGGGTTTTATTTCTCACATCATCCATGATTACAAAAGTAAAGATTTCTTTTTTCTTTCTCATGCTGAAAGAAAACACCGGTCATCACCTTCGTCCACATTTTAGATGTGTGTCACTAGTTGCTAAGGGAGCTGAGGTCAAGGCTGCCAGTCGTCGAGGTTGAGGACGTCAAGGTTGAGATCGCCCAGGTTGAGGTTGAGAGCCGTTGAGGTCTTGGCTCGCTTTGGACAGGCTCGTCCGGGGTTGCCCGACATTGGTGGCCCTCACCTGGGGTCGTGCTAATCGTTGAAGGGGCATATTTGGGAGGCCTAAGGTCGCACGACCTTGGTGTTGCCTTGGTGGCCCTCGGCCTTGGTGGCCCTCGCCTGAGTTGTGCAACCTCGGCAACAAGTCATCGTTTGGCCAGATCTATGCTTCCACGTTTTTTTATAATAGTGTAAATAGTGTTTATGCAAATAGTATTTGCATTTTATAAAACCCTTTTGGTCTAAGTCCTTTGCATACTTTTCCCACATGCTCTCTTACTTTAACTGAAAATTTCATTATAAAGAAAAATATTTTTTATGAAAATCATTTTCTAGAAAGATAGTTTTCATTTGTTTGGGGTTTAGAAAAAACAATTTTTTTCTCATCAAAATGGGAAGTTGTTTTCCCCTAATCAAAACTTAATGTTTTCAATTCATGAAAAACGTTTTTTTTAATAGGTCGATTAATTTTTTGTTATCCAAATACTGGAAAGTCGGAAATTTTTTTACCGAAAATAGTTTTCCTTCGTGGAAAATGTATGACTTGAAAAACATTTTCTTGAAAATAGCTGTTTTTATAAGTTGAAAATTTAGTCAATGAAAAGTGTTTTTATTGTCCACAACAATTTATATCTAAACATCTTCGTGAACGATGAAAATATTTTTTCGTCCATTTATTTTTGGTAACACTACAAGCAATCGTTTTCAAATAATTCATTTTTTGCAAAAATAACTTAGCTTATTTTGACGAAAAATAGAACATTTCTAGAAAATGTTTTCTAAGAAGTGACAATAATTTCCTGTATTTTGTTGAAACCTGAAAATGAACTTGAAAATATTTTATGTTGTTTGGTATGGAAAATCTAATTTGATTTTCCTAAATAGATATACACTGTTCGGGCACTAGTAACTTGGGCATAGACAACTTAGGAACCAGGAACAAGCACTAGAGTCACGGGTTTAGCCTTGATAGACCTCAACTCGAGTGCTGGGGATAGGGGCAAGCATAAGGGCACGGGCATAGGCACCTGTTTCTTGGGCTTAGCCTCAATGGACAGGGCACAACCACAAGGGTGCTAAGCCTTGACTTGGATGGACCCTAGCTTAAGCATCAGGACCTTGAGCTTTGGCCTCGATAGACCCTCACTCAGGCACTAGGGACTGAGTCCGAGCATTGAGGACCCGGGATTGAGTGTCGTGGACTAGAGATGGAGCATTAGGTACTTGGGTATGGCCTTTTGGATCAAGGCTTGGGTGTTGGGGATCCGAGCTTGGTAGGCTCGGGTGTCAGGCCATTGGACATAAATCCTAAGTGTCACGCTCTAAACCCCAAGCGTGCGAACATCCCATGATGGTCGATTAAATTGCGACGTCCTAGGACGCATTGCCGACCCAATCTTTTTATCTTTCAATTAAATCCATGCGGAAGTAATTTATATAACCACCCACTCAACTAGCAAAGAACATGGATAGTAAGAACATCTTAACAAACTTTTCCAAAAGCATTTCTTTTATTTAAAAACTTGATAATCTCAAGAAGTTTATTAATTACAAACCCTTATAATGGCAACTTCCAACAACCAACAAAACCAACAGGGGGTTAGAGTGAATCTAAACATTTCTACCGCGAGGCCAACCAAAAAGTGATGCTAGACGTGCTCATGGCGGCTCTCCATACTACGAGCCTGAAATTAATAAACACCGACAGGGTGAGATAAAATCTCAGCGAGTTAACATTCTAAGTCTCGAGTAGGATACTAATTCGCCTTGGAGGCAGCCTAAACATACAACGGCATGCAATCTTATCTCTCATTGGCATGCCCTTGCATATTAGTATATTCCGTATGCTAATATCAATGCAACCAGTATAAATAATCATCATAACACATACTATAATTTCCATGCCCATTGTCATCACACGTATTCTAATTATTACGATCTCTCGGGCCATGACCAACACAAAAGTAGGCAGTTTTCTGGCATAACTAGGCATTGTCCCACCCTATCGGGCACAGTATCGCCTATAATCTCCGCCTAGACGGCATTTCATAAATGAGTATCAGTTCGGTGTCAATTGCAACTCAACATCCGGACCCTCACCAAGCATCCGATAAATATTAGATATTGCCCCTAAACTCTCATTGGGTGACGGATTGATTAAATGACCACACAAGCACGCCGACAGTCAAGCCAATTTTATTTGGCATTAATTAGCCTAGTAAAAAAGAGTGCGTGCTCAACTAATAAGTTTCGACAATTTTTACTCTGAAAGTTGTGGTAAAATATTTACACGTGGTCACGTATTTAAAATTAATCCATCAAAATTTGCACTTTTTCACTTTAAAATCCCATTGCTCCATTTAACACATAAAATTTAGCGTCCAAATCTAACACCTCACAATTCTCTATTTTCTTGTCCATAAAAGCTTCTTTGGAAGTATATTAAATAAGGCCTATAATTGCACAACCAATAATATAGCATAGCAAGTTCGAACAATCGAAATTAAGTATAAACTCATCCAGAAAAATGAGCATAAATTATACTTAACAACTAATCCGTCATTAATTACATTAATCATGATTAATTAGGCTAATCATGATTAATTAAACTAAACTCGATTAATTAATATGACTATAATTAATTAAAAATAATCTCTATTAATTAAGATAATTATGATTAATTTAAAATAAATCCGATTAATTTATCTACCCACGATTTATTAATATTAACCTTAATTACTTAAATTAATTGCACTTAATCTTAATCTAAACCGTACTTAAACATGATTAGGGCTAAAACATACTTATTTAGCACTAATCACCATTATTCTAAACTAAACCTACCCCTAAACACAATTAGCTATTTAATTAAGGATTAGGAGTTAATTCACGGGTTTTCCGACTACGACAAGCCCGCGGCGATGGTTGCAAAGCGTCGAGAACGTGACACTTGTGGCTCGAACGGTGGCACGAATGGCAGCAGCTCGGCTCTTGAAGCCCACGGCCGCCTGGGGGTTCTGCTTGGTGGACGGCTTGAGGAACGGTGGGGGCTCACGGAGGTGGCAGTGGCTTGAGGTGGTGAAGAACGGATGAGCAATGGCGTCGCTGGCGAGGACGAGGGTGGCTCAAGCAGCGGTGGCACGGGTGGCTCGGGAAACTTGGACCCACAGCTTGGGCTAAGGGGTAGCTTAGCAAGGCTTGGCTTGTGGCGGCGGCTTGTGGCGGCTTACAGCAGTGAGGGGTGGTGTGGGCCGTGGTGAGTGATGGTGGAGGCGACGGTGAAAATGGTGGGTGAGGGGGCGGCAAATGGAAGTCAAGAAAAGAAGGAGGAGAAAATATGTGAAGAAGAAGAAGAAGGAATGAAGAAAAGATGGAGGGAAGGGGAAATGGGCTGCTCGACAGAAGAGAGGGCGTGAGGGAGAGGTGGGAAGAGAGAGAGAGAGAGATTTTTCTTTAGATATTTCCATAAAAATCGTCATTTCTCACACCAACTCTTCCCCAAAATCCTCCTAGCTAAGCTTAACGTCCCTCTTTCTCTTTTACTTTTTACTTTTCTTAAAAGCCAAGCTTTTTGGCCCAAAAATCACAACTTTGCCATTAGGCCTCCAACTCTCTTTCCGGCTTCCAATTTTCGTTCAATAATTCCTTTTTCCGAAAATTCCGAACTTGCGGATAATTCAATGGATAATGAGGCAACGTCCAATTAATTAGTCTCAAAATCCTCAAAAGTTCAATACCCAAAATTGAATAAAATTTTGTGGTTAAAATTAATCAAATGCAACTTTGGTACAACCTAAACCATCAGGTGGCTTTTAAGGGGTTCTCGTGCGATTGACCTATAATCGACAATTTTTGATCCACGTTTGTGCCTCTTTAAATCGTGGACGACCCTCGGTTGTCATGTAATCGCGATGATTCAATTACTTATTCTAAATTATCAATAGAAAATCAGTTTATCGTCATCCGATGTGAGGATCATAATCGTGCAGAACTACACGCAAATCGATTCGACGATCAATTACGTACTTTTGTCGAATCGATTTATATCATTTCGCTAATTGACTTATAATAGTGCAGTATTGACACTTGTCAATCCTTACGATCAAGCGGTCGATCCTTGATCAAATTCTTCGGTTTATGCGTTTTAACCCTTTGTGGTCTCACCTAATAGATTAGTTAACTCTTGAATGATCAGTTCAGAGTAAAATAACTATAAGTGCACTGATGAAATAACCATTTCATATATTTCCAAATATGGACCAAATTTTAGGATATCACACTAAGGCTTCAAGCCCGGCGTTGATGGACCTTGGCTCGAGCACTGAAGGCTAGGCCCTAGCATTAAGGTCAGGGGCTTGACCTCAATGGACCTAGGCATGGGCACCAAGGTCTTGAGCACAAGCACTAAGGTCACGGGCTTGGCCTTGATGAACCTGGGCTTGGGCGCTAGAGACCTAGTCCTAAACAATTGGGACCTAGGACTTAGTGTTAGTTTTTGTGCCCAAATAAAGAGTTTTGAGTCCAAACACCGATATTTAGTCATATTTTAGTAAATGATTTCCCATTTTTAAAGTGAAAATCATTTTCTTAAATTTAAGCATAAATTTTGTTGATTAGGAAAAGATTTTATGTTGATTCATTTTCTTAAGTAAATCAAATGTCAGAAAATGATGGAAAATATTTTCTCATGAAGCGAACATAAACTTAATCTAAAATTGCTTGGGAGATAAGTTCAACTATGCTGGTAGAATTTTAAGGGTCACCTTCTTCTGCATTTTGATGAGGATTTCAAGCTCCAATCTGGTCTCCCTTTATATGGTTGGAGTCTCTATGTATCTAGTTGCTAATGCATCCTGTTTCATGCTATTTAGAATTTTTTTTGGAGGAAGTTATGCTCAATTTATTCGAGAACGAGGCTTTGAGTCTTTCTATGAGTTTGTTGGTGCTATGCATAGTATTTTGTTCGAAGAGTCATATTGAGTCAAGAGTTTTATTCTAATTTATGTTTTGTCGAGGGATTGTCGGTCTCTTCTTGGAAAACAAAAGTTAAAGTGCATTGAAATATGTTTTTACTTGGAAGATTATTCTAATTTAAGTCTATTTAAACTCCTTTAAAGTTTCCTTGAGGGTTAAAGTTTGATTAATGAATTTCATGATTAAATTCTAGGATTAGAGTTTTATATTAATTCTGAGGTGGATTACTTAGCTGGTGAGCAATAATTTTGTACCACATGTGCTACCTTCTAAATTTTCAACCTCTGATATGACCAAGTTAAATTACGAAAGCCATAGCAAACAATATAAGTATGGCGGATGATATAAGTGAATGCATGGTAGCTGAGATACCGAAATACCTTAAACTAAGAATAAAATAAATCAAGTTAGTGAAGGGGGAGAAGTTCAGTAGGAGCTTATGCACTGGAAACGACACTCTGATATGTAAATTTTTTTATTCAACACTAATCATTTTCCAGGTAAATAGGAAACTCACTATGGTAATCTCCAGGTCAAAAGATCTCAGTGACTCAATAACTCTTAAAGCTTTTCTAAAAGTGAAACGCCATGGCGAGAATGTAATCCATCTTGATCAAGATTTATGAAAAACTAGCTTCTCTTTATTGCTAGGGTTTCCCTTCCCTCAGTAGGACGCTAACTAAATCGGAAATATGTCTTTGTTAAGTACAGAATGAGATAACCTGGGCTCTCACTTGTTCTTCGATATCCTCTTTATCATCTGCTTGAAACTGTCGGGGTCGTAAGGGATTCTCAGCAAACCTTGCTGCTCGTACCCGAACTCATTTGCCGAGAGCTCAAGCAGAGCCGCTACGGAAGGATGACTCATCAACTTGGTCGGTATGTGCAATCTCTCCGTCGTCGCCGCATCCTTCCCGACCAACACTGGAACATAACCTTTCCGAACACGATTCTCCGAAGACTCTCCGCTTAACTTCACGTATGGTGCCGGAGACGACGAACTGTGTCTTTCCTTTACCATGAGCGCATGCGGGGAATTTTCAGCGGCTTGTTTCACAATAGCGTGATAACGTCCCGCATTGCCTCAGCTTATAATCAACCATCTTACTCTTTTTTTCCTAAATGGGGTTTGAATATAAGCAATTGGACTTTGCATGAAGCACAGCATTTTCAAAGGGCCGTTTTCAAAGACAAAGGCTGCTCCACTTTTCTGTAATATAATTAGGTCACCTGTCGGGGGATGACATGAATTACTTATACATTGTTGTTTAATTAACATTTAGAGGATTGACTGACTTCATGGTAAAAAAAAATTCATCTGCGCATCCTTCATTGATTCATCGCGGCAAGCAACATGGTGTTTCTCACGTATTAAAAGCTTAAAAGTAGCATCGCTTTGTCTAGTTTCGGCCCTTTCGTTTTCAAATCAGGATTTCTTGCGTGCTTTTTTAACTTCCTCTCCAAGGTCTACAGAATGCATTATTTTGTCGATGATTAAGAATCTGACTTTTCGTTGACTAAAGGGAAGTGAAGATGAAGATGGATACGTTAACCTTAGCGAGTCCGACGAGGAGATGGAGCAAGAACTGAATGCTTTAGCTGAAACAGAACCCATGCAAAATGAGATGTTCATATTAGTGCGTCTAATGTAAACAAATGTTGATGCTTCAAGTTTATCTCTACGATCAAGTATCTTATACATCGTGTCATTAATATGTGACGAAAGAAGACGATAAAAAAAAAGGATTTTTATGCAAGTTTAGCTATGAAAGAATTTCCTCCGTATTAATTACTCAGTGGAAACATGATTGCTAAGCTTTCTTAGATTGATTTTGTAGTCTATTTGTATGTACATAATGGACATATAAAATTTATATATTTTTAAATTTAAGCGGAACTAATAAATAAATGGTAGTAGGTACTAGAGAAAATATTGAGTAGTCCTATCTCTCTTAATTTCCTCTTATGATTGATCGCCACGTGTTTGGTGAACGAATGTGTTAAGACTTTTCAGAACTCCCTTTCTCACTCACCTGCTCCCTTTTTTTTCTCCCCCATGAATGGCCCTCAGCTTCATCTTCATCTTTGAAGTGAGGGGTGTTCGTGGAGCTTTGAGGCTTGGTTGTCGGAGCTTTGAAGCAATGGCGGAAAAGAGCAGGTGACTGAGGAAGGGAATTCTGAAAAGTCTGAGATGTGGGCCTATCGGACAAGTGGCGATCAACTATTAGAGGGAACTATGGCTGACGTGGAGAGCCGGGATTATTCAATAATTTTCTATTGTATTGGTCTTAGGTATAAGCAGTGACCTCGGTACACTATCACTTCATTATATGTCGGAAAGGGCACCAAAGAAACACGGAAAGGCATGTTCAATGACGTTGTCTTCCAAATGATGCTTCTTTTATTTCCTTTTGTAGGATCCACAACGAGGTGAGTTACTTAGATAGGGCATCATCATGCTGCATGTTTCATGCTGTAACGACAGTAAGCTGCATGACTAGTGACATCGAAGACAAGCAATAAGATGTATTTTGTTTTGATTTGGGGAAGTCGTTCAGATTGGTTTGGCACTTTGAAAGTATCTCTAGATAGGATCTTCTTAACCTGAACTAATCAAATGCAACATCAATAGGTGAATTGCACCATACCCTTTCGGGATCATGAACATATTTTTCTTTCTTGTTCGCGTCAAGATCTAAGTTCAAGCCATCATATCTATGCTTACATAATCTCTTGGAGCCATCCAGGAGCAAGCACAAACCGTGCTCGGACGAGGTGGATTGAAAAACGTTGAAAAACAAAGTGAATGAATATTAATGATGATACACAAGGGTTAAATATACCTAAGTCCTGTGGAATTTTTTTCTATGGTTAATTTCTTTTTGTGGCCTGAGAAATTTTTCTTCTACATTGATAGTTAGTCATCCCAAACTGTGCAATAACGAGACAATCATAAGATTTCTCAATAATCACAAGAGATTTTCAACTTTCCATTCTTTAGTCGAGGGCAAAATTTCTTAATTCTCCAAATGCTCGACCGATCTATGAGAAGTTTGGGTTTGGTGAAATTGAAAAAAAAACGAATTTCTGGAGTTTCATTGTTGCTTGGTTGTGGAACTACTCACGATCAATGCACTAAAGAGGCTCCTTTGACCAAAATTTCTCGGTTGAGTTTATTCTGCCTCTTGAGTCTCTTGACTTAGGTCCTGATAAAGATATTAAAGCAATACTCAAGGTTGAGAAATTCATGCCTAAAGGAAACAATTTCGGAGGATTTGGTATTTGGTGATTTCTTTTGGGGAGATCTCAACCCTTTTTTGCTATCCTAATTTTATTCCCATTTTTCTGCTATTCTAACTTCTAAATCGTCTTTTGTTATGCGATTCCGTCCTACATCACACATTCTAGGCAATACCAGCTCCAAGTTGGGGGCTATATCCACACGATAACACTTAAAATGTTTCTTAACAATGACAATAAAGGATCCTAATGGGATATCAAATGATCGGATCCTACTCAAACAATCTCTTTCAATTACAAACCTAACTTTCACTAGAAAAACAAAAATATCTGTGGCGCGGCCTAATCCGTCGTGGCTAGACGTAGAGCCCCGAAATAAGGATCAACTTTTGGTCCTCTACGATGGTTTTTCAATGGATGTAGAAACGCAATGTCGCTTTTCTTTTCCCTTCCAAAAAGTTGCACGTCCATGTCAAATTTGACGAAGCAACAAGCGTCGAGGTTTTGGTGTTCTTGAGATCTAACACTCAGGTGGTCTGGATTGGACGATGGCCCAAAAGTGGGTCATCCTCGCACGTGGGGTCTCTACTTTTCCAATTGGCAACCGTGAGGGCATCAACCTCATTATCTTGCCATTGCTCTTCGACCCATCTGGCTTGGACGGGTTCAAGAGCCACCAAGCCCGTTATCTTCTTTATTTCAAAGTGACCTTGATTGCATGATACTCCCACTTGTTTCATGAGAATCATGCCCTCATTGGATATCTATTATAACTAGGGGAATCCTTGTATTCTAATCGTTGGTATCTTGATATCCGTTTTACCCTTTAGAGTCTATAAGTCCATTCGTTGATGCATGCCATGTTTTTGGCGGATCAAGATTTAATTACATGAGAATCATGCCATAATTGGAGATCTATTATGACTGGGGGAATCCTTGTATTCTAATCGATGGTGCCTTGATATTCCGTTTTACCACTAAGAGTCTGTAAGTCCATTCGTGTGTGCATGCCATGTTTTTTGTAAATCAAGATTTTGTTATACCGTCCACCTTCGCGTGCGAAGAAAACCATCAAAATTCAAATTATACTCTGTGTAATCCTTTAAACGTTTTGAAACTTCAATTTCATATCGCCGCGCACTCAACTTCCGACTATTTTACATGTTAGACATAGATTTTTGCCGCTGGGGTGAGGCACATATCAAGTGTTCGGTCTGAATCGCGCGTAGCTAACATGGAAAAGACAGAAAGTTTCGATCTTTATATGTACACAATAGTGAGAATCAATATTAGAATGACTCAAAGATGAGTTCATGCTTCAAGTTCGTCTAATGGATTTCTCTATCTTGCTCGATCTTCAGCATGCGAGCCCCGATTTTTGAACAGGCCACTTCAAGCTGGTCGACAGTCCACCTGGGCACTCTCTTCTTCTTCGATATCCTCCTTATCATCTGCTTGAAGCAGTCGGGGTCGTAAGGGATTCTCAGCAGACCTCGCTGCCCATACCCGAACTCGTTCGCCGAGAGCTCGAGCAGAGCCACAACGAAAGGATGACCCACCAGCTTGGTCGGCACGTGCAATCTCTCCATCGTCGCTGCGTCCTTCCCGACCATCACTGGAACGTAACCTTTCCGAACACGGTTCTCTGAAGTATCCCGGCTTAACTTCACGTAAGGCACCGGAGACGACCGGCAGTGTCTTTCCTTTACCATGGGCGCGTGCAGGATGCTCCTGCTGTTCGTTTCGTGATGGCGTGGTCGTGCGACTTCTGAGAACCTCGCAAGATCATATGTGTCCCTTATCGCCTCAGCTCATAATCAACCATCTGGCGAATTTTATTTTTTTATATTGGGTTTGAACATAAGCGATTGGAAATTGCATTAAGCAAAAGATTTTCAAAGATAAAGGGTTCGTCCATTTTTCAGTATTATAATTAGGTTAGGTCATGACTCGACAGAAACGGGTATTATTTCTACATCGTTATCTAATAAATAACTATAGGATTGACCGCACGTTCTAAAACAATAATGTATCTGAGGATCCTCCATCGATTCTTCCCGCAGAATGACGTGCGTTTCTTGCTTGATAAAAGCCATAAGCAGCATCATTTCGTCTACGACCCAATCTTCCGTTTTCGAAGTTGGAATTCTTGCGCCCTTTTACTTCCTCCGCAAGGTTTATGTTATGCATTATATATTAGAAATGACAGGTTGAACAGGCAGGTCGGATTGAGTTTGGGTCAAGTCGAAAGTAATCCAACCCAAATTGATCAAAAAACTTGTTTTGACCATTTTCATACAATGTAAATCTAGTAACCACCCGATGTATATTGTTAAAACATTTCCTACTCAAATTGAGGTGAGAGTGTGAAAGAAGCGAGCGCGAGATCAAGTGCAGGCAAAAGGAAGTGAAGAAAGATTTATAGAGGTAAATTGGGTCTAAATAAGTTGTAAACCTATTTAAATCCATATAATTTTGGGTTTTACCATTTTGAATTCATTTATGACTCATTTATTAAATATAACTAATCTATATAATAACTCATATAATTTAATATTGGTTAAGAAATTGGTCTATGATCCATTTTGACTAATCTATTAGAAAATAGCAATCTGACTTTTTTGTTGATAACAAGGGAAGTGAAGATGGACATTATTGAAATATTGTCCCACATTACTTAATTCTCTTTATATATATATATATCCTTCCACCTAATAATTTAAGTTTTTAGGTTGGATTTTTTAAGATGTATCAAAGTCGACAATCTCCCATTCGTGTATGTGCATTTATCCCCTTTGGTCAAATTCACGTGTCCCTCCCAATCCAATTTACAAGTATATATGAGATATCCATCCACCTAATAACTTAACTAATAACTTAAATTTCTAAGTTGGACTTTCTAACAAATATGAATATGTTAACCCTCGTGGCTCCAGGGAGGAGATGGCAAAGAAATAATGAATTTGGCTTTATTAGTTACTCTAATGTAAACAAATGTAGATACTAGATGCTCACCAAGTTTCTCTCCGCATTTAGAGTACTTTGTATATCGCTTCATTGATGTGTCATTAATATGAGAAAAAGAAAATCAATTTGCGATTGTTTCATTGAGGATCCTTCGTCGATTCTTCCCGTAGAGTGACATAAGCCATAAGCAGCATCACTTCGTCTACTCCCCAATCTTCCGTTTATGAAGTTGGAATTCTTGCGCGCTTCTTAGGCTGCGCATGACAAAATTTCTGAAACAGAAATTGATTTCTGGCCAGAAGTCAATTTCTCAATTTCTATTCCCCGGACAAGTTTCTAAGCAAAGAAACCCGTTTGATAACGACTCAAAATTTCTATTTCTGAAATAGAAATCCGTTTGATAACAGAATAAAATTTCTATTTATAGGAATATAAATTGATTAGATAACAACATAGGAAATCCTAAAATACAAAATAATAGTCGAAATAATACTAATACATTACAAAAGTTGAAAATACAATTTCATGGAATTTTCGGCATATTATTATCCCTTGCCATTTTATTGACAATGGTCCTAAACGTATTTATTTGGTTTCCCTCATCGATTAATGTATCGTTTGCAAGCTCATCCTACGTAGATTCAGACAAGTACTGCGGAAGCATGAATATGGGTGCCATCAATGGCGCCTATATATCCCTTTCATTTTATCAAAGACTAGTATTATACAATATTATCAATAAAATAAAATTGATGGTGTAAAGGAATATATGAGAATTCTACCTTGAAGTAACGTTTATGGTTAGGAACCAATCGGGGGAAGGTCGGTTAATTTTGATTCTCGAATTGAATCAGTCTAGTTGCTCATCTCTAATTTCTTTATCGTTGCTCAATGAACCTTTAATGGCCCTTGCGTAGCAAAGAGAGAGATTCTCTTGAATCTCTTGCCTTCGAATTAAAATTCAAGATTGTGTAACAATCTAATTATTTTGATTTTGCAAGAATTTTGAATCCGAAAAATAAATAAGGTTAAATTTCTAGGCACGTTTTTTATTCATCTATTACGTAAGAACTTTTTCTTCAATTGGTCATGCGCGTGCCCTTTTCTAGGAGGAAATAGCCTCATTGTTTTTAAGTAAGCATTTAAGAACTTTGGTCGTTTTTGAAAATTGGGGACCCATTCGATTGCCTTTCATCCTAAAGAGGAAGTTATCAAAAAACAAATTGAAAAAAAAAACACGAGCAAAATAAGAAAAAGAAAATTAACAATAATTTGTGAAGTTGTGGTTATGAGTGAATTAAGTTAGCAAGAAAGCACAAGGTTCTTTTATATGGTTTGATTTCAGCTTCGATTAGCTACTGATTTCTTCAATTTCTCTATTTCTGGAATAGAAATCTGTTTCAGAAATAGAGAAATCAAATTGCGTTACCAAACGGATTGTTCCAAACCTGCGTTTAGAACGAGAAACAGAGAAATCGAGAAATAGAAATTTTGTCATGCGCGCCCTACTTCCTCCACAAGGTCTATGTAATGCATTATAAATTAGAAATGACCCATCAAATGGGTGGATTGGATCGAAATGATCTAATCCAAATTGACCAATTTAATTGGTTTTGATCAATTTTCATACAACGCAAATTTAATGATATATATTCGACCCAACCTATATTACTATAATACTTATATATTTAAACCAATTTAGGAAAATTCCTATCCCAACTAAAGTGAGAGTGTGGAGTGAATGTGCATGAAATTGAATGAGGGCAAGAGAAAGTAAAGAGAGAATCACAAAGGTAGATTGAGTCTAAGTAAGTTGTGCACCCATTTAATACCAATACTATTCTAGGTTTTATTATTCTAAATCCATTTATAACTCATTTACTGAATATAATTAACTCATATAACTATTCATGCCATCCAATATGTGGAAAGTAATGGGTCTATAATCCATTTTGACTAGTCTATTAGAAAATCAACGATTTGATTTTTTTTTTTTTTTGGTTGATAACAAGGGAAGTGAAGATGAATTATTAAAACGGAAAAGTGCCCAAAAAGTCCTAAACCTTTTGTCTTTGTGCCGATTTAGTCCTAAATCCTTTTTTTGGTGTCGATTTAGTCCTAAACCTTTTTACGTTGTGCCAATTCAGTCATTTCTGACCAATTTTGGCCGGATTTTGCTGACTGGACGCCGGCCGGCTAACGTGACCTGATCGGCATTGACGTTGACAACTTTTAATAATATTTCAATATTTTTGATTTTTTTGTTCTTTTTTCTTTTTTTCTTCTCCTCTTCTTCCTCTAGCCAGTCGCCGGACCTCAGCGACTTGCCAGAGGCAACTGCCGGCGAGGTCGAGGTCAACCTCATCCACTGCACTTGCGAACTGTCGCGCGATTCCGGAGCAACATAAATGCGCAAGAGAGGAAAAAAAGCCGACCTGCGCGAGTACCGTCGGAGGCAACGCACTTGAGGCCCTTCTTCTTGAGGATGAAGCTCATGCTAATGAACGTGCTCAAGGCCACGGCCAGTACCAGCCCCCTAGCGTTGTCAATCATCGCCATCAGCAGCTCGGCCCTTGTAGGCGGCGCGCTCATGCGAATTGCCTCAAGAGTGTGTGCGGGTGCACTACTCGCCGAACTCAGAATCGCGCGGACTACGCGGGTTCCTCCGATTGGGGAAGGATCACTCCGCAGTCGATCGAGACGAAGCGTCTCGCATCGTCGGAGACGCGAGGGACACGGAGAACGAGAGGATCATGAAGCAGAGGGAATCCCAACGATCGCGCCAGAGAGAGAGAGAGAGAGAGATCTTCGACGGCACGCGGAGCTCGTCGTCGGTCGGAAGCTTCCGGTGGCCGGTGCGAGGCCGGCTCAAGGTCGCCTCCTCGCGCCGAGCTGGCGGGGCTCGCCCTTGCCGGCCATAAGCGAGGCTCGACCCTCGCCGGATCCGGCGAGGGTGAGCCTCGCCGCCCAGGCCTCAAGGGTGGCCTCGCGCCGGGCGGGCGAGGCTTGCCCTCGCCAAATCTGGCGAGGTCGAGCCTCGCCGGCCATGGGTGAGGCTTGACCCTCGTTAGATCCGACGAGGTCGAGGCCGTCGCCTCGGCCGATCGCCGAGGTCCGGCGCGACGGCGGAGGAAAAACAGGAGAAGAAAAAAAGAAAAAAAAAGAAAAAAATCCAAAAAATATTAAAATGTTATTAAAAGTTGTCCACGTCAACGCCGATTAGGTCACGTCAGCCGGCCGGTGTTCGATCAGCAAAATCCGGCCAAAATTGGCCGGAAATGACTATATTGGCACAACATAAAAATGTTTAGGACTAAATCAGCACAAATACAAAATGTTTAAGACTTTTTGGCACTTTTCCCATTGTTAAAATATTGTCCTACAATACTTGATCTTCTTTATGTACATGTGATCTCCATCTATCTAATAGTTTAAGCTTTTTAGGTTAGACTCTCTAACATGATTTTGGAGCTAGTGATCTCTCTTTCGCATTTGTGTGCCCGTCCTCGTCAATCAAATTTCACATATCACTCCTAATCCAACTTACATATGAGGGGGGGGTTTGACGATTTATATACATGCGGTTTCTATCATGCCCCGACTTGCTTTGGGCTTGCGACAACCTGTGCTATCGCTTTCACTTAGGTCATTTGCTTGCGACGTCCCAGCGACCAATTCGTATTATCAATTATATATATACGCAAGCGAAAGGAGAAAGAATTCACTCAACTAACAAATAGGGATAGCTATGAACACATCAATAATGTCTTTAAATTCAAATTAACTTTAATTACACTCCCGAAGTTTAGCCATACATGCACTTCCAAAAAAGATTTAGGGATTGGTCTAGCACCTCTATGTTACGAGGCGACTTCAAAAGAATGGTATCCCTTATGCATCTAGGTCATAAAGCCTTGGCTTGGGTCCGTTGTCCAACTTCGGATTTGGATCCACCTGAGGGTTAATGACATCACCTTCGAGGGTATCTCTATCCATAGGGCCTTAACTAGCACCACCGGATCCCTCACCTGATGGTCCATCAAATCCCCGAAGAGAGTCTCAACGCTCCCCTCTAAACTAAACGTACTAGGCTTTGAACCTATGGGGCACTAGATTAAACAGCCCCTCATCCACCCAAATGGTGGTTACATGCTTCTCGTATATAGTGTCCATGCCCTCGGCCGGATAAGGAGTCACCTCGATGTCCTAATCTATTAGCACTCCAAAACGAGCGTAGCGGTATGGCTCATACATGCTTAGGGCCTGTAAAACATTTAAACCACCATAGTGAGATAAAACTCAGCAAGTGAACTTCCTAAACCTCACGCAAGGAGGTAATTCATCTCAAAGTCGGCCTAAACGTGCAAGTTATCTATCGATGTCTAACCAATAATAAATCATTTGCTTCGCATTATCTATTAATAGGAATTAGGCCACTCAACATGCAACACTCTACCACATATCCAATTATAGTGTAAACAATCACTACGTGAGTATACCATTCCATTAAGTATACGATGATCACGATTTAATAATCTAGGCATGAATAACAATACTTCTATGCACACCACCTCAACTTAAATCCCTCAAGTCCTAATTAAAAGCATACAAATCCACATCTTATCCGTGCCTTTCTGACTCAACATCGACCTGCAGGACATCCTTATACCTCTCAATTCACAAACAAGGTCGATCAAAACATGCATGTGCTACATAAGTGACTAAAATAATATTTAATTCATGCATTTTTCTCTTGTAACTCATATGTATATATATTCGTGCCACACGTATGCATATTATAGCATCATTTTCATCATATGCATTTGGCATTCATGCACTTTACACACGTTGACATCTCAAGAATATCATGGCATCTCATACTACCATGCTATCCTCGAGATCATGCTTTCAGATTATTATGATCGCTTAGGGCCCAAGTCCAACCTGAAGGTTGGTAGTCATCTGGCGTAACCAAACATCGTCTAGCCTTATTGAGCATGGTATCATCCTGCGTAAATGTATCAAGACGACATTCCTGTAAGGAACTTCGTTCCGAAATCTATTCGGGCATTCGAACTTGATCGGGCATCGTCTCGCGTAAACGCATCAGGATGGAACTATTATCTCGTATAAACGCATCAGGGTCATTATGTGATCATGTGAGCACATCACTACTCAAGTCCATTGTTATCTTTCTCATTAGTCGAGTACGAATGCCTCAATGGCGTGCTAAGCGGAGTATGTCTCATGACCTATCGAAAGTATATCAATAAAATATGCCGAGTATGAAACGAGAGTCCATGGTTTGACCTGTTAAGTTGAGCACCGGCCTAAGTCCAATTCGGATTAGAAACGATAACCTTAATATCGCATCGAGACTAAAGAATGACCGATTTGTCGTGACATGATCATCGACCTAGTACCAAACTTAGCTCAAGAACGATATGTCTTAGAGTCGTACTGAGATCAAGAAAGGACCGATTCGTCATGACATGATCACCAATCTAGTACCGAACTTGATTTGAGAACGATATGTCGTAAAATCGCTGATCCCAAGAGAAAAACTTGACCCGACGTGCTTCCTTGCACGTCCAAGAACCATCGTATATATCGTCTCGGAGGCTCGGAGTGTTCTTAGTCATCGACCATGAACAAGTAACATAACACATGTATAGCGACTACTTCCAATAAACACATATAATATATTGCCATTAATATTAAACAACATTACATAGGACAAGCACATCCAATAACACCACAAGATTTCCATTTTCTTTCTCATTAATCAAGTGTGATGCCCATGCAATATGCAACAACCTTAGCCACATGCCATCATGCCATGCTCGTATCTCATATCATGTCATACAAATGCACCAACTAATTTACAAGCCCATGGCATATAGATCACTCATCAAAGTAAGATAACTCGTGGCAATTGAACGTAAGTAATTAAAATCACCTATCACATGCCATCATAATATATCCAATAACTCATCTCTCATTAATATAACATATCTTATAACCATCACTTATTCCATTAACGTACCCATCACAACATCATGTCATATAACACATATTACCACATAATAGTTTATCACTCTAATATAGCACATCGTATTAACATACACCAACCTTCATTATCATATCTTAATAACTTATCATATAACTACTTATCACATATTGACAACTTATTGGCAAAACTTGATAGCCTATCGCGATAACCTATGAATAAAACATGATGATTTAACTCAATAACCTATCGCGATAACCTATTGATAAAACACGATAACTTATTGCCCAAATTTGATAACCTATTGCGATAACCTATCGATAAAACACGATAACCTATCTTTAAACGCGATAATCTATCTCAATAACCATTGATGCCCTACGATAAATTATCATATTAATCCCACTTATCAAACCATCAAAGCATCATTAAACCTTAATCAAGCCCTAAACTCCCTAAGTGCAATAACAACCCTATTCAAGGGTTAAAAAGTTACTCACACCCAAGTCCAAGAATTTTTTTTTTTTTTTTTTTTTTTTTTTTTTTTTGACAAGAAGTCCAAGATTTAAAAAGCATTAGGGGAAGAGCGGCAAGACAGGACAGTGGTTGGGGCTGCTTGTCACGCCTCCATAGCTCACGTGGGTGGGTTGGATGGCATCTCGGACGGCGCCATGGCGGCGGACGGCCTCCTTTATGCCGGCGGTGTCCAAACCGCTAACAGAGAGAGAGAGAGAGAGAGAGAGAGAGAAAGAGAGAGAGAGAGAGAGAGAGAGAGAGAGAGAGAGAGAGAGAGGGCCGCTATGATGGGCTGGACGGCAACCTCCTCACCTCCAAAACTTGGACATGACAACAGGAACGACGGTGCGAGGGCGGTTTAAGAGTGTCGGTTGAGGTGGTCGGTTACCAATGAGCCTGCAGAGGGAAATGAGAGGAAAACGAGATAAAGATGAAAATGGAGGTAGGGGTTTCGGGGGTGGCAAGAGGAGAGAAAGAATAAGCTTGAAAGCAATCAAGTGAGAAAATGAGAGAATGAGAGTAAAAGGGAGAGACCGATGGTGAGGGGAGGGAAAAGAGAGGGAAAATAAGAGAAATCTTTACCCATTAATGTCTATCACATCCAATCTCTTAGAACCCTTCTCAACCAATCAAAGGAAAGCTTTTTAAAGAAGAAAATCCAAGCCATTAAAAAAGAGATTTTGCACTTGATTGAATAGGTTTAGAGTAGACTTAGACTAGGTTAGGGGATGACATCATTTTCTCCATCCTCATCCATGTGACCGCCCCCTCTCTTGCCTCTTTCCCATATTGCCTTTTTATCTTTAGTTGAATGAGAGGGCAATTTAGTCATTTCATCAAGATTGTGCACTATTCATGTACTATTCATGTACCTTAGTGCAATTAATGTTGAGATTTTGTAATAATGGCTTGATGGACTTGGAGGGTCCATGGCCCTCCATTGGGCCGCTCACTCTTTAGGCGTGTGGTCCTTGGGCCATCCAATGTGGCCGTGGGCCCACTTGGGCCTTCATCCGTGGGCTTGGGCCTACCAGAGTCCTCGTTCGTGGTTCGCTCCCAACTTTCCGAATTTCCGCATTCCATTGATGAGAATTCGAGTTTTTACCCCAAAATGGCCTCTTGACATTTCATGGTCTGATGATCCTCATTGAAATCTCATCCGAAAATTGGCCGTCGATGTAATTCCGTTCTTAAAGTCGGGATTGGATTGAGGATGTCACAGTTTCCTTCCACGTAATGATTTAAGTTTATAAGTTGGACTGAGTGCATTAATCTTAGCGGCTCCAAGGAGTAGATGACGAGGAGCGGAATGAGTTTGTTGAAATGTAGCACATGTAGACTAAGTGGGTGAACAAGGGCTTTATTAGTTAGTCTAATGTAAACAAATGCAGATGTAGATGCTCACCAAGTTTCTCTCTGCATTAAAGTATTTTATATATAACGTCATTGATGTGTCATTAATACATAAAAAAGAAAATAATTTGTGTTAATTTCACAAAACATGAATGATTTAAAAATTATTTTCCTAAAAATAATTGACGGTATTGCTTATAAAAATAAATGAATAAAAAAAATATGTTCTTTGTTGACTAAAAACATTAGGTATAAATTGTTATTGATAATACAAAAACTTTTCAGTGATTAAATATGTCAAGCTTAATATAACTATTTTTTTAAAAATTAATTTTCAAATCATTTATTTTTCGTAAAATAAATGGAGCTTAGGATATAGTTTTTTTTTTTCTTTTGTTTTGAAAATTTAAATACAAACACAGAGAAAGGCATGGTCGATGATGTCGTGTTCTCAACAATGTTTCGTTTTATTTTTCCTCTTATTGGACTCAAAATTATGCGAGTTACTTAGATCGGATCTCCTTTAACTCGTCGAAACTAAGCAAATGCAGTATCAACAAACAAAGTGCGTCATACCCATTCGAGTCATAAACATGATTGTCTTTTTTACCGACCATGGGATCTAAATTTAAACTGTCATATCTATACTCACGTGGGATGTTAGAGCAATTTAGGAAAGAGAGTGGCATGGTTTTGGATCTTAGAGCCAAGATACAAATCGAAAATTCATCTTATAAGCAACTTATTATTCATGTCTCACCGCCGATCAAATGCTTCAGATCATGCGTGTTTGATCAGTCTACGATTCAAATAAATATCAGCAATTATCCGTTAACACGACCCCCGAGTCTAAAGCACCAAAAGAAGGCAAGATCAAGGCATGCCCGTCGAGATTCACGTGACGTGGGCAATCACGCATCGGCGATTTAAATCTTGAAGAGCGTGCCTTCGATTTCGAAGGTACTGGTCGAGCAGCTCCATCGCTGCATACGCATCCGGTTCGCATGACTCGGTTCACGTGCGTCGAGCTAGCCGGCCATGTACGAGCCAAATGCACTCAATTGATTTCCCATTTAACAAATCTAAATAAACAAAGAGTTAATATTATGAAAAACTCCAAAAATAATACATTTGTGATAAATTTATCCCAAATTATTTTTTTACCACAAAAAATCCCCAAAATGATATACTTTTAATAAATTTACCCCAAACTGATATACTTATGACAAATTTACCATCTGTTAATTTTCATTTTAAGTTAAATAACACGTGATAGTTGACTAGATATACCAATTTGGGATTTTACTCTCCGTTTGTCACAGTTTACAATTTTTGTGATTTTTTTATGGTATTAATACAATTTAACAGAGAGTATATTTGTCACAAATTTATCAGTTTGGAATTTTTTGTGATCGAATAAATTAGTTTTTGGTAAATTTGTCATAAATGTACAAGTTTATGGTTTTTTATGATCAGTTGGGATAATATTTTGGATAAGTATCTAGGTTGGGGTTTTTCATGATTTAGTTTTTGGATATCTATTATCAAGTTTAGATATCAGGATATATATATATAATCAATGAAGATCCCACGTGTAAAGACAGGAAAATTATATGATAATTGAAGTGGGATTTGGTACGTAGGTCTCGATTAATCTAGTCATTAACGATTTGACTTGTAAAATGTCAATTGGAAAGCGAAGCGTGAATGAAACACCACCACCTAGCACCTACTCTGTAACTACAAGTCTCCCCACTGCCAGCGGACCTAACAGTAACTAACCGACGACCAGAAGACGACGATCCCGGATCCTCCAGATCGCTCCGATTTTTCCTCCTTCCTGCCGGAGGAAAATCCTCGTCGATCTCGCTCGCTCGCGTCCGCCATGGCGTCCAACGGTGCTTCGACGGTGAGTTTCTCTCTCCTCTGCTCCTGCTCGTGTTCTGTTCTGTTCCGCGTCGCCGGCGATGGCCGGAAATGGCCGCCGGAGGGGGGCGGGCTCGTTCTGACGAATTCTTGCGATTTTTTTAACCGCGTGGTCGGCAGGGAGCCGGCGGTGCCCAGAGCAGCCTGGAGAAGATCAAGCGTCAATTGGCCTCCGGTTCCGGGAAGGCCTTGCTGCAAGGGCCTCTCCTCAAGCGATCCGAGACTGTAACCCTCTCTTTCTCGCTCTCTCGCGGTTGATTGGTTTTGGCATTGCTGTCCTATTTCAGTTTCTTTGGATTAGCTTGATCTCGGTAGATGCTGCGTCGAATGGTACTGTTCGCGTCGTGTTGCTGTTTCGAGTAGTGCTGGAGTTGGCGGATTGCGGCGTTGATTGTTGGGTTCCTATGTGGATGAATCGAGGTTGTTGGATAGGCTGGGGATGTGGAGTCTTAATTGATGAAACCGTGTTTTTTGGTGTTAGCAACTTCGAAACCATTGGATTAATTTGTCTGAGAATTCGAGGCTATTCTTTCGGTTCAGTTTGTGATTTTTGTAGCTTCATGTGGTTCTCATTCTAAGCAAGACTTGGTTGATTTTTCGTGCTCTCTGCAATCTTCAACAATAGGCTATATGTCTGTATTTTGTTTACTATTGATTACAAACATGATTAACTAAGAATGCCGAAGTGGCGAAGATTAGATTCTTTTGTCATGCGTTCAGCCTCAGGAAAGTGAGGTTAGTACTTTCTAGTTGATGCGTGCTATCTTATTTATTGATGGGTTCAGGCAAATTGTCCTATCCCACATAAGGTAGTGGCGACAGTAAAGATTTGTTCATATCTATATGACATAAATGACGAGATACAGTGACCTGTAGCCTGGGGGTTGATTCAGCTAAGCTTTTCTTTGATGGCACATATGCTTGCTTAGAAAATAATGGACTGGTCTCTCTTGTATTGGAAATTTTTTCTTAGAGTATAGTTGGTGATTGTAAAAAGATTTTTTTCCCCTGTTCGCTGGAAGCTCTTTCCCTCTTGTCATTCATTGCTCTCAGAGATGTGTTCATGTTTTCTTATAGCTAAGGAAGTGGAATGAGCGATGGGTGATCTTAGATCCAACCACAGGGAGGATGGAGTACAAGTCGGTAATTTTTTTTAATAGTTACGTAAAGCCAAGTACTTGGGAAAAGAAATATCTCATTCTTAATTACTTTTTTCCAGGGTCAGGAGAAATGAGCCAGCTGTCAAGGGAACCATAGTGTTCGATGCTAATAGCACTATAACTTTATCTCCAGTGAACTTCCAGTAAGAATGATGTTCCGGAAGCGTGCTCCCTCAGTGCTTCTGCAGTTATGATTATCTGCTTCAGTTCAACAGATAGTTTCTTATCACCTTCTAATTGTGTTTCAGTGGATTGCCGAAGTACGATGGCTGCTGTTTCTGTATCCTCATCCATCTACATCACTATTGGGCGATCTTAGGGTTTCTTTCCCTTGAATTTTGCATGTAAAAATCTGGATATGGAGTTAATTTTTGCTGCATCAAGATTCATCAAGATTCTTAACTTTCCTCTCTAGATATTGGGACCCCATCGAGGAGAGATTACTTTTTCTGTGCTGAAACTCCTGGTGCTGCTAGAGCTTGGGTATCAACGCTACAGTAAGTTTTTGGGAGGTTTCCTATGGAAATCAACATGAGTATGATATGTTTATTTGAGTGACTGGCACATGCTATGGTTTATTGACTTTTCTCTGGTATGTTGAATGAAAATGGAATGTGAAAGGTCACTCTTAAAAATATGGCATGGGATGGCTAGGCTTCTTTTGGTCATGTAAATTAAATCAGAATGATTGTTAAGACATATTGAAGTTAACATTCATAGTACTAATTGCATATTCTTAAACAGAGTCACAAAATATTAGCATGGAAAATACATCGTGAGAAAATAACACATGTTGGCCAAGAAAAACATAGAATTTTTTGTATTGGAATGATGGGCAATGCTGATTTTAGTGTTCCAAACTGTTAGTGTACCATGAAATGGGATGTGTTCCAAATTGCGGACCACTAGGGAAATTCTTTATGTTGGTATGCCAGGCTTGGCATAATTATGCTTCAAGGATCATACTAGTCACTATTGAAATTTGTTTTTCTGTTTAACTGTCCACGGTATTCACCTTTTCCATCATTCTCTCTTCCAAATCAGAGCTACACAACTGGTCTTAAAGGCTCATAAAGAGGCTGTAAGTTCTCTGAGTGAAAATGGTTCTGCGAAATTGGGGACTGTGGCTGCTGCAGTGGCAGCAGCTAACTCAATAGCTCTGGAATCCTCTAAGGAAATTGAAGCAGCAATGCAGATTTCAATGAGAAATGCCCTTGGAATGATCACAAACAGAAGTATGGATGGACCAATGGATGATTTCACAATAATGAAGGTACTGTCTGTGGCCAAAGTCTTACTGAATGTTGGTATCTTCTGTAAAGTTTGTGAAACCTTCACAGTGCCATGCTGTGAAATTACTTGTGGTTTGGAAGTATGTAAAGCAATCAAATATGTTACTTGGTCACCAAATTAGCTTGTAGTCTGCAGTGGATGTAGGAGGGTCAGCGAGAAACTTGTAGGATATGGAGAATGGAGAGTGATAAAGATATGTTAATAGGAAATGATAGGAATTGGGAAATTAGAGAAGATATTACATATAGAAGTTGTTACTACGGGCGTCCAAGCACTCAATTAAGTTGAACTCTCAATATCTAAATACTTTGTTGCTTAGATTAAAGGTTGTAACTGCTGGCTGTTTGTGCATCTCTTTTAATGGTCTTAGGACATATGTCCAAATAACTTGAGGTTAGCCTTCAGGGCTGAGGAAAGAGGGAATGATTTCCCTCTAAAGTACATCAATGCTTGGATGTAGCAGATGAAGATTGTTATTTGTCCAGCAAATACACCCATAAAATGGAAAAATGCGACAAACAGGGATTATTTTACATTGGCAATGGATTTGACAAGGTAAATAAGGGGCCCTAGTACAAGAATGAGATACATCTCTGGCCCATTTCATGTTTCTTTTTTTGGATGACAAAATGTTGAATTAAGAATACCGCTTTTAGTAGTAAAAGACATTGATAAATCAGGATAAGACGAGAATGCATGGGAAAATGGAAGTAGATCTCACAGAGAATAAGATGACAAATATGGTCAGCTTATTTCAGATGTGCACTTGATGCACCAATGAGAATGATGAATAAATGTTAGAAGGGCAATTCTGGACTTAGACTAATGGAGGACTGGTCCCTCTTTTATATGCTGATCTCTATCATGTCTAATGCTGATCATTACTTAGCATGGTCAGGTAAGGCATGGGGGAAGTAAGACTTGGATCAAAGAAAACATGATTTGAGGCTACACTGAAACAGATGTAGAAGAACCATGTGTTTTGAGGTATATGATGCCACACAGGGTTGGAGGGATAAAACTATCGACAAGGGAAATAATGACTGGCCAAGAAACATGATGGGAGACTGCACAGCTGAGCAGAATGTGTTAGCTAACTTAGCTAGTTGCGGATTATGGGATGAAAGGGTTAGCTGCTAAAAAGAGCGATAATAACTGATGATGACTGATGAGGGGCATTTGAATAATCTTCTGCAAATTATATAAATCTCTTTAGAGAGAGAAAGAAAGCGGTTGAAGAAAGCATGGGGAATAAGTGGTGGGAAAATTTGTATGGTCAGTGACTATATATTATATGGTCTTTTCTTCTCCATATTTTCACTATTTAATTATTGTTTTTGAAATTTGTGTCTTTGCTTTTGGTTGGAAGTGGTGCTGTTTGTTCTTTGTAGATTTTCTTTTCTACAGGTTATATGTCAACTCCTAAGAGTAATCTATTGTACCCATCTTTGATCTGTTAAAACTGAAAAGTAAATTTGCAGGAGACACTACGAGTTAAGGATGAGGAATTGCAAAATTTAGCGAGGGACATTCGTGCACGAGATTCAACTATAAGGGAATTAGCAGAGAAGCTATCAGAGACTGCTGACGCTGCTGATGCCGCAGCTTCTGCAGCCCATATGATGGATGAACAAAGGAGGATAGCTTCTGCTGAAATTGAGCGCTTGACCAAAGATTATGAGAAGAAGTTGGAGTCATTAAAAATGAAGGTTGTTACTGATTTTCTTGACAGATTTAGTCTTTGTTCAACATATACTTTGATATACTCCTCCAGATATTATTAGCTTTTTGGTATTTTGGTTTATATGTTGTTGTAGGTCATTGTACAAAGACTAGACAACTAAAAGCACAAGGAAAAATTTGTGGTTAACATTATTCCTATTCTCTCTGTATTAGATGAATGAAGGAAGAACTGAAAAAATTTGTCAAATTGTTCAAATGTAGAAAAACTCAGGGAATGCTTAAGACTTATTCTGCTTATCTCTTCTACAGCTTTCAGTTAACTCTTTTTCCTGTATATGTAGCTGAAAGAGTCTGAAGATAAAGTTGCCGCTCTAAGTGGAGAAAGAGGCGAAATAATGAAACAGCGAGACTCTGCTCTTCAGGAGGCACAGTTATTGCGTTCTGAGCTTGGCAAAGCTCGAGAGCGTTCTGTTATATTAGAAGCAGCTGTTGTCAGGGCAGAAGAGAAGGCCAGAGTTGCTGAGGCAGATGCTAATTCTAGAAAAAGGGAGGTTCAAGAAAAAGAGTCAGCTGCTGCAAAGGAGAAGCAAGAGCTTCTGGCATATGTGAATATGTTGCAAGCTCAACTCCAAAGGTTTACTATCTGACAACTTTCAATATCTGTGCAAGCCATTTTCTTTTTTAATTTGTTCAAACTGTGCAAGCCATTTTTATGAAGCTGTTGTTGCTGTGATTCTTGGCTTTCATAGTTATATTGCACTAGGAAACACTGTCACGTTGTGCTCTAAAAGTTTTAGCAAGTTTCAAGTTTTAGTTATTGGTCAATCAAACATAATTATACTAAGCACAACATATGAAGACATGGGAGAGAGATAAGCCGAAGGATCTAACAAAGTTAATAATGCAAATGAGACTTTGCTCCACAAGAATTGTGAGATCTCAAGTTCGAAATCTACTCAGCACGATCTCTTGGCGGTCAATCTGACTGGTAGCATGGATGGATTTCCTGTGATTGGATGAGGAAAGTGGTTGCATGGATGACTTTCCTTTGTTTGACCGGGAAAGTGGACGCAGTTGCTGCATTTATGTTGATATTAGAGGCCACTTAAGTGATGTCTGGAAAAGAACAACAGAAGTTTTTTTTTTTTTTTTTTTTTTTTTTTTGGGAAAAGAGAAAGGGGGGGGTGTTGAGGAAGCAGATAGATTTGATTTGAAAGTGCCAAATGCCTCAAGTTGCAGAGGACATTGTTTCAATTAGTAGTTGTCTTTTATGAAGTAAGTAATTCAGTTAGCAAAAGTGAATTTGTTATTTCCTTGTTGCCAACCATAGTTGCAAAGACAATGTTGCTATGAATTAGACAATGATTACTCTCAACAAAATAAATTTGGTCTACCTTGGTCATTTTTATGTATTATGCCCTACAAATTTGTCATTACAGCCTATGGGTCTTAAAGTTGCATTAATCCTGGACCATTTTTCTATTATTGAGAACGTTTAGTCTTCCTGTTGAAATTATGTTGGAAATAAATGTTTTTCCGTATGTTCTATATCATGCTTGACAGACAGCACAGTGATTCAAGGAAAGTCTTTGAGGAGAAGGCAGAGTCTGAGGAGAATGTGGATAAAGCATGTCTCAGTGTCTCTAAAGCAATACCAGTTTCCGAAGAGAGTGTGCCTGTTGATGAAGTCAGCCTTCGGTCAAGTAGAGATGGGGAATGGAGTGACATTCAGGCAACAGAAGCAAGAATAGCTGATGTTAGAGAAGTTGCTCCGGAGACTCCGGAGACGGGAGGCAGCTTTGACATTCCTGTGGTTAGTCAGCCAGTCGACAGCAGTCATTAGGAAGTGGTGAATCCATTTCACTGGGAGATGCACAAGAGCGTCCCCCCTTCAAAGCGTTTCATTAGCACTTGGCAGCTACAAGCGCAAAAATTTGACTGTGTGCACTCTGGTTAGAAGATCGGGTATAAACTTCATGATTCAATGCCTCTTTCTTTGCAAAGGTGACTGAGCTGGACTTACACCCCAAACTTCCACGATGCGGTTAGGATTCTTTAGCATAAGCAGCTTCGTGCATCCGATTGCACATTCAGCCAGCTTGATTTCCGGTTATATCGATGTATATTGCAGCCTTTGGCAAATTGTTCGATAGTATTACTGTATAGTAACTGATTCTTCTTGAAACGAATTTTGCATCTTTGATCGGTAGTCCTGATCCTTCTTTTTCTTTTTGTTCTTTGGGTCACTTTTATCGCGTTCTGTACATCGAACAGTCTTAAGATTTCTGTTGCCATGAGGGTGGTTCAAAAACTAAAAGGTAACTGCATGTTTAGAGAGGGGAGAAAAACCCTTGATGCTGAAATGTGACATATTAGTTCTGTCAGCAGTACCGCGCGTGGGCATGGGTGTTAGATAATCTCGAGGTGGGGCCCTTCCATGGTTTTGATTGAACGAGGTTTCGATGTCTCTCGTACTCGATTTGGATCTAGTAGTGATTAGTAAGGAACGGAAAGGACTATGGAAAATGACCTTAGAGAAAAAAAAAAAAGAAATATAAAGATGTAATTTTTATTATTGTTTTGGATGCTTGTGAAGAAAAATAATGGAAGGTAGAAGAAGAGATTACGATGGCGAATAATACGATTGTAGTTTGACGACTATTTTGTTTTTGTTCTCGTCAAAGCTTCAGTATCATTAACAAATTGATTCATGCTATAGAATGCTCATTAGAAAAGATAAAAATAGCATTGAAGGTTCATTTTATTGGACAGAAAAAGAGAACATTTTTTATCAGGGCAAGAATAGAAAAGTTGTTTACGATGTGCGCTATTCATGACAAGTACCGCGAGATTACAGCAGGGCAAGTTAAATGAAGAAAACACGAGAACAGAAAATTGAAAAAATCGCCAAGAAAAAGTAGGGGCGTGTAGAACGGACCACCCGAATCAAGAATCGTCAAGACTGAATTGGACGGGCCAGTTGGTCTGGTTATAGAACAGTTGGTCTGGCTACAAAAGTGTTGGTCTGATTCTCTATTCTTAAAAGTGGAATTGATGATCTGGTTCTCAATTTCAAGGAGAAACTGAATTAGATCAGATCGGACTAGCTAGATATTCTCTTTATTTTATTATTTCTTCAAAAAAAATGATAAAATGTGAACTAAATAATTTCTTGGTCCGATTTCAAGTAGTGGAAAAAAAAAGTAATGGTAAAAAAATGGTGGGAAAAAATAAATGATTGATTCCATTGGACCAAGCCGAAATCGGATCGAATCGGATTTGGATTGATGATGTGATCCGATTCCCGATCTTAGGACCAACCAGTTCGGTTCTCAATTCTGAATTTTTGGAATTGGTTCTCCTGGTCTGATAATCGCACCAGATTGGGAACCAATAATCCTAGGAAGAAGTGACTTTTACTTGTTCAAAACAAATGTTCATATGTCAAGTTGTTAGGGATAAGCTGCCAAATCCCTTTGGGAGTGATTTTAGGAGACCTAGAGAAAGGTAAGGAAAAATTTGGCATCGATAGTCAAAGTCAACACGTCGATCCATTGAACGTGAACATCCACGAAAACACATGAAGTCAGGTGACAAGGCAAAAAAAAAATCTACCATTGTCAAACTTGTCAGTTCAAGTTTACTTCCATGCCAAACTAAGATTGGAGGTCCATATCTGTCCTAATTTCCTAGTAATAAATCCCAGGAAGAAAAAAACTTCAGTTGCATCATGTTCATCCCTTGATTCGAATCCTTCTCATTCGCGCTCGGATCCTCAAATTCCAGTTCCCACCAGTCTCACAAATTTTCACGAAGAATCACTCTTCGTGAACTATCGATCTCAGTTCATCCCAGTTTATTCCGTTCGCGAAAATATCCTCTCCATTTATATTCCAAAGGCTCAAGCATGGCGTCGCCACAGGGGCCTGAGGGATGGAATGGCAATGGTTGACCAATGAGAGCTGTGATTGCTCAACATGGCGGGTCGCTGGCTTTTTGTCGCTTGGTTGGACGGCCGAATGGTCCGATCCAAAACTCAGGCATTGGTCTCCGTACTCAGATTCAAAGCTGCTCGATTTAGAACACGAATTGATTGAGCTCTGCTTGAAGGTGGTCTCTTTGCATTCTGTTGTTGGAGTGTATTTTCTGCTAGAGGGTATGCGTTTGAAAATTCTGCAAAGCGTCCATACTTCCTGCCAAAACCAAAAAGAGGAAACAGAAAACCCTTCAGTTTTAGGGCCAAATTTTGAGCATGTAATTAAATACGGAATCCTCTCCTAGACAAAAATGATTGGTCCTCTTTTGACATTGATTATTTCAGGTTGGCTGCTCATTCGCTGATTTAAGGACAAAAAAGGACATAAATAAACTGCTAGTAAGATAATAACTAATGTTGAACATAGCTGAAACTCAAGCTAGAACCGGCGAATACTCGTTTTCTAATAGAAAGTTTGAAAGCAATTGGAAAGTAAATTAAAGCGAGCTGATGCAGTCGCATAACAAGTATTTAGCATCTTACTGCTTCTTCAGTGACTGTGTCATTTGCATCTGATAGATCACCGCCTTTATCCACAGGTGGCAGCCGGAACTCGTGCATCATCCAGTCAGTTTTGGTACCTCTGCCAGCAGAGCCGCGGTAGTAAACAAGAGACTTCTTGAGGCCGACGCAATTGTGGGGATAATTACTGGAATATATGGGCTTGTCGATGCCGGTGGCCTTCCAAAATCCGGACCCAGTCACTCTATTTGGCCTTATGCTGTTTTTGTACTTCCTCCCTCTGATGCAGAAGAAGTAGCCTTCCTTCTCTCCCATTTTGCTAACATCTGTTTAGTCACGATGATGATTATGAACATGATGACTGAGAAGCAAGATTATGCTGAGCACATTCATCCATCAGAAAAGTAATTATTTAAAAAAAAAAAATCGGTGCAATATTACACAAGCATATGTTGATTCACCATAGAATCTCAGTTTTAAACTATGAAAGACTAATCCAGCTGAATAATAATTAGAGTTGCGGTGAAGCTATCCGAATCCTTGGTGAGTAAATTGACTCAGCTCCACCTTTTAACGGATCTCACCAACCTCTCATCTGTTTCTTGAGGCGACGTGCCATCGTCTAGGGAAAGCGAGGGACACGCGAAGAAAGAAACCAAACAACCCGCAACTTGTATGCCTGCTTACCATGGAGATCCCAGGGATCGTACTTGTAGATATCGACCTGCTTGATGAACTCGATCTTGAGAGGCTTCTTCTCCACCTTTCGGCGAAGATAGAACCCGACAAGCTCTTCGTCGGTCGGGTAAAACCGGAACCCGGGAAGCGTCACTTCTTCCTCATCATCCTTGTTCTTCTTCTTGTCTTGTAACCTTGAATCACTACTAGATCGTTGTTCCATCTCTCTCTCTCTCCCTCTCTCCCTGCGCCCTATATTCTTGATTCTCTTGAGTTTGTCCAATGTGTCTGTCATATTCTGGAAGCGGAAGCTTCTTATATGGGGCGGTAGTGCGAGAGGGTCGTCCCTTTGCTGCTCAGTCCGCATGACCAAGTAAACTTATGACATTATTATTACGTTGATGGAGACGTCCATCTTCTTCTTTTTCCCGGGTCGCAAGAGTTTTTTTTCTTTTTTTCTTTTTTGTTTTATTGGAGGTTCAATTTTGTCAGGTAAAGAAAAGTAGCTCAGAAGCGACAAAGGTTGGAAGTCCACCTTAGCGGCCACATGACGTTTGACTTGTTAACTACAAATTACAAATTCAAATCCAACGGATGACATCAATCCCGAATCATGTCTCATGCTGATACACGACGCTTCGTTAATGATGCCTTCAAAAATCGAAAAGCCAAAGAATAAGATGAGAAGCGAAGGAAAGATAATGTAACCCTAAACGACGAGAGTGATACCGTGTTAGCACGACGTACGAATAGTATAAGCTTTGGAAAATGTCTCGACGCACTACCATGACAAACTATCGCAACAAGTCCTCCCAGGTAATACATTTCTTAGCCATCTCCCCCCACTATCAACTTGGAAATCCTGCATGATGACTTTGAAGTCATTGCAACGTTTCCATCAACTTATATTCCACGTAATCAATATCCTGTCAAGAAGACGAGAACTGCGGGAAGAGCGTGTGAAATTAAAAGGAAAATGTCATAAATGGTCTTTGAACTTTCATCTAATGTTCAATTTCATCCCTAACTATTTGAAAATTGATCAATTTCATCCTTCCGTTAGTTAAAATTAACGGAATTGGCTTACATGGCTTTTAGTCTCTTAAATATAAAATAAAAAAGGATATGTAGAATATCCACATGGAAATTACCTTTAAAACACATCAAATTGTGGCCACCATCCAAAAAAGAGATATAGAACCACTTATTCTTTTTGTTTTTGTGATCGGTGCTCTCATCTCTAGCTGACCCCTAATTTGTTTTCCTTTTTAAAGATATATATTGACTCATAATTCTAGTAATCCAACTTAGTTCCACGTCATCAATTAATGCTCCATGTCATCACTTAACGGTTTGAACAAACGGAATGACTAGATGGAACATTTGTTAATAGTTCATGGACCAAATTGAGTAAATCAAAAGCTCAATGATGAAATTGAACATTAGATGAAAGTTCAGGTACCATTTGTGACATTTTCCCAAATTAAAAAGTAATTTCAATAGGTTTTACTTGAGCATGTGTTACTTACATTTTACCAATGTTATAATTTTCAAACAGCGGATGTAGAAAACAAACTTATTAAGGAATGAATTTTCAATACCTAACTCGAGAAAAAAGGGATGAGATATCGACATTTCATGTGAAATTCAATAGGTTATGAATGAAATACATTGTATAAAATGATCACCAAATGATAAAGAGGCTGCTAAGTATTCCACATTGCTTGTTTATAGAATTTCAATATGCCTTATAAACATGTACACTTTCTGTATCTATTGGTTAAGTTTTTGGATTCAACATTTGAGTAAAGGCGACAACCTAGCTTTCTTCATCCGGTTCGACGGATATTGATATATTATGTTTCGTGTTTCTGTGCCGTATCATGTTTGCGTCCCAGCTTCACCAGCCCCCACACAATTGCAGGCCTTAAGATCAACGAAAATCGATCATCGGAACTCGAACATCCGGCGGCAGACTTGTATGAAAGGAATGAAAAATCGACTTCGATGGTGCAAGATTTTCCTCAAGCAGCCCCTCCACAAATTTCACGGTCTACGTCGACTTCGATGGTACGAGACTTCCCTCGAGCAGCCCCCCCACAATTTACATGGTCAAGGAGAACGAGAGATCTCATAATTTTCCATTATGACGTATGAAAGGAATATATTGACGTGGTCCTGGCCTTGTAGGAAATGGGAACAGGGTCTACACAATTTTAGAATTGCACACCTTCTTAATCAAAGTCAAATTATCTCACCAACTAACAAAATTTCCAACCGGGATATTAAATGAATCATTCGGCATGATCTTGTTGACGATCATAACTTTTTAGGTAAATAGGCATCCCTCATGTAAAATATATCTGATTGATTTGTCATGTCACGTGTTACCATCGCATGATGTGATTATGGTATAAAACACAATGCCGATTTTAAGTTCTATAAATATCAAGACAATTCACCTAAATAGTGAATAATCTTGTTAGATGTGCTTGAGATGGCTTCTTTGCCTGAATACCCAATTGTAATCATTGCATGATTTAGTATTACTTTAGTCGGACCATATTTAAACTGTTATGAATCCAAAAAATTTCTAACATGCACCGCTTTCAAATGAGCCTGATGACACATATTGCGACCGTTGATCATAGTTCATACGAGACTCATGTGATTTCATGATTTCAGTGCATTGAGATCACATGAATTTGGTGCCTCTGGTAGAGAGAGAGAGAGAGTGGTCAAATATGTGGGTAGGTTCCAAGTCAAGCAAATTGGGAAGAGAATATTCAGAAGTACTATATTAGAACGCGAGAGAGTGGAGAGTCCAAGGTCAGTGGTTTGACTCAAGATGGGCCAATAGGATCCAGTCAAGTCATTGGAATTTTTTTGACCCTAATAAAGAAGTCTTTATAATTTTTAGAACCTTCTCAACTGAATACCAAAACCAACAACCTACGTTTAATTAGGTGTACGAGAGAAGGTTTTTTTTTTTTTTTTTCGGCCGCGGGGGGGAAGGAAAAACCGACGGGGTCATGTCGTAAGTAGCTGTAAATTTTTTAGATATTAAATTTACACGTGAACTATTTCAAATGTCAATGAATAAGTATATTCCATGACAAATTAACTAGGGATAGAAAGAAAGGATAATTGCGCTAAAATTCTAAAATTTATTTAAAAAGTGCGGTTGAGTATTAAAATTAAATATATATATATATATATGTTCAATTGGATGATGATGATAATAATAAGACTAAAAGTTTTAGAGAGAAAAAAAAAACAAAGAAAAGAAAAGGGGAAAAAGAAAAAAACGTAAGGCCTCATCTGTGGGGGCAGCACGTGGCTGCCTTACCATCTAGATGAAGGGCCGGCGGCGCCTCGGAGATGGCTGATGGGGTCGCTGGCCATGATCTCGGCAAATAACCGGCCATCCTCGCTGACCCTAACTGGTGGGGTCGCCATGGCCTAGGCAAAGGTAGCTATTGTGTTCATAATTGTGTGTTCAAGACATCTTTTGGAGCTCTCCGTCATTAATGTCGGATGTTGTTTCAAAACCTTCTGGTTCCGAGGTGTCATTTGAAGATGTCTAAGTCTCCTACGGAACCAAGGTCGAAAAGATCGAAAAAAAAATCAGTCATTCACAACCACTGATGAAGGATTCCTCGAAAAGTTAAGGATACGTTTTGTAATTTTCGGTGGTGTACAACGGTGGCCGGCCATCGCCGAGGCGCCACTGGCTTGTCTTGTTAGTAGGGCAGGTGAGTTTTTTTTTTTTCCTTTTCTTTGTTGTTTAATAAATAAAAAAACTGTGAGCCTTTGTTTTAATTGTTTAATCTAATTTAACTAAGATTTGGTTTAAAAAAATAAGGATGTGGACCAAGTGGATCTCGTTTTAATATTTTTGTTTAATGTTGTTAACCCCACGTACGAGAGGGGGAAAAGAAGACCACTTAAGCATGTTTCGTTAGTCAAGTTAGATGGAATTAACGAAAAGACTTAATTGCACCAATTTAACAAGTTTTAGAACTTGATTATAGTGCCTGTTTTAGAATTCAATTGCATCCTCGTAATAAGTTTAACAAGTTTTAGGATGTTATGTTGATCAAGTCAGCGGAATTAATGAAAAGACTTAATTGCACCAATTTACTAAGTTTTAAGACTTGATTATAATGTTTGTTTTAAAATTCAATCACATTCTGGTGATAGATAAGTTTTAAAATGTTTAGTGAATATTAAAAAAAAAAGTTTCTGAAGTTAATATAGCCACAAAGCGTCTAGTCTGGTCACATGGGAAGAATTTATTCGATCTCTCCCCCGAGCTAATGTATCATCTCATCCCACGAAAACAAAAAGAGAAATGATTGGTTTTGATATGATATTTTCTCGATTTAAGCTCGAACTTAACGCCACACGACAGGCAGCTCGCTTCAAAGTTTAAGAAGAATGTTCAAGTTTTTATAGACATTAAACAACACAAAACTTTTTTCGTACGCAGACGTAAATTTCTGAGTGAGGAACTCGTTGGGTGATGCTGATTTGATTTCTGCAGCAGTTCTGCTTCGTACTAATCAGCCTTAAACGCGACCCGACACCACACGACACTATTAGAAGAAGAAAACTTGTTACTGTGAAGGCAAAGGGACAGGTCCAGAGTGTTTTAGTTCTAGAACCAGCAAGGATAATAACCAAAAGGGTCCACAACAGGATGATTCACCGCAGTGACCCCCCTTGACATTGATCTTCACGAACCAGACTCAACAAAGCTTATAAGATCGCCTGAATCTGCCGCTTCAGATCGAGTAGAAACATAGTGATTGGGCACCGAGAGACTCGCTAGTCCGTAGAAATCGACTACTCCTTCACATAGACCAAGGACTCGGTGCACTGGGCACGCCTAATAAAATGATGTCCTAATACAGACCGGGCCAGAGCTCGACAACCTTCTTCCAAGAAGGCCTACTCGAGATATCATCCCACCATGCACTCACGCTCTTCCGGTCCCTTATCAGGTACTCCTTTCCCATTTTTCCCATCAAGTACTGCGTGAACGGGAGGTGGCTCAGGTCAGCAAGGCTGAAAAAATCCCCCGCCAGGTACTTACTCTTGGACAGCCTCTCCTCATAGATGTTCAGTACCTTACAGAGCTTGTCCTCACTCTCTTTGATCAGGTTCAGATCCGAGGTAAGTCCCATAATTGGGGCCAAAACAATTTTGTGGACGAGGTCGCGTAACGGCGGTTGGTAGCTATGAACCTCCACTTCGAGCCACTGCTCGACGAGCCCCCTCTCCTCTGTTGTCTTCCCCAGCAGGTCAGTCCCTTGATGCTTGTATTTCTCAGCATAATACCTTATGATGGCCCGCGATTCTGTATGAATTAAGATATAGTACAGAGAAGAAGGCAAATCTTTATCCCCACAGATGAAATGCACCACAAATCTAGAATGCAACCTAAAAGAGACCTGCACTGTGCTTGGAAATTTACCAGCGTAGTCTTGCTCTCATGATACTAGACCCGCAGTAACAGTGCAGACGCGGCGGGATGTTTCGACATCTATGTACTGATCATTCTGCTCGAACATTGATCAGGAAAATAATCCAATGAAAATGCAGGTCCAAACAGTTAATCTACAGCATTTGGCCGACGTATAAAAAGAAACAGATTATCAACTCATCCTGTGATACTTCCTAATTCAGACTATTTCACCACAGGGTGTTGATTTGAATCATCCGCTCCTTACGCAAAGGATTCAACTTGAGATTCAGAGTGAACGACTCCTAGAAAGTTCAAATTATAAATGGACAAACCTAAACTTTAACCTAACAAATGCCGGAAGGTGCTGTGTGCCAAGCTCAAACCCTCAGCCACTAATGCATACTTGCATAGCACTCTCTTGGCGAGAGGATAAATGAAACCTTGGAGTCACTGTTGAAGTGCTCGAGTTAGCAGTGAGTAGCAAAGATAAAACACTGGATGTACGTGAGCTGAAACGAGTATCTGATATCAAATTCATCGAGGAACGTTTAAGACGCTTTGTAACAGCTTAAAAGACCAAACCTTTTATCCGACAAATACCACGAACATCTACAGTAGCATGCTGAAGAACAATCTGTATATGGACATGTTTTGATCTCAAGACCTCTCCGGACTACAAGGTGAAAATCCAAGAGCAGAGAGACTTACCGAACAGAGTGTAGTCCCCATCTTGAATTACAGGAACTGATCCAAATGGCTACACATACACACCCGGTCCGACTCAGAATTAATCAGATTTAGTATTTCATATGCTAAGTACCCACAAAAAAAGAAAAGAAAGAAAGGCGATGAAAAACTCGAGTTTGAGGAGAGTTTGATCAAAAGAGAAGTGAGCTTCAAGAAGAGGGACGGACCTGGAGCTTGAGGAATTCAGGGGCTTTCTGCTCGCCCTTGAAGAGATCCACAGGCACGGTCTCGAACTCGACGCCCTTCTCGATCAGGCACACCAGCGCTCGCTTCGGCGCTGCAGCATCAGTCCCGTACACCTTCACCACCATTTTCACTCTCTACCTCCCTCCCTCTCTCTCTCTCTCTCTCTCTCTCTCTCTCTCTCTCTCTCGCCTTTTCCCTTCTTGGTGGAGCAGTCAATACCAAAAGTCTTTGTCTGGGTTCATAAACAAAGCTCTTATCAAATCATTAAACCAAATTGGACACGTTCCCGTTATTCGGCAACTTGCCCATCATGATCGGGACCCCAGGTTAGACAATCAATCAACGTTGGTATGCTGCAACTATCAGCTTTGTAGAATCTGGTGCAGCATATGCCTTGAATCGCTTTGCAGCATTTTCTCTGGCCCATCTTTGATGTATTATACTCTTGCAGCGTGCTTAACGTCAATTATAGTTGGATAATAGAATCATTGAAGTTCATTATGCTCGCATGAATTACATTTTCTAATTATAATTCTTTCGTGGGCCATTCGAAATTTAAAAGATCTATCTTTCATTGATTTTTTCTTCATGAGATGAATGCCGAACCTATGCTTCACAGTCAATTTACGTTACTTGCTTTGGCCAAAAATTTCCAACAATCCTGAGTAGAAGATGCTTATCCATGTTGACATTGCCCGATTGCCTGTCTGTTTCTAGAAAAGCAATTGCAAATTTGCTCGAATTGGGTATTACGGAGACCAATCGGTCTATTTCCGCAATTTCTTTAAAAGTTTAGGAGGACTGTTCAAGTGTTGACATTCATGAGACCACATGAACTTTTCTCATACATTTCAGCTGATCTTTTTGCTGATGAACTCATCTGCGATGCTACTTTGGTTTCTGCAGCAGTTTTTTGCTCTTCTTCTGATGCAAAAGAGTCGGCAAACCTCGGTCTTCTTCATGCCAACAAGACGCACCAGCATCGAATATACAAAACTTGATGTGGTCAGTATCCATGTTTAAGAAGAGTTCATTATCTCCTAATACGAGTCTTAACAGCTCATCTAACAGCAGTTAAGTGAGTGCTGGACATGTGAATGAATATTTATGGAGTTGCTCTTTCCAAGTTGTAGAAGATCCACAAAAGTTGGTTAGTAGGTGGTTAATTTCTAATTTCACCATAGTCGGTGGCATAGTACTGATTAGCCGCGTACATAGCTGACAAAACACGACATCGCCATGAATAATACGACACCTGAGAGGTCCACAGCAGGATCATTTACTGGAGAAATCTCACTTTTACACATGACCTTCACAAACCAGACTCAACAAAAGCTTATTTGATAGTCCAAATCTGCCGATTCAGATCGAGTAGAAACATACTAATTAGGCACAGATAGACTCGCTATCCTTCATATAGACCAAGGACTCGGGTGCACCCGGCACACCATAAAACGGCGCTAATACTGACCAGGCCAGAGCTCGAGGACCTTCTTCCAAGAAGGCCTGCTCGAGATATCATCCCACCACGCACTTACAAGCTTCCGGTCCCTTATCAGGTACTCCTTCCCCATCTTGCCCACCAAGTACTGGGTGAACGGAAGATGGCTCAGGTCGGCAAGGCTGACGAAATCCCCTGCCAGGTACTTGCTCTTCGACAGCCTCTCCTCGTAGATATCCAGCACCTTACAAAGCTTGTCCTCGCTCTCTTTGAGCTGCGTTGGATCCGGGGTAAGTCCGATAAGTGGGCCGAAAACAATTTTGAGGACAAGGTCGAAGATTGGCGGGTGGAAGTTCTGGGCCTCGACTTCGAGCCACTGCTCAACGAGCCCCCTCTCCTCTATAGTCTTCCCCAGCAGGTCAGTCCCTTGGCGCTTGTATTTCTCAGCATAATACCTTATGATGGCCCGAGATTCTGTATGAATTAAACAGGATATATAACCGAGAGTAGACAGAATCTTTATCCCCACATATGAAAAGCACCATAAAACTGGAATGAAACCTAAAAGAGACATGCACTGTGCTTTTGAGTTCACCAGCATAGTTCTACTCTCATGACCCTATATCCCCGCCATAGGTGTAGACGCAGCAGGACAATGTCTATACACTAATCATTCTGCTTAAACACCGGTCAAGAGCATCGTCGGATGAAAATGTGGGTCCAAACGGAAAATCAGCAGCCTTTGGACGACATACAAAAAGCAGATCATGAACAACTCCACAACAGATATGGAAGCTATGAGTCTGGCCTGAGAGCTTTGATTCAAATCATCTGCTCCTCAGGCAAATGATTTGACTTGAGATTGAGAGTGGATGTAGTTAAACTAAAACAAGTGGCTGATAACAAATGAACATGCCACTGAGACTCAACCTTTCCAACTTCCTCTGGGATCTCCTCATCACGGAACTTTTCTTAATTTTGCGACGCTTTGCTGGCCAATTACAAAACAAACAGCGCTAGCGAACTACGAGCATCTGCATGCTGAAGAACCATCCGTATTTGCACGTGTTTTGATCTCAGGAGCGTCTCCTCATTGCGGAACTTTTCTTAAGACTTTCGCGATGCTTTGCTGGCCAATTACAAAACAAACAGCCCTAGCGAACTACGGGCATCTGCATGCTAAAGAGCCATCCGTATTTGCACGTGTTTTGATCTCAGGAGCGCAAGAAAAAGCCCGAGCGCTGGACCATGCCGTGAAATTCCGAAGGCTCAAAACAATAACGACAAAAAAAGAAAAGATGCAACAAGCCAAGAGTTGAAAGCATTACCGAACAGAGTGTAGTCACCGTCTTGAACTGCAGGAACTGATCCGAAGGGCTAATCATACACCCATATACACAACATCCGTGTCAGAATCAATCAGACAAAACACGCTTTAAATGCCTAGTACCCACAAAAGGAGACACGATGAAAAGTCAAGCTGTCGAGAGTTTGAACGAGAGTGAAGTGAGAGTCTCAAGAACGGGGGAGAGACCTGGAGCTTGAGGTACTCAGGGGCTTTGTGCTCGCCCTTGAAGTGATCGACGGCGATGGTCTCGAACTCGACGCCCTTCTCGATCAGGCACACCAACACTCGCTTCGGCGCTGCAGCATCAGGCCCGTACACCTTCACCACCATTTTTCTCTCTCTCTCTCTCTCTCTTCTTGATGGACCAGTCAATTCCAAGAATCTCTCGCTACTCTGTCTGGGTTTATAAACAGAGCTCTTGTCAGACCATTGAACCAAGTTGCACACGTTACCGTCATGCGGCAACTTACCCATCACGACCGGCATCCCAGGTTAGACACTCAGTCAAGGTTGGTATGCTGTATGCTGCTTCTATCAGTTTTGTGAAGTCTGATTTCGCAGATGCCTTGAATCGCTTAGCAGTATTTTCTCCGGCCTATCTTTGACATATTGTACTCTTGCAACGTGCATAATGTCGGATATAGTTGGACAATAGAATCGTTGAATTACATTATGCTCGCATAATTTACATATTTCTAAGTACAATTCTTTTGTGGGCCATTGAAATTTAAAAGATCCATCCATGTTGACATTGCCCCATTGAAATTTAAAAGATCCATCCATGTTGACATTGCCCGATTGCCTGCCTGCTTCTAGAAAAGAACCTAAAAATTTGCTCGAATTGGGTATTAGAGGTACTAATCGGTCTTTTTCCACAATTTCTTTAAAGTTCAGGAAGAATGTTTAAGTGCTGATATTCATGAGACGATCTGAACGTTTCTCATATGCTTCAGCTAATCCTTTTGCGGATGAATTCATCACGTGATACTACATTGGTTTCTGCAGCAGTTTTTGCTTCTCTTCTGATGCAAAAGAGTTGGCAAACCTCCGTCTTCTTCATGCCAACAAGACGCGCCCACGTCTGATAAATAAAACCTGATGTGGTTGGTATCCATGGTTAAGAAGAGTTCATTGTCTCCTAGAATGAGTCTTAACAGCTCATCTAACACCAATTCATTGAGTACTGGACATATAAATGAAAGTTTATGAAGTTGCTCTTTTTAAGTTGTAAAAGATCCTCAAAAGTTGATAAGTAGGTGATTAATTTTCAATTTCACCAAAGTCGCTGAAATAGTACTAATCAGCGGCATACATAGCCCGACAACACACGACACCGCCATGAATAATACAACAAGGAGGTCCACAACAGGATCGGTCAAACCAGACTCAACAAAGCTTATTTGATCACCCAGATCGAGTAGAAACATACTAAGTAGGCACAGAGAGACCCGCTATCCTTCGCATAGACCAAGGACTCGGGTGCACCCGGCATACCTGATAAAACAGTCCTAATACAGACCGGGCCAGAGCTCAACGACCTTCTTCCAAGAAGGCCTGCTCGAGATATCATCCCACCAACCGCTCACATGCTTTCGGTCCCTTATCAGGTACTCCTTCCCCATCTTGCCCACCAAGTACTGGGTGAACGGAAGGTGGCTCAGGTCAGCAAGGCTGAAGAAATCCCCTGCCAGGTACTTGCTCTTTGACAGCCTCTCCTCGTAGATATCCAAAACCTGACAGAGCTTGTCCTCGCTCTCTTTGAGCTGCTTCGGATCCGGGGTAAGCCCAATAAACGGGCCGAAAACAATTTTAAGGACAAGGTCGTAGATTGGCGGATGGAAGTTGTGGGCCTCGACTTCGAGCCACTGCTCAACGAGCCCCCTCTCCTCGATTGTCTTCCCCAGCAGTTCAGTCCCTTGGTCCTTGTATTTCTCGGCATAATACCTTATGATGGCCCGCGATTCTGTATGAATTAGACAGGATATATCACAGAGAGTAGACAGACAAATCTTTATCCCCATATATGAAAAGCAACAAAAAACCAGAGTGAAACCTAAAAGAGGCATGCACTGTGCTTTTGAATTTACCAGCAGTCTTACTCTCATGACACAAGACCCATGGTATTAGTGTAGATGCAGCAGGACATTTCAATGTCTATGCACCGATCATTCTGCTTAAACTCCAATCAAGAACATAACCGGATGAAAATGCAGGTCCAAACGGAAAATCAGCAGCCTTTGGTCGACATACGAAAAGAGACAGATCATGAACAACTCCAGAACAGATATGGACACTACGAGCCTGGCCTTAAGAGCTTTGGATTCAAATCATCTGTTCCTGAGGCAAATGATTTGACTTGAGATTGACAGTGGATGTATGTAACCTAAAATGAGTGGCTGATATCAAGTGAACATGCCAGTGGACTCAATCTTTCCAACTCCCTCTGATATCCACTCATTGCAGAACTCTTTAGACTATTGCGACGCTTCACTGGCCGTTTACAACGCAAACAGCCCTAGTAAATTAGGAACATCTGCATGCTAAAGTACAATCCGTATGTCCCGGTGCTCTAATCTCCAGACCGCAAGAAAACAGCAATAGAAAGAAAAGAACGATGCAAGAAGCCAAGAGTCGAGAGCGTTACCGAACAGGGTGTAGTCACCATCTTGAACCACAGGAAGCGATCCGAAGGGCTACACAGGCGAGCGCGCACGAGATCCGAATCAGCATCAATCAGACAAGACACAATTCAAATACCAAGTACCCACGAAAGGAGACACGATGAAAAGTCAAGCTGTCGAGAATATGACCGAAAGTGAAGTTGGAGTTTCAAGAACGACCGGGACAGACCTGGAGCTTGAGGTACTCGGGGGCTTTGTGCTCGCCTTTGAGGAGGTCGACGCCGACGGTCTCGAACTCGACGCCCTTTTCGATCAGGCACACCAGCGCCCGCTTCGGCGACGCGTAGTCAGGGCCGAACACCTTCACCACCATCTTCTCTCTCTCTCTCTTTCTCTCTCTGTGCTTCTTTCTTTCTTTCTTCCTTCTTGACGGACCTAGTCAGCGACTCTCTGCTCTGTCTCCCAGGGGTTATAAAGAAGTCTCTTTGTTAGAGCTGCACACGTCAATGATGCACCAACCCACCACCAATCCATGGTTAGGTAATTGGTCCCCATCACTAACAAGTTTCGCATTTTGCGTTTACTTTAATGAGTTGGAATCCCTTTGCAGGTTAAGACTTAAGCTCCGTCCGTTTCGGAAAAAATAATTTTTGAATTTTTTGACGTTCGTTTCACGAAAAATAAATTTCTTAAATAAATATTTTTCATGAAAGGAAAAAAATCTTTTAAATTAGAGGAAAATATTTTTCACTTTTGAAAAGTAAAAAACATTTTCCTCACTTAATCTCTCTTATCTCACACATTTACAAATCCTCACTTCCTCCTCCCCTTTCTTCTTCTTATTTTCTTTCTTTATTCGAATTATTTTTTAATTTTCTTTTTCTTTTTTAATTAGAGATATTTTTAATTTCCTTTTTCTTTTCCATTTTTTTTTCTTTTTCTTTCCTTTGTTTCCCATTTTCTTCTTTCTTGGCTAGTCGTCGGCCGTTGCTAGGTGAACCTCGAGCTCGTCGATCTCAAGCTTGCACTCTGCACTCTTACTTATCCTTTTCTTTATTTACTTCTGGCCCACGGTTGTATATTACTCAAGCAAATGGCTTTACATGTTTTTTTTTTTTTTTTTTTTTTTTTTAGAACACAAAAGACATAGGGGGAGAACATGCCACTCAATTGGAAAATTCTCATTAGGACTGTACATGTTTTGCTTCTTTTCTCTTTTGCTTCTTTTTATAATCCATACGAACATTTTTTAGGGTAGATGAGCGTTTGACATCAATGAGGGAACAAAGATATGAAGCAAGTTTGTCTGAATTTAAAGGCAAGTTCATATTTAATAAATTTATAGGTCGGTAAGTGAAGTCTTAGAAAATATTTTCCTTGCCGAACATCGGAAAATATTTTCCAAAACATTTTCATTTCAGGTTTTAGCCGAACACTAGAAAATATTGTTATTTTCTTGGAAAATGGCCAATTTTCTGCGAAATGAACGGACCCTTATTTGAAAATACTGCGACTCTTTGGCTATGTATGCTCTCTAGGTAAAGTTGGGATGGCAAGTAGGGCTTCCTTTGGCTGTCAAGGGATATATTGCCCTAGATTGAAAATATCCCATAAAAGAGATGAGATAAATATAGATAGAATTTTCTATATTTATGACATAAGAACTATTTTTGTCTAATAACAAACTTCTTTGAAATTAAATAATTAAATATAAACAATATATGAGTTCTAATATTAAAATAATAATGATTTTCGTTTTTTTATTAATGTATCTGAATTTATTTTCTATATATATATATACACTTAGCATTTATATCTATCACATATTTTAGGTATATTGGTATATAGTTAATTTATTAAGAAATGATGGAAAGGAGTAAAAAAAAAGAAACAAAAAAAGAGAGAGTGAAAATAATATAAAAATAAGTAAATAAAGTTGAAGTAGGTGAGAGAGCCAAAACACTAATTCAGATTTGCGAAGCTAAATGATCATGTTTTCTTTCTCTTGATAGATTTGACACGCATTGACTAATTTGCTTGTTGATGTTGTCGTAGCTCATTTACATTTGTTGTTAAAGTCGAGCCCATGACTCTGAATTGCTGCGGTGAGCTCATTTGTTGTTTAAGATTTGGATCATCCAATAATTATGGATTTATTTACAGATGTTATCTCCATTTAGTCCACTTATGATTTTTTTAGCAATTAACCGTAAGATATTCTTAACATCTCCCTTTCTACATTTTCATGTACATTTACATTGATATACTATTCATACCAAACATTAGACATGATAGGATATGAAAATATTTAGCTTTATTACTGCAATTTACCACATAATAGACAAGATTTTGTTAATTTCATATCCTACCATATCATATTTTATTCAGTCATATATCAACTAGAAATCCAAATGAACAAAGACAGCCTAAAATTGTTAAAATCCATCATGCTCCACGGGACATTTGTAATCTTGAAAGATCTGTCTTTTGTCGATTTCTTTTGCACTAAATTGGTGTTGCACCTATCCTCTACACCTTTGATTAGTTTCGGCCGAAAGTTTTTAATAATCGTCACCAGAAATGGCGAAAAGCACTGTGCTCATTTTTTTTTTCACATGGCCCGCCTGCTTCTAGAAAGGCAATTACCAATTTGCTCGAATTGGGTAGTAGGTGAGGGGTCAAATTGGCCTATGTCCGCAAGCCATAGATTCTAATAATTGGTCTTCCTTTTAATCTAAATTATTCGAGGGAGTAGGAAGATTTGGCCAATTGAAAATGCACACTTGAGCTGTCCTTGCATCATTTACAAAATGGTTTTCTTTGTCGACTTCCTTTGCACATGCAACTGAGGCCTTGTTTGTTTAAATATGTTTCCGTTCGCTGGAACACAAATTTTTGTTTTTTTGTTCCGGAGAACAAAAAAAAAACAAAAACACGTTTGTTTACACTTTTGTTTTAACGATTTGGAGCGAAAGCAAGACAAAAAAACTTGTTTCTTGTTCCCATTAACAATTATGAGAAACACTTTTTTTTTCTCTTTTTTCTTCTTCTTTTTTCTTTGGCGGTCGCTGGCCTCGACCATGGCGACCATGGCCGGCGTCACCGGCGTCGAGGGATGACACCGCCAAAAGGAAGAAAAAAGAAAAAAGAAAATAAAAATATTAAAAAATTAAAAGAAACAAAAAAAATTATACAAGTTTACCAAACGTGTTTCTGTTCTTTTTTTTATTCTAGGAACATAAATTTTGTGCAGTTACTAAGGGTCTGCATGAGAACATTTCTATTCCTAAGAATTTATGTTCTTTTGTTCCCCGGAACAAAAAAAGAACAGAAACCCGTTTGGTAACGTGTTCTTCTGTTCAAAAATTGTTCTTCGGAAAATAAATAGTTTTTTCTATTTCTGTTCCTTGAAATAATTTTTGAACAGTAAACGTTACCAAACGTGCCCTTAGTAAACTATTGATCACCTAACTTCCACAGGAGAACGAGGAAGAAAGGAGTAATCAACTATTATATGAGGAAGAAAGGGGTAATCAACTATTATATGTTTGACGCCATCATTCACCCAAATCAATCATCGCGCGTGGGAATATAAGAAACCTCATAACATTTTCCATGTGACAACGGAATTAGAAGAGCAAAAAGCATCATCACTCGGACGAAATACTGCTATGGGAAAGACTATCGGTTCGACCGTTAGAAGGGAGGTGTTTTTAGGAAGGATCATTTATGTGACTCTCTCTCCTCCGAAACTTTTTCGTATTTGATTCGTCAAACCTAATTGGAAAAGTTAATTTGTGATGATTTCACCCTGCAATGCTGGTCAAGTACGCTGCTTTGGTTGACTTCCTGGCTGCCCACTGATTAGGTCGAGTCCTGAAAATTACTGTCTTGGATTGAATCAGGCAGAGGAATGCGGAGAAACCTTATAACAAATATTGATCCAGCTGATGCTCAGAGGCACACCATCGTAAAAGACGAATCGTAATATTTGGTCTTTCTTTGTTATATTTGGTCAAAGTGGGCTTTTTCATATTTAAAGAAAGGAAAAAAGGAGTAATAATGGGACAGCCCGCACCGAGAGAGAGGAGAAGGAAACGGGAAAGAACAGGAAGACGAAAGAGAAAAAGTTAAGAGGAAGAACTAGCGCACACACCTTGGAATTCTCGTCAAGTTAGATTAACTCCATTTTTATGATAAGAATTTACGACATTTGTTTGTTTATTCGGAGAAGTTTTCAAAATCAAGATACAAATTCGAAATTATGTGAAATTTAAACTACGAATTCAGTTTTTGAGTTGTTAAGATGTGGAATTACATAAAATTCATAATTAGGGCGTTATGGAGTCATGAAATTAATTGATTTGAAGTAACTTTTTAGTCGAAGTGAAATTTTAGAGATTTCCGCATGAGCTCGACATTGTGATTAGCTTTGAATCATCGCAATGGGTGAGTGATTTGTTGCGCATGAGAGTAATTTTGTTAGGGATTAAGCTTAGTTCAGCCGATTCGTAGTTGAGATAGTGTTTTACTTGATTTTGATGTAAATTCTCGTTTAATTTATAAAATTACGAGATCGTCAGCTCGTATAACTAGGTTGTTTGGTTTTGGGTATTCTCAAGTGGATGATGCTATCCCTTTTTTGAATTTCTAAACTCATATTTTGAAAATAAAAAGGATTAGACATATTATGTGTAAAGTATGATTTGACTAAATGGAAAAAATAATGTTCATTGCATATTAGATACATAAAATTTGAGTCAGATATTTATTGCCCTCTTAATTATTTGAAATAGCGTGGAAAGCATTTTTGGAAACAAGTTACGAGTTAATTATTGTGAAATAATTTGGGGAATGCTTTATTGCATCAAAGTTATATGTATTGATTTGTGAATTTGATTTATAAAGGTATTATATTGCGAAAGGATATACGTTTGATATTATGAAAACCATTTATGATATTGATTATGGATTGGTTTTGAGAAAGAAATCGATTTTTGAAAGGATATATGTTTTTTTTTCTTTGGTCGGTCAAAGGATATATGTTTTGGTTTGTGTCAAAGTATTTTGATTATGAGATGGATCTAGGTTTGGTATTGTGGATTATTAGAATATGATGGTTTGATACTTATTATTGTTGCGAACTTAGTTAGGAGTTTTGTCAAGGTTTGATACTAAAGGATACTATTATAGGCCTAACCACTAGCTGCCAACAAGAAGCGGAGACATTGCCTTGGTCCCCTTTCACTAGATGTTATGTTATGATCATGGTTGGAATATTGAGCATAAAATGAATCAATAAAATAGATAATTGATGTGTGGTGCGAAATTAATCATTGGTCAATGGAATAGACTATCATTAAGTGAATTGATGAGATTGATCAATATATTGGATCATTGATAGTTGCTTTAATATTATTGATGAAAAGAGTATTTCTTATATGTATAAAGCTTTGTTGAAAAGATAAAACTTGTTTTTGATTTCGTACATATGCAATATTGTGGATTTGAATTAGATGAGTTTTGATTGGTACCGTAAACATGCAAAGTAGATACTCAACCTGCTTAGAAGAGATATGCACTTCTCACCGAGCTATAGTTGCTTATTTTCAACTTCTTTAGTTATTGACAAACAAGAACACAACGCTAATGGCAAGGAGCTTTTGCTAGTTGTGTTTTAGATATGAGTTGAGATGGTTCAATATACTTATATTTTAATATCAGGTTTGTGATTGAGAATGCGTTCTCCAAGTAGAAGGGCAGCAGTATTGTTTCCCCATTTCCATAGAATTTAGGATGTGGCACGCGTCTCGTATGGGATCAAACTTATCGAGTCATGTCCGCGTGGACTTGCTGGAGGGGTCAAGGTCACCGCTACACAAACCAACAAGACTATGAAGGGGTGCAATTTTGGCCTGTTGCGATCGACTTGCGCATTACCAATTTTTTTTTTTTCCTTTGACAACGAAACGTCATTCTAGTCACTTTCCGAGGGAGTCAGGTGGTGAAAGCTCGATTCGGAAACTCAATGGTGGAGTCATGCGCCGTGTTCGACAAGAGGAGGGATCTTGATGCTGCGTAACGGCTTGCTGTACAACTTCAATTGCTTTGTGATGTTTTTCAACTCTAGGTCGCCACAAAAAATCATAACTTTTATAAGGAATTTGATTCATGTTACGACCTGTGACCTGTCATCATAATGGCCTAAGATAGTTACGGCTCAAATCGAAATTCAGGTGAAATTGTGCTCGATGACTCCAGAAAACCACAGTTGAAGATTGCTACCCATGAGGGCAGGAGTGGTGCCCGATGACTTGAGAAATATCACTTGAGTGCTAGCAAGCAGAAAGCCAGAGCAGCGACCAAAGCTGTAGGAAAAAAAAAAACAATGTTGGTACAAAATTTTCTTCTAGCAGCCCCTACCTACACCATTTACATGGTCATGGAGTAATATATATTTTAAGAATGCATTCATTTCATAAAAATAAATCATTTGAATGTTATTTTTTTAAATAATTGTTTATATTGTTTACAAAAATATATGAATAAAAATATTTTCATACACGAAAAATGTTTATACATTATAATGAAAACATTTTGTATTGACTAATTATTTCAGGCAATACAAACGATCTTTTTAGAAAAATATTTTGCAAATTATTCATTTTATATGAAACAAATGGAGCCTAAGTTTCTATTTGACAAATGAAAGGTATATATTGACATATGGGCTTTCAAGAAAAGAAATGTACGGCATTAGAATCATTTAAAAATGGCATACTTTTTTTTTTAGAAGAGAAGTCCAATTAACTCAATGAATTAAAAAATTTTCTAACAAGGATATTAAATGAGTCGCCCAAAATTGACAATCATAATTCTTCAGGTAAATATGTACCTAATGTAATATACTTTTTATTAACTTGTCACATTTCATGATGTTTCAAATCTAGCAGAGAGCACATTATTCTTGACCAGAGAATGATACTACATCAGAAAAGATCTTATATAGGATAATTTCACTGAAGTGATCCCATTTGACCCATGATCTTTCACAAATCACCCTCGACAAAGCTTATTAGATCCCTTAAATCCGTCAATTGGGATCGACTAGTAATGTACTAATTAGGCATGGGGAGACTCGATGGTCCACGGAAAGCAACTACTCCTTCTCACGGACCAAGGACTCAGGTGCATCCGACAGACCTAATAAAAACGGTCCTAATACAGACCGGGCCAGAGCTGGACGACCTTCTTCCAAGAAGGCCTACTCGAGATGTCATCCCACCACGCACTCACATGCTTCCGATGCCTTATCAGGTACTCCTTCCCCATTTTTCCCATCAGGTACTGCGTTAACGGGAGGTGGCTCAAGTCGGCGAGGCTGAAAAAATCCCCCGCTAGATACTTGCTCTTCAACAACCTCTCTTCGTAGACGTCCAACACCTTACAAAGCTTGTCCTCGCTCTCTTTGATCAGCTTCAGATCCGGGGTAAGTCCCTAATCGGGTCCAAAACAATTTTGTAGATGAGGTCAGAGATGGGCAGGCTGTAGCATTGGGCCTCGACTTCGAGCCACTGCTCGACGAGCCCCGTATCCTCTATCGTCTTTCCCAGCAAGTCGGTCCCTTGGTGCTTGTATTTTTGGGCATAATACCTTGCGATGGCCCGCGATTCTACATGAACAAAATAGGATCCATTACAAAGAGACAAATCTTTATCCCCATGCATGAAATTGACCATAACCTAGAACGCAACCTAAAATAGACCTGCGTTGAGAATTTGAATTTACAAGCAGTCTTACTCTCACGACGCTAGACCGACAGTAACAGTGCAGAATCAGTGGGATGTTTTTATGACTATGATTGATCATTCTGCCTCTCATCGGTTAGGAAAGTAACCGGATAAAAATGCAGGTTCAAACAGATAATCGACGGCCTTTGGCCAACATAGGAAACGGTAGTTTTCGAAGCTACTCTTTACTCTTCCTTGGATACTTCCCAGATAGCCAGCTGACGAGCCTGGCCTCTTTTCCTTAAACCTGAGCAATCCTGACTGATGGGGAAAATACTCGAAAGACTTGCGTCTCATCGCTGAAACGCACGACCGGTCCTTCCCAATTCAGATTATTTTGCCATGGAGCTTTGATTTAAATCATCCATTCCTTAGGCAAATGTTTCGACTCGAGATTCAGAGTGATCAGACTCCTAGAAAGGTGAAATTATAAAGACGACAACCTAAACTTTAACCTAACAAATGCCGCAAGGTGTTGAGTTCCGAGCACAAATCTTCCGCCCCTAATGCATTTTGATTACACCAGCATTCTTTTTCTGAGAGGATAAAAGAACACTTGAAAGTTATTGTAAAAGCACGCAAGCGATTAAGGAGTCGCAAAGCTAAATCACTGGACATCCATGAGCTAAAATGAGCAGCTAATATCAACTGAATATGTCGACAGACTCGGGCTTTTCAACTTCCTGTGGTATCTATTCATTGCAGAGCTTCTTAGACTTTAAAAACCAAACCTTAACCCGACAAATTATACTAGCGACAGCATGCTGAAGAACCATCCGTGCTTCCACATGTTTCGGTCCAAGCATCGGAGGGCGATGTGAAAATCCGAAAGTTGAGAGCACTACCAAACAAAGTATAGTCTCCATCTTGAATCATAGGAACCGATCCGAAGGGCTGCAGGCACGCACACACATGATCCGAATCAGAAACAATCAGATAAAGTACCTCAAATGCTAAGTACCCACAAAGAAAATGTAAACTCGAGTTCGATCCAAAGAGACGCGAGTTTCAAGAACAGAGACAGGCCTGGAGTTTGAGGAATTCAGGGGCTCTGTTCTCGTCCTTGAAGATATCGATGGGAACGGTCTCGAACTCGATGCCCTTCTCGATCAGGCACACCAGCACTCGCTTCGGATTTGCATAATCAAGCCCGTACACCTTCACCACCATTTTTCTCTATTCTTCTCTCCTATCGACGGACCAGTTGATTTCCAAATATCTTTCAGGATCGACTTTCTCCTTCTGCGTCTGGGTTTATAAAGGAAGCCCTTTTCAGAGGATTAAACCAAGTTGCACACGACACCGTCATGCACCGACTTACTGTTCGCGACCCGATTCCTTTGGGAATCCAAGGTTAGATAATCGGTCAACGTTGGTATGCTACTAATTACCTTTGTCGAATTTGACTTCGCATATGCCTTGGAAGGCTTTGCAACATTTCCTCTGACTTATCTTTGATAGATTGTTCTCTGGCAATGCGCATGCTATCTGACATATTTGTACGGTAGACTTGAAATTAATTATGCTCGCATAAATTTCCTCGGAGAAAATGACCGTCTTTAAAACTTTAGCCTAAGTACATCATCATCTTTGACTTTTATTAATTTAATGAATTCCTTGAATTTTCTAATGCCCAACCTAATCCTTTAACCCTTTCGTATTTTGCCAATTAAGTCCATCTAGCCGATTTTAGCTAAAATCACTGAACTAGACATTGACTATATTAGGTAGTACGGGTGACACTGACGTGAACAATTTTTTAATTTTTTAAAATGTTTAATAAACTTTTTATTTCTTTTTTCTTTTCTTTTTCTAATCCTAGGCCGGCAACCCTCGCCTCGTCTAGGCTATGGGCCCTCACCCAAAACCAAGTGAAGGATGCCCTCGCCTTACCCAAGCCAAGCAAGGGTGTCACAGCGTGGCCTAAATCTAGGCAAAAGCCAACCCTCTCACTTGTGGCTTGCAACTTAAGTAGCACCGACACCAGTACGTGACATGCAACATGACATAAGATTACATGCGATATGACACAACACGACACGTCGACACGTTATTTCTCAAAAAATAAAAAATTTCGACACGTTGGGATGCATTGTATATTAAATATATATTTTTATATATACATGATAAATTATCATTTTTGTGATTATTTTAATAAAATTAATTTGATTTAGATTCACAAATAAATAAATAATAAAAAAGAGCATATAATGAATTTACACTAAAAACATTAATTTACTGTTTGTTGATATCATTCATTGTTTCAATTTGACAAATCCAATTAAATTCCGTTCAAATAATCTATAAAACTTGAAAGAAAAAAAAATTAATTCACATTCCACTATTAAATTTAACATTTACAAGAAGTCGAAAAAAAAAAAACAATTCACATTTCGCCATCAAATATAACAAGAAGTCTTTATTCCCCGTTTATTTTTTATTTTTGTTTTTTTACATGTTTATATTTTGACTCCTCGTTTAGTGAAACTTTTTAAAATTAACCTAATGTGTGTCGAAATCACGTGTCAGAATTATAGACTCACATGTTGGATTGTGTTGGGCCGTATGTTGGATTTTCCAACACCTGTTAACTACGTGTCGGAATGTGTCGGAGTGTGTCAAAGTGTTTGACACAACACGAAAGATCTTGGAAAATGTCAATGCTTCCTAGCTTGCAACTACGGTTAGGAAAAAAAAATAAAGGAAAGGAAAAACAAATAAATAAATAAAATTAAAACATTCAAATATTATTAAAAATTGTGTATGTTAGCGCTAGTCGTCGGTCGCCGGCCATATCACATACAACGTTTGACATCCACATTAGTAATTTCATGTCAAAATTGGTCGAAAGAACTCAATTGGCAAAAGTCGAATATGTTTAGACTCAATTGACAAAATTAAAAAGTTTATGACTAAATTGGTAAAATTACAGTAGAGTTATGACTTTTTGGATAATTTTTCATCTTCCTTTGCATGCAATGCGGACTTAACTTATCTCCTAGAATGAGTCTTAACAGCTCATCTAACACCAGTTCAGTGAGCGCTGGACATGTGAACGAACATCTGTGAAGTTGCTCTTTCCAAGTTGTAAAAGATCCACAAAAGTTGGTTAGTAGGTGGTTAATTTTTAATTTCACCAAAGTCACTGGGATAGTACTAATTAGCCGCGTACATAGCCCGACAAAACACGACACCGCCATGAATAATACAACACCAAAGAGGTCCACGGCAGGATCATTTACTGGAGAAATCCCACTTTTACACATGACCGTCACAAACCAGACTCAACAAAAGCTTATTTGATAGTCCAAATCTGCCGTTCAGATCGAGTAGAAAGTAGAAACATACTAAGTAGGCACAGATAGACTCGCTATCCTTCACATAGACCAAGGACTCGGGTGCACCCGGCACACCATAAAACGGCCCTAATACTGACCGGGCCAGAGCTCGACGACCTTCTTCCAAGAAGGCCTGCTCGAGATATCATCCCACCACACACTCACATGCTTCCGGTCCCTTATCAGGTACTCCTTCCCCATCTTTCCCAAGTACTGGGTGAATGGAAGGAGGCTCAGGTCGGCAAGGCTGACGAAATCCCCTGCCAGGTACTTGCTCTTGGACAGCCTCTCCTCGTAGATATCCAGGACCTGACAGAGCTTGTCCTCGCTCTCTTTGAGCTGCTTCGGATCCGGAGTAAGCCCAATAAACGGGCCGTAAACAATATTGTCGACAAGGTCGTAGATTGGCAGATGGAAGTTGTGGGCCTCGACTTCGAGCCACTGCTCAACGAGCCCCCTCTCCTCGATTGTCTTCCCCAGCAGTTCAGTCCCTTGGTCCTTGTATTTCTCGGCATAATACCTTATGATGGCCCGCGATTCTGTATGAATTAGACAGGATATATCACGGAGAGTAGACAGACAAATCTTTATCCCCACATATGAAAATCAACAAAAAACCAGAATGAAACCTAAATGAGGCATGCACTGTGCTTTTGAATTTACCAGCAGAGTCTTACTCTCATGACACTACACCCACGGTGTAAGTGTAGATGCAGCAGGACATTTCAATGTCTATGCACTGATCATTCTGCTTAAACTCCAATCAAGAACATAACCGGATAAAAATGCAGGTCCAAACGGAAAATCAGCGGCCTTTGGTCGACATACGAAAAGAGACAGATCATGAACAACTCCAGAACAGATATGGACACTACAAGCCTGGCCTTAAGAGCTTCGGATTCAAATCATCTGTTCCTCAGGCAAATGATTTGACTTGAGATTGACAGTGGATGTATGTAACCTAAAATGAGTGGCTGATATCAAGTGAACACGCCGGAGGACTCAAATCTTTTCAACTTCCTCTGATATCCACTCATTGTAGAACTCTGTAGACTATTGCGACGCTTCACTGGCCGATTACAACGCAAACAGCCCTAGTAAATTAGGAACATCTGCATGCTAAAGAACCATCCGTATGTCCCCGTGCTCTGATCTCAAGACCGCAAGAAAACAGTAATAGAAAGAAAAGAACGATGCAAGAAGCCAAGAGCCGAGAGCATTACCGAACAGAGTGTAGTCGCCATCTTGAACCACAGGAGTTGATCCGAAGGGCTACACAGGCGCGCGCGCACGAGATCCGAATCAGCGTCAATCAGACAAGACACACTTGAAATTCCAAGTACCCACGAAAGGAGACACAATGAAAAGTCAAGCTGTCAAGAGTTTGACCGAAAGCGAAGTTGGAGTTTCAAGAACGACAGGTACAGACCTGGAGCTTGAGGTACTCCGGGGCTTTGTGCTCGCCTTTGAAGAGGTTAACGCCGACGGTCTCAAACTCGACACCCTTCTCGATCAGGCACACAAGCACCCGCTTCGGCGACGCGTAGTCAGGGCCGTACACCTTCACCACCATCTTCACTCTCGCTCCCTCACTCTCTCTCTCTCTCTCTCTGCTTCTTTCTTCCTTCTTGACGGACCTAGTCAGCGACTCTCTCCGCTGTGTCTCCCGGGTTTTATAACGAAGTCTCTTTGTTAGAGCAGCAGACAGAAGCTGCACACGTCAATGATGCACCAATCCACCGCCAATCCAAGGTTAGTTAATTGTTCCTCATCACTGAAGAGTTTCGCATTTTGCATTTACTTCCCTGAGTTTGAATCCCTCTGCAAGTTAAGACTTATCTGGAAATACTGCCACTCTTTGGCTGTGTATATGCTATCTGGGTAAAGTTGGGATGGCAAGTAGGGCCTCCTTTGGCTGTCGAGGGATGTATTGCCCTAGATTAAAAATATCCCATTTAAGAGATGAGATAAGTATAGACAGAATTTATTATATTTATGATATAAAAACTATTTTTATCTAATAACAAATTTCTTCAAATTTAAATAATTAAAAATAAGCAATATATGAGTTTCGGCCGAAAGTTTTGAATAATCGTCACCAAACATGGCGAAAAGCACTGTGCTTATTTTTTCACATGGCCCGCCTGCTTCAAGAAAGGCAATTACCAATTTGCTCGAATTGGGTAGTAGGTGACGGGTCAAATTGGCCTTCTTTATAATAATCGGTCTTCTTTTTAATCTAAATTATTCAAGGGAGTAGGAAGATTTGGCCAATCGAAAATGCACACTTGAGCAGTCCTTGCATCATTTACAAAATGGTTTTCTTTGTCGACTTCCTTTGCACCTGCAATTGAGTAAACTATTGATCACCTAACCTCCACAAGGAAGAAAGGGGTAATAGACTATTATATGTTCGACGCCAATTATTCACCCAAATCAATCATCGCGCGTAGGAATATAAGAAACCTCATAACATTTTCCATGCGACAACGGAATTAGAAGAGCAAAAAGCACCATCGCTCGGACGAAATACTGCTATGGGAAAGACTATCGGTTCGACTGTTAGAAGGGAGGTGTTTTTTGGATAGGATCATTTACGCGACTCTCTCTCCTCCAAAACTTTTTCGTATTTGACTGTCAAACCTAATTGCAAAAGTAAACCGTGATGATCTCACCCTGCAATGCTGGTCAAGTACGCTGCTTCAATTGACTTCCTGACTGCCCACTGATGAGGGCGAGTCCTGAAAATTACTGTCTTGGATTGAATCAAGCCGAGGAATGCGGAGAAACCTTATCACGAATATTGATCCAGCTGATGCTCAGAGGCACACCATCGTAAAAGACAAATCGTAATATTTGGTCTTTCTTTGTTATATTTGGTCAAGAGTGGGCTTTTTCATATTTAAAGGAAGGAAATGGGGCAGCCCGCACCGAGAGAGAAAGGAAAAGGAAACGGAAAAGAAAAAAAAAGACGAAAGAGAAAAAGTAAAGAGGAAGAACTAGCGCATACACCTTGGAATTCCCGTCAAGTTGGATTAACTTCATTTTTATGATAAGAATTTACGGCATTTTTTTTTTTGTCGAAAAGGATACTATATTGCTAATCATGTAGGAAAATAGGAACAACTCTTAACTAGGGCTTCATTACAAAGTATGTCTACCATAAGTTGAGGAGGAGAATTTTTCCAATTTGGCGAAAGGGATCCTCGTCCGTGGGCCTTCGCGGCCCAGTTGGCTAGGGCATTTGTTTGTTTATTCGGAGTAGTTTTCAACATTAGGATACAAATTCGAAACTATGTGAAATTTAAACTACGAATTCAATTTTAAGATGTGGAATTGCATGGAAATCATTATTAGGGCGTTATGGAGCCATGAAATATGATGGAAAAAGATTTGAAGTAACTTTTTAGTCGAAGTGAAATTTTATAGATTTCCGCATGAGCTCTACATTGCGATTAGCTTTGAATCTTCGCAATGGGTGAGCGATTTGTTGCGCATGGGAGTAATTTTGTTAGGGATTAAGCTTAGTTCAGCCAATTCGTAATTGAGATAGTGTTTACTTAGTTTTGATGTAAATTCTCATTTAATTTATAAATTACAATATTGTCAACTCGTATAACTAGGTTGTTTGGTTTTGGGTATTCTCAAGTGAATGATGCTATCCCTTTTTTGAATTTCTAAACTCATATTTTGAAAATGAAAAGGATTAGACATGTTATGTGTAAAGTATGATTTAATTAAATGGCAGAAATAATGTTCATTGCATATTTGACACATAAAATTTGAATCGGGTATTTATTGCCCTTTTGATTATTTGAAATAGTGTGGAAAGCATTTTTAGAAACAATTTACGATTATTGTGAAATGATTTGGGAAATGCTTTATTGCATAAAAGCTATATGTATTGATTTGTGAATTTGATTTATAAAGATATTATATTGCGAAAGGATATATGTTTGATATTATGAAAACCATTTATGATATCAATTATGGATTGGTTTTGAGGAAGAAATTGATTTTTGAAGGGATATATGTTTTTTTTTTTTGGTCGGTCAAAGGATATATGTTTTGGTTCATGTCAAAGTATTTTGATTATGAGATGGATCTGGGTTTGGTATTGTGGATTATTAGAATATGACGATTTGATACTTATTATTGTTGCGAACTTAGTTAGGAGTTTTTAAAGCTTAAGGATATTGTTATAGGCCAAACCACTAGCTACTAACAGGCGGAGACATTGCCTTGGTCCTCTTTCACTAGACATTGTGTCATGATTATGGTTGAATATTAAGCATAAATTGAATCAATGAAATAGATCATTGATATGTGGTGTGAAATTAATCATTGGTCAATGGAATAGACCATCAATATGTGAATTGATGAGATTGATCAATATATTGGACAATTGATATTTGCTTTAATATTATTGATGAAAAGATCATTTCTTATATGTAAAAAGTTTTGTTGAAAAGATAAAACTTGTTTTTGATTTCATACATATGCAATAATGTGGATTTGAATTAGATGAGTTTTGATTTGGTACTGTAAACATGCACAGTAGATGCTCAATCTGCTTGGAAGAGATATGCACTTCTTATCGAGCTATAGTTGCTTATTTTCAACTTCTTTAGTTATTGACAAGCAAGAACAGAGTGCTAATGGCAAGTAGTTTTTACTAGTTGTGTTTTGGATATGAGTTTGAGATAGTACGATATACTTATATTTTAATATCAAGTTTGGGATTGAGAATGCGTCCTCCAAGTAGAAGGGCAGCAGTATCGTTTCCCCATTTCCATAGAATTCAGGATGTGGCACGCGTCTCGTATGGATCAAACTTTTCGAGCTATGTCCGTGTGGACTTGTTGTAGGGGTCAAGGTCACCGCTACACAAACCGACAAGACTATGAAGGGGTGCAATTTTGGCCAGTTGCGATCGACTTGCACGATACCAATTTTTTTCCTTTGACAACGAAACGTCATTCTATCACTTTCCGAGGGAGTCAGGTGGTGAAAGCCCAATTCGGAAACTCAATAGCAGAGTCATGCGCCGTGTTCGACAAGAGGAGGGATCTTGATGCTGCGTTACGGCTTGCTGTACGACTTCAATTGCTTTGTGATGTTTTTCAACTCTAAATCACCACAAAACACTGTAAATTTTAAAAGGAATTCGACTCATGTTACGACCTGTGACTAGTCATCATAATGGCGTAAGATATTTACGACTCAAATCAAAATTCAGGTGAAATTGCGCCTCGATGACTCCAGAAAATCACAGTTGAAGATTGCTAACCATGAGGGTAGGAGTGCAACCCGATGACTTGAGAAATATGACTTGAGTGCTAGCAAGCAGAAAGCCAGAGCAGCGACCAAAGCAGTAGGAAAAAAAAAAAAACAATGTCGGTACAAGATTTTCTTCTAGCAGCGCCTACACCATTTACATGGTCATGGAATAAAATATATTTTAAGGATGTATTTGTTTCACAAAAAATAAATCAAAATAAATCATTTGAAAATTATTTTTAAAAAATAATTATTTCTATTGTTTACAAAAATATATGAATAAAAATATTTTCATCGTATACGAAAAATGTTTAGACATTATAATGAAAACATTTTGTATTGAATAATTATTTCAAGCAATACAAATGATTTTTTTAGAAAAATATTTTGCAAATTATTCATTTTATATGAAACAAATGGAGCCTAAGTTTCTATTTGACGAATGAAAGGAATATATTGACATATGGGCCTTCAAGAAAAGAAATGTCCGGCATTAGAATCATTTAAAAATGGCATATTTTTTTTAGAAGAGAAGTCCAATTAACTCAACGAATTAACAATTTTTCTAACAAGGATATTAAATGAGTCGCCAACATTGACAATCATAATTCTTCAGGTAAATATGTGCCTAATGTAATATACTTTTTATTTTTATTTTTATTTTGTCGAAAATACGGATGAAATATATTAATTAGCCGAGTGCTTGGTAAATACATCAAGAGCATTAGCACATAGCAAATCTAACAGAGTAAACAGGGGGTGAGAGACCCAATTTGTAGGAAGAAATTTCATGTGATGGGCTTTCGCAAGCCAATCCGCTACTTTATTGTCTCTCTGCTGCAATGGGCTAGTGTTAGGCCTAGTAAGGCTAGCATCTTTGTCTTGGCTCGATCCACCAGCGGTCGTGCATCCCAGCTGAACTCCTCTGAAGTGAAGATGCTTCGCATGAGTCTCAAACAATCAAAGTGTACTTTCAACTTTAGTTGAGTTATGTTTGGGAGAAACTTGAGGAGGAGAAATGTAGGGTTTTGACAAGCACCACGGCCTCCGATTGTTCCGCCAAGCTAATTGCATCCGATTTGGTGAACCTGTCAACTATTCTACCGAGGGAATCGCGACAAATGCAGGCGATGGCTCCTCGGCTTGGGGTGGAGGTTGGGCGTGCCGCGTTGGAGCTAGAGGTGAGCCCACTGGTGGGATTGTTGGCTGGAGAGGCGCAATTCTGGTATCCAGTCTCCCTTCTATTCAGATCAGCGGCAGGAGGATGGCTCACATTGCAAGGGACGGCTCCTCCGTTTGCTCCGAAGGTGGGGTGTTCATCTGCCCCTGTGATGATTACATGGGCGGTAGCATCTACTGCTCTAAGTGAGTTTTCGGCTGGGCATGCTTCAATACTAGGATTCGGGGCTATGAAGACGTGAGTGTGCCGGTTGTTGGCCTTTCGAGTCAAATTTGCTGCCAAGGAGGGGTTAGAGTCGCAGGGGACGGCTTTCCTATATGAGTCCGAGACTGGGTGGGCTACTCCTTCTATTGGTGTGTGTCATCCCCTTTGGTTGCAGAGGGCAGCTCCTCCGAGTGGGTCGGCAACTCTCCTTACTGGATCGGCTACTGAATGGGCTGAAGAGCTGCTGGAGGTGAGCCCACCGGTGGGAGCGAAGGCTGGGGAGTCATTACTATGTTGGTGGCTGGTCCTTGGGGTCAAATTTGGGGCAATTGAAGGACCCGAGTTGCAGAGGATAGGTTCTGAGATTGTTACAAAATCTGGGGGTGCATTAGGTTGAGAGAAAGAGGATCCTCTTGGTAGATCTAAAACTGGGGATGTACTTAAGTTGAAGGTGTCCTCTCCTTGATCTATTTCGAGAGGTTGGGTAGTCGTTAAGCGTGTCAACAAAGGAGGCATCTATGTTGATTTGGATCGTTCCGGGGTTTGGGGGTCCCCACTTCTGAGATGAAGTATCCTATTTTTATTGTTCTTTTGGTTTTATATTTTAGTTCGCGAAACTATCTTGTAATGTTGAGGCTTTGAACAGGGTATGATACAAGTTTAGGGGGCTTTTCCCGAAGATAAAGTGATTTCTGTCCTTCCAAATACACCACAAAGTCGTAGCGTTCTGATCAAATTTTAGTAAGCTCCATGGATCTTCTTTCACTCTATACGACCAGTCGTCAAAACGGGTTTAACCCACTCTTGAGATTTTTACTTGCAGGGTATGCGCGTTCTAGATCTGAGAAGTCCAGGGACATAGTAGCAGGGTATGCTCAATCGTTTCCGGTTCAAGTTTACAAATCGGGCATATGGATGCAGGTACTACTTTCCTCTTGTACAGATTCTCCATGATTGGCAGAGCATTTTGGCATGCATTCCATAGAAAGAATTTAATCTTGGGGGTTATTACTAATTTCCATATGAGTTTCCAAAGTTCTGGTTTAACTTGGTAGGAAGTTGTTGGAGTCGATGTGCGTGGGATGGTTGAAGTGATTTTGTTGTGGAGATACCCCGCTTTTCACTGTATAATTCCCCAACTTGTTGTCTATCCAAACCAATTTGTCTTCAATGGTCATGAGGCCTATAGGGATAGTTATGATTTCCGAGACTAGCTAATCATCAAACATTGACCTTAACAAAGGTTCATTCCATTGTGCTGCTTCCATATCAATTAACTCTGCCACTTTGAGTGGCTCATCTCTAGTCGCCGGGCCACCTATAGGTCCGTTCTTCAGTCATCTATCTTTTCGAATAGAAATTCCTTTTCCATTTCCAACTGCCCACATAATTTGTGGGCAATAGCATCTCTACCTGTTAAGAGACTTTGCCATCCCCACGACGGACAAGAGCCTTTACCTGCTTGCCAAAACTCACAATTAGGGAAATATAGCCCCTTGATAATATGACTCCAAAGAGTGTTTGGAAGCTGGGAAAGTCGCCGTGCTTGTTTTCTTAGCATAGCTTTGTTGAAGGCTAGAAGATCCTTGAAGTCGAGTCCCCCTTCATCCTTCCGAAGCTTCAGAACTTCCCATCTTTTGCAGTGTAGGCCAGCTGATTTGTTGCTATTCCCCCACCAGAAATTAGCTATTTGTTTTTCAATAACTTTGCAAATGGAAATTGAGATTTTAAACACAGACATCGCATATTAAGGAATTGTCTGCACCACAAATTTAATAAGTATTTCCTTCCTTACTTTTGACAACAAATTTTCTTTCTAACTTTTCAGTTTCATGTTGACCCTTGCTAGTATCCAGGCAAACATTTATTTTTTGGTGGCTCCCCAATCCGATGGGATTCCTAGATATTTTCTTGTTTTAGTAATTTCTGGAGCTCTCAACTCCGATACCATATTCCTTTTTAATCATTCTGAACAGCCTTTGCTGAAATAAATTCCTGATTTGTTTAAGTTTATGGCATGTTCTGATGCAAAACAGTACTGATGCGGAATAGACGCCAAATTTTGACACTCTATTACTGTACCATATAGGAAGAAAATTAAATCGTCCGCAAATAGTAAATGGGAAAGAGTGGGACAATTTCTATTTAGTTTAATTCCCCGAAGAGTACCCGCTTCTATGGCTTTTTTCATCATATAAGACAAGACATTAGCCACAAAAATGAAAAGATAGAGGGAGAGCGGGTCTCCTTGGCGAATACCTCGAGTTGGCTTGAAATATGGCATAGGTTCCCGTTGAATTTAATGTTAAATGACACCATGGAGACACCCCGCATGATCCACTGCACCCACTTCCCACAAGCCCATTTTAATTAGGCATTCTTGGAGAAAATCACACTCTATTCGATCAAAGGCCTTCTGCATATCTAGCTTTAAGACAGCTTGGAATTTCCTCTTTCTCTCTTGTGTTCTTAATTTGTGCAGGACCTCCTGTACAATCAAAATATTATCTTGAATCTCTGCCCCGCATGAAAGCACTTTGTTATGATGTAATTAGGTCTGGAAGCAAAGGTTTTAGCCTGTTTGTAAGTATTTTGGATATAATCTTATAAACAAAATTGCATAGGCTGATTCGGGATTTGGGTTTTTGAGGATGAGGGTGATGAGGGTGATGAGGGTGATAAGGGTTCTGTTTTGGTCTGGGTTTATTTGTCCAGTCTCAAAGAATTACTACACCTCATTGAATATATCATAGTTGATGTCCTGCCAATGATTCTAAAAAAATAACCCATTCAAACCATTCGGCCCTAGAGCTTTAGTAGCTTTTAATTGGTGAGTAGTAGCAGTAATTTCCTCCATAGTCACAAGTTCAATCACATTTTGGTTCATAGTTGCGTCAACCAAGCTAGGTATTTGACTTAGGATAGGCTGGAAATTTCAGGAACCCACTGTCGTATAAAGATTAGTAAAGAAAGTGCCTGTCATGTCTATGAGATTATCCTCATTTCTAACCCATTCCCCTTTTGCATTCTTGAGCATAAAGATACGATTTCTAGTTCTTATTTGGATAGTTGTTGCATGAAAAAATTTTGTGCTTCTATCACCCTATTTCAGCCAGCTAATTCTCGATCTCATTCCCCAATACATCTCCTCTTGTCTCCACAAGGATTCGATCTCTTTTTTCATTTGCTGAACTCTCTGACTATCCTCATGTATTTCAGGACTATTTTGCAGAATCTAGAGTTCATTTTTCAGCCATAATACTCTTTTTTGTGCATTAAAGAAAGCGATTTTTGCTCCAATCAGCAAGTTGTTTAGCCACTAGATTGAGTTTCCCCACTATACTTGCTCCAAGGGATGCTGAATTGGACCAAGCTCTCTTTACAATGCACTCACACTTCTCATCTTCTGCCCAAAAAGCCTCATATCTAAACTCCCTCCCGGGCTCATTCTTTGGGGAAATTGACAATATCAGTGGACTATGGTCAAAGCCAATAGCTGGTAAGGCTACTACTTCAGCATTTGGATAAGCAACCCTCCACTCCATTGAACATAGAGCCCTGTCCAGCCTCTTCTTTTTAGTCCAAGTAAAGGCACATCCCTTGCATTCCAAGTCCAAAAGAGAACAAGCATGAAGAAAATCTCTAAATGTTGTGATCGAAAATGTTTTGCCTTCTTTTTACCATTTTCTCTTAAGGGTATAGAATTTCATTGAAACCACCCATACATAGCCATGGTAGGAAATTTACAGCACAAGTTTTTTGTATATCCTCCCATAAGAGTACTCTTTCTTTAAAGTCATTTGGGGCATGCAGGAAGGTGATTCTCATGAGCTGTTTGCTTTCATGAAGTTGGCAATGCATGTTTATCAAGTGATTTGTATATGATTCAACTGAAATATCTACTTGGTCATTCCGGAAAATAGTCATGCCCCCCGCAATTCCTATAGGATTTACCATGAAGCTGTTTTGAAATTTAAGCCTTCGTCATAGCTTGAACACCATTTGCTCTTGATTTTTTGTTTCCATTAAAAAATAGTAAGCTAGGTCTTTCCTAAGTCATAAGACTCGCAATGCTTGAATTGTCAAGGGTGAGCCCAACCCCTGACAATTCCAACTTAGAAATTTCATGGGTTACCCGATGACTTATTAGGGCTAGCCACCAAAGCCCATTTAATTTCCTTCTCCTCCAACGTGATAAGGTTATCCATTAGTTGTGATGTGTCTAGAGATACTGATTTGGAAGAATTCGCACCATAAGGGTAAAATCTCTTGCCCTTCTTTGCTGTGGTAAGTTTGGTACCTTTTGCTTTGCACCTTACTAGGTTATGAGAGATTTATGGGATTTCCAGCATCTCAGCTTCGAGCATGGTAGACTCTTTATCTAAGCAACTGCTTCCTCTCTTTTGTGTACCTTTCTCTTCAACTATCATAATTGCTAATGGAGAGGAAGAGTTCTCACCCTCCTTTTCAACATATTCAACAATGAGCTGCGATGTCCACAACATGGTCGGCTGGGCTTCGCAGCTACCTCCTTCAGCTTCTGAACTTCTTCAATTACAATAGAAATAGGAATTTCTGGGACTCTTTCTTATGTTGTTTTGGTGTCAACTTGTTTATCATAGAATATTTTCCCATAAGGGCTCAATTCTTTCACTTCCACTCGAAGCCATTGCCCAAAATTTCCTAGTAAATTTTCCTCCAGCCCTAATTGCTCATATGGAATTTCTTTGCAGGCCATGGCATAGTGCCCAATCTTACCGCAAGAGTAACAATAATGAGGGAGTCTCTCATATTTAAATTCTATCCATAGGTTTTTATTTCCTAGGTTGATAACAATGCCTATCTCGAGAGGATTACCCAGATTCTGAACTACTCTAGCTTTGCCTACTTTATAATTGCTATTTTCATTTGCTTCCAGCTTGACATCTATTACCTCCCCGAGTTTAGAGGCTATCTTTTTCACTATTTCATTTGATACTCTTCCAAATGGTAGTCCATAAAGATGCACCCAAAAAGAGCAATGGGTGAACTCATAACACATTTTTGGAGTGTCTAGGTCGCATTGCTACAACACTAGGAGATTGCTAGAAAATGACTAAGGTCCTGAGTCTAGCACAATTTGTTTTTTAGCCTCTGATTTGAAAGAAAAGGAAAAGAGACCTGGTTCTAGCAGGGTATAAGTAACAGCTTCAGTCTTTCATGCCCTTTTCATCGTATTTAGAAACTCTTGGAAGTTCACATGTGGTCTGGAGTAAAGTTTACTAAACAATGTTAACCTGTGTTATGTTAATCTGTCTTCGGATATACTTTCTTTAACATGTATCACATCATCCTTTGACCATAGCTTACCCAGACTTTTACATAGAGTCGCTAATCTTCTATCTTCTAGGTTCTGACCTTCCATTATGAACTTACAGAAAATGCAGGATTCAAATGGGACAAATTGAGGAGGCGAGCCCCAAAAGCGGGTCACCCAGACAACTTTCTAGAAGAAATTTGGAGGGATGGTGCTAGCTAACGTCAATTAGCAAGTAATGCCCATACAGTGTGTCTCTCGGATGAAGAGGACTCTAACATAACTTGGAAAATAACTAAAATCACCATATTCGCATCACATAATCTGCATTGCGGAGGAGCCCGCTTGAATACGTCACCTGGAGGATGAGGATTTCCGAAGAGGACCAAGAATGGGGCTAAGATTCTTGGGATGGAATTCGACCATTTAGGTTTCGGAACTTACTGGGTAGATGGGAAATCAACTAGGTATGGCGAGGGAAATGATGAAAATGTATGAAATCATCTTATGGTAAGAGATTTGGGGTTTTGGTGTGGGGTGGGTTAGGGTTTTTACGGGATTCAGAGGCCAAGACTACCTTGGGGTAGAGAGGGACTACCATCTGGTAGAGAGGAAAAAGAGAGTTCCCTTCCCTTGTCTTTCAATATATACTTTTTATTAACTTGTCACATTTCATATCATTGTCACGTCATGTAACAACCACTACATGATGTTTTAGATCTAGCAAAAAATGCATTATTCTAGACCAGAGAAGGATACAACACCATAAAAGGTCTTCTATAGGATAATTTCACTGGAGTGATCCCACTTGACACATGATCTTTCACAAACTAGACTCGACAAAGCTTATTAGATCCCCTGAATCCGTCGATTGGGATCGAGTGGTAATGTACTAATTAGGCGCGGGGAGACTCGATGGTCCACGGAAAGCGACTACTCCTTCTCACAAACCAAGGACTCGGGTGCATCCGACGGACCTAATAAAAACGGTCCTATTACAGACCGGGCAAGAGCTCGACGACCTTCTTCCAAGAAGGCTTGCTCGAGATATCATCCCACCACGCACTCACATGCTTCCGGTCCCTTATCAGGTACTCATTCCCCATTTTTCCCATCAAGTACTGCGTTAGCAGGAGGTGGCTCAGGTCGGCGAGGCTGAAAAAATCGCCCGCCAGGTACTCGCTCTTCGATAGCCTCTCTTCGTAGACGTCCAACACCTTATAGAGCTTGTCTTCGCTCTCTTTGATCAATTCCGGATCCAAGGTAACTCCCCTTATCGGGTCCAAAACAATTTTGTGGACGAGGTTAGAGATGGGTCGGGCTGTAGCACTGGGCCTCGACTTTGAGCCACTGCTCGATGAGCCCCGTCTCCTCTATCGTCTTTCCCAGCAGGTCGGGCCCTTGGTGCTTGTATTTATGGGCATAATACCTTGCGATGGCCCGTGATTCTACATGAACAAAATAGGATCCATTACAGCAAGACAAATCTTTATCCCCACACATGAAATTGACCATAATCTAGAACGCAACCTAAAAGAAACCAGCGCTGAGATTTTGAATTTACAAGTAGTCTTACTCTCACAACGCTAGACCAACAGTAACAGTGCAGAATCAATGGGATGTTTTATGACTATGAATTGATCATTCTGCCTCGACATCGGTCAGGAAAGTAATTGGACAAAAATGCAGGTTCAAACAGATAATCGACGGCCTTTGGGCAATATAGGAAACGGTAGTTTTTGAATGGGAAAATGTCACAAATGGTCCCTATACTTTTACTCAATGTGCAATCTCGTCCCTGAACTTTCGATTTGCTCAATTTGGTCCATGAACTATCAATAAATGTCCGATCTAGTCCTTGACTATTTGAAAATTGATCAATTTAGTCCTTATGTTAGTTAAAGTTAATGGAATTGTGGGCATTTTGATCTTTTTCCTTTTTTTTTTCTTTTTCTTTTTCTTCTTTTCTCTTCCCTCCATCGTTCATGGCGGAGAGAAGCCGGCGTTCGGCGAGGGCGACCCTCGTCGGACGGGCTAAGGCGGCCCTCGCCCGACGCAAGTGAGGGGCCCTCGCTAGATCCGGCGAGGGCCGCCCCCTGCCGCCGCCCTCGCCAGATCTGGCGGCCCTCACCTGCGTCGGGCTAGGGCCGCCCCTACCGACGTCAAGCGAGGGGTGCCCTCGCCTAGCAGGGGCGGCCCTCGCCAAATCTAGCGAGGGTTGCCCTCGCCTGCGTCGGGCGAGGGCCTCCCCTGTCGACTCGGGCGAGGGGTGCCCTCGCTAGATCTGGCGAGGGCTGTCCTCGCCCGACGTAGGCCAGTGAGGGCCACCCTAGCCCGCCCAAGCAAGGGCCACCCCCTAGCCCGCCCATGGGGCGGAGAGAAGAAAAAAAAAAAAAAAAAAAGACCAAAATGCCCACAATTCCAGTCAGGGACTAGATCGGACATTTATCGATAGTTCAAGGATCAAATTAAACAAATCGAAAGTTCATGGACGAGATTACACATTAAGTAAAAGTATAGGGACCGTTTATGGCATTTTCCCTTTTCGAAGCTACTCTTTACTCTTCCTTGGATAATTCCCATATAGCTAGCTGACAAGCCTGGCCTCTTTTCCTTAAACTTGAGCAATCCTGACTAATGGGGAAAATACTCGAAAGACTCGCGTCTCATCGTTGAAATGCACGCTCGATCCTTTCAATTCAGATTATTTTGCCATGGAGCTTTGATTTAAATCATCCATTGCTTAGGCAAATGTTTTGACTTGAGATTCAGAGTGATCCGACTCCTAGAAAGTTCAAATTATAAAGACGAATACCTAAACTTTAACCTAACAAATGCCGGAAGGTGCTGAGTTCCGAGCCCAAATCCTCCACCCCTAATGCATTTTGATTACACCAGCGTTCTTTTTTGAGAGGATAAAAGAACACTCGAAAGTAATTGTCAAAGCGCGCAAGTGATTAAGGAGTCGCAAAGCTAAATCACCGAACGTCCATGAGCTAAAACGAGTAGCTAATATCAACTGAATATGTCGGCAGACTCGGGCTTTTCAACTTCCTGTGGTATCTATTCATTGCAGAGCTTCTTAGACTTTAAAAACCAAACCTTAACCCGACAAATTACACTAGCGAAGCTGAAGAACCACCCGTGCTTCCACATGTTTCGGTCCAAGCATCGGAGTGCGATGTGAAAATCCAAAAGTTGAGAGCATTACCAAACAAAGTAAAGTCTCCATCTTGAATCACAGGAACCGATCCGAAGGGCTGCGCAGCACGCACACACATGATCCGAATCGAAACAATCGAGATAAAATACCTCAAATGCTAAGTACCCACAAAGAAAATGTAAACTCGAGTTCGATCCAAAGAGACGCGAGTTTCAAGAACAGAGACAGGCTGGAGCTTGAGGAATTCGGGGGCTGTTCTCGTCCTTGAAGATATCGATGGGAACGGTCTCGAACTCGACGCCCTTCTCGATCGGGCACACCAAAGCACTCGCTTCGGATTTGCACAATCAGGCCCGTACACCTTCACCACCATTTTTTCCTCTTCTTCTCTCTTGTCGAAGGACCAGTTGATTTCCAAATATCTTTCTGGATCGACTCTCTCCTTCTGCGTCTGGGTTTATAAAGGAAGCTCCTTTCAGAGGATTAAACCAAGTTGCACACGATACCGTCATGCACCAACTTACTGTTCGCGACCCGATTCCTTTGGGGATCCAAGGTTAGATAATCGGTCAACGTTGGTATGCTACTAATTACCTTCGTCGAATTTGACTTCGCATATGCCTTGGAAGGCTTTGCAACATTTCCTCTGACTTATCTTTGATGCATTGTTCTCTGGCAATGCGCATGCTATCTGACATATTTGTACAGTAGACTTGAAATTCATTATGCTCGCATAAATTTCCTCGGAGAAAATGACGGTCTTTAAAACTTTAGCCTAAGTACAACGTCATCTTTGACTTTTATTAATTTAATGAATTCCTTGAATTTTCTAATGTCCAATCTAATTCTTAAACCCTTTCGCATTTTGTCAATTAAGTCCATTAGTCAATTTTAGCTAAAAATCATTGAACTAGACATTAACTATATTAAGTAGCACGGATGACACTAAAGTGAACAATTTTTTATTATTTTTTAATTTTTAATAAACTTTTTATTTTTATTTTCTTTTCTTTTTCTAACCCTAGGCCAGCAACCCTCGCCTCGTCTAGGCTAGGGGCCCTTACCCAAAACCAAGCGAGAGATGCCCTCACCTTACCCAAGCCAAGCAAGGGTGTCACAGTCCTCACCTACATCTAGGCAAAGGCCAACCCTCTCGCTTGTGGCCTATAACCTAAATAGCACCAACACCGATACGCGACATGCAACACGATATAAGACGACATGCGATACGACACACAACATGACATGTCAACACATTATTTCTTAAAAAATGGAGAATTCCAACACGTTGTGATGCATTGTATATTAAATATATATTTTTATATATACATGATAAATTATCATTTTATGATTATTTTAATAAAATTAATTTGATTTAGATTCACAAATAAATAAATAATAAAAAAGAGCCTAAAATGAATTTACACTAAAAACATTAATATACCGTTTGTTGATATCATTAATTGTTTCAATTTGACAAATTCAACTATATTCCATTCAAATAATCTATAAAACTTGAAGAAAAAAAAAGTCAATTCACATTCACTATTAAATTTAACATTTAACAAGAAGTTGAAAAAAAAAATTCACATTTCACCATCAAATATAACAAGAAGTCTTTATTTCCCCCTTTATTTTTTTTATTTTTTAATCTTTTTACATATTTATATTTTGACTCTTCATTTAGTAAAACTTTTTAAAATTGACCCAATGTTTGTCGAAATCACGTGTTAGAATTATAGAATTACATGTCGGATCGTGTTGGGCCGTGTGTCGGATTTTTCGACACCTATTGACTGCATGTCGAAATGTGTCGGAGCGTGTCAAAGTGTTCGATACAACATGAAGGGTCTTGGAAAATGTCAATGCTTCCTAGTCTGCAACTAGGGTTAGGAAAATAAATAAAGGAAAGGAAAAACAAATAAATAAATATTATTAAAATATTATTAAAAATTGCGCATGTTAGCGCTAGTCATCGCCGGCCGTATCACATACAACTTCTGACATCCACGTTAGTAATTTCATGTCAAAATTGGTTGAATGAACTCAATTGGCAAAACTCGAAAAGGTTTAGACTCAATTAACAATATTAAAAAGTTTATGACTAAATTAGCAAAATTACAATAGATTTAGGACTTTTTGGACAATTTTTCCTCTTCCCTTACATGTAATGCAGACTTAACTTATATAAAGTGTGAGAATTGAGACTTTATATCCCCCGAGAGGGGGCATCAACATGGCTTTAATAACCATTTCCCAAGATCGTGGCACTTCATTACTCTATGTATAAATTTTCTATTCACATCACATGCAAAACCGTTGAGCAATATCTTTCTAGGAGTCGAGCCAGAGTCAAGCGATTTTATGTCCTAGAAGGAAAGCATATAGGATTGACAAATTTCCGGTGAGTCTCCAGCTCGAACATCACCTCCTAGGACAACATAATACATTAGGATAACGCAAGATTTTTGACACGATCTTTCTCATTTAAGCTCGAAATTTAGCCCAACACTACAAAAGAGCTTACTTTAAAGTTCAGAATGAATGTTCAAGTGTCGATGTTCATTAAACAATATGAACTTTTCTTGTGTGCTCGCTCAATCATTTTGGCGATAGCATCGTTGTGTTGTGCTACTAAGTCACACTAACCACACGACACCGCCATGAGAGGAGAACTTGAAGGGATAAAAGCAAAGGGATAGGTCCAGAGAGTACTTAGGGTGCATTTGGTTGAGTATTTAAGAAGCCCCTTCAACCCTGAAAGCCTCTTGGAAAAAAAAAAAAAAGGTGTTTGGCAACCATTTTTCAATGAGGTTGACTTTGAGTTTTCAGCATTTTCGGAATGCTGAAGGGCTCCATTAAATAAATTTTGTGGAGTTCCTTTTTAACCCTAAAAAAAGTATCGAAACCCAAATTTACCCCTTTCTAAAAGAACAAAACCAAGGTTTCTCCTTGCAGTTCCTCCAGAAACGCTCACGCTCCCAACTCCTCACGCTCACTCTCCCGAGAGCCCCACGACGACGCCGACTTCAGCATCAGCTTGGATATCGAATCCACCTTCACATCTGCCAACGACACTTCTCCAGCACCTTCAGCGTGTAAGCTCGCTTGCTCTCTCTCTCTCTCTCTCTCTCTCTCTCTCTCTCTCTCTCGCTCGATTCTTCTCCTCATCTGGCTTTGATTATCCCATTTGACTCCCCTGCTCCGCCGGTTTGTATCTCGTCTGCTTTTGCTTCCGGGTTCCTTGGTTTTTTTTTCCATGCTCTTGCTAGTTGGTAATCGAGATCTGTGATTGTATAACCCATGGCGGAGTGCGAGGGTGAAATTCGGGGAGGTTGCTTTTTAGCGGTCGAATGCGTGGGAATTTGGAGTTCTCCTTAGAAAGCAAGGGTTTTGTGTTGCTTTGTGGGTTTCGCGAGCTGAGATTCGATCTGGGTTTTCGAGGTTGGACAGATTTTTAGTAGTGAGCGGCAAGGGCTGTGGGTTGTGGGTCGTGGGTGTTTTTTTTTTCGAATTTCAAAGGACATACAATTGGAGTTCTCCCCTCAATGTTTCGAATTTCAAAGGACAAGTTCACAAAATAGAAATACTGCATTCGCTATACTGTTGTTTTGATTCTGCATTTCTATCAAGCATTACCAACAGAAAACTTTTGCATTCATCCTTTATGTTGTAATTTTTATGTGCCTCGAAATCGCACTGGTTTACAGGCGCTAAGCGTAAATTGTTTGGAGTTATGTTCTCTCGTCTGGTTCCTATTGAATGAACTTTGGCATCTGTGGATTTTTTCTCTTTTAACATTATTTTTCCATAAATTTTTGTACACCATGTTTCCTCTCTCGCTTTGCCAGACACCGATGAATACATGCACGTGATCTAATGATGCTTGGCCACATGAGCACCGATTACGTAAACTTTATTGGGAGAAAGAGTTGCATTATGCTTTTGTAACCATGACTAGACAGTTGAAGAAATGTAATCGGGCATGATTTTTAAGGCTGTTTTGTTTAGCTTGGAAGAGCTGAAATGGTTTGTTTTCTTTTCTTTTCAACCCATTGAGCTCACTGCTCACAAACCGAAACCAATAAGATAATAATATTTAGACAAAATCCAACAACAATCATTTCTTAAAACTTTGTTGTTGACTATATATCATCATTCTCTTGTAAATACTAATATGGCAAAAATGCCAGCGATCGGCATCTCCATAATTCTTGTGAATTGTTTGAATCCCCATAACATTCTTTACCGTGAATTATATGTTGGACTACTGTTGGACTACTGAACATGTTATTCTTCATATTAGATTTTGGACTAAGAGCATGCTCCACTTGAAGACTGAATGCATCAATATATTTCATTTTCATGTGTAGCGCAACTAAATGTGTAAAACTTGCTCTTCCCTTCACTCTTTGAGCACCATTTTTGTTGTGATTGTATGAGTGGAAATCAGCTATGAAAATTTGACTTCTTTCTTTATCAGCTCTCGGAGGCTTGAAGTCGAGTAGGGTGGAGTTGCTTCTTCGGGTTAGAGCATTTTGTGTGGCAGTTGGTGCGTTGATTGCAGCCCACAACTCTCAAGAACTGGCAAAGGCAGCGGCAACACCAAGAACCTGAACTTACAGGGGAATATCGGCAGGATTAAAAATGGATGGGTCTAATCCCCAGCAGTGTTGAATCCTCCTATTTCTATAAGTGTCCGCAACATTTCTGATATGGCACGTTTACATGATCAAATAGTTACGACTTTAGGAAGTAATTAAAGATATTTGTAATTTTTAAGGATAATGAGCTTCTTTCCTCAAAGCATATGTTATCATGTTTTTATTGTAATGAAAGTATTCTTCTTGTAATTGAGAAAGAGAGCATTTCTTGTAATTGAGAAAGAGAGCATGTAAATTTTTTCCATTTGATGTTTTTTATCAAAAAAAGGAATTTTAATTTTAATAAAATTATTCACACAACATCTTTAACATTGTTGTCAAATATAAATTAAAAAAGTCGCAAACATTATTTTTTTTAATTTTGAACAAATAAAAATTAAAATATTTAAATTAATCATCAAAGGGGCTTTGTAAATGTGTTTTCTACCGAACAGCATTTCTTTCAAAGTTGCATTTCAAAGTAGAAGTTACCAAATAGTCTTTACATTTTCTCCAAAGCCCTTTAGGCTAAACTACTTTGCATTTTCCCAATGAGTTTTCCAAATGTTGAACCAAACACACCCTCAATTCTAGACCCAAAAAGGATCCAACTTGACACAAGATATCACAGACCATACTCAACAAAGCTCATTAGATCGCCTGAAGCTGCCGATTCTGATCGAGTAGAAACACACTAATTAGACAGAGAGAGACGCCAATCACAAAAATTGACCACTCCTTCGCATAGACTAAAGACTCGGGTGCACCGGGAGCACCTGATAAAATGGTCCTAAATCAGATTGGGCCAGAGCTCAACGACCTTCTTCCAGGAAGGCCTACTCGAGATATCATCCCACCATGCGCTCACATTCTTTCGGTCCCTTATCAGGTACTCCTTCCCCATTGCACCCACCAAGAACCGGGTGAATGGGAGGTGTCTCAGGTCAGCAACGCTGATAAAATCCCCCGCCAGGAACTTGCTATTCGGCAGCCTCTCCTCGTATATATCCAGCACCTTATGGAGCTTGTCCATGCTCTTTTTGATCAGCTCTTGATCCGGGGTAAGTCCCATTAGCGGGCTGAAAACAATTTGCATGGCTAGGTCATTGATCGGCGGGTGGAAGCTCTGGGCCTCAACTTCGAGCCGCTGCTCGACGAGCCCCCTCTCATCTATTGTCTTCCCCAGCAGTTTGGTCCCTTGGCGCTTGTACTTCTCGGCATAATACCTTGCGATGGCCTGCGATTCTATTTGAATCAATATTACAGTGAGTGGACAGACATCTTTTCCCCGCAGATGAAACGCACCATAAATCTACGATGCAACCTAAAGGAGGCCTCCACCGTGCTCTTGAATTTACCAGCAGTCTCACTCTCACTCTCACGACCCTAGACCCACAGTAACAGGGTAGATGCAGCGCGACATTTCGATGTCTATGCACTGATGGTTCTGCTTAAACATTGGTCAGGCAAATAATCGGACGAAAACACAGGTCGAAATGATAATCAACGGCCTTTGGCCAACATACGAATATAAAAACAACTCCACAATAGTCATCGAAGGTACTCTTTATGCTTCATAAGTCAGACTACTTCACCATAGCACTGTGATTTAAATCATATATGTTGGAGTTTTGTTTGTTAAAACAAAAGGAAAGTGCTTTTTACCTTGTCCCACATGGGAAATGTGGGAAGAAGTAAACTAATTTAAAAGTGTGGGATTTCCTTTGTATATTTAAAAGGAATGATTGGGTGGGGCTAGACCCACCATACCGCGTCTTGGTCGCGAATAATTGCGCTAATCCTTTTGTCTTTTTATTTTTATTTTTATTTCGTACGGTTGTCTTATTAAGTTTAATTAATTCAAAGGTTGTTTTTGATTATTGAGAATTTTCGGAAATTAATTAATTAATAAATAAAATTTCGAAATTTTATTTATAAATAATTATTATTATTTTATTCCGAATTTTTGTTAGTGTCTTTTCATGACAACCTTTGATAGAAAAATACCTGTTCAATTTTGACCTTTCCCGAAGGGTTGTATTTGTTCGGTTTTAACTTCTTATGAATGGACATCTTTGTTCATTTGAGCAAATTTTCGAAAGAATGTGTTTGTTCATTTCGCAACTTTTCACGAAGAGTTGTCTTCGTTTTTTTTTTAAGACTATTTTATATATATACTTGTCAGATTGAGAAAGAAAAGAGAGTGATCATTTTTCATCTTTTCGAGTCTTCTTTCTAAAGAAAAAAAACTACAGCCTTCATTTCAATTGTTTCCTAGAGAGACCCGGAGAAATACTAGAATTGCTATTTAGTATTCTCGATTTTGAGACTTTGTTGTATCATGGAGGATTTTTGCCGGTGACCATTAGCGTCTTTTCAAGACAACCTTTGATAGAAAAATACCGTTCAATTTCGACCTTTCCCGAAGGGTTGTATTTGTTCGGTTTTAACTTCTTATGAATGGACATCTTTGTTCATTTGAGCAAATTTTCGAAAGAATGTGTTTGTTCATTTCGCAACTTTTCACGAAGAGTTGTCTTCGTTTTTTTTTTAAGACTATTTTATATATATACTTGTCGATTGAGAAAGAAAAGAGAGTGATCATTTTTCATCTTTTCGAGTCTTCTTTCGAAGAAAAATAACTACTGACCTTCCTTTCAATTGTTTTCTAGAGAGACCCTGGAGAAATACTAGAATTGCTATCTAGTATTCTCGATTTTAAGACTTTGTTGTATCCTGGAGGATTTTTGCCGGTGACCATTAGCGTCTTTTCAAGACAACCTTTGATAGAAAAATACCTGTTCAATTTCGACCTTTCCCGAAGGGTTGTATTTGTTCGGTTTTAACTTCTTATGAATTGACATCTTTGTTCATTTGAGCAAATTTTCGAAAGAATGTGTTTATTCATTTCGCAACTTTTCACGAAGAGTTGTCTTCGTTTTTTTTTTTAAGACTATTTTATATATATACTTGTCAGATTGAGAAAGAAAAGAGAGTGATCATTTTTCATCTTTTCGAGTCTTCTTTCTAAAGAAAAAAAACTACAGCCTTCCTTTCAATTGTTTCCTAGAGAGACCCTGGAGAAATACTAGAATTGCTATCTAGTATTCTCGATTTTGAGACTTTGTTGTATCCCTGGAGGATTTTTGCCGGTGACCATTAGCGTCTTTTCAAGACAACCTTTGATAGAAAAATACCTGTTCAATTTCGACCTTTCCCGAAGGGTTGTATTTGTTCGGTTTTAACTTCTTATGAATGGACATCTTTGTTCATTTGAGTAAATTTTCGAAAGAATGTGTTTGTTCATTTCGCAACTTTTCACGAAGAGTTGTCTTCGTTTTTTTTTTAAGACTATTTTATATATATACTTGTCAGATTGAGAAAGAAAAGAGAGTGATCATTTTTCATCTTTTCGAGTCTTCTTTCTGAAGAAAAATAACTACAGCCTTCCTTTCAATTGTTTCCTAAAGAGATTCGGAGAAATACTAGAATTGCTATCTAGTATTCTCGATTTTGAGACTTTGTTGTATCTTGGAGGATTTTTGCCGGTGACCATTAGCGTCTTTTCAAGACAACCTTTGATAGAAAAATACTGTTCAATTTCGACCTTTCCCGAAGGGTTGTATTTGTTCGGTTTTAACTTCTTATGAATGGACATCTTTGTTCATTTGAGCAAATTTTCGAAAGAATGTGTTTGTTCATTTCGCAACTTTTCACGAAGAGTTGTCTTCGTTTTTTTTTTTTAAGACTATTTTATATATATACTTGTCGGATTGAGAACGAAAAGAGAGTGATCATTTTTCATCTTTTCGAGTCTTCTTTACGAAGAAAAAAACTACTGACCTTCCTTTCAATTGTTTCCTAGAGAGACCCTGGAGAAATACTAGAATTGCTATCTAGTATTCTTGATTTTGAGACTTTGTTGTATCCTGGAGGATTTTTGCCGGTGACCATTAGCGTCTTTTCAAGACAACCTTTGATAGAAAAATACCTGTTCAATTTCGACCTTTCCCGAAGGGTTGTATTTGTTCGGTTTTAACTTCTTATGAATGGACATCTTTGTTCATTTGAGCAAATTTTCGAAAGAATGTGTTTGTTCATTTCGCAACTTTTCACGAAGAGTTGTCTTCGTTTTTTTTAAGACTATTTTATATATACTTGTCAGATTGAAAAAAAAAAGAAAAAGAGTGATCATTTTTTTTCATCTTTTTGAGTCTTCTTTCTGAGGAAAAAAACTACAGCCTTTCTTTCAATTGTTTCCTATAGAGACCCTGGAGAAATACTAGAATTGCTATCTAGTATTTCGATTTTGAGACTTTGTTGTATCCTGGAGGATTTTTGCCGGTGACCATTAGCAACTTTGTGGGGCAAATAAATCCTTAAAGAAAGTGATATCACGCCTCAAAGTCCGACTCGAGTACTCTAAAGATCCGTCTTCATTGTTCTACCCTATTCGAAGCAGTATTTTACCAACAATATAATCCTTAGGCAAATGATTTGAGTTCAGATTAAGACTGAACGACTCCTAGAAAGTCTAAATATTTATAAGGGCAACCTCACTTTAACCTAACAAATGCCGGATGGTGCAGATTGCCGAGCTCAAACCCTATTGTCACTAATGCAGTTTGATTAACTTGCATTCTCCTGATGAGAGGATAAACAAAACCTCGGAATTCTTGTTAAAGTGCTCGAGTGAGTAATGAGCTGCAAAGATAGTAGCGTGCTGAAGAACCACCAGAAAGGTCCGAGCGAGCGATAGACCATGATGTTGAAATCCGAAGGCACAAAACAAAAAAGATATATGATGCAAGCCAGAGTTGAGAGCATTACCGAAGAGAGTAAAGTCCCCATCTTGAACCCCAGGAACTGATCCGAAGGGCTACACATACACACATGTACACACGATCCGAATCAGGATCGACCAGATAAAATACTCTAATAGCTAAGTACCCACAAACAAATAAATAAAAAACAGCTCGAGTTTGAGAGTTTAACTCAAAGAGAAGTGAGTTTCCCGAAGAGGGACACACCTGAAACTCGAGGAATTCAGGGGTTTGTGCTCGCCCTTGAAGATATCGATAGGTACGGTCTCGAGCTCGAGGCCCTTCTCGATCGGGCACACCAGCACTCGCTTAGGCGCTGTGTATTCAGGCCCATACACCTTCACCACCATTTTCTTCCTCTCATTCTCCCTCCTTGATGCACCAGTCAATGACTCTTTAATTCTGTGTCTGGGTTTATAAAGAGGTCTCTTCTCAGAGCATTAACGAAGTTGCAGCAAGTTGTTAACACCATCATGCACCGACTTCACCCATCACTACCGGAATACTTTGGGGATCCAATGTGCACAGTCCTAAGTTGGTATGCGACTAGGATTAGCTCAGAAAAATCTGACTTCGCATTCATTTCCTTGCCTTGAATTTCTTTGCAAGATTTTCTGTCACTCATCTGGATACTACAATACTCATGCAATGTGTATACTACCTGATATATCTGGACGGTAGACTTCATCATGATTCCATAAATTCCCTTTTTCCAATTATAATCCTTTCGTTGCCATGCTCTCTTTGGCATATTTGCATCTCGAATAAATCAACGTTTTAAGTGATGTACCTGTGAATTTTCGTAGGGGTTATCAACACCTTCATGGTTGCTACTCCACGTGAGAGATCATATCACATTAGAAACCATTTGATGTTTGTGTAAACAAAGGGAGATTTCAGCCACAACATGATCCAATGGGTCCAATGATGCGAACAATCCATAATGGTGTTTCTAGAGACTGAAGAATAAACTGAATCAAAGGCTAGAGGGGTTTATTTTTCCCTGATTTTAGTTGGTTTCCTATTTGAAGGTTCCCTAATTTGATGTTTCCTAAGTTAAAAGTTTCCTAGTTTAATATGTCATAGTTTAAAGTTTTCTGTTTTCACGTTTCCTAGTATGATATTCCTTAGCTTAGTTCTATTTGCTTTAAGCAAGAGGTGCATTCTCAATTGTAAGAATGCAAAGTTTTAAGTTGATATGATATAAGAATTTCTTTCGAGTGATTAATTATTGGGCGTTCTTATTTAGTCCTTTAATAGTGAATCTATTCCATCCCAATCTTATTTTCCCACCAACTCATAAAATACTTCCGCTCCGTCAAAACTCGTTCAGCAATCTCATCCAAACTCACCACGCATCACTATTAAATAATCTAGACAATTGAGGGGTTGAAACTTTGCCATGTTGCAAGCATTCTTCCTTTGCCAAACCCTTTTTCTTTTTGGACAGTGATCGTCGTTCAAGTCAACTAGTCCAAGAGCCAAGTATGGAAGCTTAATTCGAGGATTCGATTCATTGTGCCTGACAAGATGGGGATTTTTATGGTGCAGTGGCTTATCATTTGATTTGTTGTGTTTCGTGACAGTTTTTCAACACTTGATCATGACAAAATATCACAATTTTTAGACAAAAGCATGAATTTGATTCACGTGAGCAAATCACAACCGTTAATTCAACCCGATCCCTCCATTGCAGGCCTGTCCTTCCATTGTAGGTTATGTCAGGCAAAAAGCCAGAGCTCGGCCATGCTACTAAGGAAACATTTTTTTAGGGTAGAGCACTGAACTAGGACTAGATCAATTCTGGGCAAGAGCCAATCTGATTCTTGATTCCAGTTCCAACTCTAGGTGTGAACCGAACTACCCAAACATGACAAATAGTTTTTAATTTATTTATGATTTTAATTATTACAAAACATTTCTTAGCAAATGATTGCGTGTGGTATGCATAACTTCACATTCACTTTGAGTCAAAACCCTAATTTCCCACCCTTGATCAATTTAGGGGTGTGCCACAAAACCCAAAACTGCTTGGAACCATATCAGCCCAAAACCAATGATTTCCATGGGATCAATCCAATTCCTGATTCCCTCCAATCCAATTTATTGGGATTGGTAAGTACTTATCCGATTTCTATTTATAGGTGTCACCGTGCACCCAGACCAGTAATTTTTAAATTTTAACTTTTCATATTAAAATCCAAGTTTTCTCCTCATCTATCTCCATCTTTTGCCTCACTATCTTGCTCTATCAGTTCCGCTCTTGGTCGCCTCTGGCCTCCGCTCTTAGTGGGAACATTTTAATCAATTCCATGGACCTATTCGAAAACCGGGCTGCAGTTCCAGTGTAGGAACCGATAACCCCCAGCTCAATCCTTCTCGACTCTCGCTCGGGCTTCACTAGTCACCCTTGCCGTTTCTCAGTTTCTCACCTGACGCCTCCCTCTCGCTCAATGTCATCCCTGGACTAGTTTCTTCCTCAACGGCAGCGATGAGTCCGCAATCTCTCTTTTCATTGGCTCTAATGACCTCAACGGAGCTCCCTCTGCGTGTGTCTGTGCGGTGCTGAGAGAATCGGTGGGATGAATTCGAAATATGCACAGTGAATGCTTGTGCCGATTGAGCTATGAGAGAGGATATGAGAAAACAACCCCAGCAAAGGGCACACACGACAAACGAATTTGGGATGTTTTTTCTGGAAAACAGGGATTTAGGGATTTAAATGCGAATGTGAATACTGAACTGATTAGAAGAGAACGGGTTTATAGGATTTAAGCTTTCGTCATTGCTTACATGGGTTTGCTCGCGTTAAAGAAATTTGCAGGCTTTCTTTTGCTTGAAGAGATTGATGAATCTGAATACGGTTTGAATATACCGAAAGTTGAGAAGCAATCCAGACCAGTTTGGATTTACCTGGGTTTGTTTGGGTTAAAAAATTTGCAGGCTTTCCAGGCAGTCATGCAAGAAATAGAAACCAAAAAAGAAAAAAAAAAGTCACCGCTTGAAAACTGTCCAATTCAGGATGGCAACTGATCCACCCTGAAACTGGTCACCCGAGCATTAGTAAAACAAGAACGAGACCAAACAACAATTTCCCCAACTCTAACACTAAAGTCTAGGAACTTAACAGAGTTTCTACATCCACCACAATTTCACTGCATTCTCAAAGACGAAAATTACCACCAACCATAAAAGATCAAACAGGGCTAGAGAGAAATCAACCCAGTCAAGAGAGGGTGGAAAAGAGTCTGAGCCTTCAGAGACGTTATCAGTACCATCATAAGGCCAGCAGGAGGTCACCCCGTATCCATCTACGCATCTAGACAGTCAGACAGACAGACAGACAGACAGACAGAACAGGGGAGGCAGAGAGAGAGAGAGACGGGGTTGGAGAAGGGGGCTGAGAAGGAGGAGCAGCGAGAAGCCAAGGATTCAGATTGAAAACTATGCGAATGAGATATGAGGAGCATCACGATCCCCACGATCAGAGTGCTTTTGGGTCGAATCCACACGTTCCTCGCTTCTCGCCACTTCTACTCCTTTCTCACTTCCCACCTTCCTCCTTTCCTTCCTTCCTCCTCCGCTCTCCCCAAGCGTCGTTAGGGCTCGCTTCCTTATATATGCGGGAAACAAGAAAGCTTACAGGTCGAACGGCGCCGTTTTTGCCAAATGAAATAACATACCTGAGCTTATCGAATATTCTTCGATGCTTATTAACAAAGCTTTTTAGGTATATCTGGTGCAAGTTTAGAACGCGGAATGCTCGTTTCAAATGGAATGGGTATTCCCTCTTCCAAGTTCCAACCGTACCCCGGTCCATATAGAGGCGGGCTCAACACCCCATTGCTCGTGCCTAGATCTTTAGTGACTAGGACTAGGCTCAAGTCCATTAAGGTCGGTCCTTTGAGACCTCAACGCATTTGCTTGAATCCACAACACTCGGGACTTGACTCAATGGATCAAGACCTAGGAACCAAAGACCCAGCTCGGCCTCAATGGACTTAGGTCTAGCTTTCATGGACCTAAGCTTGAGTTCATAGAGGTCAAAATCAAGATCCCAACGCACACACCTATTTATGCTTGGTTCTCCAATTGCCCTTGTTCAAGTTGTTAATACTCAAGTAGTGCATACCTATTTAGAAGAATAAAATCAAGTTTTCCTCCATAAACAATGGAAAATAATTTTCAATTCATTTTCAAATTTAAGCTAAAAAAACAAAATTATTATTTTTTGCCAATAAATTATTTATTAGAAAACAATTTCCAATAATATAAATTTTACATGAAGTTTAAATAATATTTTTCTTACTCTTGTTAACTGGCTTACATTCTATAATTTAGCTTCATCATCAAAGTTTGCAATCATCCTTGCAATGCTAAACACCCCCCTCCCAAAAAAAAGAAGAAAAATCATACTCTTTGTGCAACTCATTAAGTAAAATTTATTTCCATTCCCATCAAGTTCAAGTCATGCTTTCATGTTATAGGAAAAAAATTGCATTTCTATCATTAAAAATACGTCTCGATTTGAAAATGCACGTAACATTTCCCATTCCCGTATCGAAACTCATTCAAATCAAATTAAATTTCCGGATGCCGAATACATTTCTTTCCTTTTCCTTTTCTAAATAGAGGATCCGGGGATGAAAGTAATATAAGGAAACACCTGATCCCGGCAAATTAAATGGGATTAAATGAATCGATTGCAAAAAAAAAACACAAGAGGGGACAAAAAAAAAATTGCCAAAAAAAAGAGGCGTTAATCATCCGGACGATCGCCACGCGTCAGCTTCGCAGAGCGAGTACCGCCAGATCCTCTACTCGCGGGCGCGTGACCGTCCGATCTGAGCTTTCCAATGGGGAGGCCCGTCTTTTCCCTCGTTTCAGTTGCGTTCAAAATTCTCAAAACGACTCAACAACTCTCCTCTCTCTCTCTCTCTTTCTCTCTCTTCTGCGCGGAGCTTCTCCCTCACCTCACCGATGACACCATAACGCAAAAGGGGAGAGAGACAGAGAGAGGGGGGTGGTGGGGCTCGCCTGATCCCAGATGATATGCGCACTGTTAAATCGTGAGCTCGGGCTTGCGCTCAGGAGGGTCCTCGGGCTTCTCGACCGGTCGCTGGGCATCGCCATGGGCTGCTTCCTCGTCTGCTTGCGGGCCAACGGCGGCGGCGGCGATCGGCGCCGCCATCCGGCTCAGCCGGCCCGACCCAAGAAAGCTGCGGTGAGTTGCGTAAATGGGTTCGCGGAAAGCGCTCTCCTTTTTTTTTTTTATCGTTCCCCGTCGCGAGCTCGGTATTGTTTGAAGCTGTTCGCAGGGGTCTGAGTTTTGCTTCTTTGCAGGAGGCGTTGGGGTCTCGGAATCGGCTGGCGTCGTTGTTTTTGGATGAAGGTGAGTGTTTTGTTTGTTAGGCCGCCTCAAAGATTGGGTTTGTTTCTTGGCTTTGTTGGGGATGGGTTTGATCTGTTATGCGTGAACAGAGTCGCGGGTTAGGTTCTATGCTTTAGCCGGTGTAGGGCTCTCGGTCTAGCGTTTTGTTTTTCGCTCTCTGATATGGTATCTCGTTGTTTCTCTTAAGATAGAGAAGACATTCGAGGGGAGGATCTGGAAAATCGCGCTTTTGGAAGCCCGCAGATCAGCAAGGATGTCAAAGATGAGGTACATCGATCTCCGAATTGATTTTCCTTTATCCCAGGTAAATGAAGTGCTCGGTGTGCATCTATAAACAATGTCACGCATATTTCGTATAGAGGTATGAGTATACTCTCCCGAATAAAGACGGCCTCCTTGTAATTTGGCAAATATTTTGGGGATGCATTCTTATTTTCCCTGTATCTTAGTGAGAGATGAATGCGAGCCTAAGTGATTTGTTGCTGTCAGTGCAATTGAAATTTAGCCACCTATACACTCTAGAGGCATCATATGAGAAGAAGATAAATTTCTATTTTGTTTCTGAGTTACAAATTTCTAGTTGGGCTATACATTTCTCCATCCTCAGCAGGGGAGGTTTCCTCCAATCATCCCTCTGATTGGTGGGTTACAAGTGAGCTATGTCTATGATTTGTAACCCACCAATCAGAGTATGGTCGGAGAAATTTGGATGGAGGAAAATATGGCCCTAATATTAACATTATTATGAAGTGACTGTATGGTTTGACTGAATCGTGTGCTTTGAGGAATTTTCTGCTCGTACTCTTATAGTTAAGACTCAAAAGGAAACCAAGGATGAAGGCTCTCTGTTTTACATAAGTCAAAACTTATTTAACGATACTTTTATAGGCTTTAAGGCACTTCCGGTAATCCTGGAGAACCTCTCAGTCCCTTTCTTTTTCCTCCCAATTTGTCAATTACTGTTCTTGATATTGGCCAAAACCTCAAGATGCCAATGTCTTCTATTCTAAATGATATAAACTGTCTGTCATATGTACGTTCTATTAGTTTAGAGGATAGAAGGCTAGATTATCATGGCAACTTAACTCTCTGCTTAGAGGTCACACTGAATGAGGAGTTTTGAGTAAGGTAGTTTATGCTTTTAGATTTCATTGTCACGAATGTACATTTTTACTTTATTGTTGTTGGCTACTTCTGGTCCATCCATTTCATTGACTTCCTACTAACTCAGATTTATCTAACAGGCTAAGTTCCTTAAAGCTTGTGGAACCTTACCTGAGACTCCTGCAGAAATTCGGAAAGCAACAGACAAGTTCATGTTTTCACCGCCGAACCATGGAGATTCAGAAAGTTCAGAGTTCCACTCATGGCTTCCACATACATCTATCAGGAAACTTCAGCTGACTAAGCCTACTGAAGTTTCCCCAACACCTGTCAAACTTTTCGTAGATTCTGGAAGCGATTCTGCTTCCCAAGAGCATGCACCTACAAGGTGAAGCTTCCTAGTAGTTCATAATCTGCAAAGATGAATTTCTCAGATGAAATGTTTAGATTAGCAAGGGAATAAATCTTCAACAAAGAAGCTTTTGGACTAATTTCTGTTATCCAGTAAGGGACAAAGCAAAAGTTAACTTTTACACATTCCCATAGTTATAAGGAACCTGTTGCTAGTCCAAGAAGCTGAATATTATTTTAGACTGAGTATACTTTTTTGGTCTTTTCTTAATGAATCCATTGGTGTTTCCTTCAACTCTAGGATCAATGTCTTGCTAAAGTTTTGGTAAAACTTCTGTCCTTCAGATGATTGATTATTCCGTTAACTTCCCTCCTTTGCAGCTCTAAATCAAACGTTGAGAGCACTTTTAGCATTCCTCTGAACTCTACTGAAGGCAGTTGTGAAGAGAATACAAATATGGCAACTGAGATTCTAGCTGTAGAGAACAGCAGTATTTCAACTCCAATCACACCTTGGCCTTCTGCCTCACACACTCAGTATAGGAGCAAGTCAGTTCATTTTGATCCTGATGCTGCTATTTGTTCACTTAGAAGTTCATTTACCAAAGATGCAAGCCACAGTATCAAAGATTCTGAATTACTGGGTAATCAGAGTACAGTGAAGCCTTCACCTTATCCAACCCCTCTCAAGCTATCTGATGAGATGCAGACACCTGGAACCGTTTTCCCGGCAAACATGGAAAATTTACCATATGGAAAGCCAAGGATCAGGTCCGAATATATTTATTCAGTTCCAAATTCCTACCAGAACAACATGCAGTTGAAGGGTTTTAAGGAGGAAGATGCTGATAATCATCGATCTTTGGGCGAGCTAAATGAATCACTTGCACAGCCTGTAAATGAAACATTGAACAGGGGAACACGGCTGGACGAGACTCCTTTGGGACAGGGTTTTAAGGGTGAAACAACCTTGTCAGCTTGGCTGAAGCCGCCTCTTCAGATGGAAAATGATGGCGGCAAATTTGGCTCTGTATCTTACAGGAAAACTCGTCATAGTAGAACTCCCACAGATAGACCAATCATTGGGCTTGTTGCTGCACATTGGAAGGAAGATGAACAGTCTCATATCCCACAAAAGTGGTGGGATGGGAACGGAATTCCTAATTCGACTAACAAGTATAAGGAGGTGTGTCTTACTGTTTCTCATCTAATAGACACAAACTTGAATATATCGCCATAAGATGTGAGGAGATCTTGCTTTCTTTGCAGGATCAGAAAGTAAGTTGGCACGCAACACCATTTGAGGAGAGGTTGGAAAAGGCTTTATCTGAGGAAACTTTTGTCTCTGTGAGGTACACTTGTCTGTTGAATCTGCAACTCTGGTCCCTCTTCTTGTGTTTTTTTTATGCCGTGCCTTTTGAGTTATCTTTATTTGAATAAGTGGCTAATTTCAAGCTAGCTTAAGCTTTCATCTGAATCCCTTAGCAGCCTTCTTAGTGAATTTACGTTCAGCTTTGCAATGAACATCTTGATGAAATGTTAAAGCAAAGAAATGGTAGAGTATGTGAAAATACCATTGTCTTTGCTAATTCATTGAGTTTGTACTTTTGTAAGTGTCCTTAGCTTTCGGTTCTTAATACTCGGTAATGATACTTGTTGTTTGAATGGTGCATATCTGATCTTACTCTGATACTTCTGAATTGCTGTGCAGGAAGAATCTTAGTGGAGCATCAGTACCTGTTGAGAATGCAGATGGTGACACAGCCATTTCTCAGTTGCGATCTCCTGCCTATATCAAGCCAGTTGCATCCTGCAAATGAGTGCAATACTGCATTTGCGCTCATTGTTTGCCCAATAAGCTTTCTTTTCTGGCTGAACTCCTTGAAGAGGCACATTGTCCATAGCCTCTCCTCTGTGAAGCAAGTGAAGGGTCGAGATCCCTGTTGGTAGCATGATATAGCTGCTTCCAGTACATAGAGACAGAAATTTTTGTATATTGCTGACTTCTCAGTCCTTTTGTCTGAATTTGCTCCGATTTATTTTTAGTTTGCTAGTCTCATGGAATGGAAGTACTGTCCCGTGCAATTAGAAAGGTTTTTCCGGTGCATCTTGAAAGTTTTATCACGCATGGTGACTACTGTGTGAATTTGCAGACCAGCAGATGGTGTTGTTGTGCCTGAACCAGCTAAAGTTACGGATTTTAGCCTCCTGAATATAATCTCAGAAACCTTCCCATGGAATGAGAAAGGACTGCATCTTTGGCCGAAACTTTTGCAATGTGCTTTGCAAGCGAACATTAGTTGTCACAGCGGGTTAGCGTACTACAATCGTCATGCATTCGTACCTCTCTAATCCATATGAACAAGTTCCTTCGTCATTGATGCATACATACGGTCAGCAATTTGTGTTCGTAATCAAGTGTTACATTTGAATTTGGTACTTGCATCAAATCGTGTCATTGAAGAAAAATCTATATTTTGTTGATCAAGCTGATAAACTATGTATATTGAGTTTGTGTCATTTTTGGATTTGTCAAAAAACTATATATGCCTCACAGGATATACCTATATACCAGAAGACTGATAGTTTCACACGTTACTCAGGAAAACTAAGGTGTTTTAGCATACAGAAGTTCATTTTCTTCCCTGTTTTCGTCCATGGCTTTTTTGCCCCCCATGAAAACATATTTTCAAAAAAAAATAAAGCTTATGCACAATTCACAAGCAAAATCGTTAAATTGTCTTTGTTGAATTGGTGCATCAAACTATGAAGTACATAATGTGGTCGTTCAAGCTAAAAAGCATGGAAGAAGATGCGCATTGTGAGTGTCTAGGTGGGACTATTTCTAACCACTATATGATTGCGTCTACTCTTTCTTTACTAAGTAGACGAAAATGGCCTTAGTTGTTCCATATTTGCATAGCTATTAGTTTCCTTTGACTTTGCAGTATCTTATTCATCGTTACTCCATGATTTATCTATCCTTTATTTTTTAATTTCATCGGTATAAAGAAAACATCAAAATCCGTGTTTTTCCTTTCTATTGGACACTTTTAGACAAAGCATGTAATATCTTATAGGAGTATCTGAAAACACTAAAAACGCTGAGTATGAAAAATTTACACTCTTTAATTTTTGTCAATCCAAAATAAATGAAATATCACCGGCATTCCTAAACATAATTCTTATTTTATGCAAAATTTTGATTTAATTAGATTTCATATTTTGAAGTTTCAAGTTAATAACTAACTGTGATTTTGCTTTGAAAAATCAAGGGTTTTTTTTTTTTTTTTTTTTTTTTTTTCATGCGTTCATTCCATCATATATGTATTATAAAGATAATTGATAAGAAGGAGTTTGATGATGACATGCACGACAACATAAAAACTTATAAACATGTGAGTATGTGACTCTATTGACAAGCTGTATATTTTGAAATTTTTCTAGATTCCACTTGATAGGTTAATCTATTAATTTGCACGACATCATAAAAAAAATTAGGTTTCTTGGAAATTCACTCTTCAACAAAACGAATTAATACAGAAATAAAATCTATAAAATGAAAAAAAAAAACATTGCCTTTAATATAAATGGCATATGCATAATAAATTAAAATAGAACACACGATAATTTATAATATGGCAATAGTTTCTAGAAATAGAAAAGTTCAAAAAAGAAAGACAGTAAATAAATTACGAGTTACTATTTAAATTGCAATTAATATTAATGATAATTTTATCTGTTTGATGAAAATGTGTGAATTTAATTGTATAAGTTATATTTGGTGATTCGAAGATACTTAATTCTCCCGTCCGATGTTTTGTGATGTTCTTCAGACTAGATAAACTTGTGTTCGGATAAAATGCCAAATAAAAAATTTAGTCTAGGAGGTGGAATAAACTTGGATTGGATACAAAATTTCAAAAATTAACTTACAATTTTCAGGTACCAAGAAAATCACATCTGAGGCGAGACCGGCCGAGGCTCCCTGTCCTTGGTGTTTCTCGGACACATGGATCGGAACGGACCGGTTCTTTTAACACTGTTGAACCCGGTCGGCGGGTGGCGGTTGGTTTGCTGGTCTGTTCCTTTCTTTCTCCCCCTCAAGATAAGATTTTTATTTGAGCAAAGCGAAACCAAACCATCAGAAGTCCTCACAACGACAGGAGCTGCTTCACCTGAAAATCTTCTTGGAGCAAATTCGGGAAGAAGGCCTGTAAAAAAGCAGAGTCTCTCTCTCTCTCTGTTTCTCTCTCAAATGACCCAAACCCTGTTTCTGAAGCCGTTCCTTTCAGCTCCTTTGAATGACTGCAGGTTTGCATCGTGTGTCCTCCTCTTCCTTGAGTTTTTTCTTGCGCTCTCTTAAACCCATCAAAAACCCCGAATGGTATCTGATGGTTTTCTTCAATATGGGCGTTGGTTCTCTTCGTTCTTGCGCATTGCGAGACAGGGAGGCAAATGGGGAAGTGGAATTTAGCTCCATTTCTTATGACCCATGTGCAAGATTGAATTTTGCTTTCAATCGATTACTAACGCTCTTATGTAATTTTGCTGTTCGTCATCTGTAACTGTCGTTGTTCTTTCTTTCTACTGCAGTCCTCTTCCTTGAGTTTTTCTTGCGCTCTCTTGAACCCATCAAAAACCCTGAATAATGTCTGATGGTTTTCTTCAATACGGGCGTTGGTTTTCTTCGTTCTTGCGCATTGCGAATTGGGGAGGCAAATGGGGAAGTGGAATTTGGCTCCATTTCTTACCACCCATGTGCAAGATTGAATTTTTCTTTCAATCGATTATCAACGCTCTTATCTAACTTTGCTGGTCTTTATCCGTAACTGTCGTTGTTCTTTCTTTCTGCTGCAGTTTTGGGTAGTTGCAATTTGTGACAATTTTGAATTAACTGTGATTTTTTTCCCCATCAGTAGAACAGAGATATGTGGGACGTGCATTAGCGATAAGGTCAGTGTACGTGGGAGAGTGGGGGTAATATGTATGCGGATGTTGGTGCCGAGGAAATTCATGCAGAAGAGGAGGAAGGTGGAGGTTTTCAAAGACGCGGCGGACGAAGCCGATCAAAAGAACTGGAGGAGGCTGATGAAGGAAATCGAGGAAGCAGGCTCGGCGGCGAATGTCCTCAGGACCGAGAGGGCTCGGACGCAGGTGCTTCCGCGAGACCTTGTGTTGGGAACCTTAAAAAGGTTCAAGCAGCTAAAGAAATGGAACCTTGTTAGCGAGGTAGGGGGACCATTTTTAAGTTAATTTTCCCATGTTCATGGCCCATACACCTCTAAATGCATGTTTCCAGAACTGCCTCATCCTGCAAAAGCTTTAGTTTTAGTTTCCCACAGGATGATGGTGACGGGCCAATGCGTTGTGCAAGTATGTGATGTTGTTGCACATGAAGCTTCTTTTTTGTTCATCCTACGTAATGTTTAAACAAAAAGAAAACCCAAATCAGGCATTCTCTACGATGAGGTTAGGTATCCTGCTATGCTAATTAAGAAGAGGAGATATCTGAACAGAATATACTACCATGAAGACCTAGACTTTGGACACTGCAGTATCTCCTAGGAAACTAATTTACAATAAGATTACCTATAACTATAGATATTTGTATGCTTCTGAAAAATATTTGGTGTGGCAAGTCTTTGAGATGTCTAGTGCCAACGTCTTCTTCGTCAGTAAAGTGACAATTTGTTATGCTGATGCCTATGCATTGTTTTGTTTAACAGTAGAGCTTCAAGCATTGTTGCAATGATCTCATTATTGGATAGTTGATGGAGTTTTGCTAATTGATGAAGATGTTCAATAATTAGGATAATTGTTTTAATATTAGTCCCGTTGAGATTCTTTCAAATTTGCTCACATGGGAAACCATTGTCAATATATTGACACCTTGCAAATGATAGTTCATGTCAGTTCTAAAAGAAATAGCGTGAGAGAATCTTATCTCCTTGACTCTTCCTTATGGAAATACGTGAGAAAATAGGACCTTTTGAAAGTTGAGAATGTCTTTTCTTTTCTATATTGAAATTACACGGTTTTGCTTAAATTTGTCTTTTTCATCTCACACCTCCTGGGTGTGCAATCTGTTAAAAGTTAGATTGTCTCTTTTCCTTGAAGTAATGAGAAGAGAGTGAGGAATACTTTTCCTGAGTTAATTGAAGTGGTTCACTTTTTTATACTGGATAATTTGAATGTTTGGCTTTTGTCTACTGTATGATCGTATTTCCTTCTAGATTCTTGAGTGGCTAAGGATTCAGCAATGGTGGGATTTCAGCGAGATGGACCTACTGATGCTTATAACTGCTTATGGAAAGCAAGGGAACTTCAACAGGGCTGAAAGAGTCATGAGCTTTATAAAGAAGAAAAACTATGCCCCTAATGTGATTGCTTACACTGCCCTTATGGAAGCATATGGTAGAGGAAGACGATATAAAAATGCAGAAGCTATATTTCGAAGGATGCAGTCGTCAGGCCCTGAGCCTTCTGCTTTGACATATCAAATCATTCTTAAAACTTTTGTTGAGGTACTTATTTAGAATGCTCAATTTTGCTTTGGTTCTGAACCTGCAACTTCATATCTGCTATTGGGGCTGCTGCAGGGTAACAAATTTATGGAGGCTGAAGAAGTCTTTGAGACCCTTTTAGATAAGGAGAGATCCCCTCTAACGCCTGACCAGAAAATGTTCCACAAGATGATTTATATGCATAAGAAAGCTGGAAATTATGAGAAAGCTCGTCAGATGTTCTCTTTGATGGCCGAAAGAGGAGTACAGCAATCTACCGTGACGTACAATAGCCTCATGTCATTTGAAAGTAATTACAAGGAGGTCTCAAAGATATATGATCAGGTACTTTACAGAGCTAGCTTGATGATGGGGTGGAGGCCAAAAAGCGGAAACAGATAAAAGAGAAGGATTTTGGGCTTTTGGAGTGCAAAAACTGTTTTATTTGACAATATAATGAAGTATTATGACTGGAGACTAGGGCCATAAATTTCTTGATTTTGTCATCAGGATTCTGGAGCATGTCATAATAAGGCTTGATTGCTGTATCTAATACCTTTCACTTTCAGTGGATTCTTTCTCTGTCATCTTACATGGTATCATCAACCTCAAGTATCTGTTGCCAATATTCTCTCATATTATTACATATATGTGATGTTTGCAGAGCATAATTTGAAACTTTCAATTTAACAACTCACATAAAACATGTGGGGGTGCTTTTCAAATCCTTGCACATTTGGAATATCTGGAAAACGCAGCGTTCGAAATATTCACTATGCTATTTTACCTGTTTATTTGGCTAAATAATTTACATCCTTCTTTCTGTTTTTGTTGCTCATTGATTATGGGTCCATCAGCTTTCTGAAATAACTGGTTACCTTTAGATGCAAAGAGCGGGTCTTCGGCCAGATGTTGTGAGCTATGCCTTGCTTATAAATGCTTATGGAAAAGCCAGGAGAGAGGAAGAAGCACTAGCTGTATTTGAGGAGATGCTGAGTGCTGGTGTCAGGTAAATGTGGTGATTGTCTTAATACTTGAGATTAAAGCAGAAAATTGATAGCTTTTAAGTTCTTGAACCTTTCATAATTCTGTATACTTTCCAACTGAAGCGGAGTTAGTCTGAGAAAAAGGTTTTTTATGATGGGAAGCAGCTAAGAAAATCCCATTTATATAATGGCTTTATTTTTGTGGACTGACTTCTAGATGCTGTGTCTGTTAAATCAACCTGGTGTCAGTTCGTTGAAACTCCTTTTCTATATGGTTTTGCACCCTCTCAGTGCCCTATAGTGAATGTTTGCTTTACCTATAAAAAAATCCATGGCTCCATTTATCACTTAAAAGAAGTATGGCAATCCTTTTGCTAAAGTGGAAGCTGTCATTCAATCTAACATCTCACCACTACTTGCTGTTTTCTTCTTGTTGAACAGAGGAATAGTTGTGTGATTTGTTATGTTCATTGAGTGTCGAATGTCGTCCCATGATTGTTTAGGACATGTGACTACTCTTTCTTCCTGTAGTATTAGTCCATGGGAGCACAGCATCCTGTTTCCAATAAGCAAGGGTCATACTTACTCTCTGTTTCTGTCTCTGTCTCTGTCTCTGTCTCTCTCTGTCTCTCTCTCTCTCTCTCTATCTCTCTGGGTAAAGGAACAATAATGATGATGTGTTCATGATAATGCTGTCAAACACTTGAGGTGATGGTTATCTACTTTGTTAATTGTTGTCCAGGCCTACCCACAAAGCTTACAATATTTTACTTGATGCATTTGCAATATCTGGGATGGTGGAGCAAGCACGAATCGTATTCAAGAGCATGAGAAGGGACAGGTAGTTTGAAATCCTTTTTCTGTTTCCTTTTTACTTTAATTGGAATCAAGTCCTGCATAGGTTCTAGAATGTATTGAAACATGATCAATGTTCTTATAATATCATCATCCACTTAACTCGGAGCATTCCCATTATAAAAATCTGACAGGTGACATTAGCATCCACTAACACAACCCCACCATTTAGTGGTTTATGTTGAAAATAAATCTCTATTGCGAGATGTGGAAGAATTACTCAATTCTCATTCTGGATCTGGCATGTGCATTGCTGACCATGGCTTAGCATTGGTCCCCGAAGGAACATCAGCATCAACATAGCCATGAGCACTAGCATATGTTTTCTTGTTTTTGTTTTTATCCCTTTGACCATCCATAGGCGGTCTATTTATTGATTTGTAACTATTCGCCTTAGCATGCCGCTTCTCCTCACAGTTATTGCAAGGAAGATTATTATCACCGGACTTTGATGTGCATTTTTATATATGAAGACTGGAATTCCTCCTTGACCTCTCTCCAGTAACCAAACTTCCTCCTGGCCAACAGTCAATTCTTTTTCAATCAATTCCTAGACTGCAGTGCCGCCTTAACATCATCGATAGAAATTGCATCTTTGCTATATGCGATAGATTCTATAAAGAACTTGTGGGAGGAAGCAATGGACACACCAAGAAAATATAATCCTCATGATTGATTTCAGCATCTGTACATTCTACATCCATAACCATGGTTCTGAATTCATCAAGGTGAATACTGAGAATTGATGGCCGAATCCCCTGCAACATACGGGAAGTCATTTCAAAAGCAGTTCAGCTTTCATCTTCTCAAGAATCACTTCACGTTAAACTCATTGGAGAGGCACAACTGAATCACAGGGAGCGCCTCATATGTTCATCATCCTGATCAGTAGTCAAACTACTTGCTAGGATCCCCAACAAAGCTTTCTGCAGTCCTATCTATGTAAACAGAGCATGCATCTGACCTTCCATAACTCAAATAGTACCATTGGACTTCTATAATGCCAAATTATTTTATTGCTACATGAGGCACACCTTTTAATTCTATACCTATTACTGGGAGATCACAAGATTGAGCACAGATTTGAGCCTATTAACATTCTTAGATCTCATTCTGCTCAAAAAGTTCATGTCAATGAGTTGGGGGCCAATTAGTATATCAATAATACATTGCACTCCAATTATCCATCGTGAGACAACCATTGTATATCACACCTCGTATTTACTTTGTACTGGACATGTAAATGCCAACACTTGTGCAAAGATTCGTTGAACATCTCAGATTTTGACTCTAGAAAATGAAGTTGCTGGGATGAACATGTAGTGTTTACCATTAGCGTGGACTGTTAAGCTTTTTCGGAAGAGTCATCTATATAGTTGTGGCACAAGAGCACATTTCCTCACCCATTTCAATAAAATTGTTGTGATTAAAGATACTGGATTGGTTTGCCTTCACGGTTGTAGTCTTGTTTTTGACGGAGCTGACAATAACCTACGAACTTTGCTGAAAGAGGAGGAGAAATGGTTTTACCTATTCAGTGTTGTCCTATTTATATCTCTTATTCTTCAGTTAGTTCTCCCTTAAATCTCTGGCTAAGTAGAACTTCTCCTGAATTGCTGAATGTTCTTGCCTAGCATTGTGATACCACCATACCTGTTACTACACTCTTCCATCTTCTTTCAAAACAGCTTTGACCTTTTCGCTTTTCACCGTAGGTACATGCCTGATCTTTGCTCCTATACAACCATGTTATCAGCCTATGTGAATGCATCAGATATGGATGGTGCTGAAAAGTTCTTCAGAAGGCTGAAGCAGGACGGGTTTGATCCGAATGTTGTTACCTATGGGACGATGATCAAAGGTTATGCTAGGGTGAATAAATTGGAGAAGATGATGGAGGTGTACGAAGAAATGCGAGTCCGCGGAATCAAAGCAAATCAAACTGTATTCACGACGATCATGGATGCATATGGTAAGAACAAAGATTTTGACAGCGCATTGGTGTGGTTCAAGGAAATGGAGTCTTCTGGGGTTCATCCTGACAAGAAAGCAAAGAACGTGCTTCTCTCCCTGGCAAAAACAACAGAGGAACTCGCAGAGACCAATTTGCTTGTTGGGAATGTAAGTCAGCAGCACCCTGAGCCAAAGGCGAATGGGGTTTTAAGATTTGTTGATAATGATGATCACGAAGAAGAGGAAGAGGAAGAGGAAGAGGAAGAGGATGATGACGATGTCATTGACACGGAAAAGGCAATTTCTTTTGCGGATCAATGTGAGGATCAGATGGTTTCCAACCGAGCAGTCGATGATACCATTACGTCCTGTGTACGGTAGATTGTGTTTCCCTAAACCTTGGAAACTTTCGAACACTTTATAGCAGTGTCACCATACACAACTTCAAAATTTTGTAAAGCAATGTCACGGAATCGTATATTTGCGGACTCGGATGCCTTACCAATTAGACCTCACTATTGCAGCAAGCTTGCCTGTTCTTTACTGTTGAACCATTTGAGCATCATTCTGTAACTTCCTTGCCTGTCACAACTCCGTTGGCCTTCTCGTGTCTTTTATTTCTCTCTTTTGGTTGCGTAAGTTTGGACCTAATTTGACGGTTAATCAGTTACTTCGGACTCATGCACTGAGGTCTCTGTCAGTTTTGCCCAAATAATTCACCCAGAAAGCTAGGCACGCATGTACCCGTCAAACCCAATGGGGGAGTTCGGGTTTAATGAGGTCGGAGCCCTGACAGGTCATCTCGAGCCGTGAATTTTGGATTACAAACTATGCGTTTCATCTAAAAAATGCTTGTCGGGTTTTGATCATGTCCAAAATCCGTTCATCTAGTGGTGTCGGCAATCCCGAACTTAAATGCGTATACTAGCAAAATGCTGTCTTTTCATTAAAAACGGCAAGTCTGATCAGGATAACATTATAATTGTGGTTGTGACATATGCTGAGACGATTTACAAATCATTTGGCACGCACAATAAACAAATTTAAACCGGGCTTTAGGACTTTTGAGCACTAAAAAGAGTCGCCTTCCCCCGTTCTCTTCCCTTCTGCAAAATTCCTGGAACAGACCAACTACAGTTAACATGTCCCGTTCGTTAGGTGCAAGATCAGCTAACCACGGTTAACATGTCGAGTTAAGACACGCTGCCTTGCTTTCAGAATCAGAACTGTCGCAGTCCCTCACGAGCCGACGACTCGTCCTTTTCCTCTCCCTCTTCGTCTCGTTCTCGTTCTCCTCTCCTCTCCTCTCCTCTCCCGAGTCTTTCAAAATACCGCGACGGAATCGGAAGGACACGCTCTTTGTCAGAGCCCAACAATTATTAAAATTTCACCGAAGTTGACAAAAAAAAAAAAAAAGGGCAGAGAACCGGTTTGATTATTCAGCAGGGGAATTAGCAAATGATTACTTTATTGACACCGGCCATTAAATAAGGGAAAGAAAATGAGATTGCTGACGCATGGGAGGGGCGAAAGGAAAAATTGGATAGGTTCCTTAAAGATCTTTGTTTTCTTGCTGGCTTCTGAAGATACAAAACAGCTTCTTCAGATCCGAAGAAAAAGGTCTGAAATCGAAAAACCCGAGATTAGAAACAGAAGACCCGCGAACCCAAAAGAAAAAAGGAGGAGAGGAGGAAAAAGAAAAGGGAAATTGGAAAAAACCCAGTGAAGCAAAAGTAAAGGAGCAGTTTTCACTGTGCTCAAAGTTCAACCTTTGTTAAAAAAGGGAGGGCCTTTTATGTGTTTTGTTGTTGCTCTCTCGCTCGCGCGTGTTGCTTTTGGACACTTTGTTATGTTCCAAGAGAGCATTGAATGAATCTTTGAATAACTCTCTTTTTCCCCTTCTTTTCTTCTTTTTTTTTCTTTTTTCTTTCACTTTGTGTTGGTGGGAGTATGGTGTCTGCAATACGGCTTTTCCTTTTTTATCTGCTTTCTGTCGGTCATCGATCTCTCGATTGAATCTTTGAATTGGAAGAGAGAGAGAGGGGGGAGAGGGAGAGAGATAGAGACAGAGAGAGGGGGGGGAGAAAGTGGCAGAAGCAGAGAGATTCTTTTGTGAGCACACAGAGAGATTCTTGGTGGGTGCTGATGATTTTGTTGGCGAATTTTGATGCTGGGAATTGAGATATTTTCGGAGGCTGAGGAGAGGGGGGGAAGAAAGCTTACTGTTTTCTGATTCTGTTGGGTGTAGATCTTGAGTTCCCTGAATTCAACAGTTCATTCTTAAGCTTATTTTTAGAAAGAAAAATGAAAGTTGCGGGTCTTCTTGTAGCTGTGAACAAGCGAGCTTCTTGCTGCTAATGGTATGGCACTGTAGATTCTGGGGAATTGTGAGAGTGAATTTTGTACAAGATGAATTGGTGGAGCTTTTGAGCTGAGAATAAAAATGGACTGGCTTCGTTTCAAGGGTCTCTCTCTCATCAGCAAATTTGAGCTTTTGTGGACTTTTCGGGGTGTTACTGTGCGATTGTGATTGTGTGTTCTTCCAAGTAGAAGTTTGTTAATCCCCTTTCCTCCTGGCTCGAAACGTGGGGACGGGATTTTTCCGAATTCGAGCTTCGAACAAGATCGACCCGCCAGGTAATATTTCTTGCTTTTTCGGGAAGGCGAATTAGGTAGCTGCCTGATTTTGGTTAGTCCCGTCCCTAATCAGATTCATGTTCTTGCATGTTACTTTCAGTGTTTATTGTTAAAACAAGCACCATAAGCATCTCCTCTAGCTGCTGGGAGAAGATTCTTATGCTCTGAAAAAAAAGAAGCTGTTTTCGGTTTGGAAAAACCGCCTTTTGGCCAAGATGATCACTTTTATGGATTCTAAGGAGAAGCTGAAAGAGGTGGAGAAAACATTAGATTCTCAGCTATGGCATGCCTGCGCCGGAGGAATGGTGCAAATGCCGCCGATGAACTCCAAGGTCTTCTACTTCCCTCAAGGCCACGCCGAGCATTCATCCGGTCCCGTGGATTTCCGGAGCTGCCCCAGGATACCGGCATACATACCTTGCCGGGTTTCTGCAATTAGGTTCATGGCTGATTCAGAGACCGACGAGGTCTTTGCCAAGATGAGATTGGTTCCGTTGACAAGTAATGAGCCTGATTTTGGGGATGATGGAATGGGAGGGCTTCAAGGATCAGATGGTCAAGATAAGCCCGCGTCCTTCGCCAAAACTTTGACCCAGTCTGATGCTAATAACGGCGGTGGTTTCTCTGTCCCGAGGTACTGTGCAGAAACGATTTTCCCACGGCTGGATTATTCTGTAGACCCTCCTGTCCAGACCATCCTGGCCAAGGACGTTCATGGAGAGACGTGGAAGTTCAGGCATATCTACCGAGGGACGCCACGGCGCCATCTCTTGACCACTGGTTGGAGTACTTTTGTGAACCACAAGAAGCTTGTGGCTGGGGACTCGATAGTGTTCATGAGGGCAGAGAATGGGGATCTCTGCGTCGGGATTCGCCGGGCTAAAAGAGGGATTGGCGGCGGACCGGAGTCCTCATCTGGTTGGAACCCAGTCGGCGGAAACTGTGCGGTGCCTTATGGTGGGTTCTCTGCGTTCTTGACAGAGGACGAGAACAAATTGATCACCAACGGGCATGGGAACTGCATGAGCGGAAATGGAAGTCTGATGGGCAAGAAACGGGTCACGCCAGCGGCGGTTGTTGAAGCAGCCTCACTGGCGGCAAATGGGCATCCTTTCGAGGTGGTTTACTACCCTCGAGCAAGTACCCCCGAATTCTGTGTGAAGTCTTCCCTGGTAAAAACGGCGATGCAGATCCGGTGGTGTTCCGGAATGCGGTTCAAGATGGCCTTTGAAACAGAGGATTCTTCACGGATTAGTTGGTTTATGGGGACAATATCTTCGGTTCACGTGGCCGATCCCACCTGTTGGCCGGATTCACCTTGGAGGCTACTTCAGGTAGTTCAGTGAATCAACCTAAACTTTCGGTCTTTATAGTTCCTTTGTGCAGCTTTGCTTTCCTGGGTCGACTGCATAGAATCGATTTTGAATACATTACCTTCACTCGTTTTGTTATTGGATAATGGGTGTAGCTTCTAGAGTTTTCGCTCATTTGTTCGGCGATTTGCCCATGAATTAGCTTCGCTATCTTGAGCATTCACTGTATTTATATTACACGCTGAAAAGAAATCAAAATTAACAGGTAACTTGGGACGAGCCGGATTTGCTGCAAAATGTGAAACGTGTGAGCCCGTGGCTGGTTGAACTCGTCTCCAGCATGCCAGCAATCCATCTCTCCCCTTTCTCGCCACCGAGGAAGAAGCTAAGGCTTCCACATCACCCGGATTTTCCCCTCGATAGGCACTTCCCAATGCCATCGTTCTCCGGCGACCTCCTTGGGCCCAGCAGCCCGTTTGGTTGTCTTCCCAACAGCCATTCTGCAGCTGGTATGCAGGGAGCCAGGCACGCTTACTATTCTCCGTCCTTCCCGGATCTCCACCTCAGCAAACAGCCATCGAGTCTGTTCCCTTCCGGTTTTCCACTTCTCGACCACTCAATTAGATCCATCAGAACCTCCAATGGTCCGAGAATGCACAAATCTAGCAGCGACGACGACATTTCTACCCTCTTGACAATGACAAATTATGGGAAAGTCTTTAAGAAACTCGAGGAAGTTAAGAAACCTCCCCAGTTGGTGCTCTTTGGTAAACCGATACTGACTGAGCAGCAGATTTCTCTAAGCAGCTCTGCTACTACCACCACTACTACAGCTTCGCCTGCTCGTACTTCATCCGAAGAGAAGATAGACAAAACAGGTAGTTTCCCCAATGGCCCTGATTCGGCACGTCAACAGTCAGGCCAACCAGAGCAGCAGTCGTCATGTGAGCAATTGAGAATACACGAGGATAAGCACCAACAGGAGATGGAAGCCTGCTCAGAAATCGGCCACTGCAAAGTTTTCATAGCATCGGAGGACGTGGGTCGTACGCTTGATCTCTCATCGCTTGCCTCATATGACGAGTTGTGCAGGAAGCTAACAGATATGTTTGGCGTCGAGAATTCTCAAAGCTTAGCCCGCCACGTGCTGTATCGGGATGACAAAGGTGCAGAGAAGCGCATTGGCGATGAGCCATACAGGTGAGGAGTTTCTTTCCCTTTTTCCGTATGTCCGCATTGTGACTTCCCGTGATCTATTGCATTGGCACGGTGGTTGATTCGACTCTTGTTGACATCTCTCGTTTCGTTGGGCAGCGATTTCATCAGAACGGCCAAGAGATTGACAATTTTGACGAACTCGAGCAGCAACGGCGTAGGAAGCTAGAGAGAAACCGAACAAATGACCTTCACGTGTACAGCTAATTGACCAAACCCTCTCCATTCACAAGCTGACTTTCGCTTGCAATTTTGATGGACCGGGGCATCCGCCAATTGGAATAGAACGCGCGAACGATTAGAGCCGGATTCACCTCGAGACCGTTCTTTTTTCAGAGGAGCGACTCGAAGCACAGTGAATATCATCTCGTTATGGGTCTTGTTCATTGGTGTCTAGTCTTCTCTTTCTACGTACTGTCCTATCTTCCTTCTGTCTTGTTCCGGCCGTCGATGGTCGAATCCGATGAACCACGGTCAGAGGAACTGTTTCGGCGGGAATGGCTTCCGGCAAAAGCGATTGGAATCCTTCCAGGAAGGCGAAATTCTTCTGGCATGATCGGTGAAGGAAGGAAGGACTTCATATGGACTTTCTCGGACACAAGTCAAAAGGATTTGGTCCTCCTTTGTTGTGGGCACAGGTCAAAAGCATCATCAACCTTTTTCAGGCCATTTGGTCTCTTTATGCAAATTCCATTTTAACGTTTACTATGGTTGATTTGTAGCCAAACTATGTGCGAAATGTGAATCGAATTCTTTTCCTCGTTTTTTTGCCCAATTTTCGCAACATAGATATGTTGAAAGTCGAATGTCGGTGCCTATCGCCAGCGAAGTTGTCGATAAGGGAAAATCACAGAGGCCATCTTGTGCGCCAGAACTGAACATTCGAGCAAGGTCGTTTCGATAAGTGATCATGATGGAAGAAACATTGCCGCTCATCTCGCACAAATCATACATTCATTAGGGATGTCGGAATTGAACTAAAAAAATCAAAGCAAGATGAGAACTGATTTGAACTGAATTGAATTTTCATGCATTTTCAGTTTAATTCGGATTTCGGTTTGGATAATTAAAAAAAAAAAAAAACTTTTTTTATATCTCGGTTCGAATTCCATTCGATTTGATTAACGGAACCGAACTGAAAATCTCTCATTTTCTTAATACTATAATTTACACAACATCTCTCATTCTTCACTTAATTTCTTTTTAATATTTCAAAAAGGAAAACCGAAAAATTGAAACCAATTTTAATCAAGTCTTTGGTTTGGGTTATATTCAATTCGGAGTGCGGCTCGGTTCAAAGTTCATATACACCCGAACGGTGCAATTTGGTTCGGATTTCCTGAAAATTCAGATCAAATGGAACTATTGATGCCCCGATGTGGACGGCTAAATAGTAATGATGATTACGACCACGATGATTTGGCATGAAATCAGATGGGTGTTAGCGATGGTTAAACGGTCAAACTACCAAGTGGCGTGATTGCTGAATGCCGCCCCAAAAGAGGACAAGCTACAATTTGAGGAATCCTCTTCCTTTTCCTTAAACACAAATCGATTTATAATGAATTTTCCTCGCACTGAACTCTGGTGGTTAAAGGTCTTGTCACCGCAAATCCCACACAGGCAATTCGAGTTGACTAGAAAACACTACCTCCACCTGGTTGGGTTTGGAGAGAGAAAGAGGTATTCTTCTCCTCTTCTGCTTTTCGTAAAAAAATTTCCATAAATAATTTAAAGAGAGAGAGAGAGAGAGAGATAGAAGAAGAAGAAATTTTTTCATGGCATGTGTCGTTTCGCACGACCGCAGATTCCTAGAGATGGCGTGCCAGGGATTCCTAGCGACCTGACGACCGCCACTTGGCGCATGCTGAAACCCGGATTTGACCCACCAATTTTTTCTTATTGGTTAAGGCAAGAACATGGTGTAATCTAATTCGGTTTTACAAACCGTCCCTGCGGAAAATATCGCGTGCATTATATCGAGTTTTTCGACGCGTATAAAGAATATCTCATACGAAAAGGAATCGATTTTTTTTTATTCAAACAGCACTATACTATTCCAAGCCGAGTCGGAATTTAATTAACGGCAAAATCTAGAAATTATAGACTCGATATTATAATAGGATGCAGACGAATTATGCCAGAACTTAATCAATGACACGGCTTGTGAATATAAATGTACAATGTCATAATTTAATTAACAATGTGGCACCAAAATAAATATGCTCATCAAACTTAGATCAACTAAGCGAATCGGAAAACTATAGCTAAGAAAAGTTAAAGTGTGGTGCGGAAATATAATTGAAGGACAATAGTTTGTTTGATATGTGCAGGGATATTTTTGGTCGGCGACTGATAGTATTTATAATGATTAATGGTAACTGCTTTTCGACGGTTCCCAACCATTACAATCTCCCAAGTAAATCCTACCGGTTTATCTCCATGTTTCTAAAATTTTTATGCACAAACTGTTCCTTGACTAGTTTCTTGTACTTAGTGCATGCTCCACAATCTTACTTCAAGGCGGTAACTATCCCCTTAAAAAGTGTGTCTTCAACTTCAACTGACCGATTAGACAACTTGGTTTTCAAACAATAACTATCTTCTTCAAAAATGTGCCTGTAGTCTCAATTGATTCATCAGATGACTTGGTCTTCAAATGGTAACTGTTCCCTCCAAAATTATGCTTCTACTCTCAATTGATTCATTGGATCATTTGGTCTTCAAATGGTAACTGTTCTCTCCAAACCGTGTGCCTTTGATCTTGTCGACCTTAAACTTCATAGTAATTTATTAATGTTCTTTTAATAAATTTTGCTAATATTCATATAAATAACAATATGTGGTCCGTCACTATATTTTGACAATCGAACATATGGTGACAATGGATACCACTGCCAATCAACATATATTGATCCCCATACTCATTGATAAGTTAGCACACTTGTATTATTATCCATGTAGTATGCACATGACTATCAATATTAGGGGTGAATATGGTTCAGGTGGGCAGTTCCAACTTTAGAATAGGGAACCACTCACGAAAGACCGATTCCGAAGAATTAGAATTGGGAAGTGGTTTCATGGATCTACTCGAAAATCGGACTGCTAATCCAATCTAGTCTCCAAGTGGGTCCATTGAACCGATCTCACCAAGCTTCACACACTAGTGTAACGATTTATAGCAAGCCAAAATAAAGAAGAAAACAAAGAACTTCCCTATTTTTAATTGCAAGATCAATAAAAAAAATTGGGCTCATATTGAAAGTTGAGAGTCAAGACCGTGAGTTAATCGGCATTGAGCTTGAGAGTCAAGGCCGTGAGTGAGAGATGCAGAGACCACTTGGACGAGGTAAGAGTGAGATGAGACAAGCACTTAGTTAATAGGTGTTGAACTTCAAATTATAAATTTTAGGGTTTTAATTTTTCTTTTTTTTTGTCATAAGTTTTTCTTAAAAATTTTATATATATATTGCCGGTCCAATTCAGGTGGGCAATTTTGGTTCGATCTAGTTTCAGGCAACCTGGGCAATTCATGGCTCCTTTACACCCCTAATCAATACCTATCTCATGTGATGCTCGTGTGCTCGTGCTAGACAAGTCATATTAAGAGTGTCAACAATCTCCGGTCTTTTACAAGACCGGGTGTTGGGATTCTCATTTGACTCAACCATTTCAATTGGCTCGCAATCCGTCGCATCATTTATAATGTATCGAATTCAATCAAGAAAAAAAGAATTCGTGGATTTTGCTTATTATACGTACGTTTTTTTGATTCGGATGACCATTGAATTCGAAAGTGGGCGTCATATTTTTAAAAAGGGAGATGTCACTCCCAACGCGCCATCATAATCAGGCCTTCCCTCTCCACTTCTTTTGGCGGTTTAATTTTAATTGGACATGAATGGTGGGGGGGGCATAAATTTCCTGTTCCGATGCCGCAAGTGTAGGATAAGACTTTAATGTAGGATTTTATTAGTGTAATCAATTCGTTTCCACCGGGATTGAGGATGTCAAAAGACGAGAGGACGCCTAGTCAATGGTTGTTTCTACCGGCAAGAACAGCTGCCACCGGAGCAAATTCTCTCGTCCGTTGGTGCTCCGTCGTGCACTCGGCTGCCTTTTCGATATCCCAATAAATCGTGATCGTTAATTTTGTGAAAGCGGGATTTGCCCGACGATTGAGATTTTAACGAGCCATCTAGTGAAATACTACTCGAGGCGGAGATTCTCCTTTGTCTCTATAGAAAAGCACGACTTTAATTACTAAGAATGGTGGATGAATCATTGCTGAGGTTGACAAACTATCACCAAGGCACTAAGAATAATATTCGCGAGAACGGATATCTTCTATCCTCATCTGAGCTTGATAGGGCTCTGACGACATGCCTGTTGAAAAAACGAGGCGAACTTAGCCGGACAATTTCGAGAATGAGCTAGTGACGTAATTGATCGATGATTTGTAAAGGAGATAATTTAATGTATCCGTTACTATCTTCATGACGGCCATTATTTTCATTTATCGACAAACTAGATGAATCGGCATCGAAGACACCGATGAAGATAGAGGATCTTCCCACACGCGGCTAGCTCCACCGCCCATCGCCGGTCAAATGTGTCAAAGGGGGTGGAAGCCGGATTTTCACGGCGGCCGGTTTTTTTTTTTTTTTAACCGGAGGTGAATCCGCCGCACGTGGGAGGGGGCCGGGGTCCCACGCGAGGGGTTAGGGGCCAATAATAGGGAAGGGGGCCCACGTGCGGCCTACGTCAGCGCGTCCCGTGCGTGCGTGTGCGTGTGCGTGTGCGCGTGCGCGCGTTAATGTATTGCGCATGTGTTGCGGCGTTTCGATGATCGGGCTGTTCCTCTTTTCCGTTTTGTAAATTCATTAAATAAAAAATCGGATAATCTAATTTTTTTTTTCTCTTCCTAAAAATTGTCGAACCGGGCCTTTAAATCCGGTTTGACTCACGCGAAACCATAGGGAGCTGTCGGGTCGGACCCACCGCGGTATCTCTCGCGAGAAATTGGTCCCTTCATATCTCGTCCGATGAGTTGACGATGGCCACGTTTACTCCTATTTCCAACCTACCTTCTTTTTTTTCTCTTTATTAATTAAATTACCAAAAAACAAATTTTGGTCGAAACCAAGAAAATTCACTATCTAAAATATATATATATGTATATATTATTTCATGGCGATAATTCACAATAACCTAACTTGAGGCTGTGGTGATGACCTTTCTTTCTCTATCTTTCCCGACATAACGATAGAAAAATTCATAATATCTTATCGTGAAATTCACATCATAAATGAAATTATGACTTTTCGCGTGATCTCCGATTCAATTTTTCTACATAGTGGACTCACATGCAATGTATTTGTCCTTACGTCTCAATTCATGGGTGTCGTGAATTTCTCGACGAAAAATGCTTGAATTAGGGCTGGCGTGCAACTTCGAATTTCTTGGACGAGGAAGAGTATAAAAACAGAATTTTCATATTTTAATAGCACATTTTTCCTTCTTTTTCGCCCATCATTTTCTAGTGGCGTTGAATTTACAGGGTATGGTTAATGATAAAATAATATATATAGATGTACGGAAGACTGGAAATTTCTCAATTGGTGGGGCCCAGTTCCCGCAATATAATAACCAACCCCCACGTGTGCGGTTTGCTTCTTTTTATTTTATTTTATTTTATGTTTTGCCCTTTCTAGTGAAGTTCAATCCATTTAGAAAACCACCTTTTCGTGTCAATTTGTTGGGGGAAATTAATAAAGAAAAGGAAAAAGTGGCACGACATCGAACAATCTTGGCCTTCCTTGTACGTTTCGAAAGTTAAGAGGCTTTATTGGTCAATACCAAGGATTTGGCTATATTAGGCACCGAAAAATTACATTTCCCCAAACTTTGATGTTTTCAAATTCCACCTCAAGCATTCATCAATAATGAAAACAAAGTGGAAGCACAACTTTTATAATCATTAGCAAGGAAAGTCGTAGTCCACCAATATACCATTCTAAGACGAAATCAAGGCATTCAATAATGAGGTCGCACGGAAAATAGTATTTCATTGAAGCCTGATTTTGTTGAGCTCATGTAGGAGCTCAATTTGAAAACTTGATATCACAGCCGAATCTTGTCGAGTTCAAGAAGCTAATTCGTCAAAGGCAATGAAAATTATGAACTTGTTTTGATCCCTAGACCTTAATTTCACGCGTCTCTTCCTCTTTTCTTCAAATTTTCCTTTCTTCTTTTTTTGGGTATTGTTTATGGAAAAATGCCAATTTGAAAAGAAGAAGCAAAATCAGGGTCATTAATAATCTCCTAGTGCATTGGCAAGTGGACATAAATAATTAAAAAAATCACATATTAAAAACCAAAAATTAATTAGGAAGGGGAGAAATCAAACGGTCAAAAGCACGGATCGAGAGGGAGAGAGTGGGGGGGGGACAAAGGCTTTTTCCAAAGCGTTTTTTCGGTTTATTGAAAGCACACGACTCCTCTTTTTTTTTTTTTCTTTTTCTTTTGCTTTGTTTTCAGTTCCCATACTTTCCACCATATGTGGCATGGTTTCTACCTAGAAGGGAAGGAATTTTATTTTTAAGTGAATCGCTGAGAAAATTAAATTAATTAATTTAATTAATTGCAATCCCGTTAATGGGAACTGGATCCTACTTGGCTTGAGGGCTACGTCATTAAAAGCTAATGAAGTACAAGGACAATATATTTTTTTAAAGGGCGGAAAAAGAGAGGAGTACGAAATTTAAGATTGTAAAGATCAATTTGCAAAGTTGGTTCACGACGTCGCGCGTGAACATTTGAACGAGTGAGTCGTGTCAAGAATCAACGAAAACCGATTACGTGAACCCCGTAAACTGATCTGTAAAGTGAGAGAGAGGGATGGAAGGGTCGATAAGGACGGTCGTCCTCGACTTCAATTTTTAGCTGGCATGTCACGCTTTGCCGAATCTCGCACCGAGAGAGATATGGATCCAACATGAATCACTATTTGGACAAGGATTGGTTCTTGGGATCCAACATAAGTAAACAAGGATGGTTTCTTGGATCTAAAGATTTGGGCCTTTTAGGAGATACCATCCACTTTTTTCTCTCCTGAATTTGTCAATTGCACAAATGAAGAGCTTGCTTTTTCCACCGTTGGTTGGTGGTCGTCGTTTTCCGGAAGTCGCCATCTTCTGTTCTACCAGAAAGGCTGCCGTTGCACCGGGTCAAGGAAGCTGTTGACATCCATGAATGATCACCCGATTGAAACTTTGTCTTTCAAATTTCGCCACGGAATTTGCAGGCACCTGTTTTTTCCACTTCCACTCGGTCCGGTTCTCAAGTGCTTTCGTGTTCACACTCAGCTTTCACCGTGCATTTGATGCGGGACCAAAGTGCGCATAAAAGTTTGTTATCCATGCGTCATCAATCGTGCATAAAGTTAACGAGACCGGCGAGGATATGAGTAACGCATTGCAGTAATTTTGGAGAGTTCTCCCTACATAGGGTTACCGCTCATGGACATTGCTAGAACAGTTAGCTAATAATTCTACTACTCCACTGTCACACGCCATCTCTCGCCAAAATTCAACACTTATATACCTTTGGATCTTCAAATTAACTTCTCTCAGCTTTTCTATATCAGTCTCTAACTCTTCATCTATCTTCAACCGTGAAGTCGGGCTCTATCGGCTTCTGCAACGAGCTAAAGATATCGACATCGTTTCTGCAGCGTTGGCTCCCGCCCCTCGTAATGCTCGTGGCCAATCTCACCGCGTACACAAAGCCGGATCCTGTCCGAGGCAAGGAGGAGATGCCATTTTGGTCCTGGGCCGGCTCCGAAATAGAAGCCACAAAGCTCTCCCTTCTCTTCAGCTCCTCTGCTTCTTTTCGCCTTTTGTATCGGAACCATGCCGCTTGGATGAAGCACGCCGCCCACATCCTCCACTGGTGCGAGTGGAAGCGAAAGGTGTGCCTCAGCTGCTTGCTGTGCAGCCTACGGAACTGTGAAGCCACGAACTTCAGGTCCTCCGCCACGAGAGCAAAGGCTTCGACCTCGCTTATAGCCTTTACGGTCCGCGTGGAAGATGGGAGGATAATGCTTGGGCGAGGATCGAGAGCCCACGTTAGCAGCTCCTCGCCGCAGAAATCGCCCGGGCCGATACGGCAAGAGTTGAAGAACCCAGTCCGACCGCCATTCGTCGTGCAGGAGTCCAAGTGGCCACGGATGATAAAGATCATTTCATTGACGGGATCACCTTCCCGAACCACGACCGTTCCAGGGGTACCTAGAGAAGGCTTTAGCCTTTCACACATCGCATCGAGCATCCTCTCATCCATTTGATCGAACAGCGGTACCTAAATTTTGTTAGGAATAGTAGGATAACGAAAATTAGACAAAAGACATTAGATGGAACTCGGTTTATGGGAACATAATTGTATCAATCTCTATTCGACTCTGGCAAACCACTGAATTCACATAATGTCAGCGCAAACAACTCGTGGAAGTGCCACGGCGAAAGAACTCACTTGTCTCACTAAATTGAGGCATAGGTGGCGCTTAATGCCTCTCCGTAGATCCAAGGGAAGGCTCCTTAAAATGGCTTCCTCATCGACTCCATGAGTGGTAACCCACCTGTACTGATCATACCTTCGGACACTCTGCTTCAGTCCGTGCGGCAATTGTCGGTGCTTCATCCACTGTTCCGTGTCTGTCCGCCTGATCCTCCACTCTTCCAGGCGCATCGTCGTCGATTGGAGATACGTCTGCACTTAAAGTCAAGTTCGTCAATAACACAATCGCTAAATCCTGGAAATCCCATGCACTTGCGAACCGGCAAATAAGCTGTATATATTTTGAAGGATGTGAACATCTGACACCTCTAGGCTCCAGGAAAAAATCCTAGGAATGACAACCTGCCTTGTTCATCCCATTTTCTAAAGTGATTTCGGGATTCTTGTGAGTTTTGCAGAATGCTTCGAAGTGAAACTCGCCCATTACTCGATTTCCAATGGATGAGACCCTATAAGCAGGGTCGGACATTTAAGCCGATAGCTTACCTGCATATTCCCAATAAGCAGTCCAAAGAGCACTAATCCGAGGTTTGCAATTACGATGGCAAATGCTATTTCTCCGACATAAGTGCTCGTGAGGAGATTTTGCCCGAGTGAGCTGCAGTATTTCATCAAGGGTTTAGTTACAGGATTTGTCCATATGATCTTAAACAGCTTAATCGAATTGTGTCCTGAGACTAAAAGCTAACAGAAAAAAATTGACGACTATAATGTACGGTTACTCGCTAGATTGAGAATGGTTCGAACAAAATAAAATTCCACAACCATGATCAACTGAGCCAAATTTCGATACCTTAGATTTCTCAGGCCCCACCACAGGCAGTAGAAGTACTTGTTGAAGAACCCTGAGTTTGTGACTCCAAAAGTCAATGCATCAGCATATATGCCGAACTCATAGAAGTTGTCATTCGGATCACATGAGCTCGTTATGTTGCTTGACCCAAACCAGGCAGCCCTACTCGGGTTGCCTACGCTCCGGCAATCAAAGTATGCAAAGTGGCACTGTGGTTCTTCCTGATTGCATAGTGTCCTCCAACACTCTTCTTGCCTTTCAATTGATAAAAGGTACCAAGACGATCCCAGAACCTGCAGACATTTGCGATACAACATATTGCTATATTAACAGCTGAACTAGGGAACGCCAAAAATGATTCCACTATCTAACCGTACAAGAGGCATCTACGAAATTTGAGTGGCATGCGTATTCAAAATCGATATGGTGTACTCTGGATGTTCAGAAATCGACAATAAAAAAGTGGAAAGAATCAACAAAAACCATGGCCTCTTTTCGAGAAATCAATTGTGCAAGCATTAAACAGCACGCTGGCTAAGAAGAAGCAGGCACTACTCACATGGCTTGCCAACATGTACAGCATCAAGTTATAAGCAGCCCCAGCCCAGGCAGTTTCCGTCAACACCCCACTGGTCTTGACTATTTGAGATGAGAGCGGAAACAGAAGATACAGCCTCAGGAGGTACTGAAATAGGATAATGAATCGAATCAGGTTCCTGGAGCTGACCACAGAAGAGCCCCTCAAATTCGGGATTGCCAGCCATATCAAAACCTGAGAATTACATCATGAGAGAGACATCACAAATAAAGGAATACTAACACACATGTTCAGTTAACGAACACGCTTGGAGCTACAGACCTAGTCGATAAAGTTTGTCTTAACTGGCCATAGACGAACCAGAGGGTTAATTGATTATTGCAGGATCAGCTACTGCATTAGGAGCAGAGCATCCATCGGTCAGTCAAATTAGTTAAGTGAAATTTCATTAGTGACCCCTGATGATAAGCTTCTTCGTGCAGGTCTTGGAATACTATATGCAAAAGCTACGATGAATCATGAGTATCAAGCTAAATATCTAAAGCACTGATCTTTTGTCCTTGCAGGCTATTATTTTCAACTGAGTAAAGTCAGAGAGAGAAAGTTTCTCGGAAGCCAGAAATTAGTCGCATACCTGTGGAAGAGGCAAGCATGCCACGATGTCAGGCCAGAAATCTCTTTGCAGGTACCCCGAAGCTATCTTAGAAGCATCCACTATGAGCTCTCCTCTACCAAATACGCGAGAGGAAGGACCAACGTAAGCCGTGTGAAACCGAACATATATCTGAATTATGTAAAACGCATCGACCGCTGAGCGAACAGCGGTGAGAGCCACCTCGAGAGGTACGGATACATCAATGCAAATGTCCTTGTGGGCCCTCGGCAGGTAAAAGAAGAGAGGGTCCACAAAGAGAGAGATCAAACATGCCACCAAGAAGATCTTGTTCCACCTAGTGATTATGGGTCCTCGAGGATCCAATATGTTCGTGTCTACCCCGTCGTAGTCCTCAGAGAAAACTCTGGAGAGCTCTTTTCCGTGCCAGGATTTTATGATGGCACCCTTCGCGGGCCAGAAATCAGCATTGTGCCACCCTCTGATCTTACTGGTAAATGTGAAGTCATGACCTCCTGTATCTGGCTGCACAGAGTCAGCTGTTTCGGTATCATCTTGAAATCTGAAAATTGCAAAATGAAGGCATTCGGTGAAACAGAACTCAGATGATCTAACCAATGCATGTATCAAATTATTTGATTCGCTACTGTCAATGAGGCAAGCAACGAAATGTGAGACTGCTTAAACAAGCAGATAAATAATTACACTTTGGGTAGACAGATTTTGCTACTTAATACTGCTAGTTGACTGACCTCACTGATTTCGGACTACCGGAAGACATGGCTTCGAAGAGAAAGAGACAAAGAAATGCCGTTGATTGTTACAACTCAAGAGGGTCTTCACTGCAAGAAATAGCAGTCGAAAGAACATCTCAGATACGAAGAATACTGTCCACAACCCAGAAATCCGAGGTCTCAACCACACGATTTCGAACTTATTTTAAAGAGAATCACGTGAAAGATGAAGCACATCATCCTTTGACAAGTTCAAAACAATCCTTTTTCTTTTCGAAGAAAAACATGTGAGGCCGTGAACTCATCATCAAGTAAAGGGCAGATGAGGCAAAACCTTGACTTTCCCACCTAACATTAAATAAGCTCACGGTCATGTTATAATCACCGCCAGCACAAGACCCAGAAAAGGGAATTCCATAAGCTCGTCAACCGATCCAAAGGAGTGGCTGAGTTCAAAATGCATACAAAAGTCGAACTTTTGTGTTTCCGTGAGCATGAATGGCGCTGAATCTAAGAAGACTTGTGCCCTTTTTCTCCCTTACTTTATTGGTCCATTTCATGGACAGGGGCTACTCCGTATCTCATGGGTCGTGAACTGATGATACATACATAAAGAGAGAATCAAGAGGTGAGGTGCTTTTAAATAATTCAATCAACAAGTTCAAAAATACTCACAGCCGATCTACGGTCATGGCTATTTTCTTGTTAGTCCGACATGTCTTAGGATACTTGAAACCGCAGAGGTTGGGGGACTTGCATTTCTTGTATGCAAAAAGCATGCAAGACCATGTGAAACAGAGGAAGATATGGTGGCATGTGATCAGCAATCACGACACCGTTTTCTTTTCTGGCGACCCAATTTTTGGTTTTTCTTCTGCATTCTTGGAGGATTTGATGACTTCGCATTTTTCAGAATCATGAGAAAATGACAACACCCGAGTCCAGTTCTTGGAAACGAGAGAGAGAGAGAGAGAGAGAGAGAGAGAGAGAGAGAGAGAGAGAGAGAGATAATAGACCAAAAGAAGGAATATCTGGGATTATATCGAGGCCATGAAATTTTAAGAAAGCAGAACAGGCTTGAGAGAGAAGCAAATACAGTCCAGCTCAAAGTTCTCGGAGAAGAAGGAACAAGATTCAGCTCAGAGCAAGAAATGAACCATTCAGCAAGGATAGAAAATCTTATGAGATTCATGGACTTTTTTTGCCAAAATCTTCTGCATCACTCGCCATCAAACATTCACTTTAACCGATTTATAAAAGTTACAATATGATCGGGGGCTCTGCACCTATACTTCTGTACTATGAAATGCTACACTTTATGATGTGACAATTCAAAAAGAAAAAGAATACCTTACATCAGACGAAAATTAGAGGGAAGGAATTATACATATTTTAAACTTCAAACTTAAAAAAAAAATGATAGCATGTCTTTAGCCACTTTCAAAGCTAATTAATAAGCAAAGTTTCGTGATATTGATGGACCATATAGTTGTACCGTGTATTCGAGATGTTGAGAATCGAAACATTTATTATTACATTTAATTAGCATCTTGAGAATCAAAACACTTCTCCGTCAAACATGTTCATAAGATATTTTGAAATTAAAGGGTGTAAAATATATCTTTCAAAAATTTTCTTTTGGCGACAAATTATGTGTTTCAACTTTAGATAGTAGGGAATGTAACTGAGGGAAATCATCAAGGTGATTTTCATAATTTTTTTTATTATCAAAATTCAGTTTAACAAAAGGTATTTAATGATTAGGAAGGGCGTCTTTCTTCTAACCCGACAAGGAGGTGAATATTGTCAAATTTCAGAAGGGGTATTTGACTTTTGACCATTCTCTTGTTCTTGGGATCTCGGAAGGTCGGTCAATTCCCAATCCCTTTTGAGCAGGTTGCGGTTCATGACCGTCCATCATACATTTCCTATAAAAATATATTTTCATATAGGCAAAATTACACTAAAATTCCTGTTTTTCTTTAAGGTTCGCTTTGACCTTCATCCCTCGTTTTCTTTTTTGTCACTATTTTAATCATGGTACAATTCTTAAGAGACAATATTTAATTTTGATCTTTAAATCTTGTTCCAATGAAAAAGAGTAGCCACTATATTTTCCTCTTGTAGCGGTTAGAAAAATCAATTTGATTTTCGTTTAGAATTTTATAGACACGTGAAATCAAAATCTGCTGTTTAATAAGGGCGCGTTTGGTAACGATTCGTTTCGGGAACAAATTCGATCGAAATGATTATTTTTTATTCGTTTCCGGAATCGATTCGAGTAAAAGAATGCGTTTGGTAACCGTACAAAATTTCGATTCGGAATAGAATTGTGTTTGGTACCGTGTTCATTGATTCCGTTCCAAATCAATTTCTTTTAATTTTTAAATAATTTTTTCCTTTTTTTTTTTTTTCTCCTATTCTTCTTCTTCTTCAGCCGGCGACCTCACCGGAGTATCGCGGCCCTTGGCGAGGCCGGCCCTCGTCGGCCGAGCCTCGCCGGTGGCCAAGTTGGCCTCGCCGAGGTTGGGCGAGGCCCGCCCGGCCACCGGCGAGGCCGGGCGTGGCAAGGCTCGCCGGTGGCCGGCGAGCCTTGCCGGGGTTAGCGAGGCCTCCCCGCCACCGGCAGGCTAGGCGAGGCCCGCCCGCCACCCGGTGAGGCTTGCCTTCGGCGAGCTCGCGGACCGGTTTCGGCGACCGCGGCGGCGACGACCGGCGCGGGCGGTGGTGGGGGCGGTCGCGGGATGGTGGTCGATGAAGAAAAAGAAGAATTTTGATTCTCAATTTTGTTCCGGAACAAGAATCAACTTTTTTTTTTTATTCTTGATTCTCTTTCAAATCTGTTCCCGAGAATAAAAATTTTACCGAACGCGATTCTGCTCCAAAACTACTCCCGGAAACAAAAAATCGAATCGACCTTTGTTGGGATGGTTACCAAACATACCCTAAATGAATGAAAAAAGTCTATGTGTGTGCGCTCGTATAAAAAAATTGAAGTGGCCCTTTTGAAGCCACGTGGCGTGACATCAATTTTTGGCTAGTGTATTCATAGATTCCAATCATAGTGCATTGATTAGAAAAGGAATCGAGTGCAGCAGGAGTTTGAAAACTTACATTATTCCGGCACTTGAGTTCTAAAGCATTTCGTTCCCTATATTTGAATCTTAAAAGTTGTCGTCGTCCCTCTTGTTAATCCTTCCACTAGCTTCTAGTGGATGGAAAAGTTCGATGCGACTTTTTTACCAATTTTTTTGGTCCATGTGGTCGTTGATAAGCCGACTAAACTTGTTAGAACTCAAAATGACTCGTTCAACATGAAACATCTTCATGTTAAAAATAAATGAACAATTAAAGAAATAAGCTAAAAACTAAAAAGAGAATAGGGAAGAGGAACACAAGTTGACGGAGCTAATGAAAAGACTAATGTGAAGGAGGGCGATAAATTTAAGAATTTAAGTGCTAAACTAAAAGTTGTAAAACTTGAGTATTTGATTAAAATTAACTTGAGATCTTCCGTTTATGAATTACCGAAAATGCGCAAAAGTTCTATTTCCTTCTGCCATTTTATGGGTCTCTTCCTTTTTGTATTTGGTATCGTCATGCCTTTTAACAGCATCCACTAATTCGGAACTTAATTTAAAAGCCATGTTTTGATCGGAACAATTTCGGAATGTTCTTACTAACCAACAAATAGCAAGTGTTATTTCTTGTGTGGATCATATTTCAATGAGAATTTGATGAGTCGATCCGTCTACACTCCTTGCTTTTATTGCTACATCGAGAGCTACTCCACGGATTGCTTGACATAAAATAGATAATGAGTTTATTTTCATGTTATGTTGAATCGTTTTCATGATTCGATAGATAATTTAATAAGTCAATAATTTTTTTTCCATGTTTCAATTTACCGTTAACCAACATGTTAACTTTCCAGTTTTATTAAAACTGACCATCTTGGCAACTTTCTTTCGGACTTTTTGATCCTCTCAATTCCCAATGCTTCCCGGATCTCCAGATGCATCCAGCATTGACTCTCTTTCCTAGATAACACTAATCTTGAAGCAGTCCAATTCCTCCTCATTTTTAACGACCGGGCCATCGTACTTATCGAACTCGCAAGAACAATCTTCTCGTACCTCGACTCAGTAGTTCTTGGGAGAGAGGTTACGCAGATCACGTCCTAGAAGGGAATTACAAAAATCTTAGAACAAGAGCCACCAACATACGGCATCCCCTGTCTCTCAAAACTCTGCTGCGACGTCAAGTAGGCCAGACAAGCAGTCCGTCAAGACGGCAGCATGATACTCCCATAATGCTACTCGGGATCATCAGGCCATGAGGAAAAAGTAAATATGTTGGGTGAGAAGTAAGGACGCGTGCGAAGTAGATGTCTCAGAAATCGACGGTAGAATCGTACCGTTCCTCTACTTTGCATGCACTGGAATGGTATCCCTACAGAGATCTATTCCTTGCTCGAGTTTTAGTTAGCAGTATCATGATATTTATAATACAGATGAGAATTTTAAACCGTACGTGCTCAGTATTCGGTAGTACATGGTTCAAGTAAATATATTTTGATTGTCTTCGTAATAAACTTGCAATTCAGTCTGGTAGAAAGTTCACCGGCATACATGCATGCATTTTCAATCTTTAGGGAAGTAAACGAGAGCGATATGAAAAATTTTACAGTCGGATGCAGTTTATGAACATTATAGTGCAGTCAGTGCACCAGTTTTCCAGCAAAGAAGAAAGTATGTGGCACACCGGGGGAAAATTACCATAAAAAGTTCTAAATATTTTGCAATTATGTCAATTCAGTCATAATTTGTTTTTAGCCAATTCAGTCCTATATCTTTTGCATTTGTGTTAGTTTTGTCCATCTGGTCAATTTTGACCGGCCGACGTTGATGTGGCATTTTTAAAATAATATTTTAAAATTTTCTGAATTTTTTTATTATTTTTTCCCCTTCCCCTACCCTTAATGTCGGCAAGGGCATTGTGACCCTCACCTCACCAAATCTTGCTAGGGCATCGCGGCCCTCACCAAATCTGGGCTAGCGAGGGCATCGCGGCCCTCACCAACTGCCAGCAAAGGCCGGTCAGAATTGGTTGAATGAACTGAACTGACATAAATACAAAAGATTTAAAACTAATACGGCTAAAAAAAAGTTTATAATTGAATTAGTATGATTACAATAGATTTAAAACTTTTTTTGGTAATTTTATTGGCACAACCAGGGTTAATCATCGTGGACCAAATAAAACAGAGGGTACCATAGAAATGGTGGCGCTTACTTCAACGCCTTCTTGTCCAATTCGTACACATACATTCGTCAAGGTGGGATACGAGAAGTTATAATACAGGTCATTTGCGACTTTCATCACTCCTTCCATACTCCTTCCAAGACTTTGATGACATGGAAGGCTTCTTTGTGAAATCAGTTTGCAAATACTACGCAACGAGTCTCATAATGTCGATCATGTGAGATCCATTCTATTGCATATCCTCACTATTCCTGTAGATCATATTCAACAATTTTCCTTCTTCGCTCTTTCTCTTAAAGCTCCTAGTAGCTACATATCATTCTAATTCTGCTATTCATTGAAAACTTTCCTTCCATAAACTAACTCCAAAATTACCACACTGAAATTATAGACATTTACTTTCTCGATAATTGCTATGTATAGCCATTCCGGGGCCAAATACCCTAGAGTCCCCCTCATGGTGGTCACAATTTGGCTTTGGTCCCTATCCATTAGCTTAGACAAGCCAAAAAAAACTGCAACCCTAGCTTTAAATTTGTCATCTAAGAGTATATTTTGGGGCTCAATATCCTTGTGAACTATCTTCCGTCTACGTTCTTCGTGGAGATAACATAGGCCCTTTGCTATGTCACAAATTATGCTCCTCCTAATGACTCATCTAATCTATGAAAGACCTATCTATCTAGGGACCTTTTGGACATGTATTCATAGACAAGTAGTTTGTGAAAGTTCTTGGTACACATTCCAAAGAGTCATAGTAAGTTCACGAAATGAATATTACCAATGCTCTCAACCTCAACAAGAAAAGATTTTTCATTTTGGCATAAACCATTGAGGCATTTCACAGCGACCTTGGTGCCATTATCAAGAGTGCCTTGATAAACAAAATCCATCCTCACCGAGCTTGTCATTGAAATCCTTGGTAATGGCTTGTAAATCATCATAGGCAAATCTCTTAGGTGCTCCAGGTATTTGATCTAAATAGTCCTCTTCGACCTTGTAGACACCTTTGTTTCTAAGTAGGCGTAAGATGAAGGCTAAGAGTGATCCGCGGCTACAAGTGATGATCACGGCAACTGCCCCTCCTACTAATTTTAGGAGAAACAGGAGGTTCATCTGTATTGGGCGAAGCAGCAGGTTCAATCTGAACTTCCCTCGGGGTACCCTGCACTTTAAGGAATACGTTTGAGGGGTGATCCAAATCTGATGGGCTTTAGCTTAAGCTTATTAGCGAAAATACCTGAGATACTAAGTAGCATGAACCAGACGAATTAAAGACACCTGCTAGCCGCTCGGCACGAGCAATCGTTCGCACAAACCTTTCTGCAGCTCTCCTCATCTGAATTTCCAAGATCCGGGGTGCTTTGGGGATCTGCCAAGTAGGTGAAGTGAGCAATCCTGCTGACTCCCAAAAAGCTTTGAAATTGCGAAGCTGCACAAGACAAAGGAATCCTTTCAGAGCACCCGAGTGTAAGAGCTAAATCATCTATTGGCTTACGCTTCCCTTGTGTATCACATTCCATAATTACCACAAACCATCGGATAGCCGCAATCCCCTATGAAGCTTGTTAGATTATCGTATGCCATGATCCACCCATATCGAACCCACCGATACACCCTCAGATGTCCATCAGAATAGAACTTCAAGCAGTGCAGAGTCCAGCCGAATTAGAACCAGAAAACAAAGAACTGTTTCTCACGGAATTCATGAACAATGCCAATTGTCCTTGGGTGAATTCAACATAATTAGAGTCGTCGCTTGTGTTCGGAAAATTGGTCCACCAAGGCAAATAGACCTGCGGAGGGTTTGTCTCAATACGAGCAAATAAACCTTCGGTTGTCAGAGAAAGCGAAAGCAAACCTTGTTACAATCTGTTAAAGTCGGTTGTATGATAAGTAAATCCAATGAAAGGGCAGGCAAATTGAAGAAAGAAGATGTTGAATATGGGATCCATCCTACCATAGGAAAAGTAAAATGAGAGATTTTTAATATGGAATGGAAGAAATCTTTGAATCAAGGAAGTAGTAAAAGAGAAGTGTATGATATTTATGCTCTTTTTCCAATTTGTTTTGCATTCCTCACCTTCAAATGTACACTTCAATTGATTTGTAACACCTGTAAGGCGGTCACGCCTTTAAGCCTGGGCTCCTGTATTTCGCGGTGACATTTCAAAGAAAAAAAGAATACTTTCCAACTTGGATTATGAGGAATAATAAAAAATAAAGGAAAATTCTAATTTGTTGAACTTCGTAACGAACAATATAGATTTTAAAATCGTAATTCATTAGCCAATGTTCTTAGGCACTTGTTAGCTAGCAAATTAGCAAAGTCCATAATTTTGGCACGCTCCGTTATTTACTATGCAATTAACATTTTAAGAATCAAGACATTTATTATTTCACCGAATTAACTTATGACAATCAAAGCATTTTATGTTAAATATGTTCAATATGTGTTTTGAGTGCGCTTAGATGTCTTGAAATTAAAGGGCATAAATAAAATTTTGGAAGCAGTGGGTGTAAAATATATATCTTTGAAAAATTTTCTTTTGGGGACAAATTATGTGTTTCAACTTTAGATAGTACGGAATGTAATTGAGAGAAATCATCAAGGTGATTTTCATAATTCCCTTTTAATTATCAAAATTCTGTCTAATAAAAGTATGTCATGATCAGGAGGGGAGGCGTTATACCTGACAAGGTGGTGAGTATAGTCGAATTTCAGAAGGGGTATTTGACCATTCTCTCTTTCTTGGGATCTCGGAAGTTCAGTCAATTCATAATCCCTTCGGCCAGGTCGCTGTTCATGAGAGGGAATCATATACCTCTATAAATATGAAAAATTACACACAAATTCCTGTATTTTCCTTAAGGTTCGCTTTGATCTTCATGCCTCGTTTTTGCCACAATTTTAATCATGGTATTATTCTTAAAGTGACTATTTAAGTCCCATCAAAATCTCCATAGATACCAAATAAATTGCTGAGTCGACATGGCTAGCAATTGGCAATCCAATTGGCAAACATGGCAAATAAATTGCTAAGAAATCTACTCGAAGTTATAAACATATGGCAAATTTGTTTACTTCAGAAACCTTAGGATGGGACCTATCCTTGATGCATATGTCGCCGCAAATCTAAAACCGAAATCATATACTACTTAAAAAGAGTGTAAACAACTAGATGATTCTTGCAGAAGAGATTACACTGATCATGTTCTGAAAAGGAACTATAAAATCCAAAAACACACAAAGCACCGACGTTTGGCATCCCATGTCTCTCAAAACTCTATTATGAAGGCCAATCAAGCAAGTCCATCGAGATCGGAGCACGGCTCGCAATTTTTGCTGCAATAGCCTTCCTCGCAGCTTCCAGCTGTGTAATATGATGCTCCAGCGATGCAACTCTGGATCATCAAGGCCATGAGGAAAAGTACTTGCTAGCTACTTCATGACTCCTGAAAAGACTAGGATCCAGAGTTTCTCTACTTTCACGTGAAGCATTTGAAATGTGACAGGTCCAACAATCCTGTTCCTCTGTACAAAGAACAACATTTTCAGCCCCCAAATCCATAAATCAAGAGCCACATCGACAGTGTACTCTAATGTTCTTAAAATATTACCTAGTCTCAAAATTGGCGCCTTGGCTTAGCTTCTGCATGGGTGACTCGAATTGACCTTCCATTCAGGTCCTGCATCAATGAAGATTTATAGGTGAACTTGAATCCAACATAAGAGTCAACAACAAAGGTCGTAATAGCCAGAAGGTCAGCGCACAGTCAGCTACACCATGGCATACCCAAGCAAATTTCATCTTAGATTGTGTGACAAAATTTCATAATCATCACGGGATTAAAGATGTGAACCGTTAAAAACCGATATAACAGAGCAAACAAATGTAGAAGAGTATACAACAGATACCGATAAAGAAACTATAGCCATGTAACAGCACTCAACATAAAGAACAAAAATTACATTATGCAACCACTTGGAATCCATACTGACACTTGTCTTCAAAAAGAGCTCACCATGGAAATATTTCAAAAGAAGACAAGAGAAACAAGAATTCTTATCAGGTGGAACTTAACATCACTGCAATAACAAGAATGTTGTGCTTCAACTAGAGGGTCCATTTCGAGAAAGTCATATTGTGCTTACCACGCCATTTAAGGAGTCGATAGCATTGTTAACCTCATCAGCAGAACCATAAGATACAAAGCCAAAACCCCTTGACCGACCACTCTCCCTGTCATAGACCACCTTGGCTTCCAAAACCCTACCTTGCTCACTGAACAATGTCTCAAGTGCCAGATCATCCACACCCCATGAGAGGTTGCCCACATACACACGGTTAGAGGAGTTAGAGGAGTTAAAGGAGTTTGACCCGCCTCTACCCATTCTAGGTGGTGGACCATCCCTCTTAGCAGGAGGCGGTCCAGAATTAACCCTCAAAGGCCTTCCGTCGAGTTCCTGCCCAATGCCATAGCTTCTTTGTTAGATTCAATGAGATAGCTCGATCTTTCAATTAGGGAATGGAGGATAGTCAAGTAGGAGTGACATTCAATTGCATGATAAGTGTCAAACTTTCTCAAAGTAAGATTTCAATCATACTACAACAAAAGCATTGACTTCTAGAGGCAGCTAAGAAGTCTATAACGTGACACCATGCATAGTTGTGACTAGAAGAAACCACCTATCGTAATGTAAATCGAAGCAAGAGTCATGGAAACCATATGTTTTCTCAGCAAGTAAAATAATTCCCCCGGAAATATGCCTTGAAAGATATTTATAGCCATTTGATTTAAAGACACTAAGGAGGCATGCCCTTTGAAAGTACTGGCGCAACTGCATCACATCCAGCAAAAAGAAGCATTTTCCAACAATATCACCCCACAGACAGCCTCGCATGAACAACAGTCACTTTGATTGAACAGCAAAACATAAAGAACAGCAAATAAGACTCGGTCTCAAATACTGACATAGCCATTAAACTGCTGAGCAGCAGCTTCAACTTCCTCCGCCGTGGACATGGTCACGAACCCAAAACCCCTGCTCCTCCCGGTTTCTTTATCATAAATCACCTGCCACAGAAGAAGGAAAAAAGGGTTTTTGCCACATTCCGAATAACAAGTTTCAACTTCAAACTTCACTCAGTCGACGCCCATATGGCCAAGAAAACGCAGTTCATAGAAATGAAGTAAAACACCCAAGACCCAAAAAAAAAAAACATCATTTCGTCTCCAAAAACCCGACGGGACAAATCACCTCGACCATCTCGACGTTCCCGGCGCTCTCGAACAGGCCGGCGAGCTGCGCGCTGTCGACGGTAAAGGGGAGGTTCCCCACGAAGAGCTTGAGGTCGGGGGCGAAGCCGCGCGTCCCGCGCTCGTCGTCGCCGTCCTCCTCGCTCAGGAAGCCGCCTTCTTCCCCTTGCTCCTCCTGGTCGACCTCGGAGGACACGAAGACGCGGCGGACGAAGCGGGAGGAGGAGGAGGCGGAGGCCGCCGCGGGCCTGGGGGGAGCGAAGTCGAAGGACAGCAGAGGAGAGGAGGAGAGGGACCTGAGGGCAGCGGGCTTGAGGGCGAAGCAGCGGACGGCGGCCGCCTTGGGAGCAAAGGAAGGGAGGACGAGGGAAGCGGCGGCGGCGGCGGCGGAGGCGGAGGAGAGGGTCGACATGGCGGTTGAGGACGGAGCTCGAAGGGATAAGGTTTCGAGCTGAGGAGGAGGAGGAGGGAAGGAAGGAGGCAGCGAGGGAGAGGAAACGGCTGAGCGTTTTGCTTATAAAGGGGAAGAAGAGGAGAGAGAGAGAGAGAGAGAGAGAGAGAGAGAGAGGGATAAGATATGGGCAGATGCAAGCGGTTCAGGGTTCGCGGGCCGGGCGGGCCGGGCCGAGCGGGCCGGGCCGGGCCGGGGCCAGGAAAAATATCTGGCCCGGACCGAGCGAATCGGGTCGGGGGATATTTCGGCCCGGTGAGGACGCTCGGATCGAATGCGATGGCGGCTCTTTCGTGGAATGAAGTATGGGAGGAGCGGATGGCTGGTGTGTGCCGCGGCGCCGACGAAGTTCTCCGGTGTCATTGGCAATTCGGGCAGAGGACATCGCTGCTCTTCAAACCCTAGAACATGTCCCCACGCGAAGAGGACGGTCGCTCGCGCTTGAGTCCGACCGTTTGGAATTGATAGGTGCAATCTTCAGTTCAACCACAAATCAGTTCGAACGGGAGGCATGGGCGTATCTGGACAAGATTCATTAGTTGCTGGTGGGCTTCTCCAAACTGGACGTCGTATTCTTCGCAATAAAAACAAACCGGCCAGGACTCAGGGCCGCTTCGGCCTTCCTCCTAATTGGGTTTTCTACCATTTTCGGCCCTGTGGACCATATTGTGCTATGATGCTTTGTCTCTGAATTTGGACTCTGTTTTTTTTTTTTTTTTTTTTATGAATTATGAATTATGAAGCTACTCTTCACGATCGAAAAAAAATTCAATTCAGATTGGTTCGGATTACGTTGTCTATCTAAAACTCAAAATCTCAATTTGAACTGTGATGAATTTGATTGTTTTCTGGATAAACCTTGCTCTTGCAAGTGGGTGGTTCAAGTGCAAAAGAAAACTGAAGATTCTCCGGACAAAAGATTTTCTCAATTGATAATCGTCCCGTATAATTTCATCCTCCAAAAAAAGAAAGCATCAATTTAATCTCCCCTTGCTTTGCTTTCCAAAGTTTCCTCTTTATCACTTCAAATCCTGGCATGAAAGTCACACAGCTATCAACAGAAATCCTCAAGATTGAGATAACTCTACAAAGACAAACTGAAAGCAAAAGGATGAACAATAGCAGTCCAATCGAAGTACCAGCTGCTTACCGTTCGAATTCGATCTTGATGGACTTCGCAGACAGATCAGCAATGGCCCTATACGCAGTCGTAAACAGCATCATGGTGGCATCGGAAACCATGCTGGACGCCTCGTCCACGATCGTGATGTTGATCCCCTGGACTGGTCTGCAGGCCTTTGACCGGTCGCCACTTGTGCACCACACCCTATAGCGTCTCCCACAAGCCGCTTTGTTGTCCCAAATTTGATCCCCAGCAGCTGCAAAGAAGAGGCTGGGGGAGGATTGTGACAGATTGTACCCACAAGTTGTCACTGCGATCAGATTACCCATAACGTGTCGGTGTTTAGACTAAGACCAGATCATAGAGATGTGGCCTGCTGATATACCGGAAACTAACAGCCAGTTCGACAACATATATACTCACAGGTTTGTGGAGGATCGTACTGAATGGCGGTGCCCACATCTGCAACACATTGGTGAACCAATAGCACAGTGAGAACGAGGATCGGCAAGAGACGGTGAGGGACGGCTCGATGTGATGGGGACATTGTTGAGAGCTGACCTGCAGAAACTTTGAAAGATTGGAAATTTGCAATGTATGAAGGGAAAAATCAGGGGAGCATTGATGGGTTCATCAAAACAGGCAATCACTAAATGGAAGTTAAAACTTATCTACTAGGCTAACCACTAAAGTTACAGGGGAAAAGGAAAGATCTTGAAGCGGGATGAAAGGACAACGCTTTGGGAGATCTACCAAAGTTTCCAAATACTAGGAACAATGAATATAGAAGACCTGGACAAGTTCACATAGAACAGTTACCATTGGACATGATATTCACACACATGCTTAGCACAAAGTCACATAGATTGGATTTACCCAACAAGGCATGGTGCAGGTCATAAACATCCTTTCTGATGAAGTCGTAGATGAGAATTACAACAAAAAGCAGCAACATCGCGATAATCTGTGATAAAATGGTATAGCTTAACTTATTAATACAAACAAATGAGTAACTTTTACTTCATGTGAACTTAGTTTGACACATGTTTTGTCTATTTACATACCGGAACAGCCCAGATGGGAACAGTATTATCCTGCAGAGGGTACCTCAGGTCTGTCATCATCGCCACTATGAGAAAAAGAGGAAGGAGGATCAACCGGTAATGCATGCGTACTCCTGCCACTTCGATTCCATCGAACCTGAAGGTTTTACAACCCGATTGGATCTCCGGCATCTTTAACTCTTAGTTAAAAACGTTTATTGCTGACTATAGATATTAAAAAAAGGAATTATGAGAGCCCAACCAAGCGATTAAACAAGTGCATGCAAATGCTCAGTAGAAGATATAGGAGTTTACACGAGAAAAGCAAAATCAGCAATAGCGACCAGTAATAACCACAGGGCAATTCAGTATCCAGATGAATTGATGAAAATACTGTAGAGTGGTACGAAAAAAGAAGCAAAGCATCAATAGAAGTCAGGATCCTAAAGTTTAATATAAAAAAATGAATAAAAAATTTGAAAGTGAAGCATCATATCAATATATAGTGAGATTACACAGAGACAGCATACTACCATGACAAAGAAACCCCTACATTACTGGACAAGTCTCCTTTTCAATCTACAAGTTCCTCCATCACCAGTAATAGAAAACTTGGATTTATTGCCATTCAAAAACAAGGTTCTGTAAAAAGATAAGGACTTGAGTTTCAAATCCCATCTGTCTATACAAAACATCTTGAAGAATGACAGAACCTGAAAACAATAACTGCCTACAATAAAACAGCAATACACAATGGCAACTTCAGATCAAATCAGTAAGCACACATGAAAAGCATAAGCTCAAAACAGAACGGATGAACCAAACCTGAAAATCAATCTAGAAAGAAAAACTATACTTGTATAACACATTATGAGAGGAAAACCTCTCCCCTCATTCCCATCCACTATGGCAAAGGAGTAAGGACTTGAGTCAAAATAACAAAAAGCAGTAATTTGCAGACTAACCCAAAATCAGATGCACATGAAAGCAGATATATTTAAGAACTACTGCAGAGGCCAAACATTGGACTTGATTATTAAAGAGGTTTAAGCAAGACTTTAATACATCTAATACACCAGGGCCAAACCCAACATCATGCATACCAGACATGACACAAATGATGTTTCCCAAAGCACTAGGCTAAACACGCAGGCGACTGGCAAAGGACATGACAAGTTTAACTTCTTCAGGAGGATAAAAGCAAAGATTAGACATTAGCAGTGATTTCGGCCATCGCTTAGCAATTTCTCCAAGTAGTTCAGCAGCTTTAGTAACATTACCAGCCCATAGAATTGGCAAGAGAACTCATCACGACTTTGAATGGAAAGTTAAAATTCAAACAAGAGCACTCCTACCAGCCTCATGTGGGTCAAAGATCTACGAGGAAACTCCAAAAGCTCCCCTTTTTCCAAACTCTTCCGGACCACCATGAATATTCCGCAAACCAGCGGCAGAAAGAACGGATTCCATTTTCTATGGCCATGAACTGACGAAAGAAACGACTAAAATTCGGGGGAAAAGGAAAAACTCTAATCAAAACACGGAGCCCCAAATTGAGCAAAATCCACCCAGGACAAATTCCCCATTACTAGAGCCTAGCTAAAAAAGAAAAAAGAAAAAAAAATTCTGATCACTAGAGTCCACCCAAGAAATAGCATGATTAACCGAAGCGCATTCTCGGAGGACGGAACCAGGATTCGATCAGGTTACTCGGATAGGTGCCCTGTCGGGAGGCTCGTATACGTACAGCAACGACACGACGCAGGGGAAGTCTCAAGTGAAGAGAAAAGGAAAAAAGAAGAGGCTTTCGATTCAGTACCTTTGGCGGAGAGCACGGAAGCGAGTCCTCGACGGAAGACTCGACGAGCTGGGGAAACGATGGGATCAAGCCGATGATGATCTGAGGCCGACCAACCTGCTCGAAATTCTCCTAGCAGCCGCCATGGATGGAAGGAGAGAGGAGAGAGAGAGACACAGAGAGAGGTTAGAGGTTTTGGGTATCTGAGCTTCCCTGAACTGAAAGCCCTCTTCCGCAAATTTATCTGACGGATCGAACGAGTTCTAATCCTGCACGGAACGCTACACTGGATTTCCTGGAACCGACATTCCCAGGTTCATGCGTGCGTGTATATTTATGTGCACGATCGAAGACGCAGCGCCCCCGCCACCCCCCACGTGAAATGTTCTGCAATATTTGGCGGGTGCGAATTATTCCCGGGTCGTTTTTTTCTCTTGCCCCTTATTAAAAGAAGGCATTGATCGTCGGCAAAGAGAATGAATTTGCAAGCCCCTTATTAAAAGATCTTATCTTTGACCTTCCATGCAAACATTAAAAAAATGGGAAGTTGGCATTGATTCTGGCGAAGCTGAGTCGATCAAACCGCTTGTTCGTCCCTCCATTTGTTAATTACCTAGCCAAGGAAAAATGAAATGGCCTTTAAGGGCTTCTGGCGGATGCATAATCCATACCGATGCGCGCATCATTATGAGCGACGGCGGTCGAGGTCCCGCCGTTTTACGTCCCCGAGACATCTGAAACCCGACGACGCAGCGACGGCGGCATCACGGCGGACGTGCAAGTCCGAAAGATACAATCGCTATGACTCGGGGCCCTTAAGGATTTTGGCAGAAATCCAGTTTTGCATCGCTCGACCATTTGCACGTTCGGAATCATATAAAATCATCATGTAGCGTATGGGCCGATTACAGTCACATTGCGTTTTCTTTTTTTCTTTTTTAATTCATCCCAAAACCATATCCATCCAATGAGAAATTTGTGCCGTCACGTACGAATCATTGTGAGCTTATGGAGGTCACGAGCTACGAGATCCCTTCGACGATGGTCAAACGTGACCTAATCGACGGCCCGAGCGAGATTTCGATGGAGACATCGTTGTTGGGGAAAGCATATCGGGAATTGGGATTGTTTAGATAAAACATGCGCCATTCTCGCATCTCAAAAGCAGTCATCTTCGCAACGGAAATAATATATATTCCCAGTCACCTAACCTCGAGTGTCACTGTCGTGTAGTAATAATCGAAGTGCGAATTTTTCCTTGGTCAAAAGATATATTGCCAATACGAGAGAAGAGTGCGAAGAAAGTCCTCAATTTACTAGGTGTTTATATACATTATCTTAAATCTTTTAATTGTATTAATTAAGTCATAAACCTTTTGATGGTTTGTCAGTTATCACCGATATCGACACCAGCTGTTCTACGTGGCATGATCGATGTTAATACCAATACTTTTTACAATTTTTAAACATTTTTTAAAGAATTTTTCATTCATTCATTCATTCTTTTCTTTTCTTTTCTCTTTTAAACAACTCTAACCCACCAGGGGCTAGCAACCTTCACCTACTCTAGGCAAGGGCATCACGGCTATCATCGGCCATGAACTGTGACACCCTCATTGACCATAGGTGAGGGGCTCGCAAACCTCACCTGTGGCCAACGAGGACATCATGGCCCATGCCCAAACTAGGCGAAGGTTGTGGCCCTTTCCTATTAAAATCGATTTCTTATGTTAGTGTGGTTCTGACTAAAAAACGTAGCTGCTAGTAAAATCCAACCAGTGACAATAATATATTAGGAATTTATATTGGTCAAATATTTATTTTGTTTGTAAATAACGACCCTTAACCGACAATTCTAGGAAAGTTTGCAAGGCCGCCCACTTATAAATTCTAAGAACAAATGGTAGTACACTCTCGAGGTTTGAAATTTTAAAAACAAGTGGTAATCTACTATTGAAATTTTATTGGTAATTTAGATATAGTTACGCACTCTTATAAATTTGAAAAACAAGTGGGAATCTACTATTGGGTGCGTGGACGGTAAAATTATTATTTCCTTGATAACTTACTCGTGAAAATACGCTCTCACTTATAAAATTAAAAGCGAGCGGTAATCTAATTCATGAACAATAGAAATGTCATTTCATTGTGATGTTACTAATGAAATCCATGCTCACTCGTAAAATCTAAAAACAAGTGGTAATTTTTTTGGGTTTTAAGAGGGTAAAATTCTTAACTTCCCACTTATAAATGATTTAAAATAGTGATAATTTATTGTTGGGTTTATGGATGGTGAATTTGACATTTCATTGGTAACTTACAAAGAGTTAACTTAGCCACTCGTAAAATCTAAAAAATAAGTGGCGATTTTTTTTCAATGGCAATTGACTGTCATTTTAAATTACCACTCACCTTTCACTTGCTATCGATATTTCATATTTACAAATCTGGTTTTGCCAACTATCTTCTTTTGCTATCATCCCCAGTACTCCACCAGCGATGCTTACAAACATGAACCTTATTGACCCGAGAGAAATAATCTACATGATAAATGGGGAAAAAAGCAAAACTATTGATCGGTCAAAGTTGATTATCTGAAAAAAATTTAATTAAATATCATCGCGAACCGGCTCCTTTGACGCGCTTCAAGTCATCTCCCACCGGATCTCAACGTGTATGACTCCGTTCCTCGAATTGATCAGATTGAACTTCTCGTTGATGTGTCCATTAAAGTCGACGTCACTAAGGTTTATGTCGACGTAACCCAATCATTCCTGCAACCAAAGCCATAAGTACATAGAGAAAGTCTCATGAGTTTCGATTGGCATCATTCAACAAGTCTTCAAGAGCAGGAGGAAGCAATGATTTTTTTATATTTTTCCGAATTTGTCTTCTTCTTCTTCTTTTTTCACAACTCTAAGACGGCAAGGGGTATCTGGGCGAGGGCATTGCAGCTCTCGTCGGCCATAGGCTGTGACGCCCTCACTAGGTACAAGTGAGGGGCTTGCGACCCTCACTTATGGCCAGCAAGGGTATCGTGGCCCTTTCTTGGTTTAGCTGAGCCCTCGCCCAAACTTCATTTTGGCCAATGAGGGCAAGCAAGAGACCTTGCCGACCCACAGTTGAGAAAAAGACAAAAAGAAAAGAAAAGAACAAAATAGTTATTTCAGACTAAAATTAGTTGGATGAACTATATTGGTAAATCATTAAAAAGTTTATGACTAAATCAGCATAATTAAAAAGTATGATTAATTGGCATAATTTCAACATGTTCAAGACTTTTTTGGTGCTTTTTATGCTAATCTGTAGGCTTTGATTTCCGTTTGGACACTTAAGTCATGAAGAAACCCAAAATCAGGGGCATTGGTTTTAATATGGATATAATAGATCATATAGCTAGCAACTATGTTTCTAGCAATATCAATGCAAATTGATTTTAATTGTGTAAATAGTAAGTTGCCACTAAAATTAATAGTAAACTCTCAAGAGAGTAATTTATCTGCTAGCGCAAGTATGCTGAAAAATTAACACTGACCTAGTAAAATCGATTTCTTTTGTCAATGTGGTACGGACAAAAAAGCGTTACTACTCGTAAAATCCAACCAATTTTAATAATCTATTAGGAATTTATATCGGTCAAATAGTTATTTGTTTGTAAATTACAACCATTAACCGACAATTCTAGGAAAGTATGTAATGCCGCCCATTTATAAAATCTAACAACAAATGATAATGTACTATTAGGCCTGTGGACGGTAAAATTGAAATTTCATTTGTAATTTAGAGATAGTTACGCTCTCACTCATAAATTCTAAAAACAAGTGATAATCTATTACTGTGTGTGTGGATGGTTAAATTGTTATTTCCTTGGTACCTTGAGAAAATATGCACCCACTTATAAAATTTAGAAGCGAGTGGTAATCTGACTCGAGGACGATAGAAATATCATTTCATTGGGATGTTAATAGTGAAAATACATGCTCACTTGTAAAATCTAAAAGCAAATGGCAATCTTTATTGGGTTTTAAGAGGGTAAAATTCTTAACTTCCCACTTACAAATGATTAAAGATAGTGACAATTTTTTTTGGGTTTATGGATCGTAAATTTGACATTTGATTAGTAACTTACAAAGAGTTACACAGCCACTCGTAAAATCTAAAAAATGTGGTAATTTTTCATTTTATTTTTTCATTGGTAATTTACCATCATTTTAATTTACTACTCACCTTTCACTTGCTATCGATATTTCATATTTACAGATCTAGTTTTGCTAACTATCATCTCTTGCTATCATCCCCAGTACACCACCAGCGATGCTTACAAACATGAACTTGTATTGACCCAAGAAAAATAATCTACATGATAAATGGGGAAAAAAACAGAACTATTGATCAGACAAAGTTGATTCTCTGAAAAAAAATTTAATTAAATATCATCGCGAACTGGCTCCTTTGACGCGCTTCAAGTCATCTCCCACCGGATCTCGACGTGTATGACTCCGTTCCTCGAATTGATCAGATTGAACTTCTCGTTGATGTGTCCATTAAAGACGACGTCGCTAAGGTTTATGTCGACGTAACCCAATGATTCCTGCAGCCAAAGCCATAAGTACATAGAGAAAGTCTCATGAGTTTCAATTGACATCATTCAACAAGTCTTCAAGAGCAGGAGGAAGCAATGATCTTGAACCCCAGTATGAGTTTGTCCAGACCAAACCAACCTTGGAACGAAAACAAAACTTGGTCCTTTTGCTCATGACTTGTATTCGAATCTCCTCCTTAAGAGGAGCTTCCTCTAGCACGAACTGAAACTCTTCGTTCCAACACGGATCTCTGGTTCTCTTCACCGACTGTACGGACAGAGACATCATATCACTGTTCAGCTCTCTAGGACATGAACTATGAATTGACAAGTACAAGTAATACAAATAATTATCGTTGTTGTGTCTTTTCCGTGCACCAATTTTGTGAACCCATCTCATGTGTCCGCTTTCGAGCATTGTGCTGCACTAATGTACACGCCGGCTTCAAATTGAACAAAACCAGGAAGTAGTCTCACCTTGGTTTTCCTCTCTTCTCCTCGGAACAGAACCAATGCATAAGGGTTTGTGTGATGCTTGCCCTCCACGTCTTCTGCACCTTGCACCGTGACCAGAAGCAGACCGGCTTGACAACTATTCGAGTCTTCCTCGTTTGGCCTTTCGATAACTTCACTCTCAATTCTTTGGGTCTCATGTCGTTCCAGCGGTCCGCTGAGTCTGTGGCTGTCTTCCTTCAGCGGATGGTATGATAGCTCGACCGTTAGTTGCCCTCTCGGTTTCTTGTTGTGAGGGTCATTGAGATTCTGGTTCCTGACCAGGTTAAGAATGAACTCTTTTGGCTCATGAGACGAGATCGACGTCAGTGGAACCACTTGCATCCCCAGCTTGTCATGAGGCCCAAACTGACGTCAAACAAAGCAATCAGTAGAGTGGAAAGACACATTGCAGATGAATCACCAAAAGTGCTTGCTGAACGAGCGATTAATGGCCTAAACTGGGCCTAAAAATGGGAAATGATTAATATATTGCCTCCGTTGGCACTAAGATCATCTTCTTCGGTATTGTATGGCTAAAAGGCATGCATGTCATCTACAGCATAAGTCGATAATGTAGGTACTCGTGCAAAGAATTATCGGAAGGCGGTAAATCTGTACCTTGTCCCAGTCATAGACATGTAATTCAAGTACTTGGGACTGAAGGTCTTTCACGGTGAGGTTGAAACTTTCATTCCACTCTGGATTCAGATTGTTCATCTTCACAGTCGTTCTTCTAGCGGGAAGTTTCTCCCCGCTCAGCCTGAGTTGAACATAAGGATCTGAGGTTCCTAAAAGATCCCTCTTCAGGAGCTTGCGAGCTCGTATGACCTTCACGTGGATTATGCCCACGGGTTTCTTCGTGGCTCCACTGTTTGCAACATTATTCAGACATTAACAGTTAATATTAATCAGTGCTTATGCAAATTAAATGGAGAAACATGCTCTTTCGTGGGTGTTGCAGACTAAAAAGAAGCTTCTATTAAGGGAAAATGGAAGATACTAAGACATATCCGAGCGAAAGCATCTTGATGCCAAGGATCATTTAATCATGGTCTAAAAAACAGTCAAATTAACCTATATAGGGAACTCGGGAAAAAAACACACGAGTCACGCAAATTTTTACGTTGCGTCAACCACGCATTTTTACCGTGTTAGCCATAAGAGAAGGCTTCCTAAAATTTGTTGATGAACCACGAGATACACGGACAATAAAATATCTGAAGTAACCCTCTGCAAAGTTTTTATCATTCCTTGATGTTCACCGTGCCTACCCAGCCACTTGCTCATTGTTCAATTGCATGGACAGTTTGATCGTCTTGGTTATTGTATTTGAGCTTTTTTGATTCTTTACAATAGATAAAATTGTTTCATGTTTCATCTAGCAATTTCAGGGCCAACTACAAATGATCCTTCTTTCACAGGATTAAGAAGACAAATTTAGACGATAAAGTACTTGGCCATCTGATAGATATAGACCTAATCATCTATCTTTCGTCTACTGCATAACAAGGCCGGCGGTCAAAACCACTTACACTGGACCATCAAGAATTGGAATCTCCAGTGTCTGAGGCCAAAGGTACAGATTAGCTATTTGCTTTCTTATTGCTTCCTGATATCATCAACAAGAAACAAATGCAAGTAAGCATTGCTTGTAAATAAATCTCTCCAGTAGTCAAAATTGACAGACCATTGCATGATCTCAGATGTCACAATCTCATTGACTATGTTGTATGGTGTGATACAAACGAGACGAGAACATAGATACCAGCCGCGAGTTTTTCGGGATGTCTTTGTCCTAATTTTCTTTGGTTAATCAGATATGAACAGGTGTAATGAAATGAAAATTGCTGATTTAGAGAAGACTAAGTAGAAAAATCAGAGTTTCAAGTGGCTACTCTACCAATGTTGACGTACTCCTTTGGTCATTCTCCTTAGCTCAAAATATATCAGAGACCACGTGTATGCACGATATGGCTTCTGGTGATTATTTATTCCTCAAAAGCCGAATTTAAAATTGTCAACGACTAAGGAACTTTATTATATTCTCTGGAGTGTTCAGAGTTCAATTTCTTTCTTGTGCGCTAGCTTCTGCTATTCTATCACTAAAGTCAACTTACAGCTGGTACATAATTAAATAAATAATTCAAAGAAGAGTTCATTTATGAAGAGTTCAAGTAATCTCCATGGACCAATACATATGCACAAGGTGTATAAAGAGAGCACCTGAACAGATTGATATAACAATGGTATCGCCATCATATCCCCGTTGAAGAGTTTTAATCCAAAATCAACCTGAGGCTGTGGATTAAAAAAAAAAAAAAAAAAAAAAGCTCATCAATGACATATCCATATGTAAGAATTTGATTAAATATGTGAAGCACGCCTGGTCATCAGATCTTGAGTCTTGGATGCACTTACTTTGTCCAGCAAGGAGACTGTTATACTTGCAAAACAAGGAAATGTTGGCACAAGAGGTTTAAGAACAATTCGGGGAACCATGGATATCTGTACGTCCAACAGCTGAGAAAGAGCAAAACACAACAGTGTTAAATATTATGCATACCGACTATCCTTCTCTGAATCAGAAACTATACTGTATATCCAATCCCTATCCTGGGCAGCCTGTTTCTTTCCTGAATTTTGCTACGGGTATGGCTAAGGCGAACCTTTCATGTCAGCCATCAAACAAAGCTACCAAAAGCAATACATGCGCTTCCAATCTTCCCATTCTTCCCCTAGACCAGATTAACTTTCAAAGGGAAAAAGATGGCAATGTAAGCCTTTTTGGATATGTTTTGTATTGACTGCAAGAGTTCACTTCAGTTCAAAGAATATCATTAAGAAAAGGTTTGGCTTGACTCGCCTAAGAGGCTAAGACAGAAAACATTGTGCTAAGCTTTGCTCTCTGAGTTCAGTACTTCCTTTGAATTACATGATTCAGATGTCATCTTCAAATGTACAAAGCAGCATTCACTACCAGACGGTGTGTTGCATGGTATTATTGGATGGTTTGCTTCTGAAAGTTGAATGAGCAAAATTTAACTGCAGCTAGACGTCCCAACACTATACATTGCTATACAATGTGACTGCTAAAATATTCATTGGATGCGTATCTAACCTGAACCCGTATCCGTAGGAACAAGAGTTTCAGCACCAATATTATGTTGGGGTTTCCAGCCCATCTAATCACAGGTTCAAGCACTAATTCATTTTCATTAGTTTCGTGCACCTTAACACCTGCCATTTTATATGCATAAGAAACAAATTCAAGAGTAAGATGATCTCACAAAAAATTCAAGGTCAAAAGGCTAGCATGGGGTTGATCTCATCTAATTTTGCTTTCTGAAACTGGCATCTATGGCTTCAGATGGTTTAACAAGCAGACGTTGATCATATTTCAGGCATCCTAATTGGTTTCCTATATTCAGAAACAAAATTGAGTGCGATCATGGAATCAGACACCTTGATGGTCGAAGGCGGCCTTTCAGTTAAAAGAGAGGAACGAACCATGAATTGCCGGAGGCAGAGTTCCGAGACTCAGCCTTTCAAACTCTATCGCTTTTACCTGATACCTGCCAACAGCCTCCGTGAATATAGGCTGTGCGGAGCTTCTTATCAAATTGCATATGGCCTGCAGTACCATCGAATACCCCAAATCACAAGACACTCTAGAACACATTGAATACCTATATAAATCCTCACGACCAATCAGATTATGGAACTTAAATAAAATCACCTGATCTAGGTAGGGCCACATGTATCTCAAGAACCTGTTCAACCAATCAACCTGCAATCAAAACCAGGACGCAATCAGCTTCGGCGAACAAAAACTCCATCAACGTCACATGCAAATTGTGACAATGTAACTTGGAAGAAAGCCGTGAGTCACTAAGGACTTGCTCTGTGGAAATCCGGATGCTTCACCCAGAGAGGGACATCCGGCAAAAGATCAAGCAAAGAGCGAGTGTCGAACTCGTGGAGCGGCCTCGACAGAGGATCCTGAAACCACAGGGACCCAAATTGCAGATGAAGCAAGTACCCGGAACCGCCAGACACCGGCATTAAAACAAAATTCAAATCGAACACAGCGAGACGAATCCAAAAGAAGCAAAAAAGAAAGGGAAAAAAGAAAAAAACAGAAGGAGAATTCGGGGTGATGCGTTTCACCTTCACATCTTTGGGCTCGAAACGCAGGAAGAGGAAGTAACCCACGATGAGGCCGAGTGGGACTCCGATGCCGAGTCCGACGATCTCCAGCAAGCTATTGATGAATCCCATGGTGTCACCTCCCTCTCCCTCTCCCTCTCCCTCTCTCTCCCTCTCTCTCTCTTTACGTGAAGAGAGACACCGAGCGTGAAGATATAGTCTAGAGGCACAAATGAAGTTGACGAAGAAGTAGGAGAGGAAACTGACGATGAAAACGAAATGCGAAAACGCGAGAAGGAAACTGCCAAAACAGTGTTTCGTTTTCGGCAGTTGGCCTTTTCCGCGTCGAGAAAGAACTTAGGTTCTGCCTAGGATCGAGTTTACACGTGGCAGAGCTACATCAGGAAAACACCCAATCCAGATCTGTTTTCCCAAATTACAAACGCGATGGAAGGATGGATCGATGCGTTACTCGCGCCAAGCTTACGAAACTGACCCTAACGTTGTCATAATGTGAGGAATTCGCAAACTCCTAGGAGGCCGGCTTTTATTTTTTTTCTTCTTAGTCTAGATGCATAGGTATGACGGACATTACAAATCCCAGGAACCGGTGAAATCCGAGCCTTTGGTAAATGCAAATGGCTCTGACTCAGAGCATTTTATGCGAAGTTTGGTTACCTAACCGGTGCCAGATTTTAAACTTTAGTTTTAATGATCCAAGCTCAATGGTTACCACCTCCCTCTCTCTCTCCATCCACACGAAAGATATATATATATATATATATATATATATATATATATACGAAATTTTGCGTTGACTACATCTTTTTATTTATTCGACCAACTATAAGCTTAAATGTGGATTATATGTAGACTTAAATCGTAGCTAACCAATGTTAAGGTATCTAGATTTGAGTTTTGGTGTAAATTTTTGTTAGACTGATAACTAATCTTCAATTTCATATTTAACATCGTAACACCTTGCGTCTTTCATTATTATTTGACTTTGGTTACAAATGGGGAAATTACCAAAAAAATCTTAAATCCATTGTAATTGTGCCGATCCCCTTTTTTTTGCCAATTAGTTATAAACCTTTTGTGTTTACATCAATTCAGTCCATCCAGCCAAAATTGATGGACTAACATTGACATGATAGCCAGTTATCCTACGTGGCGCCACCAATACTAATGTGGATTATTTTTAATAATTTTTTCATTTATTTATTTATTTATTTTCTTTCTATTCTTCACTTTCTTCTTCCTCTAGTCGGTCGCTACCCAGCAACTACCTGGAGGCAAGGCCGGCAAGAGACTGGCCATGGTTGGGCAAGGCTGAGACCTTGCGCAGCCTTTGATGAGGGCAAGCCTTACTTCCCCAAGGCTAGCAAGACCTCGCCAGCCCTATCTCTGGCCACTCGCTAGCCAGTGACTGGTTGGTGGAAGAAGAAAGTGAAGAAAAAAGAAAATAAATAAATAAAAGGTAAAAAATAAAAAATATTATAGTATTATTAAAAAGGGTTAATACCCTGAAAAACCCCAAACTGGTACACTTGTGACAAATTTAACACAAAATATTTTTTTGACCACAAAAAACTCCAAATTGGTATGCTTTTGATAAATTTACCCCAAACTGGTACAATTGTGACAAATTTACTCTCTATTAGTTTTCGTTGAATTTTACTGTCAAATTATTAAGTTAAATGACACGTGACAGTTGACTGGTATACCAATTTGGGATTTTGCACGCCGTTTGTCATAGTTTACAATTTTTGTGATTTTTTTGTGGTATTAATCCAATTTAGCGGAGGGTATATTTTTCACAAATTTACCAGTTTGGGGTTTTTTGCAGTCGAATAAATTAGTTTAAGGTAAATTTGTTATAAATGTACCCGTTTAGGGTTTTTTATGGTCAATCGGGGTAAATTTGTCACAGGTGTACCATTTTGGGGATTTTCATGGTCAAAAAAATAGTTTTGGGTAAATTTGTCACAGATGTACCAGTTTGGGGTTTTTCAGAGTATTAACCCTATTAAAAATTATCCACATCAACACCAATGCGCACCACGTAGGACAGTCGATGTATGCCGACCGGTCAATATTAGTCGAATGAATTGAATTGAGAAAAACACAAAAGGTTTATGATTCAATTGGCCCAAAAAAAATATTTATGACTAAATTGACATGATTACAATAGGTTTAAGATTTTTTTGGTAATTTTCTCATTACAAATTGAAGTGCATATACCAACTTAAGAGTCTATTATAAATTTCCATAAGTAAAATCTCCTAGCTAGCTAGGACAGGCCCGTTTGTTTGTGCTGTTTGAAAAGCAAAATGAAATTTATTGTTTTCTCGCCTAAATTTAAAATTTTATCCAAGTTTTGAAAGGATATGTTTTTTTTTATAGGGATATGTTCAGCAAAAATCCTAAAACTTGTCAAGAAAGTGCAATTGAGTTATAAAACTTACAAAAAGTGCAATCAAGTCCTAAAACTTATCAAGTTGATTCAATTGAGTCCTAAAATTAACACCGTTAGCCATTTCCGTTAAAAATGCTGACGTGGCATTTTAAATAAATTTTTATTTTCCACGTGAATTTTTTAAATTATTTTTTATTCATTTTTAAAAAAAAGAGATTTTAAAACTAAAAAATTAGATTTATTCATTTTATCTTATTTTCACCAAAAACTAAAAAGAAAAATTAAAAAAATTATTTTTAAAAATTGTTTAAAAAAAAATCAGGCTCCTCTCTCCTGCCGCCGGAGATTTTTTTTAAAATTGTTTAAAAATTATTTTTTTAAAAAAAATAAAAAAAAAATTTAAAATTTTTTTAAAATTTTTTTTAAAAAATTTATAAAAATTTAAAATTTTTTTTTTTTAAAATTTTTTTTAAAAAATTTATAAAAATTTAAAATTTTTTTTAAAATTTTTTTTAAAAAATTTATAAAAATTGTTTTTTATAATTTTTTTAAAAATATTGTTGAAAATTATTATTTTTTTAAATTATTTTTTAAAAATTATTTTTTTACATTTTTGTTTTTTTTTTTATAAATTTAGATTTTCATTTTTAGTTTTTAATCTAATTTTTGAAGATTTTGAATAAAAAATAATTTAAAAAACCATTTGAAAAATTAAAAATTCATTTCAAATATGACGTCGCACCACGTCGCAAATTCCGTTAGTAAATCGACGGTGTTAACTTTAGGACTTAATTGAATCAATTTGACAAGTTTTAGGACTTGATTACACTTTTTATAAGTTTTAGGACTCAATTGCACTTTCTTGACAAGTTTTAGGACTCCTGTTAAACATATCCCTTTTTTATATATGTGAACCTGCATATAAACATCTATATTGTTAAAATTTTAGGTGTTCCGTGATAAGGAGAGCCAAAATATGTTTGTCGCAAGACCTCCGTCAAGCAGAAACTCAAAAAAAAAAAAAAAGTCTATCCAAACGTATCAAGAATTAAACGACACATTCAAGAACAAGCACACGGCAAAAGACCCTCCATAATCAAGACCTTGAAAGAGGAAACATACGCTCCTTCATTATCCGATTTTCTTCGAAGATCCCCGAAAATAGGAGGGATTTTTTTTGGGGAAATGAGAGCATGACTGTACAGTTATCTTCTCTCGTGGGTTTGCTAACCCGCTGAGTGGGATTTCTCTTATTAGACATAAAAATCAGCCAAAAATGCAATTGGGGAAAAGAAAAGAAACTCATTAACAATGTTTGCCTGGTTTCTTGAGAAAATTGTGAATACCATTTCATGGGGATTTAAAAAAAAATCAACTAAAACAAATATAAGGGAATGAAAAATACGCTAATGAGAAACGTCATCAATATACAATAGTTCTAATTCAATGTGAAAAGAATGTAACAAACAGCTTTATTACAAGACAAATTAATGTATGATTTTTATTAGCAAACATCATTTTGCAAGGCCGTTATATAAGACAAAACTCATCCTTTCTTCTAATGTGAATGGACAGGTAGCATTTGGTATAATATTCTTGCGCAACATGGGATTAGACATTCTTTAGGAGGATGGCATGAGGAACTTAAATGGATGATTAGGCAACAAAGGCAAAGATTTGGCAATGAGACTCCTCAAGATATCTTTCCTAGCAATCATACATTGCATTTCGATGGAGCGCAACCTTAAACGGTTTCAAAACAATCAAACTGGCATTAATATTATTTTGGCCAAGATGTGTAAAAATGTGTGAGGTAGAGCTTCACTTTACCAAGAAATTAAACCTCCCACTTAAATGTTGGATTTGCCACTATGTGGAGACTTCCTACATCCATCTTTTTGAATTATTAGTTCTATTTGTAATGCCGAGGGATGCCCCTGACCTGCTATGCTTCAAATGCTCTACAATACTTACATTTTCAACCAAAAAAAAAAGAAAACATTACCATCATAAAACATTTTTCACACTTGCAGTCATGAAAGTAAAATAGTCCATGGAGCATTGCAATCTAAGTGCAATAGGGTACGTTTGGGAAGGCTTTTGGGGAAAGTCCTTGAGAAAATGCAAAGACCCTTAACTTAAATGAGTTTTTCAAAATGCAAATTGTGTTTGGTAAATTGTATTTGTGAAAGTCCATCGTGAAGTATTTTTGAACAAAATAGTATTTGGACAAATTAAATTTTGCAAAAGACTTTTGTTATTAAAAAAAAAAAGGAGAGTTGGCAAGCCAAGGGCTTGGCCGCTTACTGCCGACGAAGAGCTAACAGTTGCTGTCGAAGGGTAGGTGGTCTGGCAAGGGGTAGGCGGTGCGGCAAAGGGCAAGCGTCCAACTAGGGTCGCTGTGCTGAGGACACGGCACGATGAGGGTCGCCACAACCTGGATCGTGCAACCTGGTCGCGGCAACCCAAATCGCGACCAGATCGCGCAATCCGGGTTGCAGCGACCCTCGCCAAACGGTCGCACGACCCACCGCCTCGCGACCTCCGTGCGGAGGTGGCCAAGGCCAGTGATCTGGTCATCGCGACCTAGATCACGCGACTAGATCTGCGTGCGATCCGGGTCACCGTGACCCTCGCCGCGCCGCATCCTCCGCGCAGCGACCCTCATCGAAGGGTCAAGGACCCTAGCCGGACCACTTGCCCTTTGCCAAACCGCCTACCCTTCGCCGCCGACCACACGTAAATGCTAGTCGTGTTCAGTAGAGAGAAGGGAAGAAGATGAAGATGATGAACAATTATCGGGGGTAAAACCAGAAAAACAAAAGATTAGCGAGGATAGTTTCGGGAGAAAATTTTCACAAGCTTGAAAGCCAACATGCGGAGAAAGCCCAAGGCAGCCCCTAACCAACCTTGGGCTTTCAACCTTTTGAAGGCTTGCATTTGGCAAAGGCAAGTAAAAAAAAAAAAATTTGCCAAACACCAAATATTTTGCCCAAATGCCTTTACACACCCAAAGGGCTTTGGGAAGGCAGTCCCTAAACGCACCGTCATGACCTTTCACCTATACAAGTGACTTTGAATTCGAATAGTTTGTATATAATTAATGGGATTTGAATGGGTGACTTTTCATTCATGAGCTGGAAATTTCTCGATATCCTAAACATATTAACGGTGAAAAGAGAGACTAATTTGTATTTAATTGAGTAATGACAGAATTTTTGCTGTCATGTACATTAATATATCATAAATTTTTAGGATTTTTTGTGGCGTTCCTCGAATAAAATATTTTCCTAAATTTGCTTCTCAATGGTCGCCCTCCACTTTTTATAGAACCTGCTGGTTCCGAAGTACCTATGAAAGAGCACTTGTGGTCCAAAATCCATCATAAGGGATTACGACATGATTAGGTAAGGGATTACGACATGATTAGCTTAGCAATGTCCATTTTTTTTTTATATAAAGTGAGTGGTCCCCTCTTGTATATCAATCTTATATACATTAGTGCATTATTCATTTCTTCATTCCTCGGTCAAAAGAACCTCTGGAAAAACCTCTGTCTTGGAGAATCTCTAGTCGGAACTAAAACAAGAAATCAAGAAATCACCGAACGCGAGCCGACGCCTTCGTTGCCGCAAGGCCCTCGGCCCAGTTCTTACAGGAAGCCCATCCTAAGTTTTGCCTGTTGACTTCTGGCGAAGCGTTGCGTTCGAGTGCCACGTGACGCTTTCGGTTTCGTTTGAAACCATCTTTAAACAAACGAGGAAATCCCATCAATTTAAGATTAAACAAATGAGCTAATCCCATCAATTCCCTTATATTATAACTCACGCGGTAATCAAATCTTCGAGAGTCTTGATTTATAGAGTTAATACCCATAACTTTGTTCCGGCGTTCAATGTAGTCGTCCCGGGGAGGTGGCAACCGGAGGCGAGGAAATACCGATCGAGAGTCGATGACACGGAGGAAGCGAGAAGTCCACGTGTATGGTGTACCGGGCGTCGCCGCCGCCACTCCACGTGGGCTCCTATCTTCCAGGAGGGGGTCGCTCGTCAGGAGAAGTCCGCAGGGCAAGACCCTAGAAGAGCAGAATAAAGAAGCCGCAGAACCATGTTCCGGAAAGCTTGGCGAACGGATCGGGTTCCATGTTTTTACGCGTCGGGTCAACTCGGGACTCTTTCCAGAGCGCGGCGTTGGCAATCGCCGTGGTCCCGAGCACGTGTCCCGGTTCTTTTTGGGCGAAGAGGCTCGAGCATGCATGTGTTCTTGGGGAGGAAATAGGTTCAGCGAACCCACTGAACCCTTCCCCCTCTCTGCAACAATAGCTAGCATTTGGGAGGATGGAACGAGGAACTTAAATGGATGATTAGGGCAACAAAGGCAAACATTTGGTGATTAGACTCCTCAAGGTATCTTTCTTGGCAACCATATATTGCATTTCAATGGAGCACAACCATAAACAATTTCAAAACAATCAAACTGACATCCATCTTATTCTGGCCAAGGTGCATAAAATGTAAGAGGTAAAGCTTCACTTTACCAAAAAATTACACCTTCCAGTTAAATGTTGTATCTGTTACTATGTGGAGACTTTCTACTCCATCTTTTTGAATTATTAATAGCTCTATTTGTACTGCCGAGGGATGCCTCTAACCTGTTGTACTTCAAATGCTCTACAATACTTACATTTTTAACCAAAAAAGAAGAAAACATTACCATCGCAAAACATTTTTCACACTTGCAATCATGAAAGTAAAATAGTCCATGGAGCATTGCAACCCAAGTGCAATAAGTCATGGCCTTTCACCTATACGAGTGACTTTGAATTCGAATAGTTTGTATATAATTAATGGGATTTGAATGGGTGACTCTTCATTCATGAGCTGGAAATTTCTCGATATCCTAAACATATTAACGGTGAAAAGAGAGACTAATCTGTATTTAATTGAGTAATGACAGAATTTTTGCTGTCATGTACATTAGTATATCATAAATTTTTAGGATTTTTGTGGCCTTCCTTGAATAAAATATTTTCCTAAATTTGCTTCTCAATGGTCGCCCTCCAATTTTTATAGAACTTGCGGTTTCCAAAGTACCTATACCTATGAAAGAGCACTTGTGGTCCAGAATCCATCGTAAGGGATTACGGCATGATTAGCTCAGCAATGGCCGTTTTTTTTTTTTAAGTGATTGGTCCCCTCTTGTATATCAATCTTATATACATTAGTGCATTATTCATTTCTTCATTCCTTGTTTAAAAAAAATTTTGGAAAACCCTCTGTCTTGGAGAATCTCTAGTCGGAACTAAAACATGAAATCGAGAAATCACCGAACGCGAGCCGACGCCTTCGTTGTCGCGATGCCCTCGGCCCGGTTCTTACAGGAAGCCCATCCTAAGTTTCGCCCGTTGACTCCTGGCGAAGCGTTCGCCATGTGACGCTTTCGGTTTCATTTGAAACCATCTTTAAACAAACGAGGTAATCCCAAATGAGGTAATCCCATCAATTCCCTTATCTTATAACTTACGTGGTAATCAAATCTTCGAGGGTCTTGATAATACCCGTAACTTTGATCCAGAGTTCAATGTAGTCGTCCCGGAGAGGCAGCAACCAGAGGCGAGGAAAAACCGATCAAGAGTCGATGACACGGCCGCCGCCGCTCCACGTGGGCTCCTCTTTTCCGGGAGGGGGTCGCTGGTCAGGAGAATTCCGCAGGAAAAGACCCTAGACGAGCACGTATGTTTTTACGGGTCGGGTCAAATCGGGTGGCCGTGGTCCAGAGCACGTGTCCCGGTTCTTTTTGCGCGAAGAGGCTCTAGCATGCATGTGTTCTTGGGGAGGAAATAGGTTCAGTGAACCCACTGAACCCTTCCCCCTCTCTGCAACAATAGGGGCCGATGTATATTATAAGAGGGCAGCTGCGGAGCCCCAAAAATCGTAATCTAGTAAACAAAAAAAGGGAATGGTCAGGAACTGGATTCTTGGCATCTTGGTGATCCGAGCCGTTGCTGGGCTTTTAAGTTCTTGGGACGAGGTGACGATGGCCATGGAAGAGCCAGGAGTGCGCAGATGAGATTGGCCGTTCATTTAGGGCGACATGCTCTGCGCTGTGGCCGTAAAAAGAAAGGTCGCGAACGTGGTTGGCATCATCGAAGTTCAGTGAATGGGGTTCAGGTTCCCGGGATGCATCTTTTTGCTGCTTCGGTCGGGGCACTTACGCACGGCGATCTCTTTCTTGCCTCCATTATCTTATTAAGGAAAATGTTGGGAGATGTCTGCTACCGAGAGAGAGAGAGAGAGAGAGAATGGATTTGACCCTTTGAGTTGCCGATGACTGGATGGAGCATGTGCTTGGTAGATAGAGAGAGAGAGAGAGAGAGAGAGAGAAGGGATTTGACCCATTGATTGCCAGTCGCCAGATGAAGGATCTGCTTAGTAACAAAACGAGTAAGAGAGAGTGAGAGAGATTCTGAGATGAATTTAACTTAATATCGAATGATCTGATTGCTATTCACATGTATCTTTTCTGAAATCGGGTATGAGAGAGATAGTGTGAGAGAGATCTAGAGATGAATTTTATCTCATAATGTCGAATCATTCAATTGATGTTTATGTAATTGGATTTGAGTGATAAATATGAATTTAACGTAACATTAAATGATTTAACTTATGTTTGACTAGTCATTCTTAAAAGTTGGGTATGAGAGGGATGGGCATTTCAAGATGAGTTCACCATAACATCAATGATCATATTGATATCAATGTAATCATTATTTAAATCAAATATGAGAGAGAAAAAGATCTATAGATGAATTTAGTATGGAATGAGGCAACTGAAATATGCATGATTTGATGTGGAGGGAGATAAATCTTATAATGTAATATCAAATTATTCAAATTGATATTTGTATAACAACTCCCTAAAGCTAGGTTCCCTTATTTTTTAAGGTGAACTTGAAAAGTGACGTTGCTTGGGCAGTTTTGAGGGCGTTACGCAGATACCATAGGGAGTGGAATTTGAAACCTACTATATAGATATTGGAATTTGGAACTTACTATATTATAGATTCTAGGGTTAGTTGCAGGATCTATCCAGATTTCACATATACTATTAATTGAACAATTGGATTAAATTATCACTTTTAATGACTAGTGACTACTTATTACTATAATTCACCGATCATAACTTATATTTAGACATGCAAAAAATATGAAATATTAACAATGTGAAAGTCTCAATCATAAAATAAAAACGCAAACTAATAATTTCATATTATAAACTAATACTTATATCCCATGAAATATCACAAGACCGCGTAAATATATATATCACGTAAAACACAAAAACTTGTTAGAGGTTCTACCTTCCTATAATGTGGAACTTATCCACTTGGAACTTAAACTGGACAAATTTCTAAGTTCTTCAGTGCCAAGTTATACTCTCAAATCACGCTCTCCTTTAAGTACCATGGCCTAAATAATCATTCAAGTGAAGGGTATTCTTTATAATATGAAAACCGAATCTCTCCTGCAATATTATAATTATCATTATTTTTTTTGGTCACATCGGACAACGCTGTGATGTGACCAATATCATTTTTTACGATACTAATGATGCGTGGGATATTAACAAACGTTTTCATTCATTTATCTCTGTACTTTTTTATTTTTAGTACGCACAGATGCGTTTGCAGAAAAAAAAATTGAAAAAAAAAGAAAATTAACAGTGCGTCTATTGGTGCAGCGTGAGGGAGATTTGTACAATTATTGTCCTTCTGTTTCGCAATAAATATATTATTTTAAAAATATATTCCTAAAAAATAATTAATTATATCATCTGAAATAACTAATTGATGAATAATTTTTTATTAATGATAATAATTTATTTCTAAATATTTTCCTGAATAATATAAATATTTTTATTCATATATTTTTATAAGATATAAAAGCGATTTAAAAAAAATATTTTTCATAAAGTGGGTTTTGAAAAAGTTGACTTTCGGATATAATTTATGAGATATTTAAGGGATGTATTTATTAAGCGAAAGTTAACTTTGTTAAAATATTGTTTTGTGATGGACCACTAATAAAATAAAAGATTACTGCTCATTTTAGCAATCGCTCTTATCCGTAAAAGAATCCATGCATGCACAGTTACATTTTATTTAATCACTAACAGATATGGGAAGGGACGAGACGGTCAATATCAACAATCCTACATAACCACGAGAATTCACTACCACTTAAACGTTCAATTTGAGCATAATTATTTCACATCGCCGGCAATCCAAAACTCGAGATGCTAGGATGTCTCGCCATCGAGAGACATGTTGGGGTTTGGCAATACAGCATGGGCAAGAGACATGTTGAGTTCGGCAATACAGCTCGGGCAATCCGAAGGTTCGCGCCTGACATGAATAGTTTGGATTTAGGAAATTCGTTAATTTTGTAAAGAAGGTCTATGAAGAGTCTCCTAGAATATTTAGTACAAATTTTTCTTCATCAATGATTGCTTTAATTTAAGGGAAATGGAGTTGTGTGGGGGTGATTCTTCCTCCTCCGCCTCCAAAAGAACAGGGCAAGAAAGATGGTCAACTCCGAAGTGTTAAAACGAGGAAGAGAAAAGAAAACCTAAAGTTACAGAGAGAGAGAGAGAGAGAGAGAGAGAGGGGAAAGACGACAGGGTCTTCCTTCTCTCTCTATTTTTTCGCTGTTCTTTCTCTCTCTCTCTCTATCTATCTTCTCTCCCTTGTCACAGCTATAAATGAAGAGGCAGAGGGGAAACGTTACATGTCTTTCCGATCTTTCTAGCCTTTTTAAACTGGTTGGGTTTGCGTTAAATGAAAAAAGGTAACATTTTTTTTTTGCCCAATTCCCCACTAACATCATCATCATCATCTCTCTCTCTCTCTCTCTCCTTCTCTCTCCTCGAGGCAGGGGTTAAAATACGCACCAATGGCACATCTTTTCACTTTCTCTTCCCCCTCTCCCTCTCCCTCTCTCTCTCTCTCTCTCTCTTTCTCTTTCTGTGCGTGAAAACTTGAGCTCACTCTTCCTGGAGTTGTAAGAAACTCTCTTTATCGCGCGGCCTCTCCCCCTCGAAGCCCCTCTCTGATCCACGCTTTCCCTTTGCTTTTTCTTGCCCTTTCGTCCTGGGGGGGAAGGAAAAGGACGGGACGTAATCTCAGGTGAATTGGGTACTACTGTTTAGGTTTCTGTCTTGCCTCTGATTCTTAGGCTTCTAATCGGTCGACCTCGAGTTTCGTGCTCATGGGTACTTTTCCCTTTGTCTGACCTCTGCTCTTTTCTTTTCTTTTTTCTCTTTTAAGGCCAATCAGATCCATTGCGGCTGGTTTCTTGATTATTCTTTGATATTGGGTAGTTTTTTTCCTGGGTTTCTGGGGTGCTTGAATGAAGTCTTTTTGATTTCTTGCGAATTGGGGAGGGTGGGTTTCCTTCGCTGGGGTTCAATGATCCATTCGGGTTGCTTGGTTTTGATTCGAGCTCTGTTCTTCGCTTCTTCTGTGGGGTTCTGGAGATCTGGGGGTGTTCTCGTTTTGGAGGGTTGGATTTGATGCTTTGACTTTTGCCGTTGGAGCTCTCGCGAGTGTAGATTAAAGTGGGCTTCTTGCCTTTTTCTTTTTCCTCCCCTCCTGTTGTACTTTCTGATTTTAGCGTGTGAATGATTGCGCTGGCGCGAAATGTGTTTCGTTAGATCATGATGATGGCACCCTTTTTCCGTTTTGATGGTCCAGTTGACTTTCTATAGGTGAATGAACCAGTCAGAGCGATGAGTTCCAATTTCATTAATATAGGGTTTTGGGAGTTCTGCCTCGAGGTTCCGAAAGTTTGTCTCTGTCTCTTTAAAATCAGCAGCTGATAAAAGGATGAAGGAAATTTGATAGTTTAGCGTTGATGTTGCGTTTATTGTTGGTTGGCGAATCGAATGCTTTACTGCTTAGAATATGCCCATATCCTTGATGTGTTGGTGCCAAATTATCATCCCCTTTTCACTGATTAATTTGTTACCTCTGTGCTATGACATCATTAGATTTTGGAGTTGTGGGTCGACACGGAAGTTACTCTTTATATTTGGTACCAGCTTGGTGACTTTCGAGGAGACTATTTCATGCAGCTTCGATTCAGTCTGCTGAGAAATGGTTGCTTGAATCTGAATCATCTTCCTCTGGTTCAGACTTAAAGTGGCGAACCTCATGAGGTCTTTACATCACATTGTGCCAGGGTGCATTGTGGTTTCATAGCAAAGTGCAGGTTGGTATCTAATGGTCACACAGCTGGAATTTTTTATGTGATGTGCAAGCATTTGTTATGTAACTATATCTGAATGCGGAAAAAGCTGGTAGAGTTGGTCGAGATTAGAAAGATATCTACCTTTTAACCTGATCACCGGTGGTCCTGATTTTAAGCGCCCTAATGTGGAGTTCCGAAGCATGTTGGAATTGATTATCACTAGCTAAGTATGGTTAGCCGATTACTTGCTGCAAAAAATGCTTCTAAATTGCCGCATCGTGTTTCATCTACTAGTTGCAGCTGCTACGACATTAAGGGATATTTATTGAGGATTAGTAATTAATGGGGTTTTTCTCTACATTGTTAATCTTGCATAAGAATCACTCTTGCTGATTTGACCTTTTTCATAGGTACTACTTAGAAGCATGGAATCTGAAACTGCAAGTACAAACCATTTGGCTGGTGGCCTTCATCGCGTGCTGCCAGCTTTCCTACCAGCATTTCTAATTTCAGTTGGATACATCGACCCTGGAAAGTGGGCTGCTAATGTCGAAGGAGGTGCTCGATATGGGGTTGATCTTGTAACATTTATGCTTATTTTCAATTTGGCGGCAATTCTGTGTCAGTACCTGTCAGCCCAAATCGGTGTGGTCACTAAGAGAGATCTTGCTGAGGTATTCTCTCTCTCTCTCTCTCTCTCTCTCTCCCCCCCCTTCTTTTTTTTTTTTTTAAAAAAAAAAACTTAGATGTTGCTACTGCATTCGCCGTTGTCGTGGCAACTGTGCTTTTACATTAACCCATCTTATACTGTGGTTAAAGATTTTGGTGTTAGGAAATACTTCTCTTTTTCCCTTTGTGTGAGCATGAAGTAACTAGAAAGGAAGGTACTTGATAGTTGATGCACAAGGGGTACACCTTTTTCTTATTAGTCCATTAAGACAAGATTTGTTGGCATGGTGTAGGTTTACATACCATCATATTCTTTATTAGTTTCGCCCTATTGTGGCCCTTGGTCTCTTGTATCTGAAGCACTCATACTCACTTGATTTTTCGCAAACTCATCCCAGATTTTCCTTAGTAAGAACTGAACTTCTACACTGGGGGGAGCAGTAGGACGTAGGACACAGTTATTCAATGCTGAAGTCCACATGCTACTGTGTCACTGTTTGCTTGTGCAACTTTTATTGCATTTAAAAGGAGTTAATGTGCCATAAATGTATTTTCAGTCTGCAACCTGGCATTAAGTTTAAATGATATGAGTTCTTTTCTTTAATGTTGCACATTTTTTCGAGTTTTGAGAAATATTCATCCCCATTGCATAATGTCGCAGATATGCAGTGATGAGTATGACAGGTGTGTATGCGTTCTATTGGGGATTCAGATGGAGTTTTCTATGATTGCATCGGACCTCTCTATGGTATTAAATTTTTTTTTGATGGCTACTAGTTTTTCTTTGATGTCGTTAGTACCTAGAAGTATTTCTCTGTTCTTCTTATTATTATTATTTTTTTTTTGGCCTTCACTCTGACTCATGCCAGATTGTGGGAATGGCACACGCACTAAATCTTCTTCTCGGGGTGGATTTGTTCAGTTGCATTTTTTTGACTGCGATAGATGCTGTCTTCTACCCTCTTTTTGCAAACCTCCTGGTAAGCCTAGGAGTAGCTGCAATTTAACACTCATTGACCGTGCAGTGTCTGTCGTGATCTAATTCTTTCTTTATCTCAGGAGAACTGCAAGGCCAAACTCCTATGTGTATGCATTACATGCTTCATAATTTGTGCTTTTGTTTTTGGAGTACTGGTAAGTCAAGCAGAAATCCCTCAAAACATGAATGGGATGCCTACTGTATTTAGTGGGGAGAGTATATTTATGCTGATGGGTCTTCTTGGATCAAGTATACTGCCTCAGAATTTTTACCTCCATTCTGCTCTAGTTCAGGTCTCTCTCTCTCTCTCTCTCTCTCTCTCATGCCCGATTGTGTCGCATGCACTGTAAAGCATAAAGGGACCCTTGCAGCTTAGAATAACATTTCTTTGAAGTCTTCCCTTGGGAAAGAAAGATTCCACTTCTTCTCCATACAGTACTTCAAAGTTCATTATTTACATACTTCTTCTTTTGTGGGCATCTATTTCTGATTTTTTACTAGAAACCTTTGGCTGATTTGACTTGCTAATGTGTGAACTATTTGGATAGTAATTGCTTTAGCAAAGAGAATAGGGCAAGTGGGAAAGGGAGAGAATAATAGCAGGGATGAAAGACAAACTACAACATCTTGAATCTGTGCTTTGAGTGTTCTAGTAAAACCATTTAAAAATCATAACTCCCCACTCTTCAATCTCAATGTTACCAAATTGTATGCTTACAAACTGGAGCATAAATATTCATGCTTCCTCCGCTATTCTTAAACATTCATCTTTTCTTCAACCATTGCCAATCAAAAAGAAAAGCATGCATTGAAGAGGTGAATTTTTTTTCTTTTGTTGAAAAAATCCAGAAGAACAACATTATACGTATTAAATTGAAACATATATATAGGTGCAAGCAATGGCATCATAGATTTGTTGCACATATAATGGTTTTTCTCGTGGAAGGAAAAAAGCAAAAGAGTCTCAGACATCTTCATCAGATGTTTGTTGATCTGTTAAAAGATAATAGCGTCCGGTAACCAATTTCATCAGATGCATCAAACTAAGTAATTGACTAGATTTGATACGTTTGTGTAAGTTGACGTGTCATTTCACTTCGAAGTATGGATTTCAAATTTTGATCTATGTTAGTCTTCTTTTTTTGGGGTAATAACCCTTCTACATACTAGTAGAGCAACAAGGAGATGACTACAATGAAAAATAAGCATTTTAGCATTACATGGGTCCTCTTGTGAGGATACATGCACCCGATTAGTTGGATATCAAATTCTGTCTCTTGCTTACTGAGGGGATGAAAGCAAGATAATGCTGTAGAATCATGTAAAGATCTCTGTGGTAGCCGATCAAAAGACACAATAATAATTTATAGATGGCTGGGTTGGGGGGGGGGGGGGGGGGCAGGCAACTGAGTGAGATTGTTTCTTTTGGTAGTCAAAGATGCAATCCAGTACAAGTACCGATTCGTGATTATCTCATAATTTTTTATGGTTCAATCATGTAATATTCACAAAACTGATGTATTAATAATAATAATTCTTTGGCGTCATACATTTGCTTGTGACTTTTGGTCTTTAATAACATTGTTGAAATTTCTTGCAGCATTACTGGGCAGAGCCAAATTTTTCTATTGGTTCCCTGATTCACGACCATCTATTTGCCATTATATGTGCGTTCAGTTGCATTTATCTGGCGAGTTGTGCATTGATGAGTTCAGCTGCAAATGTATTCTATAGTGCAGGCCCTGTTTTGCTTACTTTTCAGGATGCGCTGACCTTAGTGGAGCAGGTTGGCTTCTTTACTATGTTAGGTCTCTCCTCGATAAGTTATGATTTTTCTCTATTGGCCACTAACTTCTTATATCTTCCTTGAACAACTTGTACAGGTATTTGGGAGTCCAATTGCACCTTTTCTTTTTCTACTGGTTTTGTTCAGCTCTAGTCAAGCTACAGCTTTAACCTGGAATATAAGTGGAGAAGTGATCTTGCATAATTTCTTGATGGTGGACATCCCGAGCTGGCTTCACCGTGCTTCAATCAGAATTCTAGCCATCATTCCTGCTATTTATTGTGTATGGAATTCCGGGGCTGAGGGGTTGTACCAATTACTCATTTTTACGCAGGTTGTGGTAGCTCTGCTGCTCCCCTCCTGTGTAGTCCCTCTTTTTCGTGTTGCCTCATCCAGAACAGTGATGGGTGTCCACAAAATCTCTCAGGTTATGGAGTTCTTGGTTCTGATGACATCTATTGGAATGCTTGGCTTGAAGATTATATTTGTGTGGGAGTTGATCTTTGGAAGTAGTGATTGGGCCAGTAATTTGAGATGGAATGTCGGCGGTAATTCATCTTACCTCTATGTTGTCCTTGTTATCACTTCTTGTGCATCATTGGGTTTGATGCTATGGCTAGTTGCTACACCTTTAAAATCTGCAAGTTTGCAGACAAATGCACAGGCATGGAATTGGGATTTGCAAAGGACAACTGAGATATATGCTGAGAGAGAGGAGTCTGATTTTGGTAGAGTTGGGTATTTAGCAGAAGAACACAGTCAAGAGCTGGATGCATCTCCTTTACCTCGGAACTCTGTTGCATCAGTAGTGACTTCTGAGGTTGATTTACCAGTGACAGAATCTGTTCAGGAGCGGAGTTTGATGACTGTAGATGAGAAGCAGCCTAACATTGTGTCAATGAACTCACAAACATGCTCTTCTGAAATACCGACTTCTGTGACACGATGCATGCCGCACTTAGCTGCATCAAAGGAGATTTCTGAAACTAAGGCCACAACAATTGAGGTGATTGAATCAGTTGAACCTGTTGAGAAGACTGTGGGAGTTGAGGTAGACCTCCCGACTAAAAAGGATGATGGAAAAGATTCCTGGCAAGGCGAGGAACCATCCAAAGGAGCTTTGGGGAGCACTCCAACTATACCTGAGGCTCCAGGATCATTCAGGAGTCTCAGTGGCAAAAGTGATGATAGTGGAAATGGTGCGGGTAGTCTTTCGAGATTAGCAGGGTTAGGGCGTGCTGCAAGGCGTCAATTAGCCGCCACTCTCGAGGAATTTTGGGGACAGCTTTATGACTACCATGGAGTAGTAACTCAAGAAGCAAGAGCTAAAAAGTTTGATCTGTTGCTTGGGGTTGATGCGAAGGTCGTTGCTTCAACAATCAAAATGGACACATGTGGGTTGGACTCTTCTGCATATTTCCCTTCATTGGTTGGAAGAGGATCTGATCCATTTATGAGCCCAAGTATGTTTGATTCTCCCGAGCAACAGAGGGTACAGAGTGGCCGAGAGTCACCTTATGGTTCTCAAAGGGGATCTTCTGCTCCATGGTCCAACCAAATGCAGTTGTTAAGTGCATATGCTCAAAGTTCTCACCGTGGAGTAGACGCTGGCGAGAGGCGTTATTCTAGTTTGCGTCTTCCTATCTCTTCTGATGGGTGGGGTAATCAGCCTGCCACGGTTCATGGTTATCAGATAGCATCATATCTCAATCGGATTGCAACTGAAAAAAGTTCTGATTGTTTTAACGGCCAGGGTGATCTGCCGATCTCAACATCCCTGCCCTTGGGCCCAACCAGCTACAAGGACTCTAATGCTTTTTCTTTGGGGCAAAAATTGCAGAATGGGCTGAGCCCTGTACAGACATCCTTTCAGAATGTTGCGGTTTCTGGAAACAGATTAATGCATCCAGAGAGACAAAATTATGAGCAGTTCTCTCCTAATCCTTCCCAGAGTGTGCTGGCTGCGGCCAATGAGAAGAAGTACCGTAGTTTGCCTGATATTTCTGGAGTGTCTGTCTTTAATCGTGATTCAGGTTTGTCTGCCAAGAATGCTCGGTGGGACACTTCCATCGGATATGGTCCATCTGTAAATAGACCGAGTTATGAATCATCAGTATTCTCTAGTTCTGTATCTAGAGGAGGCCCGTTGGTGGTTGATGAGCCCTCTCCATCTAGCAGATATCGAGATCCGTTGTCTATGCAGATGACGTCAAACTCAGATACTTCATCCCTCTGGTCAAGACAGCCTTTTGAGCAGTTTGGTGTTGCTGATAAAAGTCGGACGTTGGGCAGCATAGGAAGCAGGTCAAGCCCATTTTCTAGAGAAATTACTTCTGCTGTGGATGCTGAGGCCATGCTTCTCCAGTCCTTGAGACATTGCATTTTGAAACTCCTGAAGTTGGAGGGATCCGAGTGGCTGTTTAAGCACAGTTATGGTGCTGACGAGGATCTAATTGAGAAGGTTGCTGCTAGGGAGAAATTTCTTTATGAGCTCGAGAACAGGGAGATGAACATCCCTTCATTGAAGAATGAAGAGTTTGGTTCTGCAAATTTTGCGATTGCATCTATTCCGCATTGTGGCGAAGAGTGTATCTATAGAGCCGATCTCGTAATAAGCTTTGGTGTGTGGTGTGTACACAAGGTTCTTGAACTGTCGCTCATGGAAAGTCGGCCAGAGCTATGGGGAAAATATACTTACGTACTTAACCGACTTCAGGTAGTGTACTGTGGAAACATTTTGAGATAAACGGATTGCTGCTGCTGATCTACCTTAGAGTTAGATCTTTGTGGATGCATCAAATTGCCTGTAGGCCATACCTGACTCTGCCAAACTATATGGATCCTGATTGACCTATTTCATGTTTGCTGAGTATGCATATGTCACAGTTGTCTAACTTGATTGGATGATTGTTTACGAGCCCTTATCCTATATTGTGCCAGTCCAACTATTATGTGCATGCTGATTTTAGATTCTCAGCCACTTTTAGGTGGGATGTATAATGCATAAGTTCACATCTTTCTTTAAATTATGCTTTCGTTTCCTCAATGGTTAATTTTTATGTTGTCCAAACTGGTTAACCTTGCAAGAAGCCTCAAGCAGTAGCTTTAGTCAAAACTTCTTAGTTCATCATGTATCCACTGGTTGTCATACTATATGCATGCCTTGTTAACAGGGAATCATTGAACCGGCATTCTTGAAGCCCCGAACACCGATGTCCCCATGCTTTTGCCTCCAAATTCCTGGAGTAAATTTCCACCAAGTACCAAGCCCTGCTGTTGGAAATAATGATTCATTACCTCCGGCTGCAAAAACTGCCCGTGGCAAGTGCACAACGGCGGCGACGCTCCTTGAAATAGTCAAGGACGTGGAGATTGCAATCTCTGGCAGGAAAGGTCGGACGGGCACTGCAGCAGGTGATGTGGCTTTCCCAAAGGGGAAAGAAAATTTGGCATCTGTCCTCAAACGATACAAGCGTCGACTGTCTAACAAGCTGGTCGGTTCACAGGAGGGGGTCCGCAAGATTCCACATTCAGCTTCTTATGTCTCGTAGCACAGCTGAAAACTCTCTCTCTCTCTCTCTCTCTCTCTCTCTCTCTCTCTCTCTCTCTCCTTGTACCAAAGTTCTTTTTGCTGCAAATTTTTCTTTAGTTCTGATGGAACCATTAGTATGTAATGTGATATACTGATATGTAAATGCTGCGGCTTAGTCAAAGCTCATGGAAAGAAGGGGTTGGCAATGGGTTGAAGTCTTGTTAGTTCTCAAGTTCTCACTACACTTCTTGGAATTGGTTTTTCCCGAACCTTCCGGAAAGGGGGAAAAAGAGTTTCCTTGAGCTGGGGATAAATTCCGAGCACCAAGAGCCATACTGTTTTTAAGTCTGCAGTGTCTTTAATTGCCCTAGTTTACTGCTGAAGTCGGAGGCCCTTGTTATGGGACGTGCTGTAGAAGGCATTGCCCTGGAAATCATGACACGAGGATCGACCTTGCGTGATTGTATTGTATATTTGTATGTGCTTCCATGCATGACATGTAAAAGTTGTTGGGTTTAGGGTTAGAGAAGTCTTCTCTCACCTTCCCTTTTCCGGAGGATTGAATGGTCGAAAAGGGTTGAGAACTGTGCAGAGTTATGCATCAGCAAGAAAGCAAGGAGCGAAAACCATGATGTTCTGGGCGGTCCGGTCATGCAGATTATCTGGAAAAAGGAAAGACAAGGGGAAGATTTCCAATCTGGGGTCCAGCACTGGTGCAGAAAAAAGAAAGACAAGGCAAAGAAACACGCTGGATGGCAACCCATGAAACGTGCGAGCGTGTTGATCTTTTGCACGATGGTATCGCGTCGATATATTTGGAGTACGAACGTATCGAATCAAGCTCGGCATGGCTCGTCGTCTCGACATAATGGAATTAGAAGACGCGAAACAAAGCGCGTAAGGCCCATGGGAAGAGCCTTGGTGCACAAGCACGTGTAACGTTCAACGTGAGTATGCCCAAGATTTCTTTCACGGGGACGGAGAAAATATTTGATGGTTTGAAATCATCATGTCATCAGTCTACGTCGCGTGCGTGAGCTTAAGTTGCTCCACTTAAAGAGAGACGTGTGTCTTCATGGATAGCTGGAAAGTAATAAAAGAAGACTAAATACGTAGGTTTCAAACCATTGGATATTTTCTCCCGACTAAACATGAAAAGAATGGGATTTGGTGCTTTGGCTACCTTCTCATTTTTGTTTCTTTGAACACGAAAACTCATTATCAATCGAGTCACCGCTCTGACCTCGCCCTCATCACCATCGTCTTCACTAGCCACACAAACTCTCTCTCTCTCTCTCTCTCTCTCTCTCTCTCTATGGATGGGTGTGGTGTACTTTGAGCTGGGCAAGCGTCGGTAGAGGTAAGCAGTTCCTTCGCAATTCATCCTGCCATAGATTGTGATGAAGATAAACATGGGTCGGCGGTGATCGAATTCGTTCTTGTTTTTCTTTGCCTCTTTTGTCGGTTTGCCGAGCGATATAAATCAGTCGGACGCAGGTTTTCATTTAATGGAGCATCGCCACGAGATGGTTTTTTTTTTTCTTAATCTTCGATAGTGTCTTGGAATAATAGCATGCAGTCTTGGGGGCATCGATAGGAAAGTGAGAAATCCCATAGCTTTGCGCAGTATGAGTTTTGCTTTTTGCGAGATGCACTTACACCTTAGTCGAAAGAGAAAGTGGAAAACCCTTTTACATATACGCACCGAGGTTTACGATCCTGTACAGAAAAGCCCAGCAGAGACCGAAGGGACATCCAAAGTTTTCTTTTTGGTCGAAATTTAAGATGATGTTCACGGGCCAAAGCTGTAGCAGATTTCGCTTGACCTTATCGGGGAACACCAGCTGCGAACATGACAGCTTGAGCTGGGTTAAGCTTCGAGCCAGAGAGGATTTCGAATCTGTCAAAAGGTAGCAGGAACAGCTTCCCTAATGATTGCCATCGCCATTCAAGAGAATGAACAGATCCATCTACAAAACCCGGGTGTGCGAGACGGGTTTTCGGACGATGGGTGATGTGCTTGAGCTCTCTCCATTCTCATCTGCAGCATTTAGCACTTTAGAGAGAACCTCAGTGGCCATGACACAGAGATGTCATCACCAGATGTAATCACCCTGCCTTAGTCTCTTCTTTCCACAAAGGCATCCTGCCAATTTCCCATGAAAGGTGACAGAGAATCTTAGGTGTGGTGATGCAGGACTCAAACCATCTGACCAACCGGGGAGGGCATCAATAGCTTTAAAGATTGTTCATCAGAGGGTTTTAGTTTACTGAATCAAATGCTTGCATGATGTCTGCCATGATAACCCGTCTAGGGGATATTTTATTCCTTTGATAGTTGTGGAGAAAATCTAGCTAAAAGCACATTATCCACAAATCGTCTTCCATTGATAAAAGCAGTTTGGTTTCAGCTGATAAAATTAGGCAAAAGCCCTTTCGATTTTCTAGCCAAAATCGTTTCAGTACACTTATAGATGATGTCGCAGCAGGGAAACAGAGCGAAAGTCGACCGTTTTAGAAGGATTTGGCACCTTAGCGACCAAGTTAATGGCAATATATGAGTTACTATATGTCGGACAGAAACCCATGTCACGCTCTTTTTCGATTGTTTTACTTACTGCTAGAGCGCAATGATGTGAATACCCCAGTCGAAATTGGTAATTAACACGTGTGTCATGCATCTGTTCTCTGGTGTTTGAGCACAGCATTAGCAGCGGAAGACGTGCTTGTGGACTACTATTCACGGCATGGGATACATAGTCGTGGTGTCGCTGCCAGTCATTCTGTTCATTCTGATCGTGGCGCTCGCGTTCTACCTCATCGGGAGGTCCCGTGGACGGAGTGAGGCCGGTCGGGCGCCTCGTATTTTTGGACCCCCTGCTCCTCCATTTCAGCCCCATGAAAAGCCGTCCGGAGTATGAAATTACTGTAGTATAGGTACATGAGTATGTGTACGAGAGTATATGAACGTGTTTGTGCATGGTTGGATTTGATGAATGATGCCTGAATATCTGTTGCCTTACGCTGATATCTTTGTGTGAATGTACATAAACTGATTGGGGCCCCTTTTCTTTTTCCAACTCTTCCTATGTAATCAAGCTCATGTTTGGCTTCGCAGTCAAGGATGGAATTGCAGTCCTCTTCCTCGAGTACGTTAGCGGGCTCACTACCTCACATGATTTCATTTTATAGTTCAAACTTATAAAACAATTGACAATAGCACCTGAAAATCTCGCATGTGTTAGAATAGTAGGTCCTGAATTTTAATCTTTTCAAGCATTTATTTTGTTTAAGTTGATCCTTTCATTAAAATTATGAGTGAAGGCCAAATTTAATAGGGTTGAGCAATGCTAGGGATTGTGTGACCCTGTCACTTAGGTAAGGTGGTGACACCATGACCTTTGGCCTTTGGTCATGGGGTGTCCCATGATGTTAGCAGTTGCCAACCAAGGGGTTGGCCAAATTTATTAGGAGTTGGACGACATTAGGGGTTATGCGACCTTGTCACCAAGATAGAGTTGCGTGACCCCACGCCAAATTTGGCCTTGGCTGGGGTTACTTGACCTTAACATTGGCCAAAAAGATCTCGATGATCCTTGCCGGCACATGGGCTGTGTTGCCATAGCTTTATTGCAACCTCTCCTTTTTCCCCCTAGTTTTTTAACATTTTATCTGATTGAAAAAAAGAAAATTACACATAATCATCGACATTTCTGATCAGCATTGAAGTGATGCTAATGTGCTGGTCCACATTAGCATTTTCTATTTCCGTTTGAATGGAAGACACATACATTAAGAACCTCATTGCACCAAAAGAAAAAGTTTCTAGAATCTAGTCGAAGGAATTAAAAAAATTTAGATGTCTCAAAAATAAAACGATCAGGAAAGAAAAGAAAGCGAATCTTGCCATATTATATAAGAAATATCCCGGAAAACTTTTCAATATCAAAATTTCTGTCGATGAGTTTCGTAAAAGCCCATATCGATTCCAGACCGTGTCAATACAACAACGTGCTTCTTACGTGATAGATCGAATTGTAAATTTAAAAAAAATAAAATTCTCGAGATCAATTATTACTTAAATCACCAAATTTAAGCACGGATTTTCGTTTTTCCCCACCGAGGTCTGTCGGTGGCGGCTGGCGAATGGCTGGGGGTTGGTGGTGGTGGCGCTCCGTTCAGATGGAACCCCACCAACGGTCGAGATCTCGCCACGTCCGCACAGTTCCCGATCTGACTTTTTTGATTAGGGTTTCTTCCGCCCTTTTTATTATTATTCCCCCCTCACGTGGAACCCACTTGGCGCCGCATCACATCAGAGTGACGTAACCTTGGAAATTCTACATCGGCACTTTCGGTAGGCTAAATTGGATATTCAATTATATCGGTCAGATAAATTGAAAAGATTTATCGCTTTTAGTAAAAAATTAAGGTCTTAATTGCAATTTACTAATAAATATTGGTAGTATCAATATTTTCTCATCCTCCTTTATAATATAATGACAATTCATTTTTTCTACACCATATCTAACTAGTTGATAACTTATCTGGATTTAAAGTGGGCAAACGTAGAAAGTTCACACATGCAAACCTGCCTTTTTCTTTCTTGACTTTTTTTTAAAAGAAAATCTAAATGGTTAGGCGAAAAAATTAATTGGAATTACTCGGTGCACTCAAAGGTATAAAGCAACGAAAGTACGAAGAAATCCATATCATACATGGAAAAGCAAAAGAAGTTGCTCTTTCTCAATCTCCATCCCCACTTCACCTACCGAGCTCATTTTTTTTTTCTTTCTAATATGATGGTAATACCTACCCAAATCAAAAGAGAGTTGTTGAACCCAGTCTTCCTTATTTTCTTCTCAAAAAATGCAGAGGAAATTAACATCGAACGCCCGACATGCATTAAAAATAAAAATTCAAGTAATAAAATCGCATTACATGGAAAGTCATCAGAAGAGGAAAAAAGAAAAATCTTTAAAAAAAGAGAGAAAAATGTCGAGTGTTGAAATCGAATGAGATTAAGACTAAAATTAGGACAAAGGAAAGAGGGATTGGGTTGGTGAGAGAAATGGACACTTCCGCGCTGTCTACGGTCTCGCGAGGAAACGCACCGCATCTATAAAGCTCGCTCACTCTCCTCCTGCATCATCATACAGATCTAAATCTCTCTCTCTGTTTCTCTCTCTAAGATTTCTCTCCTCTTTCTCTCTCTAGAGCTTCTCCGCCATGGTTTCCGAAGGCGTCCTCCTCGGCATGGGCAACCCCCTCCTCGACATCTCCGCCGTCGTCGACGACGGCTTCCTCCACAAGTACGTTCCCGATCTCGTTTCGCGTCGCTCCGTCGATCTCCGGCGGCTCTCCGGACGTTCGGTCGATCGCGCGTCGTTCGGATGCTTTCCGGTTTTCGTTTTCTTTGCGGCGGAGGGGAGGGCCGCGGCTGTGCGGATCTCGTGCCGCCTGCCCGGGCGGTTTGCCTTGCTCGCCGGAGGTTTTGGCTTTCCGGCTTGCGCTCTGGATGTTTGGTGATTCGCGTGTTTGAACGTTAGATCTGGCTCTGTTTCGGAGTCGGAGACGCCGGAACGACGGCATTAGCGGCTGCTTCGTTCCGATGTTCTGCTTTGATAGAGTAGCTCGATGCTTCCGTAGTAATGTGATGGTTGATGATGCGGCGGCTTCTTGCGATGAGCTTGCGGGATATTTGATTGCGGATATTAAAATGAACTGTATATTCTTGTTAGTTTGGCATGAGAGCTTAACTGGCGATTTCTTCGTGACAGATATGACATCAAGCTGAACAATGCGATTCTCGCCGAGGACAAGCACCTGCCGATGTAAGATTCTTTCTCTCACGCGATTTGGTTATTTCATAGTTTGTACCTGAATATTTCTTTATCTGTATCGTGGCGTTTAGATTATTAGTAGGGCATGTAAGATGATTGACGCTTAGGGTGAATGCTGTGCATTTGATGTTAATCCAGTCATGCTTATGCGTACGTAGCAGCAGATGGCAACTGGTTCGTTTTCTTCGTCACCTGTGAACTTTTGGTTAACTTCTAATGTGGATGTGCCACAAAATCCCCTGTTTCGGCTCTCTCTTTTTGCTACTGAGACTTCTTAGTCTCTGTGTGAAATATAAGTGTCTGAGGAAGGGAGTGCTTCCAAAGCGAACTAGCTCACCATTCCTTTCCCCTTGTTCCCTTATGATGACGATTAGATAGCGCCATCTTTTGCCCAAAAGTAGGCAGAGATCTCTCACCTTTTCCGATATAACTACTCAGAATATCAGTCACCCTCAATGATCTATAAAGATTTATATCCGTGGATGATGTGGTAACTGTGCTGAGTGGACGTGTTGCAGGTATGACGAAATGGCTAAAAACTACAGTGTAGATTACATTGCTGGGGGTAATACATACTTTGCACCTCTCTCCTGCACTAAATTGATACCTGTAACCAGAACTCCATGTCATCTGTTCCTCATGTGATATCTTTCTTATTTTCTAGGTGCTACTCAAAACTCAATCAGAGTTGCTCAGGTACATCCAGGAATTGTTAGTCTATTCTAGCATCTGGTAAATTAAAGTGTTATCTAATGACTTGAAAATGTTCTCTTTGTCCTCTACAGTGGATGCTTCAGATTCCTGGTGCAACCAGCTTCATAGGCTGCATTGGAAAGGACAAATTTGGGGAGGAGATGAAGAAGAATGCAAAACTTGCTGGTGTGAATGTAGGTCTTTCTTCTCTGGTTATTTGTATTATTCTGCGCATTGTCATGCCTAAGCTGATGCAATAATCTAACGCATACTTCAGGTCCACTATTATGAGGATGAAAATGCAGGAACTGGCACTTGTGCTGTCTGTGTAGTAGGTGGTGAAAGGTCAGTTGATGCTCTGATGTGTTTTACAAATTCTACTACCTTCTTCATTTGGATATTCACATCTCAATCTTGACACTAATTCATATTGATGCAAGTGGTTCTTGATTCTTAAGTATGGATTTCGAATGTCTTTTATTGAGTTACGAGGCTCCTATTCTATGCAATGATGTGCTTAAACCTACTTGAAGTGGAATCTTTACTGATGTATGATTTTGTTTTCCTTAATACATGTTAAAATTTTCATTTGGTGTTTTGACCAGCTAAAGCTCGCCTTTCCATTGTAATCCCAATGACCTTTTACCTTATTGTTATAAATACTGCCTACAATCTGCAAATGCTTAGTCTAACCATAACTTCATGGGGGAAAATGTGTGAATAACTCTTCCTTTCTTTTTTCGGTGCATGAGCTTGTCAAACGTGTCCTTGGGATGATTTCACGTTGTTTCAGGCTTATTGAGTTGAACTCTTTTCAGAAATCTCACTCTCAATCTGTTAGTATATGTGTGTGCCTCTTTGTTTTTCAGGGTCATAGATACTCATGCTATAAATGATAGAAGACCACTGTTTCTTCTAGAAGCCGACAACATATTAAGTAATATCAGTAAGAGATTTGACATCTGTACGTTGTGCCCCTCTTTTGCAGTTGGAAAAAAGAACTTATTTTGTGATGCCATTGGTATGGTCTAGGTGTGGGGTTTGGGGGTGGATGCACAAGTCAGGGGATCGAAATTCATTAACATAAGTAAAAGACACATTCATTTTGTTATTTTGATTGTTACTATTAGGGTAGATATCCTGTTGTTCCTAATGGTATTAGGTGATTATCACTTTACTCCCTACATTTTGAACTCAACAGCTTGTTCCTGAAGTTTACATTTTTAATGTGCTTTGTACTACAGCCCAGTTTGAGTGCATGGTAGATATTAAAATGTAGTTGGTAACCCAAAAATCTGCCCAAGGAATCATGTACATAGTTCAGGGACCAAGTTGTCTAGTTTTTCAAAATTCAGGGTCAAGAGTTGCAATCACTTGGAACTTTAAAAGGACTCTTAAAAGTTAATTAAACTTAATAATACAGAGGTAGTGCTAACCTGGCTGTATTCCTAGTTCGGGTTGGCAATTTTGGTATGCTTTAACTGTCAACACTATTTTTGAACCCCTCCCCCCCCCAAAAAAAAAAAAAAAAAAAAAAAAAAAAAAAACTGTCAATACTATCAAGACTCTTCTTGCAAGTTATAATTAGTTGGACTAACAAAAAGTTTGTGTTATTGTTTCATTTTAGGTCTCTTATTGCCAATCTCTCTGCGGCCAATTGCTACAAGTCTGACCACTTGAAACAACCAGAAAACTGGGCACTAGGTAGCTTGTCCAACCTTCAGATTTTGAACTTGAATCATTTCTACTTTTACGGTTGCACTGAAGGACATCATTGTTGGACCTACACTAAACAGTTGAGAAGGCCAAATACTTCTACATCGCTGGATTTTTCCTCACTGTATCTCCAGAGTCTATCCAGCTAGTTGCTGAACATGCAGCTGCAAATAACAAGGTCAGTTGCTCGAAGGAAAAAGTAGATAGCTCTTCGTGTCTGTTAATTTTCAGCGGCTTTACCTAATATTGCTTGATCAAATGTTCACAGATGTTCATGATGAACCTTTCTGCTCCATTCATCTGCGAATTTTTCAAGGATGCTCAAGAGAAAGTCTTGCCGTAAGCATCTTACCTTGATCCTTCTGCCACGGTATTTACCATACAAGAGATCATATTTTAACTCAAAGGCATGACTTTCTCACTCCAGCTATATGGACTTTGTCTTTGGAAATGAGACGGAGGCACGGACATTCTCTAAAGTTCATGGCTGGGAGGTAAAGTTCCTTCTTCCATGTGTATTTACAATATTATATATTGTGTGAATGGTTTAAACTAATTTGGGTTATTCAGACTGACGATGTTGAGGAGATAGCACTTAAGATATCCCAATGGCCCAAGGCGTCAGGAACATACAAGAGGATCACTGTTATTACTCAGGGTCCTGACCCTGTTGTTGTCGCGGAGGATGGGAAGGTCAAGAAGTTCCCTGTAATACTGTTGCCCAAAGAGAAACTCGTTGACACCAACGGAGCAGGTACCTCTTCTATGTCCTTTATCTATGCTTTAAATGCGTACATCCATGTGCATTCAGGCATGGCTGGACTTATTACTTGTGAAGGGGCTTTTTGGGGTGTATACCTAATAGATGCATGCGTGTGTAGGTGATGCATTTGTTGGGGGATTTCTGTCTCAACTGGTTAAGGAGAAACCCATTGAGGACTGTGTTAAAGCTGGCTGCTATGCATCCAACGTCATTATCCAAAGACCGGGTTGCAGTTATCCAGCGAAGCCCGATTTTGAATGAGCTACGTTACAAAATAGACCGGCCTTATTCTAAATTTCGATCATTTAGCCTCCTATTCCTATTGCTGTTTCCTCAAATTCCCAACTTTGCTTGTCATTTGTGTCATAAGACGGAATAAAGTGGGTTTTTTTTATAAGCAATGATCGAATATGTGTTTTGTTTACGCTTTTGATCCGAGATCTGGCGACTTTCTGTGTTCTGATGGTGATGCACCGAATACATAGGCCTTATTGTGACATCGAGACATTTGTGTATGTCCTCGGCGATCAACGCATGGAAAGTGAGAGTGAACTCACCCAGTTCTAAGGCCAGGCCCCCTTTCCCATTTGACCTTTATAAACTCAATTCATTTTCGATTGTAAAGCAAAGAGGATAACAAAGGTAAAGATTGATCAAGGAAAAAGGACAAGGAAAAAATAAAGAAATTAATTGCCCATTTTTTATTTGGAATGTGCATTGGATGAAATTATTTAACTATTCTTGTAGTGCAATCACCAACCACTTTTGTTATTTATTGGGAAAATAACAAAATATTTATATAAAGATTTATTTCTAGATTAGAATTTGTATTTGATAAATAAAAAAAAAAGAGGAAGTTTTTTTTTTTTTTTTTTCATTATTTCTCGTACAGTTAAAGTTATTAACTTTATTATTGCTTATAATGTAGCACAATAAATTGCATGGCGCCGTAGCGGGCGTATGAAAACTAACAAATGTTCATATGGAAACTATTGTTCCTTAAATTTACGTCATGTCTATCTTCTGTGATTTTGAAGTTGGCATGAAGCCGCAAAGCGCGAGTAATATGCTATTATCTTGTAACCAAAATATTCGCACGATCGTAGCTGCATCTCTCCCTCTATTTCCCTCCCCTTAGTTTCAACAACCAAAGAGCCATGCTCTACTTCACCCTGTATCAGAACTTCCGCACTGAACAGCACCGATCATGCCATCGTCCTCATTCCTCGCCTCACTTTCCCGGCGGATGTGGCGTGCCGCCTCATGGACCGCCATGCTGACTCTGACGGTGGGCATTGCCATTTTTGCGCCGGAGGTGGCCTTTGTCTTCGCCATATCTTCATCGTCATTGTCGTCATTCTCGAGAGCCTGCCCTGGGGATGACTTCATGAGGATTCCCTTGGACGATGTTCCCCGAGAAGTGTCATGCATTCCGGGAAGGATGCTGGGGAGGTCCAAGTTCGACACCCCCTTGCCGACCATTTTCGCCGCCATCATGGTGGTCGGCTCGGCCTTCTGGCTTCACTTTCTGTGCGTGGTGGAGGGTGGGAGAGGCTGAAACGTTGTTGCTCGGTATATTTTTAGTTAATTCGGTATTCAATGCATTAACGAAATTGTCTTCCGGACATCTGCTGTCGTTTCGAATTTGTGCTTGTTCTTGTCGCCATTGCCGTTTTCCTTTTTTGGGGTACAGGAATCTCGTGCGACCTCATTGATCCCGTCTGTCAACAAATAGTCACGTTGATTTTAACTAGTACGCATCTTACGCATTTGAAATTTTCCTTTGGTTCTTCTGATGGTTGGTGAGGCACTTCGAGTGCCAAGTGAAATTCTGAAAGTGAAGAAATTTCGCCTGACCAAAATGCAGAAATCTTACTGTACATACGTTCATCGATCTGACGAAGACATGTCCAGGAATCATAGTCTCTTGCAACTCGGCAACGTTTCCAGAGACTATTTTCTCGACGTTATACAAATCGGCATGGGTTCAAACCTAGTGGAGAGGTGTAGCGAAAACTGTCTGGCTCATGGTCATGATGAAAATCTGGTATCACGACTATGGCAGGTAAAGGTAACATTGAGACGATGCGAAGCGAGAAGATGGACACACATGACACAGGTACGAGTACGATGCATGCTATCGTGAGAAGAAGATTGTCACAAGCACGTGTCGCGTTGACCCCATAGGATATGCATGACGACTGGTTGGTCGTGTGACATGAGGCACGTATGCATGATCAGTCATAAGCATGTGAGGGAATGCATTAATGCACAAGAGCGAGCATAAAAGCGTGGCCTAATGTCTCCAAGCACAGGCCAGTGACAAACGATGCATAAGCAATTAACTGGGATAGGGGGATGCACCGTATAGAAATGAGGCTTGCGCATCATTGACACCCCCACATCACTTACCATGCTCAGGCAGTAGTGAAAGAAACATAAAGCCAAATTAGCTCTATATCTGCAATTAGACAATCCAATTAATCTGTCCCTGTCCCCTTACTCTTTATTTGCGCAATGCAATGTTTACCACATTTGGCGGCAACATTTCTCCAGCTGAGACTAAAATAGAAGATAATCTTTTCCTCTCTTTCGAAGATCGATATGAAGCAAAAGTACGATTGGTTTCCTTCTTTCTCTTAACACCTACTTTGTATACAGCTTTTGCAAATGCTTCTTTCAAGGGCGGATTCTTCTACGTACATTTCTTCCATTGGAGCTGATACTAGCACCTTTCTTTGCAGTAGGAACTGGGCGTGATCTCGAATTGTAGCTCCTCGGGTATGGATGGATTGTTGCTAGTTCACAGACCCGGCGTAGCAAGGACTTTGGCAATGGACGGACAGCATTCTTCTCCTTCTTCTCGGCCTGCACGTTTATATCATTGGCTGAATAAAATCTCTGTTTGTTGCACCACATTATTGTCTCAAACAGAATCGAATCATGGGCATATGAATTGAAAATGATGGTCCTCGTACACCAAATCAAGGTCACACGCATATTACCATTATCAAGTGGAAGCACCACTAATTCACTATTCATGATAACCCTAGAATGAATGGTAAGGAATACTCTGAGAAATCTCAGATACGTCATAAATGGTACGTGTGATGCTAACACTAGAGACGAAACAATCATATGATAAGATTCTAAGTAGCGTTGGCAATTTCTAACACGAAGTAACACATTGTACACGATTATATGGCAAACCCAAAAGGGACAAAAATCGCATACACACAAAATTATAGCATAATCAGCAAATATATAGCATTTCCAATGACATGACTCGACATGATCGTGAAACCTGATTTTGACACTTGAACACGAAATGCCAGTCCTAATTTTAAGGTAAGCCCAACCTCTAAAGCTCCATCGCAACAGACAGGATACATAAAATAAATGGACACGACCGATTGTTGGACTTTATAACACTTGTAATGGAGTGAACAGAAACTACTTTTAGACTCATTTTTAGACCCATTCTGGAAAAAGCGGCAAAATATGAACACCACTCAGATTCCATAGAAAAGGTCTGGAGTAATTGCTGTTGAAATAGGATGCCAACAAGGCAAGGTCGAACATTAAAGGAGTTGTCTAGAGAGATCTGCAGCTCATCCTACCACATCTAATGCAGATCATCATTGACAAGTGGAAACAAGGACATTAATCTAAAGTTATAACAAACATGACATAGACTACTGCATAATGCAAATGCAACCTCTATACTCAGTTTGCATCATCTAAAAGGATCCAATTATAGCTCGTTACATGGCTCATGGACTTTGATTGTTGTCATGTATAAAGAAGCTACAGCATACTCAGCATTCTGATCACACTCCACAACCAGTAAAGTAAAAGCAATGCTAACCTCTCCCTTGTGTGATTTTAGTGCATGGCTAGCCCTCAGAAGATTCCGCCACTTGTCCTGCAGAATTTAAGTGTCAATCATCAAAATCATGTAAAATAAGAATGTGGACTATGACTTTTATTGATATATAACACAATTAGTACTCTGAGATCTATGGGTGTCCTGTAGGCAGACGTAGCAAAGAAAAGCCTCTTTATATCTGTCCACTTCCCAGCTCCATACTCAGAGATACCATCAACTAACTTTGTCACCTCAGCAAGAGTCCACATTCTTTGATGCTTCCTCCGATCAATACCCTTCTTAGGTCTCCGCTCGACAAAGTCATCTTCAGATTCAGATGCAGAAGAATACTCTTCCAAATCATCTTCCTGAATATTGAAGATAGCATAAATCAGACAGTATGATGTTAATTCTCAAAAGCCGTAAAGAGCACAGTAATCCAGAAATCAACTCCTCCGAACTATCTTGCAAACCTAGAATTATGTGACCCACTTTGTGCAGAACTTCAACTTCACTCTTCACTCAATTAAAACAATTATATCCAGCTCAATTTATGTCTCATAATAACAGTCTCCAGAACGAAATTGGTTTTTTAATGTGTAACCTAGTTCTAAGCCTTTAAACTAGGAATGATCATCACATTAATAACAGCTTTTACCAAGTAAAACAAACTGCGCTTTAAAGCACATGGAAATAGTGGACAAGCAACAATAAAGAATTAACATGTAACAGGTCAAAATTTTTCCTACCAAAAGGGGTTCACGTTTCTTCAATCGTCTTCCCTGTAAGTGAGAGTGAGGCAAAGTTTTGATGCTAGTCTCTTCTGGACAATCCTTCACAGGAACTGAAATTAACTCTCTAGATTCCACATTATGTAGCTGATCAGGAGTTCTAAAGATCACATGCTTCTTTGAATCAACAGCAAAAGGCTTTTGCTCTGGCCTAAGATGACTAGATTTCATATTTGCTGATTCCTCAATGTACCTCCGAGTAGGCTTTCTCTGTCTCTTTTGCGTGAGACATGCTACCAATCTGCTTTCTGCAGCAGGATTGTTTTTGTTTCGGCTTGACAGCAAACTAACAACACAATCTGGACTATTTTGCAGTTGATCAACCTTTACGGAATCACGTGAAAGACAATTGCTATCCTCAGGACCAATTCTTCCTTGACTTGAATTTTCATTACAATTGAGTTCGGGATTATTTCCATCAGATGACTCTGACATTTCAATGGCACCATTACTACTTCCACTATATCCCGGTGAATGACTGTCTGTACTAGAATTCCCCAAGCGGAGGCCATCACAGAGACCAACATCCAATGCAGAGACTTCTTGAGCAAGATCCATGTCTAATACAGAAAGACACTGTCATCAATGTCTTATTCTTACAAAATTAGCATATGTTATGCTGACTTGGAATTACCTAAAAGATAATCTTCACATGCAATGGGAGGACCATCCATAGAATTGAGAACCTCCATATCATCAACTTCATCCAAAAATCCTTCAAGTCCCTGCTAAAAGTTCCCAATGCAAACATCAGCCACCTAAAGCAAAGGATATACGACGAGAACGATACAGTAGTAAGCAACTAGCATATTTGATTAAAGTACAGCCAGGGTGGAAATTGGATCTTTGATCTTGTAAGATTGAGGGAGGGATTGCAAACCAAATTCTCCAAAAGAGGGATTCAGAGTGTAAATGCAAGATTGGGGTATCTCTGAACAACTTAATACCTTTTGGTAATTCCTTTTCTCGTAGCATTTGAAATTTGAGTCAAACACCTGAAACCTATCATACGTACAAATATTGACAAATAGAGCAATCCAGAAATTTCCCAAAATTTTCCCAAACTTAAAAAAATTTCATATCCTTTTCAAAATTTTGGAAGGAAAGCAGAAGCTACTTCTTCTTAAGACAGGACAAGCAGACCCTTAGAAAATCAATGTAAGGGATACGTACTCCAAGATTTAGCGCATCTCCTCCTTCTGGAGTAATGTAGGAATCCAGTCCACCTTGCAGAAAAGCAAAAATGTTCATCAGAATTAGGATTACTGGCAATATATATATAGATAGAAGCAGAAAACTATCAGCAGCTTCATTTTTTGTTGAAGCAGTTCGATCTTTACAAATAAGATTGCAACATGTACAGTTTCTTCTACAGAGTTGCCAGTGGTGTCGAGCCACACAATGCATTCGAATAAGCCTTTATTCAAATTGTTTCATTGCATTGTCAAAATGAGAAAGGAGGGCGACTTGATTCCAAGATGAAGTACTTAAGTTAGCAATATATTTAGAGTAAATCTTGCTACTAGATTTCTCCTACTTTAAGTGCAGAGAATCCATTAGTTAGATACATGCAAGAAATAGAACTGTAAACTGTCTATGGAGGGTAGCAATGTGAGAAGAAAACATCCAACTCATATGCATGAGAAATCTCCATTTAATCTGCTTCTGCTGAAGAACCCGACAATTTGATTCGATGAACAAAAAACTGAAATAAGCAGGCTCTGTCTTACAACTGGTAGATCTGAGGCTAAACTCCACTTCATCGTGGAAGTCTTTACTATCCAAGAACTTCCCGGCATTCTCCTCATTAGAGCGAAAGACACCATCCACTGAGAAGTAATCATTTTCGGGCTCTTCGAGTAAGTGCTCGACTTCAGTAGTTTCGTCTTCTATAGGTGGGACAAGCGATTCTTCTTTAACCTATCAAAAATGGAAGATGAATGCAGTTTCAGCAATAGCACTGACTCAAATAGAGGTTGTCACTTAGACCTAACAACAATTGTAAGCAGGAGAACATCTAAGCATGTCTGCACAGAACCAACAGACTTCATATGTACTCAAACCAAGCCCACGGGATGCAGCTATAGGCTTCTTGACAAACAAGAATTTTGTAATGAACATATAAGATATGTCTTTAGTGAGAACTGGAGCGCTTCTAATCTTGTAATCTAGAGAGAGAGAGATTTGTGTCAATAGAATTTCCCTAAATAGATCATCAAACTTCCATGCAAACAAAATCTGTGCCATTGAACCACACTTTCTCGTAATAAGAAGGCCCTAATATAACTTTGAAAAGGGAAGTTTCTCATTTTTCCAACCATTAGTGAAGACTATGCAAGATACTGCTTCAGTGGAAGCTAATGATGGCAATCCAGTCCACCTTGAAAACCCAAGTTGTTCATCCCACTTAACATCACCAAAATGCAGCATCATCCCAAAAATTCTATCCCATCCCTGGCAAAATGGTTATGCTCTTCCTACCCTCAATCATTCAATCGTGCAAAACAAGCGTGCTTTTAATAGTCCGCCGAGCTTTTGACAACAGCAAAACTATTTGACAAGCAGTGTCGAAGGGTAAAACATCTTTTCCGTGCTAGAATTACAGCATCAAGCGGAACCCATTACAGTTAACTGAATGTCAAGCACCATAACATTTCTTTCCGCAGTCAGCAGACACAACAGCAATGGAAACCAACGAAAATGAAAAAAATCCCTAGAAAAAGTCTACAGAGAAAGTCCCAAACGATCAACGGAAAACCCCAGGCCCCAGGGGTTCACTAATCAGGACGATCGCGAGAAATGCACGTCCGTCCGTCCCCCTTTTCTCAGACACGACCACTCGGAGAAACAATCGCCGACCAAGAAAGCGAGCACGCACCAAAGAAAAACCACGCGATCGTTCACCCAAAGAATCATCGAAAAAGAAAAAACTCATCCGTCACAACAAGACCGACGATCCGATCCTCTCCTCCCCTCGATTTCGGGTACCCATCGAACGCATGCAGTCCGTCGCCTCAAAAAGGAAGCACCTTTGAGGGGGGAAAACGATCGGAAAAGCAATGCCGACGAGAGGGTGCGAAGGCGAACCTCGTTCATGGGCGGAGCGAGCTGAAAATCCCTCCGATCTACCCCGAAGCGAAGCCGGAAGGAAGGGGGCGGGAGGCCGAGGAGCGGCGGCGAGGGGCGGCGGCGGCGGCGGCGGCGGAAGCAAGGGCCAGATCTGCGCAGTCCCTCCACACACTGCAGTCGCCGGCTCAACTGGCGCGACTGAGACAGAGAGAGAAGGAGAGAGAGAGAGAGAGAGAGAGAGGGGGGTTTTGACCTAGAGAGAGAGAGGCGATGAAGGTGTCAGAGGAATTGGGGCGAATGTCCGCAGGAGAAAAGCTCGCGACCGCCAAATCGCGCCACGAAATCACATCACGATCGTGATTGCAGACAGAGGGAAGAAGAAGAGAGAGAGAGAGAGGAGAGAGAAGGGGGATGATGTCTGGTTTTTTTTAATAATTGTAATATTCTATTGGTCAGGACGGAATCGAAAGGGTTTAATATGCATGGCCGCGATGTGACCGGACAAAAGTGGGTACTAATATAATGCGCTCTTCATGTCCGAACCCCACTGTTCACACGTGCTGCTCGTTCTCGCGTGTGTCGCTCGTGATTGGGCCCCCATTTTTTTTTTCTTTTTCTCTTTTTTTAGGTGGATCAAAGAAAATGATTGAATTCTGTGATAATTTTACTATATATTAATTTTTATTAAATTTTATCGTTAAATCACTGAATTCGAAGCCACATGATATTTGATGACCATATCGGTTTAGAATTTTAATAAAAAATTTAATTTTTAATAAATTTGTCAAAAGTGTATCAATTTAAAGTTTTAAAAAAGAGAAAAAATCTCAAATTTTGCCCAAAGTGAGAAATTTACTCCAAACGTTTTTTTGTGACATGAAAAGTCCCGAAATTTGTTAATTGTGACACATTTACCCCAAACTTTTATTTGTGACACAAAAAATCCTAAACTTTCATTTATGTGACACATTTACCCTAAATCATAAGAGCATTTTGGTCTTTTTACTTTTAATTTTTTTTCTTTTTTTTTTCTTTTTTTCTTCTTCTTCTTCTTTCTTCCATGGCGGAGCCGATGAAGGGAAGCCGGCGTCCAACGAGGGCTGCCCTTGCCCGACGTCGGCGAGGGCTGCTTCCCTCCCTCGACTCCGCCATGGCCGGTGGAGGGAAGAGAGAAGAAGAAAAAAATAAAAAATAAAAAACAAAAACAAAAAACAAAAAGAATAAGACGAAAATGCCCTTAATGGGGTAAATGTATCACAATTTGCAAAGTTTTTGGTTTTTCATATCACAAAAAAAAGTTTAAGATAAATTTGTCCTTTAAAAGAAAGTTTAGGGATTTTTGGTGACTTTTTCCCTTTAAAAAATGGGGAGTCATCTTTCTTTCTTTATTTTTCTCGACCACGAGTTTGAATCGCATCATGAATATAACCATCGGATGGGCTTGTACTGCGTTGTGTGATTGCTGCACTTCTGGTACAAAGAGATGTCCTTATTGTTAATATTGCATTGATGAGCTTACTCTTCGACTCACGGGTGATACGGAGTGATTTTGGCTCGAACCAAATATTCTCTAACAGGAGCGAGAATCATACGATAACAAAACCTTAGAAGTTGATAGCGCTAGTTGTCACTCTCCAACTTTTTGAATAGAAAAGAAAAAGTTGTCTAATAACACGTCACGGAATTTTAATCAGCACATCACGGGATTTCAATTCGATCCTTTGACTCTTCTAAGTGGAGTCAGTGTGTCTAACTTGCTTAAAATTAAATTCTGTATTTCTATAAAAATTGCATGATTTATACTTGCAAGAGAAAATAAATGTCCCAGAAAAAATAAATGTCCCAACTTTTCCAACAATTAAAATGTGGGACGAACCTTTTTTTTTTTTTTAAGAACAACAATGTCAATTGCTAACGTCTTTTCTTTTCCCCTTTCGAGCAAGGTAACGTGCGAACCGATGTTGCTAACCGCGCAGGCGCATGGACCGCTTCTAACGATATGTCAGCAAGGCACACTAGTTTGGTGAAATGACACTGCTTCCCTTTAATCAATAATCACGTTGATTTTTAGCTCTTTTTTTTTAATATATATATATATTTTTACTTTATCCGTTTGTTTCAGCGAGAAAAGGAAGGAAAAAAAGAAAAGCGCAATCCCGAGATAAAAGAATTAGGGTTCTTGAATAGAGTTTTTTCTGTCCTGAAATTAAAAATCAGCATTCCAAATCGATGATTGCGAGTGACTTCATCAACTTGTAAGGATGAAAAACTCGGTGACGTAGAATTTTTCCATTCGAATAAAAATTGGTGCATTTTTTGGATCGTTTAAAATATGGGAGTTTTTTCCTTGATTGAAATTTGGCCGCCTCCTTCCTCCCCTCTTGAGAAAATCCTTTCGAATATCAGTCATACGGCAATATGGTGCATAATTCATTCATATTATTCGTGATATTCAGGCCAATCGACTTTGGTCAAAACTCCAAATTTGTAGCTTTTGAGTGGCTTACTTTTCCACACATCAACTAGCGCATAGAACACCTTTTTTTTTTCCCTCAAATTCCATGTGTTAAAATGACGCTTTCATTAATATTGATTTGTGTCGCTGATGTGATACTCTCTTTATTTTTAAGTGCGGTTCCATTCATTCCTAATCCTTCCGCCATTCTCAAAACTTGTCAAGTGCTGCACCTTGTTCGAGCCTTCTTGTCCCAGTGATACTCCTTATTCTTGTCGAATCGAGTAAGGCCAATTCTTCAAAAAACCACAATTGAAGGGAGACCTACCCATATGGGTTGTGCCTTCAAAAGAAGTATTCCTAATAATGATCCAAGATGATGATCATTTGGAGGTAGATGTGGACTTATGTATTGCTTAAAAATGGGATTTCTTTCAATTGACGTGGGATTTGGGATGTCAAGGTCACGGTGCTACTTAAAAAATATATACATTGCAATATAAAAAAATATATACATTGCAATATAACTTTTTTCACTACTCTTTCAATAGTCAATTTTGGATTCTTCTTCACCATTTCAATGTCATCAATGTTTATCTCGCCACGTTGGCTGTCCGGATAGTAATGAAGAACGGTCACTTGGAGAAGCTCAGTATCCTTCGCGGCCGATCCTGTCAGTGTCCGTGGCTGCTGCTATAAATGCCTCGGATGGAACGGTTGGTGCTGACCATGCATGGGCTTGCAGTTTTCCCGCAAACATGAGACAGCTCACTCGTACGTATAATTCAATACAAATCTCAAGTTCCATGTATCTGCAGATTTAATGTTCACTGGTTCCAAAACATTGTTCAAGTGTATTACTGTACCAAAATTTAGACAGCAACTACTTTACATCTCCACCTCATTCCGCACATCCGACGGCCCCACACAATCTCGCGGCAGGTTCGACCATCATTTGGTGAGATTACAGCATCCATCTATAAAAAAACACTCAGCATTCTAGGAGTTTGATCGCGCACAACATGATCTTGATACCTATAGGTTGCGTAACGTGCAGCCAGTGTGCTAGAATTTATACATCCCGTCTTTCACCGCCGGTTTCTTCAAAGATGATGCATGTTTACCTTGCCTGACGTTTGGATCTACCTCTCAGTTCGTGCTATGTACAAAAGTGCTGAGAAGAGACTCCTTCAGTGCTACCAAGACAAGGTGTCAGCAAGAAGGGAGGCTGGAATTCACTTCTTCTGGGATGTAATGAGGCACAAGAATGCAACGGCACGACTGACTATGCCCATGAGTACCAGGAGTATCAGACACACGGACCAATGGCCAAGATCGTAACCACTCTCCATGAGTGCTCCGCAGCGAGTGATCAGCCACACTCCAGAGTACCTGAAGGCCAGAGATTCTCAACATCATATGGCTTCAGATAATGTAAAATCATAGTGTAGGAGCATATTTTGAAAGGAATATTTCAAGTTTCTCTTTTTATGTTTTGTTATTCAAGGTAAAACCAGATTTCAAATGGTTGGTTTCGTTGCGATGAATGCATTTGAATGAACTTGCGAACTAATCAGAACTGTCATATCCTTATTATCTTATTTATCATCATTGATGAATTCCGAGATGCGCATTTCCCATTGGACATGAATTTGAATCCCCAGAATGGCCTCCCCTTGCTATTTCTCTCCATGAAGTTGGTGTTTTATAAATTGGTGTTGAAACTCTAGACCTAATGCTTGCAGAAATTGTAGTTTTCTATATGATAGAAAGAACCTCTCGGCATTTGCAATGACAAAAGCCTCTAGAGCCCACTTGGGGTAGCACAAATCTCCTAGACGCTTCACAAAGCGGTGTTCCGTCTGTTGCTGTGTTGAAATGAGAGTCAAGACCACAGGAAGAAGCACAGACCACTGCATGTCGATGAAAAGTCCCCGACAAATGGTGAGTTGCAGATGACGTGAGTTAATGTCCAATTAATAACGGCGATGGCTCATTCATTGGGATCAGATACATACCAGCTGGGCGGGGCCGGGCTGAAGGAAGATTGCAAATATGTAAGCTATCCCGGTCACACAGTACACGAGGCAAAGCAGAACGATGTAATTATCAGCAAAAGAGGATCTAGGATTACTGAAGAAATAGAACATGGATAGATAAACCAGTGGTTTTATCACAGTGTTGAAATGGTCAACTGTATCTTTGGACAAGAAATAGGCCAGACTGCTTATTCCCGATGCGTTTTCCCTCCAGTATTGTAATTTGTCCTGAGTAAATGATCTCAGTGCCGCGATCTTGCAAAGTAATGCTGCAGATTGGAAATGAATTGGATATTGGTAAGAAAGAGACACAGATAACAGTTGTACAGAATGCCAGGTTCAATGACCAGAAACAGAAGATGGTTATGTTCATCGATCAGATCCATGCAACAGAGTTTTATGGCCACTTCTAAACTCTAGTAAGTACGCCTTTATTACTAATAAGATGTTTCAATATGCACGTAGCTATTAATCGAAATCAAGAGGGGAGATAAACTTACATACAGCAATGACCGTGTAGGTATAACCGAGGACCCCGAAAGTCTCATCATTGACCTTGGCAAGAGTACCTAAGCATGCTCCTCCTAGTAAGAGTATTAGGTAATCAACTGCTTGTATTCGAGCATCTCGTAGTCTTTGCTTCCCCACCCTGAACATCAGTCTAGGAAGATTACTAACTTGGTTATTAAAACAAATATCCAGAATCTTTAATCCAGGGACTTTGTTGAGATACAGAGGTCTGCCTACCTACAGGCCATATTTGAATTTCCCACCACAATAGAAATCATATTCTAATTTGTGGAAAATACTGGAGAAACATTTGGCAAGTTTAAACGTTAATCTTTTACCAGCGGGACAATTTTAGTTGTACAAAATTGGAAAAAAAATTCAATTTCAAGTTCATAAAGTTCAAGGTTAAACCAAAAATTAAAATGTAAAAGTCAAGAGAAACACGTACAGTTTTAGTTTTAGATTTGGCCCACACAATATTGTCCATGGCAAGTCCATTCAGATGCATTTTAGAAACAGAATATCGATTCATTCAGTGAAGTACAGAAATGCCAACCAGAATGATGAAGTTCTCAGATTTTTGGCATTATGTGGCATCTCACAAAAAACTCGTGGCTCATCAAGTAGGTTAAACCTCAAGAGCTCAAAGTATTAAAAGCTTTCGAGTCAATTGTTGCAGCTTTAATCAGTAGAACTAGAAGATTTTGATTGTGACGGTAGTGTTCATATCCAGAAGCACGAATTTGTTACCTCCCCAGATAATATCGATATTGACGAAGTACACCAGGAGTGATACGGTTGGACAAGTCCTTGGACTTCGCAAATTTATGCTCTATATGATCACGCTTTTGCTCAACATTAAAGACGACATCCTGCCAGAGATCTCCAGCAAATGAGTGTTCAGTGCCCCCACCACTAGGATCTGACGTGTTGCTTGCTTTTGCAGAATTTTCGAGTCCATCTGCAAATCGGAGCATATCTGGGGGTATTGTATATCTGTTGTGCAGCATCCACCTTATAGGAAGCTGTTCAGGATTGACCCCTGCAGTTGGTTTTATGATGCCCTCCAAGATGTCAATATAGTGGTCTGGAGGAATGACGCGTTCTGGAACAGTGATCCCAAGTCCAGAAAAATATTCCTCGACCTTTTTGACAGATCCGTGGTACACTGTGAGCCCACCTTTTGCTAGAAGTATTAGATCATCGAACATCTTAAATAGAGCGTAGCTGGATAAAGAAGGGCAATGATTACCTTCGACTAACCAAGACAATATGAGGGAAACAATTATCATGCATCTTTAAAGTGTCAACTAGATTTAAACTAATGGTTTTTTGAAAAACTAAGTGACCAATGCTCCTTGGCGAAACACTCCAAACATAGATTATAGCAAATACCCAAACCCTGTTCAATAAATGACAGGACTACTATACGATCATGCATGGCATACTGTGTGCACCTAACTAATGCCTTAATCCCAGCGTCCATCTTATGCATTTAAGAGTCATTTGATGTAACATTTCTTTGCAACTGGAACTGGAACCACTTTGTAATGCTGATGATGATAGTGGCTGCGACATGCATAGAATCAGCCTCCCTAGCCCTAGACCAGCATGTGCCAAGAAAAATTGGATGTCATGAATATCCCAAGGTTGTTTTCCCAATCACAGCAAGGATGGTCAAAGAGAAATTCATTAGAATCCATAAGCAACTGAATGATCATTCACTTACTTTCACTTGAACAAGGATTTCGTAGATTAATGATCTTACTGGGTATAAAAGACATGGAAGAAGTGACAGTGTCAGAGAAAAGAGACAAAAGTAGATGCAGGTTCTCTCTCTTGATCAAAGCAACTAATAATTCTTTCCATTTGAAACAGAAAGTAAAAGCGTACCTTGGTTGATGAACAACCATGGAGATATTTACTCCTTCAAGTGCTTCACGACGCAGTGCTCTAAGTAGTAACAAGGAAGATGAACTATCTAAACCAGATGTGGGCTCATCCAAGATTAGCAGTGAAGGTTCCATGACCATTTCTAGCCCAACATTGACCCGCTTCCTTTGGCCTCCAGAAATTCCCCTTTTCTCCACCGTGCCAACCAGAGAATCCCTCACTGTCTGCAGTCCCAAGGACTCAATAACTCTTTCAACAATGAGTACTCTGTCCGGTTTTGGCATGTCTGCAGGTAGTCTATTTGGCCATTCCAACCAGAGAAGTAAATTAGAAGACAAAAGTTGCTAGCAAGCACTCTGATCCAGAATGTCAGAAGGGCATGCCGGACAACGTAAAAAGACTTGTCCTTTCAAACTACTTGGTCACAAGTTACTGACAAGAAAAAAATGAATTCAGTGAGCTAGTAATCATGCCTCAAAGTGTTCAGGGAGGACAACCTTCTTGACTTACATGGTACATTGGGGGAAAAAAGTCTAAAGGCTTCTAAGTACAGCAAATGAGAAGGATAAGTAACATGGTGTGAAAGAATACTAATGTCCATCATCACTAGTAGGATAGACGAGGAGAAAAATCACTAATGTACAATTAACTATGTGAAAGGAGGACCCTGGGAAACTATGCATCATGAAGAAAAGCCATGTTACATATCTCTGTTCAAATTTTAATAATTAACTAATACGATGATCTGTTTGGCTCTTCGTTATTTCCCTGCTTATAGTGCTAAATTCAGGTATCAATGCGAATTTAAATCATGAAATAAGTAGTCGTGATGCACAAAAATAGATAAGCTTCCCGGCACATAACTACTCACATACCTGCATCTAGCACTAAACCGTAGATTCTCTTCTACTGTCAAGTTTCCATGAACAATGTCATCCTGTGGTACAAAACCAATGATTTTCTTGTACGAGTGGATGGATTCATCTTTCCCATTGATGAGGATTGATCCTGTCATAGTACACCCAGTAGCTTTTCCAACGAGAGCAGAAAGAAATGTCGTTTTTCCAGCTCCTGATGGACCCATCACAGCAGAAACTCGGCCAGGCATGATTTTTCCAGAGACACACCTGAGCAGATGTTTGTTCGTTCCTTTCAATGTGAGAGTTAGATCTTTAAATGCAACCTCAATTCTTGGCCTGGTTCTCGTTTCAGTATCAGTAGCCATAGAGATCACTCCCGAGAAGGTCAAGTTCTTATTTTGCTGCTGCATAGCTTTCTCCTTCTCAAGCTGACCATATGCGTATTTGAAAATTTGACTTCGTGTATGCATTTCTTTAACCCTAGGTGCTTGCTTCCTAATATTCTTATTTCCAATTTCAATATTGAATCCTCCTTGACTATTTGGATCTTCATCAATAGCACGCATCATTTTGGTAAGGCTGCCTGGCTCTTTTTTCTCCTTTGAAGCGGAAGATGATTGGTGAGAAGAACTGGAAGTATCTAATGGAGGTAATGCAGACACCGTGTCAGGTTTAGCTTGATTCATAACTTTTGACTGGTCCTGTTGCATTCTGGATTTTTGGCGAGAAAATGTACGTGATAATTGTTGTTGCAAGCCCACCGCACGTTTTTTCGCAACATTTTTTGCCGATTTCCACCTTTCCCGAGCTTGTGCGGTTTCTCTTGCATGTCTTGCTGCAGCTTCCCTAGATTTAGCTTTCCTTTTTTCCCGAGTGGTGAGAACTTGATCAGAACAGTTGTATATGAGGATCAGTAGAGTGCTTACAGCAGCCTGAATTGAAAAGTTGCATTTTGTGGTCAATCGGCACTGGGAAGATCTGCAAATTGTATTTGGCTGTTCTAAAGTTTTTCACTTCATTAGCATCTATTGATGTGCACAATAATCTCATGAGCAAGTAAATGATGTTCCGAGAATTTTAAAAAAAAAAAAAAAGATCTTTCAAGGTCATTGGGAAACAATCCTAGAACCAGTTCTTCTATGCAAGATGTACACTGAAAAACTTCCAAGCTGATACGATTCCTGTCTGACAGAGTGAAACGAGTCCAGTCCAGTGCACAAAAGATACATAATCACAGATGTACTTACTATAAGGATGATACCATATGCATGGATATTTTGGGCGGCGGTGCTTTTGGGGCAGGTAGTCAACTTGACACATTCTACAATGGTTAGCACAACCAAGATTAGATATCGCATAATTCTGCTTCTGCTCCCCAATTAAATGGAACCCATCATTGCATAGATGGACAAAGCAGAGAAATGTAGATATACAGACAGATCTCTGGTCAGCATGTCATAAAATCAAAATCTGAAGGACCAATTAAAGCTCACCTCTCTCTGCAGTCGAACCTGTCCTGCAGTAGTGTCTGAAAATGAACACAGAGACATCAACTTTTTTCCAAGCATGGAAAATTGGTATAATAGTGCATTATGCATGGTAGATTATGAACTAATTTTCCCAGAGAGGTCCGCAACACTGTTCAGGTTTTATATCGTAATTATTAAAATTATTGAGGCTTGGATGGAAATTAATACCCACTACTGCAAGGCATTTTTTCGATGGTAGTCGGGCAGTAAGATCCTGCAGCGCAGAATATCTCGCTACTCCTCTCGACATCAGCCCAAATATCTGCTCCCCCACACGTGTGATTTGGCTGTCTTGGTGGGATTTGGTAATTGTATCTGCAATGTACCTCGCTCTTAAATTTACAAATATAGCAATGTGGAGGGAAAAGCAATTCACAACTTCCAGAAACTTACGGATCACATATTCCAGTTGTCTTATTGAGTTTTGCCAAGGGACAGTAGGAACCTAAAGGACATGCTTCATGAACAAGAAAAGGAAGACAACAGATATAAGCAGAATTCCTATTTCTTTTCCTTTAGAAAATCAATCTAACAACACATGAAAACCAAGATAAAAGAGCGAAGCCCAGCATGCCGTATCCATAAGAGCAGTCAACTTTTGGAGCTGCGGAACCAGAGTCACGCACGAAAAGTTGCTTCATTTATTATTGTTCTCACAAAATCTAGTCAACCCAGAGGATAAGCAGAGTTCCTACTTCGTTTTTGCATCTGACACATTGTCTATCAAGTATTTCTAAGCTTGCCCTGAAAATGGCTTGAAAATAATACTCAAGACCATCATTTGCCTCTTTGATGGCAATTCACACAGAGACCTGGAAAGCATTTGCACTCATTGTTTGACATCAATTTTTCTTTCCCAAATTTTTCCCTTTTCCATTTGCTCAATTAGTTCTGCAGTTATGGTATACTTACACCTTTATTCTGCCAGTATGAGCTCCCGGTTATGCTTTTAGCATTTCAACATTTTCCTAGAATAAGGCAGTTGCTCTGCTTATCATTATTGTCAAATTTTCCTGTCATATACACTTTTCGATCAATATCTACTCTTAGGAACCATATAATATGCAAATTTTCTATTTCAGAATTTACATTTAGCAGTTTATGTATGAGATATCAGTCATATACTTACGTATCATGCAAGTAATACCCTGAGGGCAGAAGAAGCCCTCACAGCAAGGTTGACAGTCACGTGTCCTCGAAGGCATCTCTTTCGAGGTCTTGAGGTCCACTTTCTGATCGGTTGCCACTGAGCAACCCCATCCAGGTTCACATCCAGAAGCCCAAGAAGTCAAATTGCAGTTCTTGTTAGGCCTTAGATAATTTCCATCTGTTGGCCCGTTTTCGAAGAAACTACTGAAGTAAAACTTGATTTCTGCGACCGTGCAAATTCTTCTGGTAAGATCTCCTGTTAATCCAAAGTGTTACCCCCATCGGAAGATATAAAAGAAGAACGATTACAAATTCTACCGGATAATTTGTGAAATCAACCGTATCTGTCTTAAAAAGCTTTTGCTTCTTAGTCTTTTTCCTTACTTTTCCAATGTCCTTAACTATAACTCATTAAGCCTTTCAATTTACCATGTCACTGAAGAGAGTCTCTCTCTTTCCCTCTCCAAGACATAGCAGTTTCAATAAAAGATGGAGGAAATCCCAGATTGTGCTAAAGCTCACACCTTTAGTTTTCTCGATACAAGAAGTCAAAAAATCCAGTTTCCCTGTAAAGTTAAACGCCCCGTTCCACTCGGCATCCCTAAGGCCAAAATAACATTGGATCAGAGGGAAAATCATACAAGCACGACCGATAAGAGAGCAAACACAGAAGGAACTACTCACACATCCTTAATGCAGAAGCCCAAGCTGCGTGATATATCGTCTCTGAAAAACGAGGTAAGATTCGAAAGCCGGCCATAGATTAGCTCCGTGACCAGAGGCAACACGGTCGGGTTGTTGGTCTGACTGAAATCATCCCCATCCACAGAAATCGTGCGACGCAAGGAACTCAAGAAAACAACCAGAAAGAGAGACACGACATAGGCACGCCGGCACCTGCAATTCTTTCCCCCTCTCATTGGGATCAAATGGAGCTCTTGGAATAGTATTTATTAAAGGCCGGCATCCAGCATCAAACTTTGGATACATGTATCCGAAAGGCACTAGAATCATATGCAACGTCGACTTTGCGCTATGATGCCAATCGTGAAAAATGGCAATGTCAGGAAATCCAATTCCGACATTTTCACAGGAGATTCATGAATCAAACCGCGCCTTTTTTCTCGGACTGTTTCAGCTCAAGAATCGAGATCAGGGTAATGGGTCCATTCTTGTTTTGCTCATGGGAACGTGAAGTGCTCGTGGAGAAAGCAAACGTGGCAAGTCCCCATTTCAGGATGAAGCAATGGCTAGGAGAGAGAGGTGGCTGATTTGAAGGAGCGGATAAACGTAAAAAGGCAAAAGGGCAACAAAGGAAAAAGCCATGGTGGTCCCATCCAAGGAGTGTGAATCGGGACTCACTCTGAAACGCTTGGAACAAGACCAAAATCATTCGAAATCGGTGGTTCTTAAGGGAACCGGTTCGATTCCCGGTTTCATAGATGGATTCGCTCACCCGCCCACCCTAATCGGACCGATTATATTATAATAATATATTAACTTTTAATATTAAAAAAATTTCAAAATTAGCAAATGTAAAATTTAAGGCTTCAATTTTCATCTTGTCTAAATTCATTACTCTCCTACTCCATCTTCTCTCTCCTAGCTCCCTCTTCCTCTTCATTCACTTACGGATTTGCTCATCTCCCTTCGAGTCCTAGTCCGGACTCGGTGAAACGGTGAGCTGATTCTCTTTTTCCCCATCGAATTTGAACTCTCTCTCTCCACGTCATTGCCATCCTTGTTGCCACCTCTGCATTCATTGTCACTGTCGTCCTTGTTGTTGAGCTCGTCCCGTTTATGCCTCCCCTCTTCCTCCTCCCCCTCAGGCTTCTCCCTGTCGTCCTCGTCGTCGGGGATAGGGGTGAACTTTAGCTCGAAGAATGGCCCATCATCCCTGTCGTTGGTCTAGAGGGAGGAGCGGGAGATAGTGGAGATGGTGGCGAAGATGGTGGTGGTGGTTAGGACAGAAGTGGCACGAGGGTAGTGGCCGCCATTGCCACGGACGCCATTGCGGTGCCAATACTTGAGGAGGCTAAGAGCTACCATGATTGAGAGAGCCAGAATAAGCAGATGTGGGAAGAGCGAAAAGGGAAAGCATGGAGGTTGGACTGATTCTATGAATCCATCTGAACCGTTGATCCAGTTTTTACAAGTAGATCATGCAACTAACGGACGGTTTCGATTCCAAAAAATTGGAATTGATATTCTTGCTTTTAGAAGACTGAGCACCTAAAACCGAGAACTGTCCATCCGGACAATCCACACGCTTTCGCACTGGGTCGTGAGTCTACGATCTTGACTGGCCTCCATTTGACTCTCACGGGAATCACATCGTACGGTGGAGGAGCAAAGTGCTCGTCTTCCCAAATTCACGCGCATCACGACCATGGGCACAACGATGGGGTCGTTTGACAGATCACCATGATGCATGTCGCTTGCGTCACTCTTTCCTTAAAGGGACAGGCCAAAGGTTTGACTGCGTCATGCCTATGTAAGCCTCTACAAAAATTGATATATCGAGCGAATTTATCAGATTCTTACGAAGCGTCGAGAATTTGCTGCTTACTGAAAAAGATCTCCATCTGCAATCTGCACAAGACCCATATACTAATTTCGCATGTAAGCTTCAAAGCAGTGTGAAAATCATCCATGGGGAAAAAAAGGGAAGATACCAGGATTTTTCCCTTCTGGTTCATCGAAGCTTCTTCTACTTTTGGGCGTCTTCTTTGGGGCATATGGTCAAGTATTTTATTGGACTTGACCTGAAGAACAAACACTTCAGCTAAAATACGGATATGTGTGGACCAAACATCACGCTAATATAAAAAAAAATCTCAAATTTATACCCTCGCAATATTGAAAGCTCATGTTTGACCGGCAATCATATATCACGCATGCCACACGAAAGAATAAATTTGGGTCGAAAATTAATTTACGATTTTTGATTAGATGGTGATAAGTTTGGAGCTCAGCACAGCTGTCACAACCGGCGAGAAGTAAAGATATAATCAGCAATGGCGAGAATATCATACAGCCGCCATCGTTTAACGAAGCTTGAGAAAAGTATGTTCCAATTTTTTTTTTCTAAGTAGCAAATCGGGATAAGCTTTTCATTTATGACATCCCAGAAATTCTACCTCCTCTCTCTCTCTCTCTCTCTCTCTCTTTCTGTGTTGAGTCTGGACCTGACCCACACGGTCTAAATTTCCAACGTTTCAGTCGCATTCTCAGACGGACGAATCCGGACCGCGTCTGTCTTAATAACGACGGATACAGAGCTGCAAATCTCTCTCTTTTTTCTTCTGGGTGCAGTTTTGATCTTTTCTGGGGTCGTTACTTTTGGTTGGCGAGCTGACTTGGAGCTGCCGTGTTGATGACTTTCTTCTTGGTCGCGCAAGCACTGTGCTCTTAACTTTTCGAAGTCTTCCTGAAGTGGGTTGCTCCTGGTTTCCCTCAAAATCGGGACTTTGATTGATTTCGCGGCTGAATTATATGTGAAGCGCCCGCTAAGTGAAGGCTCCAAGGTGAGTTTTTGTCTCGTCGTTTGGCGTGAATATGTTCGATAGCTGCTTCGTTTGATTGATGAAGGATGCCCTGTTGCGAGAGCGGTTGACGGGTTTGACGTGATTCGTGCAATCAAACTTGCCTTGTTTTGTTCATCATTAATGCATCGATTGGTTGCTGGAAACTTCTGTCTTTTGACTTCTAGTATGTTTTGAGTGCTTCGATCTTCAAAGCCCCAATTGGATTAGCCGTTTAACCTGGGTGCTGTTCGATGCGTAGCTTCTACCCGATGAGGTGTTTCGATCTCTGATTTATCTCCTGGTTTTACAGCTATGAATTGCTTTTCGTTTTTAAACGGGGACAAGAAGGATGATGAGAGAACTCCAAAGTGGGTTTCAGCTCAGTCCACGGCTTCTGTATTTACTGATTCTGACGTTAGGAGAATTGGTTCCGAATTGACTTCTCGAAACCTTTCTGAAGCAAGCACAGAATCTATGGGGAGGACTGCTTTTCCTAATGTTTCGCAGAAATCCAGCAATCTCAAAGCTTTCACTGTTTCAGAACTCAAATCAGTCACCAAGAACTTCAGCCGCTCTGTCATGATTGGAGAGGGTGGATTTGGGTCTGTTTACAAGGGTACGATCAAGATTACAGAAGATCCATCTAAAAAACTTGATGTGGCTGTGAAGCAGCTGAACCGGAAAGGAAACCAGGTAAAACTTTATCCTCCCTAATCATGTGTAATAAGCCCTTTTTAAGATTATGTGTAATAATGTAGTTTCTGCTTGCTGTTTATCTGCAGGGACATAAAGAATGGGTGACAGAAGTTAATGTTCTCGGTGTGGTTGAACATCCAAATCTTGTAAAATTAGTTGGATACTGTGCCGAGGACGATGAAAGAGGAATTCAACGGCTTTTGGTATATGAGTTTATGCCAAATCGAAGCGTTGATGATCATTTATCATCTCGCTCACAAACACTTCTTCCTTGGGAAATGAGACTAAGAATAGCTCAAGATACTGCTCGTGGCCTGACATACTTACATGAGCAAATGGATTTCCAGGTTACTACCTTGATCCATATTACGTTGACTCCTAAATGGCATCATTTGTTTTCCCTTCATTTAAGTTCAGCAGTCCCATTTCCATAGCTCTTACGCATCACTTGTCCATTAGAACTGAAATTTCCTTTCTCATCCTCTTCATTTCAAATTTCCTTTTTCATTTTGTTGCCATAATCTTCTGCCTCCATTCTTTTCAGTTTCTTTCTATTTAGAAGTGGGAGTCAATTGGGATGATTCTGGATGATTATGAGCAGCTTCTACTTTTTTCTAAAAACATTTTCTTGAGTATAGTGACATGGCAGAAGCCTTTCTCATTGGCCAGGTTACACATCTGAAAATCAGGGGCCTGCCTTCTTACTTACTATTTGGGTGATTTCTGATACAGATAATTTTTAGAGATTTCAAATCATCGAACATCTTACTGGATGAGCAATGGAATGCCAAGTTGTCGGACTTTGGATTAGCAAGACTCGGACCTCAAGAGGGTTTAACTCATGTCTCAACAGCGGTATGCTCATATAGATTGATCATTCTTTTACCTATTTGTCCACGTGTGCCTAAATAACTAATGCTCTATTTGGTAGCATCTCCCATCATTTTTACCTTCTCTTTGTTCTTGGTCTAAGATTCATTTTCATTATTATGAAGACAGTCTAGTCACAGAAAGAAAGGTCCATAGTTAATTGGGCATGTTTGTATGATAAATTTTGGATGACCATTTTTGTTCTCTACAGACAATTTAGTGATCTAGGCTATTGTATTTTTTGTCATTAGAAGCTTTAATGTTTCTGAAAGTTAGTTTGGCAGCTTCAATGGTTAACAAAAAGCCATAACACATCCTGATGCATCAATGGCTAGCATTAATTGTTTGTTAAAGCTTTGCAACAGTCTTTATGCAGTACGTATATACATATATATTAAAAGGTACGACTAACACTCTGATGGATCATTTACTATGGCAGACAACTTAATAATACTGTACTTAGATCAATTCAACATGTCTTAATTTTTTTCTCTTTTTAAAATCCTCTGGCAGGCATGTTCTTGTTACTTTGACTTTTTGGGGATTGGGATGATGTACTTCATCAAGCAACTGCTAAAATGGGCTTGTGTGCTCCATTTACTATAATCAGCCTTTTATGCATGTGACACTTTGTATGTATTTGGAAACCAACTCAATTTTGAGAAGGGTCCGAGTTTGGTACAGCTCCACAGAAACCCTGATATCCTTTTAATCTCTTTGCTATGCTTCACTGTCCAGACTTATTAAAGCAACAATAGTGCCTGCATCCGTGAGAAGTTTGGTAAAACCTGAATGACATCCTGAAAGTGATTTCTAGATGCTGTATGTGGTGGGGTGCTAAAATTTTACACCTGTCCATTTCCTTTGTTAGAAGTGAATCATGTTAAAAACATAAACACTTGCACAAATTTGTTACGCTTTTGATTAAGGTACAACTATGAATAAATTAAAGTACGACATAGTGTCTCCCTTATGCAGATCTTCCTCGAGATTTTTTGTGCGATGGACGATTCTAACTATATTTCTTGTATTGTTAATGATGGTTTTGTACCAGGTTGTGGGAACCATGGGATATGCTGCTCCTGAATACCTGCAAACTGGACGTCTCACATCGAAGAATGATGTTTGGAGCTATGGAGTTTTCCTCTATGAACTAATCACTGGCAGGCGTCCTTTAGATCGTAACCTCCCAAAGAGTGAACAGAAGCTTTTAGAATGGGTGAGGCCGTACCTATCTGATTCAAAGAAGTTTAGGTTGATAGTGGACCCCAGGCTTGAAGGGACATACCACATCAAGTCCGTGCACAAGCTTGCAACAATAGCCAATAAATGCTTGCATAAAAACCCAAAGTTGCGCCCTAAGATGAGTGAGGTGTTAGGGTTGGTGGACGAGATTGTGAGGGAATCAACTGGCATGGACTCATTGAATAGTTTTATGTCAGTAGAGACGCAAGAGGATACCAGAACAAAAAATAAGAGGAGGATTGTTGATTTTAAAGCTTGGGAAAGCTGGTGGTTGGGTCGGATCTGGACACGGAAGGTTGCCAGGGCGTGCTGAGAAGCAAAGGTTCAATGTAAATAGGCATGGTTTATGCAAAAGAAAGAGTAGAAAAAAGGCGGCATGGCGTGGGTGGAACTTGGGTTGGACACATTGTAGCCACAAGACACCAATAATTATTGGCCGTGCTGTAATATATTGTTCTCATATAGAAAAACTCGTTTGATGTAGAAGTGAGAGTATCGCTTAGATCTGGAGTCTGGACATGGAAGGCCTATGATGAGAGGAGTCAAAACTCATGGTTTTGGCCACGAAAGAAGGATGACCTGATGCATTAATTCAAAGTTAAGGAGCTCCCTCTAAAATGTAGAACACGTATTGAAATTGTTGTTCTATTTGATCCATACAAATGCGTTCCCCTCGAGTTTTTGAATTGATATCAATATTTTGTTGGAAATTAATATTCATGTAATCTGTTTCTCTGGTTCAATATATGCTCTCTCCACGAAATGGACACTTTCCACCCTCGAAAACTCTGGAGTTCATGAGTATTCAAAGAGGGTTTTGCTGCATACCCGAGCAAGATTTGGCAGGTTTTCCTTCAAGGATGATTTAAAGGAGAGAAGGAGGGTCTGCAGAAATACAGTTTTGTCGAGACAGCACTATATATCGTTTCACGTGTAAATGGCTCGTGTCGAGAGTTATCAGTCCGTTACAATGGCGATGAGCAATCTATGCCTTGTACTAGCTCAGCTCAGTACAGAGTTCAGATCCAACCGAGAGGGTCGGTAGGAACCATTGCAGAATGCCATGACAATGCGATAGAAAAGGAAACCATCTGGAAAAACCGTGCATAATTGACGAAGACCTAGGATTTCCAAGAGCTTCCAAAACTTTTTTAGGATGGGTGAGACAGTAATTGCTCTGAAAATTTAGAACTCTCGAGACATAAAGGCCAGAAGGCAAGAGATCTTGTCTGCCGGATCGAAGGGCGATCAATAGTTGTGATTCGACGGCATCAAATATAAGAAGGGATGTCTTCCCTCTTATTATATCAATCCAACTTTTTATTTCTCGTTCAAAGCTTATCTACCTGTGATAATTAGTAAGAGTATCTGCGAGCGAGCAAGCGAGCAAGCAAGCCAGCAATTGACCAAAGGAAGGCTTGGTTTAGGCACTCCAACGATCCCAAAAGATCCAAGAGAGCCTCGGTCGTTGCACAGTCTCGATTCCAAATGATTGGCCCGTGACAATTAGCTAAGAGTTAGTAGCTTCAACAGGAATCGAATTTCTGGATATTTGAGGATGATTACGAAAAGCCAAAGTGATCATATCCTAAGTTACTAGTTTCGGCATCAATTGAATCTCTGGAAATTGACAGTGACTACGAAAAACCCAAGTCTCCTTCTCTTTCGAGTAGCTCCGCTTCAATGTCTTCATCTGCAGATGTGTCCTTCAAGAACAACCCGAGTTTCTCCAGCGGTTCTCTCTCCGAGCGCCGTGAAACACTTCCATCACCCATGGAGAGCGCCGTGAAAACGGAACTAAGAGATCAATTAGATCTCTTTGTACGTGATAGTGATACTGGCTAGTAATCTCCAATCATTGATAGAACTTCCCAAATTCCAGAAAAAAGGAGTAATTCCAGAATTAATATCCAAGAAAATAAATGGGCAACCTTTCCATTGGGGATATTGACAGCCAAAGTCAAATAATTCACGGCTCTTACAAGAATATACAAATGAATTACAATTTTGAATCTTACAAGATAAATGATGCAGAAATTTACCCAGTTTTGTCACATTGCTGAGATCTTAAACACAGCTCAGCCAATGCATTTTGAGAAAATTGATACATTGCCTGCTGATAATGATCCGTTAAACGCTGAATATGTCACTCAGGATCGATATAATTAAATAACCAAAGGACCATATGCATGAAGGCCATGGCTGACAAGGCACTGCTTCAGCTTGTACAGAGCTCGACTCTCCAGCTGTCTCACCCTCTCCTTTGACAGACCAAAGATGTTTCCAATGTCCGAGAGTGACCTCTGTTCACCGCCATCGATGCCATATCTTAGCTTGATGATCCGCCTCTCCTTAGGGCTGAGCGTGCTTAGGAGGTTGCGCACATGTCGTCTCATTAATTGCTTAGAGATACTTAGATCTGGGATCTCAACCTCTGTGTCTGCAGTTATCTCCTGCAAAGATAATTGAAGTTGAAACAAGTGTTTACATGCCGAGCAGCAACTAATTGCACCAAGGTTAGATGAACGAAGAAAATCATTGGCTCTATGGATGCTAGAGCTAAAAGTGCAGCCTTAAGTTTTACTGCATGACCATGCAATGTTTCAGGGACAATAGATGAATTAATTATTGATAGAGCCACTAACGTAGCGTGCCATTGAGGATGAGGATATGAATGATATAAGTGAGTCAAATAGGTGCAACTGAAGCATTTGCATATGCAACATTCAAATAATAAAAGCTCAGAAAAGTCTTGGAAAAGCAAGTCAAATCTCAAATGTCACCATCTGCAGGAAGAAATATTAGATGTACAGCCTTAAGTTTCACCTTATGAGTATGAAACAAGTACAGCCTCTAATGTCACCATCCACAAAATGAGTACCTCTATCCGAAGTTAATTAGATCTCACTAAAATATACTTTGGCGTCGGAATTCAGCATTGTGCACGTGCATGAGTGTATGGTCACCATCCCTTTCGACATAAGCTGGTATGCTTAAATATGGAGTAAATTTATGCCATGATTATCCCCAAAACAGCAGGCTTAGAGGCTAGAGCATGCTTTCGACAATTGAACCATTATCCACACTGGCAAGCTTATACACCATAGCGGCATTCACAGAATTGTAAGAACATTAAAATAAGAGCTGCAGAAAGCACAGACTGATGCACAATGAATTAATCCCCAGCCTTGTTCTCAATAAATCAGACACCTAGCTTTCAAATTCCTTTTAGTTGCACAAGAATTTCATTCATCACAACATGGATACATGACACATTTAAGATTCTTCAAAAGGACATGCTGTATGAGCCATTTAAAGAGATTGTGAGAAGCGTATCCATTTACGGTCTTCATCTGGGTGAGAACATGCATCACATTATCTTTTCTCTTGTTAAAATGACCGATCAAAAGCAGACCGAGAAAAAAAGGTAGTATTACCTGAAAGGTGGTATCCTGGTCTGCCCACACAGGCTGTTGCAGTGAGAGCGGTGTTCTTGTAGTTGATACTAGATTTTCCAACTTGTCGACTGAAATTCCAGCACGTTTAGCTACTTGTTCTTTGCTTGGATGACGATGTCCTTCTTGAATGTAAGATCTCTTTGCTTCCATCACCTTGCCGAGGAGGGCATACACATTTTCCTGCAAGAAAATTTTTGATCCAGAATTACACAAAATGTCTATATTTTCTCAACTTACTAAATTGCATTATAAGTGGCAAATAAAGCCAGACAATTCAACTCCTAAAGCACCAGTTGCTTCCCCAGCCAACTAAAAGCATCCCTCTGAGATCATAAGGACCCAGAAAATGTTCTGGGAACAAGAGAAAATGCTCTTTAAGATGGTAATTGCTGTTGGACAATGGACACTGATAAATAAATTAAGAAAAAAGAAAAAAAAAAAAAAGCCAAGGGAAAATAAGACTCAATACCGGCAAACGTATTGTCCTGGAATTTTGAAATATGGCCTTCCTTACTGTCTGCCTAATCCACCAGTAAGCATAAGTGGCAAACCGGCAGCCCGCCTGGGGTTTGAACTTCCCAACGCTCTTCATAAGACCCATACTTCCTTCCTGAATATAGTGAACAAATAGAGAGCTATTAATTCAAGATGCGAAAGTTTCTCTCCAGAAAAAATTAAAAGTGCTCTTCCACAAGCTCATGATTAGGAAACAAGATATACCTTGCCAATGCTGATTAAACCCATCCTATTTTCAATGAACTCACACCCTTTCGTCTTACATAAGGAACATGCTATGGCAAAACAAAAAGGAGGTTTGAAATGCTGGACAACCATGAATCAAACCCCACCCCAACCATACACGGTTACAAATATAAGCACAGTGTGTTGGTGTTCTCCGTAAGCCAAGACCCAGATATGGAAAGATTTGGACCAAATATCTCAGATTCTTCTTAAGTGCACTGCAGGCAAATAGGGACATTGATTGTGCAGGTAAAGCTAAATTCTCACATATAAACATCATATAAAAAAGATGACATATTTCAAAAGTCAAAGATCCCAATTGGACAAGGAAACGTATAAGCCAGAATAGTGTTTCCATTAACCTGCAGCAAGTCTGGTAGGCTGAGACCTCGACCCTGATATTGTTTGGCAATGTGAACAACCAGACGTAAGTTAGCATTAATCAATTTTTCCCGACAACTGTATCCAGAATGAAGCTGTGACTGCAAATCCCGACAAGTTATGCCAATGGCTTCAGCCCATTCAAGCAGGGTAGGCTCACGGCCAGACTGAGACTGAAGCCTTGTTTTCACTTGCTCTAATTTAAGTAGATCCTGTTGCACATATCCATGAAAAAAGATATTAGAGCTTGTAAACTATGCGCTAAACAATATGGTAGGATTGGTATTTATATTCACCTGTATTTTAAGAATCAACTCCGATTCTTCTTTAAATGTCAAGAGTTGTTTAGTTTCAGGTCCCCACAAGAACATTCGAAGAGGATCATTAGGATCAAAACCTTCATTTGCTTTTCTTTTAGCATCCAGCCTTTTGGAACTCTTGTTCCCAGTAATCACATCTTTTGGCTTTGGCACCCTCCTCATTTTAGATTGCCTTTCAATTAGCCGTGTTGATCTCACTGTTTTGACTTCCTCCTTTTGAATACTGACTGAAGTTGCAGTGCTTGTACCGAGAGATATCAAAGAACTAACATCAGAAGAAAAAAGCTTTATTTTAGAGAGCAAGCAGCACAAACCAACAGAAGAAAAAAGCTTTATTCTAGAGAGCAAGTAGCACAATCCAACAGAAGAAAAAAGCTTTATTCTAGAGAGCAAGTAGCACAAACCAAGCATAAAGCTCACATGAGACAAACCTGGGAGAAAGTGCAAAATCAAGATCAGTCCCAAGCAACGCAGGGTCTGCCAACGAGGCTGCCTCCCTTGAAGCTTCCAGTGCTTTCTTAGCAAGGGAAACCACATTAGACAGTTCATTGTCAGTAAGCTTCTTTGGATTGATTGTGACTGACTGCATGTTTGAGCATTGGTCATCCCTAGTTTTTATTGATGGCAATCTGCGATATCATAGATAAAATGTTACACTCAAGAGGTGGCCCAGAAGGGTACAATATTCTGACGCAGCTACTTTTGAAGTAACAGAAAGAAAAGCAACGACTGGAGTGGGAGAGTCAGAGTCGAAAAGAGGATTCCTCACTTCTTTCTCTCATTCAAAACCATGCATGAGACTTTCATCTCGCACAGCTCCTAAGTGATAAAAGAAAGAAGAAATTGACAACTCGCTATATTAAGTTTGCATTGAGATTTTGTATAATCATCAACATAAGAGGCTGGTTTATGCAAGTGTCTTACAGGTACCATAAACCAGGCCAGCGGCGACAGCGATACACAAAATCTTGGATTAAACTTTCAGACTCGTCAAGACTTTTATCTCTCAAAGTCACCAACCCAGTCTCCATCTGCTTCCCGTTTCTCGACACCTATCGCACAAACGAAAACAGTAGCATAATCAAACTAATGACCTCATAAACAATCACATGGGGATCACAGTTTCATTCCAGCCGAAAAGAACTCATTCATCACCCCCGTGTGGATTGCACAAAGCATCTCTATGGACAGTCTAACCTGTAACGACTTGTCGTCTTGGATCACGCGTAAGAGAGGCCTGTGCTCATTTTGCTGCTCCTGTAAGGGCACGGACGTAGTGATAGCTCGAGCCCTTGATGGAGAAGGCGCAGACGGAACGACCCCTTGATCACGAAACAAGAAAACTGAAGAAATGAATAGAAAAGCCATTGCTAGCATTGTCAAATATATGCATTCGTCGTTCGCCAGCAATCACTAGTGATGGATGAGTTCCGCTGTTGTGTATAAAAGAAGCACAAAAAGAGACTACGTGGTTCCTGAAAATTTCTGAACCGGGTCCCAAAACTCTCTCCGCAAACTCCTGGGAATCCCAGTAAAGACACCAACCTCGTTCACTAACTCATTCGTAAAAGAACGATGCGAACAGCCGAAACAGTCCCATTATATTATCGCGAATGCCGTTAACGGGTCCGACCCAAGATATCTTAAAAGGCAAATAATCAAACAGCATCCGCGCACGGCGGTGTTTTGCGAAAAAGGTGGGAACTTCACGCGCACTTTCAGAGCCCAGACAAGCAGACACACTAGCGGCACGCTAAAAAACCGCGCGCTACCTGAAGGGGGAGCGGGGAGAGAGTTTCTGGACAGGACTCTGCGAGGGAACGGGGGAGCAGAGGAGGAAGACGAAAGCAAGTTCCTCGCGGACTCCATCTAGCATCGAGCTCGGGATTCAGGGGAACCGGGGCGTGCCCGTGTCCGCTCCTCTCGTCGAATGCTTCAGCGCAATGCGCGGCCACGTCTGCGGATGGATAGGATGAGAGTCTGCATAGGCAGAGCCGAGTCGCAGAGAGAGAAGCGAAGATTTCAGAGGCTGAAAGACTCAGTTTTTCTGCTTAGAGGATGAGGTTGGGCTCTCTCTCTCTCTCTCTCTCTCTATCGCTCTCGCTCCGGTTCCAAGTGATTCTGCCCGGCCCAGCAAGAGCAAAGACGAGATATTTTTGCCAAGGCCATGTAGCAAAGTCTCGTCCATGATGCGCGGCTCTGATTTGTTTCTCCTTTTATATGATCGAATCCGGTGATTGAAATGTCGTGTCGGGATTTTATCGATGAATGACGTTTCGGAGCATTCAGCTCCGCGTTTGTGAGGCTGGACTCGTTGACTAGAGTTCGAAAGCGAGGAAGACGGAGTATGTTTGGGACGTGCACGACAACATTTTTATTTTTCTATTTTATTAAAATAATTTTATTTTTTTATTTTTGAAATAGATTTCTATTTCAGAAATAAATTTGGAGCATAAATCAAAAGTTAAAATTTTTGATTTTTCTATTTCTGAAATAAAAATGAGAAATCAAAAATTTCCTCCTCGTTCACTCTTGTCGTCGCCCATCACCCACTTGTCGCTTGTGGGATGCCGGACGCTTCGCCGCCGGTTGCCGGCCACCCACCACTAGCCTTGACCACCAGCCGCCGACCACCGGCCACCGAACCGCCGCGTCGCCAACCGCCCGTCGCCGGATGCCAAATGTCCACCGGTCGTTGGCCGCTCATCGCCAATCTTTGGATGCCGGAGGCTCACCACCAACCATTGGACATCTGTTGCTGATCGTCCATTGCTTGATACCGGTCGCTAGATGTCGGCTGCCCGACCTCCGATCGCCAAACTCCGAATGTCGGACGTCGGACGTCAAGCTCTAGACATTGGATGCCGATTGTTAGTCGCCGGAATCCGATGTCGAACTTTGGACTTCAACTGCCCGCTGCCGGTCACCGGACTCTAGTGTCGAACGCCAGACTCCAGACTTCGGCCGCCCGCCGTCGATCACCGGATGTCGAATGTCGATCGCCGGACGTCGAACTCGAACATGCATGCCGGTCGTTGCCGCTTCTAAAATTAGAAATTTTATTTTAATATCAAATGAATTTTTATTTCAAAAATAAAAATTTTGAATCGTTATCAAACACGTTTTTTTATCGAAACTTGTAAATAAAATAGAAATTAATTTCTATTCCATAAATTTTGTCATGCGCTCCCTTAGTATCTTAGCAAATCCGTTGGGGTCGGTTGTCCACATTTTTGTTCCTTAGATGGGGCAGGTGATGTTGCCGCGCAAAATTCCGTGGCGGTCCCATTGAATCAAGGAGGGTGACCGGTGAGATTCGCATAGGGTTTCGTCATTCATGAGTAAAGTACGCCTGCAAATTGAACGTTGAGTACGACGGTGAAATTCGCGAGCTGCATGAATTTGCTTGTTTCTTTAGCAGCTCAGGCTTTTGCGTGATCAGTTTGTATGAGCATCAAAATGTTTTCGGGACAAATCACTTGTTTCGGACTCCTTGACTTCTTACTTTTTTTCCTCCGAAAGTTTGGGGAAGCATGCAATTATCTAATACTAACTAAGAAATTGGATTTCACCATTCACAACATTCGCCTTCCTAAGACAATCAATTATAATGCAAAGTATGGAAGATTGACCTAGTTACTGCTGAGCGTTGAACCGCTCTCACATTAAGAGAGAACTTTTCCGACTTAATAAGACAACATAACACAACGATAGCAATGACAACCGGAACTTGCACAGGGTTATTACTTAAGGGTAGAGTGCCCATTCACCAGTATATAACCGGAACTTGCACAGGCTCCGAATCAAAGTGTACCCATGCATCTGAAAGATGCAATAGAATGAAATTCACGCGAAAGCACCTGGTCATCGCATTGGCAGCATGTACACAATGCACATGGTCCTAGATATACCTAGATATTTCTGGAAAAAATCCATTTCCGGGACTGAATTCCACTGCTCATGCTTAACGCAGCGCAAATAAATTGAGACAAGTAAGAATTTTAAATGGAAGGCCACTACCTCAGAATGTCAGAAACACAGGAAGTTTGGGGACCTCAAAATGATCGGGAGTACGTCAGACACCATGAAGCCAAAGCCTTCCCACGAGACAATTCCAACAGTATACAGTGAAACAGGAAGGGAGAAAGGTTTGATATGCAAAGGGAAACGTAAACAGACTATCTTTTTAACTATAGAGGTCATCGTCATCAGCACCGCCAGCAGAAGCTGCGAATGGGTCCGATCCCGCAGTGCCAGCACCAGCGTCTGCAAATCGAAATTCACTTCCAAACCCTCTCGACTGCTGGAGTGTCTGAGCGAAAGCTTGATACTTCCTAATATCAGCATCACTCACACTCCTGCGAGCATACTTCATTGATTCCTCGAAATGAGCAGCTTTGATTTCCGCCACTTCATCCTCGACGTCCTCCTCCATTGCTTCTGGATTCTCACTTCTCCTCCTTTCTCTCTCAATATCCTGCATATTGCATAAACAGAAGAAACTTACTTTCCATGATATATTTGCTACCTAAAACACACAAGCATTTAGAAGAAACTAATGAGTCCAGGAGATGACATGAAATATAAGTGGAACGTAATGAGCACTGACATCAGCTATGGAAAAGCAATTTTGAAAGGAATAAAATTATAAGTACAAAAAAGAACCTCGATGGTGAAGAAGTTGGGAAAAAGTGTGAAAATTGACGCTATACGTTTTAACTAGGGAAGGCACTGACAAGGTCTCGAGATGTTTAGACCATGAGCTGGATGGTCATCCCCCCATTCAAATTTCCACTACCAAAATTATGAAATAGAATGAAGATGGAATATCGATTCTATTCGGCTACCTCCCATCCCACAGGCATTATAACTCAAGTACTGAAATGAAAAAACACAGTAAGGTATCAAAGACAAGCAGAACCATACTTTCTCAATGTTTTCTCTGATGGCATATTTGCATGCACGCTGGCATATTTCTGTGATATCAGCACCGCTAAATCCTTGCGTATACTTAGCAAGAGCTCTCAGATCAACATCTTTGGAGACTGGAGATTTCCTCAAGCATGCCTTAAATATTTGATGTCGGGAGTCCTCATCAGGGAGAGGGATGTAAATCAGTTGATCAAGACGCCCTGGACGTAGAAGTGCAGGGTCTATAATGTCAGGCCTGTTGGTGGCTCCAATGATGAACACGGTTTTCTTTGCAGACATCCCATCCATCTCTGTAAGAAGTTGGTTCAAAACCCGATCAGCAGCACCCCCAGCATCTCCCACACTGCTTCCTCTCTGCATGAAACGCAACCCAGATAATGAGGTGCAAGTCACTTGTCAAGCAACATATCTGGCACCAACATGTGTCAAGAAAAACCAAAGAAAAAAAGAACAGAGGCATTTGAACATAACAAGCCTGTCTTATTATGTGTTCCTCCCAGGATTAATAACCAACAACCACCAAACTACCTACTGCTTATGAAGCCTGTGTAGCACAATCTTCAATTCAACTCTTGATTTGGCAACAAAAAATGTCAGCTTCAAAACCTTAAATTACTTTGTTATGGGGATTGCTAGAAAGACAGGAAATTTTGAAGAAATTAACAAGTGGAAAATAATACTACCATCGACGACAAGTAGTCATTTACTTGCACATCCAAGAAGCACTTGATATTATGAGTATTAGAAATGAATGTTAGGTTGCTACCAACAATACTTTAATTTATCATATCAAGCAGATGAGATGGTATCTCATTTATAACATTTTGGATACATTTTAACTTAGTGAGGTAAGAAATTTGCCTGCATCAAGCATTCTAATCAATATCACAATCAGGAATACTACTTCCATTACTAGCTGGTTTTCACAATCCAAACCAAGTACCAAAGTCATGTGAAGAAAAACAAACCTGTGTAGCAATCGAGTCAAGTTCGTCGAAAAACAGAACACAAGGGGCAGATTGTCGGGCCTTATCAAAAATTTCACGGACATTTGCCTCACTCTCTCCGAACCACATAGTAAGCAACTCAGGGCCTTTCACACTGATAAAATTTGCCTGACATTCATTAGCTATAGCTTTAGCCAGAAGAGTTTTGCCACATCCAGGAGGACCATAGAAAAGGACTCCCTTAGAAGGTGACATTCCAAATTTCTCAAACTTCTCAGGATGCTCCACTGGATATTGAACAGTCTGTACAACAAAAAATGAAGCAGCCATTAAATTCCAAATTTAAGACCTCAAAAATTATTGAAGCATACACCCACCACCACCCCCCCCCCCCAAAAAAAAAAAAAAAAAAAAAAAAAAAAAAAAGTAACACAAATAACCATACCTCTTGAAGCTCTCTCTTAACATTCTCAAGACCGCCAATATCTTGCCAGCTCACATTTGGCACTTCAACCACCTGGTGGAAAAAAAAAAAAAAAACGCAGGAATTAGAATCAAACTCGGACAGGAGAATAATACCATGGCGCAGCTCAAAATTGGTAAGCATCTCAATATTATGAATAAAGTCCACGTCACATATACTTACCGTCTCACGGAGAGCAGATGGGTTGCTCGTTCCAAGAGCAGTGTGGAAGTGCTCATTTGTAACTGCCATGGAGTTGAGTATCTCCGCATCTATCGTCTCATCTTCCAAGTCAATTACATCCATCTTCTCCCTGATGCACTGAAGTGCAGCTTCAGTGCAGAGAGCAGCCAGATCAGCACCAACATAGCCATGCGTGTCCTTAGAAATTCTTTCCAGATCAACCTGCACAGCATTCAGCAGAATTATGAGAACCAAGGGGAAAAAGATGATATTCATACAAAAAACTGGTTAGGAAACAAAAGAGAAAATCCTATACATCTTCAGCAAGCTTCATGTTCTTTGTGTGAATGCGGAGGACTTCAAGGCGCCCAACTTCGTCTGGAACTCCAATATCAATTTCCCTATCAAATCTCCCAAATCTTCTCAAAGCTGGGTCAATACTGTTTGGTCGGTTAGTAGCCCCAATAACTATGACATGGGCACGGGATTTCAAGCCATCCATGAGCGTTAGCAGCTGAGACACAATCCTCCTCTCCACCTCTCCATGAGTCTTCTCTCTCTTCGGAGCAATTGAATCGATCTCATCAATAAAGATGATGGAAGGTGCATTTTTCTCAGCTTCCTCGAAAGCTTTCCTGAGATTGCTTTCACTTTCACCTGCCAACTTTGACATGATCTCTGGTCCATTGATACAGAAAAAGAAGGCACCAGTTTCATTCGCAACTGCCCTAGCAATGAGGGTTTTCCCAGATCCAGGAGGTCCAAACAGCAGGATTCCTTTCGGTGGCTTCACACCAATTGATTTGAATAACTGTGGATGTCTCAATGGCAGCTCTACCAGCTCCCTAATTTGAGCCATTTGCTTCCTAACACCACCAACATCATCATAACCGACCTCATCTAATCTATTCTCATCCTCCCTCCTCACAGGTTCTCCCTCGCAGAAGATCTCTGTATCTGGGGCAACAACACAATACTCCCCAGGATCGGTCTCAATAACCTTGAACTCGACACTTCTCATTCCTCCTCTAACAAGGAAGAGATCACCTTTCCTCACAGGGCGATATGCCTCCAGAAAGTAAGCTACAGAGAGTGAATCCATCAAGTTAAAAACATTCATCCTATCCAAGAAAAGATGCTCTTTGCAAAAAAAAAAAAAGAGAATTTAATGTTTGTGCTCCAACTAACATGACTCTGCAGTCAATGGAATGGTTTGACAAGATAATAAGCATCAGCTTCCCTCACAAAGGCTAGCAGTAGCTCACAGATCCATTTACATGCTTTCCCCGATATCAGAAGGCATTATGAGTCGAAATATCACTTTTAGGAAGTTGTATTGTCCTGTAGATATCTAAAAAGAGAAGTTCTGCACAAACTGCTTTACATGATATTAACACTAAACCATAGTCCATATTCAAACCAAGCAAACTAGTTTTTTTGTATGGTCTGGCTCCCCGGCAACTTTAGTATTCAGTGCATTTTGATTAATAAACAGAGGACCAAGAAGAGCCATCCAATATTTGATACATCCCAATATTCATCAGGTACTAACTAAATGTAACAAAGCTCACACACTTCACAATGGTTCTACATTTAGGAAAGATTAAAAAAAAAAAAAAAAAAAAAAAAAAAAAAAGGAAACTAGCCCAACTAACATGGGCCACAAGCCCAAATATAAGAAAAAATGAAACTGCAAATTGTTGTTTGATGGGATCTGGCAAAGCATATAGAATGGACAAATTTTACGAAAACAGATAGAGTTATGTCTTTTGATTATTGTCCACCAATAAGTTTCAAATTTCAGATTACCATTCACGAATTCTTACTCAATCAAGTGTTTTAATTTAATATGCAGTTATTTTTACATGACATATTACTGAAATCCCACGAGTACAAAAAAAGGGGGATTTATAAACCAAAATTTTATCTTTAAGATATACAAGTGCAGGACCGCTATAGAATCAGATGGTTTGGTTAGGTTTGTAGTTTTGATCTAAAAACGACAAGATTATAAGGCACATAGGACCAATAGCCAAAGCAGGAACCAAAACAGTATCTCCTACATCAAGATTATATGTGAGGGAACCATGCAGGTAGTAAGAATTGCGAAACTCACGCTTCAAGAATGCATCAAAGAGATTTCCAGTAATCCCTTCAATGGTGTCATCCACAGGAAGTATGTGAACTCGCTTTCCATACTTGACATCAGGACACTGATGCACTGAAACAACATCTCCCAGTCTAACCCTCAGGTTTTGTCTCACCACTTTGTTCATCCTAATCTTTGGCTCGTCGCATGTGTCGTCAGCAAGAGCAATGCAAACAGTGTCTTTCCTTTTCTTCCCCTGTATAAAAGAAGATAGCGTTTTAAGACCACCACTAATCACTGCGTACAATCTGAAACCTACATTGCCTTGCTACCAAAACAACTGTCCTTTACATCAGAGAGATGGAAACAATGCAAGACAATGCCATTATGTGCAAGTGCAAAATTACTTAGAGAGAGAGAGAGAGAGAGAGAGAGTTCTATCATGAAAAGATGTTCAATCACCATGAGTAATGTGACTAACTAGCCTACATGGCTCACTTGCAACTTAGTAAAATCAAGTCATAAGAGCAAAAATTGAGCATGACAGCATGAAAACTACGGCCGTCGGAGCTAAAAAGGAGGCTTTCGCATCAATTGTCTCACACGTGCATGAATACAGGAAACAACATATTGCAAAGACAACAAGAGGATCGAACCTCATTACAATCTACAGAAGCTCAGATAATATCACAAAATCCACAAGCAGAGGCTCCAGGTTTCAATCCAGCGACACATCGACCTCGAAACTCAAAAAAAAGTGCTACTAAAACGTAGGCCACTCAAAGCTCAAGAGATTCCACGCTCCAAAACGGATCGCGAAGAGGCCAATCCAAAGCAACCCTAGAACTCCCGCCCGCCCGCAAATCACCCAAAAAACCGAATCGATCCCCCGCCAAAAGGCGGCGAATCGAAACCCCCACGAACCTTGACGAGGATGGTGTCGCCGCGGAAGAGCTGGAGCTTCTCCATGGTCTCCGGGTGGAGGGCCACCACGGAATTGTCGTCGTTGACGGCCTCGTCGACGACGAGGCGGTTGGCGGCCTTCTTGCGCTCCAGGATCGCGGTGCTGAAGTCCCTCTTCGTCCCCTTGCTGCATCCAAAGACCCACAAATTAAACCAAAGGAAAAACAACAAATCGATCGGGCGAGGGTCAGATTTCCGAAGAGAACACCGGAATCGGAGACGGGTGAGGGGAAAGGCGGGATTTTGAGGCGAAAGATCGGAACTTACGGGTCGGAGGATTCGGCTTGGCTGGCCATGGCGGTCCGATTCGAGAGCAAGCTGCAGCGATGGAGAAGAGAAAGTGAGGAAGACGGAGGTGATGTGAAGAAGAGAAGAACGGGGTGGATGGGTTCTTAAGTCGGAGCGGACTCTCCCTTTCTTGTTTGCAAAGAAATGTTTTTTTTTTTTTTTTTTTTTTTTTTTTTTGCCCTTTTTTTTTTCTCTTATTAACCATTTATTTATTTATTTAAATTTTCGTGGATGAATATAAATTTTGATTGATTGATCACCTTGTGCAAATTGAACGTTAATTACAATTGGAGGCGCTCTGAGGCCACGAAGATAAGTTTTCCACGTCTATTTGGACGTGTAAAATAAATCCAACTTTATCAATAATATTTTATTAACAAAAGGCTCTACAAGACCTAAAATAAGATTTTTGATTGAGTTTGATTTTGAAACACAGTTAGAGGTACGTTCCCTCACGATTGGCTATGAATTAAATTATCTTTTCCCATTATTCTAGTTAACTGGGATTCTCAAATATTATAATGCTAATTTAGAACTTAATTAAATTGGAATACAATTGACTCGGGCCAATTTTTCGCTTCATTTAAAAAATTGTTTAGTACTCAATATATTTATAAATTATGTGGAATCAATCGGTGCGCATTAATTTAGTTTCATATTTATGTAGAAATAGGGAATATGGTCGCCGAGACTGTAGTAGCTTCTAAAATTAATAAATCATTTGTATAATTTCTCATTAAATTTCTAGCACGGAAGCATACACGATAAATTGAAAGAACGAGTTCCCGATTCCTTACGTTGTCATTACTCTATGTGGTCAGATATAGATGACACGAGGGAAAGACCGAGAAAGAACTCTGAACAAAAGAGAGATTCGGGCCGAGATTCCAAGCAGCAGATGCCTTCGCACCGCTGTCGATCCTTGCTTCTTGAACTGGTCAAGACGGCACGCAGGCTTATTCAACTGTAAAAATTGCCACATTTTCTCCGAACGCCATTGCTGCACATCCTGTCCCTCGAGCCTTCTCTGAGGAAACTTCGAGCTCAGCGATCGCTCCCCGAACCGGGCCGAGACTACAGGCGCCGGTGTCTTCATCTGTCAAGTTGGCCATGACAGAAGTCGTCTCCCACTCGTGCTCCTCGCGCAGGATGAAGCTCTTGGTCATCCTACCTTTGCTCGAAGATTCTCCATCGCCACTTGTCAGTTGTCACATCAACCCTTTCATTCATCAGAACATCCCCTTCCAATGAGAATGCTTCTTTCCTAGCTTCAAATCGAAGTTGAAGTAGTTTAAAGTGCAGTCTTTTCGACACCCTTGGCCCCAGAGCATCAGGTTGAGTCCGCAGCCTCTGAGCGAGTTTCCAAACCCAGATCCCCATCATCCTTATTAGCTTCAGTCAACGAGTTTCAACTCTTTCCAATGAAATGTGAAAACTCCCATGGGATATGTAGGCACTGTTACAGTTGATTCAGCAAGAATCTCCCTCACCAACTTTGACGAAAAAGACTTCTCTATCCTGCCAGTTTCTTCATGATCTTCACTTTTACAAAACCCAAAAGCTTTTTTTTTTTTTTTTTTTTTTTTTTTTTTTTTTTTTTTTTTTTCTGATGTGGGTAATTTTACCCGGCACAGTTGGCAACCCCGGATATGGTCCAAAGTATTGTAGTTTCCAGAATACCAGGCACCGGGCTCAATTCTTTTACTTCACTAGGTAAATGGGAACTTAAGAAAATGCTTTACTGATGGAAATTGATTTGCTGGCCAGAGACTTTGCAATAAGAATCTACCACTTCCTTAAGCCTCCTGCAACATCCACCTTTGCTTGTACAAAAACTCAAGAATCACTCGTGAGAACAAGTGAGAAAGCACTAGACATGATCTTTTCAGCTTTACACCTATCATAAATCAAGCAGATTTGGCCAAAAGCGAACCTTAATCAATTTATGTTTCATTAGTATTGGCTATAATATAAGAAAGGAATCGGTTCTTAGGTATAACCGAGTTTCATCAGTTGATTCTGCAGCAACTACCATTGAACTAGACTTGCAGAGGAAGCTGCCGGTTCAGTTCTGATTCCCATTTCCAAGGTTCTGAGCCACACAGGTCACCACGCATTCCATAAACAACTTCAGTCTGATCATTTGAAGTAAACGTTTGATTACTCAATTCCAGGGCTTCTATTCCAAGATTAGCCTCTTGTAATTAGTGGTATTTTGGAATCAAACTCACATTTGACCAAAAGCTATCTTTAACATATGGTGGTATCGATGAAGACATGAAACGAAACGTAAGAGGGCCTCTAAAAAGGGTTGGGGTTAAGGATGAATATATAGAGTCAACAATGCGACCAACAATGTTGGCGTGCACGGAAGTCGAGCATCTTTCTTTTCTTTGCCGTTAGTTGTACAAAATGGTAAACCAAGTATTTGAGGTTACATGGGGCAAGCTAATACACTGTCGATTAAAATACAACATACACGAATCCTTTTAGGGGAAGGTCGTAAGCTTAAAAGCATCTGTCTCTACGTTGAAGAAAATGGAGAGAATCTCCTTCTTCCCTTTGTGACTTTGAAGTGCGATCTAACACGTGCACAGCCTCACAGAGATGACACAGACTGGAAGGGAAGCCAGTATATAGATTTGAGAGTTGTTGAGGGCTTGCAAAAGCTTCCCACCAATCGTTCTGACCGACTGGGATTTCTTCGTCACTTTTTAAGAACCGGATTCCTTTCTGCACCAATTCACCATGGAGGCAACTAGTAAAGTCATGCCAAACCAAGTATCCGGCGCCTTGAAACTCGGGAACACCTCCAACTCCATTCTTGATTTGCTGGTCACTACCGCCATTGCACGTAGCAAACAGAACTTGAGGCAGAATCGAGCCGAACGAAAATAGTCAACGAGCTTGCTTGAGGCAAGGCGTGTTCCTCGCCCAGCCACACAACAGACTGAAAGCATGTGCTGTTGCTTATGTATACAACGACTTGAAAAAGTTTCCATTTTGGCCGCGACAATCTTGATGGTATCACGAAACATGTACAACCGAGTTATTTAATGCGACAAAACAGAAGGGAAAAAAAAAAGAATCGAGTAAAAAATCCTTTTTCTTTGTCAAATTTATCTATCGTCACCGGGTCTTTGATCCTACGGAAGGGCTCATGCGTTTCCGGGCCCCATCCGCGAATGCTGCAGCACTCAAACTTCCGGTTTAGGAGCCGAAAGTTCTCACGTTGACTCCGACTATCTTCATCATCTTCTTCATGAACTCCGGCTAGTGCCCCGTTCGAGTCATGGCTTTTAATTACTAAAGATTTCAAACAGGTGATCCGCCTTTCACATTACTATCTCTGTCATCATCTTCATTACTTCCAGCCAATGCCCGTCCAAGCCATGACTTTTAATTACTATGTTATTAGCATATAGTGGAGCTGCGGTGACAAGCATGCCAACCTTGGATCTAAATAATTATAGCACAAACTGAACATTTCATAGAGGCTATCCGATCCATTGACACCAACCGCCCCATTCCCCTCTTTTACAGATTAAATGAAGAGAGGCATAGTGAACAGTATTGAATATTGATTCTCGCTTCGCCATTGGTATAAATCGTGCCGGTATACATCGTTCAATTATACCTATATTTCTCTATGATTTGTGCAATAAACTAGTAGAAGTAACTCAGAAACATTATACTAGTTGTGCGTAAGAAAACATCGTAGTTCAAAAATTTAGTAAAATTTAGTAATCCATTATGGATGGATTGATCAAATTCGTCGAGTTACTACTGATGTTTGACACCAATTAAATTCAAATGTATACTGGTAACACATTGATCAGTTGATTCTACAAGGCGCTCAACTGTAAATCAGTTTGATACTAATTAACCTTAACGGTCTCCATGACGGTATTTTTATAAGAGAAGTTAGAAAGTGTGTAAAACTAGTGGAGGTGGCTTTGGTTCATGTTAGAGACTGCAGAGAGCAGAGACAGACACTGAATCTCATTCCCTTGTTTTAAAAGCATTTTACTTAGAGATTCAGACACTGCAAATTCCAAAACCAACAGGAAGTAATTGAGGGGAACAGAACAGAAACAAGCATCGGAGGTTATTTCCTTTGGTTCAGAAGACATCGAGTTGTTGACTCACCATACGATCCACTAGCCAGCCTATGTATGACAAAAGCAGGGATAACTAGAATCATGCGTACATTAGATACAGCACTAATGAGATCACTATGTGACAGACGAGGCAGACACTTATGTACAGTGTTATATTTTCAGACACTTATGTACATCTTCGACGGCATATAATCCATCGCCATCCATGATGGAATCTGCACACGGAAATAAAAAAAAAAAAAAAAAAATGCTCATTAGAGGGTCATCAAACAAAATTTATTTTATTGAAAACACAGATATTTTTGGCATAAATGCATAAAATGTCCACATGCAGCAGAGTCGGCTGACTTCAACGATTGTGCCTAGAGTTGCACTTGAAGAGCTCTCGAAGAATGTGGATGGAAATTCCACATCTAACAAAATCTTCGAATGCAAACTATGGTTAAACACTCAAAAAGAAACATGGAAGTTAACAGAACATGCTATACATAATGCGTTCATTCTCAACTGCAGATATCACAACGGGAGAAAATGGTTGCAACAAGGCTGCTTTTGTTCCCATCTCAAATCTGTTATCCCAGCTAGCAATTTGGCTATTAAGCTTACAGCAGCTGAAAGTCAAGAAAGAAAAAGAGAAGACACTAAAAAAGGGTAAGGGGATGCACATTTTATGACATGGTGAATAGAAGGAAAATGTCAAGGACTCACAAGAGTGTTATTGGCATTTATTCATGTGCTCAAGCGCAAATCTCCCTCTTCCTTTGTAGCTGATATTTCTTCAGAATCCTCAGTTGCAGTAAGCATTGGCTTGGAGAAGTGGCGACAACTCCAATTATAAATAGTCGATTGCAGAAGGAAACTGCGCTCTGGAGCCCCTGTAGTTCCTCCAGAAGCTAAAACAGCATCAGCCAAGCCAGATCCCGAAGAACTCATCAAATATGGCCTGGACTCCAAAGAGAAAACTCTTCGCATTCCTGCTAAATAACTTGGCCGAGAAGGGCTAACAGGAGGAGTTCTAAATGTTAATGGAAAGCGACCTGCAAATGACAGCCGAATATCAAGGTAGGGATTTAAACAGAAGAAGACAAATTTCCAATCTTGCAACTCGAGATAATAAATGCAACCAGACAACAAAAAGTGGGGTCCGCTATAAGTAATTAACACAGAGAAGAAGCACTTCGTTTTTTCTATTCTTTTTCTTTTTTTTGGGTGGAAAGAAGGAAAGACTTTGAGCTAAGTAGAAATTACCCATTGCACGCATGTCGAACCATGAAGTGGACCGTGCTAGACCAGCAACACTAGGGCATCCTGCCACAGTTCCACCAGACCGCACACTAATGTCAGAGTTTTTAAAGGGTTTTGTCACTACTTGCTCAAAACCAATAATGGAAAGCGCACGCCTGCCAAGACTTGCTATGCGTGGTGATGAATCCTTTGCCAAAGTGCACATAGCCGATATGCACTGGGAATAGATAGCCTTATCAAGTGGTTTTGGCATGAAATTGTTGGTGACGCCATTGCTCACACTATCATTGACTATTGCAGAATCAGAGTGCTCAGATGAATCATCTGATGATGGAGATCCATGCATAACTCCAGAAGCAACAAGAGGGCTGCTAGATGAGACCCTACTTTCACGAAACCATGGACTATCATTGCCAAATCTAGGTAAGGGACCCATTTGAGATGAAACAATACTTCCAAGCTGGATTGGGGTACATCCACTGCCCATGCCTTTTATTTGTGCCAATGAAGGTAAAGAAGTCAGCAAAGAATTAGACTGAGGTTTCCAGCAGGCAGCAGCAATTGACTTAAGGTGCTTGTTGTGACCAAAAGCAAACCGTCCCATTGCTGTCAAATTAAAATGTCATTCAGTCCAGTAAAGAGATATGATCCAGAAAAATGCAGGAAACTCCCCAATTAAGCATATTTGCACATGTTTTGCATGCACATCAGTGGACCGAATTTCATCTAAGAGACAAGATAAACTACTATTAGAACTCCTATTTAGTAGTATAGCTGGAAGAGATAAAAAGAAGTGGTTATGATGGAAAGTATGCTTCACAGAACATATCAAACACAATATGCTTGGAATCCCTTTTTTCTTGTGGTAATTGAAATTCCTTAACAAGGGTCATTTGTAAGCTACAGCCCCAGAAAACAATGGCACAAGTGCATGAGTTGGTTGTCCTAGGTAGAAGCATCGTGGCCGATCACCTTGAACAATCGTCTACCTATCATCTTCAGTCAAGTTGCCAATAAACAAGCATAGCAGATGATGAAGTAACAACAATAATTTTAGCCTTATTATTGTTCTTAGTACATGCATTAAAGCATTAAGATGTGCAAGATAATGACTACAACCAACAGTAATATCATAGTCTGGATACATATACTAAAGTAATGGTCATGATATACAACTCATTGAAATAACAAAAACATATTTTCATTAAAGCATAGTTTCTCCGAACTGATCGAACAAGACGGCATTAAGAACCGTGATGAAACATAACATCTAATATCAACAATGCCTAGGCCAGTATGAATGGCAAGTAAGCCAAGGAAAACTTTAACGCTAGAGTACTTTCTTAAATCACAAGGAAATTGGTGTTGAAACAGAAAGCAGCAAGTGTGATTCAAGCACGAGGCAAAATGCTTTTCCAAAATAATAGCATATATGTGAAGCAATTAATTACATCCAACTATAATGGAACAATATCTTTGTCATACAGTTTTTTAATAGACACTGTACATCTTTGCCTGGAATTGTCAAATATATGACAAGAGGTAGAGAAATAAAGTTTTGTAAAATTGAATTTTCTTAAGACAAAGACACACATAGTCCAAAGATCAAGCAGGACATGATCAAACTGATTTTAACATTAAGTGATCAAGAAGTTCCATGACCACTTCATCCCAGACAATATCAAGAAATTAGTTGGATTCAGTGTCATCTTTTGCTGACTTATATAGATTCTCAGAAAACAAAAGAAAGGAGAACTGCATACAACATATGGGGCGATCACAAACCTACAGCGACTTCTGCCCTCACCAGTGGGCTGTTATCTGAAACAACACCCAAGAGGCTTTTGATAATGCTAATCTCAGTCCTAGTCTTTTCATCATCATCGTATTCTTCATCTCTAGTAACACTATCTGTACTAGAGTCAGACCCAACATCAAGCAGGGTACCCAGGGCAAAAACAGCAGAAGCCCTGACCTGAAGTTAAAAAATACAGAATTTAGAAAGCCAATATCATTAACATAATACAATAGGCAAACATCAAGATTGAGATGATAAAGCTAAGTATAGACCTCTGGTTGGGGCTCGAATAATAGAGGATCAAATATAGCAGGGGCATTTGCCTCCCAACCAATCATTTGGGCCTCCGTAAAATCCTCCCAAACCTTTCCCAGACAAAGAGCAAGCCACTGAAGGAACAACGGATCAGTCTGCATGTCATTTGGATTTGGACTCCGTATGTGCCTCAAGCAGACGTGGATAAGACCTGCTTGGACACATGCTTCCTGACCCCTACGATGGCCATCCACAATGACGGCCAAAACAAAGGCCGCCATTGCGCAATGCTCGGGATATGCTTCCCTACTGTCGAGAAACCTGATGAAGTATGTGTGCCCTCCAGATTTTACTAAATCCACCTGACATGACTATTGTTGCACAAGTGAAAAAAATGAAGGCCATTCAGAATAATACACCACTAATCATTAAGGAATTCCTAATAAAAGCAGCATACTCGCAAATAGTGATTGAATTCAAACCACATTCTTGTTTTCTTTCACTCAATATATGTTTCCTCCATCCTAAATAAGATGAATCCCTTCCCAAAGAACCATATGTTACACATTTTGTAACAGTTGCTGTGTAGTGCTTGACGAAAACTAATCCCAAAAATTGCTTCTAGGATCATAGAGCAACAGAGTCCAAAGCACAGAACAGACATTTCCACTTCCACTATGGCAATTACATAACATACATAGCACCATCATTTCCTCTTGGGATGAACAAACAGCCACAATGACACTAAGTCGTACCCTTGTTGAGTCTGTCCAACCAGCGACTCGATCCAGATTCATCTAAAATATGGACACTGTTATGGCCCCATATACCCTCCCAAAACTATCCAATCCCCCCCCCCACCCCCCCCACCCCCCCCCCCAAAAAAAAAAAAAAAAAAAAAAAAAGTGATGGACCAAGTGCACTCTACAGTATCTACGCATGGAACAAGATCCAAATATAGCAATCCCAGCCAAACATGTTTTACGTTTTGCAGTTAAACAACGCATGCTATCATCATTACCTTGTCAAGGGAAAGAATTTTTGTCCAAACAAAAACAAGAATATGCTGCAGCTCTGGAGTTGGGGTGCGCAACAGCTTTAGGACATATGGAAATACCCCAACTGACAAGGCCTGTGAGGAAGTTTTTTCAAAAGACTACAGTTAAAAGTAGCAGGAAGTATATCAAAAGGGAGAACACAAAATCAAAGCCACCATTGTTACCAGATCCACAGCCCAAGGTCCCATGTCGAGGAACCTTCCGAGGAGAACCAGTGCCCGAAATCGATGATTCTGGCCCAGCAGAACCTAAGAGCACAAGGAGATATCTCAATCACTCGGGCTGATGGACCAACAGCACAACTTGAACAAGCAAGCTTAAACTTGATAAGCATCAAGTTATATTAACAATTCTAACCGCTTAAAAGTAAACAAGAATAGTGAAGAATCATGAAGCAAGAGAACTAAAGGTGTGACATGGTCACAAGATGACTCCAAAATATGACTAGAGCAATATCACACCTGAAGAACAATAGGCAACTGCTCTGGTGGTTTTTTATGCTCGGACCCATGATCAAGCCATGCCTCAAATGCTGTTAGCTGTTCGGTGAAAAAAGGGCTTGGCTGAAAGAACACTGAACAATGTTACTTGAGGATAAACCATGAGTGAGATCAAGCAATTTGAAGGTACAGAGTAAAAATATGAACCGTGTATTCTGCACCAGAATCTTCAATTAAAGACGGAAGCTGTGAAAGGCAGATTTCAACAGCCATGTCCCATGCATCCCTAGATACAACAAGAATAAAATCAGTAGTAAATTGTCAACAACATGAAACCACTTGATCCCGAAAGCAATTGCAGTACCACATATGATGCTGATGCGTCATTGGCAGTGCTGGGTGAGATATTGGCGAACAGTTAGCTGAACGCATGATTCTTTCAGCAAGTAAAAAATTTCGGAACAAGCTGGCAACCAAAAGGTCTTGTCTGAACAACCTTTGAAACAAATCTGTAGCACACCAATTGAATATTGACCAGAGGCAGAGGAATATGCAATTGATCAAAATAAGAAAATTAAACAAACTGCACTACTTGAGTACAAAGAATAACACTACTACCATGAGGGAGAACATTCCAAGCAATAGTGTCAGTCACTGCAGTTAAAATCCAGTACAGTTCTCCCAGGGGCGTCTTGCGATCATCTGGGCGACCAGGAATTTTATCAATCAGAGAATAATCAAGGCACTCCGATAGAAGTGATCTGGTACGGAACCTGACAGCCAAATTTTTTAGAACAAGAGTTTTCTCAGACTAAATTGTGTCAACTAACAATTTCAGTTTGATCATGTAACCAAGCTTCATCATCTATTTGGCCTATCAAATCATAGAGGAAGCTAAGCAGAACATCTCTATCTACAAATGATTGTGGAGAAAGCTATATAACTTATACAAACTTAAGCATAAGAACCTCCACACCCACAGCAAAGAAGAACAGCAGCGTGCATATGTGTCACTTCATGAAGAATTATCCTTGTTATTGAAGAACCTATGGAAAACCCAGTACATAAAAACTGGAGCATGTCCCCTCGATTTAGAAAATGCAATATATACCTCTTTCAAGTCATTGTTGAAAACAACTTTTCACTGCTACATTAGACTAGACCAAAGTGTGAAGAACCATTGCATGCAAAAAAACCCAGGTAAAGGTTGTTAACTTAAACCATTAAAAGGCACAAAATGAATATGATAAAATTCAAGACAGTGATATTTAAGGAACTAGGTTTCACCATCTTAAAAACATCTTAACAGGGGTGGTGAGGCAAGACGTAAAGACATCAGCAGGAAATTCAGCACTCTGAGGGAGAGTCTGATGTGCTTCACAGGCTGCCAGAATAATGCAATCCCTTGTGGATTCACTGGTATGAGCAGCACACCAGTCATTAAGCTACCATGGATTCATAAATGTTAGTCATTGCAAAGTCCAAAAATATATGACAAACACTGAAACAATCTCAGATGGTTAGATTTGATATAACATTAACAGCTGAAAGCATGCCCATCTTTGAGTACCTTTATAAATGCATTGACTATCAAACCAGCAGCAGAGCAATCAAAGACATATATCGATGGCGTCCTCAACCAAGAATCAAGTTCACTGATCTGCAGGGGAATATACTGTGTATAACTCTGCAAAAATGGCACAATACAGCATTGAAAAGAAACTCAACCAAATGTGACAATTAAAACCACATAAGCAGCAGCCCAACCATGCAACATTTAGATTCAACAAAATGCCAAAAAGAGCAAAGAAATAAGATACATTACCTTGTTGAAAACCCAGATTTCGCCGTTTGTAGTTGGCTTTAGAACACCGTGACCATTGTAATGAAACAGAACTCTCTCAGACTTGCCATATCTGCGACACATTATACACAGTTTCTTTACTTCATCAACGGTAGGATCAAGCTTCTCCTTAAAAGCCTGCTCGGACTGCAAGAATGCAGTAAATGAACACCAGAAAACAAAGTAAAAGGAAATTACCTAAAAAGGGTTAAAGAAATCTCACCTTCAAATGCCAACTTTCATACTGTTTCTTCAAAGCTTCTCCAATTAATTCAATAGCTTTTCGAGGTTGCATTGAAAGTGGATCTAAAAAGGGAATTAAATCCAACAAAAAGGAATAAGATTAAACATGTTATTAAAAGTCAACTCCAAATATAATCTCCATGTGGTTGCCATCAATAAGATGGAAAAGGAAAATTAAGAGATTTTGAAAATTATCTAATTGAAAAACTCTCAATCAAGTAAAATTAAGATTGAAACAAGGATCATACGCCATGAAGTATATCCATATATAGGAAAAAGAAGCATCTGTTCTGAATTAAAGTACATGTACGCATGCAAGCACATGTATCACGCAACAATTTCGCAAAGCAAAGAGATACCGTAAAAACAGAAAAGAATTCCAAGCATGAAAGAAGTGATCTACCTATCCAGCACTCCATTCTGGCACAAGGAGATGTCTTAATAACATCAGGTGGATCAACACTTATGTTTAAACATAAGACAATAGCTACACATCCTGTTTTAGTCTGCAGAGCAACAAACCATTAGAAACATCTCATCGCTAGACTAGCATTGGCATTTTCTTTAATTTCTACCTCTGTAAAGTTAACATTCTTACTAATGAATTTCCTTATACTACTTTCGCAACAGCCAACTTCTAATCAATGAATTAAATGAAAATAAAATAGAGCGCTCTGCAAATAGCATGACTGCACATGCAAAAAAATGTACAAAGGCTGCTGTATATCTCTCAACGGAAGGAGACACACATAATTTCATGTTATCTTTGATAGAAAGAGAGAAGCCATTCCTCTAGCACACGGAGAAAAAAGCCGCTCAAGCAAGGATATCTTACCAAGATAAGAATAATGTAGTGATGACCTAATATACAACATCATCCCACAAAGATATGTTTTCATTTCTACACCTTAAAGAGAGCAACACTTTATATAAGCATTGTTTCCACAATAACTTTAGCTTTGATTGATGTGGATTACGTCATATATGAAGTAATAAAGTAGACAAATCGCTGTTCCCCTCAAAACCAAATGAATGACCTCAGTGTTTCACTTTTAATGGCCCGCTCAATATTGTGACGTGCACCTTGTGAGGAACTCAGAGTAAATAAAATACCAGAAGTTGGCACTCAGGAAGCACCATCACTGCGGATCCCCCAGCCCAATAAATTAGGAAGGAAAATAATATAGACATAAAAAACCACATCAGCAGATAATAGTGCTTCTTCTGAATGTAATTCAACACTTATCACTTGAAATATATTAAAGCTATTTCATTAACCAGACGAGATAAATAGTTCTTATATCAATATATCCACTACCATGAAAGCCATAAGTTTTTTAGAACACAATTTGCTAAATAAAAAATTCATGTGTCCATATCACTTCAGGCAGCCAAAATTTCAATTTGCTAACTCTTCTTAAAAGTTCCACCTAAACACAATTTGCCCTACTTTTAAGACAATTGCTTCAAAGCAAAATGACTAGAGAAATTTGTTCAACTAGATAAGCGAAAAAGATCCTCCAAGACAATTCAAGCTTTTATAGGCATTTTAAAAGGCTCTCTAATTTTCTAGTTATAGTCATTTATGACTCTGCTGCATGTTATCGAGCTAAAAAGTTTACTGACTTATCACTTTAAAACTGATAACTGAAACCTACGCCAATCTATGCCAGAGAAAATTGCAGCTCTGCCATCAGTATATCTGAATACATATCCCACAAGTTGCATGCCTTATAGGTAGATGCTTCTTGCATCGATCGATTCCCACTTACCTGTTTTTTTGGATTTGTGGGGAATAGAATATTAAAGCACATTCTAACCCACCAAAAACTTGGATGGATAGCAGGAAAGCCTAAGGTCAATGCACCATAATAACTTTGTACACCGAGCAGAACATCCAAACAAAAGAACCATTTCGCAGGTACATATATGGCAAATGCATTACCTGCATAGATTGACGAAAATAATAACAGAAAGCAGTCTAGAATTGGAAGTTTGATTGCCAAAGGGCTTCTCAGTTAACTTCAGAAGATCAGGCTATACCCATAACTTAATGTTCAGAGAAGTACATTGAGAACAATTCCGGTCAGTTAGCGACAGAGGGGCGGGCCAGTTCTAGTAGAACCAAATGTTCTTAGCTTCCCCAACTCCCCAGTTGTCCCCATTAGAAATGGAGGTTACAGGAAGAATGCCAACAAAAATTCCTCACTATGTTACGCATTTACATCTAGTGTTTTGTAGCATAGAGAATAGTCATAACCCTTAGTCATTAAGAAATAATTCACCCCCTTCTGCCCTAGCCATCTCTTTTACCAATAAAAAAATGCAACCAACTTAAACATAATCATGAGAAATGCAAATCACTCGACTCAAGCAGCACCATGTCACTATTGCAACACAAACCAGTTCAGCGGGCAACAAACCTCCCGAGCAGCCACAGTGCAAAGAAGAAAAAGGCAAGTTTCCTCCATCAGTCAGCCAGCACTTAATCACAAACTAACAACACCGAACATCATCGACCAAGCTAACGAGCAGAGGGAGAAAAAAAAGGAGAGAGAACGAACGCCAGAAAGTATACCCGTTTCTTAAGCCGCCATTTCGAGACGAAGCCGCTCTCGGAGGGGCCGCAGGGCACGCAGGCCTCGGACGCCTCGCGCCGGAGCTCACGCAAGACGACATTTTGCGGCGAGTACGAAGGGCCGCTCGTGCCGCAACCGCCGTCCTCGTTGCCGGAGGAAGGGCCGCGGTGGTCCAGGGACGCCGTCGACTGAGAGAACCGGGACGTCATCACGTCGCCCAAGGCCACCAATTTGGAAACCAATCCCTCTCGACAGCACGAGCCTTCAAACCCGAAAACCATGATACCCCCAGAACAAAAAGTAAGCGCTACCCAATCACCGCAACGGCGAGAGGAGGCGAGCCTCCAGGCGGAGATGGAAAGGGCATGGACTCATCGACGAAGCCACTGGGACCAGCGGCGCGAGGAGGAGGCGGAGCTTCTCGAAGAAGAGAGAGAAAACACACTAGGCAAGCGAGACGAAGGAGGAAACAAGGAGTAGAGAACGATGGGTTTCGCGGGGGAGGAGAGGCGGGGGCGACGGCGGCGGGCGTCCGCGTTGCGGCGGCGGCGGCGGAAGAAGCCAAGCTAGGGGAAAGAAACCATGCCGTCGCGGACAAATCGACTGGCGTCGGTCGATCGTGTCGCGATTCCGACAATCGAAAAATACAGTTAGCCGAATCTTGGGCAACTTTCGTTACGTACGGACTCTGATTACTTTCCTATAAAGGAGTCGTTCCCCCACGTTAATTATTATAAAAAGCACTTGATCCAACAAATTTCTATTGGGTAAGCAAGACGGACCGACCGGATCAATTGAGTCTGAGTCTCGGGAGTGTCGATCTAATTCGCGGACCGAACATATATATTATATATTCATTTCTTCAGAAAAGAAGGGGAGAAAGCGGTATTAATGATCTTACTGATTTGTTTCGCTCCAATTAGTGCTGAAATCTTTCGCTCTCTCTTTTTTATTCATATTTTTTTTATTCCTTCGATGTTGGCTGACCTTCGCGTTATCTTTCAAAGAGAATATCCCTTCTGTATACTTTTTTTCCTCACGACCAGATTCTCTTGCCAATCTGTCGCCAAAATAAAATGGAGGTAATCTACGTTGCTTCCCTATTCGAATATTGCCACCTTTCTACTCAGGGTGAGCAAAACGGACTTGACTAGCTCAACTAAGTCTGGTTTTTGAGAGTAGCGATCCAACTTCCAAACCAAATAATATATATTCATTTCTTCAAAAAGAGAGAAGAAAACGTCATGAATGATCTCACTGATTGACTTGCTTTGTTTCAATTAGTGCTGAAATCTTTCACCCTTTTTTTTATTCATATTTTCCTTCTATACATTTGATGTTGACTGACCTTCACATTACCTTTCAAAGAGAATATCCCTTGTGTATACTTTTTTCCTCGTGACCGGATTCCTTGCCAATTTGTTGCAAAAATGAAGTGGAGGCAATCTCCTTTGCTTCCCTCTTGATTACTGCCACATTTTTGCCCCTTTTCGTGTAGTTTGGAGGAATTAATTCCTTTGCTGGAGAAAAAGCATGGAAGATTTCGTTGATTGATTGGTTGGACCTCTTTCTTTTTGTTGGAGAAAAGCCAAAATCTCTTATCCTCTTTCTTTTTTAATTTCATCTTCATGTTAAATGAGTGACTGGTTCTGGTCCCAAGACCAACCACTCCGTTCCCTCCTCGTTCCTAGGTAGAATCGACCAAATCGGAAATCGATCACCCTTACTTGATCCACCAAATTTCCACCAATCTCCATGTACTAAATAATTTTTTTTTTCTCTTTTTACCTTTAGGAAAATTGTCCAAAAAATCATAAACTTATTGCACTTTTGTTAATTTATTTTTAAAATTTTCAATTTACCAATTGAGTCTTAAATCTTTTGATAATTTGTCAATTGAGTTTATCTGGCAAGTTTTAATTGAAAATTGCTGACACAGACGCTAGTAATGCCATGCAAGACGATCGATGCTTATGTGAATATTTTTTTTTATAATTCTTTTAAAGAATGAATTTTTTTAAAATTTCTCTCATTCTTTTACTCTTTTTTTTTTTTAACCAAGTACCCTCGCTAGTCATAGGTGAGAGCCAACTAACCCTTGCCAATGACAAGTGAATAAAAGGGAAACTAAAAAAGAAAAGAAAAAGAGGAAGAAAATAATAAAAAAAATTCAGTTTTTTAAATTATATAAATTATTTACGTTAGCATTAACCGTGCCATGTAGAACGGCTAGCATTCACATGAGTGATTTTCGGCTAAAATTAACTAAATGGATTCAATTGGCAAATTTTGAAATGTTTAGAACTGAAATGATAAAAATGTGGTAGATTTAGGACTTTTTGCACAAATTTGCCTTCCACTTTCCTGTGAGATTCAAAATCGAACAATATGAACTGGGCAAAATTATAATTCAACAAAAGTAAAATGATCTTTTTAATGATATTTGTATTCTAATTTCTCGATCGGATTGATTTCAAAGACGTACTGAATCGTCCTGTCCACGTACCTTAAAAAGAACTCCATCCACACTGGTAGGAAGTGGCCCCAAAAAAGGTAACGGCTAGATGGAATATACGCAGGTAAATTTTTCTTCTCCAGTGACGATTGAGTAGAAAAAACTGTGATTAAAAGTATTAAAAGTATGTATTGCCATTACATTTTATGAATGCATTTCCTACTTCCACCAATTCCCTTGGTGCAAACTTTCACTTTTATATCCAAAAGGCGTTTGAATATAAAATTAATCGCTTTATCAAAAGCACTTTTGACATGAAAAGCATTACAAACGAAAAGATTTTATCCGTTGACAAAATGAATACAGTTATTGATGCTGGCTTTATACATGTGTTAGCATTTTAATTTTGTTGGTATTAGATTGGAAAGATTCATCTTCCCGCGAAACAGATAAAATTGTTAAATATCAAATTTCAAATATCGTGTTAGTATTTTGATTTTGTGTTGTGTGGCCATTGTTTTTGTTCCATTAGCGAACAACACAAAAGTTCCTAGGATCAATTTCCATCGGTACTTTTTCCAACTATGGCTTCCTCAATGAGATTAGTCCTATAGTTCGACATTTATAGAGCAGCATCGCTCGAAATTGGCTGCATGGATAAGGGAAATATGTATTCATGACTTAGGTCAATAACTCGAATTAGTTCATGCCGAAACGACATTTTTTTTCAGCAGCGATTGCTTACAGACACTTCAGGAGGGAGATCATCAGTTCTCAAGTTTTCCATAAAGTCAGCATAAAGCCAATCATCACACGAGGTGACGCAGCAGTCGTGACCTCATTCCTCTTTGATCATCTAAACATTACAAAGTTTAAAATCCTGAATCATTGTAGCATTAGTTTATTCTCCACGATCTGTCTGTATGTTCGACCATTGTCCAAAGGGCCGTTCATCGTTGCGCACTGTCTCATCCCATGTCCATCGATCCTGGTTGGTCACTCTCAAAAGAAGCCGAGATGCATTTCTGATTGCTCTGATTGGAACATCTAATGAAAACTATTGGGTGAAAGAGATCAGATAAGTTTGACAGCCGAGCGGAGAGCATGATAGGGAAGTGACCCTTTACGTGTTGCTATATGTTTGGAGTTTACCAAGACTTGGCCCTATTGAACACGTTATCTCTTCATCAAACAAAAACTCTAATTTCTTACTACTATATTGATCACCAGAATCTATTTAGGATTCGAAATAAAGCTATCGAGCATTTATTAAAGACTCGAACCCAAAAGCAAAAGATTCAATTATAACTAAGCATGCGCATGTGTGGATATATATATCCTGGCTAGGTCACCACCTTTCCAAGGCATCTTTGAGTGAAAGGCATTAACGGACTTAATCACCTCAATTATTGTACAAAATGCAATTAGACACCCTACCTCATTTTATATTGTGCAAGAATTGTATTTTCTAGTACATAATTATCTAAGTGATTAGATATATTAGATAACATAGATAAAGAGACTAGAATAAGAATGAGTTTCATCAATTTGTAAATTCCAACTTTATGTGCATTAGATGTTACACACAAGGACATAAGACATAATTATCATTTTATTGTACCTCATGAATGGCCAAGAACCCTCTTAGGGAAGACAAGATTTTGGTAAACAAACTTCACAAAACAAGGTTGTATGTACGAAAACAAGAAGGACAAATTAATTGCATTCAATGAACAAACAGTATGTTTCACTATATGTACTACTGTGCTTAGCGCATGTTCCGCATGGGTTTTGTATTCCAAAATTTGTTGGAAATTCAAGTTTACTAAATCACATTCCCCATGTTTTCAGATTCAGATTACCAGGAAATTAACTAATTTTTAGAGCTGTACCAGTGACAAAAGAACCTAAAGATGCACATCGTGCCTTGACGGATCACTCTAAGGCGAGGAAGGTGTAGGAAAGCTTGATAAATATTTCATTTTGGCCTTCCTTTTTTTTCAATGGTAACATCTCTGATTGGCTTCAAATGAATGTTGTTTCGTCCCAAAAAAACATTGTTTCTTGCTTCTCTGTGGCTTATCAGGAAGACGAGAACTATGGAGATTCTGGATACCGTTATTATCGCTTTACAGAGACTACAAGTAATGACCCGAGGACTCATCTTGAACTTGAGTGTCAACGGAGAACTCTGATATGGTTCAAGTTTGCCGAAGCCAACTTCAGGTGTACTGAAAACGAATACCGATGGTAGTGCGAAAACGAATCCTGGGGAACTGAGCACCGGGGGTTTAGTTCAAGATGTGGGGCTAGGTCACGGGAACATTTTGTCATCTGAACTCGAAAGTCTGCAGCAAGGACTCATCTTGGCCTGGAATGAAGGAACTCGTCTTCTGGAAGTGAAGGTTGATTCTTCAGAAGCAGTTCCTTTGATGATTTCAAGTGCTAATGGGAAACATCATCTTCCGGCAAATATGGTTCTCGACTGTAGATCTTTATTGGCGATAACAGGAGGAAGTTACTGTCCGCAAAAATAGAAATTATCTTTCTTTTAACAGTCATGAATGGATAGATTTAAAAACTAGTACTTAGGGGGGACGGATTGTATGGAGGTTACTTAAACAATTTAAAACCCGACTAAAACAGGCTTAAGAAAACATCAAACTCGAACTACATGGGTTCGGAAAATATCCTTATTCGATGCATTTGGATTACCGCTTTGGACAGTTCATCATCGGTAAGCTGCTTTGGATTGGTTGCGACCGTCTGCATGCTCAAGCACTGATTAACCCTAGTTTTTGCTGATGGCATTCTGAGATATCAAAGATGATAGATACAGTGAGAGAATGCCTAGGAGGGTAAACTATTTTCAACCCAAGTCAACGAAAACTTGCTCTTTCCTTGTAACGGGACTTGCATGATTGCTAACGTAAGTGGCAGGAACAGTTAGTTGATCGTTACATTTCTTCCTTTACCGAGTTAATTGCATCGGAAAATCGGCTGCTGTGATTTCTTTTCCAATTTAACCATGGAAGATTTATAAAGTGGGAACTTGATTGATGTGAACTCGGCGAGACGAGAAATTTAACAATATAAGTGGGATGGGATGTAGGGATGCAAATATCCCTTTATTTCTAAATTACTATTCTTTACGGAAGTAATGCCAAGTTCACTCCCATAGTTAACATCAATGTTCCAACCGTATTAACGACCTTCCTCAGTTAAGGTGACTTGAACGTCAATTTTAGCTCCATCAACTACATAATATGCAGAGAGAGGCAAGTCTTCATTCATCTGAGTGTCGAGGTGAAAGAGAGAGATTGAACAGTTCCTTAGACCCCATCGCCTCTCGATTTTGTTCCGTAGGTCGGCAACGGAATCCGTCTCTCGGGTTCTCATAGAGCCCTGCTTCAGGGAGGACTCGAGCTGGACGGCAATCTTTGTTCCCTCAGGCAATGGAGCCACGCAAAGTGTCACGGTTGCGGAGTCCTGGCCGAAGATGCAGTGCCGGATCTCCTCATCATCAAGCAGTGCCCGCTCGTCGTACACCAAGGTCTGTCTCCCAATCTCCACGCCGAGGACGTCTTGGATCATCTCCTTCAGGTTGAGGATGGTGTCGAAGTAAGTGACCTCGATTTGCGGCGTGATTTCTCCTCCAGCGATGCGGAGGAGCACCATGGTCTGAAGTGGCCTCGCGATCGGATCAACTCGTAGAGGGAGATTGGCAAGATTTGCAGAGAGGGTTTCGTGGATTATGTATAAGATACGCATGCAAATTGAATGGGAAGAGTGACAGTGAAATTTGCACGTTGCATGAATTACTTGTTCCTAAATCCTAGCTCAGACTTTTACATGATCAGCTGGTAGTAGGATCATGAATAACGTCATCCCTCATGAGAGATCATCACTGGTTTCAAATTAGTTTCATCTTTGCTTAGTTCTTTCTTCCCTCCAAAATTTCCCCGGAGCTCGCATCATGCTAGTTACCGAATACAGATTTCGTTCTTCTTTTTGCCTAATTTGTCCAGTCACTCCATTTGTTATTGGCTAAAAGAATATTTTAGAGTAAATTGATAATCTCCTATCAAATGGTACGAGTATACCTCTTATAATAATGTAAAATCCAATTGAAGATGGAGCATTCTTGATTTAGCTAAAGAAACAAACTTCAAACCCCTCTTCTGATGCTAACGATCCAATTAGTCCAACATTGATTCCTTTTAAGTAGTTTTTGCGTCTTGCAATTTGAATACATTTAAAGAGATGAAGTTCCTGCAAACCACTTGTTACCGCATGCTGAACACAGACGTAGGAGTGCACATGGTCCCATTTCTACCCACACATTTCCACATTCGACCGACGAAAAAAAGGAACACGTATCGACGAAGAAAAATCACGACAGTACAGATTTCGAATGGATGGCCACTTAGCTGATAACGTGAGAAACACGAGAAGTTCAGATCCTGAAAATGATTGGAGTAAAGTCTAACAAATATGAAGCCATGGCATTCCCATTAGACAATTCCAACAGGATACAGTAATAAAACAGGAAGGAGAAAGGTTTTAAATGGAAATGGAAACACAATAGATTATCTGATTAACTATATAGGTCGTCGTCGTCAGCGCCGCCAGCAGAAGCTGCAAAAGGATCTGAACCCGCAGCACCGGCACCAGCATCTGCAAAGCGAAATTCGCTTCCGAACCCTCTCGACTGCTGGAGTGTCTGAGCAAAAGCTTGATACTTCCTAATATCAGCATCACTCACACTCCTGCGAGCATACTTCATCGATTCCTCGAAATGTGCGGCTTTGATCTCTGCCACCTCATCCTCGACGTCCTCCTCCATGGCTTCAGGATTATCCCTTCTCCTTCTCTCCCTCTCAATATCCTGCAAAACACACAACAGAAGAGGAAAAGCTTAGTTCCTAGGCTACATTTGGTACCAAAAACATCTAGACAGGAAACTAATCAGTCTAGGAGGTGTGGAAAGTATGCGAAAATGTAAATAGCGATCATTCATATGTAAGCAATAGAAAAGCAATGTGAAAGGAATCCTAAAAAAGATATAGGCAGCATCATTCTTGAGATGTTAAGACCACTAGCTAGATGGTCATTCCCCCCTGCGGTACAGAAATAATGGAATTGAATGAAGATGGAACCTTGATTCTACTAAGGCTCCCACCCATCCCACATGCATTATACCTCAAGTCACTGAAAGCAGAGACAGTAAAACATCACGTAAGAGGAACCGTACTTTCTCAATGTTTTCTCTGATGGCATATTTGCACGCACGCTGGCATATTTCTGTGATATCAGCACCACTGAAACCTTGTGTATACTTAGCAAGAGCTCTCAGATCAACATCTTTGGAGACTGGAGATTTCCTCAAGCATGCCTTAAATATTTGATGTCGAGAGTCTTCATCAGGGAGAGGGATGTAAATCAGCTGATCAAGACGGCCTGGACGTAGAAGGGCAGGGTCTATAATGTCTGGCCTGTTGGTGGCTCCAATGATGAACACAGTTTTCTTCGCAGACATCCCATCCATCTCAGTGAGCAGTTGGTTCAAAACCCTATCAGCAGCACCCCCAGCATCTCCAACACTGCTTCCTCTCTGCATGTAATGCAACCAAGAAAATAAGGTGGAAGTCACTTGCTAAGCAAAATCAGGACTACAAAATATTCAATCAATGAGACAATTAAAAACCCAACATATCTCAGAAAAAAACCCAAGGGAAAACGAACAAAGGCATTTGTACATAACAAGTTTTGTCTTATCAGGTGTTCATTCAAAAAAAAAAAAAAAAAAAAAAAAAATCAACCACACTGCTTATTAAATCAATTCAGCAATCTCCAATCCCACTCTTGTTTCGGCAACGGAAGATATCAACTTTGAAAGCTCAGATTACTTTGTGATGGGTATTCATAGAAAGACACAAACACACACAGAAAATAATAATACCATTGACGACAAGTGGTTCATTAACTTGAGCATAAGGGCAGCATTTACATCATACATATGTTATATATAATTCTAGGTTGCCAGTCTACTAATGAATATTGAGTTTTATCACATCAAGCGGATGGAATTGTATCTCATTCATAACTTTTTTTGAGGATACATTTTAACTCAAGGATGAGAGAGCATTGCCTGCTTCAACCATTCTCATCAATATTACAATCAGGATATACTTCCATCCCTCGATGGTTATCAAAATCCAACCCAAGAACAATACAGAGGATGAAGAAAACCAAACCTGTGTAGCAATTGAGTCGAGCTCGTCGAAAAATAGAACGCAGGGGGCAGATTGTCGGGCTTTGTCAAAAATTTCACGTACATTTGCCTCACTTTCTCCAAACCACATAGTAAGCAACTCAGGGCCTTTCACACTGATAAAATTTGCCTGACATTCATTGGCTATAGCTTTAGCCAGAAGAGTTTTGCCACATCCAGGAGGTCCATAGAAAAGGACTCCCTTAGAAGGTGACATTCCAAATTTCTCAAACTTCTCAGGATGCTCCACTGGATATTGAACAGTCTGCACAGTAAAAAATGAAGCAAGCATTAAATTCTAAATTTAAGACCGCACAAAAGCATACAAAATAACCAAAAGAATACAAGTAACATACCTCTTGAAGCTCTCTTTTGACATTCTCAAGACCACCAATATCTTGCCAGCTCACATTCGGCACTTCAACCACCTGGGTGAATAAACGTTGCAGGCATTAGATTCAAACTAAGGTGCAGGAGAAAAATACCATGGAGCAGCTCAAAGTAATACATAAACTACATGTTAAAAATACTTACCGTCTCACGCAGAGCAGATGGGTTGCTTGTTCCAAGAGCAGTCTGGAAGTGCTCATTTGTAACTGCCATGGAGTTGAGTATCTCCGCATCTATCGTCTCATCTTCCAAGTCAATGACATCCATCTTCTCTCTGATGCACTGAAGTGCAGCTTCAGTGCAGAGAGCAGCCAGATCAGCACCAACATAGCCATGGGTGTCCTTAGCAATTCTTTCCAGATCAACCTGCATAACATTATATAGAATTATAAGCATTAAGCAGAAAAAGAAGATACCCATACAACAAACTGCTCAGGAAACAAAAAGGAAAATCTTATACATCTTCGGCAAGCTTCATGTTCTTTGTATGGATGCGGAGGACTTCAAGGCGCCCAACTTCATCAGGAACTCCAATATCGATTTCCCTGTCAAATCTTCCAAATCTTCTCAAAGCTGGGTCAATACTGTTTGGTCGGTTAGTAGCTCCGATAACTATGACATGGGCACGAGATTTCAAACCATCCATGAGCGTTAGCAGCTGAGAAACAATCCTCCTCTCGACTTCTCCATGAGTCTTCTCTCTCTTCGGAGCAATTGAATCGATCTCATCAATAAAGATGATGGAAGGTGCATTTTTCTCAGCTTCCTCGAAAGCTTTCCTGAGATTGCTTTCACTTTCACCCGCCAACTTTGACATGATCTCTGGTCCATTGATACAGAAAAAGAAGGCACCGGTTTCATTCGCAACTGCCCTAGCAATGAGGGTTTTCCCAGATCCAGGAGGTCCAAACAGCAGGATTCCTTTCGGTGGTTTCACACCAATTGATTTGAATAACTGTGGATGTCTCAATGGCAGCTCTACCAGCTCCCTAATTTGCGCCATTTGCTTCCTAACACCACCAACATCGTCATAACCAACCTCATCTAATCTATTCTCATCCTCCCTCCTCACAGGTTCTCCCTCGCAGAAGATCTCTGTGTCTGGGGCAACAACACAATACTCGGCAGGATCCGTCTCAATAACCTTGAATTCAACACTTCTCATTCCTCCTCTAACAAGGAACAGATCATTTTTCCTCACAGGGCGATATGCCTCCAGGAAGTAAGCTACAGAGAGTGAATCCAACAAGTTAGTAGTCGTCCATCCAGTCCACAGATCATCTTTGCAAAAACAAAAGAGGTATTTAAGTTTCTGTGCTCAAACTAACATGCTTATGCAATCAATGGTTTAATCGTTTGACTAGAAAATAAGCACTGGCATCGCTCAAAATGCTAGCAGCAGCTCATAGATCTTTTCACCTCGATAGCAGAAGGCATATAAGAGTCAACTTATCACTTTTAGGACGTAACGTCGTCTCATAGATATATATCGAGGAAAGTTCTGTAAGAGAACTCTGCAAAACATAAATATTGAAAATCTCCATATTCAATGCAAACAAACCATTGTTTTGGGATGGTCTCGTTCACTGGCAACCTTAGTATTCATTGGATTTGTTGACCCAAAAAACAGAGCAACAACCAGAGCCAGGATAGTGATTGCAAATCAAAGCACAAACACTTTAATGGGATTACAATTATAAAAGATAAAAATAACGAATTAAACCCACCAAACACAGGCCACAAACCTGGATATAAAAAAATTAAAGATGCTAATTGTCATTGCTTAGGAAAGCATAAAGAGTCCAAAAAATTCACGGAAACAGGCATATTTATGTTATCTTTATTTATTTAATTTGGTTATTCCAATTATGATTTCTTACTCCATCAAGTGTTTAATGTGATATGCATTAATTTTTGCATACAATATTAACCACAATTCCATGAATGTAAAAATGTATACAAAATACATCTTCAAGATAAAAATCTCAGCACTACAATACAATCAGATGGTAGGTTTGATTTTAAAAAACATGACTACAGAGGGCACTGATCACATAGGAAAAATAGCTAAGTGAGCAAAACAGTATTTCCTACATCAACATAAATGAGAGGGAACCATCCATTTATATATTAAAAGTTCTTAGAAAAGGGAAACTCACGCTTCAAGAATGCATCAAAGAGACTTCCAGTAATCCCTTCGATGGTGTCATCGACAGGAAGTATGTGAACCCGCTTTCCATACTTGACATCAGGACACTGATGCACGGAAACAACATCTCCCAGCCTAACCCTCAGGTTTTGTCTCACCACTTTGTTCATCCTAATCTTTGGCTCGTCGCATGTGTCGTCAGCAAGAGCAATGCAAACAGTATCTTTTCTTTTCTTCCCCTGGATAAAAGAAGACAGCGTTTTAAGACCACCACAAATCATTGTCTACAATCTGAAACCTATATTGTCATGCTACCAAAACAACTGTCCTTTACATCAGAAAGATGGAAACAATGCGAGACAATGCCATCACATGTGCAAGTGCACAGGTACTAGAGAGAGAGAGAGAGAATTCTACTATGAGAAGATGTTCGATCACCAAGAGTAATGTAACTAAGTAGCTTACATGGCTCAGTTGCAACTTAGTAAAATCAAGTCATAAGAGTTAACATTGAGCATGATAGCATAGAAACTATGACCGTTGGAGCTAAAAAAGAGATCTTTTGCATCAATCGCCTCACACGTCCATTGAATGCAGGGAACGACGAAGTGCAAACACAACAGCAGAATCGAACCGCATTACAATCCGCAGAAGCTCAGATAATATCACGAAATCCACAATCAGAGGTTCCAGGTTTCAAATTAGCCACAAATCGACCTCAAAGCTCAAACAAGTGCTACTAAAATCCAGACCAAAACGCCACTCGAAAAATGGATCACGACACGCCAATCCGACGCAACCCTAGAACAAGACACGCCCACAAATCACACCCAAACGAGAAACTCATAATCGAATCGATCCCCCGCCAAAAGGCGGCGAATCGAAACCCCCACGAACCTTGACGAGGATGGTGTCGCCGCGGAAGAGCTGGAGCTTCTCCATGGTCTCCGGGTGGAGGGCCACCACGGAATTGTCGTCGTTGACGGCCTCGTCGACGACGAGGCGGTTGGCGGCCTTCTTGCGCTCCAGGATCGCGGTGCTGAAGTCCCTCTTCGTCCCCTTGCTGCATCCAAAGACCCACAAATTAAACAAAGGAAAAAAACAAATCGATCGGGCGAGGGTCAGATTGCCGAAGAGAACACCGGGAATCGGAGACGGGTGAGGGGAAAGGCGGGATTTTGAGGCGAAAGATCGGAACTTACGGGTCGGAGGATTCGGCTTGGCTGGCCATGGCGGTCCGATTCGAGAGCGAGCTGCAGCGATGGAGAAAGTGAGGAAGACGAGAGCGGGGGACGGGGTGATGTGAAGCAGAGAAGAACGGGGGTTCGATGTGGTTATTTATTATGGAGAGGACTCTCATTTCTTGTCAGAAAAGAGAAGTTTTTTTTCTTTTTTATTTATTTAATAATAATAATAATAATAATAATATTATTATTATTATATCAATATATCTATTGTGTATCACTTTGGGAAATCTCTTGGCTGACTAATCGGTCGTTTCTTGTTAGGAAAGAAAAGGCAAAATTCTCCTTTTAAAAAGATTTATGGTATTAATTTGAGATTTGTAGGAAAAAGAAGAAAACATAATGTGTAGTGGATAAGTCCACTAAATCAAATTTTACTATGTTATGCCGTCCTAAAAAGAGAGATGTCGTCCGATTGAAAATCATGCTTTTCACTTGAATTTGATTTAATCATATGATTAGATATATATCCACCCCGAATTAAAGGATTTTGTCCCATCTCATCACAAGAACTAATTAGGATTTTCGACGATTATTATGGTAATTCAAAATTAAATTAATTTGAGATTTAATTGATTTGAATTGATTTCCGCTTCTATTAAAATATTATTAAAACTGCGTCGAGTTAATTCACATTTGATGTAAATTCATATTTATGTTGAAATAGGAATTACACCCACCGAATATGTAGGCCATCACTTGCATATTTTCTAAGTAAGTCTCCGAGCCAAGCTAGATCCCATAAATGGAAAATATAAAAACTATAAGGGAGACATCATCGCCCCAATTTCCTTAACTAGTCATTGCTCTGTGATCAAATGCAATGACATAAAAGGTAGAGACCGAGGAACAGCTTGAAACAGAACAAAAGAACAACAATTTGCTGCTGCAGCATTAGCACTTCTCTTCATACCAAGCCAGCCATCCAAGGCCTTGTTAACCAAATCTTGCTAGTAAGCTAATAATTTGTCCCAATTTTATCCAACTCCTCCGTTCTGCACAATCTCCTCAACCCAGTTAGCGAAAGAAACTCATCTTCTCCGTTTCCAACTTAGGCCCGAAGCTGAAAAGCACATACATTTAAAGTGACATGCTCCTATAATTCTTTTCACGATTGTGAAAAAGGGCATCGAGACCAACTGAGCATTCTCCTAAACAGAGTTAAATGATAGGAGTCGTTGCACCCATCAAAATCTTTCATAGAAAGAATCTCATCTTTAATCAACTGTCTAGGTTTTGCATAGCCTTTCGGTATAGGTTTTCTCAATGCCTTGCTATGTAGATGCCTCGCATTACTGCAAATCTTTCATTTTATGCGGGTCAGATGGTGAGCAGACTTCACAATATAATTGCCGCATTTCATCTCTAAAGGGCCATAGGTGCACATCCTGTTTAACCCTTCTAAGAGGAATTTGAACACCACCTGTGGCAATTGATTAATGGAAAGTTCTCTTTCCTCCTGCATTGAAAAAGAGCTTTCCAACTTTCCAGTTTCTTCATAACCTTCTGTTTACACCTGAATATGGTTGGGTCATCAATAAGCACATGTGGGACACATGAGCATGAACAGTCACATGAAAAACACGTGAACATCGCCACATGCACGGTGTCTTGTCAACGATCATAAAAGATGACACACGGTCAGCCACTAGTGATGCACCTTAGTGATATACACCCAATTATGGATACGCAGGAATGGGATATCAATAAACTGTTGATATGAATGTTGGCAATGATACAAATAGCAAAGTGCCGTTCAAAGATCTTTTGAAGGTATGAGAAATCGTAAAGGGATGTAGAGGCACAATTACAAGACAAAATAGTTGGTTTGGGATAAAAATGGGCATGCATGCTTGGATATTTCATGTTCAAAATCACTACATAACCCGGTCTCTTTGAATTAGAAGCCATAGAACTACTTTAGACTAAAAATGTTTTGTCACCAGAGAAATTCCGACAAAATGCTTCACCCTCACACCACACAATTAGCAACCCTATCTAAGATTTTGTAGTTTCCTAAATATCAACCACTTTGCTGAACTCTTCTCTCACTTCACTACGCGCATTGAAACTTAAGAAAATGTTTGACTTATGAAAACTATTTTGCTAGTGTCACAAGGTGATATATTTTTGCCGTGGAATAGCTCATGCGGTGCTTGGTGAGCCGAGAACACAAGACTAGCCTTCCTTCTAAAGATTGTTCCTAAAAACAGCAGGACAAATTGCATTTTGTACCATATCATACCATGCTCAGTTTACTTTGAATGGCATAAACTCCCGACCAGTTTATACACAGGAGGCCAACTATGTTTTAAGAGCTTTAAGATTATATTCATTCCTCTCCAAAACTCCCGGAACACCCGCTGCTCCTACAAAACAGTTGTATCAACACTTCTGCATCACTCACTCTTCACCGTGATGCCACAAAACTCCATTCTTCAGCTCACGGGGATTCGGAAGAATCCGGTCCATGACACTACCCACAGCTATCCACCTTTGCTTCTATGAAAAAATAAAGAATCATCCGCAAAAGAGCAAGAGAGAAAACACCGAACATGACCTCTTCAGCTTCAACCCACTTTGATTCTACCCTCTTCCCGTTCCTCTTCCTCTTCCCCGCTAAGACCAAGGGACAAGAACATCACCAAAAAAGGGTAAGGAGATAGCGGATCCTCTTTGCCTAAATTCCTTTACAAGGTGACCACAGTACCAATGAGCAACTTTCCTATTTATTAAGGAACTTGTACCTCACAAACAGACAAAACACCTCGTTGGTTAGTTGAAGAAAATTAAAGGGAGAGATGCGCTTCGTCATCGTCCGGCAAGCCCGGTCTCCCGTACCATGATGACATGTCCGCCGCCGCCGCCAGTCCGGCCGCCGCCTCGCTCCGCGGCAAGAGCTCGGAGATCAAGACCCTCCTCCTCCGCGGCCTCGCCTCCTCGGGCCAGCTCAAGCAGGTCCACGCCTCCCTCCTCCGCCATGGCCTCGACCAGGACCCCTCCCTCCTCAACCCCGTCCTGCGCCGCGCCTTCGACTTCCCCGACGCCGCGGGCTACCCCGGCCTCCTCTTCCGCCAGGCCAGGCGACCGGGCGTCTATCTCTGGAACACGATGATCCACGGCTTGGTCTCGAGCGACCGTTTCGGCGAGGCTCTGGACTTCTACCGCTCGATGCGGAGGGACGGTCTGTTGCCCGATTACTTCACTCTGCCTTTCGTCTTGAAGGCGTGCGCGAGGCTTTTGGAGTTCGGGCTCGGCCGGAGGATGCACGCTCTCGTGGTGAAGATGGGTGTGGGCCCCGATGTCTATGTCCAGACCGGGTTGCTCTGCTTTTACACGAGATGCGGATGTGTCGAAGACGCGTACAAGGTGTTTGACGATATTCCCGACAAGAACGTGGTTTCGTGGACTGCAATGATAACTGGTTTTATCGAGTACGAGAGGTTTGGGGAGGCGGTTGCTATATTTACAAGGATGTTGGAAATGGGCCTCAAGCCGGATTGTCTTACCCTTGTTAAGGCGGTGTCTGCATGTTCGCGTCTGGGGGATGCGCGCTGTGGAGAGTGGATACACAGATACGTGACAAACATTGGCATGGAAAAGAATGTTTTTGTTGCTACCTCATTACTGGATATGTATGTCAAGTGTGGGAACATGGAGAAGGCGCGCTGCGTGTTTGATACGATGCCTGAAAAGGATGTGGTCCCCTGGAGCATCATGGTTCAAGGTTATGCATCTCACGGCCTCCCTAGAGAGGCTTTGAACATCTTTTTCCGGATGCAGCGGGAGAACTTAAGGCCTGATTGTTATGTCATGGTTGGGTTACTCAATGCTTGCGCTCAATTGGGAGCGCTGGAGTTTGGCTGTTGGGCCAGCAACTTGATAGACAGAAATGAGTTTTTGGATAATCCCATCTTGGGCACGGCATTGATTGACATGTATGCGAAATGCGGAAGTGTGGCTCGAGCCTGGGGATTTTTCAGAGAAATGAGAGAGAGGGATCGAGTGGTCTGGAATGCTGCCATAACTGGCCTTGCCATGAATGGGCATGTCAAACCTGCATTCGGGTTGTTTGGCCAAGTGGAGAAGCTTGGGGTTCGGCCTGATGGGAACACATTCATGGGCTTGCTTTGTGCATGCACCCACGCAGGTCTGGTAAATGAGGGCCGGCAATACTTCAACAGCATGGTTAACGTATTTTCTTTGCCTCCTACAATAGAGCATTATGGATGTATGGTGGATCTCCTCAGCCGTGCAGGTCATTTGGAAGAGGCCCATAATTTGATCAAAGATATGCCTATGGAACCAAATACCATTGTTTGGGGCGCATTGCTTGGTGGATGTAGGCTCCACCGAGACACCAAGCTGGCAGAACATGTACTGAAGAAGCTGATTGAATTGGAACCATGGAATTCAGGTAATTACGTTCTCTTATCCAATATTTACTCCTCAAGCCGTAGATGGGATGATGCAGCTGACATTAGGTCGAGAATGAATAATCAAGGGATCCAAAAAGTACCTGGATATAGTTGGATTGAAGTAGATGGTATTGTCCATGAATTCCTTGTTGGAGATGAGTCTCATCCCATGTCAAAGGAAATATACGCAAAGCTTGAGGAACTGGCTAAAGAATTGAAAGCAGGTGGTTATGTTCCTACGACGGAGTTTGTGTTGTTTGACATAGAAGAAGAGGAGAAGGAGCATAACCTGAGTTGGCATAGTGAGAAGCTGGCAGTTGCATTTGGTCTGATAAGCACAGGCCCAAATGTGGTTATTCGAGTGGTGAAGAACCTCCGAGTATGCGGTGATTGTCATCAGGCACTTAAGCTTATTTCTAAGATTACCCAGAGAGAGATAATTGTCAGGGATAATAACCGATTTCATTGTTTCATTGATGGCTCTTGCTCGTGTAGAGATTACTGGTGAAGTGGCATATGAATTGGCTACAGAAATACTACAGAATCTATGGTTACGGTGTCTGACATGTTATTTGTGTAAGATCACTTAGCAGCAACTGATTCTCTTCAGCCTTGAGAGAAGGACTTGATCAATTTTGTGGAAACACTACTCTTCTAGTCGGTCCATTGGACGTTGGTTTAGTGGCGAGGCTGAGCAGAAAGGGCACAACCCATGTTCGAAAGCAGACGGAAACTCTCATTTAGTAACATCAAAAGCCAGAGGAACTAATACTCACTTTTTTTTTTTTTTTTTTTTTTTTTTTTTGGGGGGGGGGGGGTGGGGTGGGGTGAGAGAAGATACTTGCACACAGGCACGCGCGCGCATAGGGAGGGAGGGAGAGGAGGGACCTGGCGAGGAGGTGGCGGTGGAAGGCAACGTGAGGCAATTGCCAATGGCGACTTGGCAGGTGCCAGCAGAATGTAACGGTGACATCAAATTGATGACAATTGCGGCAAGGTGGAGGGGGAAGAAAGAAGAATTTTTGTTATATCTACTTTATGTTCGGACATTTATCAAATATTGTATAAGATGTTACAAATTCATCATTATACTATCCAAAGGTCGAGATGATCAAACGAAGCATTTATTAACTTGATTTCTTGATATTACATCATTGGTCCACTGGAGATAGGTTAAGGCCTAAAAAATTCAATGAAGCTTCCATGTGGAGCTTGCTTTTTCATGCTCTCTCTCTTGAAGCTTTCAGTCGGACACCACTCAGTGTCCCTTTCCTTGGACACAGCAGATTGGCCGATGGAAGGGGACAGCTGATCCGCGTCCATGAGCAGTAAAGAGAATAACTTTGTTTTCCTGTAGTGCGTATTGACCGTATCTTTAACTCCGTTTAAAGTAACATCAAGGACAAAAAAAAAAAAAAAAAAGTAACATCAAGGACAGGACAATCCTGAGGAAAGGTTTTGAGAGAAAAAGTAGAAGCTTCACACATAAGTTTAGGATCTACATAGTCGTTCTGTTTCTTTATTTATTTTTTATTTTTTTATTCCTCAAAATAGAAAAATAACAGAAATTTATTAAATAACGTTAATTAATTTTTATATTCCCCAGAATGAAAAAAATGGCTGGGAAATAGATTTGTAATATAAACAATAATAAGAAAAAAAATCTTATTTTCGGGAATAATTTCTAGAAATGAGTGTTCTTTTTTTTCTTTTCTTCTTCTTCTTGCTCTTCTAATCATTTAGTGGAAACTCATCGCCCGCCACCAGCGGTCGCCCGGTAGGCCGTCACCGCCACTGCCACCGGTAACTAGGGTAGGAGAAAGGAGAGAGGAAAAAGAGAAAAGAAAAGAAAATTGACAAATTTTAAAAAAATCTACTATACATAAAAATTTGTGAGTCGTACCAAACACATTTTTGTTCTTTTTCTATTTCCAGAATAGAATTTTTGTATAGTTACAAAACACGGTGTTTAACTTAGAAATTGTTCCAAGTAATAGAAATAGAAAAAAAAACTATTTTTGAAAACAAATTATTCTCCGAAATAGAAATATTATCAAATGCACCCTAGAGCCCAGACAGCGCATTAGCTCACTAAAACCATGCAGTACCTGAAGTAGGTAAAGGGGAGAGAGTTTTGGAGAGGACTCTTTGAGGGAACGGAGGAGCAGAGAAGAAGAAGAAAGAAAGTTCCTTGCAGACTCCATCGAGCATTTAGTTCAGAATTCAAGGAATCCGGGGTATGTCTGTCTCTCCTCTTGTTGAATGTTTAGTGTAATGCGCGGCCATGTTTATAGATGGACAGAATGACAAGTCTGCATAGAAAAAGTCTAGAGAGAGAGAGAAGCAAAGAAAGGCGAAAAGATGCAACAATTCAAGAGGCTCAAGACTCGAGTTTCTGCTGAATAATTATTCAACTGGTTTGAAAGATGCATTTGTTCAATTATCCCCACATCGGTTTGGTTTGGGTCCATTTGGAAGACTAGAATAGTTAGGATCGTTAGATTCTTTTAAACACCCCTTATCCACTTCCTATCCTTGTATTCACCCAACATCAATGTTCCAACCGTATGAACGAGGGAGAAGTGCCAAAAAAGTCCTAAACCTTTTGTGTTTGTGACAGTTTAGTCCTAAACCTTTTTTTGATGCCAATTTAGTTCTAAACCTTTTTATTTAGTGCTGATTCAGTCTTTTTGGCCGGATTTTTATTTGGACCGGACGCCGGCCGGCATTAACGTGGACAATTTTTAATATTTTTTAAATATTTTTTTATTCTTTTTTAAATATTTTTTTAATTTTTTCGATTTTTATTTTTTTCTATTTTCTTTATTCTTTTTTTCTCTTTATTCTTTTTTCTTCTCTCCTCACGGCCACTTGCCAGAGGAGACGGCCGTCGAGGCTAGCCCTCGCCGGATCCGGCTAGGGAGACCTCGCCGGATCCGCGCGGTGAAGCTCGCCCCGCCCGGCACGAGGCCGGATCGGCGAGGTTGAGCCTCGCCGGCCATGGGCGAGGCTCGACCCTCGCCGGCCCGGCGGGAGGCCTCCTCGCGCCGGATCCGGCGAGGGTTGAGCCTCGCCCATGGTCGGCGAGGCTCGACCCGGCCGACCGCGCGGCGGGTGGCGCGCGGCGAGGGCAAGCCTTGCCGCCCAGCGCGAGGCCGCCCTCGCAGCCACTGGCGAGGTGGCTGGCGAGCCTCGCCGATCGTCTCCTCTGGCCGGTCACCGTGGTCCGGCCAGCGGTCGGAGGGAGGAGGAGAGAAGAAAAAAGAAAAAAGAAAAAAAGAGAAAAAAAAAAAAATATTAAAAAAAGAATAAAAAATATTAAAAATTGTCCACGTCAGCCGGCCGGCGTCCAGTCAGCAAAATCCGGCCAAAAGGATTGAATCGGCACTAAATAAAAAGGTTTAGGACTAAATTGACACAAAAAAATTATTTAAGACTAAACTGGCACAAATACAAAAGGTTTAGGACTTTTTGGCACTTCTCCCATATGAACGACCTTCCTTTAAAAAGGTGACTTGAACATCAATCGCAGTTCCATCAAAGACATAATATGCAGAGAGTGGCAGGTCTTCATTCATTTGAGGATTCTTGATATAGCGATAGAAAGAAAGAAAAAACTTGAAACCCTCTCTTTTCCATAGAGACCACGCTTTTACATCTTATGATGCTCAAGCAGTATGTTCAAAAATCAAGACTTTGCATCTTGCAATTTCAATACCGACCAAGAACTTGGATTTCACCATTTGCCTTCATAGATATGTTGGTTTATCTGTTTACCACAACGCAATAATATAAAGTAAGGTGTTCGAGGATGACTGCATAATGGTCGAGTGTTGACTTGTTAAACCAGTTTTTCAGATCTAAGGTAATAACTGTTTTGACTTAACAGGGAGTCGCTCGCTCGATCATTGTCTTTGGCCACACACAACCATAGTAATGACTTCGACAAGTATTAATCTCCAGATATGGCTAGTCAGAGGCTAAATGATGCATTCAGCACGGGCTCAGAAACAAAATTTACTAAGCACCGTAACATAATGTGAAGAAGTGAATTTCATGCAAGCCCCTCGTCATCACATGCCGAACACGAACATGGTGGACATGGTCCCAAATCTACCTATACAATAATACACTCGACCGACATAACAAGTTGCACATAACATATTTTAACATTCTCAAGACCTCACAAATGATACAAGTATACACAAAAAGCAAAAGAACACAAATAACCGTAACTTTTGAAGCTCCCTTTTAATACTCTCAAGAGCTTCAGTAACTTCCCGGCTCTCTTCCGGCACTATAGCTACCTGAGTGATAAAAAAGTGTAGGGTTTAGATTCAAACTCAGGGGCCGGAGAATAATACTACGGAGCAGCTCCGTATTAAATATACTTACTGTCTCCTGGAGAGCAGATGGTTTGCTTGCTCCAAGAGCAGTTTGGAAGTGCTCATTTGTTACTGCCATAGAGTTGAGTATCTCCGCATCTATCGACTCATCTTTCAAATCAATGGCATGCATCGTCTTCTCTCTGATGCACCGAAGTGCAGCTTCAGTGCAGAGAGCAGCAAGATCAGCACCAACATAGCCATCCGTGTTCTTAGCAATTCTTTCCAGATCAACCTGCATAACATCCAATTAAATTATGAGAATCAATTAGAAAAAGAAGATACCCTTACAACGAAGTTCTTGGGAAACAAATAGAGAAATCCTATACATCTTCAGCAAGCTTCATTTTCTTTGTATGGATGCGGAGGACTTCAAGGCGCCCAACTTCATCAGGAACTCCAATATCGATTACCCTGTCAAATCTTCCAAATCTTCTCAAAGCTGGGTCAATACTGTTTGGTCGGTTAGTAGCTCCGATAACCATGACATGGGCACGAGATTTCAAACCATCCATGAGCGTTAGCAGCTGAGAAACAATCCTCCTCTCGACTTCTCCATGAGTCTTCTCTCTCTTCGGAGCAATTGACTCGATCTCATTAATAAAGATGATGGAAGGTGCATTTTTCTCGGCTTCCTCGAAAGCTTTCCTGAGATTGCTTTCACTTTCACCTGCTGCCTTTGACATGATCTCTGGTCCATTAATACAGAAAAAGAAGGCACTGGTTTCATTCGCAACTGCCCTAGCAATGAGGGTTTTCCCAGATCCAGGAGGTCCATACAGCAGGATTCCTTTCGGTGGTTTCACACCAATTGATTTAAATAACTGTGGATGTCTCAATGGCAGCTCTACCAGCTCCCTAATTTGCGCCATTTGCTTCCTAACACCACCGACATCAACCTCATCTAATCTATTCTCATCCTCCCTCCTCACAGGTTCTCCCTCGCAGAAGATCTCTGTATTTGGGGCAACAACACAATACTCGGCAGGATCGGTCTCAATAACCTTGAACTCGACACTTCTCATTCCTCCTCTAACAAGGAAGAGATCACCTTTCCTTACAGGGCGATATGCCTCCAGGAAGTAAGCTACAGAGAGTGAATCGACCACGTTAGTAAGCTGTCCATCCAATCCAAGGATCATCTTTGCAAAAAGAAGTGAGCTATGTTAGTGTTTGTGCTCAACCTAACGTGATAATGCAGTCAATGGTGTAGTGCTTCGACAAGAAAATAAGCACCGGCATCCCTTGCAAAGGCTAGCAGTAGGTCGCAGATCTTTTAGCATTCTTTACCCGGAATCAGAAAGCACATACGAGTCAATCACTTTTGGAAAGTAACAACCTCTCATAGATAGTATGGAGAAAAGTTCTGTAAGAGAAATGCTCTGCAAAACATAAACACTGAAATAATCCATATTCAACCCAAGCAAACCAGTGTTTTGGTATGGTCTGGTTCATCAGCAACTTTAGTCTTCACTGGATTTTGTTACCGAAAAACATTAGGACCAAGCAGAGCCATCCAATAAAGTGCTAACTAAATGTAACCAGGCTTATACGAAAGTGATTGCACTTCAAAGCACAAACACTTTGCAATGGGATCACACTTAGAAAGGATCAAAATGATCAGTGAGCCCACCTAACACGGGCCACTATCCTGGATATTTAAAAAATAAAAAATAAAAAATTGAAGATGCTTAATTATCATTACTTAGGAACTGGCGAAAGCATGAAGAGTAAAAATAAATTCACAGGCAGATTTATATTGTCCTTTTGTTTTTGTTATCCCTATTCATGAATTTTTCGCTTCATCAAGTGTTTAATTTAATATGCACTTATTGTTACACAAAGCATTAACGTAAATTCCATGAACAAAAAAGGGTGCATAATACCTCGTCAACATAAAAATCGCAGCACTACAATACAATCAGATGGTAGGTTTGATTTTAAAAAACACGACTACAGAAGGCACTGATCACATAGGAAAAATAGCTAAGCGAGCAAAACAGTATTTCCTACGTCAACATAAATGAGAGGGAACCATCCAGTTATATATTAAAAGTTCTTAGAAAAGGGAAACTCACGCTTCAAGAATGCATCAAACAGATTTCCAGTAATCCCTTCGATGGTGTCATCGACAGGAAGTATGTGAACCCTCTTTCCATCTTTGACATCAGGACACTGATGCACAGAAACAACATCCCCCAGTCTAACCCTCAGGTTTGATCTCACCACTTTGTTCATCCTAATCTTTGGCTCGTCGCATGTGTCATCAGCAAGTGCAACGCAAACAGTATCTTTCCTTTTCTTCCCCTGGATAAAAGAAGATAGCGTTTTAAGACCACCACAAATCATTGCATACAATCTGAAACCTATATTGTCATGCTATAAAAAAAAAAAAAAAACTGTCCTTTACATCAGAGAGATGCAGACATTGCGGGACAACGTCATCACGTGTGCAAGTGCACAAGTACTCTGTGTGTGTGTGTGAGAGAGAGAGAGAGAGAGAGAGAATTCTATCATGAAAGATGTTCAATCACCATGAGTAATGTAACTAACTAGCTTGGATGGCTCAGTCGCGACTTAATAAAATGAAGTCATGAGGTTGACATTGAGCATGATAGCATTAAAACTGACTGCCGGAGCTAAAAAAGAGATCTTTTGCTTCGATCGCCTCACACATACATTGAATGAAGGGAACGACATAGTGTAGAGAAAACAGTAGAATCGAACCACATTAAAATCTGCAGAAGCTCAGATAATATCACGAAATCCACAATCAGAGGTTCCAGGTTTCAAATTACCCACATATCGACCTCACAGCTAAAAAAAATTGCTACTAAAATCCAGACATGACGTGACCACAAAACTCTATTCGAAGCTCTAATAAATTCCACACTCAAAAAATGGATCACGATACGCCAATCCAACGCAACCCTAGAACACAACACACCCACAAATCACCCAAACGTCAAACTCATAATCGAACTGATCTGCGAAAGGCGTGAGCCCCACAAACCTTGACCAGGATGGTGTCGCCGCGGAAGAACTGGAGCTTCTCCATGGTCTCCGGGTGGAGGGACACCACGGAATTGTCGTCGTTGACGGCCTCGTCGACGACCAGGCAACTACAAGCTCGGTTAGACATGGCGTTCAATTTGAGAGTATAGCGACAGAGAGTGAGGAAGACGAATGGAATTGTTACGTGAAGAAACACGGTTTTGGTGAGTTATCCCGGCTATTTCCGTGCAATAATCTGTGAAAGATGCTCCGTATGATTACACCTCTGCATTACAGATTTTAAAGATCCAACTTGGGATCCACCACATGATGAGACGCCATCTTTACATAAGCCAGTTTCAGCTCAGCATAATTACGAAAGACGTATGAGACATCCAGAATCTATTTCGGGATCTCAGAGATCGTATAATACCGAAAACAGGAATCTCATGTTGCTTCAGGAGTGTTACGTGAAGAAAGACAAGTTTGATGGGTTATCCCGACTAATTTCATACAATAACGTAGTTAAAGATCCTCGCATCATTTGACGTCTACATTACAAATTCAAACGATCCAACCTAGGACCCACCACATGATGAGACGCCATCTTTACATAAGCCGGAGGCGTCCAGAATCTATTTCGGGATCTCAGAGACCGTATAATATCTGGAACAGGAATCAAATTTTGCTTCAGGGGAGCAGATTCATCCCTACGAAAAGGAGCTCCGTTAAGTCTAGGTATTTACTAGGTTCGTACCAAATTCCATTCTAACCTTAAATCGAGGATAAGCTTTCGTAAAAGCAAAAGAAAAGGCAAAAGCTTGCTTTTAGAAATAGCCAGAGCTCGAGACTTATACGATGACCTCGTAACTATCATGTTTTTGTCGTTTTTTTACGCAGGAAAGCTCCTCGGGTCAGATTCAACGTCCCTCGTTTTGGTCCTTCTCCCTGCAACTTTTCCAATTTCAAAGACTTACCCTTTCTTTAACTTTTACCACACTGCCTGCCACTCGCTCTTTGACACCCCCATGTTTCATCATCCTTGCACTTCACTCCCATCTTGAAATCCTTGCAAAGTTGTAATGATGGTGTAACCATGAGTAGAGCCCCATGAATAGGAAATGGAAACCTGTACAGAACTCACGATGCACCTCAGGCGAAATGGGACCGAAGACCGGTTACATGGGTTATTTGTTTGAAGGTGTCACACCTGAAATCCTATATGGACGAGGGAGTAACGTGACCGTCCTTTCACCAAAAGATGCAACTTCATACTATACTCCAAATATCCAGCTCTCCATAATTCCCGCAATAATGCTATCTTTCTATCGATCACTAACTAAGGTACCTGAAAAAAAAAAACATAATAAGAAGAAAGAAATGAGTTATCACGGCTTAGCGAGTAATATATTTTTTTTAAGCGGATCAAACAATCGCCGTGCTCTTTTAGAACACAAACATAACTCACTTTCGTCAAATCTAAACATTTACCAAACCTTCTAGACCAAAATGAAATAGTTCTTACTTTAATATAATATGTTCAAAGCATAAATATTCAAGATAATAACAAGCAAACACCAATTGTTCATTCGATTGATTAATTTCTTGCCACACATCAATGGCCTATTCCATTAATCTATCTCATATGAAACCACACATGATATTCAATCTATTGACCAATCTTTTACTCAATAGCAAATCATGATCACGACACAATGTTTAGTGATAAAATGATTAAGATTTCTCCCAATGGTTAGGTCTCTACCTATTATTAGCCGGTGACTCGGCCCACAATGATATCTTAGACTATTATGCATATACTCACACACCCCCCCAATTGGTCACAGATACATTAAGCATAAACCATAATCTCAATCTCCAATACTCCAGAACTAAATCCAAAAATAATTTCATATTCACAATGAGTTTCCCAAAACAATTCAGTATCCATTTTATAAACCAATTCACTATAAAGATATCAAAGCGCCTTTCAAAACCACATTCATAAATCATAAACTTTTCAAGATTCTTTTATAAAAGGTTTCACAAACTATTTATAAGCAATCATTTAAGCTGAAGCCAAACAATGACTTCCCATTTAAACAACAAATAGTAGTCAAGGCTTGATTCTATTTTACGAAACAAAAGATGTTATTTATCAACTCATAGCATACTTAATCCATCATGTTTTTCAAAATATGAGTTTAAAACACAAAGAAGAAATGATACCACTCACTTGAAAACCAATCTATGCTGATTACTCGAGCCGACGCATTTGAATTCTTAACAATTAACTGAAAAACGATATCAAAAGACCGAGTAAACGATATTTTAATGAATGACTTGACCACACTACATCTATTCGTCGATAGAACGACACTTATGCGCCATAACAAAAGCTTGCTTATAGCGAAAACCTATTGTTGTCCGCTATGCACAGCTCGCGCACTAAACTTCTTCGCACTGTAACTTTCTCCACATAACCCCATTTCAAGCAAGCATATAGTCATGGAAAAGCCATTTTGATATACTACCACAAGTTTAACTCAGCCACCCTAAAACCATGCCGAAAACGGCTGAAATTCAGCCTCGAAAGTTATTGTTTGGAACTTGACCAGCTTGCGCAACAAAATTCGAAATTTTGTTTATGGGCAAATCGTAAGTTGAAATTGAGATCCATAAAATTCTATGGATCCACAACACCCTAAACTATCATTTATATATATTCACTGTTCGAAAACTCTTCAATTAATTGCAACGAGTCCTAATTCACCTAAAACCGAATTTCCAACCATAATTTCGGTAATTCCTTTGAATAGAAGATTGGGGGCTTGAATCATTTACCGACATTGCAAAATAGAGTTGATTCTGCTTGGCGAGGCCCTGACGTGCTCGAACAAAACTCCCCTCTCTTTTTCCTTTCATCTCTTTCCCTTTCTTTCCTTTCTCCTTTTCCTTTATGTTTCTTTTTCTTCCCGAGCTCTCTCTCTTATAAAGCTAAACTCCCTCTTTTCCTCTTCTTCTAGTTCAACTCTTCATTTTCTTTCCTTTTCCTTTTTTTTTTTCTTCTTTCTACCTTCAACTTTTCAACCCATATTTTACGGAAGGCTTTGCTTGCATAATAGTATTTGGACTACTTAGAAAAAAATAACTCGTTGTGAGTCACAAATTTTCGAAGAAGTGAGCCCCACAATAATTTATAATCCACACGAATTTATAATTATTTATTAATTTAATTTATTTATGGTCCTGAATATATTGTTATTATCATAATAGATTAAAGAATTCACACATTCATTTCTCTTTATTAGAAAATGACTTTCATTTCTTGTGCAGAAATAAAAGTTTTTTTCTTTTTCTTTTTTCCTCGAACCATCATCCTCCCTATTAATATAACTTGGAAGTGCTTTTGGTTGAACTACTTTTTATTAATAAAGTTTTCCTTTCAGGTTCAAACTCTAAAGATATTTTCAAAAATCTCCACCTTTATTTGACGTTTAAGCCAACTCACAGTCTCTTTTTTGGAAAATTTGAACTCCAGACACCATGGCATGGCTTTTCAACCGTCACAGACATCGTCTAAGTCCAAAGTTAAGCATGGACCCAAATGCAGCCATTCTAGTGGTGAAGAACCTCCACGTATGCGGTGATTGACATTAGGCACTTGAGCTTATTGCTAAGATCACCCTTAGAGAGATCATTGTTAGGGATAATAACCGATTCCACTGTTTCATCGATGGCTCTTGTTCGTGTAGACATTACTGGTGAAATGGCATATGAATTGGCTACGGAAACACTATTGAATCAAATGGTTACGGTGTTTGATACATTATTTGTGTAAGATCTCTTAGCAACTAATTCTCTTCAGCCTCGAGAGAAAGACTTGATTAATATTGCGGCAACAACTCTTCTAGTCAGTCCACTGGACGTTGGTTTAGTGGCAAGGCTGAGGAGAAAGGGCAAAACCTATGCTCAAAAGTAGACGAAAATTCTCATTTAGTAACACCAAAAGGCAAAGGAACTAAAACTAACACTTTTTATGTTCTCCTAGGCCGGAAAGGCCAATGCACAGGTAGATCCTAGCAATCTATTTCTTCAAAAGTCGAGGTACCAGAAAGGGGTGGGTTGGGGGGGAAGAGACTTGCACGCAGGCGCACACGAAAGAGAGAGTAGAGGGGGACCTAGTGAGGAGGTGGTCGTGGAAGGGAAGGTGAAGCAATGCCAATGGCGGCTTAACGGGTGCCAGCAGAAAGCAGCGGTGACATCAAATTAATGATAATAGCGCAGAGGTGGAGAAGGGAGAAAGAACAATTTGTGTTACATCTACTTTCTATTCGGACATTTATCAGACGTTGTATTGTATAAGATGTTATAAATCCCATCATTATACGTTATAAATCCCATCATTATACTATCCAAAAGTCGAGATATCAAACGCAGCATTTATTAACTTGTTTCATTGTTATTACAAGATTGGGCCACTGGAGATGGGTAACCAAATATGGCCTAAAAAATTCATTGAAGCTCACATGTGGAGCCTGCCTTTTCCCAGCCACAGCATGCTTTCTCTCTTGAAGCTTTCAGTCGGACACATGTCAGCGTCCCTTTCCTCGGGGACAGCAGCTCAGCCAATGGAAGGGGACAGCCGATCCGCGTCCATTAGCATTAAAGATAGCAATTTTGTTTTCCTGTAGTGTGTATCGACCGTATCTTTAACTCCATGAAAAGTAACATCAAGGAGAGGACAGTCTTGAGGGAAGGTTTTGAGGGAAAATGTGGAAGCTTCACACGCAAGTTTAGAGCCCAGACGAACAGACGCGCATTATCTCACTAAAACTACGCAGTACCTGAAGAGGCGGAGGGGAGAGAGTTTCTGAAGAGGACTCTTCGAGGGAACGGAGGAGCAGAGGAAGAAGAAGAAAGCAAGTTCCTTGCAGACTCCATCGACCATTTAGTCCAAAATTCGAGGAATCCGGGGTAGGTCTGTGTCTCTCCTCTTGTTGGATGGTTAGTGTAATGCATGGCCATATGTTTGTAGATGCACAGAATGAGTATCTGCATAGATAGAGCACAGAGAGAGAGAGAGAGAGAGAGAGAGAGAGAGAGATGCAAAGAAAGGCTAAGAAATGCAACGTTTCAAGAGGCTCAAAACTCGAGTTTCTGCTGAATCATTATTCGACTGGTTTTATAGATGCATTTGTTCAATTATCTCCATATTGGTTTGGTTTTGGTCCATTTGGAAGACTAGAATAGTTAGGATCGTTAGATTTTTTCAAGCAGCCCTTATCCACTTCCTATCCTTCCGATTCGCCCAACATCAATGTTCCAACTGTATTAACGACCTTCCTCAAATAAGGTGACTTGAACATCAATCTCAGTTCCATCAGAGACATAATATGAAGAGAGTGGCGGGCCTTCATTCATTTGAGCGTCGAGGCAGTAGAGAGCGATGGAGCAGTTCCCAAGACCCCATCGCTCCTCGATTTTAGTACATCTCCCGGGTCCCCATGAAGCCCGGCCTCAGGGAGGACTCAAGCCGGACGGCAATCTTTGTCCCCTTGAGCAGCAGAGCCAAACAAAGCGTCACGATTGCAGAGTTCCCGACGAAGATGCAGAGCTGCATCTCCTCATCGTCGAGCAGCGCCCGCTCGTTGTGCACCAAGGTCTGCTTCCCGATATCCCCGCCAAGTACATCTTGGATCATCTCCTTCGTGTGGAGGATGGTGTCAAAGTGCGTGACCTCGATTTGCAGCGGGATCTCCCCTTTGATGATGCACAGGAGCACCATGGCTTGAAGTGCGGGGTTCACCTCACAATCAGATTGACTCGGAGAGGGCGATTGGCAAGATTTGTGCAGATGGTTTCATCAATTTATGTGTAAGATATGCATGCGAATTGAATGTGAAGAGCAACGGTGAGATTTGCATGCGGCATGAATTACTTGTCTGTGATCGTAGCTCAGGTTTTTGCATGAGCTGTTGGTAGGACCATGAACAATGTCTCATCCTTCATGAGAAATCATCACTTGTTTAAAATTACTTTCATCTTTGCCTAGTTCTTTCTACCCTCCAAATATCGCAGAGTATGCATCATGCTAGTTACTGAATACTGATTTTGTGCTTGTTTTATCTTAAATTTTCAAGTCACTCCATTTATGATTGGATCAGACTATTTAACTTCAAACTGATAATCTACTATCATATTGTATGAGGGTACCTCTTATGGTGATGCAAAATCCTATTGAGGTAACTACAGAGGATTCTTGATATAGCGAAAGAAAGAAACTGGAAACCCCTCTCCTTTCTGAAGAATTTTTATGAACAGGGAGAGAGAGATAGAAGAGAAACAGAGTCGATGAACTTTATTCAGTGAGAGGCTTCTCTTCATCGAAGAACTCAATCCCCTACATTTACTCTCTTCAGATCAGTTTTATATCAATTGAAAACTAATAAAACTGATCAACTAAATGAAAAACTAGCTAACAGAAAGCAAAACAGAAAGTTTGACTTTACAAGCTTAAAACCGAATACTAATTCCTCAATATAAACATGCTACACGTGTTACAATCTTTGTTGTTGCCTTTACACGTGCTACAATCTTTGTTGTTGCCTTCTTTCCTTCCTCTGTTCTCGACCACGCATTACACTTCCTCTGTTTTTGACAGCACCGGTACCTTGCATATTACTCTTAACATCCCCCGCAAATTGGGAAGGGGTGAAAAACCCATGCCCAATTTGATTCGAAGAGTGGAATGTGTCAGCCGTGATAAGGCTTTAGTAAAAATGTCAGCAAGTTGATGAATGCTCGGAACATATTGAACACGCAGAGAACCGGAAGAAACTTTCTCACGAACAAAGTGAAAATCGACTTCAATGTGTTTAGTGCGAACATGGAGAATAGGATTGGCTGTAAGTGAAATAGCAAATTGATTATCACAAAATAACAGAGTTGGAGAATTCAGAGGTATACCAATATCACGTAGAACAAAACTAATCCAAGTGAGATCACCGTAGCGAAGCAAGTGCCCATGTATTGCGCTTCGGTGGGAAGAGCGGGAGACGGTAGGTTGTTTCTTCGCTGCCCATGAAATGATATTAGAACCAAGATATGTACAGAAACCAGTGGTGGATCGTCTGGTTTCAACACAACCAGCCCAATCTGCATCGGAGAAGCCATATAAACTCATAGAGCTGCGAGAACGAATAAAGATGCCAAGATGAACTGTTCCTTTCACATAACGAAGCACCCTTTTCAACTTATGAAAATCTCCAATGGTAGGCTGTTGCATTTTCTGACATAACAGATTTGTTGCAAAGGCAAGATCAGGACGAGTGATGGTCAGATATTGCAGTCCACCGACTAAACTTCTGTATTCAATAGGATTGGATAGAAGAGCATCATCAGTTTTCAAGATGACTGGTCTTAGGGACAGAGGAGTGGAGATGGGTTTGCGATCGATCATGTGTGCTCGTGTAAGTAAATCAAGAGCATATTTTGTTTGACATAAAAACAGCTCAGTAGATGTGCGCTTAGCTTCAATTCCTAGAAAATAATGAAGATGGCCAAGGTCTTTCATATGGAATTGAAGACTAAGGGAATGAATCATGGTATTGAGCAACTTATCTGAGCTGCCAGTCAAGACAATATCATCAACATAAAGTAGCAGAAGCACAGTCTCTTGTCCATCTCGTAGTATAAAAAGAGATGGATTAATTGTACTACAGAAAAAACCAGCTTCAAGCAAGAAATTGTTGAACTTGTCAAACCAAGCACGCGGTGCTTGACAAAGACCATAAAGGGACTTTTTAAGAAGACAGACATATTGGGATTTTTGTGGATGTATAAAGCCAAGAGGTTGCTCCATGTATACTGTTTCATTCAATGTTCCATGCAAAAATGCATTTTTAACATCAAGTTGATGTATTGGCCAGTTCTTCATCGTTGCCACAGAAAGTACAATACGAATAGTGGTATGTTTGACAACAGGGCTAAAGGTTTCTGTAAAATCCACTCCTTCTTCCTGATGAAACCCCTTAGCTACTAACCGAGCCTTCAATCTATCAAGACTCCCATCTGGTGCAAGTTTTGTCTTAAACACCCACTTACAGCCTATAACATTCATTTGATTGGTTCGAGGAACTAATAGCCAAGTCCGGTTTTCATTCAAAGCATCCATTTCATCTTGCATGGCTTTATGCCATCCTGGATCTACTAGAGCAGATTTAAGTGATCGTGGTTCAGAAGGCACCTTATATTCAGCAAGGCAGGCATATCAGGATTGATCTTTTTAATGCCAGATTTGGATCTGGTTTGCATAGGATGAGTAGAGAGTGTACCTTGTGAGATACTTTGAGAATTGGAAGAAACTTGATCAATAACTAGTTCATCTGCTAGCTCAGTTGTGTGAAGAGAAACGTCTGGTTCTGCATAACTGACAGGTTGTAGATGTAAAGAGGAGGAAGTTGAAGATGCTGGAATAGTAGAAATTTCTGGTTCTGTAGTGATGATTCCAGTATCTTGTAAATAACCTGTATGTTGATGTGAGGGAGATGCCATTCGATCTATACTTGGAGAATCCAAGAATTTCACTTCCTCTGTCCATAGTCGATACAGATTTGTATAATGAGGATACCCTGTTGCCAATTTCTGAGTAAAAGGAAAGAAGCTTTCATCAAATATAACATGACGACTTATGTATATATGACCAGTGGTGGGGATAAGACATCGATATCCCTTATGGCGATCACTGTATCCCAGAAACACACAGGTAAGAGATCGTGGATCAAACTTGTGCTGTGCATAGGGTCGGAGACAGGGATAACACGCACATCCAAAAATTCTGAGATGGTCATAACTTGGCTTTTGCTGATACAGTTTGCTGTAAGGCGACTGCATTTGTAACTTTGGGGTGGGAAGAATATTAACAATGTAATTGGCTGTTATAAATGCATCAACCCAAAATTTCAATGGAAGTTTTGCATGATAAAGCATAGCCAGGCCAAGTTCAGCAATGTGACGATGTTTTCTCTTAGGTATTCCATTCTGTTCTGGTGTGTAAGGACAAGACACACGTTGTTGAATACCACAACTCTGTAAATGAGACTTAAATTTGTGACTGATGAATTCTCCTCCACCATCACATTGGAAGATCTTGATTTTACAATCAAACTGATTTTCTACTAGTCTCTGGAACATGAGAAAGACATTATAGAAATCTGATTTCAGTTTCAGTGGATAGATCCAACTAAACCGAGAGAAGTTGTCGACAAAAATGACATAGTACTTGAAGTTTTGAAAGGAATTAACTGGAGAAGGCCCCCAGATGTCATAATGAATCTGTTCTAAAGGCATAGAAGCTGTAGAGTCTGACAATGGAAAGGGTAAAGCAGCACTCTTAGCTACTTGACAATTCCTACATATAGAATGTAGTTTCGTATTGTAATGAATTAACTGCTGATTCTTCATATACTTCAAAGTATTCAGGTTGGTGTGAGCTAATCGTTGATGCCACACATCTTCCCCAACAGTCTTGTGTCTTTGAGTAAAAAAGACCTCTGTAATATGAGGATCCACTCGGTAGAGCCCTTTAACCTTCCTTCCGAGCATCTTGGTTGTGTTGGAGAAGTTGTCCTTTATATAAACCCCGAGTTTTGTCAAAGACAAAAGAACATGGATAATCATCTGTTAGTTTCGATTGACAGAAGATTTTTCTTAATTTCTGGAACAATTGGCACATCATTCAGAGGTAAACAATCAACTATAGTATGTAGAAATGCATCACCAATTTATGTAAATAGGTAGACACGAGCCATTACCAATCATAACTGTATCATTGCCAGTGTGTCTAGAGAAATTATGAAGAATACCAGCATTAGCAGTGATGTGAGCGATCGTGCCGTGAAACGGATACCACTCATTGCCATTCGACTCTTCAAGATGCATTCTTTGCTAGTCTTTGTTGGTATTTCCTCGGCTTGATATGAGTTGTCGAATCGATACCAACGGTGAAGTGCATCATGTCCTAGACGTTTGCATATTTGACATTCTAAACGAGTGGTATCTGTTGTTTTCTCTACCTGCAAATTTTTATGAAGAGTTAGATTTGAAGAGGGATATGACTTGGTATCTGGATTCCTCTGTGAAGAACCAGCATATGGTCTAAAACCTTGACCAGAACTAATGCCGAGAATGTATTGAACCGCTAGAATTACTCGGCCTCTCGTTCATAATTCGAATTATTTAGTCTACGTAACTCATGTTTCTTCCAGGATATCCATAGTTGCGATATCGATTATTGAAGGGACGTCCTCTTCCATAACTTCTTCCTCCACTATTATTTCCTCTTGATCTGCCAAAACCAATATTTTGTTGTGTAGGTTCTCTGTCAAACTCTTCTCTCTGCAGGGCTTCAGTTTTCCTTGGACCATAATAGGCTAGATTAGGACTGAATTGATTCGAAGAATAGTTCTGTAACCTTGCTTCGAATCTTTCTAAATGTGATATCACCTCATCATACTCCGGTTGAGGTTTCAAGCAATATATCGTGGTTTTAAAACTCTCATACTCAGATCCTAATCCCTCCAGAACTCCGAACAGTTTTGTTATCTCATCTATAGGTTTCCCTATTGCATTGAGTTGATCACAAATCGATTTATACTCTCTGAGATATATAGACAGTGCTCGATCACGCTTTTGACATGCTTGCGGCTTTCCTCTCGGCTCAAATTCTCTAGCCACAGATTTTTGCGTGAATCGATTGAGTAAGGTTTGCCATACCTCATATGCAGTGTCTAAGCCAATTATCAGACTGAGTATGTTTTCTGAAACAGCTCCACTAATCCAAGAGGACACAAGTTGATCTGTCTTGATCCAGTCATTGTAGTCAGGATTCGTGACTTCAGTACCTTGTCCTTCTACTTCAACCTGCAATGATTTAGCAGGTGGTGGAATTTCTCCACTGATGAAACCAAACAGCTCTTGGCTTCTCAAGAACCTGTGAAACTGAGCTTGCCAAAGAAGAAAATTATCTTCGGTTAATTTGATGGTAACAAAGTTAGAGATGTTAACATGAATAGGGAATGGGTATTTCTGCATTCTTGCTGCCATTCTACACTTTCAGATCCTAGAAGATACTCAATTACAGATACAATCTCCTGCTAATTTTGCAGTATGGAGACGTGAATATATCACTAATGACGATTAGATCTCGATGAAGAAGAACAACTCACAGTTCTGATCAGAGACATAGATGATTCACAGATCCACAATCAAAGAAAGAATACCACCATTAGCAGCAGAAGAAAGTTTGAATGTGACCAAACTTGAATGTAAGTGATCAGTGAAGCTTGAATGTGGCTTTAATTTGTTGCAAGTTTCATCATCTTGTATTGCGAACAGAGATGACTTGTACTCGGTCTCTACCTTCAGCAGAAACAGAGCATGCGAATTAGGGACGAATATGGTGCTTCTGTGACTGCGAAGCTGGTGGTGCTGGGGAAGTGGCTTCGGTTGAATCTACAACTTCAGTGGATGAATAGGGGAGTCCGAATCGAATTTCGTCGCTCAACGAAGAATTACCGAAGAAACGGAAGCCACCTCCGCCACCGTCGTTGCTATAACCACTGCTGATCGGCCTTAACAGAGCAGGAATCGCTGTCACCGCCGCGGCCGATGTCACCGATGTCGCTGATCTTCGCCCAAAACTGAGAGAGATACCGGAGCCGAGAACGATTGAGAGCCCCTTCGCTGGTTACTTGAAGGCTTGCGGCAGCTTCTGATTTCAGCGTCGCAAGAACCTTTGAAGCTCTCGGAGGCAAAGGAATCCGTGGGGTGTTCGCTCCGGCGCAGTCGCAAAGATGATCGATGATCAAAACCTGGGTTCCTTGGCCATCAGTCTTCGATTTCCAAGCCACCGTCGTCACCAAACCAAATTCGCCAACAAACCAGATTCTACTTGGTTTCACCGTCGTCACCAAACCAGATTCGTCACCGCGGTTGCTGTCGACTTCGGATCGAGTCAGATCCGGCAATCAGAGGACCAGATCCGGCGAGCAGAGAACTGCTTCTGCAGCTACAGCACCTTCGATTTGATTTCACGAGCAGATCCGGCGACCTTGGCTCTGATACCATGAAGAATTTTTATGAATAGGGAGAGAGAGATAGAAGAGAAACAGAGTCGATGAACTTTATTCAGTGAGAGGCTTCTCTTCATCGAAGAACTCAATCCCCTACATTTACTCTCTTCAGATCAGTTTTATATCAACTGAAAACTAATAAAACGGATCAACTAAATGAAAAACTAGCTAACAGAAAGCAAAACAGAAAGTTTGACTTTACAAGCTTAAAACCGAATACTAATTCCTCAATATAAACATGCTACACGTGTTACAATCTTTGTTGTTGCCTTTACACGTGCTACAATCTTTGTTGTTGCCTTCTTTCCTTCCTCTGTTCTCGACAGCACGCATTACACTTCCTCTGTTTTTGACAGCACCAGTACCTTGCATATTACTCTTAACACTTTCCACAGAGACCACGCTTTTACATCTTGTGATGCAAGCAGCATGTTAAAAAATCAAGACTTCGCATCTTGCAATTTGAATACTGACTAAACACTTGGATTTCACCATTTGCCTTCATAGATGTTGGCTTATCTGTTTACCACAACGCAATCATGTAAAGCAAGGTGTTCGAGAATGACTGCATAATGGTCGGATGTTGACTGTTGAACCGGTTTTTCAGATGTAAGGTAATAACTTATTTGACTTAACAGGGGTTCGCTTGCTCAATCGGTGTCTTTGGCATGCATAACCGTAGTAATAACTTCGACGAATATTAATCTCTGCATATGGCTAGTTAAAGGGTAAATGACAAATTCGGCACGGGCTCAGAAACAAAAGGTACTATGTACCGGAACATAATGCGAAGAATTGAAATACATGCAAGCCCCTCGTTGTCACATGGTAAACACGGACATGGTGCACGTGGTCCCAAATCTACCTATGCATTACCACACTCGACCAACGGAAAAAGTGACACATAACATATTTTAATTCTCAAGACCTCACAAATGATAGAAGCATACACAGAGAACAAAAGAACACAAATAACCGTAACTTTCGAAGCTCCCTTTTAACACTCTCAAGACCTTCAGTACCTTCCCAGCTCTCTTCTGGCAGTTCAAACACCTGAGTGATAAAAAAGTGTTAGGGTTTAGATTCAAACTCAGAGGCAGGAGAATAGTACTATTGAGCAGCACCGTATTAAATATACTTACTGTCTCCGGGAGAGCAGAAGGGTTGCTTGCTCCGAGAGCAGTTTGGAAGTGCTTGTTTGTTACTGCCATAGAGTTGAGTATCTCCGCATCTATCGGCTCGTCTTTCAAGTCAATGACATCCGAATTCTCTCTGATGCACTGAAGTGCAGCTTGAGTGCAGAGAGCAGCCAGATCAGCACCAACATAGCCATGAGTGTTCTTAGCAATTCTTTCCAGATCAACCTGCATAACATTCAATTAAATTATTAGAATCAAGGGGAAAAAGACAACAAACTGCTTGGGAAACAAAAAGAGAAGTCCTGTACATCTTCAGCAAGCTTCATCTTCTTTGTATGGATGCGGAGGACTTCAAGGCGCCCAACTTCGTCTGGAATTCCTACCTCGATTTCCTTGTCAAATCTCCCAAATCTTCTCAAAGCTGGGTCAATGCTGTTTGGTTGGTTAGTAGCGCCGATAACTATGACATGGGCATGAGAATTCAAACCATCCATGAGTTTTAGCAGCTGAGAAACGATCCTCTTCTCAACTTCTCCTTGAGTCTTCTCTCGCTTTGGAGCAATTGAATCGATATCATCAATAAAGATGATGGAAGGTGCATATTTCTCTGCTTCCTCAAAAGCTTTCCTGAGATTGCTTTCACTTTCACCAGCCACCTTTGACATGATCTCTGGTCCATTGATACAGAAAAAGAAGGCAACAGTTTCATTTCCAACTGCCCTAGCAAGTAGGGTTTTCCCAGATCCAGGAGGTCCACACAGCAGAGCTCCTTTAGACGGTTTCACACCAATTGATTCGAATAACTGTGGATGTTTCAACGGCAGCTCTACGAGCTCCCTAATTTGAGCCATTTGCTTCCCAACACCCCCAACATCATCATAACCAACCTCGTCCAATCCATTCTCATCCTCCCTCCTCACAGGTTCTCCCTCAAGGTAGATCTCTGTATCTGGGGCAACAATACAATATTCGGCAGGATCGGTCTCAATAACCTTGAACTCGACACTTCTCATTCCTCCTCTAACAAGGAAGAGATCACCTTTCCTTACAGGGCGATATGCCTCCAGGAAGTAAGCTACAGAGAGTGAATCGACCACGTTAGTAAGCTGTCCATCCAATCCGAGGATCATCTTTGCAAAAAGAAGTGAGCTATGGTAGTGTTTGTGCTCAACCTAACATGATTATGCAGTCAATGGTGTATTGGTTGGACAAGAAAATTAGCGCTGGCATCCCTTGCAAAGGCTAGCAGGAGTTTCAAAGATCTTTTAGTGTGCTTTACCCAGTATCAGAAGGCATATGCGAGTCAATCACTTTTAGGAAGTTACATCCTCTCATAGATAGAATGGAGAAAAGTATTGTCAGAGAAGTGCTATACGAAACATAAACACTGAAATAGTCCATATTCAACCCAAGCAAACCAGTGTTTTGGTATGGTCTGGTTCATCAGCAACTTTAGTATTCACTGGAATTTGTTACCAAAAAACATTAGGACCAAGCAGAGCCATCCGATAAGTGCTAACAAAATGTAGCCAATCTTATAGGAAAGTCATTGCACTTCAAAGCACGAACACTTTGCAACGGGATAACATTTAAAAAAGATGAAAATGATCAATGAGCCCACCTAACACGGGCCACAAGCCTGGATATGAAACAAAAATTTGAAGATGCTAATCATCATTACTTAGGAACTGGCGAAAGCATGAAGAGTAGAAATAAATCCACAGGCAGATTTATGTTGTCTTTTTGATTTTGTTATCCCCATACATGAATTCTTTTACTTCATCAAGTGTTCAATTTAATATTCACTTTACACACAGCATTGACATATATTCCATGAAAAAAAAGAAAAAAGAAGGGTTCGTAATACATCTTCAAAATATAAATCGCAGCATTACAATACAATCAAATGGCAGGCTTGATTTAGAAAAACAACTGCAGAAGGCACTAATATCACATAGGACCAATAGCTAGAGAAGGAAGCAAAATAATATTTCCTACATCTGCATCAATGAGAGGGAACGTCCAGTTATTCATTACAAGTCCTTAGAAAAGAGAAACTCACGCTTCAAGTATGCATCAAAGAGATCTTCAGTAATGCCTTCAATGGTGTCCTCCACGGGAAGTATGTGAACACGCTTTCCATACTTGACATCAGCACAGTGATGCACAGAAACAACATCTCCCACTCTAACCCTCAGGTTTGATCTTACCACTTCGTTCATTCTTATCTTTGGCTCCTCGCATGTGTCATCAGCATCTACAATGCAAACGGTATCTTTCCTTTTCTTCCCCTGTACACAAGAAGATAGCGTTTTAAGACCACCACAATGCATTGCCTCCAATCTGAAATCTAAGGATCTATAAGTTTTCGAATGTCATCAATATATTGTCATGCTACCGAAAAAGCCGTTCTTTTCAGCAAAGAGATGTAGACAACGCTATCACATATGCTTGTGCATAAGTTGTGACATCACTGGATTGATTCACTAAGGTATTGTCTACTTTGATCCATCCCATTGTGAGCCTCACAGTTTTGTCCGTTGACAATACGTCAAAAGGGCTTTCATGAGATAATTTCAGGTCTCATGCACACATTTATATGTATATGAAAATTGCTCTCTTCTTGTTTGGTGCACAGTTCGGGTTCTTTCCAACTCCCTTTACCGTCCTAAAAGCCTACTAGGAGACGTTCCTTGTCCGGCAATCACTCCCTGCCCTCATCGGACCGGATTGTTACACGAGTACTCAAAGAGACATCTTCTAGCTTAATAAAATCAAGTTATAAGAGTTAACGTTGAGCATGATAGCATAGAAACTACGGATGTCGAAGCTAAAAGGGATCTTTTGCATCAATCGTCTCACACATGCACGAACGCAGCAAAGACATGGCATAAAGCAAGCAACAGAATGGAACCACAAACAATCTGCAGAAGTTCACATAATATCATAAAGTCGGTAAGCAGAGCTTCTAGGTTTGCAATCCAACCACATATCAACCTCAAAGCTCAAAAAAAAAAAAAAACAGAAAGTTCTACTAAAATCCAGATCCCACGCGACAACAAAAGCTACTCCAAGCTCAAAAAATAATACACTCAAAACGGATCACAATAGGCCAATCCAAAACAATTTTGGAAAATGAAACACCCACAAATAACCGAAACGAGAACTAAATAATCGAACTGATCTCTGAAAGGCATAAATTCACAACCTTGACCAGGATGGTGTCACTGCGGAAGAGCTGGAGCTTCTTCATGGTCTCCGGATGGAGAAAAACCACCGAATTGTCATCCCTGATGGCCTTGTCGACCACTAGGCGATTAGACACTTGGTTGGACATGGCGTTCAATTTGAGAGTGCAGTGACAGAGTGAGGAAGACGAATTGAAATTGTTACGTGAAGAAAGACAGGTTTGATGAGTTATTACGGGCAGTTTCGTACAGTAATGCTGTGGAAGATCTTCATATCATTTCACATCGGCATTAAAAATTCTAAAGATCCAACCTGGGATCCACCACATGACGAGACACCATCTTTTCATAGGCCGGTTTCGGCTCAGCATAATTACGAAAGACGTATGAGGCGTCCAGAATCCATTTCAGGGTCTCAGAGACTGTATAATATCTAAAACAGGAATAGCACGTTGCTTCGGGGAGTGTTACGTGAAGAAAGACGCGAAGAAAGACGATTTGATGGGCTATCGCGGCTTAGTTTCATGCAATAATGTCGCTAGAAGATCATCGTATCATTTCACATCAACACTACAAATTCTAAACATCCCACCTGGGATTCACCACTTAATGAGACGCCATCTTTACATAAGCCGGTTTCGGCTCAGCATGATTACGAAAGACGTATAAACTGTCCAGAATCTACTTCAGGATTTCAGAGAGCATATAATATCGAGAACGGGAATGACATTTTGCTTGAGGGAAGCTGATGATTACTGATCTTGTCCTTACGGAAAAGTGGCTCCGTTAAGTCTTAGTATTTACCTGGTTGGTACCATATATCATTTCATGTTGGACCTTGAACCGGGGAGACGCCTTCCAAAAAGCAGGGCAAAAAGCAAAAGCATGCTTTTAGAAAAAGCCGGAGCTCGAGACAGAGACCTTGACCTCGAAACTATCATATTTTTTGTCTTTTTCACGTACGAAAGCTCACGGGTCAGAATCAATGCCCCTCGTTTTGCTCCTCTTACTTTTCCATTTTCGAAAGACTTTCCTCTTTATTTAACTTTACCACATTGCCTGCCGCTCACTCTTCGACACCGCCATGTTTCATCATCCTTGCGCTTCACTCTCGTCCTTAAATCCTTGCAAGTCGTAATGATGGTGTGACTATGAGTAAAGCCCCATCAATTGGAAATGGAAATCTGTGCAGAACTCACGATGCACCACAGGCGAAATGGGACCCTTTCGACCAAATTCGTCTGTTGTTTTCATGTATAGCAACTTCTGCAGCTGCTGCTGCTGCTTCTTTCCCAAATGGTAAAAACAAAAAGGCCAAGGGATAGCAATCAAGACCGGTTGGACGGGTTATTTTTTTGAAGAGGACTCTCCTTTCTTGTCAAGAAATAGAAGTTTGTCTTTTTCCTCTCATTTTTTCCTCTAACCATTTATTTTTCTCCTGGATATGTTATCCTCCCTATTAATATAACTTGGAAATGTTTTTGGCTGAATAATCGGTCCTTTCTTGCTGGAAATGAAAAACAAGTTCTCCTTTTAACCCTTTTAGGATCTTAAACTGGGAAACCTACTTTTATTAAGCAAGTTTTCCCTTTAGATTCGAACTCGCGATATTTTCAAAAATCTCCACCTTGATTCCACGTTTAAGCCAACTCACAATTGCTTCACCAGGGAAAATTCCAACTTCATTGCTATACACCCCTGCATGGCTCTTCAACCGTCATGAACATCTTCCAACTTCCAAGTCCAAAGTTAAGCACAGGCCCAAAGGCAGTCATTGAGTGGTGAAGAACCTCCGAGTTTGATCGTCATCAGGCATTCGAGCTTATTACTTACATCTCGCATAGAGAGATTATTGTTAGGGATAATAACTGGTTCCATTGTTGCATTGATGGCCCTTGTCTGTGTAGACATCATTGGTGAAGCGGCGTATGAATTGGCTACAGAAACACTATCAAATCAAATGGTTACATCGTCTGACCAAGTTACTCGTGTAAGGTCTAGCAACTGATTCTCTTCAGCTTCGAGAGGAAGACTTGATCAATTCCGTGGCAGCACAAGTCTTCTAGTCGCGCCACTGGACGTAGGCTGAGCGATGAGGCTGAGGAGGAAGGAGCACGACCTATGTTCGAATGGAGAAGAAAATTCTTATTTAGCAACGCCAAAAGCCGAAGGAAAGCCAAAGGAACTGATGCACACATAGATCGTACCAATCCATTCTCCAAAAGCTAAGGTGCTGCCTTACTTTTCTTCTGTCTTTCTGGGGCACAGTGTTTCTTGGTTTGCTTTGACGGTTACCAGTTTTACATCCGAGGCGAGGCGAGATGGGCTCGCATCGCAGACAATGAATGGAGTTAAGTACAGCAATTAATTCAGAGTTTCCCCCTTTTTTTGGGGCCAGAAGTCTACCATAATATATCGACACAAATCTTTTAGTCAGGTTGAATTCAACCAACAGTTTTGAGTAAAATTTGAGCTCTCTTGTGATGTCACGTTGAGAATTATTTTTGTCCCAGTGAGTTTAGATCTCAAATGTGCCCAACAAGTCTTCCATATTGCAAAGAGTTTTCAACTGAAGGAAACATTTGAGTGATTCTATCGCATCACATCTACAGTTAATGTGGCGCGCAATTTTAACTTATATTCATTCATGGATTGATCACGTCTGCATGTCGAATTAAATATAATAATAATAATAATAATAATAATAATAATAAAAACTTCTTCCATCGGCCATAATAGCAACATCACTAGCCGGCCATCGACCGCAGCGTCATCGACCATCTTTGGTGCTTCGGGTCTAATCTTGAAGTCTGGGCCTTCGTGGTCAAGACTCCATCGTCGGCGTCATCTAAACCCTTGGCCAGGTTCGAAGCAACACCCAGGTCCAATTTTGGAAATCTAGGCACTCGCAGCCAAGGCTTCGTCGTCGGCATCATCTAAACACCCTCAATTGTGGCTCGCGGCTAAGACTCTAGATCTAGATCCGGAAAATTTGGAGCCTTAGCCACGAGCGACGTACATGAAGCGGCGACACTACTCTCCGCAGATCAAATCTGGATTTAGATGTTTGCTGGGTAAGGTTCCAAGAAGATTTTTTTCTGCTAATTTCTTCTTGGACGAAGAAATTGAGGAAGGGATCATTGGTTTGTTCACAGATTTAAAGAGCCGCCATCCATGGCCGAACACTAGCTACCATTGCTGGTTCTGTGGATGAGAAACCACGACCTCCACTTCGCATCTCCAAATCTGTGGAAGAGCTACCTTCCACAGAGCTATTGATTAGGGGTGAGCATGGTCTGAGTTGGGCCGGTCCGTCCCCTAATCATAGGACCAGCCCGCACAGTGATGGTTCTCAATTTTTGGGACTGAAGACCGACCCTATTAAGCTTGGGACCGAGGACCGGACCGACCCAATGGATTTGGTCCGGTTCCAGGGTCAACCCAGGACCAACTGATAATTGTTTATTTCATGTTTTGTACTCCTTAAAAAAGCGATTAAGGGCCGAACCACTAACCCAGTAGATTCGGTCTGGTTTCAGGGTCAACTTAGGACCAACCAATAATTTTTTATTTCATTTTTTATACTCCTTGAAAGGGCAACCGAGGACCGTACCGACCTAATGGGTTCGATGATGAGCGAGGTCAGCTAAGAAAGGCAAACAGTAAAGGTCCAGTGGGGTGAGTGTCGAATAGAATGAGCATCGAATGTCAAGCGGGAAGCAACGAGTCAAGCGAGCATCGAGTAGCGAGCGGCACGGGTGACCCAAAACGAGCAAGACGAGTGTCGAGTGGTGAGTGGAGAAGTTGTTTATTTCGATTTTGGCAAATTGAAGACTTAGAGGACAAATAAGACAGAAGAGAACGGATACTAGAGGAGGATGACATAAGGAGCTGTTTATGCCTTTTTGGACGCCGTGATAACTCCTCACAAAAACATTTTCTTCTTTCGTAAATTATAACTATTGATGCCGTAAAAGACATTAAAAATCTAAGTTATAAAAAACAATATAAAATTACTTGAACACCTTACTAAATAGTCAGGATTGGTCCGGTTAGACTGACTCGAAACTCTCAAGATCGAAGACCAACCCGCACGGTGCTTTATATATATATATAGGATTGGTTCGGGTTGGACCGACCCGGAACTCTCAAGACCGAAGACCAACCCGCACAGTGCTGGTCCAGGAATTCTAGGACCAAGGACCGATTTAGTCTCCCTAGGAACCGGACTAGGATCGGCAGGGTTGGACCGGTCCAGGGTCGGTCCAGGGTCCCTGGACCGATGCTCACTCCTACTATTGATGGCCTAGGTGCGACGTCGACGACACTACGGCTATGGCGTGGATGCGATGTTGGTGAGTCCTAGGGCACATTTTTCCACACGATTAATTCCATCTCTAAATTTTAAATGATAAAAATTGTCATGTTAACTGTTCATGAGTGTGTCTAGAATGACTTTTTCTTTTCCTTTTCTTTTTAATTGTTGTGGCTCATACATTTTGGCTTTTCACTTGAAATATTTGAAATCTTTTCAACACGTAAATTTGTATGTAATTTTTTTTTTTCAAATTGTATAATGTTATAAAATATGACTGAATTCTTTTTGCTTCTAAAAGTCACAAAGAAACATGTTCTCAAGAAAATTATATCCGATTAAAAGTATAAGTTGAGTGTCCTTGAATGCATTTTAAAGGTCGCGATACTTTTCAAAATCTTATAGTTTTTTAAGGGTTTTTATGTTAGATCTCTAAATTATTAAACATTTCATTCCATTGACAAATTCTTGGTCTTATTTCACGCCTACTTTTCCTGACGTTTATGGTTATGGCAACCAGACGATTGAAGAGTGCCCGCTAATAATCACAAAAGTGGTCCTTGCTAGTACATAGATTGGGCAAGCGAGTGCACGAACCTGCATTTTATTTTTTTCACTTTTCATCAAATTATTAAGAGGGTCACTAAGTCAAATTTTTACACCTTTCATCTAGGTTACCAGGGCTTACTATCAAAGGTAAGGTTTATAAACCATGTGATTATGCAATCTTGAAAATCAACTATGTGATTTCCTCTACACGTTTAACCAAACTAGAGTTTCTCCAAAATGAGGCCCGATTCTAATAAAATGGACATTTCTATCCACAAAATGTTAGAGACAATTAGGAATTTCTCTAAGATGATTTCTCATGTTAGAGATATTTGATTATTTTGTTGATTTTCTGTTTCTTTCAAGGTTGTGCATATATCTTAATTAATATGTTATATTACATAGTTACCTAATAATGCCTATAAATCGCCCATTTTAATTGACACGCCGATATGATAAATGGTGATGGCTGAACTTTAACATTTTGATCTGTCTAATGCTGCAGTAAAACCAAGGAATTTAAAATAAGGAACTGGTTTTCACATGGCTCATTGCATCTTTCCTTCTCATGATAAGGCCCATTGAAAAGTCTAAATAACCGTTCCTAGTAAATAGATCTTGCATAATCTTCCTATTTTTGCTTGCTTTGAGGGAAAGTTGCTTCTCTACTTTGAGTTTGGTGTATAAATACCCACCAAAATGGCATTACCCATCAAAGCAAAAGCTGAAGACTTCAGTTTAATTGTGCTTTGGGCATCGGATAAAACACAAATCAGCATTATTTTTTTTTTCTGAAAGAAAAAAAAAATGTCAAAATATGTCAGGCACCGTTGGGCTGCTGATGCATTGCAAAGGTATCACACTATACTTTTTAACACGAAACTTTTCCTTCATTTAAATGGAAATAGAAACTAATCTGCTAGAGTTTGAGTTTGTAATATTTTGATGGCCTAATTCAATTGGGCTCTCTTTGGGTTTTTAGCTGCTATCGCATGGGTAGCAGGGAAGCCCCGGCGATTGAACAAGTTGAAGTAGCATCTCCACAAGTAGAGGTGTGCAATCGGATTGGTTCTACTTGAGAATCATACTAGACTGCCTGAAAAACAGGTCCGGGAATCGGTTTCCCTCGAAACAGGTTCCAAAATTTTGGAATCGGTTGAAGTTGGTCCAATTCCAAGTGAATATCCACTTGAGAATCAGACTAATCGGACCTGTTTAAGAATTGGTTTTATAAGCTAAAAAGCCTAAACCCTAGTTTCATTTTGGGCGACATTATTTTCACTCCTTATATAACTAAATCTACTCCCAAATTTATTTTCTTTCCTTCTTTTTTTTTTTTAGGTTTTCTATTTTTGCATATCAAATTGTCATAAGTGGGATGACCGTGTGATTATTTTTGTTTATGGGTTTTGGTAAAATTTGAACTTATTGCTATTTAGAAAATAAAAACTAATCTCTTCCACATCATTGCTCTTATAACAAATTATCTATTTTTTGTCCCTCCTACCTCAAAAGCTTACTTTGTTAGTGAATTTTCCTTTTTTAATTTTGTTAATCTAAAATATATGTCAAGTCCCTATATTTACTATATCAAATAATTTGTCTTCTTTGGTAACTATTGGCGAGATACTTTTAAACTGAGCATATAAAGAAGTTATTAGAGTATCTAAAAAACACAAAAAACATTGACATGAAAAATTCATGCTATGTGGTATCTTCATATTGTTTATAAACACGTGACTTCATGATGTAACTTGTTATCATTTGTAATTGCATATGGGTACGTGTTCATCTTATAAATTTTTATTTTTAGCGGATAGAGATTTTTATTGTTTATCTTTAACTTTAAACCGTTTTAGTTACTTATATTATTTAGTTTTAAAAAATGAACCTAAAAAGGGGAAAAACATGTTCTCGGGTTGACACCTAGAATTGGTTCGGAAAAATAGGGTAGGTTCCAGAACTAGTTATAGGCAGATACGATAGGTAATAGGTTTCAAAAACTAGGAGCCTGTTATAATAGGATAGGCTCCAGACCTGAAACCCGGAAATGTCGACGCCATGATTTCCGCATTCGAATGTGTACACAATAACATGCATTTTTCTTATGGTCGTGCATTTAATTTGTGCGCGAGGAATTTACAGACCCCAGCCTAGCTAAATATTACGGATTCTGATGAAATTAGAAACTCTTGATGGGATTGGGGTATTGCTATTCTTGTGTGAGTGCCCCATGAAGATGCAGTCTTGGACATTCATCCTATTAATCTACCGAACGAGAGGACTCTGAAGGGCACGTTGTTCGAAATTACGAGAAAATTATCATAAAAGTCATAAATATATTATATTAATATTAATTCAGCCATAAACCTATTAACTTGACCGATTTAGTCTTAAATATTTTGTATTTGTGCTAATTGAGTCTATCAGACCAATTTAGGATAGTAATCAACTTTGGCCATCCTATGTAGCACGATTGACACTGGCATTGACATATTTAATCAATTTTTTCAAAATTTTTTATTTGTTCATTAATTTTTCTCTTTTTTTTTCTTTTTTTTCTTTTTCCTTTCCTCTGACTAGTGAGGGTCGCCAGAGTTTGCCGGCCGCCCTCGCCGAGCGCTAGTGAGAGTCAATGGCTCTTGCTCATATATGGGGGCAAGAGCCACTGACCCTTAAATGCAATTGGTGAAGGCTTTGCGGCCCTCGCCCAAAGGTCGTTGACCCTCACCAGCCAAAGCAAAAAAGAAAAGAAAACAAGGAAAAAGAAAAGAAAAATTAATAAGTAAATTAAAATATTATTATAAATATCCATGTCAGCGCTAGTTGTATCTCGTAGGACGATCAACACCCAAGTCAGAAACATCTAAAATTAAACGAATGAACTCAATTGGCACAAATACAACATGTTTATGATTAAATTAGCTTTTGGAATGTACTCTTATACTTATTATTAAAGATGGTGAAACCCCTCTCTCTCCCCGTGGATTTTTTTTTTCCATTTTTGGTTTTCCATGAAAATCTTGCATCTCGTGTGATTTCGATTTTCCTTTCATCCTTTACTACTTATGCTTCGATTAGTGCATCTTTTGACGTTTTTCCGCAACAAATTGGCATAGAGCCAAGGAATTTCGATCTTTTTTGTTTGAGGTGACATCTATCAAGCTCGAAGTGGCACCATTTGATGGCCAAAATAATTTTGGGCTATAGAGGATCAAGATGAAAGCATTATTACGTTGGGAAGATTTAGTTAGAGCCTTGGATTAGAATTATCCCAACAACATGACTACGACTGACATCAAGAAGATGGATGAAAGGGCGCATAACTTTAGGGCGCGTTTGGTAACGATTCTGTTCTGGAGAACAATTTTTTATGAGAAATGTTTTTTTCTATTTCTATTCTCGGGAACAATTTCTGAGCAAAAGAACGTGTTCGGTAACTTCCCAAAATTTCTATTCCCGGGATAGAAATACTGGTAAGATTCTTAAGTTATTTTAATTCTTTTATTTTTTTTCCTTTTTTCTTTTTCTTTTTCCCTTTTCTCTTTGGCCAGCCACCCTGGCCACTGCGAGGCTTGGCCTCGCCCAAGTGGCGCGAGGTCGACCTTACCCTGGCTTGGCAAGGCCCAACCTCGCGCCAGCTAGGGAGGCCGAGCCTGGCCGTGGCCATGAGGTCGGCCTTGCCTGGACCGCACGAGGCTCGGCCTTGCCCAAATCTGGCGAGGCCGTGCTCACCCAGCCACCGAGCCTAGCCTCGCCGTGGCTCGGCGTCTCCGAGGGCCGGCGAGGTCGCCGACCCTCGTCTGGCCGGTCGCCGGTGCTGGCCATGGCCAAGGTCGGTGACTGGCCAAAAGGAAGAAGAAGAAGAAAAGAAAGAAAAGAAGAAAAAAGAAGAGAAAGAAAAATTGATTTTAGAAATTGTTCCCGACAACAAGAAGCTACTTTTTTCTACTGTTTGTTTCTATTCCAAATCTATTTCGGGGAATAAAAAAAATAGATTTTTTGTTCATGAGAACAAAAGTTTTACCAAACACATTTCTATTTTTATTTTTTTTTCGTTTCCGGAAACAAAAGAATAAAATTTTTTGTTCTGGGGAACAGAAAATTTTTTTAACAAACGGGCCCTTAGTGTACTTAAGGTCCTCGACACTTTAACAATCTTTCTTTGATTAAGAAACTAAATGGAAATGACGATAGATAGGCATAACGCTATATCTTCTCCAAAATAATAAAATAAAATAGATAGACATGATGTTTCAAGTGTCCCCGACACTCTCAATTCTTTTGGAGTTTCCACTACACAAGTGAATAATTCAGAAACCACTATATAAAAGGTCTATTTAAAAGAGCCGTTACACATTTATTAAAAGATCACTACTTCAGCGCTTCAACTGCAAACTCGGGCATACTATGACCGCGGAAGGTTACCCTCCGTCGCACAATAAAATCCAGTCCACATACACTGGAGCAGTGAGCCGACAAACCAACCTCATGTGACCTACACTCAGCATCATTATCTTCTATCCGCCAAATTTTGAAAAAGCAAGGAAAAAAAAAAGGAGTAGGTATTGCGCCCTATTAGGCAAATATTGCACCCAATTTTTTTCGGAAGAAATACTCTAAAAACAATGAAGTCCACTTGTTCTAAAAATAAGTCTCCCCAATCAAAATCATTTTAAAGAACATGAACTTCCTCAATCTATATGACAATAATTTACTGACTGCCACCAATTGAACAGTGTCCTCATTCGCACTTGCCTGATTCTAGTACTTTCCCTGCTCGTCTCCCCAGCCCAAATTTCAGCAAGCTCGACAGCCAAATTGACATAGAACGCATCCGAAACCTGATAGCCACCGCGAACGACAAAATATACCACAACAAGAATGACAACAGAGGAGGAAAGATACACTTTTTTCACATATCATCCTCGCCGTCGTCCTCTTCCTCATCGCTATCAACCTAAGCCTTGAGATCAAAGAACTGTAAGAGTTTTTCTGATGTGGGTTACATTAATTGATATTGTAATTTACCATTTTACGGGGTTGATCTAAGGTGAGATCAAAGGTTTCTTAATTAATTTAATATGGAACTGACTAGTGTGGGCCAAATTGAGCCTGGCCCGTAATGAGAGGGCCTGATTGGAAACTCTATATAAATAGTGCTCAAATATCTCCTCTAACCCTAATTCTTACTAGTATCTCACATAAGCAGCTTCTACCTAGCGCTAAAGAGTGAGGGGCCGTCTCATTGAGCCAGTGATACAGAGAGCAATAGAGAAGAAAGACTTGTGTGTGGATCATCGCTTTTCGCTTCTGCATTAAGAACGATGGATTTCAAAACATGTGCATTAATCTTTCTACTCAATCATCTGTGCTCCCGTTTTGGTTATGAAGATCTTGGGATTGCATGTTTTGCTTCCACCTCGATCTCCTCTTTGCATTTCTCTGTTTTTTTTTTTTTTTTTTTTTTTTTTTTTGTTCCTTGGAATCAAAATGGAATAGAATTCCGTTTGTGTAGGTTTTTTGTTCCCGAAAATAGATTTGGAATTAAAAAAAAAAGATTACTTATTTGTTCATGGGAACAACTCGAGAAATGAGCCCTTTCTCTTTTCTTTTTTTCTTTTTCTTTCCTTCCTTTTCTCCTCCTCTTCTTCTCTTAGTTGGTCGTCGGCTGACCATGGTCAAGGCTGGCGACCTCGCCGACTCTCATTTGGTTGCCGGCCGGGATCGGCTAGAGGAAGAAGAAGAAAAACAAAAAAACAAAAAGAGAAAAATTTTAAAAAAATTATTAATAAATTAAAAGAAATTCGAAGTCACAAAAATGTTTGGAGTCATACCAAACTCATTTATGTTTCAAACATAGAAATTTTGTACATTTATTAAATGCCTTCAAATACTCAGAAACTCGTCTAGGGAATAGAAATAGAAAAAATTGAGGGAAAATACATTAGGAGTGCCAAAACTTGATACGAGTGAACACTTTAATGTCAAAAATTTCAAAAGGTACAATTAAGTACCACTTTTAAAAAAAAAAAAAAACATTGGGACACTTAAATGCAAAGTTTGATGAGAGTAATCAAAAATATGACATGGCATATTTTTAATAACACAAGTGGTTTATGTGGCTTGTCGGAAAATCAACTCAGCAATCCTTGTCTAAAACAACATTGTCTTCCATGTTCACCGAAGTGCCAACCGTGATTAAAAAATGATCACGTAAGTGTTTTAAGTTATTATATAAATGATCGCTTAAGTGCTACTTGTGATTAAAAGTGAATACTTAAGTATCAGGGTTTGCAGAAAGTGATTACTTAAGTGCCAAAAATGATATCATTTAGCATACTATTGGTGTCTACGTGAATAATTATTTTTAAAAGAATTACCACGTTAGTAAAAAGTTTGTCCGAAAATGCCAAGTTAGTACTTTGGTCGAAATTTCTTACTGTTGGCACTAAAGTATTCCATTCTTTTCCGATTTTGGCATTTAAATATATATTTTGGAACTTTTGGCACCCCTACTGCCAAGTTTTAGTACTCCCTTTGTCCCCACCCCGAAAAAAATTATTCCTAAGAACAAAAATGTTACCACACACGCTCCTAACAACTATGGATAGCGGTAGAGGACAAGAGAGATGGCTAGCCTAGGGATTTTTAAAATTAGATGTTATTTTTTTTTATTTAAAATTAATATCCACGTCTTAATTTAAAAGGTTAATACTGCCAAAACTCTAAACCGATACATATGATAAATTTACCTTCTATTAATTTTCGTTAAATTTTACCATCAAATTACCGAATTATCACTAGACAGTTGACGAGAGTACTAATTGGAGATTCAATTTATTGTTTTTCATGGTATTAATATAATTCAATGGAAATTAAAGAAAATTAATTTTGTCATAAATGTACTAATTTAAAATAGTCAAAAAATTAGTTTGGGATAAATTTGTCAAATATATATCAATTTAGGTTTTTTTATGGTCAAAAAATTAATTTGAAATAAATCTATCACAAATGTATCGGTTTAATTTTTTTTTTATATTGACCTTAATTTATAATTGGACATGAGCATATAAATACATGTCACATCAGCGGCGCTATAAAATCACTATGTACTTTCTTCTTCCACTGAATTGTAAATAGTTGATGCATCGAGCAAGAACACATTTGTACATAGCTAAAGGGTGGGATACGGTTGCTTCCTCGTTTCATGTTCCATTTATCCGCATACGGCGCTTCCGCATTTTCGGCTAATCGCCTCTTCTACAGACAAATCATAAATTAGATGCAGATAAACGTCCTAGGCTAAAAGCACCTACTCTCGACAACTGCTCCATTTGTTTTGTTTTGTTTTGTTTTTGTTTTGTTTTTTGTTTTTTTTTTTTTTTTTTTCGGGTTCTAGAAGGGAAATGCATTAATTCAAAAGACTAAAGTCATACATCAGTTACATAACGAGGGAAGAAAATTCCGAAAAGGTCCATATGCTAAAATAACAGTAGATAACAGGGAACGGCAGTGCAAAAGACAATGTCATCGGTCTGAGGCATACATACAACGTGCTTTGCTTAAGCAGCAGCGCGTTGGTTCCACTCACCGAAATAGGGTGCAAGCATCGCATTCTTCAGAGGCCGAAAAAAGAAGAAAAAAATGAATAAAAAGCCTAAAGAGGAAGCAACTGAGCTATTCGGAAGATATATCATGGGCGACATTAGTAAGTTCATCGTTGCATCCAAAGAGGAAACTAGGATATTATAGGGACAGAGGGCTAAATCATCATTCCACTATATAGAACTTTGTAATGTCACATGAGAAACACTACGTATCAAAATTTATGGCACGCTATACATCAACAACACATATATATACTAAACACAAGTACATAAATGCACCGATACAGCACTTACATGCCGCTTTTGAGAAGTCTATATGCTCTTGCTCCACTTTCTGGTGCGAGGAAGGAGAGGACGTGAAACCCTTGTAATATTTTCTTCTTTTGGGTGGGGGTGTGGGGAGGAATATTTATACATGCACGAAGGAACAAGAAATCAGGGCACAATAGGCAATTTTCCTCTGCATCGAAGATGTGGCAGTAAAATGTTGCACGAGGAAGCGAACATTCTCAGGAGTCGCTCCAACTATCTTCATCGTCATCTTCATCACTTCCAGCAAATGCCTGTCACAATCATGACTTCTAATTACTACTAGAAAGAGGGAAGGGTTACGGAGGAAGATACTTGCGTGCACGCAGAGAGAGAGAGAGAGAGAGGAGGGACCTGGCGAATGGCATTAGCCTTCTCCAAAATAGCATTAACCCTCAAGTTAGTTTTAGGACCCTGAATACTTGGCCGGGTGACAACAGCAGGCTTCAAGTTGAATGACTGTAAAAGAGAAAAAAAAAAAAGCAAAACAAAATTCAGCGACACTATATACTGTGCTTATGATTAGAGACAGCTTATATAGGAACATAATGGGAATTTGTTATGATGTTAGAAAGCAAGCAAGACAATATCTAGAAAAAATAGGTGCATAAAATTTGGATAATGAATCTGAACCTTTGATCGTATTTGCTCTAGCAACGAATCTCTTTCATTTGCTCTTGGTTCAATTGGAGGCTTTATTCTTTCAGGAACCTTCCTCAACTGCAAATAAGGTTCATACAATGTAAAGCATGCAGACAATAAGAGTTGAACTCACAAAGAAAACATAGTAGACACTGATGAAAAAATAAGAAGTCTAGCCAGAACCAACATTACCATGCTTCTATCATGAGCAGCAACAGCCTCTATGAGACGTTTTGGTGGGCGAGGAATATTACTCATCGCTTTTCCATTTGATTGTACGACTTCATTTTCTGGTAGATCAGAAGTTGCTTCCAATGCTCTTTCTCCATCTAAATGAAGCAGATCATGTTGGAGATGCTCATCTTGCTTCATTTCTGATGGCCCAGATGCATTATGAGAATTATCATGCTGTGCTTCTGATTTCTCATTCTGCTGACCCTTATCCTTCGAAACAGACGAGGTTGAGTCAATATATTGAGGAACTTCTCCCTTTGAAGAAACAAGGTCATCTCTATTTGGTTTGTCTTCAACAACCGGAAGAGGTGGGAGACTGTTTGAATCAGATTGCACCACTCCTCTTCCCAAATCAAGGAAAGCATGTTCAGACACAAATGTTGAGAAGTGCTTCGGTACTTCTGCAGCTTCCATTACAGAACTGTTATCCCGAATAACTGAATTGCCATCTGATTTCTCATTCTGCTGACCCTTATCCTTCGAAACAGACAAAGTTGAGTCAATATATTGAGGAACTTCTCCCTTTGAAGAAACAAGGTCATCTCTATTTGGTTTGTCTTCAACAACTGGATGAGGTGGGAGACTGTTTGAATCAGATTGCACCACTCCTCTTCCCAAATCAAGGAAAGCATGTTCAGACACAAATGTTGAGAAGTGCTTCGGTACTTCTGCAGCTTCCATTACAGAACTGTTATCCCGAATAACTGAATTGCCATCTGATTTCTCATTCTGCTGACCCTTATCCTTCGAAACAGACGAAGTTGACTCAATATATTGAGTAACTTCTCCCTTTGAAGAAACAAGGTCATCTCTATTTGGTTTGTCTTCAACAACTGGATGAGGTGGGAGACTGTTTGAATCAGATTGCACCACTCCTCTTCCCAAATCAAGGAAAGCATGTTCAGACACAGTTGTTGAGAAGTGCTTCGGTACTTCTGCAGCTTCCATTACAGAACTGTTATCCCGAATAACTGAATTGCCATCTGGCACTTGAGTAAGAGAAGATAATGGACTGGGCAGTGCCAATTTATCCTCTCGTTCTTCAGTGTGTAACTTCTCATTTTCCACGTTCAGAAATGTGTGATGAGGCCACATCAATCCTCCCTCTGATGATGACAACTGAAGTTGTGGATTTTCTTCAGCTGGTGACTTTTGTAACAAATGGAAGGAGACCTGCCCATCTTGAATTACTTCGCTCTGTGAAGCACGAGGAACATGATGATCCTTTACTATTGTCCATTCAGGAGGAGGTAAAGGCGCCAAATTGGGAACATCCTCCTGAATATTTTCAGCCACAACAGAGGCCTGTGGAGATGTAGCAATATCAGTATGTAATGAAGCCCCTACAGGACTAATACCATCAACTTCCTGGCTAGCTGGCCCTTGTAAGGATTCTGAGATAGAATGCTGGGTTGGTTGATCTTCTGGACATGATTCAAAAGCTGAATATTTTTCTTTGCCTATACTGTCTGAAGATTGTAGTTGTCCAGACAGAAGAGTTGATGATTGGCTTCCTGTTTCATCGCCCTGCAGACACTCTGCATCAGATCTGTCATTTTGAAAATTCGAAGGGCAATCTAGAGGAGATCCTGGTCTGCTAGAAAGAATGTTCTCCTGAACCATGAGATCTGTTGATCGCAGTTTTTCAGATTCAGGATTAATTGTCTGAGGACGAACTTCATCTTCGCGTGATAGATTTAGATCAAGCTCATGTGGTGGCTCATCCAACAACTGCTCTGAAGTTTCTCCTTGGTCTACTTGGTGATAAATATGCAAAGACGACAAGATATCTTCACTGCTCCACGGAAGAGGACCTTGAGAGGAAGGTTTTGGTTCAAGCTCCTCGCTGCCTAGCTCTGCATATCCTGAACCTATTGTTACATCATCTGAAGGATGTCTGCTCAGTGATTTCTCCATAAAAGATGGGCCAGGCATCTCAGTTTCCACTTCAGATTCCTGATGAGAGATCAGATCATTCGGGATAGAGTTACCTTCTGCACTAGCAACTTTTGCATCTCTTGCTTCCTCAAGCAAGTTTGACTCTTTATTACATCCTGGAGAAACTTCCTCATCTGATTCAAACTCTTTCTGAGGCAAATTATCAATGTCAGGTGGTGGTTCCTGTGAATCTGCACATGAGCCCCCCACTATATCTGCAGCTGGATCTACACTAGGGCAGGCATTGTCATCAGTAGTGGCGATAGCAGGAGTAGCGAGTAGAAACTGATCTATTGGAGCTCGTTCAGTCCCCACATCATGCATATTTGTATTCTCATTAAGGATTGAACTATTGCCTGGGACGTTAAGAGGACCGGCATCTCCTTCCACTGCTTCCATGGTCCGGGAAACTTGGACAGCATCATCAAAATCCAGAGGGGGTTCACTCTTTCCAAAATTGATGTTTTCCTGTAAAGGCTGAACATCTACTTCTAGTGCATTTTGTTCATGTATTGGAGCATCATACGTGTAATCAAAAGATTGTTGTTTAGTGATATGAGTCTGTTGCTCATCTTCTATGACAATTGCATTTTCCAAGTTCACCAAACCAGCTGCCAAAGGATGAACTTCAGAATTCGTAGCATGCAGGTTTGCCATATCCAGATTACGTGCAGGAGAAGCAACTGAGCTATCAGGCAGTGATCGAAGATCTGAATATCCAGATGATTCTGCCATTACTAAAAACTTGAACTGATCTTCCGGGAACGTCATATTTGAATGCCAGGAAGTGATCTTTTCACTTGTCACAGTTCCAGTGTGATCCACACCTTCATATTCATCACCCAATTCTTCATGCTTACAGGTAATGTTACTTTCATGTTCATGGGGTAACTCGAGGACAGTCGAAGAATGCATTAAATCATCAGATGAGACTTTTGGATCTGCATCTACTGACTGAAAGATTGGATTGCTTTCAGAAGTAATGGGGGAGAAAGCACCATCCTGGTTCTGAGAAGCAGAATCAGAAAAAACAGCTCTGATCCTGTCTACCTCCGAAGCACCATCCTGGTTCTGAAAAGCAGAATCAGAAAAAACAGCTCTGATCCTGTCTACCTCCGACTCTTTTTGGTCAGACCCTTCTGCTTCTGATTCAACTTGTAGACTTTGTCCATGAGCTGAAGATGAAAGCTTAGCATTCATATCAATAGAACGTAAATCTGTAGCTGCTTCCCCGAGATCACTAATTTCATCATCCTCTGTGCCCATATGTTTGGGCAGAACAGACTCACAGGAGTCTTCTATTTCTCTAGTTCCCCCATGTGCGGGAAGCTGGTCACAGGTTATGTTCTCATGATGAGAGTCAGAAGTTTGGTAGACGGGAATGCCATAGCAATTCCCTCACCATCAGATGCTATATGATCAACCAAGTTGCTTTGACTATCAGAATAAGTAAAGCTCGAACTTCCTTTAATGAGAGAAGTGTTTCCATCTTCCGAGGCAGAATAGCCTAGAGATTGAGAGTCTGAATATTGAGCTTGAAGTTCCAGGTGCTCTTCATTCATGTCAGAATCTGTCTCATCTTTTTCATCATTCAAGAAACCCTTGTCATTTTTAGCTCTGTATTCACTGTCTGTTTCAGCTTCAGATTCCATGGTAGCAAGGGCATCCATGTAATTCTCTACCTCACTGGTCATCTCATCAGAACGGCAAACATCCATTCCACAATCCATCTTGGCTTCTGCATCAACCAACTCCTTTTTCTCAGCCTCATAAAGATTAGGACTTCCATATGTCTCATTATCATGAGGTGGCTCAGGCTCCTCCATTTCCTTCCCATTAACGACCATCCCATCCAAATGTTCAAGAGACGGTTCTGGCAAGAGTGCTTCTGTAATGGATGTTAAAGTGCTCCCCTTCTCTATTGATAGATTTTTGTTTGGACTTACCATATTGACATCAACTACTTCATTGTCTGATCCATAATCCGTTGTCCATCTTAAGGATGGTGGAGCAATGGAAACTTCATGCACTGTTTTACTCTCAGGTGAAGGAGTCTCCACAAACTTCCCCATATAACTTTTCCCATTTCTTGAACAAAATGGAGGTTCGTTAAACTGCCTTTTCTTTAATTTCACGAGACGTGAAGGGTTACTATAACTATTTGCAATGCTCTCCTCCATAAACAACTGCTGCAGTCTGTTATATGCAAAGAAAATGAGGTTACCATCACATGCATCAGCGAAAAGGGATCTCTGCAAAATAGGGAAGAGCAGTTCTCCAGAATTTTGTAGTTTCAGACTCACTTGGCATGTGACACTGGTAAAATCTCTGGCGTTTCTCCATTTCTACCGCGCATTCCTTTCTTCTACAAGGTTCAGAGAAAAAGTACTATTAGAATCATCTTCGCAGTTCAGAAGGAAATTCACATAAAGAGGAACTGAATTTCCCTAAATGGAGGAGCCTCCATCACAAGGAGATTTTGGAAATAAGGGAAAATTACACAAAAGCATTCTGAACTTAAGGGTTAATACACGTACCCCCCAAAAAAAAAAAAAAAAAAGAAAGAAAAAACATGACGGACAATTAATGGCTGTAAAAAAATGAAAGTTGGGGGTAATGTGTAACAGTTGAAAGTTTAGGGGCAAACATATAATACTGCCGACATTTGGAGGAGTCATGCATGATTTGCCCTAAAATAATTAAAAAAAGTTGAATGCTGTCCCTATTTATGGATACGAAGTAGAGTAGTGCTACACAACAATAGCCACTCAAACGAACAAGGCAGCCAATTGCCAACATGAATGAATCTATCATTCTCTGTGTCTAAACAATTAATCAAGCTAATGGCACAGGTGGCCACAAGCCAACTGGCTTTCTTCATTTGAGCTGTATAAAAATCTTCTTTGACAAAATAATCAACTGATAATAAAGGTATACTTATTGAATAAGTGTAACTTGTTATGGTTCTAAATATAGAAACTCAGTTAAATCGAGCCAGATGATTTTTCAACTTTCATTTTACAACTGCAAGAACTTATTTCCATGCTCTTCAAGAGGTGAAGGCAGGCCTTCTGAGCCTGACTTTATCAGGCATCTTGGAGGGAATTCCACCAAGCAAACCTTCCCGCCCTCCCTCCCCTAGGGAGGATTTAGATGAGAATGATTATGAGAAAGGTACAGCACAATGGCAAATGAAAGTCAGCAAGTACTTGCACATTAGAATGGACATCTTCTTATCTTTTAGGCTTGCAATATTTATTTGGCAATCTTCTTCCTTCTGACCTTCTAACTTTGTGTTTGTACATGGATTAAAAAGCAATAGAATTCACCCTGAGCGCACATTCACAGGCCAATCCCCCAATACAAACTAGGCTAATGATATAACTTGTTCAGTGGGTTGATCACAAAACGATGAGATTGGACTTCCAAGTCAACTATTGCCAATGCTATAGAAGTTCAGTCATCGTGATTTTCACATAGAAAAGATGCTTTAATCTAATAATAAAATAATTGTCAACCATCATCATATCTCCAGCCTGGCTCATCTAATCACCTCTTTGGGGTACGAACACTGCCCACCCCCCCCCTCCCCCCCCCTCCCTCCCTATTTATTAGTCCCCTTACATGCACCATTTCCTTAATAATCAGTTTCAAGCTCAGTCTCAAGATTTTAGTACTGTTACAATGACCAGCTCCAGAAGTAAATCCTATAGCCATAATTACTAATGTCAGACCAAGCCTAGAATGCAAACCACCAACCACAACCAGGTCTGACCAAGTAAACTTGGCTAGTGCTGATTTAATGAACCAATGACTGAGTTATAGTGTTGCAGTTTTGGCTTTTGCATTTCTTGTTAAGGTTTGCTCCGGAGAAAAATAAACATGAGGTAGAATCTTAACACATTGAAGGAGAATGGTTTCTCCTGACATGTGCCTGTACTCCCATAAGGACCTCACACAGTAGGTGTCAAACTTAATGCCATTCAAGGAACCAAGAAAATGCTAGATAAATGGCCATCCATGCCCAAAGAAGAGATCATAGACAACTGTCGAATTGAATAATGAACTGGGATATTGAAAATTCTGATACTATAGTAAGTGATATTTAGTTAACTTTATTAACCAGGAATTTACGTCTTAATAGTAATTGCCACAAATTTGATAATATTTTCCCAGCTAAGCCTTCCTGAAGGACTCCAGCGGCACATCCGCCTTAATGTTAATCATCCCAAAATGCAAGATATGAAAATTCTTTGCATATTCAGAGCATGCAGCCATGCACTTTGAGAATCCTATTTCCAAATTATAGTAGTGAACCTTTTGTGTTGATCCGCAAATGAAACAACTAATAATTTTCTTACACAAGTTGGTAGTAGGTATTGAAATTGTTGAAAGGAATTCAATTAGTCACATACCTTAAACCTGCGCACTTTTCTTTCCCTCTGAACTTCGTCTACTGAAGCTTCCACTCTAAAGAATGACGGATCGGTGTAACGCGTTAAGCAAGCCCCAGCACCAGCAACATCAAACCTAAGGAAATCCAAGAATACATCATAAGATTCTTCACTTCTGCTAAAAGAATGCCATCTCAACATTTGTTTCTGATCATATTGTCATACTTGTCCAGAAGAAATAGCCGTGGTGGCCCTCTACATTCTTCATAAGAGTCCATGATAAAGCGAGGCAAGTCTCCTCGTGCAATCATATTCTGCTGTGAACGCATATTAGGATGCCAATCAACACCTATAAAGCAACAAGCAAAAACCATGAGGATAACTTCCAAGAATTTTTTTCAGGGACAGGTACAGTCGTTACAGTGACCCTATGTTGTGGTAAAATTATCAGAGACAATCCTCGGTTTTGAAACTACACTTGGCTCCCAGCCAAAATGTTACCCCAGTTTTTTTATCTTCTGAATGACAGATCAACCCAGTCAGCTGATAACAAATATTCTCACTCATTCAGTTGGAGACGTGAAAAACAATACACCTCAAAATGGGGTGAGAAGGCTCTATTACTACAATAGAATACAGATGTTCCAAACAACGAGGGTCCAGTAAATTTCACAAAGTATAGGGAGTCGCAAGTGCTATTTTTATCAGTTATTTAATCTCTACATATGCTTAGTGACAAACTTAATATCATCCGACTCTTTAAAGGTACGATCATCTGGGGAAGGAGAAAGAAGGATAGTATGACTAGTCCTTGAACATAACATATGTCACCATATGCATTAATCGGAATTCAGTAAGTGAAGTGGGTCCCTTAAACATCTAAGGTTGCAAGCTGCGGCAGTTGAAATAGATGGCTCTTATGCCATGATAAATTGACATGTGTGAAGGATGTGAACAGACTCATAAGAAGTATATACATGATAAAGGGTGACTGAAAAACAGTACAGATCCACCTGCCTCGGATTTGCCTAACATCTTTGTCTTCAACATGTCGCTCTGGGCAACATCTTCACCAAGATTAAAAAACCAGAGGAACGGTTAAAAGGATGTTATATGGGGATAGCTACTATTGATGATTAAATTATGCACGACCAAGCTACTTAAGTTTGCAAATTTTTTATAACGCGAGGTATCCGAACCTTTGACCTGACAATCCACATGGACACATGCAAACCGCCATATCCATGTGTGAGTTTGCAAATTCTTAAATTCCAAGGTAGTCTTCAATTTATAAAAGAAAAACTTTTTTTGACCGACAGAAAAGGAGACTTTTAGGATAAAGATGAGTCCTATAAAAACTAAGCACAAAAAATTAATATGTTTGTAGTCTCATTCCAACATTGAAGAAGCTAAATAAGATATCCATTTCTGCTTCAAAGCAAATATCCTACCCTTCTAGCCCTGACACTCCATACTATAATGCAAGGAAAACTGTCTGGCAGCAACAGTGCAATAAGTAGAAGTTCAGTTAAAGTAAGTCACTATAGTCTAAACCAATGGTCCGATTGCAATGGGATACACAACTTAAGATAGTCATATAGAGGGCGTACTCAATTTCTATTGCGAAGGTACTTTAGAAAATTTTATAGGATCTGGTGGTTTAATTATTAGCCAGCTAATCCCCCTTCGCATATGTCACTAAATACTAATAACTGAGCCTTCATCATTTCTCCAGAAACAAGATCACCAACAAACATGTTACAAGAATAAATTTTGTGTCAAGGAAACATATATATATATATATGAAGTGACTGTGCAGTCAATCCCTTAAAGATGACAACACAAATAACAAGAGCCCATGCTAAGATTATTCAAGAGGATCATCTAACCTGGATTTGAAAAAAAGGACAGATGATTTGTTTGGGACAGCAAGGCCTTCTCAATTAGAGGGAATTCTACCTCCAGCTGTTGAACACGTGCCATGAGACTATGGCCTCTCGAAGCTGTGGCTAAAACTTCTTCATGCAAGTCGTGGAATATCTCAGCAGCAAATCTGGTCAACCACAATGAACAAAAAATTGTGCAGTTCTCTATCAGAACATACAGCAGCAATGGAAAAATAACCAGACGCGTGATAATAATGTAAACATGATGGAAAACGGTTGAGATATGCAACTGCGACACAGCCATTGGAAAACCATGCTTGTGAAGGAGTTCTGAATTGGTGAAGAGAAAAGCCCAATTTGGCTGATATCACATCATCGCTAAGAGATGGTTATAAAGAAATTCAAACGATGGGAAAGAAGCCACATCAGCACTTGCATGTTGGTGTTACTATATGCTGTGACAACAGTGTAACAACTAGCTTCCAATTACCATCTACAAGTTCCCAGAGTCTGTTAATCAGAGAGGCATTGCCAACCTCAACTAGTCCTTTCCTAGTTCAAGCCTCAAGATACACGGTTTTCTTTAAAATCCAGCTCCCTTAAGCATCATCGCTGGAAACTCTCTCCTAAATCTGGTTCTTCCAAATACGGTTCCGAAAGTTCCTAACCCCCGCGACCACACTAGCTCGCTCAAATTCCACTTCAGCCACCATCTCGATCAAACACCGCTTCTTCTTCTTCAGGCCAAACCATAATCAAGCTTCTTCAACAAACGGAGAGCGCGAGTAAGACGAATGAAACACGAATCTAGCGCTCATTCCCCAACCTACGACCAGCTAGACCACTAAATCTGCAGCCCGACGGTAAAGAAAAACCGAATTCTCTGCCAAACGAGCTCCCGAATCGGGAAAGAGTTCAGATCAAATCCGACAATCGCGCCCGACGACTCCGGCACAACAGCGACGACGACTCCGCATTCCCTCAACCAACGCAATTCTAGTGAGCGAGAGAGAGAGAGAGAGAGAGAGAGAGAGAGAGAGACTAACTCAGCTAGGTCGCCGAGCTGGCGGAGGACGCCGACGAGGCCGGCCATGGCGACGCCCTCCAGGAGGGCCTCGGGATCATCCTTATCGGCGGCCCGGTACAGCTCCGGATCGGCCAGCCCGTACTCGTTCCTTATCTGGTACCTCGTCAGCGGCATTTCCACTCCCTTCCTTCCTCCCTCCTCCCTCCTCCCTCCTCCTCTTCTTCTTCCCTTCCTCCTCTCGCGACGCCGCGACGCCGCTCCCGACTCTCGCGCCCCCGGCTCAGTCCTCCGCCGCCTCCCGCCGCCGCCGCCGCCGCCGCCGCCGATCGCGAACTCTCCGCGATGTCGCTTCGCCTCCCTCTCCCTCGCGCTACATTTCCATGGCAAGAGCTCGCTGGCTGAGATTTGGGACGGACCGTTTCGGGGTAGCCGAAAAGGACGAAATGAATGAATACTGAATATGCACAGCGGGCGTCGTCCGGTCAGAAGAGAGAGTTCGCAGCTCCTTTTTGGGTTTGTGAAGAGGAAGAGACGAGGGGGCGACGTCGATTATTTATTTTATTTTTTTGTAAAGCGCTCGCTCGCGATAATTCGGAACGAGATAAAAATATTTCCCTTTTCTTTTTTAACTGTAATTAATTCGGTTGATTAATTTAAGATAAGATTAGTTGCGAGCGTGGAGGATTGTGGAATAAGGAACGACGTAAAGCGGTGAGCGTGTGGGGGCAGTAGCGGAATACGGAGAGCGCGCATCGTGGCGTTCATGGTGCGCTCGTCTTGTCCCTCCTCCCTTTTCTTGTCTTTTCCCTTTTTTTTTTTACTCTTTTTTTTTCTTTTGATTTTGCCTTCTTTTTTCGTTTTGCCATTTAAATACTTTTTTTTTCCTTCATGTTCAATGCCCGTTCATGAATTTTCCTCTTTTTTTATTTTATTCGATGTTGTTGTTGAACTTTTGAAAAGTGGCTCGGTGAGGTATTTCCATTCAATTCATCGGCGGGAATCTGCCATCGTGGATAAAATATTCCACTTAGTTCATTTGACTTATCAATATTTTCGATCAATTTATCCTTATATGCTTTGTTTGTTCATTTAATTTTGTTCCTAAACTGATTTTATTCTCTACATGGAAAATACTCGTTGGTCTTTATAGGTCGAGCATTTCTATTTGTAAAACATAACGTATCAAGCGGACGTTTCTAGTTGTTTGAACTAAATTGAAGTGTAAGTTAACTGTCACTAATAAAAGGGTCGATCCGTACTTAATAAGCGGAGAGTGCGCATTGTGGCGTTCATGGTGCGCTCATCTTGTCCCTCCCCTTCCTTTTCTCTTCTTTTCTTTTTTCTTTCTCTCTTTTTGATTTTTCCTTTTTTTTTTTCATAAAAATGCTTTTTCTTTTTCTTTATATTCGATTTGGTTCCTGAACTTTTCTTTTTCCTTTTTATTTGATGTCGTTGCTGAACTTTTGAAAAGTGATTCAACACAGTACTTCCGTTCAATTTATCGACGAGAATCTGCCATCATAGACGATATATTCTACTTAGTTCATAATTTGTCAATATTTCCATTCAATTTATTATTATGCTTTGTTTATTCATACAATTTTGTTCCTGAACTACTTTCATTCTCTACATGAAAATACTCAACTTGTCTTTATAGGTTATGAGTATTTCTATTTGTACCTGAGCATATCGTGCAAACGCAACAGACATTTTCAATCGTTTCAACTAAAATGAGTTTACGCGCATTTTCACCAGTAATAGGGATGATCCATACTTAACATGTTTATTTGTATCTCACTATCATGCTTATACAAACACATCAACACGTCAACGTCTATGTCTTGTCGAAATACAGCGTTGATAATTACCAGTCCTAAACAAGGGTCAATCATGAAGATTTTTTATGACCCTCACCATGCTCAATTGAAGGTTTTTAGAGGAGAATCAAAATATAAAAGTTTAAGGAAGAAATTGAATAAACAAATAATATTCAAGGACGAAATTCAGCAAAAAGAAAAAATGGCAAGTCACTTACTTCAACGGGTACATTCACAAATTTTGTTAACCATTAATAGAAAAGACCAATTTGAACCAATATTGAAAAAGTTCAGAGGTAACATTGAGAGACAAATTTAGGGATGACATTCAACAATAAAAAAAGTTCAAGAACTCCTAATGTGATTATCCCTTGAATGAACTTCCTAGCATGAGTTGTGCCTCCCGTGGTTTTCGCAATGTTGCGTCAGTAGTGTCTAAATTCTAACTTCATTTTGACTAACCGAAAGTAAGACGTCGCTAATTTTGTCCGTAAAGTAAGTCGAGAGAGTCCAAGTGGGTGGTCCATCTATGCTCCGTACATCAAGCCATTCCCATCTAGCAACAAGAAAAAAGAAACGTATCACATGCAACTAATCTATACATACGCTTATTCCTTACTCATTAAGCCAATTCCATGTGGTTCAAATCCTTATTAGCGATGTAACTCCGTCGTGAACGCAAGTCGATTTCGAAAGATTGGTGCATAGTCGCTAACTGACTGGTTTACAACGTTCAAGGAAATCGATTTTTGCTGTTTCCATTATATTTTCGCTGCCTTCTATTCTAGTCGCTAGAACACAAATATCAACTAACTGTAACATTTCCGCATTACTAATATAGCGAGAAAGGAAAATTGTAGAGAGCACTTATGAAGAGCTATCGGTTCCCAGTTCCAACGTTATGCCGGCACTTCGTAGCAACTTTTGAAGGTGGTGTCGACCTCCTTAAAAGCGTCGTTGGTTAAGGTTGGAGAGGAGTTTTTAACATTAATGTCTGATAGCGAAAACAGCCCGCGACCTTTCGCGATGATTTGGGACACCAGAATCGGATGTCCTGAAGGTTTCAAGGAGTCTATAGTGAAAATCAAGTGGCTGTGGGTTACAATGGAGGGCGCAAGGGGTGCCCACAATCCGTGGTCCTTTCCCTTTGGGTCTTCGGGTTAAAGATTTTAAGTTGGGATCGCACAATTGGTTGCAACGCCGGCAGATTTCCGACATAGAAATTGGAATTTTATCTCTTCAAATCTCATAATTGCATACAAATTGCTCTGAGTGAGTGCCAATTGCACGAGCCAAATGACTAGATTTAACAGACTTTTGGAGCTTATAAGGTATTCAATGGGCTTATAGGTGACTTGGTCTTTATGCCCGTGTGCCTGGGTTATAAAAAAAAAAATCTGCCTAACCTAGCAGTGTCGGTGGGGAAGGGGGTGTTTCTAACTTTCTCCACTCGAGTAGAACACTAGAATTCAACCAAAGTTACAACGTGAATTATGTTTTAAATCGTAGGTCTCTCCCTCGCACAAATTTGGGTAATATGGTTGTATGATGTTTAAAGAAGAGGAGTGCACAAATAGGTTAAAAGGGAGATGCAAAGAATGCAATTCGAAGCATTTGACTTTGATGCCAAGTTAAAATTTGAGTGTGTAATTACCTTATTTTTAAAGTTTAAATCGTCTTGTTAACCTCCCAAAGTCGGCACTATTGATTGCCATTTGGTTTCAGGGGTTTTTAGCTCAAGATCTAACTAATTGTGTGCTAAGCGGTTAGGGGTAATGGCTAACTGTGCAAGTCAAAGACATGATCTTAATCGATTCAGATGACTTGTGGAGTTCTTCTATGAGGAAAAATGTTAGGTGCACCAGACCATATGAGCTCACATCACATGAACTATTAGATCTCTTGGTCCAAGTGCAGATAATACCCGATCATTTCACAAGCTGTCAGTTAATTCAATCTCTGCGTTCATATATCTAAATTACATATATATTAAAACTGCAAGATGAGCGTGTGCTTATTAATATTTAAATGAGAGAACAATTTAATTAGTAATGACCTCACTATGAAATTGATCCAAAATCTCTTTTCTAAAGCTACTACGCCGCTAATTTCTTGAGCTTAACCTACTCCGACCAACTCAATATGACATCTCTCTCTAGTTTTGGCATATGTTAGATGCCACTTTTGAGACGGTCCAAAGCTACGGAAGAAAAATAAATATGATGACGCTTCCATAAAACATGAGCGTCGATGTTTCAACGCATTTATATCTTGTACGTTGCTCCATTCCCAGTTTGACCCAATATGCACCAAATGACCTTACCAAATATCATGGACAGCCAATAGAAATCAATAATAAAAAATGATCAAGACGTGGAATTCAGATCTAACGGGTGAAGATGAGGTTTTTTTTTTTTTTTTTTTTTTTTATTGATGTTTATCTCTTTAAACAAATATTGCATGTCTTCCATCATATATCCTAAGTAGTACCGACACTGACACGCGACACGACACGACACAACACGACACGACACGCCGACACGTCATTTCTCAAAAAACAAAAAATTTCGACACGTTGGATATTAAATATATATTTTTATATATACATAATAAATTTTCATTTTTATGTTTATTTGAATCAAATTAATTTGATTCAAATTCATAAATAAATAAATAAATAAGCCTAGAAGAATTTATACTAAAAACATTAATCTACAATTTATTAATATCATTCATTGTTTCAATTTGGCAAATTCAACTATATCCTAATAATTCATAAAACTTGAAGAAAAAACAAGTAATTCACATTCTGGACTCGCATGTAAGATATGTCGGAAGAAAATAAAAAAAAAAACTTAAGGAATGAATTGTATATCACAGGAAGTGAGAGTCAAAAGAGAAGATAATACTAGATTTTTCTTCTTTATTTTTTCACATATATATATATTTTGACCTCTCATTCATTGAAAATTTTTAAAATGGATCTTGATAGCAGAATCACGTGTCTGAAACTCGTATGTCAGAATTCCGACTCGAGTGTTGGAGAGTGTCGGGAAAGTTGACCAGGTGTCGGATTTTCCGACACGTGTTGACCAAGTGTCCGAGAGTGTCGAAGAGTATCAGACACGCGTTGAAGTGTTCGACACGACACGAAGGCTCTTGGAGAGTGTCGGTGCTTCATAGCATATATCCCGCTGCAAGGACTATCCAAGGGAATTCGGGAGAGAATATCTCTTCACTTTAGGAGTTAATTCGATTGATCCGTTTCTTTGATTTCCTATAACTTTTTTTATGCGAATCTCTTAGCAAACATGGAATTACAAGAAAATAGAAGGAATCACAAGCCTATCGATATTTGTCCTGTTGCAAAGAGTTTGAAAGGGCAAAACTTCGAAAGATGATATTTCATCGCTAGACTTGCTTTTTATCTGGTCTTTTTTTTAACTACTTTTCGATCAGAATCTCTCGACGAACACAGAATCACTGTAAAATAGGAGGAATCGAGCTATAAACAACAAGCCTACAACGTAGAATGCTGAGTGACAAATATCTTCCCTCATTCCAGCACAATATCTCAAATTCGCAACGTATGATTGACTTGATCCACCAAAATAGTGATTAATCATTCTAGTTATTTTGGTATGGTTGGTACATTATGATCATTTATGTAGCAACCATATTATAACTTATGAGTAGAGCTTGGCGGCTAAGGTTAGACTTCACCTAATAAAATTTACAACCCTGTGCATAAGCTGGCAAGGACACCAAAATATAGCCCCCTCTAGGAATCTTCATCAACTAGCGGGACCCAATTTTTATCTTTTTATTTTTGCCTTGAGTTATAAGCTTGTCTAGATGGTGAACAAGAGGTCCCGAATAGTACCATTTGTCTCATGAGATTGTTAGATATCTCTTTGGTAATAATTTTGCTAGACATGTGCATATCCAAATAGCATCATTTGTCCTTCGTGAATAGGCCTCACTTTTCTATGTTTCCCTATTTTGGCACTATGCTAGCTTTTTTTTTTTTTTTTCCATAAAAATTATGGAGATATATCACTAGAATGAGAAACGTTGTGGGAATTGAGTTGACTCTGTTACAAATCCGTCAATTCTTTTGAATAGTGATCCGTTGAATTTGTGAGAAAAACAGGAAAATTGAATTTGCAATTAGATATAGTCCACGAAATAATTCCATGAGATCTAAATGCTACAATTATGGTATCATCATCGTGAGATCATACAAGAAGATGCACACAACACGTTTGACTCTCATATAAAAATTTTTCTTCTTTTTTCTTTGTCGGCTGCTTTCTGTTAGAGCCTAGCATGTTTGCAATTAATGTTTTAGAAACCGTGCTGGAGGCCATCCCGACAAGGTGAATCATAAGTGGTTCAATTGGAAAAACCGGACGGGCTTGAAATATAACTTAATATAAAGTGTAGTGTGGAACTTAACAAGTATTTGCCCATAGTTGGGTTGGTTAGAGTCAATCCAGCTCAAACCGTGACAATTTGACTGGCAAGGCTGATTTTGGCCATCGAATGGTATAGTGCTGTGAGCCGGACCGGTGGCCTGGTCAGTACTTGGTTGAACCATTGGTCAAGTCCTCTTTTTAAAGCATTGCAAGCCACAAGACTAAACGCCCTGTGATGTTATAGTAAAGTTGTTATTAGATAGACTCAATGAAGAGACATATGCAAATAGCTAATTGAGGGGAGAAAGACATCAGAAGTGCCTTAACTTGTGTACGACACTCACTTTAATCCTACAACTTTTCGCCGGCTCACTTAAGTGCTAAAATCGAAGAAAAACGATCACTTAAATGCCTCCAACGAAAAATTCCGACTATAGAAATTACATGGCTTTTATAATTAAAAATTTTATATGAGGTGACATTTTTTGATACTGAAATGATCACTTTTTAATAACAATTGGCACTAAAGTGATCATTTTTTAAGAATGTCTAACATTGAAGTGATCACTTCTTAACTTGTTATACGACGTCGTTAAGTTTTTTTTTTTTTTTGGCACTAAAGTGATTACTTTTTCATTAAAAATGGTACTGAAATAATCATTTTTCAAAAATAATTGACACTGGAGTGATATTTTTTTCTTTTTTACAATGATTGGCATTGAAGTAATCACCATTTAACTTGCTACATGACGTCGTTTAGAGATTATATATTGATTGGGCACGCCTGCAAGTCACATAGGATTGAAAAATTAATAAATTATTGTTATGTCATATTTCCGGTGATCCAGATCAAAGTTGGCACTTAAGTGATAGTTTTTTTTTTTTTTTAAAGTGGCACTTAAGTGAGCCGGCGAAAAATTGTGACATTAACGTGAGCGTCGTACACAAATTAAAGCACTTCTAGTGTCCTTCTCCCATTAATTGAATAACAATCAATCTGTGATCACTAGAACACTTTTTAAAATGAGTAGCGCTAGATATATATAAGTGTTTGTAAATAGTGGATATAGAAAACAAAACCCTATATTTTTATAAAAGAAAAAAAAATGACTTTGCTATTGTTATAAGTCAATAATGCAAAGATAACACAAATGATTATGGATCATGGTCACTGATTTTTTCAGCCAAAGATCATGATTAAATATTGTATATGAGTCTTTAAAAACACGATATATATTACTATAATAACCATGCAATTAATCTAGAAGTTGACATGTTATTACCATCGTAGTTTACCGGCAAACACACATAGTGAATGTAATCATTTCCTCCGCAACTTCTCCCACCACAACCGGTTATACTATTCTTCAAAATTCCACTGCTTTCACTTTCTAAGGTTGCATTTAATGTTTCCATACTCCAACAATTTGTAAATAATAATAATAATAATAATAATAATAATAATAATAATAATAATAATAAATTATTAACATTTTGGTTTTTAATCTGCAAGCAAATACTAGAAAACTTGATGATGAGTAACTATTGGATGTAACACAGGATTGTAATGGTTTTTTCGGAATTTTGTAATGTTGTTCGTCCTTTTTGGTGACAATCCCACATGATCAAGAAAGAAGCTTCCCATATTTTTTAAGGTTTGCTGTCTTTAGCTGATTCTTTGGAGCGCGGCCTTTTATATTTGGAAGATTCCTATGAAAAGTGGATTTGTCACCTCATAACTTCTTATCTCCCCAAGCTGGGAAAAGCCTTTTTGCCTCCCCTACTTCTAATTTATTCCCGGTTTACAGGTTCTAGAAACCCGCCCAAATAAAGCACATCAGCATATCATCTCACCACCGGACCAGAGCAAGTCCTTAAAAGACTTAAGGAGAAAACAAGCAGGAGATCTGCCCTTGGGTGGGAAACCCGGTGCTATCCTCCATATTCATTCTCTGTCAGGAAGACAAAGATAGACAGAAATTATGAGACCCTACGGTGGAGAATGTAGACTCTATGTCAAGATGTGCTTGCATGCCCTAGCTACCATCGGGTAGGCTGGTATAGTAGCCACTTATGCCTGGGGTGAGTAGGAGTGGGTGAAAAGCCCACTGCAGAGCTAGCACGCCTTACGACACTACAACATAACCGCAGGCTAGCTCCATACCCCTAGTTATGTTGCAATGCCTTATGGTCGCTGGACCATAAAAAGACAAGAAAGAAGCGATGGTTTTAAAAGAAAATGATTGCCTATTAAAAAATTTCCATGACTCGCATGGTTCTTAACAAACCGGCATAAGATTAACAAATAAGCGTACACTCTAAAAATAAGAAGGAAGACACCTTCGGTTATTGACAATAGTATATAAACTAACCAGTCACTTATAATCTTTTATCGATGGTGAATCACAGCTCATTGCATAAGGAACTGGAAAGAAACATATACCTGTAGTCCCAACCAGAGTTATATATCTCCAGAATCTCGAATTCACACTGATAACCATCGGAATAGATTTAACCGCCTCAATAATATACTCTAAGTCGGCATTAATTTTTCTTATGACATTGTTGTTAATTGGTTAAGTGCACTATTTGTACAAGATAATGGTGAAGATAATCATGGAGTCTTTGCTTCAAAGCTTTCGCTCGATGGGGACGAAATGGACCTTGCTTCGCGTTCGGGTGTAGTATCAATGAAGGCCACTCCCACTACCTTCGCCCTCCCCGAGAAAGAGAAGCAAAGAAACATCAACTCCAACTACTCTTAATGCCGGCCGTTGACATGATTATACGTGCACTTAGAAGAAATATATATAATATTTCATCATTCAAGCCCCTAAAGTTAGAATCCCCATCCCCTTTTCTTTCCTAGGTTAAACTTTAATATAGGTACCTTTACCTTAAAATTCTCGATTGGCGGGGTCGTCTCGTCCGACATGGCATTGCCCTCGCTCCGGGCATCCCATTTTACTATAAGCCAGACCAAAAAGACTTTAAGGCTTCATTGCTGGGTGAAGAAATCATTTCGAGCTTTTAACATTATGAATCATGAACAACACGAGGCAAGACTTTTATCCCTAAAACTTAAAGCAACAGGCTAAGAAGGGTGCACCAAAACTCCGTGAATTGGACCGACGGGTGGTGTCTTGATAATGTACTCGAGCTGAATTAGGGTTTTCCTTCCACGCATTGATGGTGTGGATTCGAGTTTCGTAATTATGAGAAGTCGCTGGGCATCCGCGTGGGGCGGTTGATGTTGGACTCAACACCAGGTCTTGCTTCATTCGTGAATATCTGTGTTTTCATCTTTTTTTTTTTTTTTGTCAAAATGAAACACTTCAAAGCAATTGCATATTTTTGGTTTTCGGTATTCTCGAAAGCATGTTTCGTAGATTGAAATTAGATTATCTATGATAAATGGAAATTTCCGAATGCATATATATATATGCCTTTCAGGTTGGGATGAAAGGGTCAAAAATTATCTTTTTTTTTTTTTTTTTTTGTTCTGGCTTTTGATTTGTCATTAAGAAAAATGAAAATAATTTCCCTTGTTTTCATATGCTAACGCTTATTCATTGTGTGAAAAATACGTTTTTAATGCCTTTTTCACTAAAAGGAAAATAAAGAATTATAGACCAGCTTTTCTTTACAACGAGCATGCCGTAGTTAGGTTGATTACATCATGTTTGGAACCGAACCTTAAAGCTTAGAAGAAAAATGAGAGATGCATAACAAGAAGTCGATTCGAAACTGCTAAAATTTCGTTATTGGAACCCGTTGTGTTATGATTTAGTTTAAATCTCTACATATAAAAGCCGCACTTTATATAGTGGTTTCGGGATCAGGACCCAACTCGATGAATTTCTTAATCAGACATGGAAGCGGGACCAATCAGTTCAATGCGGCTCATTTTAAAGGCTTGCGATCCGTGCATTAAGCTCTCGATTGGGTGGATTACATTGGGTTTACCATACCTAATTAAGGCCTTCCAATGTAATTGGGTATAGAGATTTACTCGGTGCACATGCAATAGTCAGCAAATACTCATTTGGGCCAGACAAAGAGGCCCTTCAAAAGATTGGGCCTTGTCATTTGAAATTGCTGTAGGCAATACTTAATCAACTAAAAACCATCACGCGAAGCCTTACCTCACTCGGCCCTGAAGTAGCAAGTAGGGAAAAAGAAAGGAGAAAAAGAGCCGTGAAATCTAAGAGAAAATTCTACACTTGTTTAGAATTCAAATTCTTCTCCTTTCGATCAAACCATTTCAATTTGGGCTTGATTTATTTCACCAAAAGTGAATGATGTGAAAAACATTTTTCAAAAAATGATCACTTGTATTACTTGAAATAATTAGTAAAAAAAATTACTTTCATTAGTGATAATAATTTTTAGCTAACATTCTTGTAGATAGTGAAAATATTTTTTGTTAATTTATTTTGTAAGCGATACAAGCGATTGTTTTTAAGTAATATGTCATCCAAATCATTCAATTTTCAATGAGACAAACGCGCCCTTAAATTAATGTCTGGTATACAATAGTAGATAGATTGATTTACAATGTTAGTTTACAAAATAATGCGATTAAATTAGTGGGTATTAAGCATGCATATCAAACCAAACATCCACATTAACAAGCCCGTCGATTGTTCTCATAGCTGATTAAGATTTTATCAAGGAGAAGTACCAAAAAGTCCTAAACTTTTTTGTTTTTGTTCCAATTTAGTTTTAAATATTTTTTTGGTGCCGATTTAGTCCTAAACAGTTTTAAGTTGTGCCAATTCAGTCATTTCCGGTCAATTTTGGCCGGATTTTGTTGACTGGACGCCGGCCGGTTAACGTGGCCTAATCGGCGCTGACGTGGACAACTTTTAATAATTTTTAATTTTTTTTAAATTTTTAATTTTTTCTTTTCTATTTTTATTTTTCTTTTTTTTTTCTTTTTTTCTTTTTCTTTTTTCTTCCTCCAGCCGGTCACCGGAACTCGCGGCGAACAGCTCGACCTTGCCGGCCACCTCACCCTCGTCGGATCCGGCGAGGCTCGAGCCTCCCCATGGCCGGCGAGGGCGAGCCTCGCCCGCCCGACGTGAGGCCGCCCTTGAGGCTTGGGCGGTGAGGGCGAGGGCGAGGAGGCGGCCTCACTGCGGTTGCACTGTCCCCTGCTCACGCGCCTATCCGTGCGTCTTCGCCTCTCGCGCTCGTCACCGCGCCCTGCTCGCCGTTCGCCGGAGCTAATCCAGCCGCCTGCCATCGCCGTTGAGCTGGCCTCGCGCCGACCTGGCGTGGCTCGCCCTCGCCGGCCGTGGGCAAAGCTCGACCCTCGCCAAATCCAGCGAGGGCGAGCCTCGCCGCCTAGCGTGAGGTCGCCCTCACGGCCACTAGCGAGGTGGCCGGCGAGGTCGACCTCGACCTCGCCAGCCCGTTCGCCTCTAGCCGGTCGCCGAGCTCCGGCGACTGGTTGGAGGAAGAAAAAAATAAAAAAATCGAAAATATTAAAATATTATTAAAAGTTGTCCACGTCAGCGCCGATCAGGCCACATCAGCTGGCCGGTGTCTAGTAAGCAAAATCCGGCCAAAATTGGGCGGAAAGGACTGAATTGGCACAACGTAAAAAGGTTTAGGACTAAATCGACACCAAAAAAATGTTTAGAACTAAATCGGCACAAAGACAAAAGGTTTAGGACTTTTTTGGCACTAACCTGATCAGATATGTAATATCTAAGATGCATATTTAATTTATCAATAGACAACTTGTCTAAGATGCATATTTAATTTATCGTGGGCGGTCGAATTTAGATGATTGCACAACTAACCTGATCAGATATGTAATATCATGGTTGGGCCCCCTCTTTTCTTCGAAAGCAAACAGACCATCTAATTAAATAAATATAAAAAAAATGTTGTGGCAGTCCGTTATACCCGATGTGGAAAAATAATTATTTAGATGAATTAAAAATTATAAGAATCGAGACTGAAGAAGGTCTACCCAACTGGGACATATAAAATACCACCAAGTTGATAATTCTTTTTTGGGTCAAAACCAAGTTGATAATTTAAATAGTGCAATAATTGAGTTTTTTGCTTTCATCCTCTTTTTGGACTCTAAGCACCAGGCCGAAAGACTCGTCGTCATGTAGCCAAGTTGAGTTAATTTTTTTGACCACGGCGATTAATAATGGTGATTAATAACTTAATACATTGCCTACACTATGAATTCCTGTCTTTTGGGAAAATGGTGGTTAAAAAATGGCGCCAAATAATTACATATATTTCGCATCTCCTACTTGTATTATTATTTGTTGGTGCATGTCGTTTCGTGCAAATGTTCAAGATTAAATTGATAAAATTAAAAAGTTTAGAATTATAATTGACATTCACACAATAAGTTTATGATTGATTTGTCAATTTTCTCGTATGTCCTTTGATGACCTCATGGCAGCATAGGGAGTAAAGTATAGATATACCTATTTCATGAAGGTGTTCGTTGCCCTTGGACCTAAGTAAGTTCTTAAACTGCTTCATCTTGATTCAATCTGGACCTCAAGGCTTTGGAGATGTAAAGCAATTAGAGAGTATTCCCTCTTTCTGGGGAAGACAAATATATATAGGGAAACTTGGGGCGAGGGGTTGGGTGTATGGATATCGGTACGTTAAAATAAGGAACGTAGCCTTGTCAACCCACTAGGATTGTCTAGTAGGTGGGGTGGCCCCAACTTGGAGTCAAAAGGCTCTTGCTGCTTGGTGAGGTTACCTTTTTTTTTTTTTTTTTTTTTAGGGTAAAACTTATTGAGATTACCTTATAACCATACATCAAGGATCTAAGTAATACTCTCGGTTATAGGGTTATAGGTTACCTTATAATGATGCGGTTTAATGGAGATTTGCTTTGTATCAAAATCCACAAAAATTAATTAAAATACAGCTTAACTGTACTTTGTTGTCCTCACTACACAACAGGGTGGCCCAAATAATCTTATCTTGTCCAAAATTAATTAATCTTATAATTTGCACGCAAAATCAGAAGCTTACCCACTTAATCTTTGGTTTTATTTATATGGCCATGAGGATCTTGAAGAGCAAGTTATGAGCATATACCCAAAAAATCACAATTTCTCCTACACCCTTAGAAATATTCCTCCTCAAACTTTAATTTTTCCAAGCTCGTTTATCCTTTATTTTGCTAGTCTTAATTATGTCTTGAACTTTTTAAAAAATTTACATAAGTTGATCAAGAATGCGAAATACTATATCATGCCTGCTGATACGTAAATCATTTATTATTCATCATAGACATAGGACATAATCTCATTTAAAAGCTATTTAAGTAACAAAAATAACTCAGCACCAATTTAACACCATTTTCTGTATTTACGGAAAAAAAAGGATAAACTATTTAAACACTACATACGAGTATAGAATACAGGCATAACACATGGCATTTTATACTTCATAACATGCCGTTAGAGAGGAACCACAAATGTCGACATATCCAGGGTGCCATTTATTTTATCTCAATTAGAATTGATAAAGATAACTTGTAGTTTGGAATGAACGAAGATGTCCTAAATGAGAGAGATTCGTGCATGTTCTTTGGATATTAAATTCTATTTCCGCTGCCGAATGTATCGGCCTAGTGATAAAGAGATCAAGTTGTCTTCCAACTTCAAGTCATTCGTGAGCGAGATCTGTCATCTCCTATTGGAAGACTCTCCGATTTCCAGCACATTAGCGTGACTATGACTTCGGATTTGTACCAGTGAAACGAACACTTATGACTCAAATAAAATGTCATCTAACGAATATAATATCATTTGTGAGATTTTGTAGGATCATTATTAATTATTTTTAAAATTTAAATTGTTTAATGAATACGTAATTTAATATTTAAATATTATAATAACTTAATAATAATATTCGAAGGGAGTAGTTATGCTGGCCACCGTCCCAGCTCGCCAGTAGAGATGTGTATTTCCCTCCGGCTACCTGCTTGAGGCATGGCATGGTGGATGATGACACTTTTATATATATATATATAATTCTAATAAATGAGTTTATTTATTCGTACAAGACAACTTCATGAGTGTACTTTAGAAATCTTCATTTGATAACAATCTGAGGACAAGTTAAATCACGCGCCCATTTTAATGATGTTGATGGCATGTTGACTTCCTCAAGCCAAAACTTGTAGGCGGAAAAAACAAGCTCGTTCATGTTAGAAAATTCGAAAAACTGCAGAGCTGTCGGCAGAAATCACTTTGCGGCCTTCGGCGCCAAAGACAATCCAACTTTGGACGATTGGGAAGCGATCGAGATCTTTTGGCGATTCATACTTGACAACAAAGTGTGCGAATGAGATTTGGACGGAATGATAGAACTATGAATCTAAGCGTGAAGAGCAGTGATTGAATTTATACTGAATTGCAAAGATATGAAACGAAACTACATTGATTTCAAGGTGTAATATGTTAGAAAATTTAACTCAAATTTAAATCGTTGAATGAATACGTTGTTTAATATTTAAATATTTTATTATTGTTAAAATGCGAAAATATGAATTTTAAAAGATTTGAATTCGAAATTTTTTTATTTTGATACAACGTGAGAATTTGTGATATTGCTGCCTACCATTTTAAAAGTTCAACCTAATAAGCGGAGCGAAACTATATAAAATATTTCAACACCATCTCTTAAATCGCGTGCAAGCTAGATTATGAGCGGTACATAAAATTTGACCGTTAAGGAGAGAACGCACCTACGTGAAGGGGATGGAACCAGCTCCGACTCCGGCTCCAATGCATACTTTTCATAGAGTAACTCCGATGCAGACTCTTCTTTAATATTCTCCGAAACTAGTTGCAACCATTATCCATAATGCTCAAAATTCTCCAATATAGTTGCAGAGCTCTAGGGTAAACCCATGACTCCATAACTTTTTTTTTTCTTTTCTGGAATTAATTCCGAACATACACCTTCGACCAGAAAAAGGATAGCTGGTATTTCTGGATGGCAACGAAAACGATGGATATGCATGCCCTTTATTTATTTATTTCTTTCTGAAATTCTAATCTTGACTGTCAAGAAATGGAGACAAGTTGCAAGGAACAATCCAGTCTGTAGGAGTATCCACAGAACAAAACAAAAGGAAGCCGTTGGGTCTATTAGATGAATGGAAACGTCCTGTTGCGTTGTGGAGCATTTCCATGTGGCTGCAGCGATGTTCTCGAACCTTTAAGTTGTCGGTAGTGCGCAGTAATTATAACTCAAACCGAACATTATGTTAAGGGTGTTGGCCACTCCCCCACCTTTTACCAATAAAAGAAATGATTAAAGAGGAAACATTAAGGATACTAAGATGACCATAGAAAGATTTATTTATCAAAAGATTTCTGGATATTTGAAATCAATTACATCTTGCTGCCTGCAAGTATCAATAGAATAAACATGGAAGCCAAAAGGGTCTTGCTCACATGCTGAAACATTTGAGGCGATCTGTCTCAAAATGACATGATGTGTAGATTTTGTTAGTATCTTTTTCGGTAATCCTAATATATTCAATTTGAATAATCCAATGCAGGAGATGATGTTCTTGATGACGTCTCAATGACGAGCTAGCTAGAACTATCAACTTGAATACATAGAGCACGGACCACCCACCCAAGAAAAGAAAATTAGGTTGAATACTGTGGCTGATAAATGAAGCTAGTTTAATATAGACAGCATAACCTCTCAAGTTGCCAGCTCAAATTAATAATGTAATCCATGCAAAGTGTAGCAGTCGATTGGCCAATAAGACACGGTCACGACAACTTACATAGCTTCAGAATCCGTGAATATTCTTTTTTTTTTAAAGCAAAATGATCATAATAATAAACAGAATAAAAAATTAAATTGGATATCAAATTTAAATGATTCGATCAACATGACTTGTTCCATAAGGAGATAAGCAAATGATCAAATTATAAATCAAGAAATATAATATAAATTATAACTACACCCAAATCACTCAAACACTTTTAAAGTTTTACAATCTTAGTCATACCTAATGATTCCAGGTGTTTAGCCATCGCAATTCCTCACAATCTTATCACTCAATCCGGCAAATAATAAACAAATCTAATTATATGTTGCACTCCCGAAACACTCTTGATTTTCGCCGGATGTAATTCACAAGCATCCCGTACCAATGAATTATTACGACCAAAAAACTTCTCTGCTCACTCACTGACGAGCAAAAACCCACTAAATCCACCTACAAATCTAAGTCACCTTGTCCACGTTCAGATTATAGAAATGCAATGAACCGAACGAGAGAAGTTCACTAAAATAAAAGGAGCAAGAACCCCGAGTCGTCGAATATGAATAGAATAATCGAATAAATAGTAGAAAAATAGACAGCCGGATCGATCTTCATCTAGTACAAGTGGCTGTTTTATTGAACAGATTATGCGCGATCCGAGATCTCTCGATCCCCCCGAGTCATGTGTCATGGAGGTTTGGACATCCACTGTTTCGACTTTGAAAAATCCTGCATCGAGGCCTACACTTGATATGTCGAGATTTAGGACAGAAAAAAAAAATAGGAAAATACTAAATACTAAAGAGCGTACTTAGATCATCATATTTCGAAAATGTCTGATTTCTTTCATCATTTGGTGGGTTTCTAGGTACGCTATGTTTTTATCGAATACCGCGATATTTCGACATGTGCTTTTCCCATATTCTATTTAGCTTTCATTGGTGCGCTCGAAGCAAGTAGTCCTCCGAAAAAACGTTGGCGGATCGGAAAAGGGTTTGCCCGCTCGGCGCCACGTGCTTCATACAGTTTTCCTTACGTGTATACAAAGTCATGTGAAATTTCACATAAAATTTCTTTATCTCGCCCCTCGCGAATGAGGTTTCCGATTGTGTTTCTTTACCTCCCGTCACGGTGAAACATAATGAGCACCTTGATCAAAGCACATCCTGCCATGGAAGCACAGCTTTAGCCATATTTCCTTCGGAAGCATCGAAGAAGCACTTGGGTCAAAGCACATCCTCCTCTTGCTTCCTTCCATAAAAACAAGGGCCTCAAATTAAATGGGAGAGGTTGGGTTGTTGAAGGGACAAGGCGAGAGTAAATTAATATGCAGGGCGTAGGACCGCTTCTTGAGGAGCTTAACCTTCTTGCACCGCTTATAAAAACCCTAAACTCATTACTCTTTCCGAACCATCCACTCCCTCTCTCTCTCTCTCTCTCTCTCTCTCTCTCTGCAAAATGCCCGGCCAAGTGATGTCTGAGAAGCTTCTTCAAGGGCTAACTTTCTCGGAAAGAGAAAGCCACAGTAATGGCGCTAATTACCACCGGAGGTAGATCCTTCTCCTCTTTCAGCTGTAGTCCTAGTTCATCTCTACATGAATCAGCTCCCCTCATTTCCCATTTTTGTATGCGCAGGTTGGAGGGCAAAGTGGCCATCGTCACGGGCGGTGCCAGAGGAATAGGAGAGGCCGCCGTGCGGCTCTTCGCCAGACATGGTGCCAAGGTCGTCGTGGCGGACGTCGAGGATGTCCTTGGGGAAGCCCTCGCGAGCTCGCTGGCCCCGAACTACTGCGTCACCTACGTCCACTGCGACGTGAGCTCGGAACCCGACGTGGAGAACATGGTGAGCTCGACTGTCTCCCGCTACGGCCACCTCGACATCCTCTTCAACAATGCCGGGGTCCTGGGGAGCCAGTCGGGCAAGAGCAAGAGCATCCTGAACTTCGACGCCGAGGAGTTCGACTGTGTGATGCGCGTGAACGTCCGGGGCACGGCCCTGGGGATGAAGCACGCGGCTGGGGCCATGATCCCCCGGGGGAGCGGGTGCATCATCTCGACGGCCAGCGTGGCCGGGGTCCTTGGGGGCCTTGGCCCACACGCCTACACGGCATCGAAGCACGCCATCGTGGGGCTCACGAAGAACGCGGCGTGCGAGCTGGGCCGGCACGGAATCAGGGTCAACTGCATCTCACCTTTCGGGGTGGCGACGTCGATGCTGGTCAATGCTTGGGGTGGCGGCGATGGAGACAGCGACGACGGAGGAGATGAATGCATGAGTTTCGGGGTGCCGTGCGAGCAAGAAGTGAAGAAGATGGAGGAGTTCGTGAGGAACATTGCCAACCTGAGGGGGCCGACGCTAAGGGCGAAGGACGTTGCCGAGGCCGCTTTGTATCTTGCTAGCGACGAGTCCAAGTACGTCAGTGGGCACAACTTGGTTGTCGATGGGGGTATCACCACTTCCAGAAATTGTGTTGGTTTGTAGAGTTTTCTTTTCTAATTTTTTTGCCTTTTTTTTTTTTTTTTTTGTTGATTGCCGTTTTCTTTTGTAATTGGAAACTTTGGTTGTACAATTCTAATGGTGCCTTTGCTCTTCTCAAGCATCAACTTTGTCTTCGCCTTTTATTTTCTAGCATATTTGTGAACTTAAAGCAGGTATGCGGGAGTTTGAGAGCAGATTTTCTTAAGCTCTAGTATTACGGTATCCGATAATTGTTCGATGCACCGACTGATGTATTACATGATATCACGCATTTAATTATACAACTTTATCTTAGTGCATTTTGAAGATCACAATAAGTTAGAATATTTTTATGGGTCTAAAGTATCATGTCATAATGACATAGGACCGCATACTCGGTCAACCGACCTCTTCTTTCTATCTTTATTTCTTTTCCTTTTTTTTCTTTTGGCGGGGGACCGGGGGGGGTAGGGGAGAGAGAGAGGGGGATACAAAAGTTATAATAAATTCAAAGTGAGTATGTGCTGAAACATGTTCCACAAATTCTATTTTCCGTACCGATATAGAAAGCAGATGCAGACCACGATGATTGGTTAAACTTTAGGGAAATACAAAGTCATTTTCTCAAATGGCTCAAGGTAACAAATGCCATTTGGTTGCCCTCAATTTGGGTACATTTTTTGCAAGCAACTTCGAAGTGAAAAAAGGAGGAAAAAACAGAAGAAAGTTGCTCCAAACTCTAGCACCTGCAACGCCAATTTCTGCTTCCGCTTCACCAATTCCTCAGCCTAGTCGCGCGACCAGCAGTAGCCCCCATCTCAGCCAACTTGACGACCGGTGATGTCGACGGCTACAGCAAGTAGGGGTCAAGGAGAGTGTCGATGAGCAGAGCAACAACATGACCACAACCAAGGGGCCTCGACCCTCATCTGTGCCAGAGATGAAGTCGAAGACGTACAAGGGCCAGATCTGTGCCGGAGGAGGTCCTCAGACCTTGGCGACCATCTCTAAAGAGCTAGATTTAGGTCCTGAACTACGACACGAACTTGGAGATGAAGTTCAAGCCGTACAAGGGCCAGATCTAATGTTGGAGAAGGTCATCCGATGGTTGGTAAGACCATAGACGAAGGCCATCAAGGTCACGTAATCATTACATAAGGTGACATCAAGGTCGCGCGACCTCAGAAAAGCCAGATCTGTACTTTGACATTATGCAAGCCAAGCAACAGATTTGGGCTCTAACGTCGTGTGACCCTAGCGATACAATCGCGTGACCTTAGCGACGACCCCAGCCACCACTCGCCACTATCTATCCAACCCCTCAACCTCCACAAACTGTATCTGCTAAAGATGAGGTGAATAGTTGCGATGGCAAAATTGGAATATGAAATTATTAGCAGGGTTAATTTATAAAAAAAAATGCATTTATCTTGGAACCTACTTTGTGAAAAACCTCAGGAGAAGTCTCCACCAGTTTTAGGCTTTCAATTTTGCCAATATTAGCATTTCATCAAAGTGTGCCAACAAAAAATCGTCAAATATCTCAACTTTTTCTCAAGGCACTCTAGAGGCCCAAACCAAGCCAAAAGCACCCAATAATGGTTGCTTGCTAAAAAGTCAAAGAGCTAAAGCTTTACAATATCGAAGCCCCCATACGACTAGGTGGGAGTTATTTGTCTTTTCCTTAGAGAATTGAACTTGAGAAATCACTAAAATAATGATATAAAGTACCAAAAATCTCCCACCCTTCGGCGTATTTCGTGCGTTCTACATCGTCCAAGTCCTCCATAGACCTAGGAGGGGAATTAGATTCGTCTTAGACAAGTAAATATCTAACGAAACTAATTAAAATACTACTACCAAGTACCGAAAATCTTCGACCCCTCCGCGTATATCGGGCTTGTCAAACTTGCGAATCTAACTAATCATGGAACCGAACACCAGCTGTGGCCTAGCTCATGCCAATCTCCCAAGTAATAATTAAAAAAAAAAAATCATCTTTTTGGGGGTTCGCATGAATGCGAGCTGGAGCCAGAGTTTTGCAGCTCTAAAGTACATAGTTTATCCTAGACATATGACTTTCGCAAAAACTAAAAGATGGGTTTTCTTTAGAAAGGAAATCGCTACCTATCGTCGTCGACTCGGCCCGCCATCATCGATGTCCTTGATACGGTGTTTGACCAGAAAGCTTAAATTATCACGTGGAGGGAGATTATATGGACGTAAAGTACGTTATAATTGCTGTTTTGGTGACGTGTGATCATATTCAACACTCCCCTTCACGTTTTATTGCGAATCGGGCGGGGCTCCTGTCACGAGTTAGCCATAAAGAATCCATCACGAGCGACATGCTTGAGGGCCGTCCGAATTATTAAAATAGCCAGGTCGCCACATGATGGGAAGAGATGCTGACCAATTGTTAGACTCTCCCCAATCTCAATACATACTTTTAATTCCAACTAGCATGGTTCTTTTGAAGTATATTCATATGGATGTATATCGTCTTTGATGACATTAGAGCAACAATTAAAGGCAAGTGGGAGCATATTTGATCGCTCTCCATTGTATGTAGAAACTCCATTAAGTTGGGCATGTGCTTGGCTCTTCCCATCAAGCAACAGCCACCCCAATCGGGAAAATTACTAAAAAAGTTTTAAACCTATTCCATCTGTATCAATTCAGTTCTAAATTTTTTAATTGTGTCAATTGAGTTTTAAATCTTTTTGCATTTTACCAATTAAATCCATTCATCTAATTTTAACTAGAGATCGCTACCATTGATGCCAGCCATTTTGCTAACATGGTCGACATTAACGTGGATAATTTTTATAATTTATTTTTCCTCCAAGCTCAACGAGGGCCAGTTGAACCTTGCTAGTCACGGGCAGGGGTCAGTTGACCATCATCAGCCATGGGCAAGGGCTTCATTAGGGGTGAGCATGGTCCGGGTTGGGCTGGTTCACCCCCTAACCCTATGACTAATCCGCACAGTGCTAATCCTCAATTTTTGGGACCAAGGACCGGACCGACCCAATGGGTTCAGTCCAGTTCTAGGGTCAACCCAGGATCAACTGATAATTTTTTATTTCATTTTTTGTACTCCTTAAAAAAACGATTGAGGATCGGACTGACCCAATAGGTTCGGTCCGATTTCAAGATCAACCCAGGACTAACCAATAATTTTTTTTTTCATTTTTTGTATTCCTTGAAAGGACAACCAAGGACCATACTGACCCAATGGGTTTAATGATGAGCAAGGTCAGCTAAGAAAGGCAAGCGGTGAGGGTCAAGTGGGTCAAGTGGGGTGAGCGTCGAATAGAATGGGCATCGAATATCGAGCAGGGAGCAACAAGCCAAGCGAGCATCGAGCAACGACCGGCACGAGTGACCCAAAGCAAGCGAGGCGAGTGTCAAGTGGCGAGCGAAGAAATTGTTTTTTTTCAATTTTAGCAAATTGAATACTAAGATGACAAATAAGACAGAAAAGAATGAATACTAAAGGAGGATGCCATAAGGTGCCTTTTTGGACGTCGTGAGGACTTCTCACGAAAACATTTTCCTCCTTCGTAAATTATGACCATTAACACCGTAAAAGATATTAAAAATCCAAATTATTAAAGAACAATGTAAAATTACTTGAACTCCTCACTAAAGAGCTGTTTAATGTTGTTGATGTCGTTTATTTTACCGTTTTCTCTATATAATTTTTTTTTGTTATATATATAGTCAGGGTTGGTCCGGGTTGGACCGACCGAAACTCTCAGGATCGATGACCGACTCGCACAGTGCTGGTCCATGAATTTTAGGACCAAGGATTGACCCGGTCTTCCTGGGAATCGGACCAGGACCGGCAGGGTTGGGCCGGTCTAGGGTTGACCCTGGACCGATGCTCACCCCTAGGCTTCATAAACCTCACCCAGTGGTCGACAATGATCGGCTGGTGACCCTCGCTGGACTTGTTAGAATAAAAAGGAAAAGAAAGAAAGAAAATATAAAAAATTATCCACGTCAACGCCGGCTGTGGTACATAGCACTATTAACATCTACATTAGCAATTTCCGATTAAAATTGGCCGAATGGACTCAATTGGTATAGTGAAAAGGTTTAAGGTTGAATTGGTACGAGTGCAAAAAAAATTAGAACTTTTTTTAACTAATTTTAAGGCCAAAATAGCTGCTACATGATCACCCTGCTAAATGGCCATTACAATATAGCTGTAGTTGCTATTATCTAAATATCCCTATAATTTTTCTCCTACTCACCCTACCAATATTAGATTATGTTAATTGTAACTGGGATTGTATCGATTATGACTATATTTATACATTAGATGTAGCTATAACACCAATTATAATAATATTGACATAAAATATCAATTATCATATGATTAGTACTATTCGAGGTCATTGATATGATACTAAATAATATTTAATTAATTCATAATGTAACAATTAGCATAGAATTACTTGCTTACATTAGGTATGATTATGTAAATTTTTACTTGATATTATATGGTTAGTAATATATATCAAGTACGTCATAAAATTATTATTTTAATTATAATTATTATATAACATTTATAATACGATCCCATCTTATGCGATTAGCTTTAAAATTTATTCATAAACATTTGATATTATTTAATAGATAAAATCCCTAATTAAATTTTAAAATCTTGGTAATATATATCGGGTATTACATGCATGATTGGCTATTATACTAATAATTTGTATAATGTAAATATTTATTATCAATCAAATCACATCTTTCGTGCTTAGAATTTAATTCTAGCTATAAGTAAATTAATAAAAATGAATGAATACTTGATATAGCAAACTGTAATGTTAGATAGTATATACAGAGTATTAAACTCATGATTGACATTTAAAGTGAAAATAATTATACTCCCTGTAGTTTTAATTTTAAATGGTATTTTAGGAGTCTTGATTATATTATACCGTTTATTATATAAGCTACTTATAAAACCAAGCAGTGTAATGGATATTACATTGTTTAAACAAAACAGTCTAATAACCATGACAGCTTTGTTACATTACAACTAATCATATTATGGTCTTATTTCATCATTGAAATTAAAGGGGCTATTGATGTTAAGAGAGGGATCTACACACAATTGATTAATGGTGTTTAAACTTCAAAGAATGTACAATGTTCTAATTGAGCCAAACGTTCCTTTGTTATAAAGGATGAATCACCACTTGGGGATTCATATCCGATAAATTTCTTCAGCTCCAAGAACACTGTAAATTTCGAAATGACATACAGTCTACCTAATTAAGCTACTGAAGATCAGGAATTGAATGTCATTTTTCAGAGTCCAATGAATGCTGTGCAAACTGCTCTGAATGATGGCACCTACTGTTGGCTGGGTCCACCTCCATGTGGGGCCCAGCCAGCATTAAATAAATAAAAAAAGAAAACAAACCAAAACAAAAAGAAGCGGTTGTCGTGCGTGGAGAAGTGTGCGTCCAAAAAGGGAGAGAGAAAACGAAAAAAAGAAACTGCAGCAAGGGAGAAGAGGAGAAAGGAAGAGGGCTGCAACTTTGCGGCTTTGATTCGAAGGCCAAACATTGACGAAATCGGCTCAAATTTCAATATGTTGTTCATGAGACCGAGGGCTACAAGTTGATGGTTTTTGTTCATCGAGAACCGTCTCCGAATTCTCTAGTTGCGGTTAAGGTTTTCTTGCTCCAAACTTGTTTATCTACCTATGTGGTGAGAAGAAGATGGTTGTAATGTTGATGTTAAGCCTCTAGTGTGTGACTAGAGAAGAATACTTTGTGTATCCTGCTATTCTTGGTGATTAATGGATGTTTTTGGGCGGTCCGTGGTTTTTCCCGTATCGGGTTTTCTACGTTAAATCCTTGGTGTCGTTATTTGCTTTGTCTACTTATCATTTCAACATTATATTTGCATTTTGTGAGGCTATACATTGCTGGATGTTGCTGGGGGTTAAGAGATTTTAAGTTGATTTAGTATCGGGGGAGAAATTGATCCTGGATTGTGTTTGGCTGTGGTGAATTGTTGTACCTAAGTTCTCCCCAACAAGTGGTATCAGAGCCAGGTTCAAATCCTAGTGTTAAATGGAAGAAACCAGCAGTACCATGTTTAAGTTAAATGCCTCGAATTATTCCATTTGGAAGCCTCGGATGGAAGATGTGTTATATTGCAAAGACTTATTTGATCCTATTGAGGGTGATGAAGCCAAAGGAGATAAGGAAGACAAAGAATGGGAGAGAATGAATCGGAAAACGGTTGGGTTTATCCGACAATGGATTGATGATAGTGTGTTTCATCATGTTGCTCAAGAAACGAAGGCGGACACTTTGTGGAAGAAATTACAAGATCTCTATGAGAGAAAAACTCCACAAAATAAAGCTCTTCTCGTCAAGCGACTTGTGAATTTAAGATACAAGGAGGGGAGTAATATGGCGGAACACTTGAGTGAATTTCAAGATGTTGTAAATCAATTGACAAATCTTGAGATTGATCTTGGTGATGAATTGCAAGCATGCTTATTACTTGGTACTCTTCCTGATAGTTGGGACACCTTGGTTGTGGCATTAAACAACTCGGCTCCTTTTGGTGTGCTTTCTATGAGCATGGTTAAAGAAAGTTTGTTCAATGAAGAAACAAGAAGAAAAGGCTTGAATTATGCTTCTACATCGGATGCTCTTGTTATAGAAAACATGGCGAGAAGTCAATCAAGAAGGTTTCAAAGAAATGATATCCGAGGCAAGTCAAGAGGAAGGTCAAAATCAAGACCGAGGAGGAGTGTCAAGTGTTATAATTGCGGCAAAATGGGACATTATGCAAAAGAGTGTTGGTTGCCAAAGAGAGATAGATCCCATGATAGAAATGGAGATCAAAAGAAAGAAGAAAAGCATGCTACAACGGCGGTTGCATCCGATGGCGATATTGTGTTCGTATGTGACGACGGATATGTGAATCTTACATGCCAAGACTCTACGTGGGTTGTTGATTCTGCGGCTTCTTTTTATGTCACCTCACGGCGTGATTACTTTGCTTCTTATCGCAGTGGTGATTTTGGTTATATTAGGATGGGAAATAGTGATGTTTCCAAGGTTATTAGCATGGGAGATGTTTATTTGGAAACCGATGTCGGATGTAATTTGTTTTTGAAAAATGTGAGACATGTTCCGGATATTCGACTTCACTTGATCTCTACGGGTGCCTTAGATGATGATGGTTATTGTAATTCCTTCTTTGATGGCAAATGGAAGTTGACTAAAGGTTCCATGATAGTGGCAAAGGGTAAGAAGACAGGCTCTCTTTACACCATGCAAGCTGAGTTGATTAAAGAAGAGGTAAATGCAGTGGAGGATTCCTCGGTTGATTTATGGCATATGCGACTTGGTCATCTTAGCAAGAAAGGACTTGAGACTCTTGCTAGAAAGAACCTTTTATCTTTGAAGGAGAAGAATCTAAAGGAATGCACTCATTGTCTTACAGGTAAGCAACATAGATTCTCATTTCATAGTTCCTCTCCACACACGAAATCAAATGTACTTGATTTAGTTCACACTGATGTTTGTTGCATGGATGCTAGAACTCTTGGAGGTGCATTATATTTTGTGACATTTATTGATGACTGTTCTAGAAAGGTGTGGGCTATTGCTTTGAAATATAAAGATCGGTACTTGCGGCTTTCAAGCAATTCCATGTCAATGTGGAGAGAGAAACCGGGAAGAAGCTGAAATGTGTTCGGGCTGACAACGGTGGTGAATATAGAGGCCCATTTGAACACTATTGCAGGGATTATGGTATCAAGCTTGAGAAGACTGTTCCAAAAACACCACAAAGATAATGGAGTGGCGAGAGAGAATGAATCGGACAATTAATGATCGGATTCGGTGTATGCTTTCTCATGCAAAGTTGCCTAAGTCATTTTGGGGTGAAGCGATGAGAACAAAGACTGGATTTGATAAATCTATCTCCATCGATTCCTCTTAAGGGGGATGTTCCACAAAGAGTTTGGAGTGGCAAAGATGTTTCCTACAGCCATCTAAAAGTGTTCGGTTGTCGTGCTTTTGTGCATGTTCCAAGAGATGAAAGATCCAAGCTTGATGACAAGTCTAAACAGTGTATCTTCTTAGGTTATGGACATGAAGAGTTTGGCTATAGGTTATGGGATCCAGTTGCAAAGAAAGTCATTAGAAGCCGAGATGTGGTGTTTTGTGAGTATCAAACTATTGAAGACATTGACAAGGCAGAGAGACCGAAGAATACAGCTCAACGTTCAATTAGTTTCAGCCCAAATCCTTCTAATGTTGATAGAAATAATGGGGGAGAAGTGCATGGAAATCATGAAGATGGTGAGTCCTCACATAATGTTGATTCTTCAGCTAAGACGGGTGAAATAGCGAGCAAGAGCAATCTATCCTACCTCAAGTTAGAAGATGCGAAAGAGAGCGTAGGCCTTCTCAAAAATATTTGCCACATGAGTATGTGTTACTCACTGATGCCAGAGAGCCAGAAACTTATGAAGAGGCTATATCATGTGAACGAAAGAATGAGTGGTATGAAGCCATGCAAGAGGAACTTAAATTCTTGCATGAGAACCACACATTTGAATTGGTGAAGTTGCCTAAGGGTAAGAGAACACTCACAAATAAGTGGATGTACAAGTTGAAGACAGAAGAAAATAGTTTGCGACCTCTATACAAGGCTAGACTTGTTGTGAAGGGCTTTCGTCAAAAGAAGGGCATAGACTTTGAAGAGATTTTTCACCGGTTGGAAAGATGTCTTCTATTCGAGTTGTTCTTGGGTTGGCCGCCAGTTTGAATTTAGAAATTGAACAACTTGATGTAAAGACGGCTTTTCTTCATGGAGACCTAGAAGAAGAGATATATATGGAGCAACCGGAGGGTTTTGAAGTTGAAGGCAAGGAGCACCTTGTATGTAGATTGAGGAAAAGCTTATATGGTCTCAAGCAAGCGCCTAGGCAATGGTATATGAAGTTTGAGTCATTCATGGAAGAACAAGGATACGGTAAGACAAACTCCGATTCTTGTGTCTTTATGAAAAGATTCTCGATAATGATTTTCTTATTCTCCTACTTTATGTGGATGATATGTTGATTGTTGGGCATGATGCCGAGAAAATCAAGAGCTTGAAAAATGAGTTGAGTAAAGCTTTTGCAATGAAAGACCTAGGCCCGGCTAAGCAAATCTTAGGCATGAGAATTACTCGTGACAGGAAGAATAAGAAACTGTGGTTATCTCAAGAGAAGTATATAGAGAAGGTGCTTGAAAGATTCAACATGAGCACATGTAAACCGGTGAGTACTCCACTTGCAGGCCATTTCAAGTTGAGTAGTAATGAGTGTCCTTCAAGTGAGAAAGAGAAGGTTGAGATGATGAAAATTCCTTATGCATCGGCCGTGGGCAGTTTGATGTATGCTATGGTTTGTACAAGACTCGATATTGCTCATGCAGTTGGTGTTGTGAGTAGATTTCTCTCTAATCCGGTAAGGAGCATTGGATCGCTGTTAAATGGATTCGAGATATCTTAGAGGCACTTCTACACTTTGCTTGTGTTATGGAAATGCGAAGCCCGAGTTGAGTGGCTACTCGGATGCGGACTATGCTTTGGCGATGTTGATTCTCGAAAATCCACATCGGGTTTTATAATAATCTTTGCGGGGGAGTTTGTTTCATGGCAATCGAGATTGCAAAAATGTACCGCTTTGTCTACAACTGAAGCGGAGTATATTGCTATTACCGAAGGAGGTAAAAACTTTTGTGGATGCAAAAATTCCTACAAGAGTTGGGCTTGAAGCAAGAGAAGTTTGTTCTATATTGCGATAGCATGAGTGCCATCCATCTTAGCAAGAATCCGGTGTTTCATTCAAGGTCAAAGCATGTTGATGTGAAGTATCATTGGATTCGAGAAAAGCTAGAAGAGAAGCTCTTCCTACTTGAGAAAGTTCATACCAACAACAATAAGTCCGACATGATGACCAAAGCCTTGCCCGTGGTGAAGCTTGACACTTGTAGAAGAAAATCGGGCATGACAAACCTTCCCACATGAGGTGGAGGGGGAGATTTGTTGGCTGGGTCCACCTCCATGTGGGGCCTAGCCAGCATTAAATAAAAAAAAAAAAAAAAAAAAAAAAAAAACAAACCAAAACAAAAAGAAGCGGTTGTCGTGCGTGGAGAAGTGTGCGTCCAAAAAGGGAGAGAGAAAACGAAAAAAAGAAACTGCAGCAAGGGAGAAGAGGAGAAAGAAAGAGGGCTGCAACTTTGCGGCTTTGATTCGAAGGCCAAACATTAACGGAATTGGCTCAAATTTCAGTATGTTGTTCGTGAGACCGAGGGCTACGAGTTGATGGTTTTTGTTCGTCGAGAACCGTCTCCGAATTCTTTAGTTGCGGTTAAGGTTTTCTTGCTCCAAACTTGTTTATCTACCTATGTGGTGAGAAGAAGATGGTTGTATGTTGATATTGAGCCTCTAGTGTGTGACTAGAGAAGAATACTTTGTGTATCCTGCTATTCTTGGTGATTAGTGGATGTTTTTGGGCGGTCCGTGGTTTTTTTCAGATCGGGTTTTTACGTTAAATCCTTGGTGTCGTTATTTGCTTTGTCTATTTATCATTTCAGCATTATATTTGCATTTTGTGAGGCTATACATTGCTGGTTGTTGCTGGAGGTTAAGAGATTTTAAGTTGATTTAGTATCGGGGGAGAAATTGATCCTGGATTGTGTTTGGCTGTGGTGAATTGTTGTACCCAAGTTCTCCCCAACACCTACGTAGGTCAAAATGCCTTGATTAAACCAGTTCTTGGGGTTTGTAGGGCGTTTGGTGAGCTTATATATAGTCAAATGTATTTGCTCGTGGGATATCGAAATATAGAAACAAAGAGAATTTGGAAGACGAAAATTCTCTTGGTGCTGAAGGATGCCTGGAGAGCCGTTCTTTAAGAGTGCTTCAAAAGGACTGGGCATTTGTCCCCTTTGGTCCAATCTCAGCTGGCCAAAGCGTTGCTACTGGGGTCAGTTTGTATGTTGTGGACAGACATTGTACGTACGAGAGGCTTCGCAGGTAACAGTGGGAAATTATCAGCGTCTTCTGCGACCATTCATTCACGAGAATATCTAATGACAAGAGAGCGATCCTCTGGAATTAGGTAAGATAGTCTGCCATAGTTTCGAGGTGGTGATGTTGGCAACGAACATTTGACAAAAGTGGGGAACTAAGGCACGCCGTCATGTGGAAGCTTGAAGGAGAGGCTGCAATGTCATTGGTAAAGCTAATTTACAGTGCTTACATTATAAGATTTGCAACAACTAGAAACATCACAGTTCCACAAGGGAGTCTGGGGTCTGATATGCAAAAGGGTAGCTTCTGATCTCCAAGAAAATTAAATTTTATTATAGTTGAGCAGTAAATGATCAGATGAACCAAAAGGACTAGCCAAAGCAGAAGCAGGGGAAAAACGGGACAGATAAATCAGGACAAATTGATCACAAACCGTCCGGTGAAGTTCCTGCTTCAAGTATTATTGCAGTCTAATGAGGGTGGTTCATAGTTCAAAAGGTGTAATACAGACATCGAAGCATTGTGTGTCGACATCCATTCGCGGCGTTGGAAAGGTAATGGATACAAAATCACTCTTGAAAAAAATGAAGGATGTGAAAGACGCACGGATTAGAAGGGAAATATCTAGAGAGTAGACTTTAAGCAGTGCCGGGTTCTTCACTCCACGCCTGTATGTCTAATCTTTACTACATGCCTTCCCTTTCCATTAATGAAGTTGAAGGCGGCTTCATTAGCTTGCTTTCTTCCACTAGCTCGGCAAGCTGCATTTCCGAATTAAACCTGTCATTTGAAATTCTACCTGGACTCTGCAAGTTTCCAACACCAAGCAAGCCTCCATAGCTGTTCTGGTTTGGAGAACACGAGCTGGATTCCTTCTGAGCATCTACATCTTCACAAGGTAGATGAGAAACTGTGGCTTGTCTGCAATCTCGAGTTTGTTTCCTGCAAAACTTGTCTTCAACGATATCATAGAAATCGGCAGTCCTCACTTCCTGAGCAAGAGAGCACCAGCAACAGAAAAGCCATCTCACACAATCCGCAATTGCCGGTTTCCCACAGCAAAACTGATCTGCTGGCAAATTAAACCTCTTCCTCATCTGAATCCTCCAGAAACCACCATAGAGCAGACCAAAAACACAGAGGACAATGCCAGTAAATCCCAAGGCCTCCCTCACTATCTCGTCATCAATATTAATGGCGGCAAGGCCAAAGACCCAGAAAGGAGCAATGCAGAAAAGGAGGAAAGTGGCAATGTGGACATACATGTTCCCAAACCCGAGCCTTTCCATATTCCAACCGAAGATGCAAAAGCTACAAAAGAGAGAGAGATATGCAACTGCTGAATTGTCACACAGATCGAATAACCCCCCTCTCCATTCAGGCGTATACTCAATGATCCCGTGCTCATTCTTGGAAGCAAATGACAATCTCTTCTCTATTGACTTCCTTCTAAGGTTGCCCGGCTGAGCAGAACTGGAAGTCAAACCTCCATCTTGTGCTTCCTCATCAACTTCTAAAACGTACTCTTTTCCTAAAGGGCTAAGGATGGCATACAACCCAGCAATTGCAGGAGAAGCAATTGCGACAGAGAGGCACACACCCGCTCCAATTGCAGGACGCTCGGACCTTTCGTAACCCAAGTTGAGGCCACACAGGGCATACTGAGCAAAACAGTTCACGTGAAGCAACATAACCACCACCATCATATGGATCCGCTCTCGGGGTTTAACGGTGCCACTCTTACAATAGACTTTCCTAAGTGCAGACACATCCTTTAGTCTCCACCTACACAAGAGAACAAGGTGGTGGAACCGTTTAGGATGCTGGTACAGGCTCATGAGTGTAAACAAAGCATTGAGGATTTGATTGTTAACCTCAAACCATGCATTTCTCTGTGATTTTTTCGGCAACAAGCTGTTTAACATCCCTGTCATGACTAGAAAAAGAATAGCTCCCGATATAGCAACACAACTTATCCATAAAAGGAGGACAGCGTTGAAAGGGTCATTTGCGTATTCTTTGCACATTTTCGCAAGAGATCTCCAATCCAACTTATTAGAAATGACCAAACCGAGACGCTGCCGGAGACCTTGGCTGGTCGAAGAAGGGGCAGAACATGATGCTTCACCTCTTTCATCGGATGCTTTCCTGAATTTTGTCGATGGGGAAGCTAAATTGGTTGCTGAACCAAACTTGAGAAGGCCGAATGTGCTGGGGGTGGGAAAGGGAAAGAAGCCTCGTCTTTTAGGAATTTTATCACTCAGTAGTCCCTTTCTGGAAGTTGAAATGTGCAAGGCCCTTTGTCCATTGACCTGACAATCTTTCGGTGTCGCATTCGAATGCAGTCCTTCCTGAACTCTGGCTGCATCGGCTTCAATTCTTGAAGCCATTTCACCCTAAAACTAGGAAACTCTCCAACTGAAAATTTGGCAGTGCACTTTATATGCTAAGTCTCTTCTGCACTCTAGGATCGCAAGACCATATGCAAAATACACCGATGAGCAATGGCCAGAATCCATATCAACACGACATTGTAATGAAAATTGAACTTTATATGTAAATTGTCGAATGATAATCATAAGTCATGCCAAGGGCACCCTAATTAATAGAGGGTGATGTCGGCGACCCAGTCCAACTATGATTCTTAAGACAAGTGTGTTCAGGAAATTTTGCATTCCGCAAACAATTCGATAGATACATATCTGCAGGACAAGATCACTCCTTTACTAGTTCAACCAAAGTAGCTTAGATTGAGAGAAAGCAGAACTTGGACAGCCGAGGTTTCATAGCAAAAATGAAGAATTTATTATTATCTATTTGACCAGCAATCATCATCTTGCTCATCCACACATTTCAAGGTAAACACTTCCTCAAAGAGATCTACGATGTTATATGGACGAATATAGACGATATATACTCTACGAAAGTAACCGCCTTAACAGCTGCTAAATGTGTTCTAAAATTCAACTTACGAAATCTTGTTAACATTTTCTAACGAGAAAAATCAAGGACACTCCCAAACCAGAAGAAAAAAAGGAAGCCGGGAAATAAGGAACCAAATGAATGCCTCAAGGGTTGCCTTAAAACCATTAGAACCATAGCAGAAGAATTTAAAGTTTACATGCTCTCACTTCTTACTTCAACAAGAAGAAAGAAAGCGTCCAATGCTGAAACTTCATTTTCTTTAAGAAGGATCAAGCTCAGTAGAAGCCCCCATGCACATTCAGCGAACGACAGAGCAAACAAGAAGGATCAAGAAAAAGAAAACCCAGAAAGCTTAGAGAACCAGCCAAACGAACTTACGAGGGGATGTGCTGAATTGCGACTCAGGGGTCGGCTCAAGAAGAACCCAGAGCCCCGCTCATCCATTCAAGAACTTCCAAACGCGGAAAGCCGCAGGACATATAAAGAACGCTAGCTACTGAAACAGAGTGAAGCGAGCGCACCTCGTTTCAAAATTCAAACAGAGAAACGCCACTCCGCCTCCTTCAAATTTGTCTCGTTCTTCCTCCAACGATGGGGCCCAAAACCGAGAAGTGGGAGCCGACACGGGGTCCAAATACAATCTAGCTGTCGGATCATTTGGGACCCGCACAATTCAATGGATCGTATGCTTTGCGTTAGATATAGATAATCTGGGGCTGCGGATTGGTTAGCCATATTTCATGAGCACGAGATTCACGTATTTAAAGTGCGTCCGAGCTTTCTTGTCCTAAGATAACCCATAAGTCAAAAGATAGGTTGACATTTAGATCTTCACCGATGTCGTCTTTCTCGTACTTTCCGAAAAAGCGGAACTTGTTTTCAACTATAAATTAGGCTTGATGTTTTGAAAAACTTCCAGCTTTGCCTTTTGTTCCAATTTTACCTTTTATCTCATAAAAAAACCTCCAACTTTAAGTCTAATCCCAATTCTATCATATACTTTCTTCTTATATTTTGGGTTCTATTTCATTTCTACCCTAAACTTATAGAGTGCTTGAATTGATTTATTGTTATCTTTCTTTTCGTATTTTATGCTGGTGTAGATTTTGATATTTCTTTACTTTCCGTTTTGTTTGTCTCAAAGAAAATAAATAATTTGAAAAATATTTTTATGAAAATAAATAGTTTATGTTGTTTATAAAAATAAATGAACAAAAAATATTTTCATTGCCGGCAAAAATGTTTGGATATAAATTATTGTTGATAATGAAAACATTTTTCGATAGTTAATTATTTTAAGCAAAACTAGCAATTATTTTTTGCAAAACGTTTTTCAAATTATCCATTTTTCGCGAAACATACAAAGCCTAAGTTGCAATCAGTATTGCTTATGAGAGCTCATGAGCAGTAGCACTACTTTGCAAGAGGATTATTGAAGCCTGCTTAACAATCTATTAAACCCTCTCCAAGCAAAGCCAGAAGAGGATTGCAACAAGATAAAAATAAACTCGCATATTACCATTCTCTAATCTATTATGCGATCGCGTTTTTCTGTTCTGTTGAACAAGAGAATTAATCTGACATAATACCGTTCTCAAGATTTGTTAGTGCAGTCATCTTCTTTCCTTTTCTTTTATGATTAGAAAACCTATCTTATATAGATAAGCTTGGATGGCCCATGAAATCCACTCTTCCTCATCTATAGACAAAAACCAATTTGAGAAAATCATCCATGCATTCTCCAAAACATCTGAGGTTTTGGTAATGGTCAACAGGTAAAGTAGTTCCTGAACTTTCTTAAAGTATGTCCATGCCTCCCGCTTTACGTCCACTTCAAGCGGGATTAGCATAGCATCTCTGTTTAGATCAAAGTTCTTTAATGTTGCCTATAAAATATGATGCTATTCTGAATCTTGTTCAACGGTGGTTCTCTTAAAACCTCATTGTAAGCTGCACTGCGACGGCGTTTTCAAAGCGATCTGTCTAAGAACGAGGCCGACCAGCCCAGGGCAGAAAGAATTAGAAAAATCGTTGCTTGCAGTTGCAGCTATCTTTATAATTCCTCCTACATCGCCAATCATTGAAATGGACTGATTACGGGTTGATCCTAATGACTTACCGGATGTTTCTGAGATGAGCTGGTTGTTTGTTGCAGAAGAAGCTGTGACCATATATTTATGTGCGGCGTCCACGATGGGGAAGACGGGGCACATGAAAAACTAACTCATCACCCCGAGGAGAGATGATTATGAGCTCAAAAGTTACCGTGCGCACGAGCTGGCGACATCACAAACTCCGCCCGGCGATGCGACCACGCCGTTGGGCCATCTAACTAATGTGTTCGACAAGGGTTCCTCCATGGCTTGTTGCGTGAGTTAGTAATGCACGTGCCCTGCTTCTCCATCATGCTCGTCGCACACTTCAAGCCACGCCACGTATCGCTCCAAGTGCTCTGAGAGAGAGAGAGAGAGAGAGAGAGAGGGAGGGAGGGAGGGAGGGAGGGAGGGAGAGGGAGAGAGATGATTCATGCAGCAAAGTTTGCTAGGGTTTTATAAGAGAAAGAAAGAGTTGATGGAGCATTCAGGACACAGAGAGGTGAGGTTAATGGAAGCTTAGGTGGCTTCCGTTTTAGCTGGGGACCGCCAAAGGACGTGTCCTCAGGCAAGACAGCTCGTCACAAACATGCCGAGGACCATTCTCACTCCATTCTTTTATACATCGGACCCCAGCTACGAACAAAATCCTGCCTGTTTTCCCAATGCAAGAAGATGTCCAGTACACACGTATATGAATTTGATGGCTGTCCAAAGTTATACGATTGTGAAGTCCATGATTGTATAAGGAGATGTAAGGAGACGATGGGTTCATATGGTCGAGTCCCACAAGAAAACATTTAGCTCAAATAAATCTATAACACGTGGTCAGTTTTGTTTGTCTCATCAAACGTTGAATTTATATGTTCTTTTCCCTATACACCTTACGTGGAAAAACTATCTTATTCGGCGCCTCCAAGCCCTCACCTTTTATGCCATTATCACCAATATACATCTTTACCGCCCTCCTCGAGGATTACTGACTAAGACAATCACGTGCCAAAAGATTAGCAGGGCTCGTACGGATCCCACTGTAAAGGATATATTTCTCTACATTCCAACGCCTTTATCTTTTCATTTATTACTAGAAACATAATTTATAAATTGAGCCTGTATAATTTTCTCTTTTCCCCACCTCGTTAATCCACCTTTGTCGTCGCCTCTCATTCCTGAAGTTTCCATCACCCACCATTCACCATGACCACTTGACAACGAGAATGCCACCACTTTCTTTTCATCAGAAAAAAATTGTCAAGACAGGACAAGAAGATCCAATCAATTACTCAAAACTCGTCTTAATTACACTCCAAACCATAGAATATGGAAAAATAATCCGGAATATAAGGATCACTGTACACATCCTAAAGGGAAAATCAACCATGTAAGATCTACTTAAACGACAGAGCCGACGGTAAATGTAATGTCTAGTTCCCATTGAGATGCTACTTTTTGAGAATTTTGTCATTTTGCCCGTCAATTTCAAGACTTTCATCTCGAAGTTTTAGATGTTGCGGTCTGTTCTCACGTTCACACGGCAAAAAAATAGATACAATTGACGAATCTACTTTCTTCCTTCCGTCCAGAATTTGAATTATGAGAAAAGAAGAGTGTTTTAGACGTAAATGTAAATGAAATGTGGTTGGGCTAACCGGAGAAATCAATTCTGTTGGAATCTCTCTCCCTTTATTTTGCTTTGCCACATCCTATTCAATATAATACATCGTATTCTTAGGACTTAGTAAAATAACAATTACGACACAAATCCCGATGTATCGTGATCGACTATGCTTATTAACTCGGCCATAGAATTAGTCTAGCTATGGCTACCAAAAATGATATTTTCTATTGGGTAATTTTCTCGACCTTTCACCTAAGTCAGGCACCAATTACATGCATATAACTTATGATCAGATAGACTCAGCTTAAAAAGGTTGTTTCAATATCCTTGGTGAAAAGTAAAGAAGCGAAGATTGTCCCGCATTGCGTTGGCACACACATTCATTTCCTGCTCAAGCATATCCATCCTAGAATTAAAACCACACCTACTTCTGAAAGATAATAAGGGCCTTATTTGGTAACACTTCCGGAAACAACTAATTATATTCTTTATTCCCTGGAACAAAAGAAGAACGGAAATCTATTAGGTAAATTTTTTGTTCCCATAAACAAAAATCCATTTTTTTTGTCTCCGAGAATAGATTTAGAACAAAATCAAAAAATAGAAAAAAGTTGCTTCTTGATCCTGAAAGTAATTCATGGAATCAAGTCTAATTTTTTTCTTTTCTCGTCTTTTCTTCTATTTCCTCTTCTTCTCTTTCCTTTTCTTCTTCTTCCTTTTGGCCCGTCACTAGCCTCAGCCATGGTGAGCAATCATCCAGACGACGGCCGACGGCCTCGCTGGAGCGTCACTAGCCCCCCAACAACACCAAGCCACAAGGGAGGCACGTCAGCCCAAGCCTCGTCGAGAGTGGGCGAGGCTCGGCCTTGCCAACCCCAGGCCATCGCAAGGCTTCAACAAGCTCGCCGAACCTCGCCCAACCAATTGCCAACCATCGTCGTGGCTAGCAACTAGCCACAAAGGAGGAAGAAGAAGAGAAAAGGAAAAAGAAAAAAAAAAAGAAAAAAAAAATAAAAATATAATAAAAGAATTAAAAAATTAAAAGAAATAAGAAAATTTAAAAATATTACCAAACGCACAGCTACTAAATGATTTTAAAAATTTAGAAATTGTTTTGGAAACAAAATATAAAAGAAATTATTTCTTAGGGAAAATTGTTCCTTAAAATAAAATTGTTACCTAACACGCCCTAAACTTCCCCGTTCATTGTAATGAATGTTAGTTTTCGATTAAAAAATTCTCACGTTCAGTGTGTAAAAGCCATTCCTAACATAATTTCACGCAAATTGATCCAAGCCACCTTCCATTCTCTCTACAGGGCTTGGATTGGACACAATTAACTTGTCTCGTGTCTAACGATTATGTCTGAATATGCCCAAATTACCTGGAATTCCACTGATCCCCCTGACAGCGATGTAACTAAGGAAAGTATTATTATCAAATCATACTTAAAGATCGGGAATAGCCCGGCCATTAGAAAAGCAAGATACACTAGAGATTGCCCTTTTGATCACACCACGGAGCATTACCTCAGACACGTCAACTCAGAACGCATATCACCTTCCAGAAGAAAACAAAAGAGATGAACAGAGAACTTCAAGAACATGGCCATCGAGTGGTTGATGAGTTGATGTTGGGATGGTCGTGGAAGGGCAAAAGAGAGAGATGCAAAGCAATGGAGAAGTAGGTGAAGTCGCCATTAGACACACTAATCCACTGAACGAATCGCAGAAAAGCGGAACACTTCCTAGAAATGGTGGATACAGATCTTAATGCAGATTTCTTAAGCCTAAGATCTCGATTTAGCAATTAAATTATTGGAGTCGGGGACCCATCAGAATGTTACTCCCGTAACATCATGGTCCCAAAAGATTGTTTGAATTGAAGCCATCGTTGCCTGATAATTTGTACGATTTCCACGACTTCACTGAGGGATACCTCCATTATGGGTAAATGATTGGGATCTCTGTCTCTCTCTCTCCCTTTCAACTTGCCTGTAATTGTCAATCATAGGTCGATTGAATTTGGCAAGTGGGTGATGTTCTTTAGGGTTTTTAACGCAAAATTTTCTACCATAGCGGCTCCAGGATGAGCAGGGACATTGACGTGGTAGATTTGATTTAGTCCTAGATTAGATTAAGGAAAATTAGTGCCATCCGTGTCTGAAACAACGGATTCTAACACATAAACGTGATTTAGACCTGTGGTTGACCCCGTTCTTTGAAAATGTTCCAACTGGGATGGCTTTCAAGCACCCCAAAAGTGATACTTTTCTTGTCCAAGCACGAGTCTCCATTTAAAGAAAAGGATCATTTTTTTTTTTCCGTGGCAATAGATTTCTTAAAAGGCTGAAAAGAAAAACATTTATTTGTTAAAGAAAAAGTTGGTAAATGGCACTAACCAAATAAATAAGAATTTTTGATTCAATAGAATAATATTTGACCGTTAATATGTAACTCCAATGAAAATTGGTAACTCAAAACTTGTTGGTAATTAATCCACTAAAAGTTGATAAGCTGCTCTAATTTAGGTTGGTAATTTCATGAGAGAGTTAGTAAATTCAAAACTTTAATGAGTTGAATAAAAAGAGAAAAGGTAAATTGGTCCAAAAATTGCTAGTTTGCAAACTACAAAACAAGTTGGGGATTCCATAAAAGAAATTTGAGTCGTTAATAGCATACTCAGAACAAAATCACTCTTCATTTATCTTTGCCGACAGTTTTTTGATATAATCAACACTCATAACAATTTGCCTCAAGGATTAAAATCCCTTTTTTGGCCTTTTGTACATGGAATGATAGAATTCTACTCTGATCATTACAGAAAGTGCAAAAATGCGATTAGTTGAGATTAGACCTAATGCTAGGTGTGCAAAGACTGCTAAAGTTTCTAGCTAATGGTTATGATAGATTACGTGACGTGCCATTTAATCGTTTATATTTCTAAATTGTCGAACGCGTGTATTGTATCCTGAATCAATCGACCTCCAAGCTAATTAAGTCTGCCATTTTTAGTTCGATTTTCGTTGTGTATACGCATGATACGACCGTCATAATGAAGAAATCTCTATCGGAGCTGTCTAATCGATCTCCAATGCTCTATGGGATGGGACAAGTAGCACCATCCAAGTGATTGACAGGACGATTTAACACATCTTTTTGTCTCTTATCAGCGGAAAAGAACAAAGAAAGATTATGAAGGATCTCCCCTGCTCGTCTTACCTGGCTTGATTAGAGGACACTAATTATATCAAGATTATGCAATGGATCACATCGACCTTTGTCTAATTCCTGTGCCCCTATTGATAGTTTGATTGCGCTTTTTGCCTGTTTTCTTAGATCTCTTTTTAAGCTCCGTAATCATACATGTTGTCCCATTTCTAAATTATAATAGACATCCATAATTGATTTCCAAGTTTGCACTTACAATTACACTAATTATACTAGACCCCGAGTCATGAAAATTATTTGGCTTTCCACATCTCGTGACCAAGAAGCTCAACATAGGTCGAGATCGGATATTTGAGCATTGTACAATTGATGATACTTAGATGAGTTTCACGGATCGAACTATAATTGGGCACTCTCCCCTTGAATTCACCTTAGACATTGCTCCCACCTTCATTTAGCAACCTCATATGTTGAGCAATTCATGAGAGCGGGGTGTCAGACGTTTCACATTCCATTTCATGACGCTAATGCCTTGAAATTTCTTTACGTTGGACTTTTTGTCTATGGACCACACGAAAGCGGCCATCAATGGTCCACGCGTTCGACAGGTCCAAATCTAGGAAAACTGACTAAAGACAAGATCGACGAGGGTTGATTGATCGGTCAAGATAATGCCTCCACTTGCCAACGCCTAATTGCTCTATGCATGAGATTATTGTTGAAAAAATAAGCAAATAGTTTCATCGTCAGTCCCACATCCCTCCATTACAAGCTCAATCAATAACGATGACCCTTGAAGGAATCAAGTTGATTAATTAATTATAATTTAGGTGAATGACCGATCAACTAAACCCACTTAGAGGAGAAAAGGGGGTTGTCTTGCCTCCTGCTTATCTAGAACGGATCACATTAAGTTAATCGGTAAACCTGTGCATGCCGTGGGCATTTTCCTGCCATCGTACTGGTTTTCGATAAATATTAATTGGTAAACCCATTTGCGGTGACATATACAACGATCCATAGAATTTTTCATCTTTCGAATTAAGTTACGCAATCATGCAAGAGAAATTGAGCACGTAACAATGTTATGAAGTCCAAATTATGATTGATTTGCTATGCGACGACACAGAAAAATGCCCGAGTGATCGGGCAATGGCTCGATCAGCATTGCAAGAGCCGGTTAAGATGTGGATGGAGGCAGAAAATCGCTTGAATGTTGGAGTAGTAAGTTGACAAAGTATGGTAAGTCGACTTAAGAAGACTAAGTGCTAGTCGACAGCGATATCAGCGAAAATGACTTGAGTGCTGGAGTGAAGAGTCGAAGAATATAAACCGACCTGGTTAATTGTAGAAAAAGCGCATGACGTAACCATCAAATAAGTAGAGGCAATGTAATAGTCATGTAGCGGAATCGATAATCTCGGATGCTCTAACCATTTGTAAAGTGTCACTAAATATTAGGAGCTAGTTAGAGCATGTTTAATTTCTTCGTAACACCCGAAATGTAATTTGTAGAAGGGACCCCCAATCTAATCAAGAACATAAGTTGTTCATCTTTTCTTTCCGGTGTATTTTACATTTCCAGTACCATTTGCATCGCTGGCAAAGATTGTTCCCCGTTTTTCCACCTTTAATTTTCTTGCCATTTACATTTCTTGTCCAGGAAATAACAAAGAACATTTAAGACCTTTTTCGATTGCACGAGATCATTAATTTGCAAAGTATTTCATCATTTTCGATAAGATAGCATAAAAGCTCACTAATAAGTGTTGGTATGATAACAAGCAACCAAACACGGTAATAGAAAAAATAAGAAAATAGTTCCAACGTTGAATTTATGTGGTTCAACTAATGTGATCTATTTCATGGAATGAGCAACACAAAATTTCATTGTAAATCAAGCGATACAACGATTCAAGCCATTCAAACACTATCGATATTTCTATTATATCCAATAGCTCACACGGTGTTTAATTGTGGCAATTCCTCGTGAGACAATAAATTGATCTCACAAAAAAGTGTTGCAAATCTTATCATAAGATTTCGAGCACTAACTTCATGGAATGTAATTCATGGATCATTCACCAGCAATCGCATGAGAATCCCACAGTCCCGAGAGATCAACCGCGCATCAACAAAGCAAAAATGACAAACCCACAAATAATTTATGTTTATAAACCTTACGTCCAGCTTGGTCAATCACCAAATTCATATCCCATTCAAGTTGGGTTTCGACGGGCTTAAACTTAAGACACTAATTTTAACATGCATTACCAAAAATAGTTCGACGTGAACAAAATCACAGAAATTATAAATGGACCGGAGAAAACTTTTGATAAAGTTCATGAAATCTAATATGATGTACATCTAGTGATCAACAAGCAGGATGAATGACCTTTTAAGTTCATCAAAACAACTAAGCCTTTAGCAATTCATCCATTGAAATACACTGGTGCCTAAAATTTCGTTTGGAGAGCTCGTAACAATCCATATGCCGAAAATCTTATTCATAATGCTCTAAATTAAGTTATCGCTCCTTTCAATCAGATTTTAGATGTATTAGATGAACTCAGGATGGTCGGTGTCTACATAATTCGAGTTGCATAATGTTGTATTTCAAAAGACTTGTTTTACCTACATCGATGTCTCGCAGTGCTCAGAAAATCCTTCCCCGTTCTCTTTATATTAATCAATTTACTTTACTAACTTGGTGACAACAATAAAAAGGTGATGGATTATCGATTGCCTAGCTCCTATATCGAGCATTTAATGACATGAAAACTATTATGTGCAGTTTAGAAGGTCCCCATCATGCATAGAGTGGGTCTCGGGCATAAGATCAGACTTGCCCTATATCATGCAGTCTAGAAAGTCCCCACCAACAGTGTCCAGAGGAGAAATTAGAATCTATGGAACAGAACCACCCCGTATATTTCATGATATGTTCGGGTTTCGACTTTGATCTATGAAGCATGGAGTCGGTCCCGGGCATAAAGATTAGACCTCACCATGTATCCTGCATTCCGTAACCTATAAAACAATTTTTCGGTTAAGTATTGTGATGCAATGGCAAATTGTGCTTTGTACTGTGCCAAATGCTCGACCCGAATGCGGTAGATCTCGTGTTCGAACCACCAAACCTACCAGCCAGTGTAGTCTTAAGGCCATGCTAACCATTCTGCATAGAGCCTTACTCAATAAACGTGGATGGGCTACCCTGTATTATGAGAAGAATAAATGAATTAAATGCTTCCGTTCCACATGTTTTGAGTAAAGGCAAAGGAGCGGAGAAGATCCACAAAAGCCGGAAGCAATACGAAGCTTGGATCCGAGGAAGTATACACTTATTGGGCCTAGCCCATTACTTGGTACAACCCAATCCCATTTGCGGCCACAACCGATGGGCACATTCCAAAACCCAGGTTTAGTTCACTTTGAGTTATCGGGCCTAGCCCAATACTTTATGGTTGCATTTGGTTGCTCGAATTATGTGATAAAAATAAGAAGGGATGCAATTTTCAATACTCTATATATCGTTTGATGCATGATCGGATAAAAGCCCAACTTCTATTATGTGGGTTTGGTTTGTGACGCACGGTAAATTCGTAAACTAGGCTTTTGGATTGTGTTGCATCGACCTATTTGCCCGATAAGTGAAAGTTGGTTAAACGCTTTTTTGGATAGACCATAGTTTCTAAGTCTTGCATAACTCGAGCTCCTGAGATCAATTATTTTCTTGATACACCGAGGATGAGAGGAGCTCCTGATATTCTATCGATGCGAATGAGAGACTCAAGATTATAAAAAGTGATAAATCCCGACGATGATGAAGGGCAAAATTCTGCAGGCAGTTATTGATGGCAAAACTTGATAGCTCTAACGTTTAGATAGTTGAGCAAGGGGGACATTATTCAGGAAGTTCTCAACTAATTGTACAAAATGTAATTAGATTTTAAACTATTCAATTTGAATCAAAGTAATATGGTTACATATCTGGTTATCGTTGTGCTTTGAGTTTTAACTTGAAATGAATAGTTCCTCTTCAATGTGCTTTAATTATTAATAGGGAAAATGATACAAATAGTCTTAAAAATTTGGCTAAATGTGCAAAATAGTAAATGAACTTTTAATTTGTTTAATGTGATTTTGAATTTTGACTCAATGTGCAATGCCGTCCTTAAACTTTTAATTCGTTTAATATGGTTCTTAACCTTTCGATACATGTTCAATTTAATTTTTGAATTTAAATTTAATCCAAGGATATAATAATCCAGAAAGATTTAAGGAGCAACATTATACCTTAAGTTAAAAGTTTATGAACTACTTGTATGATTATTCATTTGCAATCTAAATGGGACGTCCTGCCAACTCTCCTCCACTTTCTTCCCTTTTCCCGGACAATATCAAATCCCCGTGGAATAACCGCATATTCTCATCTTTTTCTCAAAAAGAGCAATCAAATCCATCCCCACTTTACTCCACTCCCAATCACGAGCTCGTAACACAACTTTCCTTGCAAATAAGTATGAAAACATCTCAATACCGTCGTGGAATTTGCCAGTGCGAAACGGTCCATAAGTAAACTGCACGGCAAGGAAAATCCGGCAGCAATCAGCCGGGAGGACCGACTGTACTTACTTTTCTTACGAATGCATAGGGCTACATGTCGATTGAAAAATATCTGGACACACTAGCGTCGTCGTTGTGCCCATGCCCGTGCCCGTGCCCGTGCCTTGTCGACTTTTCTCAGCAAGATCGTGGTGCAGAAGGACCGTATCTCGAGTGGACCTTTGCCTGTTGTTCACGAGGGGAATCGTCGTCGATAGAAGACGAAATCCATGGAAGATATCCAAGAGCTATACGACATGGTAAGAACACCTAGCAACTCGCGCATAACATCCCTGTCGTCCAGTCAAAAAAATCTCCGTCCACTTCGCACGTGGAATGAGCCTCTTCTCCACCCGTTTCGATCCCTCGTTCGATCTTTTCTAGTCTTTTTTAGATGCTGCTGCAGCATGCTTGGCTTATCCCCACCACCAACCGACCCCCGGCTCTCTTTTCCAATTTTCAGGATGGGGTCACGTCGATCGAGGGAGTTCGTGGCCGCTGGTGCTCCGCGATTAGTTGGGTGGACGGGGACGCGATACTTTGGAAGTGCGAGCACTTTTTTCGATGGGCAGAGTTAGGAGGAATGATCGGTTTCAGACGTTAATTTACTCGAAGCGCATCAACTGTAGATGCTAATAAATCGAGATCTTTTCGATTTGGAGATCCTGCAAGTCAGTTCGAGATTTTAGAAATAATGACCTTTTGGGGTTCTCTTGCTTTTCAAAATTATGATATGCTGTGCTCTCAGGCATCCGCTTTGTCCCTTTGACACTTAGTAATCACTATCTGACTGAAGGTGATTAGACCACGCTGATTTGATCTCGTTTTTGATGAATTTACCAAAGTTTCTCATGTACGCTTTCGCTTCAAAGATTACAATGATGAAAATGCAACTTTCGACGATCCCCTTATCCGAGCCTTTCATACGAGTTACTTGGAAAAAAGGGCGTATTGACTGTACTTAGCATCCCTTATCGTCTTTCAGTTCATCTAACATGTTTAAAGAGTCTTATATTTATACAATCCAAATTTCGCCTGTTGCTTCGGACTTTTCGATTAGACTTTTCGACATCCTTGTTGAGCTTATGAATACGCTCTTCTACCATAACTCGAGAGATTCTTTAAGACAAATCTGATGAGAAATGAGGCTTACATGTATCTAATGAATCTATAGATTTGACTTATGACTGAAAATGAGTCTAACTTGCTACATAATTTGAGCCAGCTCAGACTTAAAATTCTTTTTTGGATACTCTCCTTCTGACTCTTTTTTATCACACTTACTAAAAGATAGATGAATAACGTTGCAAACGCGCAACAGAAATCCAATATCTACATCTGGAAAAATCATCAAGTGGGAGCCCAAATTCAAGTCTATCTATACATCTAGTTAAACTCACCTTTACTAAAAAGTTTAAGCTAATAAGTCATAGGCCAACTTACATATATTAATTGTTTCACACCACATCAATTTTCCAATATGAGATTTCTCTAACACAACTCACACATATATATTAACATATTGGTTTGACCAACACGTCACAGATACAAAAACTTGCATAAAGGGCTTGTTTTTTTTTTTTTTTTTTTTTTTTTATAAAAAAAAAAGGGGAGTCTCGTGAAAATTTAAGTGAAAAATTACATATTCAATTATACACTTATTATGCAAATGTCAATTTATTCTGAAACTTTCTAATCTTGTCAATATAGTCCTAAATCTTTATGCGAAATTTTCATGTAATCTTCCAGCCAATTGCTATCAACGTCATATGACCGATGATGACTAGATACTACGGCAATTAATTGAAATGACTATATCGGAATTTTCCGCAGATGTTTAAAAAATTACATTGACAAAATTAGAAAGTTTGCATCCACGATTGTTTAGGAATTAGGACTGATCGGGAAATTCTTCCACAAATTCCATGTTATGTATGTTGGTCCGTTTCATTCGGACGGCTTTAGACGGTAAGTTTCTTCATCGTTGCTAAGGTTTTGGCAATTGAATGAAAATGTTGACGAACAAACAAGCGCAAAAGACCGCAACTTCATTGGCTTCAGACGTGACCACCGCATTGCGTACGCTACACGGTCAACTCCCCTTACCTTTTCACAACTATAAAAAGTCCTCATATCATCGGATCGGATTCATCGAAGTCGCTTCAGAACACCTCTCTCTCTGTCTCTCACAGCCACACACATACAGGATAGAATGATGTCGCAGCCGGCGGTTAGCACGGTGCCGCAGTCGGCGGCGATCATCGGACCCCAGTACTGTGTTCCGCAGGTGGTGGACATCGCGATCGTGAGGAAAGTGATGTCCTTGACGGACGGCAGCTTCGTCGTCACCGATGCCAACGACAACATCCTATTCAAGGTCAAGGGGCGCTTCTTCAGCATCCACGACCGCCGTGTCCTTGTCGATGCCGCCGGGAATCCACTCGTGACCCTGACCGAGAAGGTTTGATGGACATATGTATTGCTTTGCCTGTCGCTTTGTACTTCCATTCTTTCGCAGCACTCGGGAATCGAATCTTCGACGTTTATCCTTCGTGCGGTGTTTATCATTCGCAGATCATGAGCGCGCACGATCGATGGCAAGCTTTCAGAGGAGACAGCACGGACCCGAAAGATCTGATCTTCACGGTGAAGCGCTCTTCGATGATCCAGTTGAAGACTAAACTCCATGTGTTCCTGTCCACCAACACCACCAACGAGCACGTCTGTGATTTCAGGATCGAAGGAAGCTGGTTGGAACGATCCTGCGTCGTTTACGCCGGAGAATCCAACAACGTCGTTGCCCAAGTGCGTCATCGATCAAATTATCACTCAGCAATATAGTGTTAATCGTTGTTTAACATGGTTTGACTTTTTCAAGATCTGGTTACTTCGTTAGTCAGCCAGATAAACATGGAGTGATTGTTAAGTTAGATGCGGCCTGGACGAACTTATCGGAGTCTTGAGCATGACTGATTCATTTTTGAAATCGCAGATGCACAAGAAGCACTCTGTCCAGAGTGTCTTGCTCGGGAAGGACAAGTTCATGGTGACGGTGTACCCGAATGTCGACTACGCATTCATCGCCGCGATCATCGTGATTCTGGACGGAATCAACAAGGATGACGACGGGGACGTTTGATCCAAAGCCCTCGGCCTTTTTTTTGAGGTAGTGTCATATGGTTTGTGTGTGCGCACGCTTGCTCATAATGGAACGTTCGAGACTTAGCTGGAATCCGATCTCGTGATCATGTCATTCCGATTACGAAATAATCGGAGATCTGCGAGCTGTAAAATGATGCATTGGTAATGAATAATTGTTGGGCGTATGTGACCATGATCGTGCCAAAATGAATATCAATTGAGAAATGTTCAGAAATTTAAATGCAAGATTCGTCATTCAGAAACATGCTCTACTATTTCGTTGGAATTTGCTGAAGTGACAACAAAAAGAACCTTAATATAGACTCACGTTCGACCTTGAATCTCTGCAAACACGTATGCTTTACTTTAAAAAGACATCTCAAAGATCAAAAGATGGAAAGCAAAAACGGTAGGTATGAAATTAAAAGTGAGAGCAAACATCCTTATCGCATCCCAAACGCGACACCAATGTGTTAGAACCGCAATATTCGCGACCCAGAACAGATCAAGAAACTGCTAGAAGCACGAGTTCCTCAAAAAAGAAAGGCTCAAACGCCATCGCTCGATCTATTTTCCCTCGCGACCTTTGGACAGGAAAAGAGAAAATGGACGATCGGTCTCTGATGATGGCCTCCGAGACAACCTATCCTCCCTTAGCAAACCCGGTAGCGATCGTGAGCCGAAAATTCTGCACGCCTTATGTGGTCGAACTCGTCGTTGCGAGGAAACAAGCCGCCATTGCCGGAGGCGGTCTTTTGGTCACGGATGTTAGTGGCAACATCGTGTTCAGAGTTAAGGGTTCCTCCGTTAGCGTCCACGAACACCTCATCTTGAACGATGCCGCGAGCAATGCCGTCGTTTCCCTCCAACAAAAGGTCGATTATCATTGAAGTTTAGCACCTGTTCGACTTTTCCTTTGAAAACAACGTTTTTGGTTGATACTCGTGTTCGTTAATTTATCCAATGCATTGTCCGAGCATCACCTCATTGTTATACTCCACAATATATACGAATTACAAAATCTCGTTATATTTTGACACAATGCAATAGTAATGATTTTTCCTTCTTTTTATTAATGTTAAATAGTTACAGTTTCAATTGTGTGGTCGATCAGATTTTGACTGCTCATCGGAGATGGCAAGCTTACAGTGGTGATAGCTCGTGCTCCGACGACCTAATATTCATGGCCAAGAAGTCGTCGCTAATGCGAATTCATGGGACGGAGATAGATGTGTTCCTAGCAGCCAACACCAAAGAAGAAGCTTGCGACTTTAAGGTCAAAGGGAACTGGTTGGAACGATCATGCACCATATACGCCGGAAATGGCACTACAGTCATTGCTCAAGTAAGCTTGGAGTTGAATGGGGGTGTTTTCTTTCTCCTCTGTTCTTTTTTCAGTTAACAAATTCGTAATGTCGTGTGATGTCCGTGATGTCCGAAGAATACGCGGCGCTTGCTAACTGTTTTCGCCTTTCCGTAGATGCATAAGGATCACAAGGCACAAAACATTGCACTCGGAAAGGACACATTCGGCATAACAGTGTATCCGAATGTAGACTATGCTCTCATTGTTGCCCTTGTGGTGATCCTTGAAGAGATTAATGAAGACACGTTTGCTGGAAAGCATTCCTTTTCTTGTACTCACCCTTAGCCTTTTTCCATCTTCATTTTATCGACCGGGTGCAATTTGCATTTCCTCAATGATAGAATTCTTTCCACAAGCTTTAAACACTTAGCAGCTATGTTGCAAAGCCAGATGCACCGCGTTGGTCATGCAAGTGGCCCATCAAACGCTTTTCTCCTGCTTATTGGTGCATCGACAATATTAGATGCCTGGACGTTCATAAGATGTGCAGATATAACAAGACAGATCGAGGGGGCAGAAGCCGAACCTTAAAGCCAAGAGGAGACTCAATATAGCATGGAGTTGCAACAGCCTAAAACCATCTATTTACCCACACAAGCGTTGCCATTGCCAGAGTAACTTCAAAATACAAGACTTCCGACCATTTGAAGCAATGGTTTTTTCATGGATGCCAGCATTTTCAAGCATGACGTCCTAACATCAGTCGCATTTTTGTATTTGTGGTTGAAAACATCAGTCACACATCACACATGCACAAAAAAGAACCGGGACGATCAGATAAGTTGAACATGACTTGCCCATCTCACTTCCAAGCGCAATTAATACCGATTCATAGAAGAAAAATCGGATTCTTATGAATAATATATCAAGATGCTAACCAGCAGATGTACACCACCCCCATACTAATAGAGAAATCCAAGCCGAAGCAGGAGTAGCAAAAGGTCAAACAGAATAAATTCTTCGATCTTTTACCAGGTGGAGACCGTGTCATCACATCGAGCTTAGACAATGAGAAAGACACAAACAGGAGGAAGATGAGCGAGTTAAAGCCCCAAATTGATAGGAGCAAACCACCCATTTCATTTTGCAGCAACTAAATTAGAGTCATCACATTTCACTGCTTTTACAGATTAAAGAGAAGAAGATTAATAAGAGGAAAAAATGGACACACAAGGAGGAGGGGATGAAAAAGGAGAGGAATATTTACAGGGATTTACTGGTATAACAGATTATTTGCCAAAGCCCCCATCATATGCAGGACGCTGACCATCTTTGACACTCCATGAGGCTAAAGAATACGTAGCATGCGAATCCACACCCGACGAGTCTACATGAGAACCGAGATAAGTCGGGATTTTCCAAGTGAACCTCCGGGAGACTCTCTGTACAGAGATGTGACTGACCATCAATTCGCACTGAAAGAGCAGCAGCATCAGTGACGCATCCACCAAACTCAAGCACCTGCAGTGCCACCCAAAAGAGAGAAAGAATGTGCATTTATCTTCCTTGTGCATTTTCATCGGCATATATTGATACGCAAGCATCAGCAGCTCCAGCAGCAAGTAGCACTTGGTAGGGATGGAAAGTCAGGCAGCTAACTGAACCAATTTTCTGGGCCATGAAAGTTGGGTAGTAACGAATAGTGCCAAGGGGTTGACCATCAAGGCTAAAGACTTTAATGCGCTGTTCAGCTGAGCCACTAGCAATGATTGGAGCATGCCTATGGACAGCTAAGGCAGTAAGACATCCTCTGTGAGCATTTATAGTTAGGTAGGGTCCCCCATTGTATCTGACATCAAGGAACTGAATCTCTCCAGCCTGTGAGGCACTGACAATCTGAAAATAATTTAAATTAGACCATTCAAATAGCAATGCTTCTTTTAAATATAGCCACAATCACATGACACACCACCATCCATCCAATCACCAATGGACAATAGAGAAGGGAGAAGAGCATTAAGAGAGCAAAACATCCGAATTCATGCGAGGACACAAATAAGCAAATCCACAAGTCTTTTTCTTATCCGTGCAATCGCAGTATGGCTATCCTTCCATTGTTGCAGAAAGACCAAAAATAACCTAAGGGTCTTGAATCGCCTTTATTCTAATATTTAAATAACTCCTCACATTCCAAATAGCAACAACTTATGCTTCAAGAAAGGAAAAGGGTTAAGAGAAGGGAAAAAAAAAACACATACATAAGGCTGGCAGAAAGATACTGATGGATAATCCAGTTACCTTCGTTGAGTCAAGTCCCGGTTGAAAGCCAATTCCCACAACCCTTTCTACTTCCTTAGTGTGCGGTCGCATCGCAGAAACAAGCCTAAAAAACCAAGCAGATTATGCCAGGCAATCAAAAGCCCCTAAAAATGCATGATGCTCAACATCTAAAGAAAGAGGTAGTAAGAAGATTGTAATGCTGGACACAACCAGTTATGAAATGAGGGAAAAAACGAATTCCAGAGAGAAAACACAAATATGATAAGACCTGCTCGACATGCTAGCTGTATATGTTGACACAAATTGACACAAATTAAAATTTAGCATGTAGAATCTAATTTAACATATTTTAGACCAATGTGCATTGACAAGAATTACATGCACGATTATGACATGCTAACACGAATTGCCAGCCCTAAAATGAATATGACCACACTAGTCAAAGACAGGTGAGTTTATCAAGTGAAGCACATCAATACACATCTTAAGGAAGATTAACGCTCAGAAAGCAGTATGGCAAAATTGAGATAAATGTTTGCATTATGCTACAACAATGATACATACATTTCAGGTGCCCGTACATCATAAAGTCTGACTGATCCGTCCACAAATCCTGCAGCATGAAGATCCCCACGCACTTGGGAGGCAGACTATATATGTAACAGAGTTTACATATCTCAAGTCAGAGAAAATAAATAAGAAGAGACCATTGCAAGCAAAACAATGCACAAAAGGAAGGTAAAACAGGCAGATTCTTATGTAAAACACAACCATACTAAGTAACAACATCAGCAAAACAAATTTAAAAGGATTAGTAGCTAAGTGTACAGAACTCGATGCAAAGATGGCATCACAGACAACATCCCCCAATGAACAGGAATGTCAACAATGAGAGACTGCAGACAAGACCATATTACATCTATCCACCTCAAATCTTTCCTCTCTCAATAGCAGAATGTTTCCGATGCATTGAAGAACACAGACTAAAACGCAAGGACAGAAAAGCAGTCCACTATCAGTCTTAGTATCCATTAAGAAACCTACAGTGACATATCCATACATAGCCACAAGTTTCCAGAGACAAACATAGAGATTACCAGCAGGAACTTCATGGATACTAAAGTGTGCAGGAACTACAGATAGCATGCTCAATCAATTTAGAAGAAAATAAAAAGTGAGGCAATAAATTAAAAGCACCATAAGTAACACGTTTGAATTTAACCATTTCCACTCTATTGATGAGTCTCAATGGTGAATGTTTAGTCACATTACTACCAAAACTGAAGAGTACAGTTTCTGAAAGTTGAAGAGAACAGCAAATCTGGCAAGTACATAGATCCAAACGTCTTTTACTTCAACAATTTAGACAGATTTTGGACAAGGGAGAACTCACCAGTGCCGAGACACTACATTCTGAAGCAGTTGCGATAGAATTGACAAGCTGCTCCTTATCAAGATCCCAGACCATGATGGAGGATATCTCACCTGAAGCATACTGGTTATACAGACAAAAAATTGTTACAAATAATGTCTAGCATTGGGTAACATAAAATCAGAAAATCCACCAAGAAAATACTACTATGGACATCCTAAGCTAGTACCAGATATCCAGACTGCTGTTGCCAGTCCACCACTGCATTCAAACTCCGAACACCTGGTTTATGTCCTTGAATAGAAGAGAATGCTGTGACAAGCCTTTGCTTGCCTTTCAAAGCATAATCTCTCCATATTCGAATATTTCCATCACCTACACAAGATGAAATTTCCCTCTCCATTACAATGTAAAATGTAAACTCTTTCCAGCCATCATAACCAACTAAAAAAGAATAATTACATGAAGCGACAAGGAGCAAACTGTCATCGAGCTCATTCAGAAGGCACAGCTTAGATACGCCCTTATCCGGGAAGTCGTGATTATCAAAGCCGTTTAGAAGCGCGGCATCCTCATAATTCCATATCCTGGAAAATAAATTATCAGGAAAATGCATTCTTTAGGTATAAATACATAAACCGTCCACATGAAGCAGAGTTGCCCGACTTTAATGATCATTTTCAGATAGAATATTAAAAAATTAAAAATATACGATGCCTAGAATTGCATTTGAAGAGCTCTTAGAGAATCTGCATGGAAATTCCACATCTGACAGAATCTTCAAACTGGCTTGCTGAGCTCAAAAAATACTTTGGAAATGGTATAGCTACTGCAAACCCTGATGAGTGAAATCATCACAGAAAACATGGTATACCTAATGCGTTCATTCTCATCTGCAGCAATCACAACAGGAGAAAATGGTTGCAACAAGGCTGCTTTCGTCCCCGTCTCAAATCTGGTGTCCCAGCTGGCAATTTGGTTATTGAGCTTACAGACAGCTGAAAGTCAAAAGAGCAAATGAGAAGACACTAAAAAAAGGCAAGGGACTCACATTTTATGACACAGAAGAATATAAGAATAATGTTGAAGACTCACAAGAGTGTTGGCATTTAGTGATGTGCTCAAGTGCCAATTTCTCCCTCTCCTCCCTTCTAGCTGATATTTCTTCACAATCATCAGCTGCAGTAAGAATTGGCTTGGAGAAGTGGCCACAACTCCAATTATAGATAGTTGATTGCGGAAGGAAGCTGCGTTCTGGAGCCCCTGTAGTTCCTCCAGAAGCTAAAACAGCATCAGCTAAGCCAGATTCCGGAGAACTCATCAAATATGGCCTGAATTCCAAAGAGTAAACTCTTCGCATTCCTGCTAAATAACTTGGCCGAGGAGGGCTAACAGGAGGAGTTCTGAATGTTAATGGCAACTGACCTGCAGATGATAGCTTAATATCAAGGAAGGTATAGCAGATTTAAAGAAAGGAAGACAAACTATCAAACTTGCAACTATAGAAAATAAATGCAGCCACACAACAAAAAGCGGGGTCCATTACAAGTAATCAAAAAAGAACAGGAGCACTTCATTTCTCTTTTGAGACTTGGAGCTAAGTATAAATAACCTGTCGTGTGCATGTCGAACCATGAGGAGGACCGCGCAAGACCAGCAAGACTAGGGCCTCCTGCTATAGTTTCACCAGGCCGCACACTATTGCCAGAGGTTTTTAAAGATTTTGCTACCACTTGCTCAATACCAATAATAGAAAGCACACGCCTGCCAAGACTTGCTGTCCGTGGTGATGGATCCTTTGCCAAAGTGCACATAGCCAATACGCACTGGGAATACAAAGCATTATCAAGTGGTTTTGGCATGAAACTGTGGGCAACACCATTGCTCACACCATCATTGACTATTGCAGAATCAGAGTGCTGAGATGAATCATCCGATAATGGAGATCCATGCATAACTCCAGATGCGACAAGAGGGCTGCTAGATGAGACCCTACCATCCCGAACCGTTGTGTTATCATTGCCAACTCTAAGTATGGGACCAATTTGAGATGAAACAATACTTCCAAGCTGGTTTGGGGTATTACATCCACTACCCGTGCCTTTTATTTGTGCCAGTGAAGGTAAAGAAGTCAGCAAAGAATTAGACTGAGGTTTCCAGCAGGCAGCAGCAATCGCCTTAAGGTGCTTGTTGTGACCAAAAGCAAACCGTCCCAGGGCTGTAAAATTAAACAATTCAGATACAGTCCGGTAAAGAAATATAATCCACAGAAATACAGGAAAGTCCCCATTAAAACCAATTTTATCTAAACTGTAGTCCTCCCATTTGGGAGCATAGCTGGAAGAGAAAAGGGTGGTTAAAAGGGAAAAGTATGATTTATGGAACACATAAAACACAATATCCTTTGAACTTCCTTAACACGTGTCATTTGTTAGCATCAACCCAGAAAAAAATGGAGCACGAGCATGAGTTGGTAGTCCTAGGGTATAAGCATCATGGCAGATCACTTTGAACAGTTGTCTTCCCATCAACTTCTGTCAGGTTGCCAAACAGAAAGTAATAGCAGATCATGAAGTAACCAAAATGGACATAATTTTAGCTTAATAGACTAGAAGTTGGTAACAGAATAATTCAGATGGATCAGTTAAAGTAATTGAAGATTTTGAGAAAGCTTATAGATGCTACAGCATACTTGACACAAAAGCAAAACACCATAATGCTTCCAAATGCTTTAGTATGCATCTTATTACATGCATTTAAGCATTAACATGAGCAAGATAATGACTAAAAAGTTGCACTCCCAACAGTAACAACATAGCCTGGATACGTATACCCAACTAATAATGCCCATGACATACAACTTAAAGTTCGACCGATTGAAAGACCAGAAACAAACACTTGTTAAAGCATAGTTTCTCCCAACTGATCAAACAAGATGGTACCAAGCACGCGTGAAGAAACATAACATTTAATATTACCAAAGGTGCAGCCAATGACAACGACTGGTAACTCAAGAAGAACTAGGCTCTATTTATTTCACAGAAAATGAATAATTTGGAAAACATTTTCCTAAAAACGATGGATTGTATCGTTTACAAAAATAAATAAATAAATATTTTTATCGTTCACGAAAATATTCAGACATAAATTATCATCGTTATGAAAATATTTTCATTGACTAATTATTTCAACTGATACAATCCATCAATTTTAAGAAGATGCTCTTCAAATCATTCATTTTCCATGAAACGAACGGAATCTTAAAGCTAGAGTGCCTTCTAAAGTCATAAGGAGAACGGTTTTGAAAGAGAAAGCAGCAAGAGCAATTCAAGCATGAGGCATAACACTTTTCCCAAATGATAGCATATATGAACAGCTATTAATTACATCCGACTATAATGGAACAATATCTTTTTATATGAGTTTGTTTAATAGAAACTGTATAACAATATGTTTGCACGAAATTGTAAAAATTATGGCAAAAAATAGAGTTTTGTAGGAATGAAAGTTCTCAGGAGACACATATCTAAAGCTCAGAAGCAGAATATGATCAATCTGATTGTAACATGAATTGATTTAGAAGTTCTACGACCAACTTATCCCAGACTGCACCAAGAGATTGGTTGAATACAGTGTATCATCTTATGCTGTCTTAAATAGAATCTTAGAACACAAAAGAAAGGAACAAACCGCATAAAACATAAAAGGCAGATCACAAACCTACAGCGACCTCTGCCCTCACCAGTGGGCTGCCATCTGAAACAACACTCAAGAGGCTTTTGACAATGCTAATCTCAGTCCTAGTCTTTTCATCATCATCATACTCTTCGTCTCCAATAACACTATCTGTATTTGAGTCAAACCCAACATCAAGCAAGGTGCCCAGTGCAAAAACAGCAGAAGCCCTGACCTGAAGTTTAAAATAGAGAATTGAGAAAGCTAATTTCCTTAACATCATACAACAAGCAGGAATTATTTTGACAAGATTTAAATGATAAAGCTAAATTATAGACCTCAGGTTGGGGCTCGGACAATAGAGGATCAAATATAGCAGGGGCATTTGCCTCCAATCCAATCATTTGGGCCTCAGTAAAATCCTCCCAAACTTTTCCCAGACAAAGAGAGAGCCACTGAAGGAACAACGGATCAGTCTGCGTGTCATTTGGATTTGGACCCTGTAGGTGCCTCAAGCAGACATGGATAAGACCTGCTTCGATACATGCTTCCTGACCCCTTCGATGGCCATCCACAATGACAGCCAAAACAAAGGCAGCCATTGCACGCTGCTCAGGATATGCTTCCATACTGTCAAGAAACCTGATAAAGTATGCGTGCCCTCCATCCTTTACTAAATCCACCTGACATGACTATCATTGCACAAGAAAAAACATAAAGGCCATTCAGAATAACACACCACTAAATCATAGAGGAATTCCTAATGAAAGCAACATACTCTCAAATAGTCATTGAATTAGACCCATATTCTTCTTTTGCTTATACTCAAATAGTCAATGAACTAGAACCAATTTCTTTTTTTTTTTCTTTTACTCCATATATGGTCCCTTTCCCCTAAACAGAATCTCTCTCTCTCCAAAGGACCATACGTCCACATTTTGTACCATCACTATTTAGTGTTTAATGAAACATGGTTCCAAAAGATTTACTTCACGGATCACACTCAACTTCCACTATGGCAATTCAATTGATGTATATAATGAACTAAGATAAAAAGCATCATTATTTCCTCTTAGGATGAAAACAGTCTCAATAAATTAAGTTATGCACATCCATGAGAAAAAATACTCTTTTGAATCTGGACAACCAGAGACACAATTGTCAAATTGAGATTCATCTAAAAAATTGGACATTGCTGCAGCCCCAAACACCCTCCCAATACCATCCAATCTCCACAAAAGAACGCGAGGGATCAAGCAGTGCACGTGCAACAAGATCAATTTATAGCAATGCCAGCCAAACATGTCTAATGTTATGCAGCTCAACAACATATTGTATCTTCATTACCTTGTCAAGGGCAAGAATTTTTGTCCAAATAAATACAAGAATCTGCCGCAGCTCTGGAGTTGTGGTCTGCAACAGCTTTAGGACATATGGAAATATTCCAACTGACAAGGCCTATGAGGAAGTTTTTTTTAAAAGTACAGTTAAATTAGCAGGATGTATGTCGAACGTAGAACACAAAACCAAAAGCACCATTATTACCAGATCCACAGCCCAAGGTCCCATGTCAAGGAACCTTCCAAGGAGAACAAGTGCCCGAAATCGATGACTCTGGCTGAGCAGAACCTAAGAATATGCATAGATTCCTCAATTACACGAACTGATGGACTGACAGCACAACTTGAACAAGCAAGCTTAAACTTGATAAGCATCGTGTTATATTAACCATTTTAACTGCTTAAAAGTCGACAAGAAAAAGTGAAGAATGGTAAAGCAAGATAACTATAACTGCAACATGGTCAAAAGATGATGGCAAACTATGACAAGCCATATCATACCTGAAGAACAATAGGCAGCTGCTCTGGTGGTTTTTTACTTTCAGACCCATGATCAAGCCATACCTCAAATGCTGTTAGCTGTTCCGTGAAAAAAGGGCTTGGCTGAAAGAATGCCGAACAGTGTTACTTGATGACAAACCATGAGTGAGATCAAGCAATTTGAAAGGAAAAAAGTAAAAGTTTGAACCTGGAATTCTGCACCAGAATCCTCCACCAAAGATGGAAGCTGCGATAGACAGATTTCAGCAGCCATGTCCCATGCATCCCTACATACCAACAAGAAGAAAATCAGTAATAAATCTTCACGTGAAACCACTTGATGATGAAAGAAATTGCAGTACCACATATGATGCTGATGTGTCGGTGGCAGAGCTGGGTGAGATATTGGTGAACAGTTTGCTGAACGCATAATTCTTTCAGCAAGTAAAAAATTTCGAAACAGGCTGGCTACCAAAAGGTCTTGTCTGAACAATCTTTGAAACAGATCTGCAGCACAACAATCAAATATTGACTAGTCACAGATGAAAACGCAATTGATTAAAATAAGAAAATTAAAAAAGCTGCACAAATTAAGTACAAAAAATAAATAGTGTGCTACCATGAGGGAGGACATTCCAAGCAATAGTGTCGGTCACTGCAGTAAAAATCCAATTCAGTTCTCCCAGAGGCGTCTTGCGATCGTTTGGTCGACCAGGAATTTTATCAATCAGAGAATGATCAAGGGACTCCCGTAATAGTGATCTAGTACAGAACCTGACAGCCAAAATTTGAGAAAAGGAGAATTCTCAGAATAAATGTCAAATTAACAAATTTTAGATGGATCATATAGCCAAGCTTCATCTACATATTTCTCATATTAAATAATAGATAAGGCTAAGCAGAACATCTCTAACTACAAATTATTTTCGAGAAAGCTATATCACTCATATAAACTTAAGCATAAGAACCTCCACATCACAGCAAAGAAGAGCAGAGCATGCACATGCATCACTTGCCCAAAGATCATTCTATTTACTGAAGTACCTATGGAAAACCCAGCACATATAAACTGGAGCATGTCCCAGGGTTCTAGAAAATGCAATATACCACCTATTTCAAGCCATTGTTGAAAACAACTATTTGCTGCTATGTTAAAATAAACCAACGAAGTGCGCCATCACATGAAAATACCCAGATACAGCACATATTTGAAGGCTAATGACATAAACTGTTAAAAGCACAAAAATGAGTGAGATCAAATTCAAAACAGTAATATTTAAGGAACTAGGTTTCACCATCTTAAAGCCATCTTAATGGGTGTGGTGAGGCAAGATGTAAAGACATCAGCAGGAAATTCAGAACTCTGAGGGAGGGTCTCATGTGCTTCACAGGCCGCCAGAATAATGCAATCCCTTGTGGATCCACTGGTGCTAGCAGCACCCCAGTCATTAAGCTACCATAGAATTACAAATGCGTAGTCATTTGCAAAGTCCAAAAATATATGACAAACATTAAATCAATCTCAAGATGGTTAAATTTGTATTAACAATCACAGCTGAAAGCATACCCATCTTTGAGTACCTCTATAAATGCATTGACTATCAAACCAGCAGCAGAGCAATCGAAGACATATATCGATGGTGTCTTCAACCAAGAATCAAGTTCACTGATCGGCAGGGGGATATACTGTGTATAACTCTGCAAATTGGGCACAATAAAACATGGAAAAGAAATTTAATCAAACATGACTATTAATTACTACAGCCAGTCCAGCCAAAGTATAATTTCAACAAAATACACAAAAGAGCCAAGAAAATAAAATATTACCTTGTTGAAGACCCAGATTTCACCATTTGCAGTTGGCTTTGGCACACCGTGACCATTGTAATGAAACAAAACTCTCTCGGACTTGGCATATCTGCGACACGTCATGCAGAGTTTCTTTACTTCATCAACGGTAGGATCAAGTTTCTCCTTATATGAAGCCTGCTCGGATTGCAAGAATTTGGCCATATGAACTCCAGAAAACAAATCAAAAGATAATTGTTCAAAAAAGGGTTAAAGAAATCTCACCTTTGGTTGCCACCTTTCATACTGTTTTTTCAAAGCTTCTCCAATTGATTCAATAGCTTTTCGAGGTTGCACGGAAAATGGATCTAACAAGGGAAATAAATCCAAGACAAGATAATAAGTAAAAAATGTTATTATAAGTAAAAACTCCAATTATAATTTTCAGGTGCTTGCCATCAGTAAGACGGAAAAGGAGCAATTCAAAATTACTGAATAAAGAGATAGTTCGAAAATTATCCAATTAAAAACTCTGATTTCAATTGATTAAAAATTAAGATTGAGCCGAGGATCATATGCGTTGAAGTATCTCCAGATATTGGAAAAAGAAGCATCTATTCTCAATTTAAGAAAACAACATACGTCCACACAGAAGAATAACATGGCAACAATTTTGCAAAGCAAGGAGATGCTGTAAAAGAATTCCAAGCATGAAAGAAAATGATCTACCTATCCAGCATTCCATTCTGGCACAAGGAGATATCTTTATTACATCAGGTGGATCAACACTTATGTTTAAACATAAGACAATAGCTACACATCCGGTTTTCATCTGCAGAGCAAGAACAAACCATTAGAAACATCTCATTTGCCAGACTAGCATCATCTCTTACTTTAAATTCTACCTCTGTAAAATTTACAATTCTTATTAATGAGTTTCCTTAGACTACTTTCTCAACAGCCAACTTCAAGGAACTAAATGAAAAAATTAGAGTGGTCTGTAAAAAGCACAATTGGACATGTTTAAAAAATGCACAGACACTGCTGTATCTCTCAACGAAAGGAGACATGAAGAATATCACCTTCACTTTAGGAAAGAAGCCATTCCTCTAACATAGAGAGAGAGAGAGAGAAGCCATTCAAGCAAGAATATCTTAACAAAATAAGACTAATCGCAGCAATGACTTCATGATAATAATCCATGCCACAAAGAGATGGTTTCATCTCTACACCTTAAGAGAGCACAACACCTTATATGAACATTTTTTTGCAATAACTTTACTTTGACTGATGTGGATTATATCATCCTTAAAGTGATAAAGTAGACATATCACTGTTTCAATCAAAACCAAATGAATGATTCTCAGTGTTTCACTTTAAACAGCCCATTTGCTAATGTGTCATACACCTCGTTAGGAACTAAGAGCAAATGCAACACCAGAAGTTGGGACTCAGGAAGCACGAGCACTGCAACCCCCCGACTCAACAAACTCAAAAGGAAAAAAAATGCAGACGTACACAAACATCAGAGGATAACAGTGCTTCTCCTCAATGTAATTTAAACCTTATCACTTGTAAAATATTAATACCATTTCATTAACAGGAGATAAATAGTTCTAATACCACTATATTCACTGTTATGAAAGCCATTGGTTTCTTAGCAAATAATTTGTTAGATAAGGATTATCTTTGCATGTTCATATCAAATGAGGCAGCTGAAATTTCAATTAACCTACACTTCTTAAAGGCTCCAGCTAAACACAATTGACCCTGCTATTACCACAATTGCCTCTTTTTGCCAATGGATTTCCCAATCCAAGACTATTGCTTCAAAGCAGAATGACTAGGGAAATTTGTTCGACTAGAAAAGCCAAAAAAATCCTCCAAGAAAATGCAAGGTTTTATTGGCATAATAGTCATTTGCTACCCTGCTGCATGTATTAGAGCTAAAGAGCTTTATTGACTTACCATTTTAAAACTGAAATTGATAACTACGTAAATCTATGCCATAGTATATTGCAACTCTGCCATCAGGATACGCGATTACATATGCCACAAGTTGCATGCCTCATAGGCAGATGTTTCTTGAATCAATCAATTCCCACATGTCTGTATATTTGGATTTGTGTGGAATCAATCATATAAGCACAACAAACATTCCAGGCATCTCGAACCCATCAATAAATGGAACGCATGGCAAGAGAGCTTGAGGACAAAGCACAATAGAACTTCTCTACTCCAAGCAGAACATCCAAACAAAAGAACCATTTTGCAGGTGCATAATTAGCAAATCTATTACCTGCATAGATCAAAAATGATAATGACAGAAAGCAGTCTACAATTGGAAGTTTGATCGCCAGACGACTTCTCAGCTAACTTCAGAAGATCACTATGCGCAGAAATTAATGTTCAGAGAAGAGTACGTTGAGAACAAATCCGGTGAGTTAGCCGGGGTAAGGCAAGGCCTATGTGGCAGCCAGTTCTAGTAGAAATAAATGTTAGGCTTAGCTTCCCCAAATCCCCAATTGTCCTCACTAGAAATGGAGGTCACACGCAAAATGCCAACGAAAATTCCTCACCATCTCACACATTTACATCGAACAAAATGTTTTGTGCCATCAGAGAATACTCATAAGCCTTAGTTATCAAAATATAATCCATCCCTCTTTGCCCTGGCCATCTCTTACCCATCAAAAAATGCAATGCAACTCTACATACATAATCCTGTGAAATGCAAATCACTCGACTTGAATAGCATCAAGTCACGAAAATCGCAGCAAGAACCAGTTCAGCGGGCAGTAATGTGCACAAAAAAAAAAAAGGCAAGTCGGCGATAAGACACGGCCCGCACTTATTCACAAGCTAACAAGATCGATCATCATCAACCAAGCCAACGGGCAGAGAAAACAAGAAAGAGAGAAGGGACGCCGGCAGGGATACCCGGTCTTTGGGCCGCCATTTCGAGACCAAGCCGCTCTCGGAGGGGCCGCAGGGCACGCAGGCCTCGAAGGCCTCGTGCCGGAGCTCGCAGAAGACGACATTCTGCGGCAAGTAGGAGAGGTTGCTGGCGCCGAAATCGCCATCTTCGTTGCTGGAGGAAGGTACGTAGTGGTCCAGGTGATTCGACCCCACGGACACCGACGACTGAGAGAACCGGGACGCCATCAAATCGCCCAATGCCATCAATTTGGAAACCAATCCCCCTCGACGACGCCAACCATAAAACCCCAAAAATCGAAAAAAAAAAAAAAAAAAAAAACCGGAGCTACCCAATCAAGAGGACGGCGAGAGGAGGCTTAGGGTTCAGGCGAAGACGGGAAAGGGGGCTAATCGACGAAGCCGCTGAACCAGCGGCGCAGGGAGATGCGCAGGCGGAAGGATAGAGAATTCAGCTCGAAGAACCCTAGAGAGAAAGAGAGAGAAGGGGGGGTGGGGGTAGGGAGCGACAAAGATGGAGCCTTTCCCGGAAAAGGAGAGGAAGAAAGGGAACTTGAACAGGAGGAGCGAAGCGGGGAGAGGGAAGCGACGGCAATGGCTTCTTCACCAGGCGGCGGCGGAGGAGGCGGCGGCGGCGGCGGCGGAGAGAGAGTGGGGCGGGGGAGGAGGAGGAGGAGGCGCGTGCGCGCGTCGAGGGGGGACTGTCTACGGTGGCGGCAGCAGAAGCGAAGCGAGGCGAAAAAGGAAATGAGAAAAAAGGAAGGGGGAGGAAGCTGCCTCTCTCTCCCTTACACTTTCTCTCTCCTCCGAATTTTGGGTTTTTAGAAGAGGAGAGAGAGAGAGAGAGAATATTGCTATGAGCAAAAATTTCCTCTTTTTCTCCCCCCCCCCCCCTCTTTTGATTTTTTTTTTTATATATATTTCCCCCTTTCCTTCGACGATATTTATAATTTTGCTTATTATTTCCCTTTTCACGTAACACCTTTTTTTTTTTTTTTTGGCGGGGGTGGTAAGGAATAAGGATCTTCTATGTGAATATGTGAATATTTCGCATATATTTTGCTTGCTCCGCATTTTTCACGTATGGAAATAAAAAAAAAAAAAAGATGTAGGAGCTTACGGTCTATGCCATCAGGTCGCTGAAAGCTGACAAGAAGTTTGGTGCAAAAAGGATGATTACGTTATGAATAAATCGGTCTGTGCTGTTGGTGCCGCGATTTTCGATCATAAAATTAAAATTGAACGAATTCCGAATGACTTTTGTTTAATAGATACTTCGATCGTTTTCTTTTTCTTTTCTTTTTTGCATGAGATTCATGGATGACATTAATTGACACGAGCCAATTGGAATTAGAGAGAAGGGATTTGACTTGAAATCCAATTACAAGATTACAAATATTGTAAATTTAAGAATCGTGTTGAAAAATGAATACGAATTCACAAGACTGAATATCTACCGTTTCTTTTCATCAAAATTAGATTTTTCATTTTCCTTCAGATTTCGCAACTAGACGAAATTTATAATTCATCAACTGACTGACGATGATTCTTTATAAAAATATTACCATCTAAACTTTTCCAACACAACTAATCTCGTGAATGTACCAAATTGCCTCATCCGAGTCCACAGAAAGGAGACTCCACCCACGTTATGGTGAGTGGCCACCAGCGATAATAAAGCAGAAAATGCACGTGTATCCAAAACGAAACGCTTAATTATTCGATCAATATATTCGCGGTATGAATTTTATCTCTTTTTATGCAAGTCTAGTGACAAAAGTAACAAACTTGAAAGTGCTGGACCTGCTGGTATGGAAAGTGGCCCCCAAGAAAAAGAAGTTAGGGTTAGATGGAATACATTTTGGTGGATTTGGTGTGGACGGGATATATTGCTATATTTATTTTATGCAATGCAATCTCTGGTCTCTCCTCTGTATTTCTTCCTCGATATTATTTATTTTGACCACTACATTTGGGACTTCTGCCACCCATTTGCTTGGAGTAAACTTCACCTTACCTTATACTCGAAAGGCCGTAGAATATTAAAAAAATAACTGCTTTATCAAAAGCACTTTTGATACAAGAAGCATCATAAACGGATAGAATCATCCATCAACGAAATAAATATAATTATTGATATTGACTTCATATGTATGTTGGTTATTTTATTCTTATTCACATCAGAACGGAAAGATTCATCAATCGACAGATTGAATATAACTATTAATAGTAAATTTTGCATATGTGTTAGCATTTCAACTTTGTTCAAGGAGTAATTGTTTATCACGATAGTGAACGGGATGTTATTCTAAACATTAAAATCATTCTTAGGAATAAAGTTGTTTTTTTCTTGACTATTGCTTTCTCGATGAGGTTAGGCTTCTAGTACGACATATATAGCGGTATTGCTTGAAATTGGCCCACATGGATCGTGAACGTTTGTTCATGACTTGGTAAGTAACTCAAATTGGAACTCAACATGATACCATACTCACTCTTGATGCTTAGATGATATCTTATCGATTCGCTAAATGAAGTTATATAAACAAGAAAATGCCAAATGCATTTTCATTTGTGCTAAAACATCATTTGCATTTACTTTGCTTGGGAGAGATATCGACAAATTGCAGCCAAGTACGAGGCATACCCTCTATGCCATATTCAATATAGATACATACACATCGTTCCTCGGTAAAGGGCGGGTGAACAAGCAATTTGGTCACGTGCACAATTTGTAAGAGAATCCTTAACCGAGATCGAGCTTCCTTGGGGTCCAAAGATAAAAGATACTATCTTGTTAAGATTCATTGACAGGCACTCACCTGCGTACATTATAGATTCATATTGTGAGAGAACCTCTACACAATTTGTGTAAATACAGTACACCTTAAGTGAAGAGATACCCTTACTACGAGCATCTAGTAAGTGTGATAACTAGCTCGCCAACCTCGGATTTTTGGATAATTGGTATAACTCAAACTAAACATTATGTGATGGGCGTGAAATTTCATGATAATGACAGAGAAGGTGACCATTGGAGCGTTGGTCTCCTCTTCTCACCATTTTACCTATACAAAGAAGCATAATATACATTATAGAATGAGCAAATTAAGTGCACCCACATCTGTATAATTTCTGGAATTAATGAGTAGGATTAACTCAGAAACCGTATGCGCTTAGTTTGTAAGAAAATAATTGTAGTGCCAAATTCTAGGTTTTCCTTATTAACGGACTGATCATCTTTGAGAGCAATATATAAAACACCTCAGTAAATATCCCCTAATTCCTGGAGTTTGAATCGGTTACCTGTTAATGCATCATCAGCTTAAATTCGAAATTTACCAATATACAGTTTGATCTATCAATTACCAACTCATGGACGAGATTAACAGTACCGATCAAATTTATAGAATTAAACAAATACTTGACACCGATAAAATTCAAATATAATTTGGTAATACTTTGATACTAAAAATTAATAATTCCAATCAAAGATGGTAACATTCCAAATGCTTGCGGTAGCTTCATGTTAACAATATCGGTAAATTTTCTACCCAATAGTAAAAGCCAAAAATAAAATGGCAACTCACTCAATTAACATCAAAAGATTTCAATTGCAAATTCATAACTCAGTGACGCATGACTGGTTTAAAAAAGTTTGCCAGTTATCATATATTTATTGACACTATTGATTAAAAAAAAACATCATGTATTATTTTTCTTAACAAAAAGTAAAATAGAATGTCATTTTATCAACTTTTAGGATTTATGGACGATCAGTTCGTGATATGGCTAGATAGGGATTACTTCATATGTGACAAAAATTATCAGGTTATGAACATTGAGATGATCTCAGCTAGAGAACTTCCTCAATATTGATCCATGATTTGGCACTATAATCAGCAATAGCTAAGACACTAGTCGCCAAATCTGCCAAAATTTAGCATAAAGAATTCCGGGAGATAAAGTGTTTAGGACGAAAAAATTATTTAAAAAGTCTTAAATCTATTGTATGGCAATCAATCAAGTCATATACTTTTTAATTTGATCAATTTGATGTTAAATTTTTTGACCATTTGCCAATGTAGCCTTTTCAACCTATTTTGATCGAAAATTGTTGATGTAGAGGCGGTATGTGACACAACTAACACCCATGTTGATGATTTTTGTAATGTTTAAAATTATTTTTCCCTTTTTTCCTTTTTTTTTTATATCCCTCTGTCGGCCACTAGTGAGGGTGAGGTTTGCTAGAGGTTGATCCTTGCCCGTGTGTGGATTGACCTCCCCTGGCCATTGCTGAGACTCGGTGACCAAAGTAGTGAAATGGGTGAAAAATAAAGAAGAAAGAACGAAAAAGGGAAAAAAATTTCATAAAATTTTACAAGAATCATCCATGTTAATTATGGCCGTAGCACATTAAACAACCAGCTTTCACGTCAATGAATTTCGATCAAAATTAGCAAATCGTCATAAGATTTAGGATTGAATTAATCAAATTGGATAATATAGGATTGAATCGATTATTGTACTATAAATTTAGGACTTCTTTGGATAATTTTTCCGAATGTAGGCCAATATGATTAGCTTTAACATATACTTCCAAGGACAAAGCAAAGCCATACAAGAGGTGACGTAGCTGTCGTGACCTCATTCCCCTTCGATCATCTAGCCATTACAAAGTTAAAAACCCCGAATTATTAACCACTTTGTTTACTTTTCATGATTTGTCCTTTATGTTCAGCCATGTCCAAGGGGGCCGCACATTGTTGCACATTGTCTCACCCCATGTCCACTGCTCGTGGTTGGTCACTCCCAAAAGAGGTTGAGACGCATTCCTAACTTTTCAGATTTGACAAGTATACAAACCATTGTTTTAGTTTAATTAAAACTAGCGGGCAAAAGAGATAAAAATACATGTAACATCTAAGTGGGGAGAGAAATGTTCTTTCCTGTTTTTCCTTTATGTAAGTTCGCTTTAATGAAATAAAGTGTTACTCGGGTTTTAGCTTTTTCCTTTATCCCTTTTGGTTTTATTGGATTGATTGTCGGTCTAACCATTAGAGAAGATTTGAAGATTCTCCATATCTCCGTTCATAGATTATGTATCTTGTGCATATTCTTGTTTTATCCTTATTGATATTGTAACGACATATTGCCTTAAATAATTTCTTAGCTCTCCACAAAAGATTGGAAAAAACAAAGATTCCATTGAAGCATGAAGTTTTATCAAGAAACAAGTATCCGTATCCGTGGGTTGGGTGGGTTCTGGTTACAACTTTAATGGTCAAAAGAATTTTCATATGTAATGTCATTTGGATAAGCAAATTAAGGAATTATATAGCTAGATATATTTTGTAAGATATGCAAGTATCCTGAGGCATATTCTTGAGCAGAAGGGCACAGTTAACATCAAGACATAATTTGAGATCAGACAGCTTTTGAAAGATCAGACATATCAAAGGTTACTCAACCATACTTCAAGAGGAAGTTCCATATGTCAACATCAACAACTTGTGATATAATCATGAGAATCAACAAAAATCTTTCTTCCACAAGAAAGTGACTCTTGAGATTTCAAAGAGGTAATTCGGCCATATATATTGAAAAACTTGTAATGTTCCATGAGCAAATAATCATTTTGAGCAACATCAGCTTATACAGAAAAGAAGGAACGTGTCAATCTAGATGCATCAGTTGTATTGCCTTGAAGAACAAATCTCATCTCGCCCCTCCACGATTTCCAGCCCCAATTTGCGATGGGCCCTTGAGCAATAGAACTGAGCGGAACGATGTCGGGTGCTCTGTTTCAAGCATTTTTCTGTTACCAAATACAAGCTCGAGTTCGAGTCCTAGCTGATCGGTCGCTTTTCTTCGATATGAAGGGCCTGGTGAATCAAGCACGTATTCCCTTTCCCTCCAGAGTATTACAGATTAATCGAAAATCAAGTGATGAGTTTCTCGCTCGAATTCGCTCATTCCCTTGGTTAAAACGGTGTGCTTTGAGTTCGGACACTTATTGCAAAAGCAAGCTTTTTAATTTCTGCAGGTTTCCACGAACCTTTGGAAAATATTTTGCATACGTGACAGAATCAGTTGAATATCATCTTTGGTGTCAAACTGCATCCAACGAGTATTTTGCCAGAGGAAAGAATTGATTAAAAGAGAGACAACAAGTTGTTGACCCGAAGCACAGACTTTTTAGTCGACGATACTGGCGAGCCTTAGCCCACGAAGCAAAACTAGACTGCAAAGTCTAAAAAGGTTCTCTAGGGCTCTTTCGAAACAAACATCAACACAAAACAGATTGTATCCATACTGCTTCCACCTCAATATGATAAAACGAACAGGAAGGAAGAAAAGAAACAACATCAGAGATTGTTTTTCTTTTATTGGTTCAGAGAGACAACGAGTTGTTGACTCACCATTGGATGGGCCAGCTGCCAGTCGAATGTGCAGACCCTATGTATGATAACAGCAGGAATAACCAGAAGCATGCATACCAATATACAACAGTAGAAAGATCAATCCGTGACAGATTACGCAGATGCTTATGTAAAGATTTACATTTTCAGGCACTTTACATCTTTGACAGCGTATGATCCATCACGTCCACCAGGAAATCTGCACATGAAATTGAAAATTACTCGTTAGAGGGTCATCAAACAATATATCTTATTTAAAAGTCCCCTTGGATTCCAACAATGCGGAAACAAAAACATAAAGGCATACCTGCATCTTCTTTGGTGATGCACAGAGGCGGCGTGATTCGGAACACATTTCCATAGTACCCTCCTTTGCCGATCAGTACACCCATCTCTGTAAGAATTTTGCAGGATTTATAAGATGGTAAAATCAAGTTTCCGTTACAATCGACTAAATAAATAAGATGGAGGAAGGAAGGAAATACACACCTTTCATTTGGTCCATCACATGTAGAGTTTCAGCACTTGCGGGGGTTTTCAACTTGCGATCAGAAACAAGTTCGACTCCAAGCATCAGCCCCTGACCCCTCACATCTCCAATAACTACATCGGCAGAAGAGCGTGATCAATCAACTATAGTCAAGACCATTCATAATGGCTGAAATCCTGATTACAGAGTTGATATCGTAGACAGATTGACACAATATCACATAAACATATTTACTGTATATGTTTAGTTGAATAGAGTCAGCTAACCACAGGCAACGAACAACACTGAGGCACAAGGGCATGCGCATCATGACATGCAAAATCTACCATGTCGAACATGAAGAGCATCTAGGTAAAACGGATTCAAGGAAGAAGGTTTACTTTCGTATTTGTCCATGAGCGATGTCAGTCTGTTTTTCAGATGGGACCCCACAACATGGGCGTTCTCCTGAAGTTTATCTTTCTCGATCACATTCAACACAGCTAGCCCGGCCGCGGTGCAGACTGGGTTGCCACCAAAGGTATTGAAATAACTGCGACGGGTCAGCACCTCTGCAATTTCGGGAGTAGTCACCACCGCTCCGAGAGGAATACCATTTCCAATGGCCTACAGTAAATAAAGAAAGAACAGTAAAGCTAATCATGACCAAGATTCAAGACTGAGATAAGACCCGGACATGGGACCGGATATGCCTACATGAAGCTGAATTACAGGTGCTCAAAGCATACATAACCACAGGGGATAAAAGAAAATAGAACTTTCAGTTTTGTTATTTTGCCAAGTAATCCCAAGATAGCAAATTGAGGACCAATTTGAAGCGCAGAAACTGTAATATTAGCCAATAAAAAAATTGTGCAGAGCAAAGAGCAGATGTGATAAACACCTTTGCCATTGTGACAATGTCTGGCACAACCCCCTGGGATTCAAAACTCCAAAAGTGACTCCCGGTGCGAGCAAATCCAGCTTGAACTTCATCAGCAATACAAAGGCCACCAGCTTTCCTGATGCTGTTATATACAGCGGGCAAGTAACCTGGGGCCAATTCAATAATGCCTCCCACACCCTGTGATCAATTAGCAAGTTAACTGAAGCAATTGACATAGATAGGTAATGCACTCTAGACATGTGAATGTATTGGGTTAACATTAAGCAAAGACCATGGGAAATGACTTACCTGTATAGATTCAGACATGAAACCAGCCACATTGCCACAAGTGCCAAAATTGATGAGGTCTTGGACATCATTGGCATACTTCTCTCCATCTGAACCGAAAACACCTCTGTAGGGGTCTGGGTTTAAGGCGTGATGAATTCCACTCTGTCAACAGGACATGATTCAAGAAGCCAGTTCATCGGTTGATTCAATACACATAAACCAGCGTACTACAATTTTTACATCCATACATTTAAGGTATGCAACCAACAAGCTAATGGCCATCATTATTTCATCTCATTTCAGAATTGCAGCAATGACAACATTCGTAACCGAGAGTTTGACATCCTTTTCAGTAGACTTGCAGCTAGAAAAAAAATGATAACAGAAAAGAGAGAGAGAGAGGGAATTGTCTAAGTTTTCACTAGCAATTGCAATCCACCATCAACGGATTCAACAACGAACATACACAGAAAACAGTCAATAGGATAAGATCCTGGACGGAAAACTAAGAGAGAAACCCAAAAAGCCCTAGAGATTCAATGCATGCTTCTGGTAAAACCGAACTGCACATGCGAGTTAGAGGATGCTGAAAGAATCCTTAGACCAATCTTCTGTTTTCTTGCTTTCTTTTCTTGACAAAGAACAAGCAGGGTTAGGTGGAATTGCGCTATCCAATGCAAATGGGTATCAACAGGTTGCACCACCACATCACCCCAAGTCAAAATCATGACCACAAATATCTGTACTGACTCTTGGGTCCACACTCGTGGTGCGAATCGAATCAGAGCATGAGATACACCAGATCCAAACCGGAGATAAACAAAAAGCAAACCCTTTTTCCTTTTCTTATCCTCGTAACTATAGAGAGTATAGCCCGACCACCATGTGCATGTGTCATTATCGTCATCACAATCTACTAAGGCGTATGTACGTACGTATGTATGTTTACCTGTATCACGTTAAACTTCCAGTTGCTCGAGGCCGTGGCGCCCATGGTCCCGGCAGCGTTCCCGTGGTACGCATTCCTCAGCGATATTATGTCGTGGCTACCGGTGTACAGCCTCGCAATCATCATCGCCAGCTCGTTCGCCTCCGTCCCCGAGTTCGTGAAAAACACCACCTACAAACCCCGCACGGCCAAGGAAAGGACAAAACTCAACAACTGTTCAAAACGTTCAAGCGCGCAGAGGGAATCCCATCTTCGATTTGCGCAGAAATAAATAAAATCGAAGTGGGGTTGGCGGGAACATGTTGGCGATCAATTAAAATTGATATCTTTGGGCAGCGTTCGAATAAAAAAGTTAAAGGATTGTCGTGCTCTCATTACGTTGAGATCGCCAGGGAGCTTGGAGGCGAGGGCCTCGGCGAAGTTGGCGATGGCGGGGTTCAGATAGAGGATGGTGGAGTGCTGGATGCGGCGGGTCTGGTCGACGATGGCGGCCACCACGTCGGGGTGGCAGTGGCCGCAGGACACCGTGGCGATCCCGCCGAACCCGTCCAGGTACCTCCTGCCGGTATCGTCGAACAGGTACTGCATCTTCCCGTCCACCACGTTCAGCTGCGCGGAAAGAAAGAAAGAAAAAAATCGCCACCCATCAGGAACCGACCGATCGGACCCCAAGAAAACACGAATCCACGTAAAAAGAACGAGTTTTTCACAAGACCCGTTTCCGATGAACGCCGCCGCAATCTTGGGTCAATTTTATTTTCCTCAATTGATGATAACGAGACGAAAAGACAAGATTTTGACGGGAAAGGGACAAAAACGACACCACAGAGAGACAGAGAGAGGAGAGGGGACTGACGGGTTTTTTGTAAAAGCAGAACATGGAGGGGCTGAGGTACTGCTGGCGCTTGGCGAGGATCTCGGCCGCGGAGGGGCCGGAGTAGGGCGGGGGGAGAAGTCGAAGGGGGGCATTCTGGGCAGATCATTCTCCCGCTCCGCCTTCTGGGCGGCCTGAGCGGAGGAGACGAAGCGGGGGCGTTGGTGGTGGCGGGAGGAGGAGGAAGATCCCGATAATGCCCTTCGGGTGGTCCTGGCGATCCCTCTCTGCATCATCTTTCTTCTTTTTGCTTTTTCGCTTTCCCCTTTCTGCCTTCGCGCGGAGATCCTTCTTCCTTCCCCTGGAACGGAAAGGAAACGCTCTGTTTCTCCCTGCCTTTCTCCGCGCGACTTCTCTTTCAGGCTCTCTCTCTCTCTCTCTCTCTAGGGAGGGAGAGATTCCGAGAATGCAGGGGAGACAGTGGGCGTGGATTGGCTGGGGGGATGGGGGGTATGTATGGGGGCTCGCGTGGATACAAGCGCAGAGACGGAGAGAGTGCTGATCTGGAGATCAGAGGTGGAAGAAGACGGTTTATATAGAGGGAGAAGATCCACCTCGTGCACCAGTGACGTCCTTCGATTGCCTTTGCCACATGGAAGGATAACGACGCAAATGGTCTCAAATTTTAACTCACTAATATGATCCTAAATTATATGAAAATATTTAATATCATCATTTCATTAATTCAAGATTAGAGATGATATCGAATATTTTCATCTAGGAACTACATTGAATGCGTACTAAAAGTTCATGGGTTAAATTTGTATGTTCGATCGAAAGTTTAGAAATAGTATTGAACAGGCTAAAAATTTAAAGATCATAATGGATTATATATGTCACTCTCCTTAAATGGTATTGCCAAATAAATTCTTAGGTATGCTTTTAAGATTCTTACTGGAATTGCCATAATTAACAAGATTTACTTGCTTTATTCTAAACAAAATTTTCCAAAAAATCATAAATTTAATATATGGACATCAAATTAGTTTTATATCTTTCATTTTGATCAATTTAGTCTTAAATCTTTTGCCAGTTTGTCTGTATAATTCTTTCAATCAATTTTAATCGAAAATTGCAGTTACAAATTTTTTATTTATAAATTTTTTGATTTTTTTCCTTCTTTATTCTATTTCGCTTCGCTCCCAGCAATCTCCGCCGGCTGCTAGGGCCGTCATCATCAGCGAGGGTCTGCTTTTTTATAATGATTTTTTTTTTAATAGCCAAAACGACGGAGAAGGCCAATCATCCTCGACTCCTCCCTTGAATGTTACAGTAGGAGTCACGCGCACCGTAAAATGTTCGTTTGAACTATGTTAACTCGCTACAACTCAAATACTTAAGGTCTAAGGCTGGTGCGTTTACGTCACAGCATTTCCCAAATATGTCACATACACAATATGATTTTATACGATGGACGATGGATATGAATGGACTGGGGTCGAGTTTTCAAGATGTGTCATATCGTCACACCATAACTTTACACGATGGATACGAATGAGACGGAGGTTGAATTTTCTAAATGTGTCACATTGTCACATTGTGACTTTACACGATGGATACAAATGGGACGCGGCAAATTGACTTTACACAATAAATGCGGATAAGGCAGGAATTGGATGCAGGGGACTATCTTACATCGTATTAAAATATTTAACAACGAAATGCCTAAAAGCACATAACCAAAAAACAATCATAATAATGTCACCAATTTTTTTGCTTGCTTCTCTGTTTACATTTTCAATCTCGATAAACTAAGCCGATTAATCAGCATGATAAAAGCAAGCGTATGCATAAGGGATGTGCATCTGGACACCGTGCGTTTACTTTAACAACGCATGCTATCAAGCTACAAAAAGATGATATATAGTAAGATCAGACCTTCCTGCTTCGGTTCTAATAATATAAGGCGGAGCTTTCGAGAAGAAAAGAGCATCACTGGTGTGACATCTATACCTCATCTCAATCAAGCTAGTATCTATCATAATATGTAGTCTAAAATTTGCCATTTGCTAGCATTATGTCCCTTCCTTCAAATTGTGACTTATTTTATTACCATTTTTTATTTTGCAAATTAGGCTATACATCCAAAGAGAGGGTGGATATTAGTCAAGTTCTTCCAAACTGAAAACACCTACGAGTCAATTGAAGAAGCAAAGAGGGAATTGACTTCGCAATGCGCTTAGTCACTTAGAAAAAAAAATGACAAGCGGTTGGCGTCCCTCGGATTGATTGCATTTCAGGTGATCTTTGTACTTTGAATTGATGTTCTTTACTAAAATATGATCCGACCGAACTATTATTTATATGATAAAGAATTCTGAGAATAGGGAAGTTGCTCAATTGGGTTTTGGTGGTCGGACTTTGGATGAGGTAGGAGGATAGGACAAGAAAATCTTCAGGGTCTTTCTCCTTACAAGGATGAATTTTGAGGACGGAGTTTAACGCGTGTTAACAAGATCCCGCATCACTCTGCTCTAATTTGTTGGGCCGATAAGTAAGTCTCGCACAATCTTTATACGATCGCGAAACATTGTAAAATTGTGAGGGCACAAGTGTTCCTGCGACTAGGATAGAAGATATCGTGACGTAAATGATTCATAGCGAGGCTCCTTTCTGTCCCTAGTATCGGGTGCATACGTCGGGGTTATAAAATGTCTCTCTCACTAGTAATTACCGTGCACACATGTTATCCAAACCCTAGAAGTGAAGCGATCTGGTGGTGGTCTTCGCTTGAATCTCACACGTTATCTACTTGAGGCACACGAATCCATCAACAATCCCTACGCCGACCAAGGCGTTCAGCCGGGTTGGGGGGAAGAGAGCCTTAGGGACCAGTCCGGATTGTAACCTCACAAACAAGAAATGGGAGCGAGAAGGGGTGTGGCTACCTAACAACCCATCACAAATCCATCAAGAAAAGACCTAAATTAGCCTATCAGCTCTGGAAACAACACCCCTAGCACGCGCGACTCATTTAAATACGCGTAACAGTCCAAACGGCATCGAGCAAAAAACGTAATGAATAATCATACACAATATCGAGGATGCGAAATACTTTTCGTGGCCATTCAAGCATGGATGAGGGGGTTTAGGTTTCGTTGTACCCCTGGCAAATGAAAATCGTAAAGCCTTTGGAGTGTTTTGCGCCGGGGATCACAGGCTGGCCTTGAAAACTCAGAACCCGAGCAGATGGGGAACCTTGATTGTCTCGGACCGGTTACCTTGCTTAACCCATAACTCCAAAGCGGACCCGTGGACTCGTGGGTCACCTTTTTCTCGTGGAGGAAAAAATGAAGAAAAGGCAGGTTCAGGTGGCTGATGTTTGGGATGATGTTGATGATATTTCAGTGAAGGGAGATGCGAATAGCACTCGTGTTTCGCATTTAATTCATGTCAAAGTCCAAGCTCTCTCCGTCTTCTGGACCACACGCTATACAAAAGCTAGTGGAATTTTGTCATATTTTTTAGTGGGGGAGTCGCTTTACCTCCATCAACTCTCGTTAAGTTTGACCCTTTATCGACGTGCCAAAAGGAAATTACCGTATTTTATCATAGAACACTATCATGCCATTAACTTTGGCCAAGCCAACCCCCTGGGTCTAGCTTAGGAACTGAAGATTGTCGGTTCAAGTTTTACTTATTGTATGCAAACTTCTTTTGGTTAAGGTCACTTGTATATGTGAATAATTTGGACCAGTTCATGAGACTTGTAAAGAATGATGAGAACTTCTATATAATTGAATTTCCTACACTTATATCCCCGTTAAATAAAAAAAGGCTTTGACCAAGTACTATCACAGCACTTAATGATTATTTTTTATACCTTCTTTGGGTTTCTGGCAATAGCACCTAATGATTCAAGAGAGATAAATCTATTTGCTTTAGTGCATGCTCCTTTTTATATGTACTTTAAACAACAAAGGTCGGTGTTTGTACAATTGTTCTGTTTCTTTCCCCACTTTTTTCCAAGGGTTTTTATATTGTATACAACTTGCATGATCTATTGTTACACAACTTGCATTCATCTCTATCGACCTGACGAGTCATAGTTCGAGGAGTAAACTCGGCACCTCGAGGTTGAGGGGCTTGTCCTTGTGATTCGACGCACATCTAGTGTTTGCAAGAAAGCATCGGCGGTGGTAGTGATAGACCATTTTTATCACGAGAATGCATATCTTCATTATATAAGAAAGCTCCGTTTGCCCATGAAATAGTCCTTAAATACAGCCAAGTAAAACACGGACTGTTCCTAAAGGACACAACATAATATTATCTGCCCTTTGTGATGGACTGTTCCTAAAGGTAGATGGACGGGTAGAATATAATTTAATAATTAACGCGTGTCAGATAATTAGTGAGATATACTTATCATTTCATATAGTTGCTATGATTGTATAATAAAAGCGACGATGTGCCATAGAAGAAAATCATCTTACGATTTGTCGTGTCAAGTGTCGGATGATACAACTCGTCCTCCACTATCTAGTGGAAGACATTAGCCTCCCCATAGTATGGCGCATCTAAGGGAGTTCGGTTAAGTTAATTTTAGATTGTGCGCACCACATCAAAAAGTTTCATAAAAGCCTATAAAATTTATTACCACCCATCTTAGCATCGCACGATCTATTATGAAATAATCTGTCCACTTAGATCTTGGCTAACATATAACGAAGTTTGGTTTGGCTAGGTTTAGCTTATGTATCTTCACTTCTGTTGTTTGTGGAAACATAAATATTTCATGAAAGCCAACATTGATAAGAGCCTTCAAAACTTGCATTGCATCCGCCAACATGGACGAGTCTTGGGACTACATGAATTAACAATTCAGAAGTCCTAATGTCAACCTAGTAAGAATCAACATAACCCCATAATGGAGTTTGAAGCTACAATAAGATGAGCTCGATCATTTCAAAAATCATATCTCCGATTGGACTAGAAGCATTAACTAATTGCAACGATGTGGCGCATTTTTTCATCCTTAATCTCGATGTACCTAGCTGAAATTTCCGGTCCGATGAGACCCTAAAGATGCATCTACCCATTCTTTAGAACGAGAGAGAGAGCTACTTTGTAAATGAGGACAAGGCGACAATGTAATCGGACTAAGCTTCAGTGGGGTCCAACTTAACTTTAGAAGTGGTGTCTTCTCCTGGAGAGTTCCCCGCAAACCTTCCTTTTCAATCAGCAAGCAAAGCTCATAATGAAGTATTTATTTAAGGTGTGGCTGAGGTTAGGGGTGAGTAGATGGCAATAATACAACCTCGGTTGTCCAATAGATTCATCTCGTGTTGTCATTAATTTCATAGTCCACTAAAGAACAAAGGGAAGTGCATTGTACAATGCAAAAATCTCTTGAAAAAAGGACGAAAATGGTTCAAACTTCGATATCGTGTGTTGATTAGAGGTCACTCCTTTATGTTGTGTTTGCCGCGTAGGATTTCCACGTCTTGTTTCCCTTTACATGATGGGGTTTTCTATGATAGCAGGCATTCTCTTTTGGGAGACTCCAAACCTAAACAACTGATTACTTTTGTTGGCTTCATTGCAATATATGAATAAATGAAAATCTACTTGGTTTTGGTTGCCCAAACCTTGGAGCCCTCAAAAGATAGGAAAATTACTATTTGCAGGTTCGGTTTGGATCTAAAATTTGCTGACTTGTCTTTCTTCCATAAGCTCAACTCGACCTTTATCCTTTCTTCGCTCTATTGCTGACTTGTCTTTCTTCCATGAGCTCAACTCAACCTTTATCCTTCTCTCGCTCTATGTTAATATTCACTTACAAAAAGAAAGGTGTAACATGCTGATATGCAATCGGTCCTATTGATTGGAGGTTCGGAGTCACGTGGTCTTTGTTGACACAAACAAAAATGATCAATTTTTGGTTATTATCGACAAATATTGGATTTCGTCGATAAGAGGAGAGTTTGGTCAACGATGATTAGAATAATTAATAGCTTGAAGGAATTGACAACTTGCTAAGGAAGCTATCGAGAACATCTTGAAAGTTATCGACAAGAGTCTTCATCAAGACTTGAGAAGTTTATCAGCAAAGTCATCGATAGCAAGCGATTGACATAAGAATATAACCGCAAGGTGGTGATGTCTATTGGCACTAATTTAGGATTTTATAATTTCTTGTAAATTGGTATTACTAGATAATAGGAGATTATGTAACTTCTTGTAACAATCGATATGATTGGCAAGTTATTTCTCTATCCAAATTCAATAATTGTTTTTATATAAAGTTGATAGAGGGTTATGTATGCCCCAAGTGTATTTATTGTACAACTCCTAATTAATCAAAGAACTCAACAAATTTTTTATCTTTACTTTCCTACAAATTATATGGTCAAACATGATTATTACCAGTTTTCGTACATTTAAATTCTTTGTTACTTATTTTCTTGACCAAAATGTAATAAATGACCATTCGTAGTCTTTCTCAATTCACATCAATCTATTTACGAGAAGAATTGAACTTCTCTCATATCGAGATAAATTTAAGAGAAATGGTATTGCATAAATGGGGTGCGTAAAATTTGGATTTTGTGATTTTGTTTTCGTTAATCCCGACAATAATGATTGATGAATTAACAACTACGAGATAAATTTTGGAGAAATGGTATTGCATAAATGGGATGCATAAAATTTGGAATTTGTGATTTTGGAGTTTCTTTGAATGACTGAACTTCTCTCATTTCGAGATAATTCCTTTATAGTGTTCCACGATTATAACTCTTCACCTGAAAAAAGAAAAAAACCACCATTGAATAAAAAAAATCTTCATAAGGACTTGCATAACAACTAACAATTAAACTATCATCTTATGAATAATCATCCCTCAATCAATTATCATAATCATCTCATGATATGCTACTCCCAATTGGTCCGCTTTTGGCCTGTTTCCTATTGGTGGTCCATTTTGTTGATTTACAAGATATTCAATATAGAATATAAAAACATATATAATCCCTTAAAAAGCAAAAAGCTAAGATGTTTCCTAGGCGTGGGTTTCCATTGTTTGAGCATGCTTGGACCCGATTGTTAGGGTAAAACAACCTGGCTCTATCCCACCTTAATGGCGTGACAAGAGAGCCATTTCCTTACTCAAATGCCTGGGTGTTTCGTCCTGGGAATATGCCATTCGGAGGACAAGAGCGTCCCTCGTGCTTTGCAACAGAAACGTTTGCTGCAACTCCAAAGCAAGAACCACCTAAAAGATCACTTTGAAAAGCTGACAGATCACTTTTAATCGAATAAACTCCCAGTCTCCCACCCAAGAACGCACAACCCCATTCTTTAATGGAGATCGATGGCGATGCAGTCCCGGAAGAGAACACCAGCTGATAATGATCTGATGGACGCTTGACAAACCGATAATGCACGTTAAATGGCCACGAGAGGTCCCACTCACCTACCCGAACGATGACAGCTGAAGCTAGAAGACGAATTTGTCTGCATAATTTGGGGGAGACAGCGTGAGAGAGGGAATCTTATCTTTGCTTTGCCCGCTTGCTGCGATGATGCATGGAGTGCGTGGCGCAACTTATCCTGCTGATTCTGGTCACATGCTGAAGAGAAACATCACCAGAGAGAAATGAACACCCAAAAAGGACTCTCGAGAAGCTGGCTTTTCTGGCCCTTCGCAGGAGGGGGTGACTGAATTGCATTCTGGTAACCATGATAATGAAGCATTGCTATCTGATAAAGATTTATGTAGCACCTAGTTCTGTAGCTTGGACTTTGCGCGGACATGTATTGATCGATGTACTTCGACATGGGTTTATACTCCTTTTCGTTGTTAGTATCGATATTTTTTTTTGGTTATACAGTCTGGGGTTTGTTATCCATTTAGTGTAGAAAATACCTAGTAGATGTATTTATCGAATCGGATGTTCAAAATGCGACTGAAAGTTTAGACCTAAAGTTTTGCTAAAATAGACCTACTAGGAAAAAATAGATTTTGGTACTCGTATAATGGAAAAAAAAAAAAAAAAGAGTTTGAATACTACAAGGTTCGTCACATATTCAAATTTGGCTGTTGATTTTGATTTACATAATTGGATAATTGTCGAATAATAAACTAACAAACCTAAGCTAGTGAACTTATCTCTCATCTGATTCGTTCTAAAATATGTCTCAATTCTAAATTAAGTGGATTCTCGAAAAAATTATTTCAATATATGTATTTTCTTCTTTGTCTACTTTATTAGTCAAATTCATTTGAAAGACCCTCCTTTTAAATTTAATAAGTAATAAGATGTCTGAGACTAACAAATCAGTAGCTAATTGATTGGAAATGGACATTGCGACACAATTACGCAACGTGATTTGCCATGCGTCGATCACAGAAGTAAAGTGCCACGCGAGTAGTATATTAAAAATTCTCTTAATTTCAACTTTACTTATAGAATATAATAGATTCCCTTGCACTGATACTGAATGACCAATTAAACAATGCAGTTGGGCAGCACGGGCGATCCTACTCACCCCATTATAGAATATTGATCATCAATAGAGTCGTGAGACTTTCCAAAACGATGGTTGCGTTAGAAACTTTTCCAGTGATTTAATAAACCAATTTGTTGCCATACTACAAATTAAATCACAAGTTGATTTATGTTGCAGTTGCACTGCACATTTTTGGTTTTTAATGAGGTTGATTGCTTCTTTGACAAGATTTTACAAAGAACAATAAAAAAACGATAATAATCAAGGACAATTTGCATAGCGAATCACGACATTTACGTATACATCAGCGCTTGCACTTCAATACATTTTTAACCAGATAGCAGACATGTCCACCAAAAACTCAGAACTGTCGAAAGGTGAGGTTAACGCGTCCGGGGCGGAGCCCGGCCTCATCGAACAATGCCTTGGGAGCGGAGTTAGGGATGACAGACGATATGCCATGAAACACCATTCGCGACTCGCCACCAAATATGACCACATCACCCGATTGCAGCACGACCTTCTCTGCCCTGTCCACATCCCTGTGATCTCCAAACAAAAACTCGGCTGAATCGCCAATGGAAAATGAGACCACGGGTAATCCCTTTCGCAGACTCTCCCGGCTCTCGTCGCGATCCTGCCACATAGAAGAGTGACTAATCTGGTGAGAATTTTCCCAAACAACCTCTGCATCAAATGAAATAACTAAACACGAAACACATGAAATAAGTTCTGTTTTGCTCCTTAATCCAAAACAGTAAGTGTAGCAAAAGAAAGACAATTCAGCAGCAATTGCAGGAAGTTCTCAAACAGAACCATGCACAAGAACAATGATTTCTGTACTGAGTATAGGACTTCAAGACCAAACTGACTTCAGTATTCACAAGTTTTCGTGCCAATTGATATAAGCAATTTACCAAAAAATGAATACGAGAAATGCAGATTGAATAAGAGAATTGAAATACGGAAAGATGACAAACACTGAGGAAACTATTCCAATCACCAACTGGTCTAAGATCCGAAAAATCAAAATCACTTATATGGAAGAGCAAAGGATGTAGTTACTTCGTCACAGACTTGGTGAAGACCAAGTCGCCCACTGGTAGTATAGAAATTGACGATGCATATGTTTGGAGACATTGTTGGGAGATCGTTACCGAGATTACTTCTTCTGTCACACTTCTTCACAAGGTCTCGTGCATCCCCCATTGCCCTTTTGACTGCTAGAATAAACTCATTAGGAATAGCGGGTGCGGTGCAATTATCAACTCGTCTCTGTCGCTCATACCTTCTTGTGTTTGGATCCCAGTCAAGACCAAGACACATCATCTGCAAACGGAGCTTCGCTCCATCCTGGTAAACTGGTTGGTAAAACCCCCCTGGACCAATACCAATCTCTCTACACTTTCTCGTAATTTCAATCTGCAATATTTCGTTATGTGTACCATAAGATAGAACGAAATGGGATAAAACTGCTACTGCGAGATAAAAAGCTAAGACCCAGCAGTCTACGTCAAGATATTTGAGATATTAAACATGAAAAATAACATGACAAAAATGCGAAGAAAGTACAAGCAGCGTTCGAGATTACAATGATGAATATCCTTTGTAATCATGGACAATGCCAACTGCTTAATATCTATCAACGACATTCCATACTTTAAAACAATGAGTATCGAAATGAAAATGTTTCATTGGCCGAATGTTTCAACCAGGAGTTAAACTAAAGCAAAATAAAATAAAAGTTTTTGTACTGAACGAGTGTGAAAATACCTGTTAGCAGAACCATTCCAGGCCTTAAAACTCGGCTTTCCTGTTCCACCAATTGTACCGCTTCATGAGTTTGTTCACAATCCTCTATGTGGTCAAAAGTTTCTGGAAAGTCCAATTGTCTCCTTCGAGGAAGACAAATATCAAACGGTTTTCTCTTATTCACAAAATGGGAAGCACTCAAGCTCCTAGTATCCTTCAAACCAATAGAAGTATGCAGCTTCTCAACTTGAACTGAACCATCAGACCTAGTCGTCTCTTGATTCCTTAGGTCTACTCGAGTTTTCCTCTTGATGAAGTTGACTACACCATCACTTCTCCTATGAGTATCGGTGTCATATGAAGCCAATTCTTTCTTGCGGACAACTTCTGGTGCAGCCCTTACCTCACAATGCTCTGGTGATCTCTGGCTATCTGCACCAATGTCCCTCTCTCGTGCAGCTCTTCTTTTCCCAGGACTCTCATTGCAGTTGAATGATGAAGTGAAGAATAATGGATTATTAGGGGTTGCCTCAAGATCAACAGGAACGTCACCAGACATCATTATCCGTGAATTCCGCTCCCCATTTCGCGTATCACCGCCCGCAGGCGCAGAAGAAAGTCCAGAAGAACCTCCATCATCCCCAACCTGTTAATGAAGTTAGCAAAGAACACCATGATAAGTCTGAATAGTCAAAAAGACACTTGCTGCACTGATACTGTCGGTCTGAACTTGAATTGAAACTACCGATGGTCGAGAAGACAGACTCCCTCCCAGAGATTTGAAAGCATAGAGTAAATAGCAATTCACAACATGTTCTGCTCCAATTAATTCTGCAACACAAGGAGAAGGTTCTGTACTATACTTAGAGGTGGATGGTAATGCCCTCACCAGTCAACACTTCAAATCAAGAAACAAGAAAAACAGGACAATGCACCGCAAGTTCACGACCTAATACTACCTCGGAACTTCAGTAGCATAATTCAGCATCACAAATAAGTCCGAACAACCCTTTCACGAAAACTTCCATCGAACCCACGTCAGTTAATTTCACATTCAAGAACCGCTTGCCACAGAAAAGAACAAGGACGAATTTTCACGAGAAGAGAATCTACCCACAGGGTCAGGGCGTACCCCAGAACCGCCGCGAGAATTCGGGTCCTTCCTTCGCCAGGACCACTCACCGCCATCGCCGACACTCATCTTCATCTCCCCCATCGAGCAAAAGAAGAGAACTCCAATTCGGCGGGAAACCGGCCCCGCCCCTCGCGAACGGTATGGATTGGCACGAACTGGACGGCGCATTGCGTGAGGTAAAGCGACGGAGCCGCGATGGTGTGCATATACAGGGAGGGGGACCTAGGGACGCGTGAGCTCGAGCGCCGACATGAGATGCGGCAATTTGTGCGACTGATGAGGAGAGGAGACGAATCGAAAGCTTCGCGTCCAAGGGAGACGAGAAACGGATGTGGGTTTGTGGGGGGTGGATCGAAGCGGCGGTTCTTGATTTTCGGTGCTGATGTGGCGGCGGTGGAGTTGGCGGTGGCGGTCGATGGGACCGACGACGTTCGGCTGAACAGGGAGGGAAGACTTCCGCCGCGCTCGGTCGGAGGAGTGGAGGGTTAGAGCGGGAACTAAAGCCTACCGTAAATCTCAAATTTGTATCGCCTCAACACATAATTTCATTCAAAATTTTAGGAATTAAATCACACTTTAATTTCGCTACGGATTGAAAATTTCGAAAGAAAAATTGATGCAATTGGTCTCTAAATTGTGATCTAATGGTATTGTCGTTTATGAATTTTTGATTTGTTAATTATTGTTCTTAAATCTTGATCTAAGGTGGTCCATAAACTTTTAAATATTTTTATATAATTTATGGACTTAATAAATATTTATTATTGAGTATATTAAATAAATTAAAAGTCTAGGGACAAAGTTGCACGTTGAATTAAAATTTTGAGACTACATTGCACAAATAACATCGTATATTTGATCGAAATTTATAAATCATTTATACTATTATCCTTCTTTTTTTTTTTTTTTTAAATGCTCCTGGTGGGCTTCTACCCTCATAATTTCATACAAAGTGGACTTTCGTGTAAAGCGAATGATGCAACGTATAATTTCTCCCTCGAGAAATACTAACTGTTGACACCTAAATTTTGGCATTTTTTTTATTGCATAAAAAATAAGGGGTTAATTTCTAACCCCTAAAAAATATATAATATATATTAATAGCATATTAATCTAGTTGCATTTGTTTTTAATTTGAATTTTTGTGCATTTATTTACTGGACCGGTGGCGGATGGGTCGAATTAGTGGTTTTGAGTTTTAAATTAACAGGCCGGACTAAGCCCATAAAACGAGAAAATCGGCCTGAGCCCGTTTCTTTTAAAATGACAAAAATTATTTAAATAAAGATTTGGTGCGATATTATGATGATTTTTTGAAAATTAAGAAAATCGCATTGTAATCCTATCTTTATCAATAGATGATGAAATCGGCGTAGAATATTGATGAGATTAGGATTTTTGTGATTCGGAGGTTATAGGCAATTTTCGAAATATTTTATTAAGATCGCATTTTGTTTTGCTATAAAAGGTGCGTACGAGTTCACAAAAAAGGGGGGTTTTTTTTCGGTTCTTTGGAAAAAAAAGAAAAACAGCAAAAAGAAAAAGGAAAGCAAAAGGAGGCAGGGGGAAAAGTACAGGGGGGCAGAGGGACGACTGTTCATCGTCTCCCTCGCCGCTTCTCCCTCTGCAATTTCCATCCGCGAAGACCCCCGCACCCACCGCCGTCTCGCCACGCCGACGCCGCCTGGAAGCCGAGGCCAGCCGCGACCACCTCGCTTGCAGCCCCATCCAGTCGCAGCGCCCGTCTCCTCCACGGCGACCCAAGCGCCGATCGCTCCCGACCCGTGCCGCTCGCAACGCCCCTGTTCAGCCCAAGCTGATCGCGCCCGAGCCGGCCACCTGAGCCTCCCTTGCCGCGACGCCAGTAGCTCTCTTCAGCGGATCTCGAACCCCGTCGCGCCTTTGCAACCCGCGCCAAAGCAACCCGTGGCTCGCGATCGGCCCATCGTCGCCGCCACGACAGCAATTTCGGCATTTCCGACGACCTCCTCTCGCAGCCACCCTCCACGGCCGTACGCCGTTCCGCCGCGCCCATCACGCCCCACCGGACGCCGAGCCGACCCCGCGCGCGCGCCCCGTTCGCAAAGCCACCGGAGCCCCAAATCGGTAGCACCGCCGAGCAACCCCTAGCCGATTCCGCTCCGGATCCGCTCCGCCGGTGAAATCGCCGACGCCCTCGACCCGCGCGCGCACCGGCGGCGCCGGCGGCCGAGCTGCCGACCACCGTTGCTCCACTCGCGACCCTCGGCCCACACTGCGGCCGCCCGAGCGTCGCCGATCCTCCGCCAAAGCGGATCGAGTTGGATCGCCGCCCCCCTTTGAGCTGCTCCGCTCCGCCCACGACGCCCCTCACCGTCACTGCCCACTCATCTCGCCGGAACCCCGAACTCCGGTGACCAAACTCCCGCCCGGCGCCGACGAACTCTTTGTCCTCCATTTTCCTTAGGTTGTTTATTTTTCTTTTATTTTTATTTTTTCTTATTTTATATTATTTTGCTTTACTTTTAGTTAGTTTTATTATTTATGTTTAAGTTTGAATATTGTAAGGTGACTTTTAGGTTTGATTATTATAGGCATTATCCATAGGTGTTATCCCTAAAGTTATTGTAATTATTAATTTGACCCGTAAGATGTCGGGTCAATTTTTTAATTATATTAATTCTTGGGGTTTGTTGATATTTTAAATTGTTGAATCAATCTAATTATTAATTTGATCCGTAAGATTTCGGATCATATTTTTAGTTATTTTGAACTATTGTCGTGATAATTAGGGTTAGGATAACCGTTAATTTGACCTGTGAGACAACAGGTTATTTTTTCGGTTATTTTAATCCTTTATTTTGTTGATAGTTTAGAGTTAATATTTATTTAATAATTTCTTATCTTTTAGAAAAAAATCAAAAGGAAAAAGGGTCAAAATCTTGCATCAAAGCATGGAGGTTTAACAAGTTAGACATGTAGGTTTAATAAATTAGATTTTTTTTTTAAGATTATATTTTTAGGATTGCATTTTTAGAGATAAGTTAGTTTTAGACTTAAATAATTTTTTTTTAAAATAGGATTTTATTTAGAATTTAGAAAAAATATAAAAACAAAAAAAAGAGCATTCATTTAGGTTGTTAGTTTTTTTTTGAATTGCATGTTTAATTACGTGTTAGTTTTAATTCCGAATTTCATAAAGAAAAACACAAAAAAAATCATTGTGCATATAGGTTAGAAACACATGTTTCATTTTAAATTTAGATAATCTTTTTAGATAAATTGCATTTTAGATTAAGATAATGTCTTAATTTAAATTATGATTTAATATGATTTAATCTTTAGTTTAAATTAGATAGAATCTTAATCTAGCTAGATCATTTTTGCATTTTTCTCCTAAATTTCGAATTTCATGAAAAAATGAAAAATTAAATTCGTCTCTGCATAAGTTAGACTCAATTTTTAGAATAGGTTGCATTTTTCTCATTTAGTTGTTATTAGGTTCATTGAATTAGAAATGGCCCGTCATTAGAATTAGGCCATTTTTAGTTAATTTAGATTGCATATTAAATTATTGTGTTTCCGCATGCCATATAGTTTAGGTCATGTCATTTTAGATTATTAGAGTGCATTGCATGATATTCATAAAAAAAAGTGAAAAATCAAAATTGAGTTTGCATGTTAGGTTTATTTAATTAGAATTTGCTTGTTAGATCATGAAGTTAAAATGCACGTTTCGATTTCAAGATAAAAGAAAACCCAAAAAATGCTTTGTGTGTTTATTTCTTTTAATGGAAGTCTTTTGATTGTTTAATAATGGTTGAGCACCCGTGTGGCCACTCATTTGCATGATAGGAATTTACATTAAAATCAATCCAAGCTGCTTGCAAAAAACATTTTTAAAATTAAAAAAAATGGTACCGAAAGGGCACTAGGATAGTCTAGTGTAACCAAGTCCCCGCACCCTTAGTCTCTGCGTTCGTAGGAGTAAAATAATTCTTCCATTATTTTACTTAGGTGTCTAATCGACCTACCCTAAACCGATTAGTGGCGACTCCTAGAAAATAATCATGTGCATATTTGAACCTTAAGTCGCGAATTTGTATGGGCTTGGGAGAGCCCGAGCTAAGCTTAAAGATTTAGTAGTCCATTAACCTAGTTTTAGGTGGTGCACCCCGAAAATAGGTCGCGACACCAGTCATTCATGATTATCGAGAATGCAACGTTTCGATGGGGGCGTAGGGGTAATTGTCGCTTTTTGTCTTTCGACTTCATTGGTATCCTTAACATACGAGGTTTATATCATAGTAAAATGCAAGTATCATCATAATGCAATGAGGGTTTTCACATAAAAAGCTATAGCAGCCCACAAGTGGAAACATGGGCAATGGCCTTAGTGCTTAAAGCTTATGCATGGTGTGAAAGCCTTATTATTATTTTTTTTTTTGGGGGGGGGGGGGGCGGGCGGCCTCACAGGAAAGGTCCAAATGGTCCATGTCTGAGATGTCTCCTGCTCTTTTGCACAACTGTCCCTTTGCTTCGCGACACTCATGCGTTTCTGTAATTTGAAGGATCCAGATCTTCTTTTGACCCTATTTTTGCTGATTCCAAGCTTTGATGGGCTTCATGTCCCAATCTATAGTTGAATTAGCTTTGTCATTTGGTCAAATTCCCCAACAATAGCATAGATTCGGTCCATCATAGGGAGAAGTTTTTGTATTGTTTTGAAGGGCCTTTTGGAGCTAAGTGTTTATGGGCTTTGAAGCAACTAGGGATTAAAATTTTCATGCACCATATTTCCCCTTGGGCTTCCATCCCAATGGGCCAACGTGGAGGATTTGGACACGCCGACTGCCGGCGTGAAACTCCTATAATAATGCCCAAGAGGGATCATCGATCCCGGTTGCTCTTCCTACCCTTTTTACTAATAAAAGAGTCTACATAACTACGTTTGGTGAGGACTAGAAAGAGAAAGCTAGTGCCATTAGGATAGAAAGACCAAGAAAGCTCGATCGAGACTAATTGATTGTCAATTGATATCGGATATCACGACTTCGCATCCATTCATCTTTTATTTGGTGTAAGACTTGATTAAATTCAAATTCATTTCCCAATTAAAATACCAGATTTAATCAATCAACGATGGAATGTTTTCTCCTTCAGGAGCATACCTTTTTTATTCTCGACTTTGCATCCATTCATCTTTTATTTGGTGTAAGACTTGATTAAATTCAAATTCATTTCCCAATTAAAATACCAGATTTAATCAATCAACGATGGAATGTTTTCTCCTTCAGGAGCATACCTTTTTTATTCTCTCTTTTTTTATTTTATTATGAAGATCAATATGAGTACTACTTGAATTGTTATTGGACTTGACCTAAAAACAAAATTATGGGACATTCAAGAAAAATATTTTAAAAAAGGGGAAGAAATTAGTAATGGAGGAGGGGTGATGTGAGCTGTCCAGCAGGCCCAGATGAACGTGACCTTATGTAGATGTTACGTTTAGGAGAGAGGGATTCTTTAAGCCGAAACAATCATGCGATTTGTCCGTTTCCCAATCAATTGGAATTCCTTTTGTTGCTATTCCACACGTGAGGGGTAACGGGACAAGGACACTTGTACAATAAAGGGGAATCAACATGTTTCTCACTTTGTCCATCCTCATCTCCATCTTTCTAGGGCCTGTGTACCTTTAGGAATCGAACAGAAAGTAAACGCAATCGAGGCGACACTGTCTTTGCTTCTGTAGCTGGAGCTTTTAGCCCGTGAACTCTAAACGTCACGGCTCAACATCGTACAAGGAATCGAAGGGGGTCAAGACGATCGATTTCGGAGCTGATGGAACATTGGTTGTATCTCACTCGGTTCAACGACGATACGCTCTCGTCTCAGTGCTATCAAGAAAAGTCCGGCACGTTACTTTTCAAAGTTCCCCGCTGCAACCGAAGCTGCTTTCACATGTGACATAACTGTGTTCAAATGAGTCAAAGCTCGAACGTGCGCGATGGATGAAGGTGACATGCATGATCGAGATGAGACAAGCAGGTGGATGGGTGAGTACTAGCTACCAAGTATTTCCTTCTTTTCAGGCAACTTGATTGCTGCCTTTCTTTTCTCCTTGCTTGATTTTGATGTTCCAAATCAGACAGGTGTGCAGGTAAAACCCTGTTCTCACAAAGCAATTCCATGGTCGGTCCTCGAATACTTTTGCAATCCCTCGACGAATTGTTACTTAGGATTTGCCTGAGTCGGATCACGAATCACTAGACTGCAGGCACTTATTAAGAAGCTCGTAGTATATCACTTTTTGTACTAATATTACTAGACATTGCATTTGGCTGTGGCGGAATATAACAACCCTTCTTGGGGGACTAGAGAAGTCCTTACAAATCTCCGAAGTACGAAATCAAGTGTTTGTTTTCTTGTCAAAAATTAATTTATTCATTTGCTAAGGAAAGACGAAGAGGCCCACGAACGGGGCTTCTATATATAGTAGATTCAAAGGGCTTGCGGGAGAGGGGACACCAATTTCGTGAAATAACTTTCTTCCTTTGGGTTTTTGCAATCCAGTCTACAGACATGTTAGCCTCTCTAAAGTAACAAAGTAGATGAATCTAAAATTAGAGTAAAAAATCACTGTATTTGGCGATGAGCACATGTCCTTACCAAGTAAACTGATTGGTGTTCTGCAAAGCACTGATCAACTCGAGGCTACTTGACTCGAGTAAGAGGGGTTCGTGTTTTCTGGAGACGAAGTACTTTAGGGTTTCAAGGAGCTCTAGGGCTTCTGCTTGTGCGGGGGAGGAGACCAGTACTGACCGTGCAAATCTGTCGATGAGGGTCCTTGAAGAATTACGACAGATACACGAGAGATAGCACGAAAATAAACTGTCTAACTAGAGAACGAGCTATTTAACAGGCGACCTGATCTTTCTCGGAGTTGTGACCTTTGCTCTAGGGTGATCCAAATGTCAAAGATTTCTTCTAGGTCGGCAGTGGAAGTAAATGGCATGCAAGTCGAAAGGCATACGAGCCAGATGTATAGTACATACATGGTCTGTGCAACTTTGGCTTCTCAAAGGGTATGTGCAATTCAAAGTTTGCTCCTTGCTTTGCGGTGTTTGCTCGGTTGTGGGTGAATTGAAGTCACGGTCACTGCTACAACGTAAGAACAGGAAAGTCAAAAGAAGTCGAAATCCGACCAAATAGATCTCTGCAAAGAATTTGATAACAGTGGTGTAGCTCTCATGAGAATGTTGAGGCCGTGTATTCAGAGCGCAATTGGCAATTATCTTATTCTACGAGTGCTTATAAATAACCTAGTATACTATACATCTGTCTCACGGCGAGCTGTGTCACTCGGTCAATGAGGTTTTCTTATGCAAATTCCAAGTGCAATGTCAACAGCCGAGATGAAACTTTGTCGACGCTCTATCCATCAAAGTGACATCCTCTCTGGAGGTTAGAATGGTAGCTGAAGCCAATGACCTTCAGATTTACTTTAAGCATAGAAAGAAATGGATGTCTAAACTAATATTGAACGTAGAAAGAGGAACACGAAGGACATCTAGAATGTGAGATTTTCATCCTAGCATATACCACTAATGGTAACTTTACTTTTGCATCACTGAGGATGTGATGTGATCGCGACCATGACGGATTCCATTGAAAGTGCATGCATATCAAGGTAAGAGCTAATGGAAAGGTTTTCTTCTGGCTGATTTGATTATGACTCGAGATTATACTTGATTTGATTTGGAACCGCCTTGAGTGGGACTTCAAGGATCTGGGACAAGTGACAAGGTGAATACAAAGAAATTGTTGGAACTATGCAATAGAAGAGAAAGTTATAGTTTGAACTCGTCAGTATTTCTAGTTGAATTCTTCTTTACTCAAAATCCAAAACTAATGAAGTATGAATCAATTATGATATATTTGAATCAATTATGATATATTAATTGTTCAAAACCACGCCAATTCTCCATCTCCATCGTGGGACTTTTTTTTACACAACTTATACGTGTATCTCAATAATTAATACAGTTACCCTTTCGTATCACAAATTTCAAATTGAATTTCACTTTGTTGCGTGTTAGGAGCGCAACAATAACAATGCCTCACCTTTATCCCTGGGATATGATACTATTTGTTGGGAGATCACCAAGAAGAAACTTGAGTCGAAGCCTATTAATGTATTTAATTGAACTCATCTTCATCTAAAATATGTTTACTACTCCACACTACACCAATTCTTTGATATGAGAGATTGTTTTTAACATAACTTCCTCACATGTACATCTCAACGGGAACCCCTACCCCATACCCACGACGTCCCTCGAAAAACTAAAATTGAAGACTTAATGAAACTCAATTGTTAACGAATTTCATATATTCTTATATCCTTTAACCATCACTTGCACTAATTCTCTTTTTTTGGTGATAAATGAGCTTAGCGTTTTAGTAATTTAATTTTTAGATTGCTCAAGAATTAATATAATCTAATGAATAGCTTACATACATTGAAAAAATGATGCATCTATTCTACTACGAGCTTACACAAGTTCAATATAATCAAGAGTATATTGTGCACAACATGGTGCCTAAAACTTTAGAAGAAAATGGATTAATCTCACGATTTTTGTGTTCATTATATATATATATATATATATGTTTGTAAATAACACTTCATCGATTAATGCATATTCCTACATTTTTGTCGGATTTGAGTTTACATTTTATCTTTTAAATTACCAAATTTGATTCTTATAATATAATGCATTAAGGTACGATCGTCCCTTGAGTGATAATCCCGAATCCCCACTTATTTGGGTAGTTGAATTCGATGGACTGACCTCCTAACTTCAAATGATCCTTATCTTCAATTGATAATGACAAGTATACTAAGGAAGCGAAAAATATATATGGGCTTGCGGTAGAAAGATGTGGAAATATATTCTCATCAATGATAGAATCGAGGTGGCCTCATATATATAATATATAGAATATAATATATCAGCTAATATATATGATGCGTGCTTTCCAGCTTTGTCTTCATCGGAGCCAAATTCGAGGGATTTGAAATCTCCATGAAGCATGACGATAAACCAATAATAACTTTTGTAGTGATTTAATCATTGTACTTGTTCCCAAATAGGCGAGGCAAAAAGCCATCCAAATTTGTTTCTCTTCCACACAAAAATGTAAACAGACGTGATTAAGGCGGTGATGCCTCACGAATGACTAGCACTAATCGAAGATAAATGCACAAGTCAACCATACAGAAAAACCGAAGGACTTACCGCGGTATGCACGAGAGAGGGAGAATCCCTAAGAAGATGAAACGCGAAAGAAATACGAGAGAACAAGGATGGAAGGCCTTGTACGTATGTTGAATTGTACATATGGAGAATTGGTTTCTTGCAATGATTAGGGCAACGCACGTGAATATGTGGGATCGTGGCGGGGGCCTTTCATGTTCTCTTGTTTCTTGTTCTTTCGGTTCTTGAAAATATCAAGAACAAGTCGATTGCGGCATCAGTTTATATGTTCGGGTATCGCGCATGCCGTAATAATGGCACTTGGTTAATCTAGTCAAAGAAGGGGAAGAGAGACAGAACTGAATTAGAGAATCCCATGCATATTTTCGAGACACGAAATTTCAACCGTCCAATAACTCGTTTGATCTCTCGGAGTTGCGTGATTTTGTGAGTTATGCTTTTAGCATAGGTCACAGATCGGACATGGTTCTACGAATCGATGAAAAAGTGTGTTTAATATGTGGAAGTAAGAGCACCAGAGTCATATTGCCCTTGGCTCTGAATCTCACCGTCTTTCGGTCCATTCCCTTCTTTCTCATCAACGACAACACAACACAACACAACACAACACATCATGCGTAGTCTCGATTTGAGGTAACCAATGGCTGGAATGAGCTAAATACCACATTCTTGCAAAGCTCATTATATGCCGAAACATAAGTAGATGGTTAGGATCAAAAGACGTCATGGTGTCTAAATGCGATAGCGAACACGCGACTCCATCCGTATGGAGTCGAAGTAGGGAACGAGCAAGTGAAAATAAATTAAGCGCAAACTCGGGCTTTCCAATCTGTGGGATGAAACGACGGGCGAGCTACCGAGGACGAGCTCATCGTGACGAGAATCGCATGGTCCACTGAAGTGACGTTAAGCCGAATCCAGTTTCGTTTCACTCGTAGGATGCGTTGGCCATTGCCCTTCTGTCGCTCTCATCTCTTCTGTAGGGGTGTGTGTGGATGTGCGGGTACGACGCGGCTTGAGAGGGAATAACGTGCTCGTGAGAGGTAGGGCAGTAGGCGGTGAGGAGGAAGGGACACATCGATGCCAGAGAAAGAGAAGCCTCCAAAATTATTCCTCGGTTCGTGTTTTGCCTTTCCGTTAACACTTTCTCACGGGATTATTCTCTCTCTCTCTCTCTCTCTCTCTCTCCCTCTCTCTCCACCCACAAGAACAGACCTGTCTCGGCAATGTTTTTACTTTCCACAATTGTAGAGTAATTGCCCGAGCTTAGGGCACCGTGCCACTGAGATATGATTATAACCGCTGACTAATTGTTACCTAAGAGGTTATTAAGGAATTCTTACCGAATGATGTGGCGACCCATTTGGCGTAATGCCTTGTCATCAGATATGGGGACAATAAGGAGTAATAATGAAACATTGAGACAAAGGAAAGAAAATATAAAATTGGGCATGATTAAAAAAGAGTTTCTTCGACATGCTAAAAAAAATTATGAATTACCCTAGTGATTGCCCGTTTCACATGAGAAAGGAAAGGTGGGGAGTTCGATTTCCCACATTCTCAGAGAGAGCTTGGGGGTGAGAACATTTAATTTTAGGTGTGGAATTTGACTCTTATGCTCTATAAAGAGATAATGGTAGTGGCATTGGTGGCGATAGCTATTGCCAGCTAAAGAAGGAGCCATCAACCATGTAGACAGAGGAGAGATTGAGGCTTAGGGTTTCAAGTGAAATATTTGCAATAATCAGATTAGAAGTATGCATTCAAGAGTGCTCTCGCAAAGATGGGACTGAGGCAATGGAGGCACAGCCCCATCTTGGCAGGTGCCAAGTATCCTCCAAGGTGAAAAAAGAATGCCCATTGTATCCGGACACCGCAAACATGAATAATAGGTCAAAAGCCGGTCAGAGTTAATAATGGACGACGAGGAAGTCCTTAGATAATCATTGTAAGATAGTATCAATTCAAAGCTAAGAAGCTGGCAATGACCACCCCCCCCCCCCCCCCAAAAAAAAAGCCAAGAAGCTGGCCAGTTGTGGTTGTAGAAAGTATGATGGGGTAAGCACCAAAATAATATGTAGTTTTCAATACATATAGGGAAAAGTGCCAAAAAAGTCCTAAACTTTTTATCTTTGTGCCGATTTAGTCCAAAACCTTTCTTTGGTGTCGATTTAGTTGTAAATCTTTTTACATTGTGCCAATTCAGTCATTTCCGGTCAATTTTGGCTGATTTTTCTGACTTGGATCGGCAACGACGTGGCCTAATCGGCGTTGACATGGACAACTTTTAATAATGTTTTAATATTTTTGAATATTTGAATATTTTAATTTCTTTTTTTCTTCCCGCTGGTCGTTGGACCTCGGCGATCAGCCTCGCTAGCCACCGGACCTCGGCTACCGGCCTTGCCGGCCACCTTGCTAGTGGCCGCGAGGGCGGCCTCGCGCTGGGCAGTGAGGGCGAGCCTTGCTCGCTAGGCACGAGGTTGCCTCGAGGCCTGGGCGGTGAGGCTCGAACCTTGCCCATGGCCGGCGAGGGCGAGCGGTATGCACTATGGGTGCGAAGATTCCAGTTTCGGGCACGACCGGACCGCTGACTTGCAACATCCGTTCTCGCGCCGAGTTGGCGGGGCTCACCCTCGCCGGCCATGGATGAGGCTCGACCCTTGCTAGATCCGGCGAGGGCGAGCCTCACCGGATCCGGCAAGGGCGAGCCTCGCCTCCCGAGCCTTGAGGGCGGCCTCGCCGCTCAGTGCGAGGCCGCCCTCGCGGCGATTGGCGAGGTGGCCAGCGAGGTTGAGGTCGACCTCGCCGGCCGTCGCCTCTGGCCGGTCTTCGAGGTCCGACAATCGACTGGAGGAAGAAGAGGAGAAGAAAAAAAGAAAAAGAAAAAAAAGAAAAGAAAAAAGAAAAAAAAAAAAAAATTAAAATATTATTAAAAGTTGTCCACGTCGGCGCCGATCATGACACATCAGCCGGCTGGCATCTAGTCAGCAAAATCCGGCCAAAATTGGCCGAAAAGGATTGAATTGGCACAACGTATAAAGGTTTAGGACTAAATCGATACCAAAAAAAGGTTTAGGACCAAATTGGCACAAAGACAAAATGTTAAGGACTTTTTTGGCACTTTTCCCAATACATATATAATTGTGATTGTCTAACTTTTGAGGTATTTCATATTACCGTTTATTCTCCTGAGAAAACGTGGCATTAACAAACAATCTAACTTTTAAAACTTACGTTTAGAATATGAACAATCAATTGATTGGTCAAATATCAATTCGATTAAGAGATTTAGTCCTAAGTTACTATTCTATTGTCGTCTAGTACAAGTGGTGAGAGCTTTGTTGTCAGGTATGTACTCAGTCTCTTCCATGAACTTTATGCGTAGCTCAATATGCATGTAGAGAAGCATCTTCTGATTAGGGTTTAGTGATTACTATTTATCAATGTCTCAAGATAACCACATTTGAACAGGTATATTCTCTCAATTGATAACATGTTATATATGTTATATAGTAAATCTTTCTAAAGCAGACAATTGTAAGGTCAAGAGATTTGCTTAACTGATCATTCTCAATATTTTTAAAACTAAAATCTCACATATATTGACTCCTGCATTTCAATGATTTGTACAATGATTTTGCCTAATTATGTTTACGAGTGGTGGTATGGTTTAGATCATCAGAGTAAATTCTCCAATAATTTTCTGCTTTCCGCTCATCATAATGAATTGATCTATAAAATATCACTATGTGCAAATTAAATTCTAAATAATTATGTAAATAGGCACGAAAACGGATAAAAATACACTTTGCAGAGAACATTATTACTCTTTCAAATTTGCATGGCATAGTTTGTTTTTGGAACCGTTTAGCTTATAGGTGGATAACTATAACTTGATTTACTTCAACATCATCCTAGGGAACAAATGAAAGCATGTAACTCAATTAAAAAGAATAAGTAAATGTAAAAGTTGCTGAGCAAGACAATAAAAGTATGTAACTCAAATGAACATTTAAAATATAATTAACATTGGCAAACAACTCAAATGAAAGCAGGTAATGCACTCTAATTAAGTTGATGATTTCAAATAGGAGTTAACAAGTTTGAAGCGTTAATAAGTTATGCAAATATTAGTTGTTAAGTTAATATAAAAATTAATAATTTGCAAAGAATAAAAGAGTTAATAAATTCTAAGTTTTTGTAGGTTCATACCACAAGTAGTACAAAAAGATGTTATGATATTGTATAGATCAAACTGATCTTCATTATGCTAGCCATCTGAATAATTAATGATTGAAATGATATTGACTCGTTGATTTATAAATCATGTAAAGATCTTTATAACAGGGAAAATTACCGAATCAATCATAAACCTATTATACAAATGTTAATTTAGTCATAAGTTTTTCAATTTTATCCATTTAGTTCTAAATTTTTGCGCGAAATTCTAATGTAGTTCTTATGGTCAATTTCCACTAGACATCTCTGATGTCGCAATACAGTCAATGCTGGTCGTCTTACATGGTACATTGCCATGCTAGTAATTTTCATTGAAGAATTGGCTGATAGAGTTATATTGGAATTTCGTGCAAAGGTTTAAGACTGGATTGACAAACTAAAAAGCTTAGAACTAAATCGGTATCTGTATAGTAAGTTAAAGATTGATTAAACAATTTCCCTCTTTAGTGTCTATGGAAAATGTTCAGAAAACAATAAAAGGAAATAAAATAATAATTAATGAATTTCGCAAGCTCACCAACCTCCCTATTTATAGGCCCCCCTCAGCAAGAGAGAGATTTGGAATAATTGAACGAGAGATCGGGTAAGAAAGCAAGTCAAGAAAGGAGAAGAAGCGGCGGCGGCAGCAGCAGCAGCAGCATCACAATGTCTTCGAGGGAGAGAAAGAGAGCAGCTCTCTATCAGAAGTTGCAGCAGCTTCGCGCTGCTACCAATTCCACCGCGGTAAGGTTAACAATAGTAGTCCCCCTCCTCATAATTCAATTACAATTTGATACCGATTATCAGTTCAATCATATAATATGCTCTCGGAATGAATCAAAGTGAAGATCAAATCCAAGTCCTTTCCAAGTTTCTTTGGCTAAACAAACACTTGATTATAGTTGTTGTTACCTATCTGGGCTACGTCAGTTTGTGGACTCCATAATTGTGTATCTTCCTTCTGATGTGCAGGTGAATAAGACCTCCATCATAGTGGATGCAACCAAGTATATCTCCAAGCTGAAAGAGAAAGTGGAGCGACTCAACCAAGAATCCGGAACCTCCTCGCCAAATCGGTTACCTATGGTACGTTCACGGGCCTGCATGAGAATACAGTTTTCTTTTTTTCCTGGATAGAGAAGTATTCTGCTTTATGCAACTAAATTAGAACTCTGGAACACTCCCCTTCACCTCGTGAGCTTTCTCGAGATCATGCACATAAGCCATGCATAAGGGTTTATCGATTTGATTTTTACGAGGTTATATAGTTCAAGATATATGAATCGAATTTAAATCAACATTTTTCCTTCCCCTGTCTAATGTAATGAACAAGATCAACTCCAATCCACTAGACGAATATAATTTCATCTTTCAAGGGACATGTGAAGGATTATCCAAGTTTTTAGTAGTCTTTTCTTGAGGTAAATTGTCTCTGAGATTACACACCTATTACAATGAAGAAATTGAAGGACAGGGACGATATATTCTTGCATCATTCAATAGGAGTTGCGTAGGGATGAGTCATGCAAGGCAGAGACCAAAGTTGGTCCTGTTTTTTCCTTCTTATTTTTAGTCTGGATAGGGAAAAACCAGGTATTAATAGATAGATATAGATGAGGGACAATCCGAGCGGGAGCAAAGTCTAGCACAGTTCCGCTGGGACCATCTTTGTTTTTCCGAGTTTGAAAAGAAAGAAGTATCATCTCTCACTATAGAAAATTAGCTGAAATGACTTCTTCGCTTGTGCTTTTCTATTGATCTTCGTTAATATTAGGTTTGTCTTATATAAATCTTCCATTTTTCAGGAGGTGACTGTGGATACCCTAGATAGAGGGTTCCGCATCAACGTGTACTCAGAGAGGAACTGTCCGGGTTTGCTGGTTTCCATACTGGAAGCTTTTGAGGAACTCGGGCTCAACGTTCTCGATGCTAGGGTTTCTTGTTCTGACAACTTCCACCTCGAAGCTGTAGGAGGAGAAGTAACTCTTTCTCCTCTCTTCTAACCCCTCACTCTCATTTCTTCTCGAACCAGGGCTTGGGCAATCCTCTGTACCAATTAATCTGATCACTGTCAGCAGATAAATCACTTTTCACGGGCGATTTTATGTGCATCTCTAGTTTATATGAAGATATGACGGTGTGCTAGTGTCGCTCGTATACGAATGATATAAAAAGCTTCTTAATCGTGGATGCACCTGGAATAGAAGTCATCGTAACCTGCCTACTTCCCAATATTAATTTGTGTAGGCACGTGAATATTTATGCAAGGATGAAACTGTTGTATCTCATCAGGTGCTTCCCTTGACGTCTCAGTCAATCTAGATCGCCGTTGATCCATGTAAATGAGTTTTAAATCGACGGTTGTGATAAAACATCACTTGATGCAATAATATCTTTCTTTTCTTTCTCCCTTCTGATTTGTCGAAATGGGTACATAACATTTCGTGAACAAAAGCATACATGCAAATTGAACTAACATAGTCTGGACCTTGAAACTTGAAAATATCTCCTAGAAAAGAGCTTGATCATCCTTGTGATAATTTTCTGCTGGAAATGCCAACTATTGTCGTGTGCATGAAAATTGTTTTGAGATTCGCATAGTGCAGATATCGGGAAATTAAAAAAAAAAAAAAACTTCAGGGCTTCGTCAATATAAGTGTCTTGTACACAATATGGATAGCTCGGCTTGATTCAATCCACCATAGAACTATAACTTGTGATTAAACGGAGATAATTTTTTTCTTTCTAGGATCATGGCGACGGCATGGATGCTCAGGTGGTGAAGCAAGCAGTTTTGGAGGCTATTAAGAGCTGGAGTGAAAGGAATGAGTGAGCCAAGACGACTGATGTTTATCAAAACTCTGCTTGCTTAGCTTGTTAGCCTCCTCTTTCTCGTAGTTTGCTAGCGCTGTATCTCTACTTCCATTTCTCTTGTTCTAGATCATCGAATGTAGATGAAAATTTTTCAAGAGTTTCTCCTTGTAATTTAAGATGTGCATTGCCATCCCCAGTTGATGTTTTTCGACTAAATTAGTTCATTTTAAGCACAAAAAACTCCGCAATTTCCCCAGATATTTAATGCCTCACATTGCATGAAATGCTCGAGTTCAAGGCAGCCACAGTAAGGGGAGAGTATAATTCTCCACCTTTTCTAGCTCTCTTCTTATCCTTTTTGAGAGAGGCATGTACATAGAAGGGCTTTTTCCTTTGATCGGAGGGAGGCAACTTCTTTTGTAAAAACCCCTTTTCTTCACTGTTTGTCATTATATCCTCATTTTACATCAAATATAGAACAGAACTCAAGTATTTACGCCTATTTACTTTCTTTTTATTTTATTTTATTTTAAACACTGAGGAGGGTCAAAGATAATAGGTTGAGTTTCTCTCAATTAAGAAAGTAAATTGAATATCTTGTGAAGTGATTCCATTATCACAAATGCCTTCTTAGTGAAAGATTGTTGATCAAATCAAGTTGTGCGCACCTTTGAGATTATTTGTTATAGTTAACCATAATGTCTTTATTTAATTTTAGCTATAAATTAGTACGAGATGAGTGGTTTAATTAAGAACTTCTACAGTTTACATTGCCTGTGTAAGAGCCTAATCCACCATTGATTCAATGCTTATTGAAAAATCGAGTAGTTAAAATTCTCAAATCAATGGTGGCTAAGATGGTCGGCGTAACATTTTCTTTCGTACTGGCCGTGTATGTTTCAATTTTTCCCTTCATTATTTTTAACCATGCTATTTGACACGCCACACGTCTTTACAAAGTTCTGACCAAGCTCTTCTTCAAGGTCAAATGAAGAAATATTTTGCTCAAATGAGACCAAAGGCCGAGTTCGATAGACACCACATCTCGAACCGAAAAAAGAGGCCGCTTTTGATTGAGGCTGAAGAGAAACGAAAGGCCCTTCAGCCTTTCACGACTAAATTTCTCATACGTTGAATTTTTTCCCAAGACAACTGTATATATTTGCGTTGGGTATCGATTTTTCTTTTAAATTTCATTTTCATGTATACTTAATAAAGTTTTTTGCACCGAACTTTCTCCTCATTCATTCTGTTCACACTGCCTAAAAGAGGGAAAAAAACTTCATTTATCTTTTATATTACACGCATTTCATCACGACTGTTTACAAGTGAAGGCCCATGGCACGCCAATCGATCGTTGCCTAAGCATCTTATTAAACAAATTGAGGTTGATACAAAAAAGTCATCATTATCATTGATTGTTCGTGGTTTGTAATCCTCTTTACGCGTCCGATTCCATTCACGTGCATCCACTAGCGCATGCAGAGCATGCAAAATCATTATAAAAATTGACCAATCGGGACAGACTTCGAAAACAATTCATTTGACAAAGTAAAGGAATCAGAGTTATCAACGATGATGTAGCCTGTCGCGGGCTTTTTATTATATATTAAGTGGATCAGTAAGCAAAAAGCAAGCGTGTGGGGACTAAGCTAAAAAGCTCTGCATGCATCGGCTGCGCTTGAAATTGATAATTTAGGAGGAAAGATGATGAGACTCGGAGTGGGAAATAAACAATGATTATGACGACCGTTGAATATGAATGTCACTGTTCACGGCGATTTAACTTTTAAGCTTCTTTAGCGCATCGGACTTATCTCGTGGTCATCGAGTCACGACGGTTATTTTGTATGTCGCGGCAAGGTAATTAGAAGTAGAGGTGATCTTACTTATGTAGCATCGACACGGACACGCGATACATGACACGACACGACACGATACGCCGACACGTCATTTCTTAAAAATAGAAAATTTCGACACGTTCCGACACGTTATATATTAAATATATTTTTATATATAAATACATAAATAAATAATAATAAAAATAGCCTAGAATTAATTTACAAGAAAAATATTAAATAATATCATTCATTATTTTAATTTGTTACAATAATACATAAAACTTAGAGGAAACAAACATTGTTTAAAGAAAAATGCTGAAATGATATTTTTAAATTTATTTATTTATCATATATAGCATTTTTTTATTACTTCTTTCATAGTAAAAGACTTTTTTAAAAACTAAAAAATTCTAAAAAAAAACTGAAAGAAAAATAAAATTGATCCCGTGCGTGTATATGTATAGCATTTTTATTACTTATTTTATTACTTCTTTTGTGTGTATTTATATTTTGACCCCACAAGTATTAGAAATTTTTAAAATTGACCCCGTGCGTGTCGGAATCGCGTGTCGGAATTCTGGACTCGCGTGTCGGAGAGAGTTGACCACGTGTCGGATTTTTCGACACTCGTTGACCGCGTGTCGGATCGTGTCGGGACGTGTCGGACACGTGTCGAAGTGTCGGACACGACATGAAGGCTTCCGGAGAGTGTCCGTGCTACATAGGATCTTACCCCAGGCGGCCTCACAAGCATGCACGTCGATCGTTAGAGCAGGCTTGGAGGTGTGTTTCGCTCTGAATGGGTAGTCTTGAGCTGGTCCTAAAAGTAGATTCCCTGTTTTGGACTAATGCGATTGGATATGTCGTATGTCGTATGAATTCTCGTCATGTCATCCGGATCAGTAAGTGCTTCAAATAGCACTTTAGTGATGAGTGTAAGCGGCTTTCTAGGCCCTTTCGTGCGCCCAATCCAAGCTCGTCATCGAAAGGTATAATTTTGAATCCCAGGCCCCGAAGATGGCATAGAGGAAAGCTATGTTATTGGAACTCGTTTAGTATTTAAGGCATAATTGGATGTTGAATCTTAGCTCACTCGGTGAGCTCCTATTTTGTAGGCATCTTTAATATGCCATCCATAGCATCAATATTACCAAGCGACTTCTCGTTATCCTAACTGCAAGTATCCTACCCTTCACTTACACATCCCTTGTGGCCCTCTTCTCCGTCTGTCATTCAAGACTCCTCATGCCAAAATCCAATTTTATTGAATGTAATTCTTTGGGAGAGACCGCCATCAAGATTCAAGTCTTTGTGACGTTCAAGTCATTATCTAAGAGATAATTTTTATTAAACCTTTATCAATAAGGTGGTCCACATTAATTTAGAATAAACCTGATCATGGGTTTAGCAACTGACTCACCTTATACTAAAGTATTGTCTAAAAGTGTAAATGAATGTGCTTTGTGAAATCATCATATGAAAAAAAGCTCATTAAACCCAAGTCGCTGATCGATAGCCCATCCAATTAAACTTGAAAAATCATATGTATTATTTTTCAAAATGAGAGGAAATGACATTTTGAACAGTGAATTCCAAACATTTTTATACAGTGGGGAATGAAGTTGGACCTCTCTATTAAGAAAAAGAAGTGAATTAAGAGAAAAGATTAACTCCGACAAACTTCTGATGTGGGAACAAGGAAGAGTCAGAGAAACCCTCACCCACGTCTGGGAAATCATTGAAACTTAGTTTATTTTGATAACGAATCCATGATGGCTATTCTCTGTCTCCAGGATGCTTCATTTTAGAACAAATTACATAAAAATAGAAATAAAGATAAAAAGGAAGCTTCAAGACAACTCATCGAGAAGCAACGTCTCTGTCCAAGAAACCATATAATTGGTCCGATTTGGCTGTTTCCAAATCCCCAAGCCAGTTTGGTAAATGTCAACTTTGCCAGTCAAAATGAAGATTTTAATCACATAATAAATGAGACTTCAGAAATCTTGCTGCATGAGAAAACATATAAAACACCTTGAACGACACGGTTCCTTATCATCTTGATGTAAAAATAGTTAAGAGAATGATGACCCTTGACTATTGCACCATTGTTATTTTTTCTTTCTATCTTTAGAAATATTTAAAGATCCTTCGAATCATAATTTACCAAGTTGGTTTATTGATCAAGTCCTGACCGTTGTTATTTTTCTTAGTAATTTTGCTTTTTGGGATTTTTTTCTTTTCATTTTGTGATTCTTTAATGTGCTCTTTCCTTACGGGAAAGGTATGTGCTTTTTCTTTACGGGAAAGATAATGTCATGGAACTCAATCGGGAATTGCCCAGTTGTGCAAAAGTCTATGATTCGCCGATGTTGACTTTTTCTTTTGTTTTGGATACATCGGACATTTTTTTTTTTGGTCGGTGGGTACATCGGATATTGGAGGGGACAGAAGACAAGCTTTGGTTTACGTGCTTGGCATGGATGTGATTCAAAAGCTTTATAAAGGAAGAACCGCCCTTGATTAACTTATCCGTCGCTGACCAAGTGCGTTTTGTTTTGGCTACACCCGGTTGCTATAAGTTAATCATTTATGTGAAAAAGCAAATAATGTAACAATCGTGTTTTCGACATAATGATCGATAAAGTGTTTGTGTGTTACGACAAATCACGATAAGCATTTTCCAGCATTAAATCATTTCGATCTTGATTGATGACGGGAAAGCATATAAGTGGGGGAAATTTGAAGACGGCTAGGCTGCCTAACTTCTTTTTCTAATATTGAGATTCAATATATGTGTGAGGTGGATAGTTCATGGCCTTGTTGGTTTTGCTTCACGTGAAAACTAAAGCCAACACGCCGCATAGGAAACATAAATCGAAGGAGTACATGCATTAAAGTAGACTGTGCTAGGTTCCTATATAGGAAAAATCTCATTCGAGCTTAACATATGATTTCTTAATTATGTGATATAACTGTGATTTATCTTGCTTCTGACTTTTGAGGTAATCTACTCGTTTCGTGCAATTTCACCTATATGGCTATTCTTTAACAAATGTGAGTATTGAACAGTACTATCATCTAGTTGTTTAAAATTGAGAATAGTTGTTAATGATCTTTAACAACTTTTATACGGTATTAGAACAGCAGATAATTCCAAGTTCAAACATTTTCAAGCTCTTTGCACCGGCATACACATAAAAAGAGTAATAAAATACTTAAAATTACGCTTTCGCATACGATAAAAATCTCAGTTTAAGAGATTTCTGCAATCATAATTTTAGTTTAAGCTCAAGTTGGAGTTCCAACTTTCCAAATACAATGAAAATATGACGTAATTGCACTGTTTTTAGAATGCATAAAATATAGGAAGTTGATTAGAATATGCACACAATTTAGGCTTCTAAATGGTTCAAATCAATTATGAGGCTCAAACTAGATTTGATGCCCTAAGCTGCTTGACTTTGTTTTCGATAATGATAAAAATACACCAGCTATAGCGAAATTTGCCAATTCAAGTTCCAATATGAGTAGCAAGATGTATAACTTGACTCATGCGAATTAGAATTTACAGCCTAACTCGAGCATTTTCAGTCTGGTATGAGCGAAGGGAAGAAAAATCTCTAAATAAGAGAGGCAGGGCCCAATTATTTGAACGCTCGGTATATGAAAGAATCTAGCTTGACGTTGATTTGGCACACTTGTTTAAATACTCCCTTGCAGGCTTTCATATGATTTAGTACACAAAATCGATAGTTTTTGTAGATTAATTTTCTTTCTAGGAGATGCTACGAAAGAATTTACAATGTCAACCAAAAGAATAACGTCCCGCGATATGAGGTAGGTGGATTTGGAATTAAATAACTAAACTTTTCAATAGTTACAATCTCTGAGAACTTAATTATATGAAAATTAGTCTAGAGCTAAGTCAAGACGTTTGGCACAACAGTGCAATCACGACATGTTCTTCTTTTCCACTGATAGAAGTGATCACAGTAGTTCTCATTTATTTATTCAAGCTACATTAAAATTGACTCATATAATTGTTGGTCCATTCACTTGAACAGAGGGAATTATACATGTTCGTGGGTATGAACTGAGTTGACCGTTTGAAATTGTTAGTATTGCAAAATATAACAAAGATATATCATCCCAATCTTCCACGAATTTCTTTTTCCATGTATATGACCTTCTCGCCTCTCCGGTTCCACGGGGTCGGCAAACTTTCTCTAAGGTCAGCGGGAGTAAGCAAATGCGGCGGACCCTCTCTCAGATCTGGGTGAGGAATCAAACCTCCCGCCTATCACTCGGGGGCGGCGTCACCAAATGCCACAACCATGAGCATCGGCCGCACTCAACTCAATTTGAGCGAGGCCTCCTAGCCTATGCCTATGGTTGGAGAGGACCATTCTCCTAGATTTGGGCAAGGAATCAAAGCCTCTCACCTATCACTCAATGGCGGCATCATCACTTGCCATTGCCATGGAAAAAATTACAAAAAAGATTTTAAACCTATTATAATTATGCCAATCTCATGACCCTCTTAATTGTTCCAATTGAGTCCTAAATATTTTTACATTTTACTAATTAAGTTTATCTGGCCAATTTTTAAGGAAAAATGTTGCATTTCTTAAGTGTGCTTAATTTTTTAATTTATCAACCAAAATAGTGTTGTGTTGGATTTCCTTATTATAACCCGGCGCGTGTCATAAAAGGCAAAAATGACAAGGAGTTTACTGGGGAGCCTAAGGATGAATTACTTAAATTTGAGTGATTTTACATTTTAGGGGCAGTATATGCAGCTTCTCCTTATCAAGCAAAAGGTCTTGAGAACAGGTCTTATTCTTGGCATGCCTAAGCTAACTCAGGAACATTATTTCGTATCCCATTCGGTCCGCACAAAATGGATGAAAAATAAAAGAACTGTTGACTTTATTATTTGAATTTACTAAATAAAAGCCAACCTGTCAACAACTTTCTACCTAAGTTTTAGTGGAATATAAATAAATTCGACTAAAGTCATGTGGTAATGGACTGTTTTCACAATGGATCGAATCATTCCAAAAATGTTCGATGTCTCATTCTATTTAATGATCATCAGCAGCTTCGTCGTTGCTAATGGCATTTTGACTGGTCAACTATTCTGGGCGGATTTCACATACGACAGCCCGACACCACCCTGTTTTGATTAATAAATAATTAATCGCCGGCACGGCTTCAACAATCTCGTGGACGTCCTTTTGCTCCAAGCTAGAAATTAAATATGTTCCTGCCCTAATTATTTTCCTCTTTTAAAATTTCACTCGTTTTCTTCTTCCACACAGCGTGCGTTGACCTTGAAAACCAGTTTGAAAAACTTTAAAAATTAAAGGCCGAAAGCACCGTTATTCTCCTATAAATGCCACATGCTGAAGTTCACGGAGAACCCAAACTAAGACACGACACACATTTGCGAGATCTTTCCCGTCTTTCTCTCTGTCCCATCTGATTGGTCCTTCAGTCATGGCTTCCAATACACCCCTCAAAATCTGCTTCGTTTTCTTCGTTTGCTTGATCGCATCGAGACCTGCCTTGGCGCAATTGTCTAACCAAAAGTACTATGCTACAACGTGCCCAAAAGCACTCGATACCATCAAATCTGCCGTGAAATCGGCAGTCGCCAAGGAGGCTCGCATGGGAGCATCCTTACTCCGTCTTCACTTCCATGATTGCTTCGTCAATGCAAGTCTCATTTGCTTTCTCCCTCCGCTCTATGTTTCCGCTCTTCACGTCATTTTCATACTTTTGTGTCTCTAAATTTGTCTTCTTCCTTTGTCCCTAATATTTTCTCCATATTGTATTCTATTCTAACAAATGAAACGTCTCTCTATTAACATTCCTTTCCGATTGTTGGTCGGAAAAAACAAAAACACTATTTATTTCCTCACAAGTCCAATATTTGGATGATCCTTCCTGAATCATTGGATCTTGTAAACCCAATAAGATGAACTATTGATGTTCTTTTTTGTAATATTTTTTACAGGGATGCGATGCATCAATTCTATTGGATGACACTACGAACTTCACCGGAGAGAAGACGGCGTTTCCCAATGTGAACTCTGCGAGGGGATTTGATGTGATCGACACCATCAAGTCAGAAGTGGAGAAACTGTGCCCCAGCACCGTCTCATGCGCCGACATCTTAGCTGTTGTTGCTAGGGACTCCGTTGTCGAAGTAAGTGCCCAATCGTCGAGATTTCTTGGAACATAATTTTATTATTGATCGCTAATAGAATGTACTTTTGAAGCAATACAAAGAAACTATGAGTTTTCTAAACTTATATGGATTCATTGAATTTGACCTTTAGTTGGGTGGACGGAGTTGGCAAGTTCAACTAGGAAGAAGAGATTCGACCACTGCGAGCTTAAACGCTGCTAATACCAACCTTCCAGCTCCAACTCTCAATCTCAGTGCCCTTATCACCTCTTTCTCTAACAAGGGCTTCACTGCCCAAGAAATGGTGGCACTCTCAGGATCTCACACAATAGGCCAAGCCAGGTGTGTGACATTCCGGAATCGACTCTATAACGAGAATGTCATAAGCTCGTCGTTTGCCACATCTTTAAAGGCCCAATGCCCCAGTCGGGAGGTGACAACAACCTCTCTCCTCTCGACATCACGAGCCCGACGTCCTTCGACAATGCCTACTTCAGCAACTTGGTGAGCCAAAAGGGCTTGCTTCATTCAGACCAACAGTTGTTCAGTGGGGGCTCGACGAACGCTCAAGTGACTACCTACAGCAAGAACTTGGAATTGTTCAAGAACGATTTTGCCAAGGCCATGGTCAAGATGGGAGGCCTTAGCCCTCTCACCGGGTCTGCTGGTCAGATCAGGACGAATTGTAAAAGAGTCAATTGATTTTAATCTTGGTGATTTTTTTTTCTTTTCATGATGTAATAACTTGGTGCTCTTGGGCGCTATGTAACTTTGTTTCTTCTCAATTTCACTAAGCGTGATGATATTGACAATGTTATAAGATATGGTTATATTTTTATCATATGATGGATTACATTCTTTCTTGAAAGAAAGTGGTGCTCATCAATTGAATAAGGAAAATTGTCCAAAAAATCCTAAACCTATTGCACTTTTATCAATTTAATTATAAACCTTTCAACTTTACCAATTAAGTCATAAACCTTTTTACTTTTTGCCAATTAAGTCCATCTGGCCAATTTCAGTCGAAATTTGCTGATGTGAACAAATTTTTTTAAATTTTTAATATTTTTTGAAATTTAAGTTTATTTTTATGTTTTTAATTTTTTTTATTTCTTTCCCTTTTTTTTTCTCTAGCTGATCGCCCAGCCTCCAACGATCGGCCCGAGGCCACGATCGACGAGTGTCGGCCTCGTCGGCCTCAGGTGAGGTTGCCCTCGTCGGGATCTAGTGAGGGTCGGCCTCGCCGGCCTCGGGCGAGGCTCGCCCTCGCCAGAGGCCCTCGAGGCCGTTCCTCGCTAGCCTCTAACGAGGGCGAGCCCCACCTTAGGAGGGCAACCTCGTCCGAGGCCGGGGAGGCTGATCCTCTCCGATCGTGGCCTCTAGCCGGTCGTCGGAGACTGGGTGACCAGCCAAAGGAAGAAAAGGAAAAAAAAAATGAGAAAAAAGAAATTAAAAATACAAAAAAATCGAAAATATATTTAAAAAATAATAAAATTTGTCCACGTTAGTGCTGAGAGTGCCACGTAGGATGGTCGACGTTTACGTTAGCAAATTCCGGCCAAAATTGGTCGAACGGACTCAATTGACAAAATGTTGAAAAGTTTAGGACTTAATTGGCAAAGTTGAAAGGTTTAGGATTGAATCAACAAAAGTGCAATAGGTTTAGGACTTTTTGAACAATTTTCCCCAATTGAATATGATGATATCGATGTTTGATGCTAGATAATGATTAATTTTAAGGCAACTAAGATCTTGTATTGACAAAACTTGACATGTGTATACGATATCATGAATGGAGAGTAATATTTCTGTAGTCCACAACAATTGCTCCTCACTAATCTAATTATCATTAATAATGTAAATTTTTGTGATTAAGGATTTCATATGCAGTGCGAAAGATATTTCTCACGCTTTCTATGCCGTACTTGTGACTATATCTTTATCAAATTACAGAGTGTAAGTTAGAAAAGAACAAATCGCAGTGCTATACAAATCAAACGAGGTATCGTCAAAATAAATTGCGATGGCTCAGGCTTGATTGATCAACTTGGCACTTCCATACTTGATCTATCATTTCGGTTGGATTGGCAAACACTGGATCAATGGTCGATTTTTGTCAGCCGCGATGTTGCGCCTTGACACTTTTTGCCATGCCATAGGCCTTGGCAATGTAGAAGTAGCCTTATAAGGGTCATGTGAATGAGTGTCTTTCCTTAAGCAACGATTTGGTTCTCAAAGTACAAATTATACCTATCGTGAAAAAAAGTATATGAGTTCGATCCTTACGTATAAGATCCAATTGAAGTTGCTATAAAATTTGGTGGCAAATTGTTGTGATCTAATTCTAAACTTATAATTTTCATTTGATTATGGTACTTAGGACGAGTACATGAAGGATTCTTATCTTGCATCTCCATCGCAGACATAATTCATGCCAATTCATAATATATGAAAGCATCACACAAGGTCAATCTAACGTTTAGCAAGAAAGATTAATGAACGGGCAACATAAGCGACTTGATACGCTTATGATCGAGTTAAGTATGTGATGTCGTGTACAATATACACTCGATCATCGTATCTTCAATCTGATGTCACTTCGCATTTTGTAAGAGTAATTTTTGCATCCACTAGAGTACATGCAGAGCAAGCAAAATCATAAAGAACATTGACCAATCCTGTCGTGGGCTATTATTATATATTAAGTGGATCCGTAAACAAAAGCAAGCGTGTGGGGACTGCGCTAAAAAGCTCTGCATGTATGCATGCATTGGCTGCGTTCGAGCGCACCTCTTTGACTTTCTCACCGGATCTACACGCTTAAAATTAATAATTTATGAGGAAGATAATGAGACACGTAATGGGAAATAAAAATTAATTTAATGACCGTTGAATATGATTTTTAGCTGTTTATGGCCCTTTAGTTTCCGAGCTTCTTTGGAGTATGGGGCTAATCTCATGGTCATCGAGTCATGATGGTTCTTTTATACGCCACAACAACGTAATTAGGAGGGGTGATCTTGCCTTAGGCGGCCTGAAGGGCATGCGATCGATCAGAAGTGGGCTTAAATAAGTGTTTCGATAAGCACTTTAGCAACGAGAGTAAGCAGCTTTCTAGGCATTTTCGCGTGCCCAATCCAAGCTCGCTATTAAAATGGTATAATTACATATCAAGGCCCCTGAAGATGGCTTCGAGTTACTGGGACTCGTTCAGTATCAGATGCATAATTGGATGTTGAATCTTAACCCACTTGTTTAACTTCTTATTATGGTTTGTAAGACATCCTTAATATGCCATTCAGAGGATCAAGTTAATCAAATGACTTCTTGTTATCCTAACTTCAAGTATTATATCCTTCACTTCACATACCTTTCAAGGCCCTCTTCTCTGTCTATCATTCAAGACTCCTTGTGCCAAAGTCCAATTTTATTTGTATGTGATTAGTTGGGAGAGACCGCCACCAAGATTCAAGAGTCTTTGTGATGTTCAAGTCACTGTCTAAGAGATAATTTTTATTAAAATTCTGTCATTAAGGTGGCCCACATTACTTTAGAATAGACCTGACAATGAGTTTGACAACCGACTCGTCATATACTAATGCGTTGTCCAAGAGTGTAAATGTATGTGTTTTGAGAAATCATCATATGAAAAAACTCGACGAACTCAAGTTGCCTATCAATGCTCATTCAATTAAAAATTATATGTACTATTCTTCAAAATGAGCAGAAATGACATTTTGATAAAGTTGGACCCCTATATTAAGTAAGTAGAAAGGTTCGAGTTGAGTATCTTTCATAGTCCACTGTGCTTATTCATCTTCTTTAAGGCCCATAAAATAACGAAAAGAAATGAATTAAGAGAAGAGGTGAACTTCGACAAACTGCTTTGCCTAACTCCTACCAGCAAAAATACAAGAAAAGCAGATGTATGAACAAGGAAGAGTCGGAGAAACTCTAACCCACGTTTGGGAAGTAACTGAAACTTTCTTTATTTCTTTTAACTAGTCAGCTGGCTCAGTAGAATATCCAATTAAGCACATGAAGAGAGAGAGAGAGAGAGAGAGAGAGAGAGAATCTGTCTGCCTTTTCTTCCGTTCACAATATTCTTATATATATGTACGTATGTATGCAAAGTAACGCACAAAAAGAGGTCAACCTTGCAAGAGTCCGCTTTAATAACGAATCCATGATAGCTATTCCTTGTCTCCAGGATGCTTTATTTTAATTCAAATTGCAAAAATAAAATAAAACATAAAGATAAAAAAGAAACCTAATAATTGATCCGATTTGGCTGTTTACAAGGATTCCCGAAGCCACTTTGACAAAAGTCAATTTTGCCAGTCATAATGAAGCTTTTAATCACATAATAAATAAGAGTTTCGAAATCTTGTTGCACAAGATAACATTTAATTCTTCTTAAATGGCGAGGTTCGGTATCATCTTGATTTAAATATAGTTATATTGACCCTTGACCATTGGACCGTTGTTATTCGTTTCTCTCTCTATTTTTAGAAAAAATAAAGATCCTTCCAGTCATAATTTGTGCAACTTGGTTTTGTTGATCAAGCCTTGGCCTCCATATGGAGAGAATACCGTTGTGAGATTGGGTGAGTTTTGGCCCATAATGGATTAGTTAGCTTCTCTCTCTCTCTCTCTCTCTCTCTGAATGTTTATTACTCAACAGTGAATTTTCTATTAAGTATTCATACTAAATCAATGTCGACATACCCTTTGTTGGCCAATGTTATTACCTTAATATGGAGATAATGAGGAATATATCTTTAATTTTATGTTTTGGATGATAATTCTGGTCTTTGGTAAAACAGAGCTTCATATACAACCTCTTTAACCTTGATTTTATAGGATATTATTCCCACAATCAGTACTTTATTTGGACATGGCATTATAACGCAAGGGTTCCCATTTGTTAAGATATTTTATTCTTTAGTAGTTCAAACTTTTAAAATAAACAGTGTTTTGTTCGATTTTAAACTATCATCTTCAAATATATATATATATATATATATATATATATATATGTATATATTACCAAATTCATAGTAAGGTTCGAGTAAGATTATCTAAACATCTTTCTCGTGTGGATTAAAAATAGAATGTAAACACCATCTGTTTCTTGTAATTTAAACTTTCAAATAGATAGATGTGCACTCATCCTGCCTCATTTATATAGGTCTAGTAAAGAAAATGAATTATTGGAATGAACACTTATTGTTTTTACTTTTAAGAGCTACGTGCGCATGAATCTAAGGCACACAAATGGAGGTTTGAGAGGAAGTAGGTCTCGGAAAAGAGTACCTCTCTATGATGATGATATTTTGTACACATGGCCGACCACTTCATGCTCAAGATCCCCACATTGCTATGTCCTCGGCTATTGTACCAAGAAGTTTTCTAATTACTTTTGCTTTTTTGGTTTTTTTTTTCTTTTCAATTGGTGATTCTTTAATGTGTTCTTTTTTTATACGAAAAATAATGTCATGGAAGTCAATCGGGAATTGCCCAGTTGGGCAATGTCTCAGTTGATGTCGCGGAAACAAGTCTATGAATCACTGAAGTTGACTTTTTCTTTTGTTTGGGGTTCATCGGACCTTGGAAAGGACAGAAGACAAGCTTTGTTCGACGTGCTTGACACGACTATGATTCAAAGCTTTATAGAAGAACCGCCCCTGATTAACTAAGCCGTCGCAGACCAAGGACGTTTTGTTTTGGTTACACCCGGTTACTATAATTAATCATTAATGTGAAAAAGCACATCATATACTGATCATATTTCTGACATATCGATTGACAAAGTGATTGTGCTTCACAACAAATCACGGTACATATTTTTCAGTGTTGAATTATCTCAATCCTGATCGATGACAGAAAAGCATAAGCTGGAAATCTGAAGACGGCTAAGCTACCTACCTTCTTTTTCTAATTAAGGGAGGCAGATGCTCACTTATTTGAATGCTCAGTGTATGAAGTTATCTTGTTTGGCATTGATTTAGCCCACTTATGGAAATACTCTCTTGCAGTTTTTCACAGATTTAGTATGCCAAATCAATAGTCTCTGTAGAATTATTTTTCTTTCTAAGAAATGCTATGAAAGAATTTAAGACGTTAGCTAAAAGAATAATGCCTGGAGATATGAGATAGGTGGATTTGGAATTAATTAACTAAACTTTTCAATACTTAAAATCTCTGGACAACTTAATTATGTGAAGATTAGTCTGAAGCTAAGTCAAGATGCTTTGCAATGTGATTAAATACTTGTTTCTAGTGCGATGGTATGTCCCAATCACCATCTTTTTTTATCACTTAGAGCAACTTTGAGAGACGTTCGGCATGTGGATCGTTGGTCCATTGACTTACGTATTGGTGGGTATGAATTGGGTCAATGTTTCGAAATGGTTATATTTTAAAAGACAACATAGATGGATCATCGCAATCTTATATGATTTTCTTTTTGAGAAATGAGAAGGTAACAGGACCGTCGCTCCTTGGAGAGTAATGGTGCTGCCTCCACCACTAGATTTCTCAAGGAAACGATCCCTTGAGAGAACTGTGGATACCATTTGGTGGGTCCCACCAAGTGGAATTTAGTAAATAAAAACAATAAAAAAATAAATAGAAAAGGTATTTATTAGAAACATCATCAATATAAATTTTTTTTACTTAGAATTTAGAAAGAAGGACTTAAACATCTTTATTATAAGACAAAATAAATGTTGGATTTCTATTAACATTACCTCTATGATTAAACATTTTTCACACTCGCAATCTTGAATGAAAATATTCATCAATGAACAAACTGAATAGAATTGTCAAAATAGTTGAATATCCAATTTACATAACTTAAAGCATTAATAAATCCTGCTCGAGCAATCGCGATCCAATTTAACTCAACAATTGAAATTATGATAATCTCGTGTCTAACTCTAAATAAATTTTATATTAAAAATTTAAGTATATAGGATTTGTTTGATTAAAATTTTTTACCTCATTGCATTTTTCTTTTATACAACCCCACTTTATCACCACACTAGCCAACTTTCAAATTTTTCTCTTATTCGTTATTTCTTAGAAATCTCATTAAATTAGGTTAAAATGCATGTGTGGGTTGCTAATTTGATTTTTATTATATTTAGAATTAGTGAAAATGTTTTCGCAAGTACTCCGCTAAAGAATTGAGTTTTATATTTAAGTAGTTATGCAAAGTATTAAATGGGCCAAACAGGAGTTTTTATTTTTCATGGAAAAAATAGTTGTTATTGAATGTATGCAAATTTTCTATCTTGATTTATTTTCTAAATTTGTTTTACCAGTTGCTATTCCCATTGAATGGGAATATATGGTCCACAAAGCACCGTGCTCTAGCAATGCCCTTTTCTTTTTCTATGTATATGGCCTTCTCGCCTCTTCGATTAACCTTGAAGGGGCATCTTGCTCAAATTATTTGCAATTATTCTTGTGTAGTTGACCATATCATCTCTAGTAGGTAATTAAAAATCGAAAAAACATTGCAGAATGACATCGATTATCTATTCTCATTCGTGTTTACTTAGTCTCCCACGTCTAAATAAAAAAAAAAAATACTGAGGTCGGGGTGAGCAGGGGTGAGCAAGTGAGGGCTGTGAACCCTCCCCTAGATCTAGATGAGGAATCTAATCCTCTCGCCTATCGCTTAGTGGTAGCGTCACCACTTGCCATTAGGGGTGAGCAGCGGTCTAGGGTCGACCCTGGACCGACCCTGGATCAGCCCAACCCTGCCGGTCCTGGTCCGGTTCCCAAGGGGACCGGGTCGGTCCTTGGTCTGAAATTCCGGGACCGACACCGTGCGGGTTGGTCCTCGGTCCTAAGAGTTTCGGGTCGGTCCAACCCGGACCAACCCCGTATATATATTATATTACATTATATTATTTATAATTCTTTTATATATTCAAACCTAAGTAAAATGTCTGTTATAAAATCTAAGAGTTATGGTGAGATGTTCTATCAATAGCACTAATAGTAATTTCAATTTAAAACGTTTGTTGAGTATTAATTATGTGTCGTTTATTTTGTTTTAAGGTGTTTAGAAGTTCAAGTGAATTAACAAGATGTGAAGTTATATATTCATGGTTTATATTAAGTATTTTGAACTTTGTATGGTTTAATTGTATTTTACTAATGAATTTCAGCTGCACTTTGCTTTTCAATTTGTGTCAAATGGTAGAAGTTTTTGAAGAGTAGAGTAGTACTGCAGTTGCTATGGTGATTTGCTAGTCAAGTGGTGTGAAGCTCATTTTTTGGTTGAGTGGACTCTACATGATCAAATGCAGGAAAACGCTTTTGCATATGGTGTTATGAATATTAAAGATAGATTATTACAAGAACTTTCCATCTTGTCCCATATCTCGATGAGCGGTTAGCAGTACGAAATTTCTATTATTGTGTCATCTTAAATTTGCTAAATATGTATTGGTATTTATAGTTTAGTTGCACAATGCCGCATTGTCGATGTATGCGTAATTTGAATTGTAGGTTTGCTTTTTAGGGAGTATAAAAAAAAAAGACAAAAAAATTATCGATCGATCCGGGTTGACCCTAGAACCGGACCGAACCCATTGGGTCGGTCCGGTCCTTGGTCCCGTGCTCAATAGGGTCGGTCCTCGGTCCTAAAAATTGAGGACCGACACGTACGGGTTGGTCCTAGGGTTAGGGGGTGGCCCGGACCAACCCGGACCATGCTCACCCCTACTTGCCATTACCGCAAGGGTCGGCCACACGTGCCTCAATCTGAGTGTTGCCTCACAGCCTATGCCCAGGGAGGACTGTTGGCCTTCTTAACATTTTTTTTTCTTTAACTTATTTAATCAATTCTAATCAGGGTTAGGGAAAAAAATGAAGTTTGGGATAAAACGACATGGTTGGGCACTGAAACACAACTTAGTTAACATTAACAGTCACATAAGAGAGGGAAATTAATAACTTAAGTCCCGTCAGCATTTTTCTTAAATTAATTTAGAATGAGTAAGTAGAGGGACTTAATTGCACAAATTCAAAACAAATTTAAGATGTCATTGTACTATCCAAAAGTTTTAGGACTCATTTTCACTTTTGTGACAAATCTTATAACTTTTGATACATTTATCCCTCATTTTTAGGAAAAAAAGGTCTCATTTCTGAAATGTGCTTAATTTACCAACCAACAAAGTGTTGCGTTGGATTTACTAATTATAAAATGTGCCATAAAAGGCAAAATTGACAAGGAGTTTAATGGGTAACCTAGGTATCACTTTAAATTTAGGTGATTTTACGTTTTAGGGGAATTGTATGCAACTTCACTTAATCAAGCAAAAAAACTATAAAGAAAAGATCTTGTTATTGGCATACCTAAACTAACCTTGGAACATTAATTATATCGTCCCATGATTGGGTCCGCAAAAAATGAATGAAAAAAATAAATAAATAAACCGTTGACTTCATTATTTAGATTTACTAAATTAAAAGCCAACCTGTCATCAATTTTCTACCTAAGTTTTAGTAAAATATAAATATATTCGACTAAAGTCATGGGTTAATGGACTATTTTCCCAATGGATCGAATCATTACAAAAATGATCAACGTCTCATTCTAATTAATGATCATCAGCAGCTTCCTCGTTGCTAATGGCATTTTCACTGGTAAACTATTCTGGCAAATTTCACATATGACAGCCCGGCGCTAACATGTTTTTGATTAAGATATGATTAATCACCGGCACGGCTTCAACGATCTCAAGAATGTCCTTTGATTCAAGCTAGAAAGCACATACGTTCTTGCCCCATTTATTTTCTTTTTTTAAAAAAATTTCACTCGTTTTCTTCTTCCACACAGCGTGTGTTGACCTCCAAAACCAATTTGAAAAACTTTAAGAATTAAGAGCCGAAAGTACTGTAATTCTCCTATAAATACTACACGCTGAAGTTCATGAAGAAGCCGAACTAAGACACGACACACATTTGCGAGATCTCTCCCTTGTCTCTCTTTCCCATCTGATTAGTCCTTTAGTCATGGCTTTCGATACAGCCCTGAAAATCTGCTTCCTTTTCTTTGTTTGCGTGATCACGTCGAGATCCGCCTCGGCACAGTTGTCTAACCAAAATTTTTACGAGGAAGGGTGCCCGAAAGCATTCCAGACCATTAGATCTGCCGTGAAATCGGCAGTGGCCAATGAGTCTCGCATGGGAGCATCCTTGCTCCGTCTTCACTTCCATGATTGCTTCGTCAATGCAAGTCTCATTCGCTTTCTCACTCTGCTCTATGTTTTTCACTTCCACGGCCATTTTCATCCTTTTGTGCATGTGTTGCATGTTCTTTTATGTGCAAGCTTTTACTTCATTCCCGATCCATACATGGATTATTCCTTTATGTGTATTTTCGATTGATCATCCATGCCTGCTTCGCTAAAAACAATTTTCACGTCCGATGTTAGAAGAGTTGCAAAACAACATTGTTTGTTTTCCTTCATTTTTTTTCCATTTTATTATCTTGCGTTGGTTATATAATTCCACGCATGTCACATACATCAGTGAGTACAGCACGTTTAGTAGAAAAAGATGTGACCAACATTTTGGAAGTTCGAATCTTTAAGGAATACTACAACAACTGAGATACAAGGGCCAACGATTCCTTTAAATTAAGAAAGAACAGACATTGAGCTGACCATAGCACACCCCTTCCAACCTGGTGTCTCTAACTTCGTCTTTTCTTCCCCTTATCTTTTAGGGAAACGTCTCTCTTTTAACATTCCTTTCCGATTGTTCGTAAGGAGAAAAAAACACTATTTTGTTTCCTCATAAATTCAATATTTAGATAATCCTTTCTACTTCGTTACATCTTGTAAACCTAATAAGTTGAAATATTGATGTTCTTTTTAATTTTTTTTTAACAGGGTTGTGATGGATCAATTCTACTGGATGACACCGTGAACTTCACTGGGGAGAAGACGGCATTTCCCAACTTGAACTCCTTGAGAGGATTCGATGTGGTTGACACCATCAAATCGGAAGTGGAAAAATTGTGCCCGGGCGTCGTCTCATGTGCTGACATCTTAGCCATTGTTGCAAGAGACTCCGTCGTCGAAGTAAGCACCCAACTCTCGAGATTTCTTGGAACGTAATTTTATTACTAATCTCTCAAAATATTCTTTTGAATCAATATGAAGAAAATTTGAGTTTCCTAATCTTACGTGGATTCATTGAATTTGATTTTCAGTTGGGGGGACAGAGCTGGCAAGTTCAACTAGGAAGAAGAGATTCAACCACGGCGAGCCTAAACACTGCTAATACTGACCTCCCAGCTCCAACTCTTAATCTTAGTGCCCTAATTACTTCTTTCTCTAACAAAGGCTTCACCGCCGAAGAAATGGTAACCCTCTCAGGATCCCACACCATAGGCCAAGCCAGGTGCGTGACATTCCGGGCCCGACTTTACAGCGAGAACAACATAGACTCGTCGTTCGCCACAACTTTAAAAGCCAATTGCCCTAGCTCGGGAGGTGACAACAACCTCTCCCCTCTTGACGTCATCAACCCAACGTCCTTCGACAATGCCTACTTCACCAACTTGGTGAGCCAAAAGGGTTTGCTTCATTCGGACCAGCAATTGTTCAGTGGAGGTTCGACGAATGCTCAAGTGACTGCCTACAGCAAGAAATTAGGCTCGTTCCAGAAAGATTTTGCCAAGGCCATGGTCAAGATGGGTGGCCTTAGCCCTCTCAACGGGTCCACTGGTCAAATCAGGACGAATTGTAGAAGAGTCAATTGATTTTAATCCTGGTTATTGTTCTTTTGGAGATGTTTATTTCTTTATTTAATCTTTTGTTCTTGTAACATTTCGAGATGATTGGGAATTAAGTGTAATAACTTGGTGCTCTTGGGTGTAATGATAACTTTGTTTTAGTCTATTTCATGGGGCGTCAATTGAATATGATGATATCAATATCCAATGCTAGATAATGATTAATCGTAAGGCATCTAAGCTCTTGGAAATGCGAGACTTGACATGTGTGTTCTATGCATTCGCATTATGAATGGAGAGTAATATTTCTGAAGTCCATAACAGTTGCTGGAATCTAATTATCATCATGAAGAGGTCAATGCTCTTGTTATTTTTCCGACATTTAAGAGATTAGATTTCCTCAGAGTCTTAAAGTGCTTCAACCACTTCAAAGCTCTGAGTCCAGATAGTTTTAATAGACTATTCTACAAATGTGCTTGGCCCATATAGGGTAGGACATTGAGGAAGATGCCATGGACTTCATCTCATCAAAAAGAATATTTAAATCTATAAAATTCACATTGAATATTTAAATCTATAAATTCCACATTGATTTCCCTTGTACGAAAGGTATAAACCCATCCTACCTCAAAGAGTTTAGACCATTTCATGCTAATGTCCTATACAAGATCATACCTAAGTGGCTTGAAGAGCGAATAAGTTGCGTGCTTCCGTCAATCGTTGACCTCAACCAAACTGCTTTCATCACTTTGTGAAAGATCTTGGAGAACATCCTATTGTGCCATGATCTATTACGCAACCACCATAAGGGAGACAAAGGTAAACAAGTGGCCATAAAGATTGATCTTATGAAAGGCTATGACACGGTAAAATGGGATGTAGTTCTTGGGATTCTCAAAGCTATAAATACACCTCATTACTTGGTTGATTGGGTAACTGAATGCATCACTACACCAAGGCTTTTAGTGACCTTGTCGCGATCTACCCCTCGGGGGGAGGGAACAGGTTTATGGGTATTGCCTAAAGGATGAGCCTAAGGCTCATGATTAGGCGCGGGCTCTCCCAAGCCCATACCTCGCGTGACATTGGGGTATTTTAAGAATTTTGCACAAAAGAAGTCGCCACTAGCCTATTGGGGTCGGCTAGAAACCAAGTGAAACATGGGAATGTGCCTCACTTCCTACGCAACCAGAGAATTTGGGGTCGGGGACTTGATTACACTAATTGGCTAATTGGTGCACTTTCGGTACCTAATCTTTTTAACAAAATGATTTTTGACAAGCAATTTGGATTGATTTTATACCTATCTACTAACATGTGAGGTGATCATGCGAGTGCGCAATCATTAGAGCAACAATCATAGCTATCAAGATCTTAATTGCAGTAAAACTAACACACACCACTAAGCAATTGCAAACATAGTTAAATAGGTAAATTAAACATGCAATATAATTAATATACGAGCAATTAAAGGCCTAATTACACTATAAAGGCAATACATGGCCATTCTTAATCAAAACCTACATTTTTGGATTTTTGAAATTTTTAAATTTTTAACATTTTTAAAAAAAAAATAATTTTTAATTAAAAAGAGCGAACCGGGTCGGGTCCGGTTTGACCCGACCCGGTCAGCGCGGATCGAAACCGGTCTCCGACCGGACCAAAGTTCGGTCAAAATGGGGGGGTCGGCAGAAGCGGCCTGTCCGAAGGACAAGGCCTGGATTGGGCCCAACTAGTGGGCCCAATCTGGTCAAATCTCTTTTATTTTTTGAAAAATGAAGCCCACAAGTCCCTAAGCCCACAAGCAAAACAACCCAAGATCGATGGCCCACCGTGACAGCCCCGTGGGCGGAAACCTACCCGGCCAACGACCCAAGTCCGGCCCGGGTCGATGGCCACGACTCGAATCCTAGCGAACCCTACTCGAACGCCCACCTTCTTCTCCTAGGCTTGTTGGCGGCGCTGACACCGGGCGAACATGTGGCGACGGTGGTGATGGGCGAACATGTGGCGACGACACGGCGGGCGGCGGCGGCACGGGCGACGGTACGACGATGGACAGCTGCGGAGACGGGCGGAGGGAAGGCGTCGCGGGTCGCAGTGTCAAGCGAGGCCGAGGTCCGCAATGGCAACGACACCGTAGTCGATCGAGGTCGGAGGGCAGCGACTCGGACGGCGTCTGGAGCTGGATGGCAGCGGCGGTCGGCCTGGTGATGCGGTGGAGCTCGATCTACTCCTACATCTAGGCCTTTGGCCGACCCCTTGCCTCGGATTTTCGGATTTGAGGGGCTCTGAGTTTGTCCTCCCTCTCCCTTTAGTCTCGGCTGGCTCGGCATCGGGAGCAATGGCGACGGGTGCTACGGCTGCTGGCGTCAGCAGCAGCGGCATCGAGTGCAGGGAGTCGGACGGCGGGAGCTCGAACGGCATCGGGCTCGGACGGCATCGGTTTGAGGCGGCGAGGACTGCGATGGCGGCGTCGCGCAGCCGGGCGCGGGGGCGTTCGAGGGGGCGACGCGGATGGTGTCGGGCAGCGCCACCGCCACTCTCCTCCCCTCCGTTCCTTCTCTCTCTTCTCTGGTTTTCTCAGTTTCTCCTCTCTCTCTCCCCCTTTTCTAGTGTTTCTCCCTATGCTGCTCGAGTTCTCTTAAGCTCTCCAAGGTTTCCTCCCTCTGTTGCTGGTCTCCCCTCTGCTGTCCTCCTCCTTCTAGGGTTTCACCGTGAAGATGGAGGAGGGAGAAGGCGGCATGGGCCGGGCCAAGGCAAGATCCGACCCGGTCTCTTCCACATTTTCACTTTTCTCCTTTTTTTGTTTTGTTGTTTTTGTTGTTTGTTTTTCTCTTTTGTTTTTCTTTTTTTTTTTAGCATCTAATTCCTAATTTTATACACGATTAAATCTTAAATAAAAAGTAAAATTTAGGTGTCAACATCTGCCCCTCTTTGAATGGGAGCTCGAAGTGGTTTCATTGAAAGACAAAAGACACTTAAATTATTTTGGTGATAGAGAGACCCTAGGTGCATAGGCACGTATCAAGTCGACGGAAATGATTCATAACTATGGAAGCGCTTCTTGTCAATAAGAGGAAAAGAGACTTCGGGCTACAAAGCTCTCCGGGCTACAAAGCACACCGTGTCATAGGAAGAAGGACTCCGGGCTACAAAGCTCTCCGGGTTACAAAAGATTTCCAAGCTACAAAGTTCACCGTGTCATAGGAAGAAGGACTCCGGGTTACAAAGCTCTCTGGGCTACAAAAGCTCTTCGGGCTACAAAGCTCACCGTGTCATAGGAAGAGGGACTCCGGGCTACAAAGCTCTTCGGGCTACAAAAGCTCACCGTGTCATAGGAAGATGGACTTCGGGCTACAAAGCTCTCCGGGCCACAAAGCACACCGTGTCATGGGATGAAGGACTCCGGGCTATAAAGCTCTCCGGGTTACAAAAGCTCTCCGGGCTACAAAGCTCACCGTGTCATAGGAAGAAGGACTCTGGGTTACAAAGCTCTCCGGGCTACAAAAGCTCTCCGGGCTACAAAGCACACCGTGTCATAGGATGAAGGACTCCGAGCTACAAAGCTCTCTGGGCTATAAAAGCTCTCTAGGCTACAAAACTCTTCGTGTTATAAGAAGAATGAGGGGAATGAGGTCTCACCGTGTACGAACGGGTTTCGACTGGGAGGAAGGTCTCACCGTGTATGAACGGGTTTCGACCGGATGATAGTCTCACTGTGTATGAACGAGTTTCGACTAGGAGGTAGGTCTCACCATGTACGAACGAATTTCAACCGGGTATGATAGTCTCACCGTGTACGAATGGGTTTCGATTGGAATATAGGTCTCACCGTGTACGAACGGGTTTTGACCGGGTATGATAGTCTCACCGTGTACGAACAGGTTTCAACTGGGAGGGAGGTCTCACCGTATATGAAAGGGTTTCGACCGGATGATAGTCTTACCGTGTACGAACGGGTTTCGACTGGGAGGTAAGTCTCACCGTGTACGAACGGGTTTCGACCGGATGCGGACAAGCGTGGTTTACGAATGAACCCACAAGCCGTGTGGTTTAGGAAAAGCCACCAACCTTGGAAATGGCATGGTTTAAGGATGACCATGAACCTTTGGAGATGGCATGGTTTAAGGTTGACCATGAACCTTTGGAGATGGCATGGTTTAAAGCTGACCATGAACCTTTGTAGATGACATGATTTAAGGTTGACCATGAACCTTTGGTTTTTAGGGAAGCACCCGCTAACCCCTTAAAAACTGCATGGCTTCACTGATGAATTCTGTCAAACTCAACTTGAGCAAATGTCATTGGAGACGTCATCAAGAGACATATTGGCAATATTACAATATTAACTGAACAAGCTAATCAAGCTAAGTTGACTGCTAAAACATTCAATGTCAATTAGCATAATGTGGTGCAAAACTATCATTTTTTCAAGGATGTATCATTAATCATCAAATTCTCTGGGAGTCAAGTTCTTATCAGAATGACTACGACTCGTGAAAAATGCTCATTAAGCATGCCAAACTAAAGCTCCTTAGTCAGAAAGGGTTTCTCACACACTCTTGATAAAATGGCTGCTTGATCCCATCTATTCGCGTGGGAAGTAACTGATTGTTGATGGTATCTCACATAACCTATGTCAAAGGCATTCAGAAACATTCGTGATGAGCACAATCTGATCGATCAAAAAGTCTTTTGAAAGAACCGCAATATAGATTTGGTCATGGGCTTACACAAAGGGATCATAGCTTTGAGGCCAAAAAAGGAACATTTGTCACTATCTTCAATAGGTTTACAAGTCGAGAACTTGGAAGATAAGACAAGATAAAATTACTTCCACTCCTTCAAATGATAGCTTCTTTGTGGCATTCTCATTTTCACTCGAATCATCCAAATAGAAGAGACTTCGGAAGAGGGTTGTAATGTTGGCTCGGGAGACGCTCGAAAGGCTTAAAATTTTCGAAAGGGGTTTTCAAGAGTCGGTGATCATCATGGCATAGTGACCAGGTCACTTGATCTTTTGAAATCATTTGGCTTTTGGAACGCAGCACATCTCGAAAGTTCATTCACTAATCATTTTTGCATGGGAGCTTTGCTCCTTTTATTAATTTCCTTTGCACTTGCGATGATTTTTTTACGCAGGCACTTGGACTTTGATCTTTTTTTTTTTCACATAAGATGCAGCTTTTTGGCTCTTTTTCTTGACGGGCATTGGCCTTGCTTTTGATAGGACTAGTATGAGCACCTAGAGGGGGGGTGAATAGGTGATCAAAGAGATTTTTGCAAATCGTAACAGGATAGATTAGTCTTTAACAATTAATAGACTAAAATAGCGAAAACAATAATAGATGTATGAAGCTACGATGTAAAGTAAAGAGATTAGGGATAGAGAATCAAGACTCTAAGTTTATAGTGGTTTGGCTTAGACCAAGCCTACGTCCACTCTCCCGCACTAACAGCCCACTGGTTGGATTTCACTAAGAATCAAAAGAGAATTTATAGTCTCACGTCCTTGATTCCACAGTGTAGAAACTCTACTACACTTCCTCAAGGTCTCACAGATATTCAGTCTCTCTTTTGAGTACAAGTAAAGTTCGGCGAATAAGATCACAAAAGAACAAGGAGATTCAGACTTTGAAATTTTTCTATCGGGCACTCATGAACAACTTGAATGTCTCCCTTAAATACTCCTTCATGCCTTCAATACCGTTGGCACCTTCCAAAGTAGAACCTTCCAAGTGTAATTCGCGGATCAATAGAATCTAAGTTACTCGAATTAATCAATACGAATAACAGATCTTGAAATGCTATTTCCAGCCGTGAGATTTTCCTTAACCATACGAACCAAATCCTTAAAGATGTGCGTGATTTAAATTTTTTTTCTTTGATGGTCTGGAAACTGTCAATGAGGGCAGACTTTGAATCTTGAGTCTGGAGGTCTTCATACTTTGTCAAAAGAGTCTTCAAGATTTCAGACTAGACTGATGGAAACGTTTTGTCAACTTCAAAACAAATTAGGAAGTTTTCTCTAACAGCTTTTACCAGGCACACTGCTTTTTCATGCCCTCTAGTTTGTTGAACTTTTTGCTCATTGGACTTTTGTAACTCTTATGACTTTCGATATGCTTTTCATATTTTCTCGTGACTGTCAATTGTATTTGGTCAATTCTTATGCCTTGCCCCAGTGAAGGGAGATAATCACCACTCGGGGTTCAGAAATGAATAATCAAGCCCAAATTGGTTAAAGCAATGGGCATAAGTGTTTGGGTAGAGAAGGAAATGCTCTTCTTTAACTTAGGATGAATCAAGCTCTAATGAGAATTCCTTTGAAGCTATCACCAGAAGATTGATGCAAGTGAAAGTAATAGAATATTTCTCAATCCTTCGCTCTACAATACGCTCGTAACCTCCTATGACGCCCTAATGTAGGGTCGTTCTCGACAGGGGGTACTTTGAAGGATCGTCTTATTCGGCCCAAAGGGGTAGTAAGAGATTAGTACAATGCTTGGGATTGATGAAGGAAACGCCTTTATCATTTCGATCTTTGTGCTCAATGCGAAAGAATCATTTGTCCTAAGAGAATGTTGTTTTTCACTCAACTCTCAAAAGTGTTTGAATGATGTGTTTAGAAATGGCTTGCCTTTCTTCATCCTAAGCACTTCTCGTTTGGCATGGTTAACGTCTCCATCTCACTCTGTCGAGATCATCTGAGTAGATCAGTCTCCATGGGAAAATTTGATTCAAAATGAATAATCCACAAAACGAGAAAATAATTTTGAGATAAAAATGATGCTAAAAAAGTTTATAAATTTTTTTCTTTTCTCAATTATTCATTTTTTTTTTCTTTCCTGCTTGTCTCTAGGAAAGCGCCAAAGGTTCTCTTTTGTAATGAAAATTCTTTTTTTTTTTACTTAAAAAAAAAGATTGAGAAGAAGGGTACTTACCTGCGGCAAGGTGACCCGGTAACCCTGTAAAGAATGTGAAAGAATATGTTAGTGCAAAAATATTTAGGGATTGAAATGTTGGAAACGATACATTATTACCCTTCATTCGTTTTCATCCTTTGGGCGCTAACATCTCTTGGATTCACTTTCATTGATATTTGGTAACTCGACAATACCCTTCCCTTGCATTCGCCTTTAAGTGTTTGACGTTTTCCTGATTCCTTAGTAGAAGGCGCCGCTTCTACGGTCAAGGTGCAACTTTTTTATTTATTTATCACCTGTAAGAAGGGAAGATGAAACGAGTTATCTCCATTCTTAGTTAGGTTCAACTAAGGAACGATACATCTTTCTTGATGAATTTGACAATGTTGTTCCAGCACACTTCATTGGTGGGTGAATGAGAGATTCTTCTCTAAATCAAACGTTGTTCTCTCACTCTTTATATGACAAACCTTTGTTTTGTTCGAGTCTGTCCTGTACCAAAGAAAATGATATGTCACTTTTTATGCAAAAAAAAAAAAAATCAAGTTTAGGAACGAGATACATCATTTTCAAAGTCGAGCGATCAATATCCCAAGGTATCTCTCATGGAGGAAGGGATAATATTGCTCCTCTGTTTCATCATTTGAATCTTTCTTTGTTTAAGATGAACGGGACTCAATAATGCTCCATCGCGTTTGTTGGAACGTTACAAAACTTGGTACCCTTGATGTCTCATTGACAATGAAAAGAAAATCATGTCAGAAACGGTATCATAAATGAATAATTGGAATCAATACAGTTTACTCTTCCTTCGAATTCGTCATTTTGGATACTTGGCAACTCCTTTCATTTGTCTCATCATGCAAAATGAACGAGATCGATAAGCTATTTTGGCACCTAAGGCATTCGCGAATAATGAAACTTCCTAGAACGAAATTCAATTTCGTTCCGCCTCTATGGAAAATTAGCGTCGACGATGCCTCGACGCATGCTTACTCCTCAAGTTCCATGAGCCTACACTTTTATCTTTTAAAAAGGCAGATGCCGATCTCAAATAAACTCCTCATTCTTCTTGAGGAAGCGACCACGTGAAGAGAGGGCCTTAAGCAAAGCTTTCTTGAAATTCATTTTGGAAGGTAGACGTAAAGGTTCGCTTGAAACACTAATGAATTCGTTTTTTTTTTTCTGTTTTTTTTTAAAGATAATTTTCATGAAATTGAATTCCATCGTTGAAAAAATGTGAGTCGCATGATTTACAAAAGTAACAATTGGATTCACGATCAAAACCCAAAATGGAAAACATGATTCTTAATAAGAGTGAGAACAATGATAAAATACAAGAAACTCTTGCATAGATAAAAGTAAAAATCAACTCATGTCCTAGCTTTAGAATTCACTTCTTTATGTGGTTAAACACGAGAATGTCATTGAGCATCATGCATAACCTACAAAAAGACAACAATGTCAGTATGAGAATGAGAAAATGATCTCTCAATGAGGCCTCTTCTTACAACAAAATCGAGGCGACGGTACATGTCCCATAGTCTTTATTATGGGGTTTTAGTATTTCACCAAGATTGGTCATAAGAGAAAGGGCATCATTAGAAGATCGGTCGACAGCTATCAATCAAATGTCAACTCTATTCCAAAAGTTTCATATGCAAAAGTGACATTGATTTTTGAAAGAAGTGACTTCTATTTTGAGTAATTTGTACACCAAATGTAATTTGCATTTCAGTCCCAAAATGTAAGAATGAGAGAATTTGATTAAAAATGCAATTTCAATTTTTGTGCCCCAAAATATAATCTTGTCTTGAAAGAATCTTCTAAACAAAAAGCGGTTTTGAGCCCATAATTAAAAATTTAAACAAAGTCATGTTTAGCAAGGCCAAATCAAAATGTTTAGAACTTGCATTCAATGTTCACTTTTCTTAAGAGTGATTGCCAATTTTTCAATCATAAGCCTACAACACTGAGGGCATTCAATTAATTTCCGTGAATTTCAAGATGAAAATTCAATACAAAATGAGCAAATAAAAAGGAAAATGATACTTACAATGGTTGCCGAACTTTGTTTCTGTTTTTTTTTTTTCAATTACATAGACATGCACATGGGATGTGGTTCAATTTCTACTCTATCCGGCTCAAAATGGAGCCATAGGATCACCGGACTGAACCAGCAAGGTCGCGGCTAGGTCGGGTTACCCATAACTCTGGCTTTGTCAAAGAACTGACCCGTGTCGTGTGGTTGTAGACTGGGTTAGGTACCTTTGACATGAAGAAAGAAATTTCGGGGTTGAGATGGGCGACTCGTACTATACGGTTGTAGTCGGAGTGGCATCCATTTCAATACCATCTTATGTGATCCTATGCGGCCCAGGTCCGACGGCAGGTAGTGTGTGTCATAGTGTAGTGAAATGCAGGAAATGCAAGCATGATAATTTATAGGCAAGCAGCACTTCATAAATTCAAAACATAAACATCCATTCCCAAACTCCACACTTGCAAGACAAGGGGTTTACAATCACTCCTCCCCTTATAACACCTAACTGCAAAAACATTTAACACCTAACACGTTAGGGACGTACCTGATATCCTCGCTGCTAAAAAAAAATATTTTTGAACAAGATTAATTTTGGCTTAAGTCCTCTAAGGTTTAAAACCAAATCCCCAGTGGAGTCGCCAAGCTGTCGCGACCTACCCCTCGGGGGGAGGAAACAGGTTTAGGGGTATTGCCTAAAGGATGGGCCTAAGGCCCATGATTAGGCGCGGGCTCTCCCAAGCCCATACCTCGCGTGACATTGGGGTATTTTAGGAATTTTGCACAAAAGGAGTCGCCACTAGCCTATTAGGGTCGGCTAGAAAGCAAGTGAGACATAGGAGTGTGCCTCACTTCCTACGCAATCCAGAGAATCTAGGGTCGGGGACTTAATTACACTAATTGTCTAATTAGCGCACTTTCGGTACCTAATCTTATTCATTTTAACAAAATGATTTTTGGCTAGCAGTTTGGATTGATTTTATACCTATCCACTAACATGTGAGGTGATCATGCGAGTGCGCAATCATTAAAGTAACAATCATAACTATCAAGATCTTAATTGCAATAAAACTAACACACGCCACTAAACAATTGCAAACATAGATAAACATGTAAATTAAACATGTAATATAATTAATATACGAGTAATTAAAGGCCTAATTACACTATAAATGCAATACACGGCCATTCCTAATCAAAACCTGCATTTTTGGATTTTCGAAATTTTTAATTTTTTTTTTTAAATTTTAAATTAATTTTTTAAATAATTTTTAATTAAAAAGGGCGAATTGGGTTGGGTCCGGTTTGACCCGACTTGGTCAGCACGGATCGGGTCCGGTCCAAATGGGGGGGGGCAACCAAACCGGCCCGTCCGAAGGACAAGGCCTGGATTGGGCCTAACTAGCGGGCCCAATCTGGTCCAATCTCTTTTATTTTTTAAAAATGAAGCCCACAAGTCCTTAAGCCCACAAGTCCATAAGTCCCTAAGCCCACAAGCAAAACAACCCAAGATCAGATGGCCCACCGTGACAGGCCCAACCGGGCGGAAACTTACTCGGCCGACGACCCAAGTCCGGCCCGGGTCGGTGGCCGCGACCCGAATCATGGCGAACCCTACCCGAATGCCCACCTTCTTCTCCTGGGCTTGTTGGCGGCGCTGACACCGGGCGGACAGGCGGGGACGGTAGTGATGGGCTTGACGGCGGTGGCGACACGGCGGGTGGCGGCGGCACGGGTGACGGTACGCGATGGACAGCTGCGGATACGGGCGGAGGGAAGGCGTCGCGGGTCGCAGGTGTCAAGCAGAGGCTGAGGTCTGCAACGGCGACGACGCTGCAGCAGTCGGGGTCGGAGGGTAGTGACTCGGACGGCGTCTGGAGCTGGATGGCAGCAGCGGCCAGCCTGGTGATGCGGCGGAGCTCGATCTACTCCCAGATCTGGGCCTTTGGCCGACCCCGCTGCCTCGGATCTTCGGATCTGAGGGGCTCTGAGTTCGTCCTCCCTCTCCCTCTAGTCTCGGCTGGCTCGGCGTCGGGAGCAACGGCGACGGGTGCTACGGCTGCTGGCGTCGGCATCAACGGTATCGAGTACAGGGAGTTGGACGGCAGGAGCTCAAACGGCGTTGGTTTGAGGCGGCGAGGACTACGACGGCGCGCGTCGCGTCGCTGCGCAGCTACGGGGGTATTCGAAGGGCAGCGGCGTGGACGGCGTCGGGTAGCGCCACCGCCGCTCTCCTCCCCTCCATTCCTTCTCTCTCTTCTCTGTTTTCTTAGTTTCTCCTCTCTCTCTCCCCCTCTTCCGGTGTTTCTCCCTGTGCTGCTCGAGTTCTCTTCAGCTCTCCAGGGTTTCCTCCCTCTGTTGCTGGTCTCCCCTCTGCTGTCCTCCTCCTTCTAAGGTTTCACCATGAAGATGGAGGAGGGAGAAGGCGGCATGGGCTGGGCCAAGGCGAGATCCGGCCCGGTCTCTTCCACGTTTTCACTTTTCTCCTTTTTTTGTTTTGTTGTTTTTGTTGTTTGTTTTTCTCTTTTTTTTTTCCCTTTTTTTAGCATCTAATTCCTAATTTTATACACGATTAAATCTTAAATAAAAAGTAAAATTTAAGTGTCAACAGACCTTCAATGGCGAACAAGCCGGCTGTTTTAATAGTACTAATGGGTTAAGACTAGGTGATACTCTTTCTCCATACCTCTTCATTCTAGTTATGGAGCTTCTTAACAGAATTATCAGTGCGAAAGTTCCTCCTATTGCTTTCAAGTATCACTGGCATTGTGAAATGCAATGGATTACTTATGCTCTGTCAATGATTTGTTCTTATTTGCTTATGGAGATATAGATTCCGTCCTTTCCCTTGTTGATGCCCTTAAATCTTTTTATCTGGGTTAACGAAGATTGGAAGCCCTCCCTATCAAACACCTGGGTGTTCCCCTTTAGAAGATTCACTCACATAGATTGTAAAAGTCTTATTAACAAGACTTTTAAGAAAATTGAAAGCTTGGGCATGAAGCATATGAATTATGCAAGGCGTCTCAGTTAGCAAAATCAGTCATCATCTCCATTTGCACTTCTTGCATGCAAATGTTCTTACTTCCAAGGCAAACCGTAAACGAGGAAAAGAAGAGGATCTGTCAATCCTTTTGGGCAGGTAATGCAATAAACCATGGATCGCACAAGGTGGCATGACAAATAGTTTGCTTAACTAAAAGAGAAGGAGGATTAGGATTGCTCGATTTGAATTTATGAAACAAAGTATTGTTAGGCCGCATGTTATGGAACCTCATTAATCGTCCATTCCCTTCGAAGTATATGGGTTCACAACACCCAATGCAGAGGCACTCCAATTATTGTGATGAACATTAGGGCAAGTATGGCTTGGAGTTGATGATGTCTCCTTAAATTGTCACCTATTCTAACGTTGATAATCCATAGTTCAGGGTATTGTTGCCAAGAAATTTATGATGAACTCAAACATTTGGGACTGGTTGTGGAGTGGTATAACCTAATTGGTCCACCGGAATAAGCATATACAATTTTATTAGCTAGCTCGTTTGCAAAAACATACTACCAACAGTAGAGATCATCGACCAATGGATGACTTTTGTCGATATCCAATGTAACTTTTGTAAGGCCGGTACCGAAGACAAAACTTGTTTATCTTTCCAATGTGGGTGGACAAGTAGCATTTTTCGCATTATCCTTGCACAACATGGGATTAGGCGTCCTCTGGGAGGATAGAATGAGAAACTTCAAAGGATGATTAGAGCAACAAAGGGTAAAGACTTGGCAGCAAAACTCCTCAAAGCATCCTTTCTAGCAACCCTATATGGCTTTTGGATGGAGTGCAACCGTAGAAGGTATCAAAACCAGTCAACTAAAATTTATATTATTTTGGCTAACATACATAAAAATGTAAGAGATAGAGCAAAGAATGAGACATTCCTAGACAAATGTTATTTTGGCTACTATATCGAGACTTCTCACCTCCATCTTTTCGAATTATTAGCTCTATTTGTAATGCTAGGAAATGCATTTAAGCTGTTATTCTTAATCTGCTTTATAATATTGACATTTTACACAAAGGAAAAAGGGAATTTATATTCAATGCCGAAGGCAAAAATATCTTCTACGCTTTCATGTTGACCGTTAGAAATGATTAGGGAGTTCTATAGAATATTTTCCTATGTTAGAGATAATTATGGTATTTATGCTAGTTATCTATCTTGTTTAAGATTGCACGTATATTGCATGCATATCTTCCTTTAATTGTGCATATCATGATTGAGATATTGTCTTGGAATAATTATCTAATGAAGCCTATAAATGGGTTAGTGTATTCTTCAATAATATATATATATATATATATATATATGAAATTTTACAAAAATTCTCTAATTTTATTTTTTGCATTATTCTTATCTTTGTCATTGAGATTATTCATTTAATAAATTACAGAATGGTAGAAAAGAACTAATCTTGTGCAATGGACATTAATCGAGGGTGTTGTCGAAATAAATTGCGATGGCTCAGGCTGGATTGATCAACTTGGCACTTCCGTACTAGATGAACATTGAATATTCTTAGCAGTTTACGTCGCTTTTGTATCTGAGCTTCTTTACGGTGTCGGATTAATCTCATGATCATCGAGTCAAGACAATTCTCTTATTCGCCGCAACAAGGAAATTAGAGGTAGAGGTGATCTTGCCCAAGGCGGCTTGACAGGCATGCACATCGATCTTCTGAGCGGGCTCAGGTGATGTATTTCGCTCCGATGGGCAGTCTTGGGTCGGCCCCGAAAGTAGTTTCTATTTTTGGACTAATGAGATTAAACACGTTCTATGAATCCTTGTTGGGCCTAACTCGCCCAAAACCGTTAAGTGTTTCAAAGAACACTTTAGTGTCGAGAGTAAGCAATGTTCTATGCCTGTTCACATGTCCAATCCAAGTTGGGTCATTGAAAAGGGCGTAATTACAAATCCGAGGCCTCTGAAGATGGCTGGAAAGTAAGTTAAAAAAAAAAATTAATGTCGTAAACCTATAATGCCAATTTTATCACTAAGCAAAATATAAGATAATTCTTTAGGAGGCTACGAGTTACGTAGTATTCAAATGCTTCACTATGCCAACATTAGCAGGCATATCACTAGACCAATTGCCTTCCCAAAAAAGTACGATGAATTTTGAACTCAAAATGAGCTCAATAGCCTTATGATATTCTTAAATAATGTTGGACCAGTGTTATTTGCGAGGGGTGTTAGGAACTGAACCGAAAACCGAACCGAACCAAAAAATTCGGTTTTTTCGATTTGGTTTCATTCGGTTTGGTTTCGGTTTGGTTTGGTTTTTATTGGTTAACCGAACCGAACCGAACCAATAAACCGAAAAATAGAACCATTAACCAAAACGTTCGAGGGGCAATTTGAGGGCTGCGGCGCGGGGAACCGCTTCGCCCCGCGCACGCCTGCGCCCGCGCCCCCGCTCCCGGCGCCACCATTGCCGCTGCCGCCGAAGCTGCGGCCGAGCTTGGAGGAGGCCCCGAACATTGCTTCGTCACTGGAGAGTTCGCGCGATTCGCCTCGTTAGCGCTGCTCAGCTACGCGGAGAAGTGCGCCGCGCATGCTTCCATGGAAGAATCGAGCTCAGACCGAAGAGAGAGAGAGAGATGCAGGGAAATCGGAGAGAGCCGCAAGGAGGGAGAGAGAAGGGGTCTCCCTCTGGTCTAAAGTTTTTCGATCTTTCTATGTCGGCCCCTGGAGAATCGAGATATTCCGTTTTTGCACTCTGAATTCGGCGAAATCTTCGTAAACGACTCCTCGTGTTATTACGGAGACTTAAAAAAAATTGTAACCTTTTGAATTTCGATATATATATATATATAGAAACTTATCCGCACTTTCAATTCCAAATTTTGAGTTGAACAGAAAAAAAAAAAACCGAAAACCAAAAGCTGAAAACCAAAAACCGAAAAAAACCGAACCGAACCGGAATTTCGGTTCGGTTCGTATTCGGTTCGGGTCTCATTCAGTTTAGTTCGGAAGTTTTTTCTAACGGTTCGGTTCGGTTCTGTTTTTCAAAAAAACCGAACCGAACCGAACGGTTGACACCTCTATTATTTGCTACTCTCTCTGGGTTAACAAATTCAGTAATAATTTTGGAGTACATCTCAATCAGTATCCAAGGCATAATTAGATGTTGAGTCTTAACCCACTTGGTTATCTCCTTATTAGGGATTCTTAGACGTACTTAACATGTCATATAGAGCATCAACTTTATCAAGTGACTTCTTATTGTTCTGACTTAGAAGTATTAGATCGTTCACTTCACAACCCTTAGGCCCTCCTCTCTGTCTGCCATTGAAGATTCATTTTCATGCCCAAGCCCAATTTTATCATAGGTCTTTAGTTGGGAGAGGCCGCCATTAAGATTTGAGTGTCTTCGGGATGATCAACTCACCGTGTAAGAGATGATTTTAATTAAACCTTTGTCAAAAGTGGCCCGAATTAGAAAAAAGTACCAAAAAAGTCCTAAACATATTGCGTTGGTACTAATTCAGTCCATTCGGCCAATTTTGGCCGATTGGCGCTGAGGTGGATGTCGGCCGGTGGCCGGATACTGACGTGGCAATTTTTATGATTTTTTTCGAATTTTTTATTTTTTTATTAATTTTTTTTCCTTTTCCTTTTATTTTTCGGTGGTGGCCGGCGAGGGTCGCGGCCTCGCTCGCTCCCGGCCTCTCGAGGCCATGGCGGCCATCGCCGGGGGGCGGAGGCGAGGGTCACCCGCCGGATCGCCCGGATCTAGGCGAGGCCAGAAGCCCTCGCCAGCCATCGGCGAGGGTCGCGGCCCTTGCTTGGCCTCGCCCGCGGGCTTCGCGGCCCTCGCCTCCGCCTCGGCGATGGCCGCCATGGCCTTGCCGACGGCCCTAGGAGAGGTTGGGCGAGGGCCACGACCCTCGCCGGTGGCAGGCGAGGGCTTTGCGGTTCTCATCGGCCACCGCCAAAAAAGAAAAGGAAAAGGAAAAAAAAAAAAAAATAATAAAAAAAAAATAATAAAAAATCATAAAAAAATCATAAAAATTGCCATGTCAGCGTCCGGCCACCGGCCGACGTCCACGTCAGCTCTGGTCGGTCAAAATTGGCCGGATGGACTGAATTGGTACCGATATTAAAAGGGTTAGGACTAAATTGGTCCAATTGAAAAGTTTAGGACTGAATTGGTACGAATGCAATAGGTTTATGATTTTTTTTGTACTTTTCCCCCCGAATTAATTTAGAATAGATATGATCATGGGTTTGGCAAGTGACTCGCGTTACCTTAATGCACTATCCAAGAGTGTAAATACAAAGTGCTTTGAGAAATCCTTATACTAAAAAGTTTGAATAGCCCAAGTTGCCTATCGACGGCTCATCCAATTAAACTTGAAAAAAGGTTCAGGTTGGTTATCATGACATTTGAGCAAGGTGAGGAATAAATTCCGCTCTCTTTGAAGTAGACTGGTTCAAGTTGGGTTACCTTGTTTACTCCCCCGGGTTTATTCATCTTCTGCAGAGACGTAATAAGGCCCAGGGAATAACAAAACGACATGAACTCAAAAAAAAAAAAGTGGACTCCGACAAACTCTCTAACCCTTACCCGCAAAAATACGAGAAAAGCTGATGTTGGAAGAGTCGGAGAAACCCTATAACCCAAACCCTCGTTTGGAAAGTCACTGGAATTTCTTTATTTTGTTTTAATCAGCTGGCTCAGTAGAATATCCAATTAAGCACACAACATCAGAGAGAGAGAGAGAGAGAGAGAGAGAGAGAGAGAGAAGCACAGTATCTGTCTAACATCAAAGATCCGAATTGGTTCTTTCCCAGAATCCCGAAGCCACTTTGGCAAATGTCAAGATTGCCAGTTCAATGAAGCTGTTAATCACATGATAAATAGGGGTTTAGCAATCTTGCTGTCCGAAAAAACATATAATTCCCCTTGAACGGCACGGTTGCGTTGAATCTGATTTATAATATATATCTTTTTTGGTATAAAGATAGTTAGGTAATGTTGACCCAATAACAATTGGACCGTCAGTTTCCCTTTCTTTTAGAAAATGATAAATATAGATCCTTCGAAGCATAGTTCCTGAAACTAAAATGGTTATATTAGCATTTTTGGTATAAAAATAGTTGGAGAATGTTGACCTGATGACGATTGGACCGTTATTGTGTCTTTTTCCTCCATTTTTCATAAAGAACAAAGATTTCTCAAATCATAATTCTTGGAACGTGGTTGGTTGACTAAGTCTTGAGGAAAATTGAAGAAGGTTGGTTAGCGCTCTCTCTCTCTCTCTTCATTTTTTTTTTTATATATTTCTAATGCTATTTTAAATTTATACCCTTATTACTCAACAACGAAATTTCGTATTAAGTATTCATATTAAATAAATTTTTTTATTATTAACTTTTGTTGGCCGATGTCATTACCTAAACATGGAAATAATAAGGAAAATTTTATTGACTTTATGTTTTGGATGATAATTGTTTTTTTCTTTTTGAAAGACAGAGCTTCATATGCAACCTTTTTAATCTAGAATTTCTAGATATTATTCACGCAGTCAAGACTTTATTAGGAAATGGCATTATGACGCAAGGGTTCTATTTTTTAAGATATTCTATTGTTTAGCAGTTTAAGTTTTTAAATTACAAAATGTTAAATTCAACTTGAAACTGTTATTGCTGAAAAAAAAAAAGGAACTATTATCAAATTCATAAGATGTCTCAAAGACAAATAATTATGTACTCATCCGCCTCATTTATATTGGCCTAGTAGAGAAAATGAAATTCTTGGAATCAACACTTATTGTTTTATTTTTAAGAGCAAGTGTGCACGCATAATGTACATAAATCTGATGCCCACATATGGCGATTTGAGAGAAAGTAGGTCTCGCAAAAGAGCAGACTCATTCATTCTCAACGAACCCTAGGTGATCCCGCTTACATTATACCTCTCTAGTTTGATACCCTGTATACACGCGAAGCACTTCATGCTCGAAATCACCACATTAATAGACCCTCGGCTGTTGTTACCTAGACTCTCATACAATGGATCAGATTGGGTAAAAATGATCTGAACAAAATTGACCAATTTTCATACAATGCAAGTTTAGTTACCCATACCCAATCCAACTCATATTTAATCCAATGTAGGAAAACTCAACCCACATAGAGGTGAGAGCGCGAAGTGAATCAGCGCGAAATTGAGTGAGGGCGAAAAAATTAAAGAAATGGCTTGGGTCTAAATAAGCTGAAAACTCATTTATCACAAATATTGTTTTGGGCTATACCAATCCAAATTCATTTTTGACATATTTACTGAATACAACTAATTCATTTAACAGCTTAGCCTTCCGAATGTGTATTAAAAAATTGAGCTGTGATCCGTTTTGAAGGGTGTAGTTGTACCCAAATGTTTTCTTATAAGTTTTGCTTTTTGTGCTTTATTCATTATGCGATTCTTTTAAATATCATCTTATAAGGTAAAAATAATCTCATGGGAGTCAATCGGGTTCTGCCCAGTTGTGCAATGACTCAGATGATGTTGCGTAAACAAGTCTTAGGGTTCGCCGATGTTGACCTTTTCCTATCATTGGGTTACATTGAATATCAGAATGGACGGAAACAAGTTCTGGTTTAACGTGCTAGGCATGAATGTGATTCGAAAGCTTGTAGGAGAACACCAACCCTTCATTAACTTTCAAAATGGCTGCCTACTAAGCTGTAGCAGGCAACTAAGTGCGTGGACTATACACCAACGAAGCACGTTTTTTCTTTTGGTTTACTTCAGTCGCTATTGATTAATCATATTGTGTGAAAAAGCATATCATGTTCCCGATACGATGAAATAAATCACTAATCAATAAAGTGATGAATCACGATATTTTTTTTTTTGAGTACTAAGTCATATTGACTTTGATCGACAACATGTATGTTTAAGCAGTGAAATCTGGAGATGGCTAGGCTATCTACCTTCTTTTGTTTCAGCTTCGAATATATATGTGAGGTGGATGGTCCTTGCCCTTATTGGTATTTTTTTACGTGAGGTGCTTTTCAAAAAAAAAAAAAAAAAATATTGACGGAGCACATGCATTGAAGTAGGTAGTGCTAGTTCATATATAGGGAAAAAAACTCCTTCAAGCTATATTTGTGATTTCTTAATTATGTGATAGGTTGAATCGGTTTTGATTTATCTTTGTTTCGACCTTTGAGGCAATCAACTCGCTTCATGCAATTTCACCTATATGTGTTATTTGTTAATGCATATAAGTATTGAACAATTCTATCATATAACAATTTAAAATTTGAGAATAATTGATAATCATCTCATAAATTTTAAAATTCCTTATTTGCTCTAGCGTGGCGTGGAAAGAGTATTAAGTACACAAATATTACATCTTCATTAACAGGCAGTGGTAGTTTCACAATATTGTACAGCAAAAATTGATCTCTCAAGTTCCGTATCTTACAAGGAGCGTACAAGACGCATCGTATATAGTACTAGCTAGTCTTAAGTAATCAAACATACAATGATATAATTTCAATTTAAGCTCAAGTTGGAGTTCCAATTTTCCAAATACAATAAAAGAAATGATGTGATTCCAATGTTAATACATACATACATATATATATATATATATATATATATTTGTGGTACGAGGCCCAAACTCGATTTGATGCTCAAGCTACTAAGATGAGAAACTTGATTTATTTGAATTAGAATTTCGACCTAACCCAAGGATTCCAAGTTCGATATGAGCAAAAGGAAGAGAAAAATCTCTAACTAAGAGAGGCGGGGCCCACTTATTCAAATGCTCGGTGGTATACTAAAATCTCCATCCGCATTGATCTGACTCCCTTATTTAGATACTCACTTACGGTCCTTTCCATTAGTTAATACACCAAATTCATAGATTGAAAATATAGCATCACTTTTCACATATGACAGCCCAACGCTAACCCATTTTGATTAAGACACAATTGATCAAGAATGTCATTTGTAACAAGGAAGAGATAAAATGTGTTCTTGCTCTAACTATCATTAATGATTTTTAATTTGGCTCGTTTACTTTCTCCACACAGGCGTGCGTTGACCTCCAAAGCCATTCTAAAAACCCTAAAAAGATGGCCGAAAGTGCTCTAATCCTCCTATAAATTCCACATGCCCGCGTTCGCGAAGAACCCAAACCGAGATTTAATCCCTTGTGTGTCTCTTTCCCATCTGATTAGCCCCCTTCAGTCATGGCTTCCAATACAAACCGGAAGATCTACTTCGTCTTCTTCGTTTGTGCGATTGCGTTGAGGTCCGCCTTGGCGCAATTGTCTAACCAAGACTACTACACGCAAAGGTGCCCGAGAGCACTGGAGACCATCCAATCTGCTGTGAGATCGGCAGTGGCCAACGAGACTCGCATGGGAGCATCCTTGCTCCGACTTCACTTTCACGATTGCTTTGTCAATGCAAGTCTCTTCCGCTTTCTCGCTCTGTTCTATCCTTTTTCCTTCGTGTCCAGTTTCGTGTATGTTTTGCATGTTCTTTTACGTGCAAACTTTTACTTCATTCCCAATCCATATAAGGATTACTTGAATATGGCCAACATTTTGGAGATTCGGATCTTTGAGGAATATTGCAACAAGTGAGATACGCGGGCCAATGATTCCATTAATTTAAGAAAGAACACGCATTGAGCTGATCAAAGCACACCATTTAGACGATCTGCTAACCTTGTGTCTCTAACTATGTCTTTTATTCATCTAATATATATTTTTTTTGTCTCCATATCTTATTCTATTCTAACCGATGAAATGTTTCTCTCTTAACATTTCTTTTCGGTTGCTTGCAAAAAAAAATTACTTTGTTTCCTCATAGGTTGAATATTTAGATTATCCTTTCTAGTTCGTTAGATCCTCTTAACTTAATAAGATGTTAATTTTCTTTTATTCTTTTTTTTTTTTTTTGATAGGGATGTGATGCATCCATTCTACTAGACGACACCGCAAACTTCACTGGGGAGAAGACAGCATTTCCCAACGCGAACTCCGTGAGGGGATTCGACGTGATTGACACCATCAAGTCAAAAGTGGAGAAACTATGTCCTGGCGTTGTCTCGTGCGCTGACATCTTAGCCGTTGCTGCTAGGGACTCCGTCGTCATTGTAAGCATCGACACTTGAAATGTCTTTAAACATACACAGAAACTATTATTTTCCTAAACTTATGTGGATTCAATTAATTTGATGTTTAGTTGGATGGACCGAGTTGGCAAGTCCAACTGGGAAGAAGAGACTCAACCACTGCGAGCCTAAATGATGCTAATACCGACCTTCCAGCTCCAACTCTTAATCTTAGTGGTCTCGTCACCTCTTTCTCTAACAAAGGCTTTACTGCCAAGGAAATGGTAACGCTATCAGGATCCCACACCATAGGCCAGGCTAGGTGCGTAACGTTTCAGGCCCGACTCTACAACGAGAGCAACATAAGCCCATCATTCGCCATGTCTTTAAAGTCCAATTGCCCCACTTCTGGGGGCGACAACAATCTCTCCCCTCTCGACGTCACAAGCCCGACGTTCTTTGACAATGCCTACTTCAGCAACTTGGTGAGCCAAGAGGGCCTGCTTCATTCGGATCAGCAGTTGTTTAGTGGGGGTTCGACGAATGCTCAAGTGGCTGCCTACAGCAAGAATTTGGGTTCATTCAGGAACGATTTTGCCGATGCCATGGTCAAGATGGGAGGCCTTAGTCCTCTCACCGGGTCTACCGGTCAGATCAGGACCAATTGCAGAAAAGTCAATTGATTTTAATTCTGGCGATTTTTGTTCTTTTCATGATGTTTTTCCCTTCATTACTTCTTATTCTCACAACATCTGATTGAGAATTAAGTGTCTCGTAATTCTTCTTCGTACAGTTGGGTGTCTGTTTCTGGTCAATTTCACGAGGCGTGATGATAATTTGATGATGTCGTAATATTCTGTAACATCTGTATCGTATAATGGATTGCATTCTCTATCGAAAGGAACTTAGACTCAACAATTAAGTCCGATGCAGCGAGGAATCTAATTATTATTTCCTGTGTGGCAAAGTGATTTATCGAAATAATGTCATCTCTTCTAAGCAAGGGTCTCATACACATTGCCAAAGGCAAAAATATTTCTTAAACATTCATATCATTGCGTAACGGAAAAATTACCAAAACAATTATAAATCTATTATAATTATGTCAATTCAGTTCTTAAACTTTTTTTTTTCAATTGAGTCCTAAACCTTTTACATTTGTATCATATCAGTCCATCCAGCCAATTTTGGCCGGCAAGTACTAACATGGATGCCAGATGTTTTATGTGACGTGATCGACACTAGCATGAATAATTTTTAATAATTTATTTTATTCTTTCTTTTCTTTTTCCTTTTTTTCTCTCTCTCTCTCTTTTTTCTTCCCTTCATCTTCTTTCTCTGGCCATTCGCCTGACGTCCTTCAACATGCCTACTTCAGCAACTTGGTAAGCCAAAAGAACCTCTTCATTCGGACCAGCATTGTTCAGTGGTGACTACCTAGAGCAAGAACTTGTCAAGGTTGGAGGCCTACGGGTCAGATCATGACAAATTGCAGAAGAGTTAATTGATTTTAATCCTAGCTATTGCTCTTCTCATGATTTTTTTTCCCTTTATTTAACCTTTTATTCTCATAACCTTTCGAGATGATTAAGGGTAATAACTTGATGCTCTTGGGTTTGATAATAACTTTGTTTTTATTCAATTTCACAGGGCGCAATGATAATTTGATTATGTTATGAGATTGGGTTATATTTATATAAAATGATGGATTACATTCTCTTTTCTTTTTATTTTTATTTTTTTGAAAGAAAATTGGGCTCATCAATTGAATGTGATGATGTCGATGTCGGATGCTAGATAATGATTAATCATAAGGCATCTAAGCTCTTGGAATCACAAGACTTAACATGTATGTTCTATGCATTCGCATCATGAATGGAGAGGAATATTTCAGGATTCCCTAACAATTGCTCCTTAGGAATTTAATTATCATTAATAATGTATTTTCTTGTGATTTAAGGATTTCATATGCAATGCCAGAGGTAAAGATATCTCTCCTACGCTTTCATGTCCTCTGTTAAAGATAATTAGAGATTTTTATAGAATATTTTCCTAGGTAATTCTATGATTTTCCATGGTAAAAGAGCCCCTGACCAATTCGATATGTTCAACATAATTATGATATCAATAAGGCTTAGGTGATGGTCTTTACATTTTTTAAAGAATGACGGTGCCTTCTGTACCACTAATTTCCCTTTAGGCAATTGGTTAACAAATTTAATTGGTTCCCAAGCGTTAAGGCAGAAGATAAGAGAAAAAGGGACACATATCATTTTACAGTTCTTATTCTCTCACTTTGAGTTGCTTTGTTTCATCAAATATTGGACGTTGCTAGAAAGTATTTTTTTTAAAAGAAATTATTTTTAAGAGAGATGATATAAATTTTCCTGTATCGTTAAACCTTCATCGGCACCTCTAAATTTCAGAACTTTGGACCTTAGTGCTAGGCTTGCAATCTCGCCAGTGGCCAGTGCAGTTCATGATGCCCCCACCCAAACCAAGTGAAGCTTGGCCAGTGACCTTAGTGCTAGGCTTGATATCTCAATGCTCAGAAATTACATGGTTGCTTAGTTTACTCGATTTCCTTAGAAAATTTAAGATCTCACTTGATGCAATATTTCTTGTTGGCAATTCCCACTAAGTTCCATGTCTTACAATTTCTTATTTAGAAAAGGTTGGCCACAATGAAAACAAAAAAAACAAAAGAAGGAAACCAATCACAATTCAGACACTTAGAAGTATGAGATGTTTATTTATTCCAATTCGGCATCATAAATTAACTTTATAACTTTTTATACTGTAAATCCAATTGAATATAAGTCTACATTATGAGAAATTATAAAATAAGCATGATCAAAGGCTATATTTCAATTTTTGGTGTGTATAAAATTAAAATATTGTGATTTTACACCTGATGGCCACTAAAAAGAGCTATACGAAAAATTTCTTAGCTATTTTTCTTTCGGAGTTCAAAATTCTCTGGCCATCTTAGAAATTACTCTAATGAAATCTCTCTATATAAATTAATGGACTTTATAACACATGTAAAGTGGACACATATTTGATGTGTCCTAATATCACGATCTTTTTTCATGAATTATTAGTATTTACAATTAAATAACATGTCTCAATATCCGAGATAACATAACTTCCACTAATTTAACTATCGTCGGATGAATTCCTTCATTTGAAAAATATTATAAAATATCTGTTTAATAACTTTATTTCAAGATGAAATAAATATGTTGGTAGATTACATATAAATTTCTACGCTAGATACCTCTTGATGAAATTAATATGTTCGCAGATTACAATTAAATTTCTACACTAGATTGTTCTTCTTATTGTTAGAGAAAATTAAGAGAGATTGGTACAAAAAGAAAGATTAATTTGAATTTATTGTGTAAATAAAGAACTTTTTTTTCGTATACACTAAAAAAATAAAATATATAATTAAAAAAAAAAAAAAAAGAAGTGAGTCCACAATCTACTATTTTTGCGGAGCATGATTAGTTTTTATTTTGTTGAGATGCGTCATCAAACTATCACCACGCCATGGGCAATTTATTAAAAACATATACATATATGTAAGAAGGAAAATCAGAAGACACTTAATTTGCAATAAGATATTATGAGAATAAGAAGCAAAGGAGAAAAAACATCATAAAAAGAACACAAGTTGCTAGGATTGCAATCAATTGACCTCCCTACAATTCATTCTTATCCAACTGCCAGACTCGGTGAGAGGTTTGACCGATAAAAAAAAAAAAAAAACGGCGATAGGGCTAAGGCCTCCCATCTTGACCATGGCATTAGCAAAGTCGCTCCAGAACAAATTCAAAATGTTGCTGTAGATGGTCACTTGATCGTTCATTAAATCCCCACTGACCAACTGCTGGTCCAAGTGGAGTAGGCCCTTTTGGCTCACCAAGTTGCAGAAGTAGCTATTGTTGAAGGACATAGGGCTCATGATGTCGCAGGGGTGGGGAGAGGGGAGGAGGTTGTTGTGGTCTCCCGAGTTGGGGCAATCCGCCTTTAAAGATACGGCGGACAACAAGTTTATGTTGCTATCATTGTAGAGCCGGGATTGGATCGTTGTGCACCTGGCCTTGCCTATGGTGTGGGATCCGAGAGTGCCACCATTTCTTTGGCAGTGAACCCTTTGTTGGAGAAAGAGGTGATGAGGTCGTTGAAATTAAGAGTTGGAGCTGGGATATCAGTATTAGTGGCGCTTAAGCTTGTCGTGGACGAATTTCTTCTTCCTAGCTGAATTTGCCAACTCTAAACATCAAATTATTGAATCCATGTAAGTTTAGGAAACTCATATTTTCTTCCTCCTATTGATTCAAAAAATTATTCTACTAGGGATCAAAAATATAATTAAGGGAAAAACACTAATAAGGCCCTTGGGTGAACACTGTTGAGCAGTGGCATGAGGATAATAAAGCGGAAAAGATAATAATGAAATTTTTATATATTTCAATGTATATTAATGAAGAATATATCAGTCTATATATAAGCTTTATTAGATAACTTTACTAAAAATAAATCTTAATCGAGATATGCACAATCAAAGATAAATATAGGTGCAATATACGTGCAGTATACGTGCAATATACGTGCAATGTATGTACAATCTTGAGAGGAACTGGCCAATCCATGGGTATACCATAAAGTTACAAAGTTGTACTTGTGAACCAACCACCTAAGGCGATCAAACGAAACGATTTCATTTTTGACTCGTTGCAAGACTGGGCCATGGCTCTCGTCCTAAAAAAACTCTTCATCCTCTGTTGTCTTGAGAAGTGGGGCGAAAGGCTGGATTTTCCGTGCAAAATTGGAGATGAACCGCCGGGGAAATTGATCTGTCCGATCAAGCGCCGCAACTCCTTTTTGCTTCTTGAGGGAGGTGCTTCCTTGATTGCCCTGGATTTCTTCTTGTCAATTTCAACCCCTCTGTTGTGCACTAAGAACTTCCGGAAGTTTCCTGCTGTTACGCCAAATGCACATTTTTACGGATTCATCTTCAAGCCGTGTTCTCGCGCTCAAACACTGTCTTGAGATCAGCCAAATGACCCTCTACAGGGAAAGACTTCACAACTACATCATCAATATACACCACCTCTACGATGTTGACAATAAAGTAATGGAAGATGAGGTTCATCGCTCGCTGGTAGGTAACTGACGCCTTATTCAGACCGAAGGGCATGACCTGCCAGCAGAATAGTCCGTTCGTCCAACAGCACCCGGACAAGGGAACGCTGTTTTTGCCTCGTCCTCTTTGGAGATGAAAATATGGTTATACCCCAAGTGACCGTCCATGAATGACAGAATTTTTTGTAAAAAAAAAAATACGATCGATAAGGATCTAATACGAACCTTGACGCCCGACGGGCGATAAAGGTAAGGTAAGGGACGGAACCAATGCTGTGTGGAAAGATGCAACGAGGAAACCTCTTCCCGGTCGAAAGCCGTGCAAAGACCTAAGAGGATACTGCTGCTTCCTCGTAACGGTAGAAAGAGGAAACGATATGAATAATGAATATAAATATCATAACTATCTTTAACATAAGACAATATCATATAAAAATCCTTAAAAGACACTTGTTTATATGATCGAGGCTAATTCTGCCTTGGCATGGCCTTTAGGTCCAATCTAAATATGCCTTGTGCTTTTTTCTTTGTCTAGAAAAATCCCCGACTTTACATACGGTTCCAAATCCAAATGTACTTTATTTTTTGTCTAAAAGGAATCACATTCTAATTCTAGTCTCAAATATGCCCCCATTAATCATTCGTTCAAAAAGTTGTTGTTAGTTGTCCCTAATTTCCATAATTTTCAAATTAAAAAATAGTTCCGTTTTGTAGATAATTTTCCCCATCACCATACTGATGTAAATTTGTTACCGACATGGAAATGCCATGATTTTTGAATTAAGGGCTAACGGGGACGGATTTGAGACTAGATTGAAAGTTGGTGATATTTTTCAGACAAAAAAAAAAGGTTTCGGGCAAATCTAAGACTAAAGCTAAAGTTAGTGATTTTTTTAGACAAGATAAAGTTTGGGGTAAATTTGAGACTCGACCTAAAGTTTTTTTTTTTAAGACAAAAAAAAACATTTAAGATAGAATTGAAACCAGATCTAAAGTTGGGAATTTTTTAGAAAATTAGGCCATCATAGTTATCCACCAATGAGAACTTTTTGCATTAGGCTAAAGATAGTTGGGTTTTTATTCTTATACAGTGAGAAGTTCTCGCTCTCTTGATCCCAACTTGAAATGATAGAGAGCATAGAAGTGCCAAAACTTGATCAACCGAGCCTACCCCAATTCATTTCAACAATACACTCATCCACTGGCATCACATCAAGATCACTTCTTTTTATGTTACCGCCCCGTAATTAATTGAATGAATAGTCACGTGTAAGAGGTATCTTTGCCGCAGGAGACCCTTGCTTACTAGAAATGACATTATTTAGATAAATTACTTTGCCAACACATGAAATGATAATTGGATTCAATTGATGAGCCCCAAGTTCCTTTCAACAGAGACTGTAATCCATTGATACTATATATAGATGTCACAGAATCTTACAATGTCATCAAACTATCATCACGCTACTGGCAATTTACTTAAAACACACACCCTAATGTATGACGGAGAATTAAAAGACACTTAATTTTTAATAAGATGTTATGAAAATAAGAAGCAAGGGAGAGAATAATTACAATCAATTGACCTTCCTGCAATTCATCCTTATATGATCACTAAACCTGGTAAGAGGGCTAAGGCCTCCCATCTTGACCATGGCATTAGCAAAGTTGCTCCAGAACAAATCCAAATTGTTGAGGTATATGGTCACTTGATGGCCATCAAATCCCCACTAAACAGCGTTGGTCTGAGTGGAGTAGGCCTTTTGGCTCACCAAGTTGCGGAAGTAGCTGTTGTCGAAGGATGTAGGGCTCATGACTTCAGGAGGGGAGAGTTTTTTTTCGCCTCCTGAGCTAAGGCAATCAGCCTTTAAAGATGTGATGAACGATGAGTTTATGTTGCTTTAGTTGTAAAGCTAGGACCGGAATGTCGTGTGCCAGGCGTTGCCTATGGTGTGGGATACCAAGAGTGCCACCATTTCTTTGGCAGGGAATCCTTGTTGGAAAAAGAGGTGATGGGGTCGCTGAGATCAGAATTGGAGCTGGGAGGTCGATATTAGCGGCGCTTAGGCTCGCCATGGTCAAATCTCTTCTTCCTAGTCATGACCCTAGCCCCAAATTTGGATAAGGGCTTGTAGGCCCTCGTCGACGGTTGGCCAAGGTCACCAACCTCTGCCTAGGGCTCAGCGATCCCAACTGACCCTCCCCACCATTGTCGGCCCTTGCCAATGATGGTGGTGTAGAGGCAGGGCTGTGCAGGCCTTCACTGAACACTGCACCTACTCTTTTTTTTTTTAATTAATATATACATTAAAATTTGATTTTTGGGGCAAAACGACGTTGTTTTGCATCTTTGTGACTGAGTAAACTTTTCGGCATACCACGTGGACCACTTATATTATTAAAAATATGTCATATGGGATTTTCGGCCACTTTTTAACACTTATATATCCCAATTTTCAAAAAAAAAAAAAAAAGTGGCAATTAAGCATACATTTTGGAAGTTTTGGCACCTAATTATTCACTCATGTTAAGTTTTGGTACTTAATTATTCACTCATGTTAAGTTTTAACACTTATGCTGTACTTTAATCTTAGACAACCACACTGAGCTGATCTCGACACGGACATGCAAATGAGCAAAAGGAAGCAGATTTTCAGGGCTGTATCAGAAGCCACAACTGAATGACTATTTGGATGGGAAAGAGACAGAGAGACAAGGGAAAGATGACGCAAATGTGTATCGTGTCTTGGTTTGGATTCTTCGTGAACTTCAGCATGCGGTATTTATAGGAGAATTACACTAGTTTCGGACACGCTGCATGGGGATAAAAAGAACAAGATAATTTTTTTTTTAAAAATAAAATAATTAGAACGTATGTAATTTCTAGCTTGAAGCAAAGGACATCCTTGAGATCGGGGAAGCCATGCTGGTAATTAATTATATCTTAGTCAAAACAGTTAGGGTCGGGCTGTCATACACGGAAAGTGCCTAGAATAGTTGAGATATGCGTGTAATGTATGTGCCATGTACGTGCAATATACATGCAATTTTAAAAGATAAGGATAATTAACGTAAATGTCATCAGGACATTTTTAGTATAACCGTACAGTTATTTTAACCAGTAATGGTGCAAGGGCAGCCACACATTTCACTTTAGATGGAAAGGGGATCCAATACAACCCAGAAACTCTGCTTCCTTTTTTTGTTTGGTTGATTGCATCCACGTCCACTTCGACACAATTGTCCGAGGAGAATTACTATGCAGTAAAGTGCCCGAAAGCGCTCGAGACCGTGAGATCCGCCATGAAATCGGCGGTGGCCAACGAGGCTCGCATGAAAGCATCCTTGCTCCGTCTTCACTTTCATGACTGCTTTGTCGATGTAAGTCTCTTCCGCTTTCTAGCTCCGTTTTAATTTTGTCTTTCTTTTTATCCAATTAGTTCTTTTTTCCTTCGTATAGTATTCTCTTTTGATAAATGAAATGTTTCTCTTTTAACATTCCTTTCCGATTGCTTGTCAAAAATATAAATATATTTTCTTACCTCATAAATTCAAATATTGAGATGATCCTCTCCGTTCGATTGATCTTGTAAACTTAATAAGATTAAAACTAACCAAAGTAATTTTCAATTTCTTTTGTAGGGATGTGATGTGTCCACTCTATTAGACGAAATGGTGAACTTTGCTAGGGAGAAGACGGCCTTTCCCAACGCGAACTCTGTGAGGGGATTCATCATGATTGACACCATCAAGTTGGCATTGGAGAAGTTGTGCCCTGACGTTGTCTCGCACCGACATCTTAGCCATTGCCGCTAGGGACTCCATCATCGCAGTGAGCGCCGACCCTCGAAATTTCTTGAAGCATATGAAGAAGCTATTATTTTTGTTAAACTAATGTGGATTCAATTAATTTGATGTTTAGTTGGGTGGACTAAGTTGACAACTTCAGCTCAGAAGAAGGCTTCGACCATGGTGAGCCTAAACGCAGCTAATACACCTCCCAACTCCAATTCTCAATCTCAGCACGACCTCATCACCTCTTTCTCCAAACAAAGGGTTCACTGCCCAAAAAAATGGTGGCACTCTTTGGATCCCACACCAATGGTGAGGCTAGGTGCGCAATGTTTAGGACGCCGCTCTACGGCGAGAGCTACATAAACTCGTCGATCACCGTGTCTTTGAAGGCCGATTGCCCCAGCTCAACAGGCGAAACAACCTCTCCCCTCTCAACGTCACGAGCCCTACATCCTTTGACAATGGTTAATTCTGGAACTTGGTGAGTCAAAAGGGCCTACTCCACTCGGACCAATAATTGCTCGAGGGAGGTTCTGGGTTTATTCTAAAACGATTTTGCTGCTGCCATGGTCAAGATGGGAGGCCTTAGCCCTCTCACCGGGTCTAGCGGCCAGATAAGGATGAATTGCAAGGAGGTCAATTGATTGCAAGCCTGGCGACTCGGGTTCATTCTATGATGTTTTCTCTCCTTCCCTTCTGGAAGGTGGTGATATTTTTTAGACCAAAAAATAATTAGAACGTATGTAATTTCTAGCTTGAAGCAAAGGATATCCTTGAGATCAGGAAGCCATGCTGGTAATTTATTAAATCTTAGTCAAAATTTATTAAATCTTAGTCAAAACAGTTAGTGTCGGGCTGTCATACACGGAAAGTGCCTAGAATAGTTGACATATACGTGCAATGCATGTGCCATGTACGTGCAATATACGTGCAATCTTGAAAAATAAGGATAATTAACGTAAATATCATCAGGACATTATTAGTATAACCATACGGTTATTTTAACCTAGTAACGGTGCAAGGGCAGCCATACATTTCACTTTAGATGGAAAGGGGACCCAATACAACCCAGAAACTCTGCTTCCTCTTTTTGATTTGCTTGATCGCATGGGCGTCCATCTCGACACAATTGTCCAAGGAGAATTACTATCCAGTAAAGTGCCCGAAGGCGCTCGAGACTGTGAGATCCGCCGTGAAATCGACGGTGGCCAACGAGGCTCGCATGAAAGCATCCTTGCTCCGTCTTCACTTTCATGACTGCTTTGTCAATGTAAGTCTCTTCCGCTTTCTAGCTCCGTTCTAATTTTGTCTTTTTTTTTTATCCAATTAGTTTTTTTTTTCCTTCGTATAGTATTCACTTTTAATAAATGAAATGTTTCTCTTTTAACATTCCTTTCCGATTGCTTGTCAAAAATATAAATATATTTTCTTACCTCATAAATTCAATATTGAGATGATCCTCTCCATTCGTTTGATCTTGTAAACTTAATAAGATTAAAACTAACCAAAGTATTTTTCAATTTCTTTTGTAGGGATGTGATGTGTCCACTCTACCAGACGATACGGTGAACTTTGCCAGGGAGAAGACGGCCTTTCCCAACGCGAACTCTGTGAGGGGATTCATCACTGGCGTTGTCTCGGACCGACATCTTAGCCATTGCCGCTAGGGACTCCATCATCGCAGTGAGCGCCGGCCCTCGAAATTTCTTGAAGCATATGAAGAAGCTATTATTTTTGTTAAATTAATGTGGATTCAATTAATTTGATGTTTAGTTAGGTGGACTAAGTTGACAACTTCAGCTCAGAAGAAGGCTTCAACCACGGTGAGCCTAAACGCAGCTAATACCAACCTCCTGGCTCCAATTCTCAATCTCAGCGACCTCATCACCTCTTTCTCCAACAAAGGGTTCATTGCCCCAAAAAATGGTGGCACTCTTGGGATCCCACACCATAGGCGAGGCTAGGTGCGCAATCTTCAAGGCCCGGCTCTACAACGAGAGCAACATGAACTCGTCAGTGACTGTCTTTGAAGGCCGATTGCCCCAACTAAAAAGGCGACAACAACCTCTCCCCTCGCGACATCACGAGCCCTACCTCCTTTGACAACTGCTAATTCTGGAACTTGGTGAGCCAAAAGGGCCTACTCCACTCAGACCTCGAGAGAGGTTCAACAGACAATCATGTAACCGCCTATAGCGACAATTTTGTTGATGCCATGTGTTGGAGAAAACTTCATTGAGTGTTTTAAAGTTGACAAAACGTTTCCATCAATCTAGTCTGAAGACTTGCAGACTCTTCCATCAAAGTCTGAAGACTCCGGACTGCCAGACTCAAGACTCAAAGTCTATCCTCATTGACAATTTCTAGACCGTCGAAGAAGGATTATCCAAAACTGGATGTTTCGTTAAGGATTTGACTTTATCGACTGGAGAAAATCTCTTGGCTAGATATAGCATGTCAAAATCCATTATTCAAATCAAGATTGATTCAGGGATTTTGGATCCGTTGATTGGCGAAGTATACTTGGAAGGTTCTACTTACGGAAACCTAGATCCTGATTGTATGGGCGAGCAGGATTGATGGACTATCGTCATGTTCCTTAAATAGCTCGAAGATCTTCCTAATTGATTCTGTTCAACGGGTAGATTGGAAGAATTCCTTTGGTAAGTGCCAACGGTATGATGGCATAAAGGAGTATATAAGGAAGACGTTCCAGTTGTTCGAGTGTGTGCGCGATAGAAGAATTCCAAAGTCTGAAGCTCCTTATTCTTAGTCAATTAAACTGTTGAGCGAAATCTTGTACGTAAAAGAGAGTCTATATCTTTGAGAGACCTTGAGGAAGTGTAGTAGAGTCTCTACACTGTGGAATCAAGGAAGAGCTTTACTGTAATAACTCTTTTGTTCATAGTGAAATCCAGCCGATGGACTGTCAGTGCGGAAGAGTAGACGTAGGCTTGGATTAAGCCAAACCACTATAAACTCTGTGTTCATATTCTCTTCCCTACGCTCTTTTACTTTGATCGTAACTCGTTTTGTTTACAAGAGACGAATTTCCTTTTCATAATCTATTGCTGATTTGAGTTGCATACCTCGCCAAGGGAAATTTGTTTTTACACCTATTCACCCCCTCTAGGTGCTCATACTAGCTTTCACACCATGGACAAGACGGGAGGCCTTAGCCCTCTCACCGGGTATAGCGGTCAGATAAGGATGAATTGCAGGGAGGTCAATTGATTGCAAGCCTGGCGACTCGTGTTCATTTTATGATGTTTTCTCTCCTTCGCTACTTATTGAGAGTTAAGCGTTTTCTAATTCTCTATTTGTTTTAAGTAAATTGTCAGAGGTGTGATGATAGTTCGATGAAGTTGTAAGGTTGATTGACATCTATATATGGCATTAATGGATTACGTTCTAGGAATTTGCACCTCAGGCGGTCGCCTAGTCACGCGATTCAGGCCACCAGTCGCTTGGGTCTCCCAACCCAGGCGTCGCCTGAGGTCCGGCGATGGTCGCTGGGGTCGGGCGACCCTCAGGCGGCGGTCGCCGGCACGCGAGACCCCTTGGCCGGCGATCATCGGCCTCCGATCAGGTTCTTCGTGCGGTGGTTTCTCCGAAGATGAATAGTAACCCAAACTTGCATTCCGAAAATGCAAGTTCCCAAAGGACCTCCAGACCTGCTTTAGACTAAAGGCCCTTAGAGTCCTTTGGAGATGCAATTGCATCTCGCCAAAGTTGCCAAAAAAAATCGAACCAAACGCATTTGCATTTGGCCAAGGGACTTTAGAGTCCCAAAGCCCCTTTTGAAAGTCAAACTAAACAGGGCCTATGTCGTGTGGCATGCTCCACGAACGCAAAATTTACTATCAAATGTCGCATCGTATTGTTAAAGTAGTTTTTTGCATGCACGAGGGTGTGCAAGAATATGTGACTCGATAGGTATAAGTTTCGAGTGGAGCCACGGAAATTGAAGTCTAGATCGGTTAGAACGCTGCGTCTTATGAAGCTTTCGCATTGTTTCTTTCAAATTTACCAAATTCGATTTTGGTGGTGGGCAATGCGTGATGCCATGTGCGGTCGCACGGTGAGGAGGCTATCGCAAGGAGAAGAGAAGGAGAAAAGAAAAGGTGCATCATAAGTTTTAAAAGTTATTATCAAAGTACAATTGAATTCTAAAACTTTCAAAAATTATAATTAAATTTTAAAACTTGTCAAATTTGTGCAATCAAGTCCTTTTGGTAACACTATTAATTTGTCTGATGGAAAATACTGACATAACATTTTTGAATTAATTTATCTCTCTTATGTGGCATTTTTTATTACTTTTCCTTTCCAATCTCATCTAATTAATATTTAAAAGTAAAAAAAGCTAAAAGAATTTAAAAGAATAAAACTGGAATGAAATAAAATAAAAAGGTAAGGACTCACGGCTAGGTGTTGTCACTATTGCCCATTGCCGAAGGGGCTAGTCAAGGTCGCCGACCTCGCCACCCTAGGCGAGGCCTCATCAGTCCATGCAAGGGTCGACAAGCTTGCCCAAATTTGGTTGAGGGCACCTAAATCCGACGATGCGACCCTCCCGGGGGCAAGCAATCATGGCCGTCCTTGGGTAAGGTCTTGCTAACCCTAAGCGAGGGCCAACAACTGTCGCTAGGCTCGACAAAGGCCTCACTGACCCTAACCTAAGGCCATCATGACTCACCCATTGCTTTCGGCTAGTGAGCCCTTGGCCTTTTTTTTCCAATATTGTTTTTCTAATTTATTTTACCTTTTTTAGTTTTTAATACTATTTAAATAATATTTAAAGGAAAAAGGTAATTTTAAAAATGCCACATAGGATAAAGAAATTAATTTAAAAATTCCACATCAACAATTTTTTAAATTGACGGTATTAACGGAGGGATCCGATTGCACCAATTTAACAAGTTTTAGAATATAATTACATCTTTTAAAAGTATTAAAACTCAATGGCATTTTCGAGACAATTTTAGAGGTGTCAAAATTTTGAACCCATTTATAATAAGATGGATCATATATGGGTCAGTAAAGTTTTAAATAAATGGATTATTAATAGGTTTGGGTTGTATGTAAGTCTAATAATACATGAATTGTAAATGTGTTTGTCTTTGAATCCATTTACAACTCATTTAACTTATAAAGGTTATTAGTTGAGCCAACCCATTAATGAGGTGTCATCCTTTTGAGCAATTTATATAATTTTTATTTTTATTTTCAATTTTTCAATTTTTCAATATTTTTCTTTTTTCTTTATCTTTCTTTCTTTTATTTTTTTTCCCTATGAATTCCAAAATTTTGCTAGCAAGCCTTGAGCTTGCTAATTAGGCAAGGCCAATGCCTCACCGGCCTCGAGCGAGCTTGGTGAGGCCAAGCTCACCAGCCTTGGTACTAGCAAGACTCCAGCCTCCTTGATTTGGCGAGCCTTGAGCTCGCGATCAATTGAGGCTGAGGCTTAAGCCTCGTTGGCTTATGGGGAGGCTTGAGCTCACCTGTTACCTATCACAACAATCGTGGCTGATAATTGGGAGGAGGAGGAGAGAAAAAAGGAAAAATAATAAGTAAAAATTAATTAAAATTATTTTTTTTAAAAGTAAAAATGAAAATGCTTAAAATGAGTATACAAAAAATCAAATCAGATTTTCTATACTAAGCGAAAAAAAAAATTTCTAATTCATTTTCAATTTTCAGCCAAATATTAGAAAATATTATCATTTTCAAAAATACCACATTTTTTGTGAAATAAATGGAGCTTCAATTTAAAAAATAAATAAATATATCCATTAAATTTGTAATTGTATGAAAATGTTTTAACAATATAATTTTTTTTTAAATCATAAGAAACAAGATTTTCTAAATTTAATTAAATATAGAAATGTTTTATAATATGAGTCGGGTTGGTTTGGATCGAGTATAAGTCAATAAATTTACATTATTAATAAATCAGTTAACGAGTTAATTTGGATAGGATTATGATCCCGCCGAAGTCCGATCCGATCCTCATTTGACAATGGCAGAGGGGGAAATTATCCAGGCCGTGACAGAGCCACTGGACACGTGGCGATCAACGAGCGGAGGAAACTTTGGCTTACGTGGAAGTCGAGGACTACGCCATGTTTTTCTCGCCGAGGGAACCGAACTTTTGAAACGTTGACCGTTGAGATGCGGGAAAAAGACGCCGCCGCTCTCGTTTTCCGAAAAAGCTTCCTGAGAAAACCGGGGAGGCAGAGCCCACCGGAACCGAACCAAGCAAAACAGGAGGAAGAAGAAGGCGACCAAGCTCGCTCTCACCCGCCCATGGAAGCGCCGCTCCTGATGCTTCGTCCCCTACATTTATACTCCCCCAGGCGCGCTCAAAGCTTCCGACTTGACCGCCGCCACCGCCGCCACCACCACCCATCATCGAAGCAGCTCCACCGTCGTATCGCCGAGTCTCTCATCAGAAGAGCTGATACAATATGTCGAGGACCCTCCGGGACGCGGTCGCCAGAAGGCGCGTGTGCCAGTGGTGGGATCACGTGAGGCCTGCGCCCAAGGACCCGATCGCCGGCGTCGGCGAGGCCTTCCTCGCCGACGCGAGCCCGAACAAGATCGACCTCGGAGTGGTACGCCGCGATTCCTCCCCTGTCTACCCTTTACTGTATTCTGTCCGGCTCGATCGTCAAAATGATTGCTTGACGGCGATATGATTCGGTGATCGCAAGCGTTTTTGATGGACAGGTTTGTTGGAGAATGCAGGGAGCTTACAGGGATGAAGAAGGCAAGCCTGTCGTGCTTCGGTGCGTGAGGAATGCGGAGGCTAAAGTTGCGGGCAGCGAATTCCTGTGACTTGTCAATTTATCCCTTACTCTCGGTGACTGTCCGCGCTATGTTTTCTTGTTCTTGATTCAGTTGATTGTGAAGTGACAAGAAGATATGAGGTGTTTGAGTTGGGAATGAATTGATTGATCAAAAGATATGCTTCTACTTCCGCTTTAGAAATTGTGGTCATTGTAAATCAGTGTTATTCAGCACTTCTGTATTCTGCATATGCTAATAGTTTATTATAACATTTCCTTACTGAGCTGATATATTCTTGTCTAATGTGTTATGAAATTGTTTAAAAACCATTGGCTGTGGGTTTCTTGCATTGTTGCTGGGAACTTTGCAGTAGAAGATTTTAAATTGGATAATAAGCTGCTTTATGAGACGGTAGACTGTTACAACAACATGAGGGTTACCTGTCTAAGCTGGAAAGATTACATAGTAAACAGAAGTGCCATAGGTTTTCTTGAGTTTAGCGGTGGATTAATATATTCGACCTGAATTTGCACTGATTGATTGCTAGTTAAAGTTGGCACTTATTTACAGAGGAACTACCATTGGCATTTAGGATGAGATTTTATCTCATATTGATTGTAATGGGGAATGTTTATCTAGCTGACCAGAAATGCGAAACGTAATTTTATTCATGCAGCTCTCTTTCTTAATCCTGAATATTTGCATCTCATGATTTGAGATCCCTATCAGGGAGTCAATTTCTACTTCGGCTAATTCTAGACTAGTTGAGGAGAGCATAAAATTGGTCTATGGAAAAGATACAGATGTCATAGGAGAAGGAAGATTAGCTGGCATTCAAACTCTCTCCAGAACTGGTGCTTGTCGCCTCTTTGCAGAGTTCCAAAGGCGCTTCTATCCGAGATCAAAAGTTTATTTTCCTGATCCAACTTGGTCGAAGTGAGGGTGGTTTATGACGTTTAAACTCGTCTGTGCATTCTTGATACAACTGAATATTGGCTTTTTCATTATCATGAGTATTCATAATAGTTTTTTGACATTCAAAAACAGCCACCATAACATTTGGAAGGATGCTGAAGTTCCTCAAGGCACCTTCTCTTACTACGAGCCTAAGTCGAAGGGCCTGAATTTTCCAGCACTCATAGATGAAGTCAAGGTAAGAACTGTACCCTTTTGATGATAATAAAAATAACGTCTCATATACCCCTATGATTAAATGATTAAGTTACAAAGAGGTGCTCTATCATACTGTCTCATAAATTTCCTTCCTTGACTGTAACTATCCGGACATTTTGTACAAGTGCAACTGCTATGCTGATTGTGTTTTTTCTACCAGTAGAATGCCCCAGAAAGTTCCTTTTTCTTACTCCATCCTTGCGCTCATAATCCGACCGGCGTTGATCCAACTTAGGAAGAGTGGAGAGAAATATCATATCACTTAAAGGTAATCATTACCTATGTACCATCATGGCTATGCAAGAATTTGGTGATTCTTACACTGACTGTAAACATCAATTATTGTCAGGTGAAGAATCATTTCCCATTCTTTGACATGGCTTATCAAGGTTTTTCAAGTGGCGATCTAGACAAGGATGCACGAGCAATCCGTACTTTTCTTCGAGATGGACATTTAATTGGTGGTGCTCAATCCTTTGCGAAGAACATGGGACTTTATGGACATCGAGTTGGTTGTCTCAGGTATAGATATATCTTGCACACTTAAGTGGGGTTTTCTCCTGCAGTGGTTCAGGAATAAAAATGATGGATGGTTCATTGAAAGAGACCTTTCGTGGCCCAGCAAGTCCCTGCAAAGTTACAAGACAGGGAGAGTTTAGGGAAGAGCAGAACATTAGCGAAGAGAATTATAAGAAGACTATTGTTCTTACAACGACTAAAATATATTTTAAAAATAATCCTCCTGCAATGCACATACACCTGCTATTTTAATGGTCGGATGTGGTGATGCAGATAGGCAACATCTAGCCATTGTTACAATGCTAATCTACACAGTTCTTCATCTTTCTTTTCCTCTTTAACTTTTTCAGCATTCTTTGCACCGACACAATGCAAGCACTTGCAGTAAAAAGCCAACTGCAGCAGATTGCACGGGCAATGTACGGGAGCCCTCCTATTCATGGTGTATTGCTGGTCTCAACAATCTTAGGAGATCCAGACACTAAGGCACTTTGGGTCGAGGAGTTGAGGGTAGCTTCCTATTCTTCTTCCGCAATCGTTTCTCATTCATCAGTTTTCCCATTTCATTTTGTTGTCATATTGTCAGACGAGCTGTTCTGAAGTCTCTTATTATGGCCTGTATTTGATAAGGCAATGGTAAATTGCATTTGTAAAATGCGGGAAGCTCTACGGGAAAGCCTCGAGAAATTGGGATCTCCTCTCAATTGGGAACATATAACGAACCAGGTTGGCATGTGTTGCTTTTCTGGCTTAACTCCTCGACAGATAGAGCAGCTACAGAGGGAGTTCCACATATACATGACTGCTGATGGCCGCATCAGGTAGTTACTTTGCTCAAGTCTGGATTTGAGGCTACCACCTCATAATAACTCAGCACCTTATCTTGTTTATAAAGAATTAATTTATTTGTCCCCCCAGAAGAGGAATTCTTCACTGAGTCAGTTCATGTAGCGCTTCTACATTTCCTGAAAGATCTGTGCAGTCTTTAAGTTTTCTTTGTTCATCTGCCTTCACAAATGGCAGAGTAAGTCGAAATTGTCTTTCATTGACCAAAAGAGAGTTCTCTTTTTGTGGCTATATCCGTCTGCATCTCATCAGCAGAGCACAGCTTTCCTGAAATGAATCACTGTTGGCATTTAAATAGCTTAAGCTGCAATCTGCATACCTGCTGATTGACTGGCTTCTTCTTTTTACAGTTCTTTATTACATGAAGTGTTGTGTTTCTCGCATGTGTTTGATGAGTTATGTTGGACCCTGTTTGAACAGCATGGCGGGAGTTACAATGAGCAACACGGACTATTTGGCAAATGCCATACACGAAGTCACCAAATCCGGCCAAGAACCTTAGGTTTTTATCAGACGTCAGGCTTTTAGCTGCTTATCCTTGCTACTGCCTGATGATGTTAAACATCATGGTTTTCTTCATTGCACATTGTTGTAGAATTATAGAGGAATTCTACTCTCTAGCATGCTGTAATTAAGATGAACAGTGGCACTTCTCGGTGCTTTATTTGTGTATAAGCTCGTATGATATAAACCTGTAAGCTGTAATCATCTTTCTATGGACAATATCATTGATCGTGATCAATCACTTGAATTATGCATCGCCAGCCTCAAGTGAGGTCACCCTCGTCGTGATCTAGCGAGGGGCGACCTCGCCGGCCTCGGGTAGGGCTCATCCGAGGCCGGGGAGGCCGATCCTCGCCGATTGTGGCCTTTGGCCAGTCACCGGAGACTAGGTGACCAGCTAGAGGAAGAAAAGAAAAAAAAAAAAAAAAAAAAAAGCAGAAAAAAAAAAATTAAAAATACAAAAAAAAATCGAATAAATATTTTAAAAAATTAATAAAATTTGTCCACGTTAACGTCAACAGTGTCACGTAGGATGGTCGGCGTTTACGTTAGCAAATTCCAACCAAAATTGGCCGAATGGATTCAATTGACAAAATGTTGAAAAGTTTAGGACTTAATTGGCAAAGTTGAAAGGTTTATGACTGAATCAGCAAAAGTGCAATAGGTTTAGAACTTTTTGAATAATTTTCCCCAATTGAATATGATGATATCGATGTTTGACGCTAGATAATGATTAATTTTAAGGCAACTAAGATCTTGTATCAATGAAACTTGACATGTGTATACAATATCGTGAATGGAGAGTAATATTTCTGTAGTCCACAACAATTGCTCTTCAGTAATTTAATTATCATTAATAATGTAAATTTTTGTGATTAAGGATTTCACATGCAATGCGAAAGATATTTCTCACGCTTTCATGTCGTACTTGTGACTATATCTTTATCAAATTACAAAGTGTAATTTAGAAAAGAACAAATCCTAGTGCTATACAAATCAAACGAGCTATCGTCAAAATAAATTGCGATGGCTCAGGCTTGATTGATCAACTTGGCACTTCCATACTTGATCTATCATTTCGGTTGGATTGACCAACACTGGATCAATGGTCGATTTTTGTCAGCCGCGATGTTGCGCCTTGACACTTTTTGCCATGCCATAGGCCTTGGCAATGTAGAAGTAGCCTTATAAGGGTCATGTGAATGAGTGTCTTTCCTTAAGCAACGATTTGGTTCTCAAAGTACAAATTATACCTATCGTGAAAAATAGTATATGAGTTCGATCCTTACGTATAAGATCCAATTGAAGTTGCTATAAAATTTGGTGGCAAATTGTTGTGATCTAATTCTAAACTTATAATTTTCATTTGATTATGGTACTTAGGACGAGTACATGAAGGATTCTTGTCTTGCATCTCCATCGCAGACATAATTCATGCCAATTCATTATACATGAAAGCATCACACAAGGTCAATCTAACGTTAAGCAAGACAGATTAATGAACGGGCAACATAAGCGACTTGATTCGCTTGTGATCGAGTTAAGTATGTGATGTCGTGTACAATATACACTCAATCATCGTATCTTCAATCTGATGTCACTTCGCATTTTGTAAGAGTAATTTTTGCATCCACTAGGGTACATGCAGAGCAAGCAAAATCATTATGAACATTGACCAATCCTGTCGTGGGCTATTATTATATATTAAGTGGATCAGTAAACAAAAGCAAGCGTGTGGGGACTGCGCTAAAAGGCTCTGCATGTATGCATGCATTGGCTGCGTTCGAGCGCACCTCTTTCACTTTCTCACCGGATCTACACGCTTAAAATTACTAATTTATGAGGAAGATAATGAGACACGTAATGGGAAATAAAAATTAATTTAATGACCGTTGAATATGATTGTTAGCTGTTTATGGCCCTTTAGTTTCCGAGCTTCTTTGGAGTATGGGGCTAATCTCATAGTCATCGAGTCATGATGGTTCTTTTATACGCCACAACAACGTAATTAGGAGGGGTGATCTTGCCTTAGGCGGCCTGAAGGGCATGCGATCGATCAGAAGTGGGCTTAAATAAGTGTTTCGATAAGCACTTTAGCAACGAGAGTAAGCAGCTTTCTAGGCATTTTCGCGTGCCCAATCCAAGCTCGCTATTAAAATGGTATAATTACATATCAAGGCCCCTGAAGATGGCTTCGAGTTACTGGGACTCGTTCAGTATCAGATGCATAATTGGATGTTGAATCTTAACCCACTTGTTTAACTTCTCATTATGGTTTGTAAGACATCCTTAATATGCCATTCAGAGGATCAAGTTAATCAAATGACTTCTTGTTATCCTAACTTCAAGTATTATATCCTTCACTTCACATACCTTTCAAGGCCCTCTTCTCTGTCTATCATTCAAGACTCCTTGTGCCAAAGTCCAATTTTATTTGTATGTGACTAGTTGGGAGAGACCGCCACCAAGATTCAAGAGTCTTTGTGATGTTCAAGTCACTGTCTAAGAGATAATTTTTATTAAAATTCTGTCAATAAGGTGGCTCACATTACTTTAGAATAGACCTGACAATAGTTTGACAACCGACTCATCATATACTAATGCGTTGTCCAAGAGTGTAAATGTATGTGTTTTGAGAAATCATCATATGAAAAAACTCGACAAACCCAAGTTGCCTATTAATGGCTCATTCAATTAAAAATTATATGTACTATTCTTCAAAATGAGCGGAAATGACATTTTGATAAAGTCGGACCCTTTATTAATTAAGTAGACAGGTTCAAGTTGAGTATCTTGCATAGTCCACTGTGCTTATTCATCTTCTTTAAGGCCCATGGAATAACGAAAAGAAATTAATTAAGAGAAGAGGTGAACTTCGACAAACTTCTTTGCCTAACTCCTACCAGCAAAAATACAAGAAAAGCATATGTAGGAACAAGGAAGAGTCGGAGAAACTCTAACCCACGTTTGGGAAGTAACTGAAACTTTCTTTGTTTCTTTTAACTAGTCAGCTGGCTCAGTAGAATATCCAATTAAGCACATGAAGAGAGAGAGAGAGAGAGAGAGAGAGAGAGAATCTGTCTGCCTTTTCTTCCGTTCACAATATTCCTATATATATGTACGTATGTATGCAAAGTAACGCACAAAAAGAGGTCAACCTTGCAAGAGTCCGCTTTAATAACGAATCCATGATGGCTATTCCCTGTCTCCAGGATGCTTTATTTTAATTCAAATTGCAAAAAAAAAAAAAAAAAGAAAGTAAAACATAAAGATAAAAAAGAAACCTAATAATTGATCCGATTTGGCTGTTTCCAAGGATTCCCGAAGCCACTTTGACAAAAGTCAATTTTGCCAGTCATAATGAAGCTTTTAATCACATAATAAATAAGAGTTTCGAAATCTTGTTGCACAAGATAACATTTAATTCTTCATAAATGGCGCGGTTCGGTATCGTCTTGATTTAAATATAGTTATATTGACCTTTGACCATTGGACCATTGTTATTCGTTTCTCTCTCTATTTTTAGAAAAAATAAAGATCCTTCCAGTCATAATTTGTGCAACTTGGTTTTGTTGATCAAGCCTTGACCTCCATATGGAGAGAATACCGTTGTGAGATTAGGTGAGTTTTGGCCCATAATGGATTAGTTAGCTTCTCTCTCTCTCTCTCAATGTTTATTACTCAACAGTGAATTTTCTATTAAATCAATGTCGACATTTTTACCCTTTGTTGGCCAATGTTATTACCTTAATATGGAGATAATGAGGAATATATCTTTAATTTTATGTTTTGGATGATAATTCTGGTCTTTGGTAAAACAGAGCTTCATATACAACCTCTTTAACCTTGATTTTATAAGAAATTATTTCCACAATCAGTACTTTATTCGGACATGGCATTATAACGCAAGGGTTCCCACTCTTTTGTTCAAACTTTTAAAATAAGATATTTCGAGTAAGATTATCTAAACATCTTTCTCGTGTGTATCAGAAATAAAATATAAACACCATCTGTTTCTTGTTATTTAAACTTTCAAATAGATAGATGTGCACTCATCCTGCCTCATTTATATAGGTCTAGTAAAGAAAATGAAATTCTTGGAATGAACACTTATTGTTTTTACTTTTAAGAGCTATGTGCGCATGAGTCTAAGGCACACAAATGGAGGTCTGAGAGGAAGTAGGTCTCGGAAACGAGTACCTCTCTATGATGATGATACCTTGTACACATGGCCGACCACTTCATGCTCAAGATCCCCACATTGGTATATCCTCGGCTATTGTACCAAGAAGTCTTCTAATTACTTTTGCTTTTTTGGGTTTTTTTTTTTTCTTTTCAATTGGTGATTCTTTAATGTGTTCTTTTTTTATACGAAAAATAATGTCATGGAAGTCAATCGGGAATTGCCCAGTTGGGCAATGTCTCAGTTGATGTCGCGGAAACGAGTCTATGATTCACCGAAGTTGACTTTTTCTTTTGTTTGGGGTTCATCGGACCTTGGAAAGGACAGAAGACAAGCTTTGTTCGACGTGCTTGACACGACTATGATTCAAAGCTTTATAGAAGAACCGCCCCTGATTAACTAAGCCGTCGCAGACCAAGGACGTTTTGTTTTGGTTACACCCGGTCACTATAATTAATCATTAATGTGAAAAAGCACATCATATACTGATCATATTTCTGACATATCGATCGACAAAGTGATTGTGCTTCACAACAAATCACGGTACATATTTTTCAGTGTTGAATTATCTCAATCCTGATCGATGACAGAAAAGCATAAGCTGGAAATCTGAAGACGGCTAAGCTACCTACCTTCTTTTTCTAATTAAGAGAGGCAGATGATCACTTATTTGAATGCTCAGTGTATGAAGTTATCTTGTTTGGCATTGATTTAGCCCACTTATGGAAATACTCTCTTGCAGTTTTTCACATGATTTAGTATGCCAAATCAATAGTCTCTGTAGAATTATTTTTCTTTCTAAGAAATGCTATGAAAGAATTTAAGACGTTAGCTAAAAGAATAATGCCTGGAGATATGAGATAGGTGGATTTGGAATTGATTAACTAAACTTTTCAATACTTAAAATCTCTGGGCAACTTAATTATATGAAGATTAGTCTGAAGCTAAGTCAAGATGCTTTGCAACGTGATTAAATACTTGTTTCTAGTGCGATGGTATGTCCTAATCACCATCTTTTTTTATTACTTAGAGTAACTTTGAGAGACGCTCGGCATGTGGATCGTTGGTCCATTGACTTACGTATTGGTGGGTATGAATTGAGTCAATGTTTCAAAATGGTTATATTGTAAAAGATAACATAGATGGATCATCGCAATCTTATGTGATTTTCTTTTTAAGAAATGAGAAGGTAACAGCACCGTCGCTCCTTGGAGAGTAATGGTGCTGCCTCCACCATTAGTTTTCTCAAGGAAACGATCCCTCGAGAGAATTGTGGATCCCTTTTGGTGGGTTCCACTAGAAAAAGGTACTTATTAGAAACATCATCAATATAAAATATCTTTACTTAGAATTTAGAAAGAAGGGTTTAAGCATCTTTATTATAAGACAAAATAAATGTTGGATATCTATTAACATTACCTTTATGATTAAACATTTTTCACACTTGCAGTCTTGAATGAAAATATTCATCAATGAACAAAATTAATACAATTGTCAAAATAGTTGAACATCCAATTTACATAACTTAAAGCATTAATAAATCCTGCTCGAGCAATAGCGGTCCAAGTTAACTCAATAATCGAAATTATGATAATCTCGTGTCTAACTCTAAATAAATTTTATATTAAAAATTTAAGTATATTGGAGTTGTTTGATTACAATTTTTTACCTCAATGCTTTTTTCTTTTATACAACCCCACTTTATTACCATGCTAGCCAACTTTCAAATTTTTCACTTATTCGGTATTTCTTAGAAATCTCATTAAATTAGGTTAAAATGCATGTATGGGTTGCTAATTTGACTTTTATTATATTTAGAATTAGTGAAAATATTTTTGCGAGTACTCCACTGAAGAATTGAGTTTTATATCTAAGTAGTTATGCAAAGTATTAAATGGGCCAAACAGAGTTTTTATTTTTTATGGAAAAAATAATTGTTATTCAATATATGAGAATTTTCTATCTTGATTTATTTTCCAAATTTGTTTTACCGGTTGCTATTCCCATTGAATGGGAATATATGGTCCACAAAGCACTATTCTTAGAGAATAACAGTGCCGTTCTCTTAGCAACACCCTTTTCTTTTTCTATGTATATGGCCTTCTTGCCTCTTCGATTAACCTTGAAGAGGCATCTTGCTCAAATCATTTGTAATTATTCTTGTGTAGTTGACCACATCATCTCTAGTAGATAATTAAAAATCGAAAAACATCGCAAGATGACATCAATTATCTATTCTCATTCGTGTTTACTTAATCTTCCACGTCTAAATAAAATAAAATTTTAGATGAGGAATCATCATCTCGCCTATCGCTTGGTGGTAGCGTCACCACTTGCCATTACCACAAGGGTTGGCCACACAAGCCTCGATCTGAGTGAGGCCTCACAGCCCATGCCTATGGTCAGGGAGGACCGTTGGCCTTCTTAACCTTTTTATTTTTTTTATTTTTTATTTAACTTATTTAATAAATGCTAATCGGGGTTAGGGAAAAAAATGAAGTTTGGGATAAAACGACATGGTTGGGCACTGATACATTAGATAACATTAACAGTCACATAAGAGAGGGAAATTAATAACTTAAGTCCTGTCAGCATTTTTCTTAAATTAAATTAGATTGAGTAAATAGAGGGACTTAATTGCACAAATTCAAAAAATATTTAAGACTTCATTGTACTATCCAAAAGTTTTAGGATTAGTTTTCACTTTTGTGACAAATCTTATAACTTTAAATTCACTTATCCCTCATTTTTTAGGAAAAAAGGTCGCATTTCTGAAATGTGCTTAATTTCTTAATTTACCAACCAAAAAAGTGTTGTGTTGGATTTACTAATTATAACATGTGCCATAAAAGGCAAAAATGACGAGTTTAATGGGTAACCTAGGTATCACTTTAAATTTAGGTGATTTTACGTTTTAGGGGAATCGCATGCAACTCCACTTAATTAAGCAAAAAAACTCTGAAGAAAAGATCTTGTTCTTGGCATACCTAAACTAACCTTGGAACATTAATTATGTCATCCCATGATTGGGTCCGCACAAAATGAATGAAAAAATAAATAAATAAACCGTTGACTTCATTATTTAGATTTACTAAATTAAAAGCCAACCTGTCACCAATTTTCTACCTAAGTTTTAGTACAATATAAATATATTCGACTAAAGTCATGGGTTAATGGACTATTTTCCCAATGGATCGAATCATCACAAAAATGATCAACGTCTCATTCTGATTAATGATCACCAGCAGCTTCCTCGTTGCTAAAGGCATTTTCACTGGTCAACTATTCAGGCAAATTTCACATATGACAGCCCGGCGCTAACATGTTTTTGATTAAGAAATGATTAATCACCGGAACGGCTTCACCAATCTCAAGGATGTCTTTTGCTTCAAGCTAGAAGGCACATACGTTCTTGCCCCAATTATTTTCTTCTTCTTCTTTTTTTTTAAAGTTCACTCGTTTTCTTCTTCCACACAGCGTGTGTTGACCTCCAAAACCAATTTGAAAAACTTTAATAAGAGCCGAAAGTACTGTAATTCTCCTATAAATACTACATGCTGAAGTTCATGAAGAAGCCAAACTAAGACACGACACACATTTGCGAGATCTGTCCCTTGTCTCTCTTTCCCATCTGATTAGTCCTTTAGTCATGGCTTTGGATACAGCCCTGAAAATCTGCTTCCTTTTCTTTGTTTGCGTGATCACGTCGAGATCCGCCTCGGCGCAGTTGTCTAACCAAAATTTTTACGAGGAAGGGTGCCCGAAAGCATTCCAGACCATTAAATCTGCCGTGAAATCGGCAGTGGCCAATGAGTCTCGCATGGGAGCATCCTTGCTCCGTCTTCACTTCCATGATTGCTTCGTCAATGCAAGTCTCATTCGCTTTCTCACTCTGCTCTATGTTTTTCACTTCCACCGCCATTTTCATCCTTTTGTGCATGTGTTGCATGTTCTTTTATGTGCAAGCTTTTACTTCATTCCCGATCCATACATGGATTATTCCTTTATGTGTATTCCCGATCCATGCCTGCTTCGCTAAAAACAATTTTCACGTCCGATGTTAGAAGAGTTTCAAAACAACATTGTTTTTTTTCCTTCATTTTTTTTCCCATTTTATTATCTTGCGTTGGTTATGTAATTCCACGCATGTCACATACATCAGTGAGTACAACACGTTTAGTAGAAAAAGATGTGACCAACATTTTGGAAGTTCGAATCTTTAAGGAATACTGCAACAACTGATATACAAGGGCCAACGATTCCATTAAATTAAGAAAGAACAGACACTGAGCTGACCATAGCACACCCCTGCCAACCTGGTGTCTCTAACTTCGTCTTTTCTTTAGGGAAACGTCTCTCTTTTAACATTCCTTTCCGATTGTTCGTAAGGGGAAAAAAACACTATTTTGTTTCCTAATAAATCCAATATTTAGATCATCCTTTCTACTTCGTTACATCTTGTAAACCGAATAAGATGAAATATTGATGTTCTTTTTAATATATATATTTTTTACAGGGTTGTGATGGATCAATTCTACTGGATGACACCGCGAACTTCACTGGGGAGAAGACAGCATTTCCCAACTTGAACTCCTTGAGGGGATTCGATGTGGTTGACACCATCAAGTCGGAAGTGGAAAAATTGTGCCCGGGCGTCGTCTCATGCGCTGACATCTTAGCCATTGTTGCAAGAGACTCCGTCGTCGAAGTAAGCACCCAACTCTCGAGATTTCTTATAACGTAATTTTATTACTAATCTCTCAGAATATTCTTGAATTAATATGAAGAAAATTTGATTTTCCTAATCTTACGTGGATTCATTGAATTTGATTTTCAGTTGGGGGGACAGAGCTGGCAAGTTCAACTAGGAAGAAGAGATTCAACCACGGCAAGCCTAAACACTGCTAATACTGACCTCCCAGCTCCAACTCTTAATCTTAGTGCCCTAATCACTTCTTTCTCTAACAAAGGCTTCACTGCCGAAGAAATGGTAACCCTCTCAGGATCCCACACCATAGGCCAAGCCAGGTGCGTGACATTCCGGGCCCGACTTTACAGCGAGAACAACATAAACTCGTCATTCGCCACAACTTTAAAAGCCAATTGCCCTAGCTCGGGAGGTGACAACAACCTCTCCCCTCTTGACGTCACCAGCCCGACGTCCTTCGACAATGCCTACTTCACCAACTTGGTGAGCCAAAAGGGTTTGCTTCATTCGGACCAGCAATTGTTCAGTGAAGGTTCGACGAATGCTCAAGTGACTGCCTACAGCAAGAACTTAGGCTCATTCCAAAACGATTTTGCCAAGGCCATGGTCAAGATGGGTGGCCTTAGCCCTCTCACCGGGTCCACTGGTCAAATCAGGACGAATTGTAGAAGAATCAATTGATTTTAATCCTGGCTATTGTTCTTTTGGAGACGTTGATTTCTTTATTTAATCTTTTAGTCTTGTAACCTTTCGAGATGATTGAGAATTAAGTGTAATAACTAGGTGCTCTTGGGTGTAATGATAACTTTGTTTTAGTCTATTTCATGGGGCATCAATTGAATATGATGATATCAATATCCAATGCTAGATAATGATTAATCGTAAGGCATCTAAGCTCTTGGAAATGCGAGACTTGACATGTGTGTTCTATGCATTCGCATCATGAATGGAGAGTAATATTTCTGAAGTCCATAACAGTTGCTCCTCAGGAATCTAATTATCATCATGAAGAGGTCAATGCTCTTGTTATTTTTCCGCCATTTAAGAGATTAGATTTCCTCAGTCTTAAAGTGCTTCAACCACTTCAAAGCTCTCAGTCCAGATAGTTTTAACAGTCTATTCTACAAATGTGCTTGGCCCATCATAGGGTAGGACATTGAGGAAGATGTCATGGACTTCATCTCATCAAAAAGAATATTTAAATCTATAAATTTTACATTGAATATTTAAATCTATAAATACCACATTGATTTCCCTTGTACCGAAGGTATAAACCCATCCTACCTCAAAGAGTTTAGACCGTTTCATGCTAATGTCCTATACAAGATCATACCTAAGTGGCTTGAAGAGTGAATAAGTTGCGTGCTTCCGTCGATCGTTGACCTCAACCAAACTGCTTTCATGACTTTGTGACAGATCTTGGAGAACATCCTATTGTGCCAAGATCTATTACGCAACCACCATAAGGGAGACACAAGTAAACAAGTGGCCATAAATATTGATCTCAAGAAAGCTTATGACATGGTAAAATGGGATGTAGTTCTTGGGATGCTCGAAGCTATAAATACACCTCAATACTTGGTTGATTCGGTAACTGAATGCACCTGTACACCAAGGCTTTTAGTGACCTTCAATGGCGAATAGGCCTGCTGTTTTAATAGTACTAATGGGTTAAGACTAGGTGATACTCTTTCTCCATACCTCTTAATTCTAGTTATGAAGCTTCTTAATAGAATTATCAGAAAGTTGCTCCTATTACTTTCAAGTATCACTGGCACTGCGAAATGCAACAGATTACCCACTTATGCTTTGTCAACGATTTGTGTTTATTTGCTTATGGAGATGTAGATTCCGTCCTTTCCCTTGTTGATGCCCTTAAATCTTTTTATCTGGGTTAACGAAGATTGGAAGCTCCCTATCAAACACCTGGGTGTTCCCCTTTAGAAGACTCACTCACATAGATTGTAAAAGTCTTATTAACATGACTTTTAAGAAAATTGAAAGCTTGGGCATGAAGCGTATGAGTTATGCAGGTCGTCTTAGTTAGCAAAATCAGTCATCATCTCCATTTGCACTTCTTGGATGCAAATGTTCTTACTTACTTCCAAGGCAAACCATATAGAGGAAAAGAAGAGAATCCGTCAATCTTTTTGGGCAGGTAATGCAATAAACCATGGATCGCACAAGGTGGCATGGCAAGTAGTTTGCTTAACTAAAAGAGAAGGAGGATTAGGATTGCTCGATTTGAATTTATGGAACAAAGTATTGTTAGGCCGCATGTTATGGAACCTCATTAATCGTCCATTCCCTTCGAAGTATATGGGTTCACAACACCAAATGCAGAGGCACTCCAATTATTTTGATCAACATTAGGGCAAGTATGGCTTTGAGTTGATGATGTCTCCTTAAATTGTCACCTATTCTAATGTTGATAATCCATAGTTCAGGGTATTGTTGCCAAGAAATTTATGATGAACTCAAACATTTGGGACTGGTTGTGGAGTGGTATAACCTAATTGGTCCACCGGAATTAGCAAATACAATTTTATTAGCTAGTTCGTTTGCAGAAACAGACTACCAACAGTAAAGATCATCGACCAATGGATGACTTTTGTTAATATCCAATATAACTTTTGTAAGGCCGGTACCGAAGACAAAACTCGTTTATTTTTCCAATGTGGGTGGACAGGTAGCATTTTGCGCATTCTCCTTGCACAACATGGGATTAGGCGTCCTCTGGGAGGATAGAATGAGAAACTTCAATGGATGATTAGAGCAACAAAGGGTAAAGACTTGGCAGCAAAACTCCTCAAATCATCCTTTCTGGCAACCCTATATGGCTTTTGGATGGAGTGCAACCGTAGAAGGTATCAAAACCAGTCAACTAAGATTTATATTATTTTGGCTAATATAAATAAAAATGTAAGAGATAGAGCAAAGAATGGACCTTCTAGACAAATGTTATTTTAGCTACTATGTGGAGACTTCCCACCTCCATCTTTTCGAATTATTAGCTCTATTTGTAATGTTAGGGAATGCATTGAAGGTGTTGTTCTTAATCTGCTTTATAATATTGACATTTTACACAAAGGAAAAAGGGAATTTATATTCAATGCCGAAGGCAAAAATATCTTCTACGCTTTCATGTCGATTGTTAGAGATTATTAGGGAGGTCTATAGAATATTTTCCTATGTTAGAGATAATTATGGTATTTATGCTAGTTATCTATCTAGTTTAAGATTGCACGTATATTGCATGCATATCTTCCTTTAATTATGCGTATCATGATTGAGATATTATTTTGGAATAATCATCTAATGAAGCTATAAATGGGTTAGTGTATTCTTCATTAACATACATACATACATACATACATACATACATACATACATACATACATACATATATATATATATATATTCTATGTTAGAGATAATTATGGTATTTATGCTAGTTATTTATCTAGTTTAAGATTGCATGTATATTGCATGCATATCTTCCTTTAATTGTGCATATCATGATTGAGATATTATCTTGAAATAATTATCTAATGAAGCTATAAATGGGTTAGTGTATTCTTCATTAATATACATACATACATACATACATACATACATATATATATATATATATATATATCAAGTTTTACAAAAATTCTATAATTATATTTTTTGCATTATTTCTTATCTTTGTCATTGTGATAATTCATTTTATAAATTACAGAATGGTAGAAAAGAACTAATCTTGTGCAATGCACATTAATCGAGGGTGTTGTCGAAATAAATTGCGATGGCTCAGGCTGGATTGATCAACTTGGCACTTCCGTACTAGATGAACATTGAATATTCTCAGCAGTTTACGTCGCTTTTGTGTCTGCGCTTCTTTACGGTATCGGATTAATCTCATGATCATCGAGTCAAGACAATTCTCTTATGCGCCGCAACAAGGAAATTAAAGGTAGAAGTGATCTTGCTCAAGACGGCTTGACAGGCATGCACATCGATCTTCTGAGCGGGCTCAGGTGATGTATTTCGCTCCGATGGGCAGTCTTGGGTCGGCCCCGAAAGTAGTTTTTATTTTTTGACTAATGAGATTAAACACGTTCTATGAATCCTTGTTGGGCCCGACTCGCTTAAAACCGTTGTGTGTTTCAAAGAACACTTTAGTGTCGAGAGTAAGCAATGTTCTATGCCTGTTCACATGTCCAATCCAAGTTGGGTCATTGAAAAGGGCGTAATTACAAATCCGAGGCCTCTGAAGATGGCTGGAAAGTAAGTTAAAAAAAAAAAAAATTAACGTCGTAAACCTATAATGCCAATTTTATCACCAAGCAAAACATAAGATAATTTTCTAGGAGATTACGAGTAAAACATAGTATCCAAATGCTTCACTATGCCAACGTATCACCATATCAATTGCCTTCCCAAAAGATGCGATGAATTTTGAACTCAAAATGAGCTCAATAGCCTTATGATATCCTTAAATAATGTTGGACTAGTGTTATTCGCTACTCTATTTGGGTTAACAAATTCAGTAATAATTTTGGAGTCCTTCTCAATCAGTATCTAAGGCATAATTAGATGTTGAGTCTTAACCCACTCAGTTATCTCCTCATTAAGGATTCTTAGACGTACTTAACATGTCATATAGAGCATCAACTTTATCGAGTGACTTCTTGTTGTCCTGACTTAGAAGTATTAAATCGTTCACTTCACAACCCTTAGGCCCTCCTCTCTGTCTGCCATTGAAGATTCATTTTCATGCCCAAGCCCAATTTTATCATTGGGAGAGGCCGCCATTAGGATATGAGTGTCTTCGGGATGTTCAACTCACCGTCTAAGAGATGATTTTAATTAAACCATTGTCAAAAAGTGGCCCGAATTATTTAGAATAGATATGATCATGGGTTTGGCAAGTGACTAGCGTTACCTTAATGCGCTATCCAAGAGTGTAAATACAAAGTGCTTTGAGAAATCATTATACTAAAAAGTTTGAATAGCCCAAGTTGCCCATCGACGGCTCATCCAATTAAATTTGAAAAAAGAAGCGTAGACTGGTTCAGGTTGGTTATCATGACATTTGAGCAAGGTGAGGAATAAATTCCGCTCTCTCTTTGAAGCAGACTGGTTCAAGTCGGGTTACCTTGTTTACTCCACCGGGTTTATTCATCTTCTGGACGTAATAAGGCTCAGGGAATAACAAAACGACATGAACTCAAAGAAAAAGTGAACCCCGACAAACTCTCTAACTCTTACCCGCAAAAATACGAGAAAAGCTGATGTCGGAAGAGTCGGAGAAACCCTATAATCGAAACCCTCGTTTGGAAAGTCACTGAAATTTCCTTTTTTTGTTTTAATCAGCTGGCTCAATAGAAATTCAACACGCTATATGTTAAATATATATCTTTATATATAAATGCAAAAATAAATAAACAATAATAAAAAGAGCATAAAATTAATTCATACTAAAAATATTAATTCAATATTTGTTAATATCATTCTTGTTTTAATTTGATAGAGATTGAACGAGAAATTCAAAAATTGCAAACACAAGAGAGTAAACTTGAAGGAACGTGTCCTATTTTCTTACCCTCGTTGGAAATTAGTGAGATTTCTTATAGTCCTAGACAAAGTTCGGAGTTCTTGATGAAAACTAACTTGGAGCTCCTCTGCAAAACAAGGTTCGAAAAAGATGAAAACCAGGACAATAACTCTCAAAGTACGACCAAAAGAAGAGGAAATCATTAAATTGGCCATGGAAAATGCGAGAGCCGGAAAGAAGCAAAAAAAAAAAAAAAAATCACAACTTTAAGTCTGCTTTCACGAATCTATCAATCATACAGATACTGGATCTCTTCTGCTTCATCTTGATCAATCTTTCCGATCATGAGCCAAGCCAACTACTCACAATTGGGTCATGAAATCACTAATCCCAAATCAGCAAAAAGATGGAATTTCCTAACCAGGTCTCATTCTAAAAGTAACGAAACTATTTAAATTCCAAGTTCCGATCGAATTTGACTCCTCACGGCAAACGTCAACCTTGTCCGACATTTTTCCCAGATGCAACCACACAACAACATGCGATCTCCTAGAAAGGGCCGTCAAACAACATAGTTGGATAAGTTTGCACACAACAAACAACCCTCCGAGAAACGGAAACACACCTGGCGGAGATGAGGTGGGGGTGAGTTCGTTTGGGGAGGAGGTGGCTGCGACGGTTGGTGGGGCGAGCCGCAAGGGCGGTGGAGCGACGCCGGCGAGAAGAGGGGCGTTCCATGTCATTCACGGGAAGGCCAGAACTTAGAAGTGAGAAACTTGAGAGTGAGAATTTTCTTATTTCCCTTTTATTTTTGTTATTTTCATTGTTTTTTCATATATTTACATTTTGACCCCTTAAGTATTGAAATTTTTTTAAATTGACCATGTGTGTGTCGGAATCGCGTGTCGGAATTTTAAACTTGCGTGTCAAAGCATGTTGGGAAGAGTTGACCACATGTCAGATTTTTCGACACTTGTTGACCGCGTGTCAAAACGTGTCGGAGCATGTCGAACACGTGGTGAATGTCGAAACAACACGAAAGCTCCCAAAGAGCGTTGATTCTTCTTAGATTGCTTGAACGCGAAGAATCCAGTGAAAATTGGAGTTTGTTTCCAAGGGTGGGTTGGATTGGATCACTGAACAAAAATTATAGTATTTTCAAATACATATATATATATATAATTACCAAAAAAAATCTTTATATGAACTCGCATGCAGATATTTATATGTTGGGTTCCGGCATTTTGTTGATCTAAATGAAATTCGAATTTTTTAGACAAGAATAATAATACATAAGAAAGAATTGTTGGGTTTTCTATAAAATTCAATGTCATCATGAGTATGTGATGATTATCTAAGATAATATATATCAATTAAGATATGCATAATTAAGGGGAGATATATACACAATTTTAAAAGTTACAAAAAATTCATAAAAATACTCTAATTATGTCTAATATAGGAAAATATCTCAAAGAATTATCCTAAATATCTCTAATAAAGTACATGCCAATATGACATCCAGATTTGATCGAGACTATTTTTAATATTTTGTCATATACTCACACAATCACGATCTAGATGCCAACAGAACCCCACATCATAATCTATTGAGTGTTGGACTATTGTTAGTCCTTCTCTAATGAAAAAAGAAAATCTTTAGAGTCTTGTATTGTCGCATCACATCATTGCAAGTCTCATGATGAAAAGAGATGCAAAGTATGATCACATTTTAAATGAGGTCTCATGTCCAGCGAAAAATAAAAAAGTGCGACACTAGCTAAGTGCCATTAACTTGATTAATTATTCTTCTATCAATCAATTCTAATCTTGATAGACGTGCCTTATCTTAGTTAATTATCATTTCTAGGAATGACAAAATTGCAATCGGCCATCTTCATGGGGTAATCTTAGAGATGTTGAATAAGAAATCAAGAGACTGAATATCATTTGATCAACTTAAGAATTCAGGTGGCAAGACATAATTTGCCTTATTACGGGGTAAAGTAGATTGTGACGAGCGCACTGAAGCCCTCAACAGTGATAGTAGCAATCGCAGAATTTCTCGGGGCCGAAGTAGTCTTGCACGCAGTTCGCCTCGCGGAATAAGTCGCCGTGACTGCTCTTACATTTCCCCACACATGCCTGCTTGGTACACTTCTCGAATCTTAAGTCCTCATGGCACAACTTCTCTGCTTCCGCATGAGGCCACGCGGACAAGGCTGCAATTTCCCATCGACCAAGAAATGTCAGTAGCAAAGCAGTTTATAGTCACTTCACGTCTTGCAAAGCAAGACCGCCACAGAAAAACTCATATATAAAAACCTGAAAAAACGAGGGCCACTATGAAGAATTGCGCGAACGAAAGCTTGGCCATCTTAGCTAAGTGAGTCTCGGGATCTAATCCTGGGGGTTGATTATATTGCTTGTACAAGGTAACATTACGAGGTAACATTGAAAGGAAAGTGAATATGTGAATCCAGAGATTTAGGGGAAGTTGGTAAAGATAATGCCTGTTTTTATTTTCTTTCCAAAACCGCTTGATACTTTTGCTTGAAATCACTACCTCAATTTGATAAGTGTGCATGTGGAATATCCTCCTAAGAAAGGGTTTTGGAAGCTTTCTTAGTAGGATATTCCACCAAGGAAGATATAGGAACATATCTTAAAGAATTATCCTAATTATTTTTAAAAAGTGCATGCCAATAAATTCTAAATAAATTCTAAAGTGATCATGACGTATATCTTGATCGAACTATTTTTAATATTCTGTCATATAATATACTCGCACAATATTGATCTAGATGCCAACAAATCCCCACATTTAACATAGTCTATTGAGTGTCGGGCCATTATTAGTCCTTCTCCAATGGAAAGAGAAAATCTTTAGTCTGTATTGTCACATTACGTCATTGCAATTCTCATGATGAAAAGGGATGTAAAGTGTTTTTATCTTTTAAATCGAGGTCTCGTGTCGACAAGAAAAAAATGTACAACAGTAGCTATGTGCCATTAACTAGATCAGGGATGTTATTCTGTTAATCAATTCTGCCAACAATAGCTGTGCCGTTAATTATCATATCTAGGAATGACAAAAATCCAGATTGTAATTGACCATCTTCACAGGGTAATCATATCAATATCGAATGAGAAATCAAGAGATAGGAACAAGGACTAGAGATCAAATATTATTTGATCAACTCAAGAATTCAAGTGGCAAGTCAATTGATTTGCCTTATTATGGGGTAAAACAGATTGTGGCGAGCGCGCTGAAGCCCTCAATAGTGATAGCAGCAGTCGCAGATTTTCTCCGGGCGGAAGTAGTCTTGCTCGCAGTTCGCTAGGCGGAAAAAGCCGCCGTGGTTGTTCCTATATTTCTCCGCACAAGCCTGGATGGCACACTTCTCGAATCCTATGACCTCGTTGAACAACTTCTCTGCTTCTGCATGAGGCCACACGGACATGGCTGCAATTTCTTATCGACCAAGAAAAGTCAGTAGCAAAGCAGTTTATAGTGACTTGACTCACTTCACGTCTTGCAAAGCAAGATCGCCACAGAAAAACTCATGTATTAAAACCTGAAAAAACGAGGGCCGCGATGAAGAATTGCGCGAACGAAAGCCTGGCCATCTTAGCAAAGTGAGTGTCGGGTCAAAGATGGGAGAGCTAAGCGTACTGTGGAGAAGGCGACGCAGTGTCTGGATGTGATCTGATCCTGGGGGTTGATTGTATGGCTGGTACGAGGCAACATCGGAAGAAAGTGACTGTGAATCCAGAGATTTAGGGAAAGTTGGTAAAGCTAATGCCTGCCTGTTTTTCTTTTCTTTCTAAACCGTTTGATACTTTTGCTTGAAATCACTACCTCAATTTGATAAGTGTGCATGTGGAATATCCTACTAAGAAAGCTTCCAAAGCGAATTGAATCCCCATCTGATGGTGCTACTGCTTGATGAGGATTTCTAGCAGAATTTCATCAAATTTCTTTCCATCAATGAAAGAAGAAACGAAAACAGATCTCGTTATAAGAATTAAACGGATTAAATTGTCACTTCACAATCAACTGAATCAAGAACAGGAAACAAAGTATGGGCGGTTATCGAGAGAAGGCATAAATTGAGAACTCCCAGGAATTCGCTACCTGCAACTTTAGCCTCCGCATTCCTCTCGCACCGAAGCACAACAAGGTTGCCTTCTTCATCCCCGTTAGCTCTCGACATGTCGTCAGCTCGCAGATTGATCTTGATCTTGTTTGGCTCGCGTCAAAGAGGGAGGCCTCGCTGACGCTGGCAATTGGATCCTCGGGAGCTGGCCTCACGCGATCCCACCATTGATACACGCGTCTTCTGCTGATCACGTCACGGAGGGCTCTCGACATGTCGTTGCTCCTCCGCGTCCGTTCCTCAGCTCCGAGAGACTCGGCGATGCGACGGTGGAATTGCTTCGATGAGTGGTGATGGTCGAGTCGGGAGCTTTGAGCGCGTGCGGGGAGTATAAATGCAGGGGACGACGCATCAGGAGCGGCGCTTCCATGGGCGAGTGAGAGCTTGCTCGTCTCCCCGGTTTTCTCAGGGAGCTTTTCCGAAAACGAGAGGCGGCGTCTGTTTCTCGCATCTAAGCGGTCAACGCCTCAAAGGTCGGTTCCCTCGGCGAGAACAATATCGCATGGTCCAGCACTTCCACCTCAGCCATTGTTCCCTCCAGTATTTGATCGCCACGTGTCCAGTGGCTCCCGTTTCAGGTGGATAATCTTCCCCAATCTGGCAGCTTAGTGGGGAATATAAGCATTACAAGTCCTAAAAAATTATTACTAAAATATAATAATTGTATCTTAAAACTTTTAAAAAGTACAATCAAATCTTAAAATTTGTTGAATTGATACTGATCGAGTCTATTCGTCGACATGGTTAATTTGTCTAGTCGACGATTAATTTGTCTAATGAAAAATGTTAACGTGGAAACTTTAAATTTAAATAATATTAAAAAAATTAAAAGCTAAAATAATTATTAAAAAAAAAACCAAAAAAAAAAAAGGCCGGACCCATGATCATATCTATTCTAAAATAATTCGGGCCACTTTTTGACAATGGTTTAATTAAAATCATCTCTTAGACGGTGAGTTGAACATCCCGAAGATACTCAAATCCTAATGGCGGCCTCTCCCAACTAAGGACCTACGATAAAATTGGGCTTGGGCATGAAAATGAATCTTCAATAGCAGACAGAGAGGAGGGCCTAAGGGTTGTGAAGTGAACGATCTAATAGTTCTAAGTAAGGACAACAAGAAGTCACTCGATAAAGTTGATGCTCTATATGACATGTTAAGTACGTCTAAGGATCCCTAATAAGGAGATAACCGAGTGGGTTAAGACTCAACATCTAATTATACCTTGGATACTGATTGAGATGGACTCCAAAATTATTACTGAATTTGTTAACCCAGAGAGAGTAGCAAATAACACTGGCCCAACATAATTTAAGGATATCATAAGGCTATTGAGCTCATCTTGAATTCAAAATTCATCGCATTTTTCGGGAATGCAATTGGTCTAGTGATATGCTTGCTAATGTTGGCATAGTGAAGCATTTGGATACTATGTTTTACTTGTAGCCTCCTAGAGAATTATCTTATGTTTTGCTTGGTGATAAAATTGGCATTATAGGTTTACAACGTTAATTTTTTTTTAACTTACTTTCCAGCCATCTTCAGAGGCCTCGGATTTGTAATTACGCCCTTTTCAATGACCCAACTTGGATTGGACATGTGAACAGGCATAGAACATTGCTTACTCTCGACACTAAAGTGTTCTTTGAAACACTTAACCAAGGATTCATAGAACGTGTTTAATCTCATTAGTCCAAAAATAGAAACTACTTTCGGGGCCGACCCAAGACTGCCCATCGGAGCGAAATACATCACCTGAGCCCGCTCAGAAGATCGATGTGCATGCCTGTCAAGCCGCCTTGGGCAAGATCACCTCTACCTCTAATTTCCTTGTTGCGGCGCATAAGAGAATTATCTTGACTCGATGATCATGAGATTAATCCGATACCGTAAAGAAGCTCGGATACAAAAGCGACGTAAACTGCTAAGAATATTCAATGTTCATCTAGTACGGAAGTGCCAAGTTGATCAATCCAGCCTGAGCCATTGCAATTTATTTCGACAACACCCTCGATTAATGTGCATTGCACAAGATTAGTTCTTTTCTACCATTCTGTAATTTATTAAATGAATAATCACAATGACAAAGATAAGAATAATGCAAAAAATAAAATTAGAGAATTTTTGTAAAATTTGATATATATATATATATATATATATATATTAATGAAGAATACACTAACCCATTTATAGGCTTCATTAGATAATTATTCCAAGATAATATCTCAATCATGATATGCACAATTAAAGGAAGATATGCATGCAATATACGTGCAATCTTAAACAAGATAGATAACTAGCATAAATACCATAATTATCTCTAACATAAGAAAATATTCTATAGACCTCCCTAATCATCTCTAACAGCCGACATGAAAGCGTAGAAGATATTTTTGCCTTCGGTATTGAATATAAATTCCCTTTTTCCTTTGTGTAAAATGTCAATATTATAAAGCAGATTAAGAACAACAGCTTAAATGCATTCCCTAGCATTACAAATAGAGCTAATAATTCGAAAACATGGAGGTGGGAAGTCTCGACATAGTGGCCAAAATAACATTTGTCTAGGAAGGTCTCATTCTTTGCTCTATCTCTTACATTTTTATTTATATTAGCCAAAATAATATAAATCTTAGTTGATTGGTTTTGATACCTTCTACGGTTGCACTCCATCCAAAAGCCATATAGGGTTGCCAAAAAGGATGCTTTGAGGAGTTTTGCTGCCAAGTCTTTACCCTTTGTTGCTCTAATCATCCATTGAAGTTTCTCATTCTATCCTCCCAGAGGACGCCTAATCCCATGTTGTGCAAGGATAATGCGAAAATGCTACCTGTCCACCCACATTGGAAAAATAAACGAGTTTTGTCTTCGGTACCGGCCTTACAAAAGTTACATTGGATATCGACAAAAGTCATCCATTGGTCGATGATCTCTACTGTTGGTAGTCTGTTTCTACAAATGAGCTAGCTAATAAATTTGTATTTGCTAATTCCGGTGGACCAATTAGGTTATACCACTCCACAACCAGTCCCAAATGTTTGAGTTCATCATAAATTTCTTGGCAGCAATACCCTGAACTATGGATTATCAAGGGAAAAGTACCAAAAAAATCCTAAACCTATTGCATTAATACCAATTCAGTCCTAAACTTTTCAATTGGACCAATTCAGTCCTAAACCTTTTAATATCGGTACCAATTTAGTCCATCCGGCCAATTTTGGCCGGCCGATGCTGACGTGGATGTTGGCCGGTGACCAGATGCTGACTTGGAAATTTTTATGATTTTTTAACTATTTTTTCGATTTTTTATTAATTTTTTTTCTTTTTCCTTTTTTTTTTTCTATCTTCTTCCTAGCAATGGCCGACGGGCGGGGATCGGACGCTGAAGTGGAAATTTTTATGATTTTTTAATTATTTTTTCGATTTTTTATTAATTTTTTTCTTTTCCTTTTTTTTTCTATCTTCTTCCTAGCGGTGGCCGGCGAGCCTCCGGTGAGGCTCGCTGGCCAGTGGGCGAGGCCACGAAGTCCTCACCTGCCGCTGGCAAGGGTCGCGGCCCTTGCCCGACCTCTCCCAAGGCCGCCGGCGAGGCGGCTTCGCTCGCGGCCTTGGGCGAGGCCGAGCGGCCCTCACCAGCCGCCGGCGAGGGTCGCAGCCCTCGCTCGGCCTCGCCCAGGGCTGCGGGCAAGGTGGCTTAGCCCAGATCTGGGCGAGGCCGGCCTTGCCGCGGGCGAAGGCGGCCTCGCCCCCGGTCGGCGAGGGCCGCGGCGAGGCTAGCAAGGGCCGCTTGGCCTCACCCAGATCCGGGCGAAGCCGCCTCGCCAGCGGCCGATCTGGGCGAGGCCAACCTCGCCCGCGGCCTTGGGCGAGGGTCGCGGCCCTCGCCGGCGACGGGCGAGGGCTTCACGGCCCTCTAAACAATGGCCGCAAGCCTCACCGGAGGCTCGCCGGCCACCGCTAGGAAGAAGATAGAAAAAAAAAAAGGAAAAAGAAAAAAATTAATAAAAAATTAACTAAAAAATCAAAAAAATAATTAGAAAATCATAAAAATTTCCACGTCAACGTCTGGTCACCGGCCGACTTCCACGTCAGCGTCGGCCAGTCAAAATTGGCCGGATGGACTGAATTGGTACCAATATTAAAAGGTTTAGGACTGAATTGATCCAATTGAAAAGTTTAGGACTGAATTGGTACCAATGTAATAGGTTTATGACTTTTTTGGTACTTTCCCCGATTATAAACACTAGAATAGGTGACAATTTAAGGAGACATCATCAACTCCAAGCCATACTTGCCCTAATGTTGATCACAATAATTGGAGTGCCTCTGCATTTGGTGTTGTGAACCCATATACTTCGAAGGGAATGGACGATCAATGAGATTCCATAACATGCGGCCTAACAATACTTTGTTCCATAAATTCAAATCGAGCAATCCTAATCCTCCTTCTCTTTTAGTTAAGCAAACTACTTGCCATGCCACCTTGTGCGATCCATGGTTTATTGCATTACCTGCCCAAAAAGATTGACCGATCCTCCTCTTTTCCTCATATATGGTTTGCCTTGGAAGTAAGAACATTTGCATCCAAGAAGTGCAAATGGAGATGATGACTGATTTTGCTAACTGAGACGACCTGCAAAACTCATATGCTTCATGCCCAAGCTTTCAATTTTCTTAAAAGTCTTGTTAATAAGACTTTTACAATCTATGTGAGTGAGTCTTCTAAAGGGGAACACTCAGATGTTTGATAGGGAGAGCACTTGTGGAAAAAGGCGAGTGGTCCAATGTAAGGAGCTTCCAATCTTCGTTAACCCAGAAAAAAAGATTCAAGGGCATCAACAAGGGAAAGGACGGAATCTACATCTCCATAAGCAAATAAGAACAAATCGTTGACAAAGCATAAGTGGGTAATCCGTTGCATTTGGCAGTGCCAGTGATACTTGAAAGCAATTGGAGCAACTTTCGCACTGATAATTCTATTAAGAAGCTTCATAACTAGAATTAAGAGGTATGGAGAAAGAGTTTCACCTAGTCTTCACCCATTAGTACTATTAAAACAGCCGGCCTGTTCGCCATTGAAGGTCACTAAAAGCCTTGGTGTAGTGATGCATTCAGTTACTGGATCAACCAAGTATTGAGGTGTATTTATAGCTTTGAGCATCCCAAGAACTACATCCCATTTTACCATGTCATAAGCTTTCATGAGATCAATATTTATGGCCACTTGTTTACCTTTGTCTCCCTTATGGTGGTTGCGTAATAGATATAGGCACAAGAGGATGTTCTCCAAGATCTGTCACAAAGCGATGAAAGCAGTTTGGTTGAGGTCAACGATCAATGGAAGCACGCAACTTATTCGCTCTTCAAGCCACTTAGGTATGATGTTGTTTAGGACATTAGCATGAAATGGTCTAAACTCTTTGGGGTAGGATGGTTTATACCTTCGGTACAAGGGAAATCAATGTTGTATTTACAGATTTAAATATTCAATGTGAAATTTATAGATTTAAATATTCTTTTTGATGACATCTTCCTCAATGTCCTACCCTATGATGGGCCGAGCACATTTGTAGAATAGACTATTAAAACTATCTGGACTCAAAGCTTTGAAGTGGTTGAAGCACTTTAAGACTGAGGAAATCTAATCTCTTAAATGCCGGAAAAATAACAAGAGCATTGACCTCTTCATGATGATAATTAGATTCCCGAGGAGCAACTGTTATGGACTTCAGAAATATTACTCTCCATTCATGATGCGAATGCATAGAACACACATGTCAAGTCTCGCATTACCAAGAGCTTAGATGCCTTACGATTAATCATTATCTAGCATTGGATATTGATATCATCATATTCAATTGACGCCCCATGAGATAGACTAAAACAAAGTTATCATTACACCCAAGAGCACCAAGTTATTACACTTAATTCTCAATCATCTCGAAAGGTTACAAGACAATGATTAATTAAAGAAATAAACGTCTCCAAAAGAACAATTGCCAAGATTAAAATCAATTGATTCTTCTACAATTCGTCCTGATTTGACCAGTGGACCCGGTGAGAGGGCTAAGGCCACCCATCTTGACCATGGCCTTGGCAAAATCTTTCTGGAACGAGCCTAAGTTCAGCTGTAGGCAGTCACTTGAGCATTCGTCGAAACTTCACTGAACAATTGCTGGTCCGAATGAAGGAAACCCTTTTGGCTCACCAAGTTGGCGAAGTAGGCATTGTGGAAGGACGTCGGGCTGGTGACGTCAAGAGGGGAGAGGTTGTTGTCACCTCCTGAGCTAGGGCAATTGGCTTTTAAAGTTGTGGCGAACGACGAGTCTATGTAGTTCTCGTTGTAAAGTTGGGCCCGGAATGTCACGCACCTGGCTTGGCCTAAGGTTTGGGATCCTGAGAGGGTTACCATTTCTTCGGCAGTGAAGCCTTTGTTAAAGAAAGAAGTGATTAGGGCACTAAGATTAAGAGTTGGAGTTGGGAGGTCTTTAAAGACGTGGCGAATGACAAGTTTATGTTGCTCTCATTGTAGAGTCCGGATTGGATCGTTGTGCACCTGGCCTTGCCTATGGTGTGGGATCCCAAGAGTGCCACCATTTCTTTGACAGTTAACCCTTTGTTGGAGAAAGAGGTGATGAATTCGTTGAATTCAAGAGTTGGAGCTGGGATATCAGTATTAACGGCACTTAGGCTCGTCGTGGACGAATTTCTTCTTCCTAGCTAAACTTGCCAACTCTAAACATCAAATTAATTGAATCCATGTAAGTTTAGGGAACTCATATTTTCTTCCTCCTATTGATTCAAAAAATTATTCTACTAGGAATCAAAAATATAATTAAGAGAAAACACTAATAAGGCACTTGGGTGAACACTATTAAGAGGTGCCATGAGGATAATAAAGCGGAAAAGGTAATAATGAATTTTTTATATATTTCAACGTATATATTAATGAAGAATATATCAATCTATATATAAGCTTTATTAGATAACATTTTTTTTAAAAAAGACATCTTAATCGAGATATGCACAATCAAAGATAAATATACGTGCAATATACGTGCAATGTATGTACAATCTTGAGAGATATGAATAATGAATATAAATATCATAACTATCTTTGACATAACACAATATCAAGTAAAAATCCTTAAAAGACACTTGTTTATATGATCCTTATTAGGCTAATTCTACTTGGCATGGCCTTTAGGTCCAATCTAAATCTGCCTTGTGCTTTTTTCTTTGTCTAGAAAAATCCCCGACAATGGGACCACCTACAGCGACAATTTGGGTTTATTCTAAAATGATTTTGCTATTGCCATGGACAAGACGAGAGGCCTTAGCCCTCTCGTCGGGTCTAGAGGTCAAATAAGGATGAATTGCAGGGAGGTCAATTGATTGCAAGCCCGGCGACTTGTGTTCATTCTATGATGTTTTCTCTCATTCGTTACTTATCGAGAGTTAAGTGTCTTCTAATTCTCCTTGTCGCGACCTCTTTTTTCGGCGCCCGCAATCAGGTACGGGCGCCTAAGGAGGCTAATGGCTCGGCTGAAATTAGTTATGCCCGGACTCTCCCAAGTCCACCAATTCACGACTTAATGGTCCGAGTTTTTTTAACCTATTAATTTTAAAACGGAGTCGCCACTAATCGGTTTGGGGTAGGTCGATTAGAAACCCAAACGAAGTATCGGGAGAAATACTCGCTCCTGCGCAACCAAAGAAATTAGGATTGGGGACTTGATTACACTAGTTAATCACTAATGCCCTTTCGGTACCTAATCTTGTTTAAACCCTAAGGCTTTTTGAATTTTTAAGGGATTTTCCATGCATTTTAGGGAGGAAAAACGTTTTTTTGAGTCTTTTTCTCATTTTTTTTTTTTTTGACATAAAAGGGATTTTTGGATTTTTGGGTATTTTTAAAAAATACAAGTCTTTTTGGCATTTTATGAAAATTTTTGGCATTTTATGAATTTTTTGGCCTTTTTCATGAATTTTGACTTTTTTTTGGATTTTTGGCATTTTTTGGAAAATATGAAATATTTTTGATTTTTTTTTTTTTTCGGAAAATAAAATATTTTTTAATATTTTTCGAAAAATAAAGTATTTTTTATTTTTCTTGATTTTTTTGGAAAATAAAACATTTTTTACTATTTTTTGATATTTTTGAAAATAAATTATTTTTTGATTTTTTATTTATTTTTTGATTTTTTTGAAATAAATTATTTATTTTTATTTATTTATTAAAATATTATTTAAAATAAAATAAAATAAAATAAAAAGCCGACCCGGTCGGGTCCGCGGGTTGGGTCCGACCAGGCCGGCGACCCGAACGCGGGCCCGACTCGGATTTTTTGTCCTTTTTTTTTTTGGTGTAAAAACGGCGCGTCGTTTTAGGAGGGACTGGTGAAACCCTACCCGGTTCCGCGACCCGGTCCGACCCGACGACCCGGGTCGCGACTTGAAAAATCGGGAACCCTAGGGTTCCCGATTCGCGGCACCGAGGAGGGAGGGCGACGACGCGCAGCGACGGCGCGGCGGCGGCGGCCGGGGGGTGTGATGGCGACGGCGGCGGCTACCCGTGGTGAGGTGGTGGGTGGTGGAGACGGCGACGGAGCGCGCCGCGAGGCTGGATCCCGCGGTGGCTCGAGGCGACGCGGACGGTGGCGGTGACGAAGACAGGGCAGCGACAGCGACGCCTCAGCTCTCAGATCTGGCGTGGCGTTGGCGTCGGGCACAGCTCGCGGCGGCGGCTCTCTCTGGCTTCTCTTCTCTCGGGCAACCCCTCTTCGCGAATCTAGGGTTCCCTCGCTCGACCAGATCTGGATCTCCGGCTGGCCGGCTCTCGGACCTCCTCCGATGTCTCTCGGAGGAAGTGATCGGAGCTAGCCGCCTCGGATCCTCTCTGGGCTCCCTCAGATCTGGACTTGTGGGCGTTCGGGCCTTCCTCGAAGTCTCTCGAAGGAAGCTCCCGGCGCTCGCAAGCTTTTGATCTTTCCCCGTCCGTGTCCCTTTGCCTTCCCCGACGCCTATTTATAGGCGCAGGGGGGCCGGTCGACGGTGGCTAGGCCGACGGTCCTTGGTGCGCCGACCGGCCTCCCTCTGCCGGCCGAACCGGCGTCAAATCTTCTTCCTTCCACGGAGGCATGCCTGCCTTCAATGCCGCGTCCCTCAGCTTGCGTCATCATCGACGCCTCCTCCTGCGTCCCGGCATCGCGCGCGTCTGGCCTCCGGTGCGCGTGCTGCAGAGGAAGAAGACAAAGAGAGGGCAAGAGGAAGAAGACAGAAGGGGAAAGGGCTGGGCTTTGGCGGAAATGGGCCCCAAGGGCCCATGCGAGGGCTGCTTCTCTCTTTTTTTTATTTTTTTAGTTTTTGTTTTGCTGTTTTGTTGTTTTTATACGGTTTTTTTTATTTATCCGAAAAAGACAAAATAAAATAAAAAATAAAAGAAAACCTAACAAATAATTTAGGCGTCAACACTCCTTTGGCTGTGTGTTTTATGTAAATTGCCAGAGGCGTGATGATAGTTCGATGAAGTTGTAAGGTTGACCGACATCTATATATGGTATTGATGGATTCGTTCTAGGAACTTGGGCCTCATCAGTTGAATCCGATTATCATTCCCTGTGTACATAATTACCCGTGATCTAATCCTAGACTTTATTGCTTTCATCTAATTGTGGTATTTAGGGCGTGTGGACGAAGGATTCGCGTCTCATGCATCTTCATTCGCAAACATTATTCAAGCCGATTCGTACTCCAAGAAAAATCGGTCTTTAAAGACGTGGCGAACGACAAGTTTATGTTGTTCTCATTGTAGAGCCGGGATTGGATTGTTGTGCACCTAGCCTTGCCTATGGTGTGGGATCCCGAGAGTGCCACCATTTCTTTGGCAGTGAACCCTTTGTTGGAGAAAGAGGTGATGAGTTCGTTGAAATTAGGAGTTGGAGTTGGGATATCAGTATTAGCGGCGCTTAGGCTCGTCATCGATGAATTTCTTCTTCCTTGCTGAACTTGCCAACTCTAAACATCAAATTAATTGAATCCTTGTAAGTTTAGGAAACTCATATTCTCTTCCTCCTATTGATTCAAAAAATTATTCTTGGCACAATATTTATGGCCACTTGTTTACCTTTGTCTCCCTTATGATGGTTGCGTAATAGATCTTGGCACAATAGGATGTTCTCCAAGATCTGTCACAAAGTGATGAAAGCAGTTTGGTTGAGGTCAACGATCGACGAAAGCACGCAACTTATTCGCTCTTCAAGCCACTTAGGTATGATCTTGTATAGGACATTAGCATGAAATGGTCTAAACTCTTTGAGGTAGGATGGGTTTATACCTTAGGTACAAGGGAAATCAATGTTGTATTTATAGATTTAAATATTCAATGTGAAATTTATAGATTTAAATATTCTTTTTGATGAGATGAAGTCCATACATCTTCCTCAATGTCCTACCCTATGATGAGCCAAGCACATTTGTAGAATAGACTGTTAAAACTATCTGAACTCAGAGCTTTGAAGTGGTTGAAGCACTTTAAGACTGAGGAAATCTAATCTCTTAAATGCCGGAAAAATAACAAGAGTATTGACCTCTTCATGATGATAATTAGATTCCCGAGGAGCAACTGTTATGGACTTCAGAAATATTACTCTCTATTCATGATGCGAATGCATAGAACACACATGTCAAGTCTCGCATTACCAAGAGCTTAGATGTGTTACGATTAATCATTATCTAGCATTGGATATTGATATCATCATATTCAATTGACGCCCCAGACTAAAACAAAGTTATCATTACACCCAAGAGCACCAAGTTATTACACTTAATTCTCAATCATCTCGAAAGGTTACAAGACTAAATGATTAATTAAAGAAATAAACGTCTCCAAAAGAACAATAGTCAGGATTAAAATCAATTGATTCTTCTACAATTCGTCCTGATTTGACCGGTGGACCCGGTGAGAGGGCTAAGGCCACCCATCTTGATCATGGCCTTGGCAAAATCTTTCTGGAACGAGCCTAAGTTCAGCTGTAGGCAGTCACTTGAGCATTCGTCGAAACTTCACTGAACAATTGATGGTCCGAATGAAGGAAACCCTTTTGGCTCACCAAGTTGGCGAAGTAGGCATTGTGGAAGGACGTCGGGCTGGTGACGTCAAGAGGGGAGAGGTTGTTGTCACCTCCCGAGTTAGGGCAATTGGCTTTTAAAGTTGTGGCGAACGACGAGTCTATGTAGTTCTCGTTGTAAAGTCGGGCCCGGAATGTCACGCACCTAGTTTGGCCTAAGGTTTGGGATCCTGAGAGGGTTACCATTTCTTCAGCAGTGAAGCCTTTGTTAGAGAAAGAAGTGATTAGGGCACTAAGATTAAGAGTTGGATCTGGGAGGTCTTTAAAGACGTGGCGAATGACAAGTTTATGTTGCTCTCATTGTAGAGTACGGATTGGATCGTTGTGCACCTGACCTTGCCTATGGTGTGGGATCCCAAAAGTGCCACAATTTCTTTGACAGTTAACCCTTTGTTGGAGAAAGAGGTGATGAATTCGTTGAATTCAACAGTTGGAGCTGGGATATCAGTATTAACGGCACTTAGGCTCGTCGTGGACGAATTTCTTCTTCCTAGCTGAACTTGTCAACTCTAAACATCAAATTTATTGAATCCATGTAAGTTTAGGGAACTCATATTTTCTTCCTCCTATTGATTCAAAAAATTATTCTACTAGGAATCAAAAATATAATTAAGGGAAAAACACTAATAAGTGACTTGGGTGAACACTGTTGAGCAATGCCATGAGTATAATAAAGCGGAAAGGGTAATAATGAATTTTTTGTATATTTCAATATATATATTAATGAAGAATATATCAGTCTATATATAAGCTTTATTAGATAACTTTTCTAAAAGGAAATCTTAATCGAGATATGCACAATCAAATATAAATACACATGCAATATACGTGCAGTATACGTGCAATGTATGTACAATCTTGAGAGATATGAATAATGAATATAAATATCATAAGTATCTTTAACATAAGAAAATATCATATAAAAATCCTTAAAAGACACTTGTTTTTATATAATCCTTATGAAGCTAATTCTACTTGGCATGGCCTTTAGGTCCAATCTAAATCTGCCTTGTGCTTTTTTCTTTGTCTAGAAAAATCCCCGACTTTACATGCGGTTCCACAGACGATCATGTGACCGCCTACAGCGACAATTTGGGTTTATTCTAAAACTATTTTGTTGTTGCCCTGGACAAGACGGGAGGCCTTAGCCCTCTTGCCGGGTCTAGCGGTCAGATAAGGATGAATTGCAGGAAGGTCAATTGATTGCAAGCCTGGCGACTCGTGTTCATTCTATGATGTTTTCTCTCCTTCGCTACTTATCGAGAGTTAAGTGTCTTCTAATTCTCCTTTGGGTGTGTGTTTTAAGTAAATTGCCAGAGGCGTGATGATAGTTCAATGAAGTTGTAAGGTTGACCGACATCTATATATGGTATTGATGGATTATGTTCTAGGAACTTGGACCTCATCAGTTGAATCCGATTATCATTCCCTGTGTACATAATTACCCATGATCTAATCCTAGATTATATTGCTTTCATCTAATTGTGGTATTTAGGGCGTGTGGACGAAGGATTCGCATCCCATGCATCTTCATTCGCAAACATAATTCAAGCCGATTCGTACTCCAAGAAAAATCGGTCTTTAAAGACGTGGCGAACGACAAGTTTATGTTGTTCTCATTGTAGAGTCGGGATTGGATCGTTGTGCACCTGGCCTTGCCTATGGTGTGGGATCCCGAGAGTGCCACCATTTCTTTGGCAGTGAACCCTTTGTTGGAAAAAGAGGTGATGAGTTCGTTGAAATTAGGAGTTGGAGTTGGGATATCAGTATTAGTGGCGCTTAGGCTCGTTGTGGATGAATTTCTTCTTCCTAGCTGAACTTGCCAACTCTAAACATCAAATTAATTGAATCCATGTAAGTTTAGGAAACTCATTTTTTTTTCCTCCTATTGATTCAAAAAATTATTCTACTGGGGATCAAAAATATAATTAAGGGAAAAACACTAATAAGGCACTTGGGTGAGTGCCATGAGGATAATAAAGCGGAAAAGATAATAATGAATTTTTTGTATATTTAAATGTATATATTAATGAAGAATATATTAGTCTATATATAAGCTTTATTAGATAACTTTTCTAAAGAGAAATCGTAATCGAGATATGCACAATCAAAGATAAATATACGTGCAATATACGTGCAGTATACATTCAATGTATGTACAATCTTGAGAGATATGAATAATGAATATAAATATCATAACTATATTTAACATAACACAATATCAAGTAAAAATCCTTAAAAGACACCTATTTATATGATCCTTATGAGGCTAATTCTACTTGGCATGGCCTTTAGGTCCAATCTAAATCTGCCTTGTGCTTTTATCTTTGTCTAGAAAAATCCCCGACAATGCGACCGCCTACAGCAACAATTTGGGTTTATTCTAAAACGATTTTGATGTTGCCATGGACAAGACGGGAGGCCTTAGCCCTCTCGTTGGGTCTAGCGGTCAGATAAAGATGAATTGCAGGGAGGTCAATTGATTGCAAGCCTGGTATCTTCTAATTCTCCTTTGGGTGTGTGTTTTAAGTAAATTGCCAGAGGCGTGATGATAGTTCAATGAAGTTGTAAGGTTGACCGACATCTATATATGGAATTGATGGATTACGTTCTAGAAACTTGGGCCTCATCAATTGAATCCGATTATCATTCCCTGTGTACATAATTACCGTGATCTAATCCTAGACTTTATTGCTTTCATCTAATTGTGGTATTTAGGGCGTGTGGACGAAGGATTTGCGTCTCATGCATCTTCATTCACAAACATAATTCAAGCCGCTTCGTACTCCAATAAAATTTAATCTAACATTCAGCCAAAAAACTTAATGAAAATGCAGCAACGAAAGCAACTTGATTCATTTGATATATGATCAGTTAAGTATGTCGTGTCGCGTGCTCCACGAATGCAAAATTTGCTATCAAATGTGGCATTTTATTGTTAAAGTAGTTTTTGCATGCACGAGGGTGTGCAAAAATATATGAATCGTTAGGTATAAGTTTTGAGTGGAGCCCATTAGGAGCTAAAGCTCACGTTAATTGAAATCTAGATCGGTTAGAACGCTGCGTCTTATGAAGCTTTCACATTGTTTTTCCTTTTTTGAAAAATTTGCCAAATTCATTCTTAGTGTGATTGCTGCCTGCCATGGCGGGCGACGCGCTGCCATGGCACGGTGAGAAGGGCGAGGAGAGGAGGAGGAGAAAAGAAAAGGGATATATGCACCACTTGTCTTATGAAGCTTTCACATTGTTTTTCCTTTTTTGAAAAATTTGCCAAATTCATTCTTAGTGTGATTGCTGCCTGCCATGGCGGGCGACGCGCATTGCCATGTGTGGTCGCACGGTGAGAAGGCTCCCGCGAGGAGAGGAGGAGGAGAAAAGAAAAGGGATATATGCACCACTTGTCATAAAACATATTGTAAAAGTATAATTGAGTTTTAAAACTTTCAAAAAATATACAATCAAGTTCTAAAATTTATCAAATTAATGCAATCAAATCCTTTCGATAACACCATTAATTTGTCTAATAGAAAATGTCGACATAACATTTTCAAATTAATTTATCTTTCTTACGTGGCATTTTTTTTATTTTTTCCTTCCAATCTTATTTAGATAATATTAAAAAGTAAATGAAAAACTAAAATAATTTAAAAGAATAAAATTGGAAATAAAATAAAATAAAATGACTCATAGCTAGGTGTTGTGACTACCGCCCATCACCGGAGGCTCTGACCAAAGTCGCGGACCATTGCCACCTTGAGCAAGGCCTTGTCAGCCCATGCATGGGCTGGCAAGGCTTGCCCAAACTGGGTTGAGGGCACCAAAATCTGGTGATGTCGACCCTCCCCTAGAGTCGGCAATCATCGCCCTCCTTGGGTGAGGCCTTGCCAACCCTATGTAAGGGCCGGCAATCGTCGCTAGGCTCAGACAAGGCCTCATTGGCCCTCGACTAGGACCAACACGACTCACCCAAATTTGGACGACACCAATCCCTGCTTGCGACCGCGAGCCCTTGGCCTTTTTCTCTTATTTTGTTTTTTTAAATTTATTTTACCTTTTTTTAGTTTTTAATATTATTTAAATAATATTTAAAGGAAAATGTAATTAAAAAAATACCACTTATGAGAGAGAAATTAATTTAAAAGTATTAGAATTTGATTGCATCAATTTAACAAGTTTTAGGATATAATTGCAGCTTTTAAAAGTTTCGCAACAATTTTTAGGAATTGAAATTAGAGGTGTCAAAACTTTGAACCCATTTATATTGAGATGTGTCATATATGGATTAGTTAATTTTTAATAAATGGATTATTAGTAGGTTTGCTTATATGGAAGTCTAATGATACATGAATTGTAAATGGATTTGTCTTTAAACTTATTTACAACCCATTTAACTTATAGCGATTATTAATTGAGTTAACTCATTAATGAGATATCATCCTTTTGAGCAGTTTATATAATTTTTATATTTTTATATTTTTCATTTTTAATATTTTCTTTTTCTTTTTCTTTCTTTCTTTTATATTTTTTCCACTACGAATTACGGTAGTTGATCCTTGTCGGCCACTAAACGAGGGCAACGAAGCTCTAGCCGATGTGCGGGCAAAGGCCGTGAAGCCCTCACCCAGTTGCCAATCACGCTAGTGAGCCTTGAGTTTACCGATCGAGCGAGGCTAATGCCTTGTCGGGCTTGGGCAAGCTTGAGCTCGCCAACTCTAGTGAGGCCGAGCTCACCGACCTCAACGTTGGCAAGACTCTAGCCTCCTTGATTTGGCAAGCCTCAAGCCTCAAGCTCGACCTTGTCAACCTATGGCAAGGCTTAAGTTCACCTATCACCGGCCACAAATTGCCGACCATGGCCACCGTGGCCAACAACCAAGAGAAGAGCAAGGAAAAAAGAAAATAAAGGAAAAGGAAATAAAATAAAAATACTTACAAGGAGTGCACAGAAAATCAAATCATATTTTCTATACTAAGCAAAAAAATATTTCTAATTCATTTTCAAGTTTCAGCCAGATATTGAAAAATATTATCATTTTCAAAAATACCACATTTTCATGACATAAATGAAGCCTCAATTTTTACAAAAAATATATAATTTATCCATTAAATTTATAATTTTATGGAAGTGTTTTTACAATATAATTTAAAAAAAATATATCATAAGACATAAGTTTTTTAAATTTGATTAGATATGAAAGATTTTTACAATATGAGTTGGGTCAGGTTAGATCACGTATGGATCAATAAATTTACATAATAAAAGGCTAATGGCTGCTTGGTTCAAATCATTTATAATCTGATCCAAATCCAATCAGAGTTACATATTTGACTGGTCTACTTGAAATGCACACATACCAAAAGAAAATAAGCTGTAAGAGGGGGAAATTGTCCAGGCTGAAAAGAAAGCCACTGGACACGTGGCAATCACCGAGCGTTGGAAACTACGGCTTACGTGGAAGTCCAGTACTACGCCCTGTTTTTTCTCGTCTCTCGAGGAGAAAGGAACCGAACTTTTGAAACGTTGACCGTTGAGATGCGGGAAAAAGACGCCGCCGCTCTCGTTTTCCGAAAAAGCTTCCTGAGAAAACCGGGGAGACAGAGCCCACCGGAACCGAACCCTGCAAAACAGGAGGAAGAAGAAGGCGAACAAGCTCGCTCTCGCCCGCCCATGGAAGCGCCGCTCCTGATGCTTCGTCCCCTGCATTTATACTCCCCAGGCGCGCTCAAAGCTCCCCACTTGACCGCCACCACCACCACCACCCATCATCGAAGCAACTCCACCGTCGCCGCATCGCCGAATCTCTCATCAGAAGAGCTGATACAACATGTCGAGGGCCCTCCGGGACGCGGTTGCCAGAAGACGCGTGTGCCAGTGGTGGGATCACGTGAGGCCTGCGCCCAAGGACCCGATCGCCGGCGTCGGCGAGGCCTTCCTCGCCGACGCGAGCCCGAACAAGATCGACCTCGGAGTGGTACGCCGCGATTCCTCCCCTGTCTACCCTTTGCTGTATTCTGTCTGGCTCGGTCGTCAAAATGATTGCTTGACGGCGATATGATTCGGTGATCGCAAGCGTTTTTGATGGACGGGTTTGTTGGAGAATGCAGGGAGCTTACAGGGATGAAGAAGGCAAGCCTGTCGTGCTTCGGTGCGTGAGGAATGCGGAGGCTAAAGTTGCGGGCAGCGAATTCCTGTGAGTTGTCAATTTATCCCTTACTCTCGGTGACTGTCCGCGCTATGTTTTCTTGTTCTTGATTCAGTTGATTGTGAAGTGACAAGAAGATATGAGGTGTTTGAGTTGGGAATGAATTGATTGATCAAAAGATATGCTTCTACTTCCGCTTTAGAAATTGTGGTCATTGTAAATCAGTGTTATTCAGCACTTCTGTATTCTGCATATGCTAATAGTTTGTTATAACATTTCCTTACTGAGCTGATATATTCTTGTCTAATGTGTTATGAAATTGTTTAAAAACCATTGGCTGTGGGTTTCTTGCATTGTTGCTGGGAACTTTGCAGTAGAAGATTGTAAATTGGATAATAAGCTGCTTTATGAGACGGTAGACTATTACAACAACATGAGGGTTACCTGTCTAAGCTGGGAAGATTACATAGTAAACAGAAGTGCCATAGGTTTTCTTGAGTTTAGCGGTGGATCAATATCTTCGACCTGAATTTGCACTGATTGATTGCTAGTTAAAGTTGGCACCTATTTACAGAGGAACTACCATTGGCATTTAGGATGAGATTTTATCTCATATTGATTGTAATGGGGAATGTTGTTTATCTAGCTGACCAGAAATGTGAAACGTAATTTTATTCATGCAGCTCTGTTTCTTAATCCTGAATATTTGCATCTCATGCTTTGAGATCCTTGTCAGGGAGTCAATTTCTACTTCGGCTAATTCTAGACTGGTTGAGGAGAGCATAAAATTGGTCTATGGAAAAGATACAGATGTCGTAGGAGAAGGAAGATTAGCTGGCATTCAAACTCTCTCCGGAACTGGTGCTTGTCGCCTCTTTGCAGAGTTCCAAAGGCGCTTCTATCCGAGATCAAAAGTTTATTTTCCTGATCCAACTTGGTCGAAGTGAGGGTGGTTTATGACTTTTAAGCTCGTCTGTGCATTCTTGATACAACTGAATATTGGCTTTTTCATTATCATGAGTATTCATAATTGTTTTTTGACATTCAAAAAAGCCACCATAACATTTGGAAGGATGCTGAAGTTCCTCAAGGCACCTTCTCTTACTACAACCATAAGTCGAAGGGCCTGAATTTTCCAGCACTCATAGATGATATCAAGGTGAGAACTGTACCCTTTTGATGATAATAAAAATAACGTCTCATATACCCCCATGATTAAATGATTAAGTTACAAAGAGGTGCTCTATCGTACTGCCTCATAGATTTCCTTCCTTACTGTAACTATCCGGACATTTTGTACAAGTGCAACTGCTATGCTGATTGTGTTTTTTCTACCAGTAGAATGCCCCAGAAAGTTCCTTTTTCTTACTCCATCCTTGCGCTCATAATCCGACCGGCGTTGATCCAACTGAGGAAGAGTGGAGAGAAATATCATATCACTTAAAGGTAATCATTACCTATGTACCATCATGGCTATGCAAGAATTTGGTGATTCTTACACTGACTGTAAACATCAATTGTTGTCAGGTGAAGAATCATTTTCCATTCTTTGACATGGCTTATCAAGGTTTTTCAAGTGGCGATCTAGACAGGGATGCACAAGCAATCCGTACTTTTCTTCAAGATGGACATTTAATTGGTTGTGCTCAATCCTTTGCGAAGAACATGGGACTTTATGGACATCGAGTTGGTTGTCTCAGGTACAGATATATCTTGCACACTTAAGTGGGGTTTTCTCCTGCAGTGCTTCAGGAATAAAAATGACGGATGGTTCATTGAAAGAGACCTTCGTGACCCAGCAAGTCCCTGCAAAGTTACAAGGCAGGGAGAGTTTAGGGAAGAGCAGAACATTAGTGAAGAGAATTATAAGAAGACTATTGTGCTTATTACGACTAAAATATATTTTAAAAATAATCCTCCTGCAATGCACATACACCTGCTATACTAATGGTCGGATGTGGTGATGCAGATAGGCAACATCTAGCCATTGTTACAATGCTAATCTACACAGTTCTTCATCTTTCTTTTACTCTTTAACTTTTTCAGCATTCTTTGCACCGACACAATGCAAGCACTTGCAGTAAAAAGCCAACTGCAGCAGATTGCACGGGCAATGTACGGGAGCCCTCCTATTCATGGTGTATTGCTGGTCTCAACAATCTTAGGAGATCCAGACACTAAGGCACTTTGGGTCGAGGAGTTGAGGGTAGCTTCCTATTCTTCTTCCGCAATCGTTTCTCATTCATCAGTTTTCCCATTTCATTTTGTTGTCATATTGTTAGACGAGCTGTTCTGAAGTCTCTTATCATGGCCTGTATTTTGTAAGGCAATGGTAAATCGCATTTGTAAAATGCGGGAAGCTCTACGGGAAAGCCTCGAGAAATTGGGATCTCCTCTCAATTGGGAACATATAACGAACCAGGTTGGCATGTTTTGCTTTTCTGGCTTAACTCCTCGACAGATAGAGCAGCTACAGAGGGAGTTCCACATATACATGACTGCTGATGGTCGCATCAGGTAGTTACTTTGCTCTAGTCTGGATTTGAGATAACCACCTCCTAATAACTCAGGAGTGCTTGTTACCTTATCTTGTTTATAAAGAATTAATTTATTTGTTCCCCCAGAAGAGGAATTCTTCAGAGTCAGTTCATGTAGCACTTCTATTTCCTGAAAGATCTGTGCAGTCTGTTAAGATTTCTTTGTTCATGTTCTCTTAAAGCCTGCCTTCGCAAATGGCAGAGTAAGTTGAAAATTGTCTTTTATTGACCAAAAGAGAGTTCTGTTTTTGTGGCTATATCCGTCTGCATCTCATCAGCGGAGCACAGCTTTCCTGAAATGAATCGCTGTTGGCATGCAAATAGCTTAAGCTGCAATCTGCATAACTGCTGATTGACTGGCTTCACCTGACTGGCTTTGCCTTTTCACAGTTCTTTATTACATGAAGTGTTGTGTTTCTCGCATTTGTTTGATGAGTTATGTTGGACCCTGTTTGAACAGCATGGCAGGAGTTACAATGAGCAACATGGACTATTTGGCAAATGCAATACACGAAGTCACCAAATCTGGCCAAGAATCTTAGGTTTTTATCAGACATCAGGCTTTTAGCTGCTTATCCTTGCTACTGCCTGATGATGTTGGACATCATAGTTTCCTTCAATGCACATTGTTGTAGAAGTATATAGGAATTCTACTACGTAACATCCTGTACTTAAGATGAACACTGGCACTTCTCGATGCTTTATTTGTGTATTGGCTCGTATGATATAAACCTGTAAGCTGTAATCATCTTTCTATGGACAATATCATTGATCGTGATCAATCACTTGAATTATGCATCGAATAGCATTGCATCAATCTGAGATCAGTGTGAAGTTTGGCACAGCGAGGTAACTCGGTGTCGACTCCGAGTCTCGGGTTGGAGACATGGAAGAGCCGACGTAATTAATTGACAGAATTGCACCCTTTTAACTTTGGTCCCCAAAACGGAAACATCAAACCAGTCCTTTTCTTCTCCCCATCAGCATCAATTTCACCTTACCATTCGCAAATCAAGTTTAGTTTCTGTCATTTTCCATCTATCGAGCCAACAGCTTGATTCCATGGCTTATATACACCTCTTCTTTTTCCCCATAATGGATTATATCTATGACAGCATCTCCAGATATATGTTATTTGAGTCTCTCTCTTCAGGTTCTGGTTTGTCCGTGCTTGCAGAAGATACGTGATAATTAATTGAGACGGCTAGCTGAGATAAGCTTAATCAATAAAAAAAGAAAACAGGATTTCGTGAATATTCTTATAACGAGACTAGTCGGTGTAGCTTTCTAACATGGAACCGCCCTTAATTTCTTATTAACATCATTTTTTTGTCTATTTTCAATGGGGCTAGTAGAATACGTAGGAAACACTATAAGGTATCTATTTTCTATTTAAGCGGGAATATCCGCTGATAAACTCTTGTTGATCCTGTAATTTCATCTTGTCAACTCTGTACATCGACTTTATTTTGCCGGATCTCGCGTCAAATATACATGATCTGAGACTTTCAATCATGCCGACGCGTGCATACATAATCCGGCATCCCGACTAAAGATGTTTGCGCCATTCATCTGAATTTTACGGCGAGATTGACCATTCGGGCTACATCCGGAGTTATTCATAATCCATAAAAGAACGTCAATTGTCAGTACAGAGTCGAAAAAAAAAAAGGGAAAAATTCAGCTTTGAGGAATCCAGGGTTAGATTCAGATCAAGAGCTACGTAGCCAGGTTGGTGATACCTTCGAAATTAGATAGATTGAGACAAATTACGATGTAGAGAATATCCGAAGGAGTCAGTGCTCAAAAGGGTGGTGGGTGGGGATTATTCGAAAAGCGGCGGACTTCCAACCGACTTCCAACTACCCTTCCTCGCAGTTGCTCAATCCGACAGTCCAACCCCGCGACCCAGCATTGCCCGAAACGACAAAAGGAAGAAGATTTGATAAAAATGGTGCAGAACGGACGGTTGACTGGCTCCGGCTTTGGCTTTGGCTTTGGCTTGTACTTTCGCTTTCTTCATGATCCATTCCCCTTAGTCGCCGACCACCTCTCATCGCCGTCGCTCAAGGTACTCCCTCTCTCTCTCTCTCGCCCGTCCCCGGCGACTCGTTTACTGGTCCTTCGCATAGTACAAAGTTTCTTGAGCGTCTTTATGTTGCCTCATGTCTAATTTAATCAGTACATGATCTTTCATTCTTAATGTCAACCTGGAACTCAACACCCAGTAGCTATCCTCTGACACATGCTAGTGCCCTTCGCGGTGAATTCAAACGCCCCAGTTCTCACTTTGGTGTTGTCCATGAGCTGCAATTAGGCAACTTTTTATAGGGTATTGAGCGTTTTAGCTGCTTTTCCTCTGGAGTCGAGGCGTTGTTTATCACCAATTGATTTCGCATACACCCAAGAAGGCTTAACATGGTGTGATAGAGGGAATCGATCATTATTACCAACATGTTCAGCTCGATGGTTGAGTGCATACCCGTGTCGCTCCTATCCAAGAAAAGGGGCAACTTACGTGCTGATAGAATAGCAGATGTTGACGAAGCCAATTGGCTGTAGAATTCACGTGCAGGCTTGAATTCTACTCCTCATGTTTTGCATTACAGGATATGCTTTCTCGACATGTCGTTACCTGATTGAGGCAAGGATTTCTGTCAGCATATGTTGGATGTGGATACTTAAATCCGTACAATTGATGTTGTGTCTTAGGTATCATGGGTGTGAAGATAGGATTCCTGTTTCTTCTTGTTTTGAGTGCTCTTGCAGCCCTCAACGCTAGGCAACTGCCGCGCAATCTTGAAGGTACTCATTCAGCTTGCTTTTGATTTACCTTCATTTCTTTTTGCTTGGTTTCTGGATCTTCCCCACAAGCGATAGGGACATTTGCTTCCCTGTGCTGAGCAAGGAGTTTCAGGAAATGCTTGTAATGAACAATTATCTCTGTCTGATATTAATATCAGAATATCATTTGTTATCTTTGACTGAAACTATATCAAGGTGTTATTGGCATGTCATGGGCTGATAAAATTCTAGAAATAATGGCACAACTTGTTATGAGATGACATGAGCAAAACAGGTGCTACATGTGGATTACTGAGTCATGTTGATCACACCAGCTGCCGCTGAAAGGGTGGACGCACATTGTTCTCTTACGAATTTTCAAGAGCTATAATGTGATAGCTCGTGCAGCTTGTATATTTTGATGAACATTAGTGTGTGTCAGCTGACAAGGAAGCAACCTTAAAACATATGTGACTGATGCCAAGTCATTGTTAACATTCTTGCATTGTATGACAAGTTAAATGGCAAATATGTCCGAATGAATATTTGTTCCAAGTTTCATAGCAAATGTCTCACATGTTGATACGTTAGCAACTGAATGATGCTTTTAAATTGTGTGGTCAGCTATCCAGTACCACATGCTGGAAAAGGGAAGTTCAACGAATGGAAAAATGTGCGCATGGTGCGAGGAGTACGCCGAATTGGCACTCAAATATCTGGCTGAGAATAAAACTCAATCTGAAATAATTGAACTTCTTCACTTGACCTGCTCCCAAGTTCCGGTTTTCAAGGCAGAGGTCTCTCTCTCTCTCTCTCTCTCTCTCTCTCTCTTTCTCTCTCTCTCTCTCTCTAACCAGTTGAAATTGTGGATGCCTATTACTGCCAGTTGTTACATTACTTTAACCGCTTCTATGGCATCATGATTTCTATATGATTGTCATTCTCATCAGCAGTGCGTCATTCTAGTGGATTACTATGCTCCAATCTTTTTCCTAGAGCTTTCTACAATTCAACCTGAAGAGCTCTGCAAGGATATCTCCGCCTGCAAATTAGCGGCGAGAGTTTCTCCAAAGCTTAAGGAAGATAGCTGTGAATTTTGCCATGATGCTGTTTCACAAGTCTTGGATAAGTTGAAAGACCCTGATACACAGGTTGGTACTTCTTGCATTATGGTAGTTTGTATGTATTAAGCAATCGTTGACAGCAGAAAGCCATTGTGTTCTTTTACTTGTCCCTGGTAAGGGACTACATCTATCGCTTAGCCACCTTCAGGCCCAAGGAAACAAGATAGAAACTTTCCTCCTTCTTACACTCCATGATTCTTGCCACTGAAATGACAACTAATACGATTCTCATGTTGACCTCAGATGGACATAATTGAACTACTCCTGAAGGCTTGTGATTCCCTTGAGAGCTACGAGGACAAGGTAAATCTGCTTTTCTTAAAGGCGAATGTGCACTCACACACACATTAGTGTATGGAAATGTTAGATACGCACAATATATTGCCCTTGCCCACGTCTGTTTCTTTTAATCTATGCTAGTATAGATTGGCTTTTCAACAAACCTTCCTAGGAGTTTCTTGAACGTCGAGAATTGAGTTCTTTGCGATGGAAGCCATCTAGTTCAAGTCAAAAACATGAAATATTTGCTCTCGCATCAAAGCTCTTGTATCTAGTTCTCTCTCCCTTTCTCTGAGGCGGCGGCACCTTAAGATCGATTTACTGTTCATTTTTTGCAGTGTAAGAAGATGGTCTTTGAGTACGGGCCACTAATTCTTGGCAACATGGAACAAATTCTGGAGGGAGCTGATGTATGCAGTTTGTTGCATTTGTGCGCCGCCACCGAAATCAAAAGTGAAGAATCAGTACCCACCAAGGAGATGTGGTTACTATCCGACTCTTGAAGCATCGTCATGCGGGATGCATAGTTCATTTATGTCCTAAAATGTGCGTTTCACTCGCCATGGATACGTACGATCACAACCCTACACTAGTGTCATTACTCAGTGACCGGATAGAACTGGAAATGAAACCCTATAAGGACCGATACATGCCAGATGGACTTTGAAACTTGTTGTCTGGTGGCGTTGGTTAATGGTTGCTGCGATCACTAGTGCTGTAACACCTAGCATCATCGAAGTTCTACTTTTGTTTACTTACTATGTTTGTCATACAATAGCCGTATCTGTCGGACAAAAGAACCTCGATTGAACTACTTACATTATGGTTAGCAATTGCTGCTATGTGTGTGCGTGTGTTTGTATATATATAATAGTCAGTTTGTGTTCCCTTATTCCCTTTTTCTTTTCTAATGGCTGATGGCTGAATTCTCGCTACGCTGCCCAAATTTGGGGAGCAGCGGAAAGTATAACAGCGAAGGAAAGTTCAGCACCAAAAGAAAGCGATAAATATCAGAGAGCATTGGACCGTGCACCCACACAAGAACGGAGTCTGAGCTGTTGCTGAACGAAAAAGTTGGGAAACCGACGGTTTATCAGCGGATAACCCATTGAAAGAGATCATATTCATCATTAGGTCATCTAGATCTTGGATCATTCTATATAAAGAATGACAAAAAAACGGATCCATCTGAGAAGTCCAGCATTCAAAATTCTGGCTGCTACACCTGGTTTAATTGAAAATCTCTGCAAAAGTGAAAATTTTCCCTGCAGCAGGAATAAAACGAGAAGGCTTTTCCCTTGCACCAAAGGATATAAAAATGGTGAAAAAAGGAAGGCAATGCTACATTCCCCTTCGAAACGATACCACCAAGTATCGTGATTGACGCCATCGACTCTTTCAATTTGCACAATTTAACCATTGTGTGGGCAAATGCAAAATTAATCGTAGGGCACTACGGAGTTCTGTTCGGCAAACACGAGTGCAATCGGCAAGGACCATATCCTCTTTTTGCCTTTAGGACAATTGAGTGAACCCCCGGGGCAGGAAGTAGTTCTCATGCTGTGAGTTTAGGGTGCACGCGCAACCGAATTGGCAATCTAACTATCAAGAATCATTGTCGTCCAAAAAGCCCTGCCCCATTTATCTTTCGCAAACTGGATCTACTTGAGGACTCATTCGGACATATACTCAATTCACCGAAATTGCTTTCCAGCACAATCGTCTTATCTATTATCGTGGGTCCCCCCCTCTTTTTGCCCTGAAGCACCAAAAATACATGCCTTACGGTAGAACCACCAAATACATCTCAAATTATATGACAATAGGTCTCCCAACATCCCCCCACAGGCAACGCTCCAGCTGAAAAAAAGAACAGAGATTCGAGGGCCATATCTTATGGCTGATAAACCTATGGCCGATAACCACTCGCTATAGCCATAGGTCACAGAAGCAAAATGTAGCGGACTGACCACATGTTCAAGACACTGCCTGGCCCAACGGTCCAGATGCCAGTAAATGTCAAATAAATCATAGGACTGGGTGAGCTGAAACGAAATTCTTTCTCATGGGATGAAATACCATGACAGAGAAGTAAGCAGCGGTATAGCAATGAACTAAATCATTGGTTACCTGAGGGGCAAGGGCATGCATTTTGACCTGTATTGCTATTTGATGTTAATCTAAGTATATATCAATCCCCCTTGTAAAGAAAAGGAAGATACAATGCGTCCAATATCTGAACTCTCCCCAAAAAAGGAGGCTGCTTGCCTCTGTAAGAACAGGCATAGATAAATCCCTTAAATTCTGTTCATTCCGTCTTTTCAATCAAGTCACCAGGGTGACGATACATGTTTGGGGGGAAAAGCCCCCCAATATGGGGCCCAGAGACTGACGGATTACTGATGCCTTCTCCTGATCCTTGTGCTGCCCATTCCTTACTGCAAAAGTAAATAAATCAAACATAAGATCATTAGAAAACTCCAAAGATGTTTAAAAAAAAAAAAATGTCATTTAGGATATGAGAACAGCAGGGAACTTGGATGTTCTGTTGGTCAGGTTTAATGCATGCACATTGCCTATATCATTAATAAACTATGTTGACTCGGTGTCCATGGTCACTGGGAGCACCATCAACCTTTTGATCAAATGAAATGGTTGACATGAAGCCAGTAATGAGATAATGAACCGAAATCATCAACCAAAATGGTAATCATCTCAGATAAGGATCTGCTTCTTCAGCAAGACCTACCTCACTCCCACATACATCCAACAATACAACAGGATGGAGAAACACCCCAGGACAAAAAATGCACAAGGATACGAACGAGTTTCTTACTAAGATCCATTATCCAAGCCATTGGAGGGGGTTCGGCTTGATCTGGTTGGTCAGGTGGATCATATCATATCAAGGTAACTGAACAATTTGCTAACTATCAATGGCAGATAAAGGAAGTATTTAGTTCATCTAGATAAGTCTAAATATAACGTTACCCTCACATAAATCTTCAGCTTATTGCCGTAACCTGTAGAAATAAACTCCTCCCCCATCAAACGGATTAATTACATAAGAAAAATTCTCTCTTCGACGGAAAAGAGATGCGCCTAAGAGGGCCAAAGGGGTTGAGACAAGTACAGAGAGGGGAATCTAAAATAATTAGCATCAATTCCTCATGGCGGAAAAACCTTATTTAAGAAATAATGGAAAGTTGCCACGAGTATCTCATCCCATGCCCCAGGATAAAGTTACTAAACATAGATAGAGAAACAACTGTCAATTTCAGACTTAGCAGGAATAGCTCATAAATCTATGCTTTCCTAAAATGACCGAATGACAGAAAACCAAAAATGATTTCATAAAACTATGCTTTCCAAAAATGACCGAATGACAGAGAAAACCAAAAATGATTTTATCTCTGGAAAGAAAACAATACTATGAATAAATCCTCCATGAATGACCGACCTGAACCCCCAATTAGTCCCTGGCACTTTGTTGGTCAAATAGCAAGACTAACTTAACCTAATAATGATGCAGCAGTCGACTGCCTCTGAGAGCTTCCACAGAGGTTACTTGTACTCGACAAAGAAATTTTCCTCTTTTGGAGCTTATTGACGATCAGAATGAAGAAGGAAGAGTCACAAGGAGGTGCTCAATGCTTCCAGATAATTTTCCCTCAAAAGCTTACTCAATCAACTACATTCAACTTGCTAATCCAACATTATCAGCAAGATGACACTGAACAGCTAATTCTCTGAAGAGATTGAAGTTGAGATTTTGGTCCCCCCAAGAACAATATAAAAATCCTAATTGTCACATCTCCTAAACGGTATGTTTGGAGCTACTCGGCCTGCTAGTGTTCTGGGCCTTTTGGCTTTTGAGAGCATATGCTACTTTCCAGTCAATCCATTCAACTAAATAGCAAATTATTGGCTAAATTTGGCTGAACTCAAGGACATAGGGCACACAAAGTCCATAAAAGATCAAGGTAAATCTGGAGTTCTCCAGTCACGGGAAGCTGTCGCAGGAAGCATCTCTCTACTGCAATGGAAAAAAAATGCAGAGAGGAAAGGAAGGTGATTTCACAAGAAAAACTAAGAAAGTTGCTGCTTTTCTCATAATGCTGCATAGAGATGCAAAGAACGTGATCCGAATGACTGAAAGCAGCTGTCAGGAAAAATTATCCGCTTACATGGAGTGTAGCTAGCAAATTTATTGTAGGCAACTTACTCAAGTTAGATTTAAAAAAAAAAAAAAAAAAAAAAATCGGGTGCCACATTATCACAGGGTAGTCCAAATGCTAATGGGACCAATACACAGGTGAAAATACTTAACACACTGGCAAATGTTAGGTCCCAGGAGCTACACTCTATTCCAAAAAGTCGCCACAACTATCTGCCCGTGCAAATAAAGATAACATTGCAGTCAATTGTGTACAAAGACATTTACATTTCTTACAAACTTCCCTCGCTGATAGTAACATTCCTATTTATCTAACCTAACCATCAACGAAACATAGAACCAAAGTTATTGTCTTTGTCTTAACTCTGTATCTAATGAAAGCATGCTTCCCGACATATATAAGGATTTACATGCACTCACTTGGACCAACAATTGGCTGGAGATGGCTCGAACGGATGAGTCAAAGCAGATCTAGAAGGGCTTCCAAAATACATTTGATTTGGAATAGACTCTCCCTTAGGCGCAAGAGGAAGTTGATTTTCACCATCTGACAGAGGTGGAATGAAAGCTTTTTGGACCCATGGATCTTGATTATTTAAGCCTGCCAAAGGGCTTAAAGTTCCACCACTTCGTCCGCAACCAACAAAATCTTTCTGTGGAGTGTGAATACTTGGTAGGACGGGATCCTCCTTTGAAAAGAGTGAGACTGAACTATTCTGTGACAAAGGGCGAAGAATATCTTCCTTAGATGATCTGCTCCGCTCAGGGTTCAAAAGCCAGCTTGCCGGGGCACCTATTAAACTTAAACCATCTCGAGCAAGAGGAGAAGTATCCCACATTTGCCAGGCTCTCTTATCATCGCTTGCATCTCCCACATGAAAATTGCTCATGTCTGGGGCCTTTGGAGTACGAGCAAAACGATTAGCATTGTTATGCCTGTCATCGGTACCTCGTAACCGTGACATTGGAGACTCGATAGGTGATGGCTTGGTGAATTCAGATGCAGTGACAACATTCTTTCTAACATGAGGCATTTCTGATCCCAAGTCTGTAAAAAAGCCAGACCCCAGATCCAACTCAAAATTATCAAGTGATTCAGAAACAGGCCCCAGTAATGACGCCGGGTCTGGAACATAACATGGGTCTTCAAAAAGCTCCGGCTCTTCCATAAAAAATTCATGAGATCCTTCTCCAGCTCGAGAAAAGATCGGTTTGATGACAGGTGAAAAGCCTAAACTACCGCTGGGTGTCCCATTTTGATAAGCAGGTCGAATAAATGGTGATGGAAGCCCAAAGTTGAGGGGATTATCAAATAACTGAGTTGTTGACGGCTGACCAGGTGCCAATGGGCTTTGACCTTCTTCCTGGAACTTGGGACTCGGTTTGCTTATAACATTGGTATTGGCTGAAGGATGAACAGATGATGTGCGAGTAAATAATTGTTGCCACGTTTTCTTCGGTGCAGATGCCGTTTGTGTATCAGAGAGTACCTGTCAGTGAACATCAAAGCATTTTACTGACAACATTTCAGCAATACATACATATGCTGCACAAGCATCATGACACCGCAGATCATGTCACTAAATGAGCCGTAACTGCGTAAGACCACATCTTTGCTCAAGAATAAGTGCAGTTCAGCATAGGACATAAGTAATATGCAAATGAAAAAATTGCAAAAGAAGAATAGCAGACAAGATTTGTTTGCTCAACAATAGTTCAGAAGTATGTTCACATGCCGATTACTTGCTCGGAATTATGGATATCTGGTTACAGCAAAGACAGGACAAAACTACATATGAAGAGACAACTTACAGGAGAGTTACTGCTCTTATCTTCCAAATTCGTAACTGATTTGCCACCTATTCGCTCAGGTGGACCATGATCTCTCTTATAAGAAGTATGGACATGATTTACAGCACCAATAGGTTTGTTTTCTTTAGAGGTTGCAGCAGGAGTATTTGCAGCCCTTCCGAAGAAACTACCCCCACCGAACGCTTTAGAAGAAGATAAGAAAGTACCCCTCATTCGGTCCAAGTATCTAGCTCCCGCACTGCCCCTATTAGCATTATTTGCAGAGACACCCTTTAAACCACGCCCCATATCAGTACCCTGACCCTTTACACTTTCTGTTGCAGATTTTTGAGGTTGACGATCAGGTAAACTCTTCTTGTCGGAGTCCTGCTTTCTCTCACTTTCCTTGCTTACTCTTCTTTCCAGTTCTTCCGCATCAGAGTTGCTCTTACTTGAGCCCCTGTCCCTATCTTTCTTTCTTTCCTGACGCTTTTTCTCTGCCTCCCTCCTCCTATCTCTTTCCTTGTTGGGTGATGATCCTTTTCCATTATCTTTCTCAGCCTCAGTCTTCTCATCCCTAAGTTTTCTTCGCTCCTCGACTAACCTTGCAACCTCCTCACGCTGTTTCCTCTCTTCCTCCTCCAAAAGTTCCCTCTCCAACCTAGCTTGCCTCTTCTCCTCAGCCTTTCTGCGTGCCTTCTCACTTTTGCTCTCATAAGAATTCCCACCATCCCTCTTAGCCAACATACCCCTATGCTCAGCATCCAAAGCTGCATCTTCCCTCAATGAACTACTTCTAAAAACCTTTCTCCAAAGCCACCTAATGCTCAAGAAAAAAGATGTCAGCAGCTTACAGGAAAAAATAGCAATTCCTGAATACGAATTCTCTGCCAAACAATGGTCATCTCCCCCAAAAACCCCATTTCCAGTTCTTCTCCACGTACCAGATTTTGTTGGAAAAGACCCACCCGCCCAGTTCCCATTTTCTAGCCAATCCTGACCACACATCCATCCACTGTCAGCCCACGCCTTCCCATTCAATAGCTTCCCACCCTTTCCAACCAAATCCTTAATAATCCCAGAGTTTGAAATACCCATGCCGGGCGGCACAGGCAAGTCCAGAACCGGTCTCTTTGAAATATGCCCACAATAAGAACACATAAACTTACCTCCACCTGGATTTTGATCTTTATACGGGGTCAAACAGTTACGACACCTCCGGGTCGCAGTCTTCCTAAGCTTCTGCAGCTCAATGGCTTCGTTCTTTTTCCTTTCCCTAAGCTTGGCATTCCTATGCTCCCGCCAAGCCGACAGCTTGGGCGTCAAAATCTCGTACCAAAAGAGGGTAACCAACAGCACGAGCACGCAAGCCAGCCTCGGGGACGTAATCTCGAAACGAAAAGCGGGCGGCAACAGCTGAGAGAGAGCCCATAGACCTATCAGTGGAATCACCAACCAAGGCAGCATAGTGGCGACCCGGCGTGACCACTCCTGAATCACACACAGTATACACATTATCCACTAACTGACGCCTATCTTCCCCCGTGATCGTCGAACACAGCGAAATTCACCCAAACCCTAGAACAACCAACCCAGCAACCCCACCTCTATCTCCAAAGCGCACAACCCTAAATTCCTCCGCCTGAATCGAACACGAAACGCCGAACAAGGCAGAGCAAAAACTCCCCCCCTCCCCCCACAACCCAGCACCGACCCCCAGCCCACCTCGAATCCCCCCAACACCGCCAAATTAAACCCGCTCCCCCCTTCGATTACCGCGCTACGTTCCCCCCGATGCCGCTGAACTCGAGAACGGATTCCCGCAAGGCTCCGCGTCGGAATGGAGCTGCAGACAGCAAGGCCACGGAGCTTCTCCTCCCTCCTTCTCCCCCTCTTTTCCTCTTCCTCTCAATCGAACGAATTGGGGATTCGAAGACTTACAGGTCGGCCGCCCATTCCGGGGAATGCGAAACGCGACCGGCGCGAAGCTCGCTGTCGCCGGCGACGTTCGACGGAAGGAGGCTCCTTCGGGTCGCGAATCGGACAATCGCCCACCGATCCGGGTCGGAGCTTCTTCTTTTTTTTTTTTTTTTCCTTCTTCCTTCTTGCTAGCGAAGAAAGGAACTGTGAAGAAGAAATACAGAAATCGCGAGACGATAAGAAGAGGTCGCCAAAAGAAAATAACGATAAGCCCTTTTTTCGGCTTATATAAGGAGGAGCCGAACCGGGGCAGCCCGGACCGGCGCTCCCGTTTCTGACCGGCCGGTCTGACCATTACGTCGCGTGAAATTGATAGGATTGTTGAAGGGTGCGTTTGTTTCACCGAAAGAATTTTCCACGGATTAATTTTCTAAATTTTCATGTATTTGATTTTCTGAAAATGATTAGTTAATAAAAATTATTTACAATTAAAAAAGGACAGCTTATCAAAAGAAATTGCTAGCTTTTATTTGTTTGATGGTTCAGGAAAATCAATATCATAAAGAAAGTTATTTTTTTTCCAATCTAAACTCGTTACCTTCGATTTATGAAAACCGTTGTAGTTTTTCGTCATTTAGACATTAAAAAAAAGGGGAAATGATTTCTCGAAAACGGTTTTCCTTTCAAATATGCGGACCCTAATTAGATGCTTTTGAGGAGGAAAAGGGGGAAGGGTCCTTGACGTGGGATTGCATGCGTGTGGCCTTTATTCTATGTCGAGGCACTTAAGGCAAAATGTCCATTTCGTGTGCCGCGCAGGCTAATTGGATGAGATTTGGAACAAGTACGATGATTGCGTTGCTGAATTTGGCGGTGCGAAAGGACTTGCGAAAAGAGTCATTCGCTCCTTTTTGTGGTGATGAGTGGACTTTTGCCGAGGTTGTGCGGTGCTGGGGGGAAATGAGGAAATCGTGGGTTGGGTTTCGATTCTTGGGCGACGCTGGCAAGAATCTTGGACGGTGTCGGGTCGGCTCCTGGGCTTTGGCTCCTCTCGCCCGACTCGCGGGAGGACGTATGCCGGTCGACCGACTGCAGAAACTGCAGAGCATCGTCACGATTAGGATCGAGGCCTCTTACCTAGGGAGACGAAGGGCGTTACCATCACTCGGTAAGTCGATCCGTGCGAGGTAATTTTCCGGACCTTCGTCAGAAACCATTTCGTGCCGTAGCAAATCAATAACCCAATGCTTTTCACATGTCCCAGAACTTGTCTTATTCGTCCATAGGTGTGAGGATGGTCCGGTGGAATTTGAGAACATCAATGCTTCAGATCCTTTCTTCTATGATTAATTCTCGCGCCCTTTCATTTCCTGCCTTTTTGTCGAACACTAGAAGGGACAGCTAATGAAAAAAAGGAAACGAGAAATTTAAACCGTGTTTATCCCTTTCCTATCCTTTAAAAGTCATACGAATATTTTACACCACTCTATCGAAATATGTCGAAAGAAATCTCTCTCTAATATGCTTTCGAACCCATCAGTGATGGAATCTTTAGAATATCCGGTCCATTTCATGGTTCTCGTCCGCAATTCCACGTGGATTTCATCTTTGGATTTCAAAGCCATACAATGAGATTAGTCTTAAGTTCTAGTTTGTAACAAATTTATGACGCATACTAGAACATGATCGTAAGCCTGATAGACAAATTGATTGTCCAGCAAGTGAGAGATGGTTGGGCTTAGCAATGAATAGAACTAGGCCAGATTAGGCCCAGAACCAAAGACCATATCGAATCTTTATATGAATCTAGAACCATGGGACTTAATTGTCCTTTAAATTTAAAGTAATTATTTGGATTTTGGCGAGAAAATCAATAAGCAACATGTCGCGTTGAAAATTGAATCGAAAGGGTTGTAATTCACAGCACGACATGAGATATATGTGTCCATGCTTATCCCTTAGTCCCAGTTATTCAACGCATGCTATTTGGTCAAATCCAGCACGTTTTCATACATAGGAAAGTGGTAGAGATAATTAAAGTCAAGGTCATTTTCATCTTGGTTTGTTATTAACGCCTAAAACCAGTTTAGGGTAGGAGTGCGCACGAAACTGAACCGACCTTGAAATCGAACCAAATTGAACTAGCTGGTTCTAAGTAGCTCACAGTTCCAATTTCTTTTGGAACCAAGAATAATCAGGCCGGTTCCCAAATCTAGGTGCAAAATTGAACTGCTCAAATAGACTAGACTGGAATAGTCCAACCCGAAATTAGACAAAAATTGATCAGTCCAAACTGATCCTAGGGTGGAATCGACCCAATCTAGAATCAATCACCCATGGTTTAAGAGACATTAATGTTGTCATTAGTCATTTGGTTTCTAGTCAAGACATGATTAAATACGACAGGATATGAGATTCAATGATTTTACTTTATCATGTTCATTATTTAGTGAAGTAAAGTCAAATATTCTCATATCATAAATATTAGTGACTCGATAGGATTCAAGATTCAATAATTTTGTTATATCATATTTATTGTTTAATGAATCACAATAATAAAGCCAAAAATTCTCATATCATGTGTATTAAAGTGAATGAAAATATGCCCTTTCGTGCTGCCTACGAAAGAAAAAATCAGCATCACCTCCCAAATCCAATAAAGAGAAGGAAAAAAGTAAACTTGAAAATCCGACCAATTTAGAAAATTTGTATATTAATTGTTTACCGAACATTATCCGTCAAGAGACTTTCAACCGGGGAAAAATAAATAGCAAAAGAAAAAAAATGTTCCTTCTTCTTTAAACTTTGTTCATAGCAACTGGAACCAAAATATGAAATCAATGTATACATTCTTCTCCTCCTAATCTAACGCAAGAGGAAATGCAGACCGAGACCATCATTCTCATTAGAATTGCCTTTCCTCCTTTAAGACCGAAGAAGAACCTTTTTCCGGTCCCATGGTTAAAGTTCTTGTCCATTCGTGCGTTGCAAAAGTTCGAAATTGATTGCTTAGACCGGAAGATATTTCATGAAAGATTGGAAATCAAGACAATCACAATTCATCATTATATGTTAAGTTGCCGGCCATTGGAATATTGCCCACCTCACAATATGGAGATTTAAGGGACAAATTCAAGGGTAAAATCTTTCGATAAGGACAATTATCGAAAAAATCAATATTTATTAACAACATAAACTCCAGATCTCTCGTTGCTTTCTTAAGGTTTCAACCTGCATTAGAAAAGTCACGGCGGAAAAGGAACTTCAAAAGAAAATGAATTTCGACTCTTCTATTGCTTTCGTAAAGTTTCGATGTGAACTTGAGAGTTAAGGCGGGGAATGAACTTTTGAGGGAGAATTACCAAAAAAAAGTTCTAAACCTATTACAATTATACCAATTCAGTTCTAAACTTTTTTTTTTACCAATTTAGTCATAAACCTTTTACAATTGTGACAATTTAGTCCATCCGGCGAAAATTGACCGGCCAGCGTTGACGTGGACGCCGGCCGGCGAACGAGGCTGGGCGATGGCGGCCTCGCCGTCGCCAGTGGCCAGCGGGGGCGAGCCTCGCCGACCCTCGCCTCCGGCCAGCCGGCCAAAGGAAGAAGAAGATAGGGGAAAAAAAATTCAAAAAAAAAATTCAAAAATTGGAAAAAAAATTATTAAAAAATTGTTCGCCGGTCGACCGGCCGGCGTCCACGTCAGCGCCAGCCGACCAATTTTGGTCGAATGGAATGAATTGGCACAATTGTAAATGGTTTAGGATTAAATTGGCACAAAAAAAAAAGTTTATGACTGAATTGACACAATTGTAATAAGTTTAAGATTTTTTTGGTAATTCTCCCGAACTTTTGACTACCTTACTGATTTCGTGAGGTTTCGACGTAAGAGCTACAGAAGAGTCGGAAAGCTCCAACATGAAGTAAATGAGGAGAATGAGAGAGTAGGATTTTTTTGAAGATAACTTTTATACCATGTAGATAAGAAATCCTACCCGCATCGATCCCACGCCTCACATGGAATATTTTCATCCAAGTTATGTCTATTTTATATCTTGCCTTATCATGTCTTGGATAGCAACCAAACACGAGATATATGAATATTATCATTTCCCAACTTTTATCTTTGATTACCAAATGTAGCCTAAATATCATAACACGTTAGATCAGTCAATTGAGTTCCCCAATCAAATCTGACAATACAAGTTTGTAGACAAACTCGACTACTAATAGGAATTAGATCTAATCCGAATACCTATGCTTCTCTAGCCATAATATCGAATTTACCACACATTAAAATTGAAAAATCAAAGCTTGCAACTGCTCCGATTAGTCTTGATGGGTTTTTTATTTGATAGGCCAAATTAAGCTTATCCGCCCATGTTAGGCCAAATCCAGTCCATAAGAGAAGGGCCCGTAAAAGGAAATGGCAATTATTTTCTTAGTGAAAATAACTGCAATTTATAAAAATAGAAAGTAAAGGAAAAAATGCTACTCGTAGTGTTTCTAAGAAAAAAATACGCTTCTCCATCTTCTTCCATTTGAAACAGTTTACTCCCTCTTGAAGAACAGGAACTCCAGGGTTTCAAATGATTCCTTTGAGACTGCAATGGTACTTAATCCGTGGCAAGTAAGGTATGTCCATCTCCATGATATACCTTCGATCGGTGTTACATGTTTTCAGGGTACATTTCCACATTCAATTTCGGTATTTAATCGTTCGAGTATTGGTTCGATTTTTAGGAATCTGTGTCCTACAAGTCCAAACTTGTGAAATCGAATCACAACTACTCTAATTTGTCCCAAATTTCTCACCTAGATTTAAAGGAACAAGAAAAGGTGCTTACACTTGATAAATTACTTTCTTTGATTATTTGTACTTCGTCGTCGTACTTTATCTACTCAACTTGTGCTTGAATGAAAATATCACTAGTGTTTTCCAAACAAAAATAAAAATCTTTGAATGTGTCGATATATTATATCAATGAGCATAGCTCCTAAGTCACGAATTGTTCTTTGCAAGACAAAGCGTGGCCCTGTCCAACGACGACTATACTTTTCTTGGATTACAGACAAGGACAACTGGTTCAAAAGAAGAATTCAAAAATTCGGGGAAAACATCAAAGAAACCCAGTCTAAGTTGTCATTATTACTTTCCAACTTCCATATTTTATTTTTGTTTTAAATTGCGGGTTTGTTCTCTCACGCTACTTCGTCTTGAGTGATAATCAATGACAGCTCACTGTTGATCGCCTACCGTCGCCTATGCTCGCCGCTAAAAGGAGCCGGTGACGGTTTTGCGTAGCCTGTTGCCAAGTTCGCTGGGTGAGCTGTCCCTAAAAATGTACATTAGGGACGACATGGCTATCCTTCGAATCCAGAGAATTGCTTGATCTTCATATCATTTCCGAGAGAGACTGCAGCAGTCGTCCCTAAGAATGCACATTGAGGACGTACAGAGTTCGCCCTACCTATGGAATGAACTTTTTCATTTGGGTTTGATCAATCCTGTTAAGGTGACTAAAGTATCTTCGCTTGCAAAAAGATAAAGAAAAACTTAAATATATTAGTCTCAAACAGTCCATACACCCAAATCGTCAACCCGAGTTTGCCACCGTCCTCTCCCGCTGACCGCCACCATCCTCCTATCATCGAACCGCTGCTACCCCCGCCTAATCCAACCCCACTTTCTTTTTTCCCCAAAAGCTAAGAGAGTGGAAGAGAGAAGATGGAGAGGGTTGGTTGGACTTTGTTACTAATATTGGTGGGTTCTAAAAAGGATTGTGCAAGTGTCTTGAGCCAACTGGCGAATCCTTAACCATGGAATAGCCCGTACGGTGCCTGGTGAGCCAAAGCACTAGGTCAGCCTTTCTTTTATAATTGTTCATAAGAATAGTATGGTAAATCGCATTCTTACACAAGATCGTATCACGTCCAATTTAGCTCGAGTATCCAATCCCTTGAGGCTCGAGTGAGACATACAGAATACTTCGGCACAATATTTGGTTTTACCATGCCATGATCTCATCAAGAGAGCGGCATCAGCTTTCGATCAGTTTGTACACAAGAGGCCAACCCCACCTTTAGAGCTCCTCAAAGTATTCTATCCTAAAACTCTTAGCACAAACGTCATAATGCCATCCCTACGAAACAGTTGTGTCATCCCTTGTGCATTACTCACTATATGCCCGAGTACCGTAAGTTCCACTCACAAGGATACAAGAGTACGGGAGATTTCGATCCGTGACACAAACCTACAAGGTAGAGGAAAGGGAATTGTAAATTATTCATCATCTCCTGAAACTTCGACATGAACTAGAGAGTAAGGAGGAGAATCAACTTTGGTTGCAACCAAACACGAGATTTGTGAATATTATATTTTTTCCCACTTTTATCTTTGGTCACCAGATGTAGCCTAAATGTTGCGACAAATTAGGTCAGGCAATTGAGTTCACCAATGAACTCTGACAATACAAGTTCGTAGATAGACTTGACTACTAATAGGAATTAGATTCGATCTAAATCCTTGTGCTTCTGGAGGATGTAAACTGGCTATGATATCGAATTTATCACACATGGAGATTGAAAGATCAAAGCTCACAACTACACTGATTAGTCCAAATTTGTGAAATCGAATCACTACTATCGAAATTTCTCAACTAGATTGAAAGAAACAAGAAAAAGTGCTTACACTTGATAAATTAATTTCATTGATTATTTGGGCTTTGTCGTTGGATCATGTGCATATTTTGATTCTCAATACATTAATAAAAAATCTCTCTATATAAATCTTTGAATGCGTCAATAGATTATATCAATAAGCACAGCTCCTAAGTCACGAATTGTTCTTTGCGAGACAAAGCGTGGCCCCATCCAACAGCGACTATACTTTTTTGGATTACAAACAAGGACTACTTCAAAAGAAGAATTCAAAACTTGGGGAAAATATCAACAAAGAAAGTATTATAAGTTTTCATTACTAGGAAAAATCTCAACTAGAGAGGGATGGAGAGGGTTGGTTGGACTTAGTTACTATTATGATGGATATATGATGGGTTCTAAAAAGGATCGTGCAAGTGTCACTAGCCAATAGACAGATTCTTGGCCGCGAAATAGCTGGTATGGCACTTGATGAGCTAAGAACACCATATTAGCCTTCCTTCTATAGTTGTTCGTAAAATTAGTATAGCGAATCGTATCCTCACACAAGATTGTATCATGTCCAATTTAACTTGAACATCTAGTCCCTTAGGCGAGACAAATAGAACACTTCAATACAACAACTGATTTTGACCTATCATGGCCTCATCAAGAGAGCAGCATCAGCTCCTGACTAGCTTATGTCTTCGGAGCTCCTCAGAGTTATAATTGTTATATCCTAAAACTCCTAGCACATACACCATGATGTCACTTCAACGAACTAGTTGTATCATCCTTTGTGCATTGCTCACTCTTCGCCCCAATGCCATAAATTCCACTAACGAGGATACGAGAGTACGGGAGAATTCAGTCCGTGACACGAGCCTACGAGGCGGAGGAAAAGGAATTGCAAATCATTCATCATCTCAGCTGGCGTCTTCTCAATAATGGAGGTGGTTATGACCGGCCATGACCAAATCCATATATTTTTTTCTTTTGGGATAGCCCGTCGCTATGTTTATGATGGGGGTAAGAAGGATACTACACGCTCGCTTGTCGTGTTTGTTTTTATATGTTTTTTGTCATCGATGGTGTGTTGGATTAGGACATGCAAGAGTCACCCCAACCAACGCAAGAACAATACCGAAGTCATGTAATGTAGCTGTCCCTTTAACAAATCCTGCGTCACTTGCGAAAACGAGATGTTAAATCTTGAGCCGAATTACCACTTATTATTGATCACGACTTATCAAGGATTAAAGGAGTATGTGCTTGTACAAAAGAAATGAAAATGTTTTGTTTTATGCGTGACTATCATTCCGATGGGAATTGATCGAGTGCTATTTAACGCGATCCAAACATGCAATCTAAATCTCCTTATATGCTTCCTTCAATACCTGTGAACCAAATCTGAATTGCTATCTGAATTTGCACAATTTGGATAACATGATTAAATAAGTGATCATACCATTCGTTTGGATTGTCAAAATCAACACCCTTATATATGGAGATTTTTTTTTTTTAACTATATATGGAGATCAAAATGAAGGAAATTGTCCAAAAAGCTTTAAACTTACTGCACGGCAACAAATTCGATCCTAAATCTTTTCACCGTGCCAATTCAACGTCCCTTAAATGCAATGAATTGAAATTCTTGCGGTACAAAAGATTCGACAATTCTAGAGTTACCATGACAGTCGATGTCACTCCACGGGTATGCTCTTGAGTTGCCTTAAAGCACCGCAACGTCATCTCATCTTCACTTATCTACTTGTTGGAGTTCTTTGTCTCTTTGGCAAAATCTACGACTACTTTTTCTTTTCGAAGAAACTGTTTCACAGATTACTTTTTTTTTAATATTATCACTTAGATTTGTTTTCTTATATAAAATCAAAAGGCAGATCTTATCATCCACGCCTTTTCTACAATCCCAATCGCCCATTTACCATAATATAAAACTTGCGGTCCCAAGAGCATCGTTACAAATTCAGCATAACCATGCCGTTAGCCGGACTCTAATTATAATTTTCTTAACCTAATATTCTTTTTTCTTTTTGTGTTAATATCACGAAAAACCTCAAATTGATACACCTTTAATTTTTCTGACCACCGAAAACTCTAATTTGGTATATAATGAATTTATAAGTTTTTTAACACCAAAAACCTAAAATCGGTACATTTATGATAGATTTACTTTCTGTTAGTTTTCGCTAAATTTAATTCTTGTGGCGAAAAAGTCACAAATACAAATGAAAGATAAAACCCTAATTTATGTCATCTAATTCAGAAATTCGATAAAATTTAACGGAAATTAAAGGAATATTCGATATACCAATTTGGAGATTTATTTGAAGTAAATTGATTACAAGTATATTGGTTTGAGGTTTTTCGTGATATTAATTTTTTTAATTTTTAGACATATGTTGCATATTTTGACATCCTCGAAAGTAGCTCTAGTGAGAACTCGAGGAAGAAAGAAAGAGAAGGCGAAAGGGAAAGCGGCTTTTGGAAGCCAATTCGTTTCCTCCGACTATTTCCGCGCGGCTTCCACCACATTTCTTCCTCAATTTCGCGTCCCTCAAAGCTTTCTAGGGAGCCTCCTTCGAGATTGATATCGTCAACGCGGGGAAACACTCGAACATGTCATATGCCTTGGGAAAAGACAACCATAATAAAAAAAAGTACAAAATATAAATCCGCCCCATTTTTCGCTTTTTTTTAGTTATATCCACGGAAAAGTCTCAAAATAACCGTCAAAGAGACATTAAAATCACCCCACCTCCCTCCTCAAGGACACGTCCATTGCAGCTTGATATCTCAGGTCAAGGCGGCCCGTCCCTAATCGCCGGTCAATAATTATCCATCTCGCCAATCATCATGATACACGTCGTTAGAACAATGTACATCCAAGCACGCTAGCTCCAAAAGAAAATTCCGGCACCCCGATGTCATAAAAGAAAAAAAAAACACACACACACACATATATACATACACAATACAATATTATAATATTAGTTGGCTTGTTAGGTGTTTAGACAATATTCGGTTCCCAATCAAACGATCGTGGACCATGCTCAAAAGCATTAAATTAGGGCAAAGAGAAGGAAAGGAATCTATACCCGAAGTCTTTTTTCTTTTTCTTTTTTCAAATTTTGGGGTATTGCACAAGAGAATAAGCCATGCGTTATATAAATCAATTGGAATTTTAATTATAATAATGCCAATTATGACGACCGGACCTAGTCCCCCACAACAACTTTACCTACCGGTGGTACCATCGAGAGGGAGGAGCGCCATGTGCAGCCGCCCCGCTTTGTGCTTTACCAGTTCATACACCGATGGCTCAACCATACTTTAAAAAAAAAAAAAAATGCACGGCCCATGACATAAAAATATAATTAAAAAAAGAACATACACATTTATATATATTCACACCTAACTTCGAATAATCAATCTAAATTTTATATGAATTTGCGTTGTGGCCCCCGGGTTTTCCTCTAATTACGAGGATGCCGGTTATGCGCAAAGAATGGTTTGGTCAAAGCGCTCGAGCATATCGGGGCCGAGTCGATTTTTCTTCAATTTGTTTTCTTCTCTTTATAGATTGTTCATTGACTTATTTAATTGTAATCATTATTGTTATTATCATTTGGCTTTTGAAATGCATGCAAGAAATGAGGGTTCGGTCAATTACGTGCCGCCCCCACCCGAACGACTACGTAAGACATTGGCGGCTCGGCTTTATCTTCATGTGAAAGGACATTGAGTATTGGACCCGCTCGATCGATTCTTAGAATTGAATCCCACGTACACAGAGATGGATCTCGACCTAAAAACGAAACGACCCTTATACTATCCCGATCCCGATCCCGATCCCGATCCGGATGGGACGGGGTCGGGCCATTGTTGCCCTCGACACGTGACGAATAGTCGACCCGAATCATTATTTATCCGCCCCGAGACCGGGTACAGTCTAACTCGGACGAGGGTTGATGCCGAAACCGATGGCTCCAACTCTGGGGATTCGCTGAGGAAAAGTCCGAGGGCGAGTCCAGCTTGCACGCGGCCGGCGGCGGCCGTGGGAAGAGGAACGTGTTTTTCTCCCAGCTGGTGAAGTGGACGTGGCGTCTCCGTCACATTGCCCTCTTCTTTTCAATTGTATTTTTTAAAGTTTTTTTTTTTTTTTTTATCTTACGTCTTTCTTGTTCTTAGCTAAATATAACTACTTGTTCAAAGTTCAAACCCAAATCCCAAATTTTGGTCTTGCCCCCTTGCTTCTTTTGCCAAGTCGGCCATGCTCACCGATCACCATCATTGACACGTACGCAGAAATTTGTATCGATCGATTATATAGGCAGTTCCGAATAAACCCCGTGCGTATATATTTGAGGTTGATTGAATTTTGACTTCGAAACAAGATACCGAATATCCGTATTCACCGTCTGTATAATTGTTTCGAACTATTGAATTGGATGTCGGTTCATTTTAATTTTTTGAGGGGGTCGAATTCTTTCCTTTTTTTTTTTTATCATTGTATGAAAAAGAAGGTTTTTGATTTTTGTATTAGGGAGAAAGAAAAAAAAAAGGAGGGGGTCAAAAACAGACAAAATCATGAGAGTTGGCTGATGACCGTATCTGCTTTCTTTCTTCACACTTTTGTTTCTTCTCCGGCGCACGCAGTTCTCGGTTCAAGAAACCTCTCATCGCCTTCCCCAATCCGAAAGCTCTTCTTTTTTCCGGTTTCTCCATCTCTTCTCTTCATCGTCTTCGTTTTCCAGCCTTACCCATCAACGGAAACTCCGCTTTCTCCTTCGAATTTGGACGGCCTGCCGGCGCCGGAGTCCCTCGCCCCTGTTCCATTCCTACCCTCTTCGATGGCAGTGTCGCCGCAGACCTTCCCGCCGCGGAAGCGGCGGCCCCCTGCTGGGGCCTTCGTCTCGCCGAGGCTCTCCGACGTCGAGCTCGTCCAGACCCTCCTCCACCTCTCCCAGGAGATCGCGTCCCTCCGGCCGTTTCAGTACCTCCTCCGGTCGTGCTCGCTCTCCATCGTGCGCAAGGTCAACCTCCTCGCCGTCCTGTTCGAGGAGCTGCTCCGGAGGCCCACGACCTACTGCTCCCCGTCGGCGATGCTCTGCCTCGAGGAAATGTACATTCTGCTGCAGAGGATCAAGACGCTGATCGAGGACTGCTGCAACGGGAGCAAGATATGGCTGCTCCTGCAGGTCGAGCTCTTGTCCGACAGCTTCCGCGAGCTCAACGCCGATTTGACCACCTTGCTCGACGTGTTCCCGGTGCGGGAGGCCCAATTGAGCGACGACGTCGAGGAGCTCGTCGCCCTGATCAAGAACCAGCGCTCGCGGGCAGGGGCTCGCGTCGATCGGAGGGACGACGATCTCCGGCGCGACGTGCTGGCGATACTGGACGGCATCGAGAGGGAGGTCGTGCCTGATCAAGCCAAGCTCGCGGCCGTTTTCGAGAGCCTGGGGCTGCGGGATTCGGCCAGCTGCAGGGAGGAGATGGAGAGTCTCGAAGAGGAGGTCCAGAATCAGAGCGACGAGAAGGGGAAATCGCAGGCCATCGCGCTGATCGGGCTCGTCCGGTTCGCGAAGTTCGTCCTCTACGGCGGATCGACGCCGTCGAAGCCGCCGGCGGAGTTCCGGCGGCGGAGGTCGTCGTCGAGCCTCGCGTTCCCGGCGGACTTCCGGTGCCCCATCACGCTGGACCTCATGCGGGACCCCGTCGTCGTGGCGACGGGGCAGACGTACGATCGCGAGTCCATCAGCCTATGGATCCAATCGGGGCACAACACGTGTCCCAAAACAGGTCAGACCCTGGCCCACACGGACCTCATCCCCAACCGCGCGTTGAAGAACCTGATCTCCCTGTGGTGCCGCGAGCAGAGGATCCCCTTCGAGGCCTCCGGCGACGCCGCGACCGCCCGCGGCGCCGCGAGGAGCAAAGGCGCGATCGAGGCGACCAAGATGACGGCGTCCTTCCTGCTCCGGAAACTGTCCGGCGGCCCGCCGGCGGAGGTCGCCGACGGCGTCGTCTACGAGCTCCGGGTGCTCGCGAAGTCCGACTCGGAGAGCCGGGCCTGCATCGCGGAGGCCGGAGCCATCCCCCACCTGGTGCGGTACCTAGGCTCGGACGTCGCCTCGGAGTGCCCGACCCTGCAGGTCAACGCCATCACGACGATGCTCAACCTGTCGATCCTGGAGGCGAACAAGGCTCGGATAATGGAGACGGACGGCGCCCTCAACGGGGTCATCGAGGTCCTGCGCTCCGGCGCCACCTGGGAGGCGAAGGGCAACGCCGCCGCCACGATATTCAGCCTCTCCAGCGTGCACTCCTACATGAAGCGGCTCGGGCGGAAGACGCGGGTCGTGAAGGGACTGATGGACTTGGCCCGGGACGGCCACGGCGGCGCCAGGAGGGACGCGCTGACGGCCATCTTGAGTTTGGCAGGAGACAGGGAGGCCGTCGCGAGTCTGCTGGAGGGAGGGATGGTGGAGATGGTGTGCGACGTGATGGCGAGCCTGCAGGATGAGGCGGTGACCATCCTCGAGGCCGTGGTGAAGCGGGGCGGGCTGGTGGCGGTCACGGCGGCCTTTGGAGCCATCAGGAAGCTGAGCACGGTGCTGAGGGAAGGGTCAGAGCGGGCGCGGGAGAGCGCGGCGGCGACCCTTGTCATGATATGCAGGAAAGGCGGGCCGGATGCGGTGGCGGAGCTGGCAACAATGCCGGGGGTCGAGAGGATCATATGGGAGCTGATGGGGACGGGGACCGTGCGAGCGAAGAGGAAGGCGGGCAGCCTACTGAGGATACTCCGGCGATGGGCGGCGGGATTGGACTGCGATATGGCGGATTCCGGTTACACGACCAACGTGACGACGAGCACGACCGCGACGACAAGGATAATGTTGCCAAGCTAGCTTCGGTCCATTCAATTATTTTGTAAAGTCTCATTAAATTTAATTTATTTCTTTCTTTGGCCGATCAAATCACAGCAAATTCTCAAGTATAGTTCAAATCCATTTCGCAATCGGTCTCATCTTTTTCCGAATGAATTGGCAAAAATCATGAGCCGTTGTATACGGAAAGTTTCTTCTCTTGTTCCTCGATTGTATCGATTAGTAAAGCATTGTCCTTTGGTGAATGTTTCTACACGACCAAGATAAATACGTTCTCTGTGTGGCTTTTTTGCTGATAAAATTATAAATCTCTTTTCTCTTTTGCCTAATTACTTGATGATAAATACGTGTTTCCCCCTAAGCTTGATGTGAGCATAATCTAGTTGGACAAAAACTTAGTATGATTATCAAAACATATGGAAACCTAGTGTTATGTTAGGGAAAAGTGTCAAAAAAGTCTTAAATATTTTGTTTTGTACCGATTTAGTCTAAACCTTTTTTTTTTGGTGTCGATTCAATCCTAAACATTTTTACGTTGTGCCAATTCAGTCCTTTTCCGGCCAATTTTGGTCGGATTTTTTTTTGATTGACACCGGCCGGGCGGGACATAGCGACGATCGGCGTCGACGCGTGACAACTTTTAATATTATTTTAATATTTTTGAATTTTTTATTTTTATTTTTATTCTTTTATTCTTTTTCATTCTTTTATTATTTTTCGTTTTGTCTTTTTCCTCCCGCCGGTCGCCGAAGTCCGGGGACCGGCCAGAGGCGACGGCCGGCGAGGGCGAGGCCAACCTCACCGGCCACCTCGCGGCGAGGGTCGAGCCTCGCCGGCCATGGGCGAGGCTCCCCCTCGCCAGATCCGGCCATGGGTGAGGCTTGTCCTCGCCGGCCATGGGCAAGGCCCACCTCGTCGATCCGGCGAGGGGGAGCTCGCCCATGGTCGGCGAGGCTCGACCCCGCCGGATCCGGCCATGAGCGAGGCTCCCCTCGCCGGATCGACAAGGCAAGCCTCGCCCATGGCCGGCGAGGCTCGACCTCGCCAGATCCGGCCATGGGCGAGGCTTGCCCTTGCCCGGCCATGGGCGAGGCTCACCCTTGCCGATCCGGCGAGGTCGAGCCTCGCCCGGCCATGGGCGAGGGCCTCGCCCCGCGAGGTGGTCGGCGAGGGCCTCGCCGCGAGGTGGTGGGGCGAGTCGGCCTCGCCCTCTCGCCGGCCTTCGCCTCTGGCCGGTCGCCGGACCTCGGTGACGGTGGAGGAAAAAGACAAAAATAAAAAAAACAAAAAAAAAAAAAATTCAAAAATTCAAAAATATTAAAATATTATTAAAAGTTGTCCACGCGTCGGCCAATTAATCGTGCCGTCGCCGGCCGGCCGTGTCCCAGTCAGCAAAATCCGGCCAAAATTGGCCGAAAAGGATCGATCAAGCACAACGTAAAAAGGTTTAGGCGAATCAAGAAAAAAAATATTTAGGACTAAATCGGCACAAAAGCAAAAAGTTTAGGACTTTTTTGGCACTTCCCCTTGTTATGTTATGTGGATGCTTGAACCGTGCGAGCTAGAACATGCTAACCACTTTTTCCTTTGTGAAATAAATGAAAACAATAACCATACCTTTGGAAAATAGAGTATTGTTATTTAGATGATGCATAGGCTAATTGGGTCATTTTTTGTTATGCTAGAAAAAAAATGATGTATCATTCATTACCGTAATTTTCAAATTAATGAAGAACGCCCTTTGTTTAGGTGTCTAGTGCAGATTTACTTCACGGAGTATCATTCTATCGATGAATATGGTGGTTGGATCCCATGTTATCCACATTAAATTGAGATGATTTCACAAATTTTAGTTTGGAACACTCAAACCAGGGCCATTTGGGAGGGCGTAGCCTCCCCGAACCCCTTTTAGTAGTTATCCTGACATGCGGCAACCCTTGATTGGCTCATCTCTTCACGGAACTTGACCAATCATCATTCGTCAATATCACTTGACAATCGTGCTTATCATCTATCCTGGTCCTCTCACTATAAAGTATCCTACTAGTTCATTCGAGTTACCTGTGGCATTTCAGGACTTCTAAACTGTTGATATTTTGATACTTGATAAATCATCATTAGCTAGTTTGATCTAGTTTTCGAGTAGAAAATGATCGGTTGCACAACTCTAATCAATAATAATAATCATATAGCATGAAAAAATCGGACAAGATCCTCTAATTTCATTAGTATCTTTATCTGATGCATGCAATCAAATCATACATTATTGATCTGTGCGTCATGTAGTTAGCAAATGTGAAATTAACGACTAATGCAAGAAGAGTCGAGATCTCTCGAGACACGCGGATGAAAACATCGATAGAGACGTTAATCCACCAATTCGCTTATAGATGCGACGGTGTACGATGAAGAGGGTTGGAAATGATGAAGGAATTAAGTCCGGACAAGATCCTAATCCAAGCGTGTTCAAGTCGTCGACCGCATCACGCACCGCCACCGCCATGGCAGTTGGAGTGACCGCGTTGGGACGACTGGCGGGGGGATCATCGTCAAGTCAACTGCAGGACTAGGTGCCTTTCCCACCAGGATCATCTGAAGAAATGGCGAAAAGTCAAAAGTACCGAAATCGCTATCGCACTTTAGCACGCCTTTGACTTTCAAACGCGCACAGCTGCCGCCATGCAGCCGGTGGAGAGAGACACGAACCGCGTGACCGCGTTGGGGCATTTAATTCAAGTCCTCCTCTTTATATTGGCGAACCCAGTTTTGAAGTTTCGCCCATCGATACATTCTCTGCCTAGATCGTTCCCCGCAATCCGACGCACGCCCGCATCGTTTTTACGCTTCTTCTCGGGACGTACGAAGATGGGTTCGAAAGAGATCTTGATCGTCGCGGTGCTCGTGGCGATGATCATGTCCCCAGCTTCGAGCGCGAGGCTCCTGGCGGACCGCGAGGAGGCGGCCATGGTCGAGCCGGCCTTGCACCTCGCTTTCTGGAGGAAGGGCGGTTCTTCAACCTCGTCCGGGGATGATAAGATGGAGGACAAGTTCTTGCTGCTGAGTTCGCTTCCGAAGGGGAGAGTCCCGCCTTCTGGCCCGAGCAAGCGCACCAACAACTTGAACAGCTGATGCTTGTTGCAGACGTCGTGATTTCGATTTTCTTCGTCGATTCTTTCCATTTGCTTCATACATAGATTCTTTGGTTCTTTTATTTCTTGTGCTGTGCGAACTCGGCACAGCCATATTTGTAACAAGACTCACATACTTAGTGTAAACACAGTGAAAGGTCAAGAGGTTTAAGTTCCGTTCATCTCTATGTGTTGAATCGAATCGCTCTAGACGGCGACTGATGATCTTGTATAGTGATAAACACGGAACATGCGTTGTTTCGCACGAAGTCAATCTGTCGGACTTGCACCAAAGGCTCCGCTCTCTGCCAAAGCCCACCCAGGACGACTCAAACTCTTTACGTGCTGGCCGTATTAGTGTGGTTTTCCTTTACATTACATGCCTAAGTCCCAAACTGATTAAAATTTCTACTTAAGCTCATCTGAACAAAGAGCAAAAACCATCATCTAGGCCGGCCGATAAAAGATGGTTGGACATGCCCACCGTCTGGCCAGCCTCATCATCAAGTATATCACTAGTCACGCGACAAGCATGCCGTCGTGATCAATTTCACAGAAGCATGTTCTTCGCACGACATTTCTAGACAGAATCTCGTGATCCTGAGTTTCTTTTTTATTTTTTGCTATATTTTGGTTTAGCATTCTTAACCAAGCGAGCATAGATTCCGACTAGATTCGAGGTTTTACTGCTCATTTTGCAGTCCCTCCAGTGCCATATCAGATCAGAGCTCACTTTCACCAGACTAAAAGATAAACCTCCATCCAAATCACATCTGCATCGATGCCCAATACCGTAATGCGGTTTTCACAGATGTTACTTGCATGGCATTTTGTACACGAACTGGAATTTGCTTGTCTGAGCGTATTGCTGAGGAAGGATATAGCCTGACAGACCAACAGCTTATGTACAGGGCTCAAAAAGACCCGTCAAAATTCTGAAATTGGACTGTTTTCCGGACTTTGTAAGGACGATCTTGGAATCTAACGAGCAATTCTGCTGCTGACTTCAACCCCAAAAATGTGAAACTTAACTCGCAACTAATTCAGACCAAAAATAGAAGTTGCTATGAAGCAGATCGCGCGAAGCCCTCGTGAAGTTGCATTGCCGTTTGAAGAAAGATTAACAAGATTTCTTTGTAGATCAACCACAACGACGGCTCGAAGGCAATGTGGTCATTTCTGGGATCTCCAAGACTCCCAACCAAAAACTAGATAACCAAAGCAAGATTGCTTTTCATAGAGTCAAGTCAACGATTTCTTCTTTTCTATCATGCTTAGACACGAATGGAGTCTAGCCCTTTGAAGAGTTCTGGTATTAACCGAAGGAACGCATCGGTCTCCAGTGTGACATGATCAAATAGCTATACCTACGTTCCTACGCGGTCAGGCAAACAACTTGCGGTCACTTTCCCACGGTGAATTTCGATTTCGATTACTGTTTATTCTACAAAACCATTCAAAGCTCTCATTCCGTCAAATTCTCTGTCCAAATTCTAGCCAAGGAAATGGCATGCCCTTGTGTTCACTGTTTTGGACATTCTGATCGAAATTGTGATGTATCCACAGGATCTGGCTTAAATCTCTCCTCTTTCTGGACCCGCAAATGATCAGCCCTCTCACAAGGACATGTTTATGGCTAGCCTAACTATACGATGTTGTTATGCAATTACTTGCTGATTTGGTTTTTCAGCTATTCTAGTCTTTAGGAGTTAGTGGAGTCACGTTTAGCTAATTTGTGTGTTAGTTGTCCTAGTTTTTAGGTGTTAGTGGAGTAAGTACTTTATGCAGAACATGAGTAGTTACGGATCCTATTTTAGTGAAGTTTTTACGTTATGTATTTGTCTTTGTAAAAAAGACTTCAAGGTTGTGAACGAAAGATGAAGTTTCAGCCTCATCTCTCCTCCCCTTTAGCAATTTTACGATGGTATCAGAGCCTGTGAGAAGAGCGAGAGTTTTTTTTTTTTTTTTTTAAATATAAAGAAGATTTAGAGGAGTGAGATACTTTCGTGAGATAATTGCAGCAGCAATATTTACAATGGCCACCGACAATTTTGTTCAAGCGGCAATTCCACGCTTTGATGGTCACTATGACCATTGGAGCATGCTAACGGAGAATTTTTTACGGTCAAAGGAGTATTGGTCGATTGTCGAATCTAGAATTCAAGAGCCACCAGCAGGCACGGCTTTGATAGATCCCCAGAAAGCAGAATTGGAAGCTAGAAAGTTGACAGACCTTAAGGCAAAAAATTATGTTGTTTGCTCAATTGAAGAGTCGAAAGATATAGATGCACTCTCTCTTGTTGAATTGCAAAGCTCCTTATTAGTCCATGAATAGAAGATGAACAGAAGTTCAACGGTAGAGAAGCAAGCGTTGAAGGCTTCTACCAATACTCACTTCAACAATTTCAGAGGAAAGGGTAGAGTAGAGGTAGAGGAAGGGAAGATCGAGGAAATAGAGATGTTAGCAAGAATTTCAAAGCCAATAATGACCAAGCTTAAGGCAAAGGTAGAGGACGGGATCCTAACAAATCCAAGGTAGAGTGCTTTAGATGTCTTTAATTTGGTCATCATGCATCTAAATGTTATACTTGGCTGCCTAATAATAAAGAAAAAACAGAGAGTTCAATTTTGTTGAAGAAAAGAAAGCAGAAATGTTGTTGATGGCTATTCAAGATTAAAAGAAGCCCGAGTCAGATATTTGGTATATGGATACAGGCTGCAGTAACCACATGAGTGAAAGTAAGTCTTCTCGTTCTTATCTAAATGAAGATTTTCATTCTACTGTGAGTTTTTGGGATCATTCTACTGTGAAAGTGATGGGAAAATGTGATATTAAGATAAGAACCAATAATGGTTTTGTGGAAATGATCTCTAATGTGTTGTATGTTCCTGACCTGAAAAGTAACCTATTGAGTGCTGGTCAATTACAACAAAAAGGTTATGTTATCACCAGTAAGAAGGGTGCTTGTGAAATTTATGATTCTATTAGAGGTGTTATTGCAGTTGTTCCTATGAGTTCAAATAGATTGTTTCCATTAAAGATTGAAAATATTCAATCTTGTTTGATGGCTGAAAAGAAAGATCTCTCATGGCTGTGGCATTTTCGCTATGGTCACTTGAGTTTTGGTGGATTGAAGACCCTCAAACAGAAAAGTATGGTGACGGCTCTTCCTCAAATTACTACTCCTTTCCAAGTTTGCGAAGAATGTGTTGTTAGCAAACAACACCGTTCTCAATTTTCAAAAGAGAAGTCATGGAGAGCAAAGGATGTTTTGTAGCTGGTGCATTTAGACATTTGTGGTCCTAGAAACCCATCTTCTGATGAAGGTAAAATATACTTAATTACCTTAATTGATGATTTTTCCAGAAAAACCTAGGTTTATTTTTTACAGGAAAAATCAAAAACTTTCTCCACATTTAAAAGCTTTAAAGTTCGTGTGGAAAATGAAGCAGAAAAAACCATTAAGAACCTTCGAACAGATCGTGGTAGTGAATATTGCTCAAAAGAATTTGAAGTTTTTTGTGTAGAGCATGGCATTCGAAGAGAGCTTATAGCCGCATATACACCACAACAAAATGGTGTATCTGAGAGGAAAAATAGAACCATTCTCAACATGGTGAGAAGCTCATTAGCAAGAGGAAGAGTTCCAAAGACTTTCTGGCCGGAAGCTGTAAATTGGAGTATTCATGTTTTGAATAGAAGTCCAACTTTTACTGTTCAAAATACGACAATAGAAGAAGCTTGGAGTGGGAGAAGACCGACTGTAGATCACTTTAGAATCTTTGGATGCATCGCATATGCCCATGTCCCGGATGAGAAAAGGAAGAAACATGATGACAATGTTGAAAAATGTATCTTTCTTATGTATCTTTCTTAGTGTAAGTGAACCATCCAAAGCATATAAATTATTCAATCCACTAACAAAGAAGATTGTGACTAGCAGGGGTGTTGTTTTTGATGAAGAGAATACTTGGGATTGGAATAGGCAGCAGCCTACCCAAGTTCTTTATGGCAACGATGCTGAACATGAGTAGATTTCAGCACCTTGTATGTCCAAAAATTCATCAAATACGACTTCTACAACTGCTGGAATTGCACCAACAGTCGCTGAAGTCAATGACGAAGAAGCTCAATCTCTTCGCCGCGTTAGAAGAAGGTCTACTTGGATGGAAGATTATGAGGTAACTGGAATTGGATATCTAATTACTCACTTTGCCTTATTTTCAAACTATGACCCTACAACTTTTGAGAGTGCTATCAAAGAAGAAAAATGGCAAAAAGCGATGGATAATGAAATTAATGCCATTGAAAGAAATGATACTTGGGAGCTATCCGATCTTCCGAATGGACAAAAAACTATTGGTGTAAAGTGGGCCTTCAAAACAAAACTAAAAGAAAATGGTAAAGGTGACAAATACAAAACACGTTTGGTAGCCAAGGGATACAAACAGCAATATGGGATCAACTATACAGTATTTTTTTCTCCAGTTTCAAGACATGACACGATCAGATTGGTGGTTGCGTTGGCAGCACAGAATTCTTGGCCTATTTTCTAGCTAAATGTCAAATCAGCATTCTTGCATGGGCACTTGGAGAAACAAGTATTTGTCGAGCAACCCCCTGGTTATGTCAAGATTGGAAATGAGCATAAAGTTTATAGATTGAAGAAAGCTCTTTATGGGCTAAAACAAGCCCCTCGGGCTTGGTATAGTCGTATTGAAACTTATTTTCTTAAAGTTGGTTTTTCAAAATGTCCTTATGAGCATACACTTTTTGTCAAGATTGGAGATAAAGGGAAAATGCTCATTGTTTGCTTATATGTTAACGATCTTATATTTACTGGAAATTGTGATGCCATGTTTGAAGAATTGAAGCAATCTATGACGAATGAGTTTGAAATGTCTAATCTTGATATGATGCATTACTTTCTTGGCATAGAAGTGGTACAATTGAGTAATGGGATCTTTATTTCTGAAAAGAAATATGTCGGAGAAATTTTGGACAGGTTTCAGATGAATGATTGTAATCCTATAAACACTCCAGTTGAGTTTGGCTTAAAGCTATACAAAGATCATGAAGGGAGGAAGGTTGACAGCACACTTTACAAACAAATTGCGGGCAGTTTGATGTATCTAACTGCAACAAGACCAAACATAATGTATTTTGTGAGTTTAATCAGTTATATGGAGAATTCTACAAAAATGCATTTGTTAGCTGCCAAGAGAATCCTTCATTACTTACAAAAAAACTAGAGACTTTGGGCTATTTTACAAGAACGATGAAAAGTCCAATTTGTTTGAATTTATTGATAGTGACTATGTAGGAGATCAAGATGATAGAAGGAGCACTTCGAGTTATGCTTTTACGTTTGGGATAGGTGCTATTTCGTTGTCATCCAAAAAGCAACCAATTGTCACATTGTCAAGTAGAGAAGCTGAATTTATTGCTACAACAGCTAGTGCTTGTCAAGCTATTTGGCTAAAGAGAATTCTTGAGGAGCTGCAATTCAAGCAACCAAGAGCTACTAAATTTTTTGTGAAAACAACTCTCCAAGAATCCTGTGTTACATGGAAAAAGCAAGCACATTGATGTGAAGTTTTATTTCTTGAGAGATTTTAGCAATGATGGAACAATTGATCTAATCTACTGCAGGAGTGAAGATCAGGTTGCTGATATATTCACCAAGGCCCTCAAGATGGAGTAATTTGTGAAGCTCAAAAGGTTACTAGGTGTTTGCACGTTGAAATCAGTCAAGGCTTTAAACTGAATGTTAGGAAACATTAGTTTAATGGAGGGATTGTTGAAATAATAGTTGTTTCTTTCTGCACGTTTTGCTGATTTGGTTTTTCAATTATTCTAGTCTTTAGGAGTTAGTGAAGTCACATTTCGCTAATTTGTGTTAGTTGTCCTAGTTTTTAGGAGTTAGTGGAGTAAGTACTTTATGGAGAACATGGATAGTTATGAGTCCTATTTTAGTGGTGTTTTTACCTTATGTATTTATCTTTGTAAAAGACTTCAAGGTTCCAAACGAAAGATGAAGTTTTAGCCTCATCTCTCCTCCCCTTTAGCAATTTTACATAGCCTACCTATACAATGTTGTTCTGCAAGCTACGGTTTCGGCAGATTTCCCATCATGTTCGATGAATAACTTGGGGATCACATGATCATCAGCAGAATTATTATCATCCGCCTGATTGTCAATGTCCAAAGCACACCAAAGAGGCCAGAGAAACAAATGCAGATTCACGATCGTGATGAGCTAAGCAAGAAAAGATTTCGAATTCAGAATCCCCAGAAATCAACCTAGATTCTGAATGGCGCGGTTGCTTAAAAGTCTCCTAATAAAACAGACGAACATGGTGTGCAAAGATTGAGTATGTCCAGTGCCACTCGCCGTCACTAAAGTGAATCAGCAATTCTTACAAGTTGCTGTCATTCTCTTTTCTAGGACATCAAGTTACCGCATTGTGACAAATTCTAGGTAATGATATTGGCTGAATACTCTCGGTGATGATATTGGCTAACCACTTGTCTTTGTACCTCTTCATCTTCTTTAGAGATGCTCACCCTGCTTCGTTGCGATTGTTCTATCTTTAATGCAGTAAAAACGAAGGTAGAAAGACAAATTTCGATCCCTCCTCGATTCAAATGAATAGAGACATGCTCAAAGCTCAAATAGAGAAATCCTTTGAATTTTCTGATTTACTTTATCCAGGACAAACTATCTTGCGAGAAACAAAATGCTATCTAAGCAAAGATAGAACACGAAGAATAAATTGCAAACTGAGCAGCATGATTCAATGTTAAAGTTAGAGACAGATGATTATGATGGTTTCAATCGCTCGAGAAATTTTTCGTCGGCCGTGTGCACGTAGCTCGTGCAGTCGAGCAATTCTCCTGTTTCTCTCCTCCTACGAAATGCTAACCGACACAACCATACGGCCGTCATTTAAAGGGTGTAGAACCTGATGGATTTCCCTATCGGCCCATGGCGATGGTGCTGTTGAATTGATTTGCAAATCACGAAGAGGGGCCACATGCTTTTGGTCCCTTTTCACAAAGATCCGGACGTTCAAGGTCGTGGCCAAAGCATGACCGAGGAGCTCCTGAATATGGACGTTGGTGTTAAACGTTTCAGTCCCCGGGGCAACGTCAACAGCGAAATTCCATCGGAAAGCGTACGTGTTCCAGTGCGATTTCCACACGGTTTGTGGACCGAGAGGGTCTCATACATAGGTCGCCGGACTCGTGCGCCACTTAACCCTCTGCCGCATCGCGCCGAGACAAGAGCAAAGTTTGTCGCGAAGCACCAGCAGAAGAAGCCCCCCCAATCGTTTCATTAGATTCGTCCTTTGGTCCCCCGGTGTCCCACGCTTCAGAAGGGAGTGGAACATGCTCATTCCCCGCCTTTGCATCCTTTCCAATTCTTGTGCATGGAAATTCCTGAAACAGGGACCACGGGCCTAGAAGGACCTACCGGTCTCTAGCGACGAATCCCCCAAATTTGGAGTTACAAGTTCCGTTGGAGAAGGCCGACCCTCGACGGACATCGCTATCACGCTCAACACCAATTCCCCTCCCAACGTTTGGCCCCGGAAAAGAAGGGGATGCATGTGAGGAACGGCCGGTCCTCGGCTTGTACGGCGAAGAAGACAACCGATCATCTCTCCCTCGTTTCTTCTCCAAGCAATCCCTGCAATGGTCATTTCAGAGAGACTTAACGAGAAGCCTTTTCCTTCTACTTTGCGATCTGATCATTCATTCGGCACACATCTTGTCCTTGGACCACTCCTTGATTTACATACAAGTTAGTGGGCATGGCCTGTTGTCGATCATTAACGACCCTTTCACCTTTCCCCCATTCCTGTCCTTTGCTCTTTACGTCCCTTTCTCCAAGGACTTTCCCTGAATTTCCGAATCGCCTGCTTTTTACGTTCGAGAGAAAAGTTGGGAGTGCATTTGTCATTTCGGGTCTTGTCTCGAGAGATGCGCGAAGGATTTACCGGTACACCGCCATGTTCATTAAGGCCCGACCCCATCTAATGCCGCCGATCATGTGGGTCCCATCACGGAAATCACATGATTGACTGTCAAGATTTTCTATATAACTCGCGCAATTTACGAATCATAATCTTCGGGTTCATTTGAGCACAATTTTCTAGCTCCCATGTCCGCTTTGACGCACACCTACAATCTTTTTTGAGATAAAATTACAAATAGCCCATGAATTTTACTCTACTATGGAACGCGATTTCTAAATTTTTAATATGTTCAATATAATTCCTAAACTTATGATACATGTTCAAATTTGAAAACAAGTTTAAGGATAATATTAAATATTTTCATATAATCTAAAGATATATATATAAAAAATTTAGAAACCACATTAAATAAATCGAAAGTTTAGGGATGGCGTAGCATTATTAAAAATTTAAAGTTCATGGACCACATTAAGTAAATTAAAAGTTTAAGAATTACGTCGCATATTTGCCCAAAATTCATGAACTATTTGTATCATTTTTCTCATCTCTTACCCCTCAAACATCAAAATTCTTAATCTCGATTAACTTTTAAATTGAAACATCAGATCCCAGGATGTTTCCTGGGATATGGTTAGAAGATTGATGCAGGAAGAATTCCAGTTTGTTTTGCTGGATGTTATTGACTAATCCCCTTACTTTAAAGGATGAATTGTCAAATTCCCAATCATGAAAGCCTAATGCAGATTTGGAACCGGACGATGAGTACCGCTAAACAGTGTAAACACATTGATTAAGGGTCCCCCCAACCCCCTTCACTCCTTTTGCCAATTTTTTCTTCCTCTGTGGACCCCGCAATTCCCCAAACCAAAAAAATTATTATTTTCTTTTTTACGTTGACGCATCATCATATTAACATAAGTAATTATGAGGATAACATAGTTCGTTGGTTCATTTAAAGAAAAATTCAAACCTCCACGTTAGACTTTAGTAATTATTTTTATCATACTTAGTCCTACCCACTCCCCCCAATCCATCTTCTTCACCCCTTTATTTATCCTCTCTCTTCAGTCCTCACTGGGCTACACCCGCACAGAACAGACACAGGGAAAAGCTCAGCATCGCATTCACATTCACATTCCTCGGCCTCTTCTGCACATGAACACAGAAGAAACTTCAAGTTCTTGAGAGAGAAAGAGGGAGAGATAGAGAGAGAGAGAGAGAGAGAGAGAGGGAGGGAGAAGGAGATGGGGAATTACAGGTTCAAATTGTCAGACATGATCCCCAATTCCTGGCTCCACAAGCTCAGGGACATGAACAGAACCAGGTCATCAAGAACTCATCACCATCATCATCAGCAGCAGCTTTCTCCTCCTACTCCTCCTCCTCCTCCGGTCAAGAAGAAGCAGCCGCCCTCCTCCGCCACGCCGTCGCGCTCCTCCAGCTCGACTTCGAACCCGCTTCCGGACCACCCTCAGTCCTATCCCAGGAAGTCCTACCACTTCGCCAGAGACATCCCCCTCCCCAATTCCCCAGCCCCCGAGGAAATCGGCCAGGCAGCGGCGGCCCCCGCGCCGGCCCCACCGCCGCTCGTCCCCGCGGGTCGTCGCCTCCTCCGTCTCCGCCGGCTGCAGCTGCCGCGCCACCGCCACGCTCGACTCGTTCTGGGGCAAGCCCGAGCCCGTCCCCGAGTGCTCCGCTTCTCCCCCGTCCGACACCTCCACCGCCTCCGACTCGGAGGAGCTGCTCCCAGTATCCGATGGTCTGGCCCGGCTGAGCCCCGACGAGCCGCCGTGCGGCTGCGGCGGGGGGGTCGTCGCGCACCGGTCGTTCGATCAGATGGTGTCCTGGTCCAGCTCTTCGTGCCGGTGCAGAGTACTCGACTCTGACGAGGCGACTGACGGGAAGCAAGCGAAGAGCCGAGACGGGTGCGAGTCAGTGTCGACAGAGATCGAGCTTCCTCCGATACTGACAAAGCCTGCGAACTTCAGCGACATGGTCGAGAATCTGAAGAACAGAGAGACCCACGAGCCGACCAGGAGCCGGACGGTCTCGCAGCTCTCGGTCAGAGTCGTGAAGGCGGAGCACGTCACGGTGCAGGAGCACGGCAAGGCCAAGCGGTCGTTCTCCGTGAGCTCGCCGGGGGTGAAGCTGAGGATCAACTCCCCGAGGCTAGCGAGCGCCAAGCGGGGTCAGAGCCAGAGCCAGAGCCAGAGCCAGAGCGCTCACCACCCCCGCCCCGGCCGAAAGAGCGCGTCGTCGCCGTCGCCGTCGGCGGCGGCGGGGAGGAGGAGGCGGAGCGTGTCGGACAGCTTCGCCGTCATGAAGTCGTCGGTCGATCCGCAGAGGGACTTCAGGGACTCGATGATGGAGATGATCGTGGAGAACGAAATCAGGGCCTCCAAGGACCTGGAGGAGCTCCTGGCTTCCTACTTGTCGCTGAACTCGGACGAGTATCACGACCTCATCATCAAGGTCTTCAAGCAAATCTGGTTCGACCTGAATTTCACTCGCTTGAAGTGAACTTCTTCTTATTGGATTCAAATAGTGATGGCGACGGCGGCGGCGGCGACGACGCCGCTTGTATACGTTTGACTCATTTTAACCTAATGTCTATTTCTAATATCCTCAGTATATACCAGTCCTCTTCTAATAAAAGCTCACATTGCTTATAGAGAATTCCTTTTGAGCAAAAATTTCTTTCTTCTTCTTCTTCTTTTTGGGTTGACATCGAATTTTCTTTGCGCCAATTTGCACGGGGTCGGACCATTTTCTCAATTTGTCGAATCCATGTTGCTTCACGGGCACTGGTAATCAAAGTCTAGAAACTCATCGAGGCGCCAAGAGATATTCGACTCAAAAATCAAAAACCCTCTATTCAAATCCCACAAATCACGTGAAAACTGTTCTGTTACATGGCCACCTGTGTACAGTACAGGATAAGACTTGAACTTAACACTCGTGCCTATAAGATATCATAATCAGAATTTCCGAATTTCACACCATCACTTTCATAAGGATTGCGCACATGATCTGCTCCACTATTTGGTTAACCGGTCATTATCTAAGACCAGGATGTCAAAGTAACTTTTTTGCGCAACCACGTTCAGCAATAATGAAGGAAATTAGATTAGGTGAAGTAGTACCAATGAAACACATTGGGTTCAATTTGAATAGTCCCCCCTGCTCTTTTTCCCTTCGATTATTACTCTTTTTTTTTTCTTCTTTTTTTTGACATTTGGTTGCACATTATATGTGAATGATTGGTAGGCACTGGCAATTTTTTAAAAAATAATCTTTTGGAGCAATGATGGGAGTTTTCAAGTGTCAACACCGAGGGGCATAGCAGGAGGTAAGGAACAAGATTCTTTGCCTAAAAAGAACGATGATGGGCCCCGCCCAAAGACCAAATTATTTTTTCATCCAGCACATTAAACTAAAAAAGTGATTTCCATGTTCTTCAAAGTAACCTCCTGTGGCCGAGCAACCCTTGTCTCGATCTCCTAGTTCTTCATTTCTGCTTTTTCCATAGGTGGAAACTCTTGATTTTTCTTCCCTTACATATTCAGATACTTTCCAAACCCAATGTCACCGTTCACTCTTATCGATTGTGGTATGTCTCATGTCACAAGTTACCTAACTATTTTCATGATGATATTTTACATAGATTGATTGTTTCGTAGAGATAAAGACATAATATATTTAAGACTGCCTAACACCACTCAATATAACAAAAAATAATAATGTACATATTTGCAATAGTGATTATCAACATAACATTTTCATATAGTTCTTATATGTTCAACCCCATCCCTGAATTATATAACAATGTTTACTGTCATCCTTGAATTAAGGGCAATATTCAATATTTTCATATAGTTTAGGAATTAAATTGTGTACATACCAAAAATCCTAAAATCATATTGAATAAATTAAATGTTTAGAGTCTACATTGCATATTAAGTTAAAATTCATAAATTATTTATGTTAATATTTCTTTTCTTTTTTTCATTTTCCTAGTTTGGTTATTGGACAAGACCACTTCATTTTTCTCTGCTTAATACGCAAGTAAGCATGTACATGTGTAGGATGTGTCCCCACTCACATCAATTCCTAGATTTTTCGAACGCGCTATGAATTATGGAAGTGCCCTTTTCTTTCTTTTCTTTTCTTTTCGGGGTTTTTCTCCGACTGCAAAAATGAAAATGAAACTTTAAGTACGAGAGGTGCGTCAGCTTTATTGCCATTCTCTCGAAATCGAAAGGCCTTTTGCTGCTCTCCTTCCACCAGCCCCCGAAAAGCAACAAGAAAAGGACAGAAGAAGGAGAAGTCCCTCTGCTCCTTCCATCAAGGCTCTACGTGTTGTGTACTCAGCCTTCCGAGCCCCACTAACGTATGCATAATGAAGAGAGGAAAAAAGCTCAGGTTGTACAGTTTTGTTTCTTTTGTTTACGTTAATAACCAACGAATAATTTCAAACCGATATGTCCGTGCCACATTTTATCCCGAATTCATCTTCGTATTCAACGTAAACGAGTCGGCTAGAAGATGTCATTTTGGGGAACTCGGATCCGAAGAAAATGAACTAAGATTGGGGAATCTGCTCAACTAATTTGGCCCTAAAAGCTTCCTCACATTTTGAAAATTTGTTGAGAGTACCATAATTTTTACTTAGGTATTTGGTATATTTATCATAAGTGTATCGGTTTTGGGATTTTCTGTAATACGAAAATTAGTTTAAGGTAAATGTGACACGAGTGTATCGATTTTGAATCTTTAGTGATAATTAACATTCTTTTAATATTGTTTAACATGGACCATAACTTCATCTGCCGAAGAGATTGAACGGTTTCGAATGAAAGGCGATCGGAAGTTGATTAGATGGGTACACAAAATTCAAACTCTGGCAACTTTACCTAAAGTGCCTTAATATTTAAATGACTTTGCTTTTCAAAAAAGTTGAAGTTGCTTAGAGAACTTCAAAAGTGGGGAAGGCAATGCAAGATTTTCAAAAAAAACACCAGCACATAAGCACTTTTCCTCTCCTCACGTAAGGAAAAATGCGACACTGTCCTGAGATTCCTTTGTCCGGGAGCCTTGGGCGACCATTGGAGGAGAGATCCCACGCAGCAAAAGTGAGAGAATTCACTGTGAAATGGAGAGGAAAAATGGTTTTTTTTTTTTTTTCCATCTTCCTTTTTCAGGAACTTGGAAAGTGAAATCCTTTTCTTTCTCGGTTGTCCTCTCTTTCCTGGACACAACTTCATGTGCTTGATTTCGTGTCCCCAGCATGCGAGTCACAAAAAGATAAAAAGTTTCCATTTTATTGCCATTTCACCCCCCCCCCCTCTCTTTTCTTTGACGAGGCAATCATCTAATTGCTTTACAAGTCACAGCCCAATTGTAGATTAATGACGAAAAATTTGCTCCACCATAGGAAAGTCATAGGAAAAAAATCTTTCTTTCTATAATATATATATATATATATGTATGTATTTATGTATGTATATGTATGTGTGTATGAAGTTAGGGGAAAAGTTAAGAAAAAAAGTGTTAAATTTATTGTAATTTAGTCCTTAACATTTTCATATTTTGCCAATTGAATCATCCAGTTAGTTAGAAATGGCTGACTATGACGTAGAAATTTTCAATAATTTTTTAATGATTTTTGGAATTTTTTAATAATTTTTTGTTCTTTTCTTTTCCTTTTTTTTCTTTTTTTTTCCTTTCATTTTGGCTAGCAAGGGCCAACAAGCCCTCGCCCAAGCATTGCTAGCCGTGGGCGAGGCCTTTGCTGCCCGCAAGGCTAGCAAGCCCTCACTAACCAAAATGAAAGGAAAAAAAAAGAAAGAAAAATATAATCCTTTTTGAAAAAAAAAATTGTTAACATCAATGCCGATCGTGTGACCTAAAATAACTTATATCCACGTCAGTGATTTTCAGACCAAATTAGCCAGACGGACTTAATGAGTAAATTGCCAAAACGTTTGGGATTACATTAGCATTATTGAAAGGTTTAGCATTGAATTAATACAAGTACAATGAGTTTATGATTTTTTGATACTTTTCCCATAAAGTTGGCATTATCTAACACGAGTGATGTGATAGAATCTAATGAGGTATTAATATGAGGATATCATTTTTCAATTAAGTGATTGGTCCGTCTTATAAGTTCCTCCCATGTTTCTGGCGGAGGGTTGCTTTGGAATAATACAATTTTTCAAACTAAAGAATGAGGGGAATTCACTTTGTTATAGGGTGCGTCGCGGACGTGTTCCAGATCCCTCTATATAAACGGCCGAGTATTATATAAGAAATTGTCTCCACTCGAATTTGAATTGATTTTACTGATCAAGTAGCCTGAGATCATAAGGGAAAGCCATCCGCGTCATAACTAGGGGATTCACCAAAAAATCACCTGCTAAGGCAAAGTCTCAAGTGGTTGGGCCAAAGTAGAAATTGATCTCGAGGGACTTAAAGTTTCTAAAGACACAAGATCCTCGGGTTGGTTTTGCTGCTCGAATTCATCAAGTTTGTATTATAAGTTCGGTATCGATCTCTAATTTTCATGATGTGGCGTTGTGTCCTTACGACAACGCAATCTATCCAAGCGCAGCTACGTGAACAATATTCTTTCTTCTTCCCCTTTTGTTTTATTTGTCTTTTGGCAATGCGTAAATGGGATTCCTAATCATTTCCCGAGGCAGGTCTAAGCAAAGAGACAGGGTAGCAACAGTATTCCAAACAAGGGTGATAATGCTATTCTATTAGGGCATGAAAACTAGACCATATGGAAACAAGACTAGGATTTCTGTTCCTACTTGGACACGGCAGCTCAGACCAATAGATTAGATTTACTCTCCCGTTGTCTCCGGGGCAATTTTATTCGCGCCCGTGTTAACGGAAAATGACAGAATTCCGGACAACAAGCATCGACAATTATTAAGTATGCCCGTTTTTTTTTTTCTTTTTACGACTTGCATATTAAAACCCTCGCGTCCACTCATAATCACGGATACGTCCCTTAGAGTACGGTATTCTGCCAATTGCCTCAATGAGTGACAGATGGTAACACTCAATCAGAACTCAATAGGCGTTCGTATTATAGAAGAGTCTCCATCACGTTGTTATTAATAGGGGTGACCATAGTTCCACCATCCAATTTCAAGTTTTAAAATATTCATGAAAGGTGTCATATCTTAAAAATTGGAGAATATATTTCAATGGACAAGTTTCAAATTCCAAGTTAATGGAACGTGAAAATCTATACTCTAGAATCTAAAATAAGTTTTTCTTTTTCTTTTGTTTATATCTTTGCGTTATCCTGTAATATTCCATGACATTAGATGATTTGCATATAATTTAAAATCACTAGTTTCAACTTCCATTTTAAAATTGAGGCTTTTACTTTGTTAACTTTTTCATATGTTTATATATAAGTTATGATCGGTAAACTGTAATAATAAGTAGTAATCATTAAATATGATAATTCATTACAATCGTTTAATTGATGATATATATAGAACATAGATGGACCTGAAACCGACTCTGAAACTTGCGACAAGATAGATTCTAAATTCTAAGGTATGTAAGATAAGAATTCATATTCCAAAAAATAATAAACTTATTTCAACGGATAGATTTCAAGTTTCAAATAAAATATATATGAAATCTAGAATTGCTCATCTCTAATTATTAGTGGAAGAGAAGGGTACGACGTGTGCACCGTGCAGCAAACACGGAGGGAGCTAAGCTAACTAAGCTTGGATTGGATCCCAGAAAAATGTTATAAAGTTGGTTGCTCTATCCAAGGTCAAACACGGGGTGCTCCTAGCCCACAGGTGCACACGGTTTATGGTCTAGGTCTCTATTTATATAGAATCATACGTGTTCACCCTATTAATAAACGATACATGTACCCGGTCCATCTCGGCTTACTTTTCACTATAGCTCTTTAATTTTGCAAGTTTTCTACATGTCCACTCTTGGGAGACCAATGCTTTTAGATTCTTCGTTTTGACATACTTAGATTGAATATGGCACAATTAAACGAGTCAATTCATATGTAGCATCTCATTACAAGATTCTCGTATAGAAGGATGGAAAGTACAAGTGAAATTGAGTCAACTCATTAATATTGCCATGAAATAATGAGCTTTTGAGCACTCTAAGCTAGTTCCTCTAATGTGGACCCAATTTGACGCTATAATCTTTTGAAAGTAACATGTCTCCTAAACTTTTTATCGTCAGATTAAAAAGTGAAAATATTATAATCATTTTGATCTAGATCTATTGAACTTTTTAGATCTGTTGCATTTTGATCTAATGATGAAAGATTATAAATAAACGGTGCGTCCCGATTATCGTATGTTTATTCTTAATTTACTCTTAGCACTCTAGTGTGAGAATGATTTCGGAATTGATTTGATTTGTGCAATTCGATCTCCTAAGTGAACAGGTAGAGTTTCTTTTGTCTATGTACGTGGCGCACGTGGAGAGTCGTTTGTTGGGTGCGTGTCGGCGAGCCGCAAGGGGAGACTTCCGTTGTCAAAGGAACATGGATGCGTAGATTCTGGATTTTGCTCGACAATGAAACTCTCTTACCTGCACAATATCCATTACAAAAATCCCTCCCCGATTAGTCTATTCTGGCTAATTTTTCAATGCTCGAAGTTCTTGAGCGGAGGTAGGTCTAATTAGACATATTATTGTACCCAAACACTCGAGTCCTCTTCCAGTGATTTCCTAGACAAAAGCATTACAATGCGTCCCAACATAGAACATAGAACGAGAGGAGAATTCATGACTAAAGGTAAAGAAACCTAAAATGTGTCTATTCTGTATATTTCGATATATAAAAAAGAGTACATGAAAAGTCTATTTATAGGTTTAGATAAAGGAAATCAAATTAGATATAAAAAATTTGAGATTTTCTAATATTGCTAGCGGTGTCTATTCGCCATGAAAATCTTTTAACTCTTGGGAAGCAACCGAGCAATTCTTATAAGACCCTAGCGAGTGCATTTCCAAAGCGTTGGGTGGAAAACGACCACGGCGATGGGGGACGAGCGATAAGGTACACGTGCTCTAGAGAGGGAGAAGGTGGGGAGACAAAAATCTTGGCAGAATCCAAGCTTTCGAGAGCGAGAGTCAAATGTGCACGGGCGCAGGACAAAACATGTTAGATATTGCAAACTATAGCGAGGGGTCCCATGTGCGTGCGTCTGCATGCGACCCTTTTGTCTTCATGTCGCGTCGCCTTTTTAATTAAAATCTCTCTCTACGCCTCGCAACAAAGAGGAAGAAGAAGACGAACGTAACACGGTGGACCCCCCCAACCCTCTCGCGTTTGGGCGGGGGATCGCGCAGATCTTCGTCCCATCGATCCGTCCATGGACGGAACGATTCTGGATATAGACGCCCCCGCGGATCCGTCGGTGATGAAACCGGACGTATCGCCTAATAGCATCCACCACGATGCGTGCGTAACGAATCTTTCACCAAAAGAAACTCCATCGCTTCTTTTGCCGTGAAACGAGGGGCGATCTAATCATTAATCATATGCCTTGGTCGGTGTAAAATCTTTTCCAAATCTTTTTAGTCGCTCCTTCACGGTTGGTAACATTTTCGGGCGTGGGGTCGCTAATTGCGACTTCCCAACCGAAACCACAGCAGAACACAAGTATCTTATAATTGTGTTTTGTATAAAGAGGTAAAAGAATCGATAATCAGGGGCCAAAAGGGTGCTTTAGGCCATCAGGAGTTCATGCAAAGATTGGGTGTATAATCCCCTGTTCTAGGCCTTTATAAGCGTATTGAAACCCGCTAATGATGTTCACAATTGGGCACACGCACGAACATAGGAAAGATATTCATTATTCAAGTGCAAAACATCGAGAAATAATTATCGACTTTTCTGAAAAATATTTTCATTAATTGCGAATTTCCAGTGGAACAAAAGGAGCTCCGGGTTTTCTAAAATATCCATTTGTCAGGTTCGAAGCTCGTTGATTGTGGACCGCGACTGATGGTGGGCTTCCACGGTCTCTTTCCTGGGCATGGGATTTAGGTTCAGAGGATCGATTCCATACGAAATGAGATCGATCATCGAGCGATGGGAACTCCTGAGATTCAAATTGTTTGATTCATCAAGTGATGGTCCTACCCGATTCGTTCCGGACTGGGTTCAAGCAACCCGCACGCGCTCATGATATCGTAACCTTTTGGTTTAAGTTTTAGAATTAACATCTACTTTGCTTTCTTTTGAAGTTAATAGAAATGTGCTTCAATTAGAGGCCCACAAATCGACAAGTAAATATATAGTAACGCAATCTCGGCAGAGCCAGTCGTACCGAGTAGTTGATTGTTCATTGAGTATATTGTGTAACAAAAGTTTCACACGTTTTGACATGGGTAGTTTTACTTTTGGAAAAATTACCAAAAAAGTTATAAAGCTATTGCAGTTGTACTGATTCATTTATTTTGCTAATTGAGTCATAAATTTTTTGCATTTATGTCAATTTAGTCCATCCCACAAAATTTGGCTAACCGACATTGATTTGGTTGTGCCCCACGTGGCAATTGATGTAAACAATTTTTAATTTTTTTTAACACTTTTTGAATTATTTATTTATTTTTCTCATTTTCCTTTCTCTTTTTTTTTTTCCCTTCCCTTCATCTTTTTCCTGCAGGAGCTCACCGAAACTTGGCAATCGGTCAGAGGCAAGGGCTAGCAAGCTCAGCCTTGCTAGTGACAGTAAGGACGAGCCTCGCCATGGTTGGGCAAGGCTCAACCTCACCAAATTGGTAAGGCTTGCACTCACCAATGGCTACGAGGTAGACTTCACCTCTTGCTGGTGGCCCATTTCCGGCAACTAGCTAGAGGAAGAAGATGAAAGGAAGAGAAAAAAAGGGAAATGAAAAGAAAAAATAAATAGAAATTTGAAAAATATTTTAATATTATTATAAATTAGTCACATTAGCGCCAAATATGGTTGATTTTTTGTAACTATCCTTTTCACTTTAAGCAAGTAACCATAGCTCACATCAACGCTTACGAAACAGTATATAGTAGCACCGAAGCAAGGAACAAAATGGATCGATGCATTACATATTCTTAGCACGTTCACCTTTGTTTTACCTTAATATTGTACGTATCCAAAGGAAATGCACCCAACATCACCAACTGGACCATTTAGTAGTAATCCCGAGCACACACTATATGTTACAAATGCATGTACCAGGCCCGACGTGTCCGAGGATCGTGAGCCTTTTAAATTTCCAAAGTGACGTGCCATGATCTCGAATACTTTAATCGGGTCGAGTACATAGTAGGATCCCCTTTCTTTCAGTGTGCCGCACCTGACGAAAACAGGAACGGGAGAGAATAGATCAGGCAAGCGAGGAAAAGGGCGATGAGGATCTGATCGTGAATGGAGACCAGAGTCTGAGTTGTGTCGCGACACCGATTCAACCATGGAGGCGAACACTTATACTCCAAGGAGAAGAAGGTCTCATCTACAACATTTTGGACATGATCATGATCATGATCACCGTGACCAAACATGGGTTCCCATGAAGCAGATTTGAGATCTCCATCGCTCCACTTCTGTCATCAATGCATGAACCAAAACGAAAAAAGAAACCCTAGTCAGTCTTTCAGCACATTATGTTGTTTGCTGATTGGTCGATGAAGATGCATCGAGAGAACACATGCAATTCATTTTATAGGCATGTCGCGTGATATAAGCATTGTAAAAAGACCTTTCCGCAGTTCAGCCAAAGGCCACTAGAAAAATTGGGTTAGGTAGTCCCCAGGCAAATAACATGTGTATATAAATCTGATGGAATTCGAAGGCCGGGCCAATGCTAATTGGATATATACGACTTAACATGTAGTCTATGCTATATATATATATATATATATATATATATATATATATATATATATATATAGACTCGATCATGAATCCCACGAGAAAACCTAATGGGTCGAAGGCACACGCAAAATCGCATTTCATCTGCTAAAAACGAAGGAGGACTAGAAAATCGCACGCCTGCATCAACGTGTGAGAAACAGACGGTCGAAATATTTACCTCGATCGGTTCTCCTAAGGCGACAAGTACCGTGCCAGGGCTGGCGGGGAAAGTATACGGAGGAGAACGCGATGTCCGGAGGTAGAACCTGCTGTATTCACCGATGGGGAGGTGGATGCTGAAAGCATAATCAAAAGGCTCATCGGCCCTGTGGTATTGCTGTGCGTTCGGGCTGGGTACGATGTGACGATCGCGGACGTGTCTGTGCACGCACAAGGTTGGTTCTTCCATTTCGAAACGCTCGCGAGGCTGCTGCTCCCTCAGGTTTTCTGACAGAACTTGGCTCACTTCCTGCGCCACCACGTCGAGTTTGCTCGTCACCTCTCCGATCGCTCGTCTGTAATTAGGCAAACATGCCGTTCCCGTCTTGTTACCATTACATGGAAGAATAGACTAGACTCCAATTAAAGTGTATCAATCGTTAAGAAGACGATCATAATGTTAACTTTATCGAATGGTTTAAATCATGGTTCTTTCCTATATCGTATGGACAGATTTCGAGCACTGAATTGTGTTCTTAATATAGATCAATCATCAGAACATCGTTCCACGTACTAAGCATTGCTCGCATGATAAATGAAGATTCAATATGGTCGTATCCATTTCATTCACTGCAAACATCTCTAGATCAATTCATGTGATCATTGCTCCAAGTTAAATGATCTTCATGTCATAAAGGAGTCCTTCTACTATTTGAACATTTACCTAGAATTCATGACTCTCGTCGATCTTGATTTCAGTTATTATATGGCCAGACAAAGATGGAAGGCCAACCAAAAATCATAATCACAAAAAGCACTTGAAAAGAAAATGAATACTAAGAAGCATGGTTCAAGTTGCAATGATTTGATTTACCTAAGGTTTCGATACGTCTCGGCCTCGACATAATGCTGTCCCCATCTTATTCTTCCCTTGAAGCAAATCCTCATCACCTCTTCCTTATCCCAACCGCCCCCTTCTCCGGTGACACCGTCTTCCTCGTGAAGCTCAGCGCCCTTCATCTTCTTCTTTAGGACTTCCGACACCCTCTCGGCCTCCCTCGCCAATGACCGTGACGCCTCGTCCGAGACGCCGTGCCCACGGATCTGGAAAGTGCCGTACTCTCGGGCGGACCTCATGAGTTTGTGCACCGAAGCCCCATCCCTCAGCATGAGCTGCTCGAGATCGATGACGTCCGGCACCCGGCAGGGATGCTGAGGCCCCACCAGGGTCAGCTCGGGGACGCGCAGTGAGGCTTCGAGGTAGCGCGTGAAGATCTCGTCGGCAGCGGACCGGGATCCTCTCCCCGTGGGGATAGGGGGCGGAAGCGGCGCTGACAGCGCCACCGGCAACCGATGTCTCTTAGTAGGGTTGCTAGTCGTGGCCATGGAAGCTAGTGCTCGGCAGATCAACTAGGGTTTCATGTACGTGAAGGAGCGGAGGTTGGAGGGGTGTGTGATGATCACGTATGGCTTAGTGATCTTAAGTTGATGAGGAGCCAATTCTGGAGAGCGTGGGTGGAAGCTTTCAAGCGCAGGGCCCATCCAACGGCGTAGGAGGCACGTCTCGTTTTGAATTTGGCAAAGGGAAGTTCAATGATGCCTCCCCAGTAATTAGATCACGCAACCTTGAGAAGCCCTCCATTTTCTTATTTATTTTATATTAGGTTTAATATAAGTAATTGTTCAAATAATTGTAAAACGCCTCAGGCTGTCACCAGCAGGCCCCATTGACATGGTTACTAGTACAATCAATAAATTGATTCAGCATTTTAACAAATAAAAAAGGGAAAACAAAGGGGTGCGAAACTAGAATATGATAAAGACGCGGGTAAGATTAACTCGGGTGTGATTTGACATGCATTGAGTTTTTCCTTATTGGAAAAAAACACAATATTGTCCGTTTTAATTCGTTTCATACCAAGTCTCATAATTTTGTCATTTGGCGTACAAGTGATTATTTTATTATGAGATAACCCATCATGATAATGCTCTTATCTAAGCACGTTTAACTTCAGAGTTTTAAAACTAAATGTTGTTATTATATTAAAAGGTGCCTCCATGAGTGAATTCTAATTTTCATATACATATGAATAGGTATATATGTCAGTATATATCTTAGAATCACCATTCTAGAAGTTTGCTAAGAGTCACTCCTTGTCCAAGTCGTCTAGGCCAGCTGACCCCTTCTCGGCCTCATTGGACCGGTCATTATATGTACAATGTTATCTTTAGAATTATGATTTATCCAATATGAACCTTGAATTGCTAAATGTTCAATGTAATTTCTAGACTATATTAAGGGCGTGTTTGATAACGATTCTGTTCTGGGAACAATTTTTTATGAGAAATTATTTTTTCCAATTATGTTTTTTGGAACAATCTCTAAGTAAAAAAGCGCGTTTGGTAACTTCCCAAAATTTCTACTCCTATTATAGAAATATGTTTGGTAGGATTCTTAGATTTGTTTTTTTATTTCTTTTATTATGTTTTCTTCTTCTTCTTTTTTTCATTTTTTCCTTTTCCTTTTTCTATTTCTCTTTGGTCGGTCCAGCGAGAGCTCGCCGGAGGCCGGCCTGGCCACAACGAGCCTCAGCCTTAGCCTAGCCTGGTGAGGCCAAGCCTCATGCCAGCTGGGGAGGCCGAGCCTCACGCGGCCACGGCGAGGCTTGGGCCAACGAGCCTCGCCATGGCTCGACGTCTTCAGTGGCCGGTGACGCTCCAGCAAGGTCGCTAGCCCTTGTCTGGCCGATCATCGGCGCCAAGAAGAAGAAGAAGAAGAAGAAGAAGAAGAAGATAAAAGAGAGAGAAAAATATATTCTAGAAATTGTTCTCGGGAACAAGAATCTAATTTTTTCTACTTCTTGTTTCTGTTTCAAATCTATTCCCGAGAACAAAAATTTTACCAAACAGGTTTATATTCTTTTTTCGTTCTCTGAAACAAATGAACAAAAAAAGTTGTTTTGGGGAACAAAAATAAATTTTAACAAATAGGCCCTAAGAAGTTCAATGCCAGTCTATCATATATTTGAGTTGACTAAAGGCGCGTTTGGTAACGATTCCGTTCTCAAAAACAATTTCTGATAAGAAATGATTCTTTTTTATTTTGTTCCCGGGAACAATTTCTAAGCATTTTAAGCCGTTTGGTAACTGTGTAAAATTTCAATTCCTAGAATAGAATTGCAATTGGTACAGTGCTCAAAATTTCTACTCCAAATCATTTTCTTTTAATTTTTAAATAATTTTATTACTTTTTTTTCCTTTTTTTCTTCTTTTCTTTTTTTCCTTTCTCTCTCCTATTCTTCCTCTTCAAGTGGCCGATCGCCAGTCCGGTGACCGGCCGACGAGGGCTAGCAACCTCACCGGAGCGTTGCCGGCCCTTAGCGAGGCCAACCCTTGTTTGCCTAGCCTCGCCGGCAGCTAGGCGAGGCTCGCTTGACCACCGGTGAGGCTCGCCGTTGGCTAGGCGGGCCTTGCCGGACCAGTCGCTGGCAACCGATCGTGGTGGGCAGCGGACGGCGGACGGCAGTAGACGGCAATGACATCGGTGGATGAAGAAGAAGAAAAGGGAAGAAGAAAAGAAAATATGGGCTTGATTCTAAAATTGTTCCCGGGAACAAGAATCAATTTTTTTTTATTCTTAATTCTGTTCCAAATTTACTTCCGAAACAAAAAAATATAAATTTGTTCCGGGAATAAAAATTTTACCAAACACGATTCTGTTCCCAAACTACTTCGGGGAACAAAAAAATAAAATTTGGCACTGTTTGACCAGTTATCAAACAAGCCCTAAATTTATTAACATGCCCTTCAATTGGTTTAATTTTAAGAATTAATGACCAAGAAAGAAAATAAACCTTTGTACATAAAAAGAAGATGGATAAGAAAATAGAATTCGCGATCACATCTTCCTATATCGTATTTACGACCATTTGAAAAGTCCAACTCATATTTAAATATCCCATGTTTTTAAATCACATTTGACCTGTTGTTTGATCAAACAAAAGACTATAATAATATTAAATATTTAGGAATAGTTAAACTACCGCATTGAATGAATTTAAAGATGAGATGGCATTGACCATTAGTTAACAATTAGGGATTATTTCCGTTTGTTTCGTGGAAAATGACTTATTTGGAAAATATTTTCCTAAAAATTATCGTTTGTAATATTTTAATTGTCGATAGTATTTTACATCTAAATATTTTTGAAAATGATGAAAACATATTTCCTCCACACTTTTTTGTTTTTATAAATGAAAATGACCGCTCGTGCCATTTCCACTTTCTTTTCTCAGCACGTGGCATTTGCGTTCGACATGTGGGCCGTCTGGGCTTTCCTTCCATTAATGGAAAACCCAAGCCCAACCCAAGCCCAACTAAACAGCCTGCACGGGTTGGTGGGCTGGGTTGGGCTGGGCCCTTCTCTGCCGAATCAGCTCCCTTTCTTCTTCTTCTTCGTCGACCTCGCGAAGATCGAAGGAAGCCATAGCTCTTCCAGTTCCGCTCTCCGCAAGCTGCCCCCCCTGCAGTCGAAGAACCGAGTCAAACGCCGGTGACAGAGCGCCGATGGGACGACACCGGGAAGCCTCCGCCCGAGGAAGCGCCGGATTTGGCTCGCCGTCGCTGCTCGCGCTGCTCTTGCTGCTGCCGCTGCTCCCTTCGATCTGCGCCGCCTACAGGCCGGGCGACATCGTCCCCATGGCCAGGATGGGACAATACCACTCCGTAACCTCTCGACACCTTCGTTCTCGCTGGAGATCGCGTGGAAATCGTGCTCTTGTCTGTTGTCGTTCGCGGCGAGTTTTCTTCTTGTTTTCTTTTTGGTTAATGTTCGATTTCGTTGCTTCGTTTTTTGCGATGCATCAGTACAGGACGCCGTGGCAAGACGTGATCGGCCGCCACTGCCCTCAATTCGCCGTCAATCGCGAGGTGATTGCCTCTCTCTCTCTCTCTCTCTCTCTCTATCGCTCTCTCGCTTTGTTCGAGGTTTTGTCAGGCCTTCCTTTCGTGATCGTGACTTTTGTTGTTCTATTTGACTTGAGCAGGTATTGGTTCCTATTCCGAAACCGGACGGTTTTACGAACGCTGATCCTTACAAAGTGTGAGTGATCAGAAATAGCAGTTGAATTTACGAACCTAAATGATGGGTCTTTTATGTGAGGGATATCCTGCTTCATGTTCCTTAGCGCGATGAACTGATTTTGGAATGATGTAGGATGGCATTTTGTATGGATGTAACATTCTTCTGCAAAAATTATCGCGAATTACAAATTCTATCTAATTCACATCTCTTTGACCTCTCTGTGTTTACTGTGCTCTTCACGCCGTGTTGCTTGCAAGTGCCACTCTGTGTGTCTCCCTTGCGTCTAAAATTGCTGCTTCTAGGTTGCATTATGGGTTGAAAGCAAATCTCGTTTTTTTCAAGCATGAGAAGCACTAGAGACATTTGCATTTCTCCTGTTCAAGAGTTCTTTGTTTGGATCCTCTCTGCTGTTGCTGGGGTCCGGTGTTTTAACAGGAGAAGCGTTTGGGTGGGGGTTCTGTCCTTGCTCACTGGTTGGAGGCTTTGGGAAAAGAAGTTCTTTCTGGGGACTAATGGGCCGACTGCTAGTGTAGCAAGATGGGATTCATTAATTCTTCTTTTCTGCTACTGTCATGCTGTATTTATTTTGGTTGGAAAATTGTTTGACATATGCAGGTCTTTCCATGTTGGAAGAGAGAAGTTTCTAGTCCCATGGCTTTTTCTAATAAATCGCAACAGTAAAGAGGTCCCGATGATTGATATGCATCTGGTAAGTATTGCCCTTGATGTTTTTCTGTCATTTTCATCGCAATTGTTTAACAAATTTTCTTGGCCATCATGTTTGTATAGAGATACTCGGGAAGTGATTTGCTTGGTGTGACAGCCAAAGCCGTGGATATGCCTCATCGTTGTAAGTGACCCTTTCTGCATCCATGTCTCTTTCTGTTAGGAAAATGAATTAATGTGGATTATGCTGGGCAAGACTTGAAACTTTCTGAAAAGATCATGCTGGCTAAACTCGGTGGCTGCAATAAGTCTACGAGTCAATCTTTCAAGGAAAAATGGTTGCAAGTTACTGTCTTATATCTTTTTCATTAGAAGTTGCAGTTGTTGACTTAGTTTATTGTGAACAGTTGTCGAAATTCATCCCGACATCAAGAAACAATTTTGGGATGTCAATAGTTGGCCAAAACATGTGCTTGTCAGATACTCATGGTAAGTTTAAGCTCATTTTATTATATGATCCCAGAGAGTGTATATCACTTAGCTGCCGACAGTGAAATAATTAAATAAGCTGGTCAGCGTCTCCAAGCATTGGCTTTCATTGCCAGGGGATTCTATTAGGTTAGCAGCTAATAACCTCACTTTGAGTGAGCTTCATTATAGAGATATATTTGCACTCTTTGACCAGCAAGTCTTGGCCATGGTAATACCTATCATGTGCGATCAAGTAAATGAATCTTTCCATGCATTCCTGAGAATACATTGTGGAATCTATATTTATCTTGAAGATACATATCTTCTGACCAGAGTAGCCTGTTTAATAATGATTGAACTTATTTTTTTTTTTGTTATTTTCTTGTAACACTTGTACTTTTAAATCATGAGGTTTGCTCTTGTCAAAAGCATCTCATCTTTGGAAATCCTCTTTATGTTTTAAATCACATGGGTTTATATTTTCGGGACTAATTCCTTGTCTATTGACCTGTTGCGTTTATGCTTGGGTGTATTACTATGCCTCTTTTAGCACGAACCAGCCAAAATGTTCATCAAGCTTCATTCAAGGGCTTATGTATGGTTATGCTAGAAATCTGGTTAATTTTTTTCGTCAGCTATTAACTGTTCCTCTGCTTTGCATTTACTTGTATGAGATTCATGAAATGTTAACATCCTTGAAATTTGCTTCCATGTGAAAAGTTGTTAATTTGATATTGTTCTTTTAACAGGGAGGAACAGTCAGAGATTGACGTGACTTCTGGATTTTATGTTTTGTTCGGATCAGGTATCAATCTGGTCAAGCGACTCCTTTTGCAACATATGTCTATCTTTCATACTCTCTATCTACACCTTTTTCAAGTATTAATGCTTGCAAGGGCCATATTTATGAGAGTTAAAGAGAGACGGATTCAGTGTTAATAATTCTTCATTTATTTTATCTAGGGCTCATCCTGTCTTTCATTCTCTCAATCTACGTCTTGCAATCATCCCGGGAAAAACTAGCAAGGTACTTTCTATATGTGCCTTTTGATGTACCTTTCTCTTTTCAATTTTAGGTTGCCTTTGGATTCTGGTAGATTATAAATAAATAATATTAGTCCACCCAAGTTATTGCTCACTGTGGAAATAGGCTAGGGATAATTATAGAAGAAGTTGCACCTACCAAAATTCTTTCAATACTCTTCTATTTAGTGGCTTATTAAACAGAGAAAGGGAAAAGAGTTTAACTTAACAAGAGAGGAGGAAATATCATGAGATTTGAATCTAAGTTTCTGGTGGGAGTATATGGAGTAGAGAACTTAACATTTACATTTTCCTTTGTGGCTGAAGGAAGCTATGCTACTTCATTTAGATATCCATATTTGTCATGAAAAAGAGAATTTGTTGGTTGTTTGGAGTGATTAAAATTTTCAATTCCATTTTTTTTTTCTCTCAATAAGCTTGCGAACAATAGTTTAAAAGGCCTTGTAATTTTCAATCATGAAATTGCTGTCCTACATATAGCTGTGATACTCTTCTGCTATCTACATCAATGATTCCATTATTTTATTTGGAGAATCATCTATTCCATCTTATTCACTTCTGATAGAGGATTCACTTTTCTAGGTTTGTCAAAGAAACTGTTGCAGAGAGCAGCATGCCTGTTGGCGGAGTGGCAAAAGTCGAGTGACAAATTGTTGGAATGGTGGAGGAATTATTTGTAGATTCAGAATCAGCCCCATCAAGAGGAACTTGTAGGACCTATCAGGGGATCTGTATTTTAACAGAAAAAGCTTTACCTGCAGAAATTTTGTCTACATTCTTCTCTACATGGCCAGAAAGATGTGAGCTATACCTGTATTTATGTACTGGCTTTTCTTGGCCAAATCCATACAGTGCCTCTTAAAAATGTTCAAATTGCATCGCTCCTTGAGCCTATGAGCATAGCCCATATACAATTCTCTCTGAAAATGCTCACCCCTAGTTAGTATCAGACATCATTTCTTTATTCTGATAGCTGGCTTTGATTTACAGCTTTTGGAGTTTTTTAATAGAAGTAGCTTTACGTTGAGACTAAGAATTAGTTTAAGTGTGCATGTGTTGTAAATTTCTAATGATATTGATTATTGAACTTCTTGAAGTATCTTTGGATTGTGTTGCGACTAGGAGAGCTTGATGCATAGGTGGATACTTTGTAATACTGTTAATTCCTGTATTAGTGTCAATCCTGTCGATCTATTGAGACAACAGATGTTACATGCGGGAGAATAGTCTGATGCTCCTCTGAGGGTTGCCTTACGGACCACATTTAGGTTGTATGCTGATTGTATTTTCTGTTCTGTATATCGTCCCTTATAAAGGTGATCTTTGTCAGCGTTCAGTGCTGACAAGTCTCGATGTTGTGTATGTTATCTCATATGAATCGCATAAGATCTCTTGAAAGGTTTTCGGCGTCCTTATTGCTGTATGGGGAACTTGTATTCTGATAAAAACCTTTTAAGTTACATTAATTATCTCTGTTTCTTGTTGCAATCATGGCGGTTGAACACGGTATCGTTCAGGTGAGTTAACATGGGTCTTAACTTTCAAGTGCACAGCGAAGCTTAGGTTTGTTTGCACAAGCTGCTTTGTGAATTCTTACATGGTACGTACGTAAAGGCGGTAATGTCACATTTGGTCACACAATGCAAAGCAAGTTACAGATGTCCGAACGAGCACACACGAAACGCGGTATTTACAGGGTCAACCCCATCGGAATTGTTTAAGATTCTTAATCATCCTTGTCTCCAGCAGCCTCTGCCAGCTCGCCGGCCCTTTTAGCTTGCTGCTTCCAGTCCGTGTTCATCAATGTATAGGCCATCATAGAAACGCAAGAGATCTGAGATGCTAGCAGCCCGAACCAGAGTCCTCTGAAACCGAACTCCCACTTGAAGGCCAACAGAATAGCAATCGGCATTCCGATGAAGTAGAACGAAAATAGCTTGATACGTGCTCCCAGATCGGGGCGTGCAGTCCCTGCTAAGACTCCATAGACAGCTGTTTGAGGAGAGCCCGCGAGCTCACACAACCCCAGGATTGGAAGCGCTACAGATTCTAAATTAAGGATCTCCAGCTCGTTTGTATACATTCTGCCGAGAGCCGATCTCATGGTAATCATGAAAATGAAGGTGAGGAAACTGAGAGCAATCGATGCAGTGATCCCTACAGTGGATAGAACCCGAGCTCGGCACGGTTGACCCCCACCGAGGGCATGGCCAATGCAAGTCGAGAGGCTCGAGCTTAGAGCAAAAGGGAGTGTGTAGAATAAGCCTGCTATTTGGATCACGATCCCCATTGCAGAGATGCTAGCTCTGGAGTTGTTTTTGAGGAAGCTGCATAGAAAGAGCAGGATGTCATACCACCACCACTCCAAGCACACGGCAGCGCAGCTTGGCGCTGCTAGGGTTAGCAACGGCTTCCACCTCCCCTCGCGGAAGTTTCGGAGGAAGACGCCCTTTCCTTGCCAGGGTTTTATGGTCTTCTTAGATATGACTAGGTAGGCCAACAAACCCAAGTTCGTGTTGATTGAGTTCCAGGCGAGAGCCAGGGCGACGCCTGTCGCCCTCAAGTCTATGTAAACCACGAGAAGATAGTTGATCGGGAGGTGTAAGACGCTCGCGAACAGGCAAGCCACTGTCACAGGAGTCGTCAAACCTTGGGTCCTAAGGAAGGTCCTCAGAGGCTGAAGAAGAGCTTGAGCAAACAATTCGGGAACGAAGCAAACCATGCAAGCTCTGGCGACTTTGACGACGCCTTCGTCTTGGCCAAGCCTCAGGAAGAGAGGTTCCGTGTTGAGCCACAGGAGGGAGATTGGGATGCAAATGAGGAGGAGACAGAGGAGAGTCTTTTGGTAGGTTTGGATGAGGATGGACGGTTTCTTGGCCCCGAAGGCTTGGGAGCAAATGGGTTCCATCCCCATGGCCAAGCCCTTGAGGATAGAGTAGCCCGTGATGTTTGCGAATGCTAGCGCCAGCGAACCGCCGGCCAAGTCTGTTTTACCGAGACGGCTCAGGAAGAGCATGGAGATGATGGACCTGGAAAAGATGAGGAGAGTGGTGGCTGCAATGGGGGCAGCAACTTTGCCCAGGGATACTGTTGCTTGCCTCACCTAGAAAACCATGTCCATTTCGTTTGTTAAATAAGTGGATTGTTCGAATTTGCATAAATTAAGTTTGAGACAATGACATGTTTACGATAGCAACTTCATTTAGTCAATAGCATGTAGATGTCTCGTTTTGCAGGAATAAAGTACACTCTTCAATATAGATCCATACAATTAAATCAGTGGTAATACTCCTACTTGTCGATACCAGGAGAGAGAAGAAAGAGAGAGACCTCATCCAGAGAATGAGTTCCAAGAATCGCGTCGACAGGAAGTGGTCGGCGAAACCTAGTAAAGAAGTTAAGAGCTCCTGATCCCATCCTTCTCTTGGCGAAACTTCGTGCTCGTGAGCCGAATGGTATCGTGAACAGCAAACTGAAAAACGCAATTCGACGCGTCAGTACTGAAGGGACAGTGAGTAAACACCAAACCAGCAAAAGCCTAGCAAACTGAGATTCGCACTGAAAAGAAAGAGAAGACAGGCTGCAAAAATCGAAGTCGATACTTCACGAGGTCTTGCACGTTCAAACAACAAACTCTGGTCTCAAAATTTGAGAACGCCAGCGGCGTGTTAGTCCTTTGGTGTATCCACCAACTTTTGATCTGAATATGTTATGATATGATGGTTATAACGTGCTTTTAGAAGCTTTTTAGTAGTTCATGGAGTTGCTATAGAACAAGCTTGTCTCTGGCCGATGTCTCTTAAAGTGATCGGTATGCTAAGACTAATTTATTATATCAGAATGCTCAATTATGTGACAAGTACTAAGTATACCCCACTTATTTATAGGCCGAAATCCATCACATCGCTTAACATATCGATTTAGGAAGTCGGTTGACTTGTAGTATACTTAGCATTATCTTGACGAGAACCGCAACAACAATGGGCCGAATCTTACTTATATGAATAGTTTAATGTCATTGTTGAAGCGTTTTAGTATACTCAGTGTTATCTTGATGAAAATCATAATAACGATGGGGTGAACCTTACTTATACGAATAGTCCAATGTCATCGTCGAAGCGTTTATAGAAGATTTTGGTAGCAAAGAAGAGAGAAAATACACGTAGAAACGCGACAATTTAAAGTTTACTTGCTCGTTTTGAACTATGATTTGCCTGCAAACTGAAATCCACGGACTCGAGAATAGATCCTGAACTTGTCTATTGCAGATACAATTTGTGGACACGACCAAGTCACGACATCAGAGGCCGAGATAGAGGCTGGGATTTTCTTGAATGGTCCCCATCTGGACTTTACATGTTAATCTAGGAAATAAAATATTTGGAAGGGTGCAATAATGCCCAGGCTTTTGCATTGGTTATGCTCTATGTCGTTGAGTGGTTCTTGAGTTCGTGTCGGCTGACAGCCCCGCAAACTCTTTCCGGTACTGTTGGGTTCGTACAAACAATCAAAAGAAAGAGGGGAAATTGGATTTTCAAGAAAACACGTACTAATTTTGTAAGGTCACCCCCACACGCTAGATCACAAGCAACGGATATTAACTAGTTTAGGGGAAGAGGAATTGCAAACATAATTTATAGAGATCCTGTTTGGTTTAAGGCAATTGCTTTGACACCCCGACAGCCCAAAGTGGTTAAGTTCCAGTGGTTACACCATGAGTACAAATAGCGTCCCGTTACAAGCGTAGGACTTGCTGTCGCGTGAAACCTGATCTCCTTCTGCAACACCACTGTTACAAAGTTGCCCTCACTCCTTGTACACATAGCATGGTAAATAGTCTTCACGAACCATAGACCACACCTCTCAGTGTTCACAAAAAGTCCCCTTCATACTTTGTCTCTCAAACACTTTTAATACAACCACTTGTTGCTCTTACTAACTCTTAGGAATAGTATTCAACTACGTTTTGGCAATCAAGAAAAATACAAAATATAATATTTGTTTTATCATGTATTTGGTATATGTTCAAGATAGGATAAAATCGGATAAAAGAAGAATATAATCTAGATAAAATTATCTCATGGTAGAGGTAAGACAATTGTAAATAGAATTCCTAATATAAATTATGAGAAAGTTAATTTTCTTAAATAACAAACTCTTTAAATTAATAAAATTAAAATAATATTTGAAGATAAATAATATTTGAATTCTAAAATATAATTTTCAAAATAAAAATAAAAAAATTCAATTTTTTTCTAAGATAAATCCAAAATATAATGAATATTTAGTTTTTATATTTATTAAACATTTTAGGTATATTAGTATAGTTTACCATTTAATAAAATTGTATTAGAGAATGATGGAAGGGGAAAAAAGAAATAAAAAGGATAATAATTTAAAAAGAGAGGAAAAATAATAAAAAATAAGCAACTGAAAATGAAGTCGGCAATAGTGTTGTGAGAAATTTTTACGTTTCCATTTATGCAATTTTTAGATTTATTTATATTGATATATCAGTTACATCAAACAATTAACATAATACAACATGAATAGATTCATCTTTATTATCGCAGTTTACCAAATAATAAATATGATATAAAAAAATCCTAAAGATTTTATGACCTATTCAATCAGTCCTATTCTGACTAGAAATATAGCCATATGAGTATTATGAGTTTACAAAAGATACAAACTCAGGACCCTTTCGAGAATGCTTAATTTCTCTTATTTTTGCCCTTTCCAATTATACGACTTCCGGCCAAGTTTTCTCTAATTTATAGAGCTCTAAATTCGCACTTGGATCTCATTATACGGACCTAATTCTCTATAACTAATCTCATCACGATTCCATGAGTAACCCGTACCAAACATTTCCTCAATTGGGGCTGTCGATCGGATTTTGTATTGATGTTAGGTTTTTATCACGCCATCTCACCAATCTCTTGAACAAATTAGTTGTGATTTTAGGCACAAAGAACCTTGTAATATTACATTTAATTGCTATAAGCTAGGCCTTAAATTTAGAAATTATAATTATCTTTGAATCTGTTAGCGGAAAGTGACTGACAATCTAGTCTAACTTTGTTGCGAAATAAAGATTTTGGCTTCGAACTTAGTGAATTTCGACTAATATACTTGTGGAGTTAAATACTAATTTCTGCATGGTTTAGACATGAGTATATGCGTGCTTAAATGAACTCGTTTAATACTTGGGTTAAGTTGTCTTATCATCCAAACCCTTTAAGAATATTCGCCACTAGGAACAATTAGGAGTGTGCAACTGGACCGAGTATACCCGGGACCGGATCAGCCCACCTGGAAAATAGGGTCGGGAATTGGTTCCCATTGAAACCGGTCCGGGAACCGATTCCCAAAATTCGAAACCCGTTTAAATCGGTCTGAGAACCAGTTCCGAGTGATTACTCACCCGGGAATTGATTCCCAAAACGGTTTTGGAACCAGTTTTGTAAGTAGAGATCCAAAACCCTATTTTTTTCCTCTGATTTTTATTTTTACTCCCACAATCACACGGCATTTTTCCTCTTGGCTCTCTCAAACACGTACGACACTCCTTCGTTGTTCCTCTTCCTCATTCACTTCCCTCCCTCACCGGCTCCCTCTCACACCGTTCAACGGACGAACGGCATTCGTTGCCACCAAATTCTTGTGTACCACGTGGATTGGCTCACCTAACTTCTCTTTTGTAGGAGGAGTTATGCTTGTATAAATGAACAGCTTCATGTAGTAGTTGTGGGAATAAGACTAATATTAGACCCATGTTTGTTGCTAATGTTTATACAATGTTATGATTTTTGCTTTGCCTTATGATTTTATTTATGATAATTAGCCGCGTGGATCCTTAATTTTTTCGTTTAATCAAAAAGTTCATGTATTTATTTATTACAAGTGCTTAATATTTTAATATAAATAAGGAGGATTACGTTATTTTCTCGCGTATTAATGTAAAATTTCAAGTCGTATAGGATATCGGGAGGTTGCAAAATAGGTTCCAATAGAAACAAGGTTGACCTTGGAACCAAACCAGAAAAACAGGGTGGGTCTAATACAGGGTCCAATACACATAGGGTCGGGTACAGGGTCTAAAAAATGGGAACTGATTATAACAAGGTCGGGTACATAATCCAGGTCTAAACCCTACCCACTCTGGACCTAATCACCCCTAGGAACAATATCTTTTAACAAGTGCTATGTTCATGAGTGCATGAGTCTACTTGTCAAGACCACTTAGGACACTCATTAAGAAAACATAACAATAAAGATTTCGATTTTCAAACCGTTGATTGCAATTACATATATCACCAAAAGAAGAAAGAGGTTGGTGCCTCTGGGAATGTCACAATATTTTCTAATTTGACTACGAGATAAGAGAAGAATCCTCCTGGCTAGTTCTTAAAAAGCGGAAAGCATAGCTTGTGTTCCCCTTTCTTTAGGCAGACTCATGACGATGCTAGGGGGGGTACTTTATGCATTTATCTCATGATTAGTGGGGGTTTGTTAAAGCAGCAGTGGTCCAAATTGCAAGATAAAGAAATTCAAGCATGTTGCAATTATTGGAGGCGGGGTGGGGAATGTTTGGTTAATTTAACAAAACCCTTCTCCTTAAGGACATCGATGCGATCCGTGCAAGGATTGGGCATGTTTCACATCTCCACTTCCTTCCAACTCTTAATATATTCTATCAAAGCAGCATTCCCTTGAATCATATCCAAAATTAATCATATCCTAAACGAGAGATGATGATGGGCTTATTGGGGTCACTTATTCTTAGCTATGAGAGAGGCAAGAATGGAATCACGTCTCTATCTCGCGCATTCTCATGTATAATATAATTATCTAACGCGTTAATTTATGGTGTGTCGACCCACTAACGATGATCCAAACGCGTTAGTTTATGGTGTGTCGACCCACTAACGATGATCCAAACCCGTTTGCTCCCATTATAACTCTCTCTCTCTCTCTCTACGTTGAGTGGATGCCTGTCGAGTACATTCAAAACTTCTGTTAGGGTTACGTAAGTGTTGAAGGTTGGATTTGAGCATCTTGTAGTGGAAAAGGCTGAAAAAATGAGCAAAACCTGCTAGCGGCTCGGCCAAAGAGGAACAGAGAAAATGAAGTTTGAACGATATATAGGCGAGTCAAATTCGATGTTTCTGTGAATTGTGCAATCATCATGTGAGTGACCTCCCCCCTACATCCCACCATCACAATCACTTGTTTAGGGTGGTTTCTACTCGTTTTTCTTGATGAAAAATTGTCAAAAAACCTGATTATAGGGTTTGCAACGACGCGTTTAAAATTACATACCGGAAGTTGTGGATGACGATTGGCCCTTCATTGACGGGTGATGGCCTAAGTTATACCTAACGCATGGTTATAGTGGTGATTTTTGACGTTTACAGAAAGCGGTGTTATGGAGACCGCCATTCTGTTATTAGATAATCTCTTTTAGGATAACACCTATAGTCCGCCACAAGTTTCTATTTTCCCATACCATGGACAGACGGATTAAAGTCAACGTTGCGCATTGACAATCTCATCGCAACCACCAACCGTTTACTAATTGCGAAATCAGCTAAGGGAGAAAAAGGGGAAAGATAAAAGAGAATATAGAGGAGCTTTACAAGTACAAGTAGGGGGGAAAGGTCAAAATGTTGAAAGTTTCTACCACCGAAACTGTAAAAAGTCTATATTCTATTCTATTCCTGCACTTACCCTCACGAGGCCAGGATCAAAGTCGAATAGGGAAACGCCGACACAGCCCAACAGTTTAAAGATGGTCGACATCAAGCCAAGCCAAGCCAACCAAAAGCACTCCGTTTTTCTATACTAATTCAATGGGTAGGCCAAATGAGAATATAGTTGCAGTTTTTCAATGCATCGAATTTCATTAGGGTCAGGGTCGCAATCCAACCCTCAAGATCTAGAGCCTCGATACCGGAGTCTCAGGTCGTGATGAGAGGGATGGTCATGACAGTGGTGGAGGTAGGTACAAAGTTGAATTTTCGAAAATAAATCTCGATTCTAAAAATATCTTTTTTGAAATTTTAAATATCAATTCTTTTTACTGGCTATGAGAGAGCATCATGCCATTTACTCGTTTTCTAAATCAGTGTCGAGAAGGGAAAAACGAGAATTATGATAGATTTCTAATAGACTGATGCGTTGTAAGTTATATCTAACAAACACACTCTAGGCACGTTAAAAAGAATTATATGAAAAAAGAGTAAATTTTTGGAATGTCGAGATTTGTGTATAGTGCGAATAAGAGTAAATGATATGATTGAGAACACATATAAACAATTATACAAGTCACATTCTACATTTAACCAAATAGGTGATGTTCCACACTCGATGGACATGCCTTAAGATTTAGTATATGCATTTAGTACCTTAATTTTATAAATGAAGTTTGATGCGTCGAAAGAAAATAAAGTTGAAAACTTTAAAGAGTAGATGTCACAAATAGTCCTTGAACTTGGATTCAAAGTGCAATGCGATCATCAAATTCTAAATTTATTCAATGCGACCATAAATTTTAGCCCATTATGCAATGTGGTCCCCGTTTTAATCTATACAATGTAGTTTCTAAATTTTTTGTATATATTCAATTTAGTCACTAAACAATGTAAAAATATTTAATATTGTCCCTGAACTTGAATCAATAAAATGATATTGAACATTATTTTATAATCCAAAAAACTAAATTGAATATATACCAAAAACTCAAAAATCGTATTGAATAAATTAAAAATTATCGAGCTAAATTCAGAAATCGCATCGAATAAAATTTAAAATTTATAAATCGCATTACATACGATACCAAAATTGAAAGATCATTGGTGTCGTTATCACAGCTTAAAAAAAGGATGATAAGTGCGCCATCCATCCAAAAACCAAACCAGACCAAACCAAAAGGGAGGAAAAAGAATGGCATCTGAGGACCAAGAACGTCCAAATCGGAGGATGCTCTCTCTCCTCCCACCACAAAAATCCTCTTTCCGTGCTTCCCACGTGTCCTCCCATCATTCGATCTCCCCGCACGAAGTCCCCCCTTCTCCTTTTCAGGCACGATGACAATAAGGACAATGTTTAAAATAATATTTAGGATCATGTCATCTTGAATTTCTTTTTTGTTTTTTATCTTCCTGTCGAAAACGGCAAAGGAAAAATGGGGCTCGTTGGACCAGAAGATAGCATGGAATGGAGGGGGAGTCGAGTCGTTGGAATATCTTCATCGGGACGACAAAGGGTCTCATTGGCTCCCCCAACAGCAGGCGCAGCGATAGGCTCGTAACGCTAAGCTCCTTAGCTTCTAGCTCCTTCTTGCTTTCCTTCTTTCTTATTTGGCTTTTGGGTTTCTCGTTAAGTGATAATTAGTGCGAAAAGAAAAGGAAAGGAGGCAGCTTTGAGCTCGGGAGGGGAGGGGGAGGAAGTGGAGGGTGATGTCAATGTATGTCTAGTAATGGGTTCTTGACCAAGAACTTTCTCGGGAAACTTGATGGGACTTTTCTTGCTTTGCTTTTGCGCTCTGCCTTTATCAGTTCTTTAGGGTTTTTGTTGCTTTGATGAGCCCGCCCGCAGGTCGAGGCGTGGAGGTCAAGCGAAAATCTACTCTCAAGTTTCAAGCTTTCGCGGGGGGGAGAAAAAGCCTATCTTCTCGGGGAAAATACCGAGAACGCTTCTTTTGTCTCCCTCTTGCTTTCTCTCTCTCTCTCTCTTATCCGGTGACAATCTAATACCGTGTTTTCTAGGATTTTCTTGGTCTCTGTGTGCGTTCTGTCCTGGATGGTCGTTTTCGTTGGAGCGGTACTCCAAGTGGAAGGAGTTGGAGTGTGGCTTTTCTATGGTGTAAAGCCTCTGTGCTGTCTGGGGAGAGAGAGATAGATAGTTGAGAGTTTTGCCGACGGGTTGGAAGTTCTTGAAAAAGATGGTCGCTGGGTAAACGGGAAAAAAGAAAGAATTGATTGGGGGAAGGTCCGAGATTTTGAAATGAGGAACTCGGGTATCGTTTGAGTAGTTTCAAGAGTTGCAACATGAGTTGCAGCTCCAATTGCAGGGAGAGGCAAGAGGGTCGATGCGAAGAGCCAATTCCGAGAAGGTCTGTCGATGGAGAACCCAAGTCCCTCTCGGAGAATGGGTCTTTAACAGACGCTCAGTTGTCTATACACGAGAATTTGTTGGTCAACCCGAAGTTATTGTTCATCGGGGCAAAAATTGGTGAAGGAGCTCATGGGAGAGTTTATGAAGGAAGGTCAGTGATTTTTATCTTCTCTATTGGAAGAAAAAAGGTATAATGTGGTCAGGTTGTGAATTTGGGTGTCTTGGAACAACTGTGAACTAGCTTTTAGTGTATATACTGGACTGGACAGATGCTTTCCTTATTTGTCCTTTTCTACCGTAATGTAATCACTTTTGTCTGATGTCTATGAACGCGTCTTATTGTAATATCACACGGATGTGTTTGTTTTCTCACTTGGCATTGATATGCTACGGCAACCCTGCATTTGACCTGGTGCATCTATCCAAACTTTTGCAAATTCTTTGGGGTTGTAATTTAAATGTTATAGTAGAAGCTAAGATTGCTTATGCTCACCTAATCTTGCTGTATAACAGCTGCTAACAATCTATAGTTATGGAAAGGCCAAAGAACAGTTCTCTGTTGCTTGTATGCCCCGGTTTCCTTTCATCTTTTATTTGATGAGTTTGTCTTGCTGTGTAAGTTTCAGCTGCTTTCATGGCGGTGATTGCCTTTTGTAATGTAATTGATGCACAATGATCATGCGCTCTCATATTAAACCGGGTGGGTTGGAGTAGTTTGTTATAGTTAGTGTCCTAGTTGAATAGGTATAGCCTAATGTCCTTCCAGGTATGGAGATCAAATTGTTGCTATAAAGGTCCTTAACCGTGGGAAGACACCAGAAGAAGGAGCTGCACTTGAAAATCGTTTTGCTCGGGAAGTCAATATGATGTCGCGAGTTAAGCATGAGAATCTAGTAAAGGTCAGTATTCTCTAGCTCCAGTGTTCTTTTGGCACTTTTGAGGGCGTCCTTAAATTGATCTTGTACTATTTGATCCAATCAAATTTTGCTTGACGATCAATGTGCTCTGTCTTTGGTTTTGTAGTTTATAGGTGCTTGTAAAGATCCTTACATGGTAATCGTTACGGAGCTATTACCGGGGATGTCTCTGAGGAAATATCTTTACAGCATACGGCCAAATGTATTAGACCTTAACGTTGCGATAAACTATGCTCTAGATATTGCTCGCGCCATGGAATGTCTGCATGCAAATGGTATTATTCATAGAGATCTAAAACCAGGTAAGAATTTTACTAGTGGCAGACAGCTCCATATTTGGTCTTGAATGAGCTTCTATACCCTGAATGTGAAGCAATCATCTGTTGAAGTGGCTGGATTATTTCTGTAGATTGTTCTCATTTTTTAAGGCTGAATATTCAGGTCATGCAGTCATCCGTCCTGTCTTGCATCTGATTAAAACTTCTGAGAAAGTCATTTCTACGGCATTTCGCCTATGAACGTGGCCACCTTCCAATTAAGCCTGGTGTTAAGAATTGCCTGTGAAATTCTTTCAGAGAAGAGATGTAGTCATTTTTTCATCACGCACCAATACTTTAGTTCTATCACGTCAGATTTGTGTATAACTGAGGTTTTTGTGTCTAGATGTATGTCATGGGTACAAAAGTGAGGAGCAAAATTACGATCAGTTTTAGACTCAGCTTGTTTTTTTGGTCGAAAGACTCACAGTTTAGTGACTGGATTTTTTGTGATGCATGTCGCTATTACTATTTTGATGACATTAACATCTGCCAATGACTCAAAATACTAACTCGATGCAGACAATCTGCTGCTTACCGCTAATCAGAGATCTGTAAAGCTTGCGGATTTTGGTCTAGCAAGGGAAGAATCTGTGACTGAGATGATGACCGCTGAAACAGGGACCTACCGCTGGATGGCTCCTGAGGTTTGTCTTTCCCCAGAAACATAGTTAAATCTCCTTTCTGAGTTTGATATATAAATCTTTATGACGTTATGGATTCGAAACAATAGTTCAGTTGTATTTGGATGATATGTTCCAGACAATGTAACTATCTCAATGGCCTTAAAGCCCTGTCATGGTTCATTGATGTTCTGTGAGCCACTTCACTGATTAATTTGCAATCTTCATTCTTTGAACTAATACTCAGACTTGACCTCCGTGCAAGAAATCAAAGTTATAGCTGAATAAGTGAAGTAAAACGATGTCTTTACTGAGATTGGTCATCACTCTGGTTTGGTGCTCTTGGTTTACTCTATTTGAGACCCTGATGGCACATTGATGTTATTAGTACTAAATTTGTTACCTTATATTTATTCTTGGAGGAAACATTCGTATCATGATCAATCCGCGAAACAGTTAGCCTGCCTTTCCTGCCGTTTAAGTGCAGGACCATATGGACAGAGTAGGCAGAGGTGGAGACTATAGGGTTCTTTAAAATGCTTTCTAGAATGTTGATTGATAGCGTGTTGATTGAAGTAGACAGGCCATGGTAGAGAGCTTTGGTGTGATCATGTGCAATGATGTTTTTTCTCAGGGTCATCTTTTCTAACTTTTCTGAGATACCGTTTTCATACTGATTGATGGGGGCTCTTTGGCTGTTAACTTAATTTGTGATCAATAATATTAGGAAGGAAATAAAAATTCCAGTACTTTTAGGAGTACTTTGGGGCTTCAGAAATGGTGTCATGGAGGGAAGGAGGGAGGGAGGGAGGGGTATCGATAGTTTTTAGATCCTTGAAGGTCTGACACTTGAGCATATGTTTATTGTCTGAACGCATAGAAAGGCATATAGTGTATTCTCAGACTCTTGAATAGTGAATCTGCAGATTTTTACTCAGAATGTAATGGTAAAAATGGCAGAAACAAGAAGTCTTTTCCAATTTGTACATTGATCAGAATCTCTCTTAGTTTTGTAATCGGCTTCTCACCTCTTTGAATTAGAGATTATGCAATTACATACCTCATGATGATAGTTCTGATGTTGCATTGCTGGATCACTCAACTTTACCGTTTGGTTCCTTCCTCTCCATCAGACTCTCTGTTAGATGAATATCCGTTTGGAGGATTTACCGTCAATAGCTGACTCCTTATGTTGAATCGAGTGTCTTTGCAGTTGTATAGCACTGTGACTTTGCGGCAGGGGGAAAAGAAGCATTACAACAATAAAGTTGATGTCTATAGCTTTGGAATCGTTCTATGGGAACTATTAACCAACCGAATGCCATTTGAAGGCATGTCCAATCTGCAAGCTGCTTATGCAGCCGCTTTTAAGGTTAGCTTAGCAGAGCACTTGTTTCAATTCTTCTCTGCTAATTTCTGGATTTCCTTTATCGCTACTTTACAAATCTGCATGTAAGTAGTTGTTAAGCCTGAAGAAAGCTTTGGGCTTTGTTGAGGTTTTTTTTGAGAGGCGTGCCACTTGATGAGGGTATACTTTTTCTGAGGGTAATCAATGATTTGCCTTTGGAAAGAACCAGGTCAAGTTCATTAACTGAAGTAACCGGGCTTTGAAATATTTGCCAAATTTTGCTCCCAAATGGTGAAATGTAAAATCTGACGGCTCTAGACTCTAGCCCATCGGATTTTTTGTCCTTTTTTGGCCAGGGAAGCAACATTAGTTCTTGTTATTGAGGTGTCGATCCATCCTTCACTATTTGGTGGCATGCATGAGCCTGAGAAGGTTATTAGTAGCATATTATGTCTTGCCTGGCATGATATGGTTCGATGCTGATTAAAGCAAATTCACGTTATTTCCTATTCTATTACATCATTTTCTCTACTCCTTTGTGCTGCGTCTGGCAGAGCTTTGGACTTTCTTTGACCGTGATGTTTTTCCTTATGAGTTGCAGCAAGAGAGGCCAGCTCTTCCAGAGGATATATCCCCCGATCTCGCCTTCATCATACAGTCATGCTGGGTTGAGGACCCTAACATGAGGCCCAGCTTCAGCCAGATCATTCGCATGCTCAATACTTTTCTCTTCACTCTTTCGCCACCTACACAATCCTCACAAGAACCAGATTCCAACGAGGCTGCTGCAACAACTAGTAATAGCACCATGGCGCTGTCGACTGCTCGAAATAAAGGGAAGCTTGCTTTTATTCGCCAACTTTTTGCTTCTAAAAGAGCTAGAAACTCACAATGACCCGGTGGAATCTTGGGAAGCTTCGAGTTCCAATTTTGAAGGGTCATGGCCTTTTAGTAGTTGGTGCAAGCTTTTGTGTAGAGTATTTTGAGTAGCTGAATAGCGACGAGTAGCAGCAGAGGGATGGGAGGGATGGAAAAAAATAAATATATTCAATACGAGTAGGACTGCTATTTCTTGCTGATATCAGCAAGGAAGGAAATAGAATAGCAAGAATTCTCATCATAATGCCACTTATCCTTTCATCTAATCAAATGCCTGCGACTATTCTTATCAAACGGCGGATGGGGAATAGTCATTTTGTGAATGCAAGTCATGTAGGGTTTAGTTGAGGTCTGGAGATGTGGCCAGCATTGAGCATGTTCAAGTGGGCTAGCTTAAATGTCTATATCATTCCTTCCTTTTGCTTAGATCTTATGTAGCCTGACTTCATTTGCTGCAAAAAAGGAGAGGAGAAACATCTGGTTCTTGATTCCACTCTAATGCTACTGAGGTCTATATGATACGGCAGTGGCTAGTGTGGGCAAATGCGGGTTCCATGATTGGGAAAAGTGACTTCATAAATGGACTCTTGTAGCTATGGATCTTTAGCCAAGAGCTTGCTCAAAAGGGGGAACTGAGCAAAATCTATATCCCATGGCATGTGAGGGCACATGGTGGTCTCTTTACAATGCAGTTGAGACTTTAAGAATTAGGGCTTCGCATCAATTCGATTCGATTCGACGATTGTGCCTGACAGTAATCGGGCTGCAGTGGAAAGCTGGGGTTGATTTGTCTTACTTTTCACATAGTCCTTAAGAGTGGTTTTTTGCGATATGTTTTTTAATAGGACAAAACACTCGAGACCCTTCAAATTAGTAAATTTTGACTTGTAGATGGAATTGCCTAAATTTCCTTTATTATTCATTTACTAATTGAAAGACATTTTAAAATTTAGGGGGAAAGTCAATAAGTACGTATTTTGACCCTTATGCTCTGTTTACTTCTTGTTTTCAACTTACAGGGGTTTTCCGTAAATATTAGTCATGATCCGAATACCAATGGGCTTTAAATTGTCTTAAACATCAAAACAACATTTTCTAAAAAAACAAAAATTCCTAAACTTTACCATATAAAATTCCGAACAATTGTGGAATATATTTTTCTTCTGTCAATGAGTGTCGTTATAGATCTACCTTATAGATCTACTTATACGGACATCAGAAAACAAATGATTTTCGCATGACATCTAATTCATATAATAAAATCTGATGAATAATATATATCATATAGGTATAAATTAAAAATTCATGATAAATACATTGCAATGGATATAATTTGAAATTTTTGATCTCATTAAAAACAAAAAAAGAGTGAGGGGGCACAGTCGGAGACTTGGTGGCATTTTTTCCTCTTTTTTTTTTAATACTCGGTTGTCTTCAATTAAATTTCCGACCGTTCAAAAACATCGTACGGACCGAGGAAGCGTGAGGCTCCACGTGGCACGAGATGTCTTGTCGCGGCTATTATGCAGCCGGGGCCCCAACAAGGGAGAGAGAAACGGTCAGAAAAGGCGGAGAAATTAATAAGGAGACAAATGCGGGTACGGGGCCCTTTCTGACAGGCCCGCCCGTCTGGAGACACGTGTCTCCCGTAACCTTCTGCAAAGCGTCTGTCACGGTGCATTTATTGCGTCTTTGTTCTTTTCTGAACCGTTTGTCCCTTCTCTCTCTCTCTCTCTCTCTCTCTTCCGATGGGGGCCCCACCTCGTTTACCCCTTTCATTTTCACGATTTGTCAGTAGTAAAAGATTATTTACAAAAATCATCTTCTGGTTTTACTCTCATTTTAAAATTGCACTTCTCTTTCTTTTTTCTTCTTCGGTATGAACATTTCTTTTAATCAATAGTATATTTGTGAAAAATTTAACACCAGAAAAAATTATAAACTGAGATATTTATAATAAATTTATCCAAAAACTTCAAACCGATCTTCTTGTAACAAATTTATTTCAAAATAATATAAATTTTTGCGCGAACTTTATCAAATATCAATTTGGAATTTTAGTCGGTCAAAAAATAAGTTCAGAATAAATTTTTTATAGCTATAACAGTTTGAAATTTTTCATTCTAATAACTCTAATTAATATTCAAGAGAAATAACGTATGTACCTCAAAAAATTTCGATAAATCTATTTTTAATGAAAATAATGGTGGTAAATTTCGTCATTTGTAATTCCAATACAAAAGGGCCCTATCTTAAGATTTGATAAGACATATATCTAATTTGTAACGCATTTTCATTTATTCAATTGTTTTGGCCATTGACAAGCGCCCTACACCAATCCTATCAGCGCATCAATAAGGAGGTCGGTGAGGTACAGAGTTTAGTTTTCCACCGAAAAAGATGGTTATTACACCAGAAGTCTCAAATTAATGGGGTCTATTCCTAAATTAATTTTTATATCGTAAAAAATTATAAATCAATATACCCATGTTGCATTTATCTTTATTTTGCATATAGAATTAAGTGAATTTGTAATGGATCTACTAATTTGAGATTTTTGTGACATAAAAATTAATTTTAAAAAGTAAATGTAGTAAGAATATCAATTTGAAATTTTTTACAATGTCAACCGAAAAAAGGCACTTTATTATCATTACATATATTCTCGGGAATGCCTTTACAGGCTTGTGGATTCAAGCTTTGCAAATGAGAGAAACGATCGGATTGATTCACATGACTTTGGCGTGCACCAAAAATACACTAGAAAAAAAAAAATAAGGGCATTTGCTAGCGAGTTTGTGGCCGACGGTTCTTGAGTTTTACTGAGTACGATATTTTTGTGCTCTCAAGATAAGCGAGAATATCTGACACGACGAAATATCTCAAGAAAAAACCGATTCATAGAGGATTCACCTATTCTCAAATTTTCAAATAAGATTGATGTGGGCTGCTAAAGTTGGTGTTAGCTACAAAATTTAGGGTTTTCGTCACGTGGAAATTTGGTGGGATGATTGCTGAATACCTATAGCATTTACTGCAATTAACGTGGGCCAGTGCAGGCACCATAAGTCAGTCGCTTAATCAATGCGCTTCAAGGATCGTGTTAGATTCTATTAATTTCTCTGACCCTTCAATTGACCTAATCTTTCCAACAAAGAAAAAAATTGACCTAATCCATCCATCCATAATCATAACCGAGACATAAATTGAATAGAGGGACAAAATCATTGATAGATTATTTTCCAAAGGGTCGGTAATAGGAGAGAAATATTTGATAAATTTGTCTCATCCACGTAGGATTGTAGATCAGTCCACTTATCGTTTAACACATGTACAAATATAACCAACTCATCAATTTTAGCAGCCGAAAGATACCAAAAGAACGCTGAGCATATTAAAATTTGACTCATAGAAACTAAAAATACAAGATTAATCATGCGACATATTATAAGTTGATAGATACTTAAATGAAGCATCCGTATGTACATAAACATCATCTTGAGGTAATCAACTATAATTAATGGTCTAGGTTATATATAGGATCCATTGTAGTTCACAATCTCTTTCAGCAATTCTACTTATGTGGATTAGTTATTGAAGCTGGTGTATTAACTAATGCGGCAATACACGAGGAGTTAACTGATTAAATGTTTCACCTCACTAACATGTGACATCAAAAGACAAGGTGCATAATTGAGTATAAGTATGACTTGGGAGAAATGTTTATCACCACATTTCATGATTAAGAGTTTTGTTGGGCTATAATGGAACATCTATCATTTCTCAAAAAAATTTATAGGCATTAAGGACAGTCGCGCTCTCTTATACAATTGAAAGATAATAATTCATTACTCCATAAGTACTCCCACCGAACTGAATAATCGAATCATAGGGTGCAATATCCCCTTCATGTTAACCTAAATTGATTGATCTTATGGCTGAGATGCAATGAGGACAATATTCTGCGACCGTCTATTCAACATTCGTACGATGATGGGTCTCAGGCGACCTAACTTTGCCACTTAATGCTAGCGATGCACATTGCATCTACATGAAAATATGCAAATCTTTCAACCCCATGAAACCCTAGTTTTTTGCCATGATTCTTCACCGCTTCTTGATATATTTTCTTGCCACACACCAACAGTCAAACTAGATGAGTAAATGGCCTTGAACATCGAACCAACCACCAAAATTTACCACCCTCCTTCTCGTGCAAAGACACGTGGCTCTCATTTCCTCTCTCTTCGCTTCAATTTTTTTCTATATAAACCCTCCAACTTCACATTCTCGTCTCACTCATCATCCGATTCCATAAACCCTAACAATCTCTCTTCCTCTCACTTTCCGTTCAACAACTCCTCCAAGAATGGCTGATCTCTCCAAGCTCTCTTGCTTCCTCCTCCTCGCCTGCCTCGTGGCGGCTTCGTCACCGGCGGCTGGCGCGGCCATCACGTGCTCCCAGATCTCCTCCAGCATGGGCCCCTGCATCGGCTACCTGAGGGGCTCTGGCCCCCTGTCCAGCGCCTGCTGCTCCGGCGTGAAGTCCCTCAATACCGCGGCCCGGACCACCGCGGACCGCCAGGCCGCGTGCCGGTGCCTGCAGTCGGCTGCCGGCAGCATCCAGGGGATCGACTTCAACCTCGCTGCCGGCCTCCCGGGAAAGTGCGGCGTCAGCGTGCCTTACAAGATCAGCCCCACCACCGACTGCAAATCGTAAGTTCTCTTTCCCTCTCGCTGTCCATCGATCATTTCTAGGTTACGATGCATTCTTGCGTCAACTAAGCTTCACACAGACTGCGTGCGAAACAAAAACTCCTCACTTAACGTTGCTTTCTTTCTCTGTTGGTTTGTAATGCAGCGTGAAGTGAGGTCCACGAGCTCGGACGTCGCTGATGATAGCGTGGTAACGTTGAAGATGATGATAATAAGAAGGGACGTGGACTAGTCGATGTTTTGCATGCATGCTTTGTGGTTGTGTGGTGGCCGGTCTCGTGTTCGTTTTCTGTCTACGTCCTTGTCTTTATATTATGTGCTTTGGCCAGTGAAATTATCTCTACTTGGTGTTTTTTTCTCTCCTTAATTTCCTCTGAACCGCCCCTCCAACATTGCAAAGTAACGCTTGACAACCCTAATGATCCAAGAGACAAGAGACAAAACTTTCTACCGAATCCCTAATCAGCACCTTTCACCAGAACAGTAATAGAAACATATGTCGCCAAATTTGTCATATCTAGTTCCGAAAATGATAAGCGAGTGTTACTAGGCGATCCTTTCGACCTTCATTTAATTTCTTCGCTGTCGAAACCCTACAGTCTCCACAACTACATAGATCGCTTGGACATCGTCGAAATGCTGCACGTCCATTTGGAAAAGTACACAGGCTTTATAGCGTGTCTCGAAGTGTACTCATTGCGACTTACATTTTCGGTACATTGAATTGGGGTTAAAAAGCGAAAGTACTTAACTTCTATTTATCCTTTTGTTTACTGTTTAAGAGTTCATTTCGTCATCCCTCCTAACATGTTCTTCGAACTACCCAAATGATCAAATCCAATGCGTACAAAAAGGCTAAGGAATATCTTTGATTTGTTTCACATATGTTCAAAGATCATCTACTAATCAGTTTGATTTATTGACAGACATTGCACCAAACTTAGCTCTAATGCAATACCTTAAAAACACTCGAGGGAGTTTGCTCTATGATTCAAAATTTAGTTTTGTACGTGAAGTTAATTCATTTTCACGAATTACCGTTTCGAAAAACTCAACTTTTTTATTGTCAAATAAAATGTTTTATCGAAGTTTACTAAGATTATCGTGATAATTAGTGGGCGGTTGTCACTCAAAGCCTACTTGGTGCCTCTTTCCTATTTTTCATGCACACAGAAATTAACGTGCTCTCTCCATGTTATTACTGCAAAAAGACTTTTAACGCAAAAGCAAATTAAAATTATTAGGTACGAAAGGATATTAAAAGAAACTGGAAATCAACCTCATCTTCCCCGCCACATGGGTTAATTTTGATGCATATCCTGTCACCTTACCAATTATTTAAGGAGTTGATTTATATATATTGAGAATGAGTTTGAATATAATGAGGAAATATTATTGAAACAATTTTTGGGATCTCAATTGTTAGTGTTCCCTTTGTACAAATCCTCCAGATTAAGAAGAAGATGATAGGCTATTCAGAAGAAAGAAACGGTCGAAAGATAAACTTTATCAGAGGTACATTTTTACCGGAGGTACTTTAATGAAGACTCCACCGTCAGACCTCTTGGTCACATCCTCCTCCCAACTATTGTAGCATTGTAGCATAAGCAAAAAAAAAAAAAACCAAATAATGAGTGGAAAAGTCAGTCTGTTAATAGAAAACTTGATAAATGCAAATAATTGGCATTTGTCGACCAAACTGTATCCGTAAAATTCTAGTGTGTTGTTTCATGCTTGTATGAGGCGGTGTATGTAAACATTAAGGGGCAAAGTGTACCCTCCCTAGAAATAATATTGTGTAATTTTCTATAAATCCCTAAAGACTCTCCCTTCTTTCTTTCTGTCTAGTATGATTCTTTAAAACTAGAAATATTTTGTTCAATCCTAGGACCATGAGCTAAACTTGCCACAAATCTTTTTTTTTTTTTTTTGATATGAGTCAAAGAATGATAAGGAATTTGATGGCAGTCCGTATTCTAAGGTTGGGGAAGGGCTGTGCATCTGGGATAGTGTACTTGCCACAAATTCTATTTTCATTTACACATGTGGTCTGCCTTGATCTTTTCCGATTGAATTTTCTAACAAATAGGGTAAGGAAAAGAAAATAAACGCGAGGGAGCATGGGTATACTTTTTCCTATATGATTGACATAAAGAAACTAAAAAATCTGCTTTAATCTGTCATATGAAATTCCAACTAAAGAGTTGCAACTGTTTAGCAAGGTCTCAAGAGAGTATTTATTTATCGATCGTACATGGGTCATCAAAAAAAAAAAAACAGCCTTTATGAATATGCATACCCTTTGGCAAACATACTAAAGGCGAATTCACAAAATGTCCCCGCATTAATAACAAAACCATTTGATGTCGACGCCGTATTTTCACACTATAATGAACCTAAACCACGTCGATAATATGACACATGATTTGCGTTCTGGCATCCTAATACTAAAACATAATCCAAGATCATCATGACCGAGATTTTCTTAGAAAGATTGAAGTGATTCTAGAAAAACTGTAGTGATTAACACTATAAAAATAGGTAAACTTTCTTGTTTTTGGATGATCAGATAACTCTATCGGATGCACACTTCTCATGTGTCTCAAATATGAAATTTTAGCTACTTACCACAAGATGCACAAATCACAAAATCGATGCTGCTTCGAAACTCATTTTGTTAAATGTTCATTTGTTTTTCCGAAAGTAAATGATTATTTTTTAAATTATTTATTTTTCGCGAAAACAAAACGGACGGTAAAATTCTTTTATGGAACACCCTTGCATCACCATAAAACTGAGACCACAGTGATTTTCTGACATATCGGAAACGTGTGGGTGGAGGAGACGAAAATTCAACGAGCACATGGAGAAACCGCGACCCTACGTCTCGTAAGCCATGTTCAATCCATCCATCGAAAGACATCATCCTAGGGTTCTAATTCAGGTCACGCAACAGCCTGCTTTACTTCTGGTCGGCGCTGATTTCGCAAGACGGCTTGGGTGAACGCCGTTTGTATTCTTCACATGGAGCTCGTCTTTTTATGCGATCTCATCGAGTAGACACGCCGTGCCTAAGTTCGGTCGTTTTCTTCACCTGCTCTTCCTTTCTCTTGGTTGTCTTCTTCTAATGCCCTGTTAGGTCTGAGGCACCTGTGATTTCGCTTTAGGTTATAATGGAGCAAACCCTAGAAGTTAGACGCGTTGTTAGGTTAGACAGCAAATATTGCACGAAGAAAACCCTAACTGGTGACTTAGAAACCTGTTAAACAGTGCCCTTGGTTTTGGGCAAAAAAAAAAAAAAAAATTAGTATTGAATTTTTTCTACTGAAAATTAAGATATATCTAAGTTTATGAGCAGTTGTGGATAATTCTACGTTGCGGAATTTGCATATGTTGAGATTTTTTCTAGAATCAACGTTTAAGATGAGTGACATTGTGATAATTGGTGAAACTTTTTAATAAGTGATAACCAGACGCTGAAAACCATTCTTAAATAGTTCTTTGAATTTTTCACCTTTGTTTCATATTACATTGGAGGTGATCCCCGAAGATTTTTCAATTTTGTCATTTTCTATCAAAGTCGAGGCACCAATAATCACTAAATTAGCTTCCTCCTCAAAATGACTCCAACCCAATGGAAGGTACAACGCCTAACTCCCAGTTTAATTAACCAAATGTTGGAGACCTCGCGCAAGGCCATTCTCTATACAAACAAAGCATGGAGTCATTTTCATGTACAAGATTATGTAGGACGCTTCTATCGGAGTAATTTGTCGTGACCTCTCGATCGTGCTCAGGCCGCTGGGCAGGCTGAAGCAGAGTAATGGCTAGGGATGTCGATGCTTTTTCTCATCAATAGATCTGCAAATGGGAATCAAACTTAGCTCCAAGTAGCATATCTACAGGAAGTTATACCCAAGAAAAGTTGCATATTCACAGAAAGAAACAACCACGTCCAGATCAGAGAGGTTCGAAAGTATTTATGAAGGCCCTCTTGCATCGAAGAAATGGCGAAAACTTCTTGGAAAAGAAAGAAAGGAAGGGCCTCGGGAGGATGGCAAAACCAGCATTCAATTATACATACCCAACTTCCAACCAATCTCCAATCTATCACGACCCCACCCGAGGGCCCCACTTACACGTGTCGCGATCTCAGGCCCCCTCCCCTTCCTATATAATGTGGATCGTCTCTCATTGGCTCTCCACTACAGATCCCCCACTGACCAGCACTCAGCACTCCTCACCCGTTTGTAGCAATCTTCTCTGCTGTTTCTTGAGACATGGCGAGCTCCGGGCTTTCGAAGCTGGCGTGCGTGGCCCTCCTGTGCATGGTGGCGGCGGCCTCCGTGGCCGAGGCCGCCGTGACGTGCGGCCAGGTGGCGAGCGCCATGGCCCCGTGCATCCCCTACGCGAGGAGCGGCAGGGGCCCCGTGCCGGCCGGGTGCTGCAACGGGATCAGGTCGCTGAACAACGCCGCCAGGACCACCCCGGACCGCCAGGCCGCCTGCAGGTGCCTTAAGTCTGCCTCCGGCAGCATCTCTGGCATCAACTATGGGGTCGTGGCCGCCATCCCCAGCAAGTGCGGGATCAGCATCCCCTACAAGATCAGCCCCAGCACCAACTGCAACAGGTTAACTTACTCAACGAAGCATCCATATGCTGTAGTGTACGCATGAGTTCTTCGTAAACTGATGACCCTTTTCACTTTTTACTCATGAACTGTTCGTTTTGCGTTGCAGCGTGAAGTGAAGATCGTGAAGGAAGGGATTCCGGGAAGCGAATGAATATGATTATGATTAGGGAATGAATGGCGTAGAATGCGAAATAAAAGGGTGCAGGACGAGTCCAACATGAAGCTTCAGTACTTCATGTTTCTTTTTAAGGTCTTTTTTTTTTTTTTTGTCTGTGATCGGGTCCTTTCTGTGCTGTAGACATTATCATTCGCGGTACTGATATGAAATATTTATTTGGCTTGAGCTTGAGGTGATCGAGTGTTGCCTTTTCCATTTCATCCCTCCTCTTCTGTCTCCTCCACTTACAAAGCAGGAAAATCCACACGCGAAAGCAGGGTTGTGCTGCTGGACATTGAACATGATCTATGACTTAGTACTATACCTGTCTCTAGTATTCATGGATATTATAAGTTAGTAAAATCTACAATGGCTCTAGCGGACGTTACGCTACTTCACAAAAATAAACGTTTAGAATGAAGTAATTTATTTGTTCGGCGCATGAACGCTCGCGCGACTCGAGCGAGTACTACTTAAACTCGAACTCTGGGTTACCTTACGACAGGCGAGTTTTCGGACGGTTCGTTCATTGCGGTTGCTTTCTTCTTCCACGGCCTAGATCCACAAACAAAGCTCGCTCGTTCCGAATCGGACAGTATTCCTTTGGCTCAAACTAAGATAAGAGAAAGGAGGCAAATGACACTCTGAACTTATATCCTTAGTACAATACGTCCATGGATCCAAAGAAAAGATTATCGATATTCCACGCGTCGATAATGCGACCGGTGCATGAAAGACTTTTTTTAGCTTCATTCCATCGCTGAAGACATTATTAGGTTCGAGGGGGCCACCTAATGAAAGGGCTTCTTGGCGTCTTGTCGATTCAATGCATGACCGCGATGGATGTAATATAAAATTTTTTTCTAGAACAAATTCGGACCATTGATGCGACTGACATTTCTTCCTTAGGTTCCCCCACATAGCTAGTGCTTCACCAGCTGTCATTAACGGGCGGATATGTGTCAGAGTTTCACGGAAAATCTAAGACGTATAAGGCTAGGAGGAATGATTTCGCAGGTACTTACCCGCCTCGCCGTGTATAGTTCGCATTTAATGGGCCATGAAACTAGAACTACAGAGAAATTTGATAGTTTGATTAGCAAGATCATCAGTATGCCCTCAAGATACGATTGATTTACCGACTAAGATATGACTGATTCAATTGAATGGAGCGAGCAATAATGCGTAGAAAGCGGAGTAAAAACTCTGTGGCGATGGACTGTGGCGATGGACCGATGCATCGTCCTTGTTAGCCAACAAGAAGGACAATAATTGAACTGTCTCGTAAATATGACAATCGAGACAAGCCACGGCATGAAATTCGTGGAAACTGGACCCGCAGGTTTAGGCCTTGCTCTGTCTGGTGATCCCAGTCTACAATCGGGAAAACTTACCACGAGGTTTCTGATAAGAATGGAGCTCGAGGACATGGGGAATGTCATCTTGATTTTGCTCTGAATGTAGTAAAACTTTTAATGCTTATCTACAAAATCGTGATGAAATTCTATGAAGTTTTCACACCGATGCAATTAAATCTCTCTATTAACACTATCTAATTTAATATTATCTGACAACATGTCACATCAATGTAGGGTCAATTAAGCGTCGCATAAGAAAAATCCAAATTTTTTAAATCAAACGAAAAATTACAGAAAAAAAGAAAATTGTAGACAACCTAATAAAATTAAGAAATTATATATGCTAGTACCTACGAAGTGGTCCAAAAAGTGACAACAAAATAACGACCATACAAGCGAAGCGATGGTGCGCGGCATCTGAAACAAACAACCCCACAAAAGCATCCTGCCCGACCATGACCTAAGGTAGCTCCCATTCAACATGATTTGTAGACAACCCAAGCCACGAAACCAGAATTATGTATGCAGATAAAGTATATAGATTAGGATCGTATATGAGGAGCTAAGCATGTCTACTTAAGCGTTATTTCGTTATAATCATGTTACCTTGCTTCAGTTTCTTGTCGTGGAAAAGCAAGCGACCTCATTTGAAAAAGAATCCTGCTGAAGTGCTTCCGAGAGAGAGCATAGCAGACGTAGAACAGCTAATTGTTCCTTTTGTTCTGGGAGGTTAAAACAAGGCGATTACAATGATTAGTGATTCGGTGTCCTAAACATCATCCTAAATCTGCGGGTATTATGCAGCTCATGCAAAAGACAAGTGCAATTTCCAGTCCAATTGACACAACTCATCTTCAAAAAAATTTCCTATGTAATATGAGAAAGCACATAGCTTATGACCGAACCAAATACTCTGCAGTTGTCTTTCGTGCCTGCCGACTTGCTTGATGCTCCGATCGAAAACAAATCAGTGGGGAACTCTCTTTTGTTTCGATAGGTAAGGCCTGGCTACATACTTTTACCCATACAATGATTTATCTCCATACCCCTTCGGCCCTGCCCAAGCCCAGACGAAGGAAGAGGTAATCACTGGATCGACTGCCCCATCTATATTTAGCTGAATTTTATGCCAAGGATCCCAGCTATGCTCGCCAACAGCATACGCAATGCCTTCAAAAATCAGCATGCATAATCCATATTCTCTCCAATATTTTCTGCAAACAGCCACAGATTTGCTTAGAGATGATTATAGAACAGAGCCAACAGAGATGCATGATAAAGAATAATGATATTACTAGGCGATTAGGCCACGTTAGTCTTTGATTCATGGAAGGAGAGAAGCAGAAACAGTTTTAAGAAGTCTAAGGGCAAAACATTCAAGTACCTCCTTACAGTAGAGTCATGTTTCTTCTGCACCGTTAATTTCCTCATCCAAGAGCAATTTCTCAAGCTGAGCCACAAGATGATCCGAAGACGAGCTTAGCATTTGATTTTGTCTTCTCAGGTCAGCCACTTCTTTCTTCAGATCATCATTTTCCTTTTCTAATGATGGACTCAAGAGTAGCTGGCATTTTAATTGATTGTTTTCCTTTATCAGTTCACTCATCTCCTTCTCCAATTCCACAATCTTCTCTTCCAATATCCGATTTTTCAACATCAAGTCATCTTCCTAACAAATTAAAGCAATTAAAGCCTGCATAAAATAAATGTATTGACATATAAGAGAAGCAATTGAACAACCTACAGTGCCAGCCGATGATTTTCTAGGGGAGCCGTATGATGTCGATGGTGATTCAACATTCTCGCTGCACGCTTCTTGGTGAGATAGATAATCAGTGTTTGTCAGAGAGTTCACTTCATCTAGCGACGAGCAAGGATTTGATGCATTAAACATCCCTGACCTTTGTACTCTATCAATCGTATCTACATCGGAGACAATTTTTACTTTGACATCCTGTTCATCCATAATTTAGTTTCGTGAGTTTCCACAAACGAGATATATTCACTTCAATTATAAGAACAAAGAGACAAGAAAATATAGTGGAGGAAAGCATCACAATTAAAACAACATGCAATATTACAAAATAAACCTTAAAGGAAATGGAAAAGCTAAAGCTCACAGGATCCATTGGAAGATTCGCTAAAAAATCATCTGGCCCAGATTGTGGACTTCTCTCTTGGGAGTCATCCTTTCGTGCAGACAAAATCTCTCTGATTATATCAGCTTCCAACTCAATCGCAGTAGGATGAAGCTCCCAGATTATCTAATGCATAATTGCCATTTAAAATTGAGAATTGATCAACACAGGTTATTCCATACAGCTACCTTAGAGGCCAATAAAGGTGGAAATAGCTGTAACTAGTAGAGCAGGTAATTTCAAGCATTAAAAATGAAAAAGAAAAAAGAAAAAAGGTAAAAGAAAGAAAAACGAAAAAGATAAACAATGGATCCACCTGATCATCTCTTAGTTTCTCAAATTCTGCAGTTACCCATTCTCTTGGATGGGGTCTACTATTTCCCCATCGGCATGCACGGGGAAAAGTTAAGGAATCATTTTGCAGATTAGGCCGAGCCATGTCAATATGCTCATAAAACCAAATCTGCACAAATTCATAGAAATAGAGACGTCAATTGTGCAAAATCCCAAAAAGGGAGAAAGTCATGCACAATCCAAAAGATCTAATTTGGACATGTATGTCAAAATTTGGAAGGGAATAAACATTGCATCTAAAATTGAATAAACAACAAGAAGAACAAAGTCCCTCCAAGAGACAGGTCCTATATGAAAAACATGCTACTAGATATTTTTTTAATTAACAAGATAAGCAAAATACCGAATGAGTTTTAAATGATCGTGAACTTGCATATAGGGTGAACTGGTGAACTGGTGGACTGGAAAGCTTAAAATGGCTTCAAAGATATCCAAAGAAAAATTACCTGAAGGAATAAAAGACAACCTCCAACATATTGCATACTTTTCTCCTTTCTTCTAGTCAGCCACATTATCAGATCCTCAAGCACAGCAGAACCCCAAGCATATTGATGTACATAATCCAAATTACTAAGGAAAGAAAGATAACGAGTATCAATCGTTCCATTCGTATTCGGAAAAAGAAAAGTCCCGAATGTAAAAAGTAAAAACGTCCTTATAAAGTCATCATCAGCTACCCCACCAAGGGAATCAAGTCTACTCTCAATTGAAGCAACTGTGATTTTCCTCTTCCCGGGAACAGCACCATAACATTCTTCCAGATCTGAAAAAGGCTCGTCTTGCTGAAGTATCACTGGCTTTCCAATGACGCGAAGTCCCAAAACCAAAGCAACATCCAGGGGAGTCATGGACATTTCGCCGTGAGCAAATACAAAGACACGCTTTTCGCAACTCCATTTCTCCATCAACTCAAACAATAATTTCTTGCTAAGAGTGTGATTTGGTATGAGCAATAGATTACCAAATCCCACACTCTTTATTGCGTCTCGTTGATCAGACGATAATTTCTCCACCCACTTCACAAAGGATGGTGAGGAAAACCTAGTACTGAAATTCCCAATCTGCATATTCCCGAAAACCATTGAGACATGCTTGATCCATTTTTTCCTTAACCAAATATCGAACAGTACTTATAAACATTGGTCAAATCCAATCAGCACTAAACACCATTCTCTCAACCAATAAATTCTTGCTAAGAGTCTTGACTAAAAAATATTTATTGCTAAGAGTGTAATTCGATATAAGCAACAAATTACCAAATCCCACATCTTTCATTAAACCTTGTTGATCATACAATAATCTCTCCGCTCACTTCACAAAAAATAAAAACCGGTACACAAATTCCCATTCCACAAATTCCCAAAAAGCAATTGAGACATGCTTTATCGTTTTTTTCTTAACCGAATTTCAAACCGTACGTGTAAACATTGCTCGAAGCCAGTGAGCAGTAAACACCATATCCTCTGTCATAGCTATTGTTCAGAAAGAGATACACCGGCAAGAAACTCAGCCCTAAATTGCTATGAATCGAAATGGATTCTACCCAATTCAATTGCCAAGTTTGAAAGGAACGCGGATAATCAGACGGGGAAATCTTAAACCCACAGAAAAAAATAATCGCCTCTCGACACGCTAGGTCGACACGATTCAAACAGGGAGAAAACTGAAATAAAAGATCACTCCGAAACAGAGTATTCAGCCTCGAATCCAGAACACCGTCCAGTCCGGGAACCGAAAATGCCAGCGGAAAATGAAGACGCGACGAGACGTGCTTACCGAATCGCGAACTTCGACGGCTGCTGCGGATGATTTCCTCCGCGACCTTCTCATTAGGGTAGGCAGGGGGGGCTTCCGCAACGGACGGAGGTTTGAATTCGCAGCCCTCGGCCTTCGAGACGACCGGAGAGCGAGGCTTACGAGAGAAGCTTCTTGAGGAAGAAGACGAGAAAGAGCGGCTCTGCAACGAGTTTGAATTCGCGTCGCGACCCTCCTTTTTGAAGAGAGAGAGAGAGAGAGAGAGAGAGAGAGTTACGGACGGAGAGGCTTGCGAGAGAAGCTTGCTGAGCACTGAATACTGATCGCTGAAGAAGACGAGAAAGAGCGCGAAGTCGTTTCATTGGACGAAGGGACGCGACTCCGGTGCTTCGCGCCTAGATGCCTGACCTTATGTGCCTCGAATATGGGCCCTTCATGCTTTCGCCGCGCTAGCCTAATCCAACGCATAGATGGATAACACGTGGATCCCCTTTTAATTTCTGCGAAAAGAAAAGAATTCAAGAAACTAAGATCGAGTGTGAACGAGGTCTTTTACTTCTGTCGATGTCTCCATTTGATTACATCATCGGTCAAATCATTAGCCCATCCCAGTCAAGGGTGGCTAGGAAATTTGTAATTTGATGCGATAAATAATCACATTGGTTAACGCATTATAACTTTACAGCAGCATTAAATATGATAGAAAATTATTATCCTAAGCGTTTTTTTCCGCTTCTTGCGAAAATAATCTTTCTTTATTTTTCAAAATATCTCCAATTACTTATTTCACCAATATCAAATTTTGATTTTTTTTTTTAACATAAACAACCTACGAGGGAAAATTTCAACTTTCGACATCTTTTTTTTTTATTTGTCTACGCATATTTATATCATTTCTTGATATTGCATATCTCAACCATAACTACTTCTCTTATTTAATGATGAAGTGTAATCTTTCAAATATTAAATTTACGCACATGCACAATTATTTGTCTAAAAACAAGTCAGCACTCTATGGAGTATTTTGGATTTGACTATTTTGATTAGAGATAAGATAAAGGAGAAGCGTCCCATCTTGAGTTTTTCCTTTGACTTAACACTGAGGATGCAATAATGAAGACATCAGCATGCTTTGTTTCGTTTAGAACCGGACCCATGCCGTTGTGTAAAGGGAAACTTCATTGTTGTCTTATTTTTTACCTCACATCTATCGGCGAAACAAGATGGTGTAACGAGTTAGCTTTCAATATTAGCTTTCAAATAAATTTAACATGAATTTTTCAATCGTGTCTAGCATTTTTAGTGTCATAGTAATTTAGTTTCATGTGATTCAATGAAGTTACGTACATGCTTTCTCTAATCATCCAATCCATCGTTATACTACGCTGTTTTAAGACTTTGCCTTTTCTACGAAGAAAACTTACTTGAGAGCAAGTCGTCTTTCCTTCTTAACTCTAAACCGTGCTAATTCTTCTCAATGATGCATTGATCCATCTCTGTGAAATGCAAACATGCTACTATTTTACAGAAAGTTCTGAAATTCAAATTCCATATGAAGGAATTTATTTCATTAGCCACGAGGGAAATTGATCGGGGGAAAAAATATAATAGTATATATTCAATAATTACTTATAACCAAACGTTATATCGAATGACCCATAAAAGCAGGAAACTGCATATTCAATTTTCCGACCAAAAAAAGAAAAGAAATATTCAATTCGCTTTTTCTCTTTTCATTTTTTCTTCTTTTTGAGAGGGTGCGTCGTGTAAAATTCAATCGAAAGAAGCAAAAAAAATCATGCGATGCACGAAATTGGAAACGAGGCAGAAATCGATGATCTACCGACTCACGAGTCGATCTGCGAAAAAAAAAAAGATTATGTCGCTCGATTTTCGAAACTCGCTGAGTCGCATCGGCGCCGGAACTCGTTCCGCCGCCGTGTTCATCCTACACATACCGAAACTGAAACTTCCACCACCTCCAAAACCAAAAGCGGGCACACACGCAGGCCACTGCCTCAGCCCTACACTATCAAACCGAGAAAATTTACAAGGGGGGGTCGCCGCCGCCGCGGGATTCTGCAGCTTAACCGACGACGACGGGGAGCTCGTTCTCCGGCGGCCGCCGATCGAGGAGCGAGTGCCGGCAGTTGGGGCAGGACGAGTGCGAGAGCAGCCAGGTGTCAATGCACCTCACGTGGAACCCGTGGTTGCACTTGGGGAGCACCCGCACCTTCTCCCCGTCGACGAACTCGCCGAGGCAGATCGGGCACTCCGTCGCAGGGATCTTCGCCGCCGCCGCCGACCCGTACACCGCCACGGGGATCTGGCGCAGGTCGCGCCTCTTGAGCCCGGTGGTCGCCAGCCTCGCCGCCGCCTGCTCCGGCGTCTCCGCCCCGAACCGCCGGCTGCAGCGGAGCGCGCAGCGGACGATGGAGTTGAGCCCCAGGGCGCAGATCAGCGCGCACAGGAGGGCGGCCAGGATGATCACCATGTTGGTGTCGAAGTTGGTCTCGCTGATGTACGAATCGGTCGCCGCCGCCGTCCCGTTCTCGCCCGACGCGTCCGACGGCGGCACGCCGAGGTCCGCGTCCAGGAACCTCCGGTTCAGATGGACCCGATCCATGGCCGGAAACCCAGGAAAGCCGAGGGCGTCACTTCGGTGTGGGCTGGCCGAGCGACGAGTGAGCCTTCCCTCGAGTTCGATCAGAGCGAGAGGACAGCAATGTTGGGCGAGATTCCAGCTAGAAAAGGACATGGACAGAGCATCTGCTTTGGTGTCTGCTAGATAAGAGAAAGCGAGGGCGTAATTCGCCACATCGCCAGACGGATTTTATCCGGAATTGGGACCGTTTTGAGCTCATCCACGATTCGACCCTCTTGTTGGTGGCCAGAAATGGTCCTCCATCATCAGACGATTGAAGCGAGGCGGGACTGCAGGACGACAGGAATCGGAATCAGAATCGGAATCGGTATCGGTATCGGAATCGCAGCTCGCCGCTCCGTTCCTGCTTCGGTCATTTGATGACCCGCCGGCGAAGCGACGGTCGGAATTTTGCTGCAGAGAGAGAGAGAGAGAGAGGGAGAGTGAGGGGTGAAGGGTTGCAGAGAGGGAGATGAAGCGAAGATATAAAGGAAGGAAGAAGGAAGGTGAGAGAGGAGATATTATTTGGGGAGAGGATTAGAGTGATTAGGCACCTAATCAAGATTTCAAGGGGTTTTAATATTGGGTAATTACAAGTCACTACATCACATCCACCCAATCCCTAATAATGGAAGGGGAAAATGTTACAAGCAAATATACAGCCCAACTATCGACTTATCTTGTCACAATTATGCGACTCATTTGACAAATTACTCACGGGATGACGATCAAATTTACTGATAAGATGTATTTTGTACAAGAGATCGACAGCCAAGGAATCTCGTAGTAAATGTCGTAGCCTCTTGTCCCATACGCATCGAGTAATTATAAGATCGTGCAAGTACGTAATAATGCATACATACGGCGACTCAAATTAGATCTTGGGCAACAAAGATAGACATACTTGATGTTCGAGCAATAGCGCCACGTCACTAGTACGGCCATAGAGCAAATTATTGGCACGCTAATGAAATCACTATCACAAGATGGACTAGACGAGGTATGCAAATATCGACTGAACGTCACCTGATTGTCCTATAAAAAATTAGTATCACGGGATATTACTTCGCGCTTGCCACTACAAGACAAGCTCCCTTGACTCATGCATCGAATGGTTTGCTTAGTACTCCACGATAGGAGATATTTGTCTTATACTTGAATAGGGACTAAAGTACTTCCATCAAATCACGACTGGCCACTGCAAAAAAATTCAAGATTCTTCATCTAGGTAAAGTCCATCAACTGGGGATTATATCTAAATCTACGCAAAAGAAGATATGGGCGAGCCCAAAATTTTCCCCCAAGTGTCAAAGATCAAGTAGATTTCTATATATGTTATCTTTGTAAGCCAATGAGCAAACCGCTTGAAATCCCTTTATCAGCCCGGCTGGATTGAAAGCGCACCGGGGGAGATTTTGGTGCCAACTAGTTGTTGTTTCGTTTTTTGGCTGTAAAGCCAATTGCCTCCGACGGCGACGTCGTCTTTTGGAGAATCGATCCATTTTGAAATTCATGACGAACGAATGCCCGGGGAAGATAACAAATATCTCCCCTGCCTCTTCTTTTTAACTGGTGGAAAGGTGGGCACGAGCTTTTGGTGTTGGTCCTTTTCCGATAATTCGGATAGGCCGGTTGTTTTGTGAAATCACCGAGAGAGAGAGAGATTCGCACGCTCCTCTCGTCGTTCGCCGGTTTCTTGAATGAAAAATTCGACCCAGACCTCATCGCCAGTCACGAAATATCTACTATCCAAGTGGGCTCAAAGATAATATGTCGAGCAGTGTCGTTTTCGAAGCACTATCACCTCGTAAGACATCATTGAAATTAAGCACATTGCTTCGTGCCTGGAAAAATGAAAAAAAAAAGTCCAGTATAAATATATGAATGGTTCTTGTCAAAACAAGTTCCTTAATTCATGGAGCCTATAATTTACCCTGAATATTCACGAACTTAGAATCTATCCTATCTCAGGTTTTAGATCTACTCAGGTTTCGCCCATATTCTTAATTGAAAGATTGCAACGAAATATAATTTCACTATTCGCAACTCAAATTTAGACGCACGAAAAATTATGAAATATTGTTAAAAATGGAAGTTCCAAATAGTGGTTTCATTATTTTCGAAGACATAGAACAAGAAAAAAATAAACCTAGAACCCGAAACTTACTCATGAAAATAGATTCATTAATTTTTAGAACTTTGAATTTATCATGTATATCCTAGAACTTGGAATCGGACGGGCACTTCTCAAGTTTTCAATTTTACTATAGGACCATGGTTATCCCCCGAGTCCAGTAGATCTGAATGCTTAATTCGTCGGCAAGAACATGCAAAAGGGGTCGCATGATTCATCTTGGGTCGCCTCGAGACACGACATTTGATGTGGCGGAGGGAGGGCGGCGCTATTCATGGGGGGGCAGCCGAAATCGGGGGCTTTGCGTGGTGGAGGGAGGCGGTGGCTCCGGGGATTTATTGCCGCCGCGGTGTCGGCCACAGAAACGCCTCAATAATGCTGCTGGGTCACGTTAGCCTTTTTGGCAGAGATAGGCGTGGGGACCCCTTCATCGGAGCGATGCCCAAATCCCATGCCCCCGAGGATGCTGAGGTTGTGAACGGCAATGTTTGGGGATTACATCGTTTACTTATTCGCGAGAAAGGAAAACGATGCGTGAAGCTCGCATCGGAGCAGTTGGCCGAGTGACTAAGGGTTTAAGCATCTCGCCCACTATCCGAGATGAGAGAAGCCGATGCTAGATTGTGATTGAATTATTAAATGAGTTTAAAATGGTAATAACCAAAATAACATGAGTGTTAAATGGTTTCACAACTTACTTATACCAAACCTATTTCTATTACTTTCTCTTCACTCTCTCTTACATTTGCTTGCTCCGTGCTTTCACTCAATTTAAATATGAGCTTTCTTAGATTGAGTTCAACATGGAAGGGTTTTCTTAATATTGATTAAAGAATATGAATAGGGCCAGGTTTTGGTTAGTATATTTATACTGCATTAAAATGAATCAAAACGAGTTAAATGAGTCAATTTGAATCAAAACTTCTTTTAACCCGATCCACTCGTTTGATGGGTCTATCCATTGTTCATGAACGAGATTACTATTTGCAAGCGTCCTAGGAATTAGTTGACTAGGAGGTTTATGCGATAATGTTAGAATTTCAAGCGAATGATTTATAGTCTTGCAAGACCCAACATCCATCCAAAGTTTCTCTTCTTTCGATGTACATCACGCGCCAATATTATGAAGGGCCAAGCGGCGAGCACGAATTCTGTGCACCGGTTACATCGCTGGGCAGTGCGACCTTTGCTAACCAATCGCGAGAGAGAGGTTTTTTTCCACCCTTTTCTTGTTGAAGTTTATTCGCGAAATCGATTTGTATGCATGCCGGATGAACACGTGATCCAGGCAGTCATATCGCAATCGACGCATATGACGTATCCGCAATCATTTTCACGCGACATCGACAGTGTCTGGCTTTGGAACTACTCTCCTGTAATTGAAGGCGTTTTAATACTAATGGAGTTAGTTAAAAAGTAGTTGGTGGTTGCAACAGTTCCGACCGCGAGAGGTGATGGCACGGCTTGTTTCTACGTGGCGATAAGCGGGGGAGACGTGCCCGATTCAATGCTTCTGGTGAACTGAAATGGGGCAGTTTCTTTACCCGGAATGGTTGGGGTTGGCAAGGCGAATCCATTCCGGATTTATTATGTACTATGGATTAGGGAAAGCATCTCCACGTGACGTCGTTTACGCTTTGGTACTTCTGTGGCGGATAGAGCGCCGACCAACGCAGCACAACCAATGAATTCATGGAGTAAATGTGGAAACACAACAAACCTGAGCCATATCAGGTAAAATTAAGAGATAATGATATACATAGTCCCTGAACTTCGACTTAACGTGCAATGTAGTTTCGGAACTTGTGATCACTGGAATTTAGTTAATGTATAATGTCATTACTGAACTTTTAATTTGTTTGATATGATATCTAAATCATTGATACATGTTTAAGTTAGTCCATGGACTACATCAAAATGATCAACATTGATTACCCCGCGATCGATCAACTATGGACAGCTCTTCTTGGGCCAAAGAAATGGACTCTTCCTGGCGACGCGATTCGGACGATGAGGCAAACCTGACCAGACGAATTCTCTGGGCTTGACTCTGGATCCGATTGGGACAGCCTTATCGGGCCTCAGCGAGTCTGTCCCTTCCGACAAGCCCAATATTAGTATAAGCCCGACCGGCCTTGGGCGGATCAACTCGTCGAAACATCAGACCCAGAAGCCGTCAAAGAAAAAGAAAGAACAGAAAACCCAACCCAACTGAGGCTGCCCGATCATCGCATTCCTACGCACGGCATAAGGGAAAGATCCATCAGCAAATTTGGGGAAACATTCGAAGAACCCAAATCGCACTCGATTTGCCCCAATTCCTGTCACTAAAGCCATGTTGGATCCACGCTCGCCCCGTTTTCCTACCGTTGTCCACCTAAGCCACCACGCACGATTGTTCGGCCGTCGTGGCCGGATCCCCATTTGTTTTCGCTAATTGTCGGATAATGCACAAAAAATTAGTGTAGCAAAGTCACTATTCATGACACCGTAGCAATAAGTGGAGAAGCTCCTCGAATTACACAACCGACAACAATATGGAGATAGAGTTGACAAAAGAAATACTTTTAGTCCCGTCAAGTTCTTGTTAGTCCCTATGATGAAAATATTTTATATTGACTTATTATTTCGAGCAATTATTTTCAAAAGAAAAGTATTTTTCAAATCATGGGTTTTTTTGCGTATTTTCCTTTACATAACAAATCATTTTGGATGATTCATGATCGCATGTGGTTGGGGGTGCTTTTCTTGGTCCTGAGTTCTTGCTCCGATTCTTTGCCTCGCCATTGCTGCTTTGATTTCGAATTTTTTATGCCTTCCTTGGATCGGGGGCACTTGTCACGTTCGCCTCGCGGGTGCTCGTCGTTCGACTTTTCACGTTGTCCCTCCTCTGGATCTATTAATTGCCTCCATGGACTTGCCGGAGAAGGTTTTTAAGGTATCATATCAGCTGGAAAAGGTGGAGGACTGATCATCATATTCTGATTTGCGAACTTTAATGTCGGAGGTAACCCCGCGGCAAGAGCAAATTAAGATTCCTTTGATGACGGATTTTGGGATCGAGATGATTATTTAAGTTTAGATTAAGATTAGCCGATTATAGGTCAAAAGTACGTAAAAACTGATTTTTCATTTTTTATTTTTTATGTGTTATAATGAAAAACATTTCAATATCATTGAAGTTTCCTCCTTTTATTAATCTAAGGTAATACTATTCTATCCGATTTAGTTTCCGGGGACCCCACATCTATTTTTGATTTATTGACCGCACGGAGTTTTATTTTTAGTTTTGAGGGATTTGTAACCGTTGTTCTCGGATCTCAATTACGACTGTATGGTTTGACCATATTTCGAAATTTATTACGTCCATAAGTTTCGTATGAGTATCTAGTCCCGAACTAAATCGGGTATTGAATGAACACGTGTCTGTTAGTCTTATAGTCGAAAAATATGTTCTATTTCTAAGAGCTTATTTGTTTGCAGGGAAACTGTTTTCAAAGTTTTTTGGTATTAGGATAATGGAAAACTAATTGATCTATAAAAAATATTTTCCCATGAACTGAAAATAATAAATTTGGATTGTGAGAAAGCAAGTTTCCTTTTTGACAAGAGGAAGACCACTTTCCAAAACAACCAAACAATTGAAAATTAACCATATTCCTTCAAAATGATTTCCAGGTTGAGTTTTTAGTTTGTTTTGTGAGAAATGAATGATTTAAAAATATTTTTCCTTAAAAGTGATTGCTTGTATTGCTAGAAATAATTAGTCAATAAAAAATATTTTCAATAATTTATATTTAAACATATTTGTAGACGATATCTTGTTAGTTAATTTTTGCCAATAATACAACAATCACCTTTTTTAAAAAAATGTATTCCAAATGATTTAGTTGCCCAAAATAGACATAGCGTATATGTGATATGTCATAACGTCCCTTTGTCAATTAAATATACGGCGAAAGTACGAGATATCCTAAACTATATCCATTGTTACACATTTGTCTTGAACTTTTTCCTTGACACAAAAAAATAAAAAGCTTTTACCTACGTGATACATTTACCATTCATTAAAGTTTTGTTGGTGAAAATTGTTAAAAATGTACCTACATGCACGTTGAAAAAAGCAAACAATGTTACCATGATGTTCACGTAGCTTAAGTAAAATAAAAACGATTATTTTAGTTGAAAAATCATCTAATAGATATTTGATGAATACTTAATGTGTCACGTAAGTACACATTTAGGATTTTTATGTCACAAACTTTTTTAGGGTAAATATGTGACGGGGGATATAATTTGAGATTTATAATGTTAAAAAACTGGGTATGATTTGGAATTTTTTGTGATTTTTTCTCTTAAATATATTTAGTTGTTATGAATTTTTTGGGATATGTGCACTACAAGTCTTAAGACTTGTCGTAAAGATATAATTGAATTCTAAATTTTTCAAAAAGTGTAATTAAGTAATAAAACTCATCAAATTGGTGCAAGCAAGTCTTTTTATTAACACTATCAATTTGTCTAATGAAAAATGATGACGTATCATTTTTAAATTAATTTATTTTTCCTACATCGCTTTTTTTTTTTTTTTTTGCTTTAAATCTTATTTATATAATAGTAAACAAACTAAAAAAGCTAAATAATTTTTCAAAAATGGAAGAAAAAAATTGCAAGGATCGTGGCTGCTAGCTCAGCCTTGCCACGGCCACTCATCGACGTCTAACGCAGCTCACCCAAATTTAGGCAACGCCTAGGCTAGGGCCATCATGGCTCATCCAGATCTGGGCGAATGTTGGCTCTCACTTATGGCCAACTAAGGGCCAGCATCACACAAATCTAGGTGAGCCTTATCTGGGCCTTGCAAGGTCGTCGACCCTTTCCTGGGGCTGGCAAGGCTTAGTTGGACGACGTTCTTGTTTGGTGTTGGCTCAGCTTAGCTAGGCTAGGCTAGGCAACACCAGCTCTCACTTGGGGTCGGTAATGGCTAGCCACTCTTCTACCATTGGTGGCGTTTGACCAATTTTTTTTTAGTTTTTTGCTGTTATTTAAATAAGATCTAAAATAAAAAGTTATTAAAAATGCCATGTATGAAAATATATTAATTTAAAAACGTCACATCAATATTTTTATTAAATAAATTGATAATATTAACAAAAGAATTGATTATATTCTTTGAAATTTTTAGAATTTAATTATATTTTTACGATAAATTTTAAGATTTGTAGTGCACATATTCCTTAAATTTTTTTTAAGACACGTATTCGTGTGCGTGTGTATATATAACCAAGCTTTTCTTCTCCTCCATTTCGAGAGTCGGTCCCTTCTTCTATGCACTTTTAGACACCAGTGAAGTGATTCGCTGTCCTCGCAAGCTTCGCCATCGTCTCTCTCTCTCTGCCCTTCTCTCTCTCTGCCCTTAAACCCTCCTCCTTCCTCTCCGTCGGACACGCAGAATGAGCGTCTCGATGGAGTCCTTGCTCGTCAAAAACCCTACCTTCACCTCCACCTCCACCTCCACGTCCTCCCTGCCTCTCCGGCGAGCCGCCACTCCTCGGGCCGCGCCGCCGCCGCCGTCTCTCCGTCTCGCGCCCCTTCTCCGGCCCCGCGCCTGCAGGTTCTCCGTCGCTTCCGGAAATGGCCCTCCGAAGGGGCTCCGCTTCGGCCTCCTCTCGCTCGACCGGAGGAGTTCGTCCTTCGTCGCCTTCGCGGCTTCTCACGAGGAGTCGGTAAGCTCCCCCCCGCAACGACGAGATTCTCGTCGCGTTTTCCGTTTTCCGGTGATTGAGCGCGTTGAGTCGTCGGATTCTCGTTTTTCGTCGATCTTGGTCCCGTTTCGTTATTCTTTCGATGATGGTTTCAGTTGAGCGATTTGCGCGCGCGAATTAGGATTCTTCGGAATTTCATTGCATTTCACTGTAGGGAACCAAATTTCATCTTTTGCTGAAGGCTTTGATCCAGTAATTCATTTTAGGGCTTATTGTTCTGATTTTCCGGTGGTAAATTGGATTCTATTGAGAAAGCATCTGAGAAATTTGAGCTGTATTCGGTTCATTTTGTTAAGTTGTTTTCCACGGCAGTACTAGTTTCTACTACTGATACTTCATCACCATCTTTGTCTCCTTTAATTAGCATCTGATTTAATAAAGCCGGGTCCTTTTCTTGTTCTAATCCAATTTCAACTTTACCAGAAGCGTTCGGAACTCGATGTGGAAAACGAAAATGAGGATCTTGAGACGAAAGCTGAAGAATCGGAAGAAGCATGGAAGCAGACTTTAGATGCTTTCAAGGAGCAAGCTCTGAAGATGCACAGCATCTCCCAGGAAGCCTATGAGATATACTCGAAGAAAGCGGCGGTTATTCTGAAAGAGGCTTCGGAGCAGTTGAAAATTCAAGCGGAAAAGGCCAGATATGACTTGGCTGTTGTAGCGAAAGAACTCAGCGAGGAAGGTAAAGAATATCTGTCCGTGGCTGCGGAGAATACACCCGAACCCGTGAAGGAGATCGTAGAGACGTTTTCTACTCCGACTGAGGATCTGAATGATATCTCGAAAGTGCAGGACTTTTACCTTGGAATACCATACGGTAAGGTTGCTCATGTGAGAATTGACTGACCAACTACGTTTGTGATTACTTTTAAAATAGTAGCTTTACAAGTGGCTTCTTGCAAACTTTGCATCGCTTGCATATTCTTAGCATTTATCCACATACTTTAAAATTAATTTCTTTGGCTCGTGTAAAAATAATCTCGTATGTGCTTTTCTTTCCTTGTAAGTTAGTTTATTACTTATCTCTTCTTCACTTCACAATTTTTAAAATGCTTTGCAGGTTTGATTCTTTCCGTCGGCGGTTTTCTTTCTTTCATGCTAACGGGGAGCATCTCTGCCATTAGATTTGGTATCATCCTTGGAGGTACTCTTTTGGCTTTGAGCATATCAAGTTTGAGATACTACAAAGTAGGAAAATCTTCTCCTCTAGCGTTGAAAGGGCAGGCAGGTTAGTACGTCTCTCCTTTTTCCAATATAAGAGGCTTCTTGGCGCTGATATTGGCATGTCATTTTCATTTCCCGATCCGCATTTATGTGATCATCTTGTTTACAGTAATAAAAACAAATTATGTCTCAATTGCCATTTTGAGGCTGATTTCCTTTGGATGATATAATTGTGGGTAGCACCTAAAGTAAGTGTTTCTATGGGCTGATGAGTTCGTTGAGCAGATTCCATACCTTGCAAATCCATCTATGTGCTGTCACTTAATATAGGCCTCACCTAGCTATTCGAGCATCATCATGACCTGGCTTTGTGTGACGTGTGTTAATGCCTTGTCGGCTCTGGTTAGATGTCCATATTTCAGGTTTCTATTTTCAAAAGTTCCGTTACTAATTCAGATTGCCCAACATTTGAGCTTACGTGACGGGTATTCAATATGTTGCATACATGGAAAGTTTTTTCTTTCCTCAAGGGCATGTCTGGATAGATTTTGCTTCTTTCTTGATATTTTGTAATGGATGCATTTTGACCTTTTCTTAACCCTATACATCCAACACTTTCATAATATACAAATTTTTTGTCATGTAAATCCACATACAATGTGTCTTAGTTTTTTGAAATTTAGATAATATTTTCAATTTGGTGAGAAAACAAATTATTGCCTGTTGCTTTTTGAAGAGCTTAACCAAACAGGCTCCAAAGCTTTTTCTGCTATCAATTAGAGCTGTCACTAGAGATCCAAGGGTTAGCTTGATAAATTTAAGATTTATTAAAGCTACATGATGAAGCTTCTGTGACATGTTTGCGAAGTAGAAGCACCAAAGACATGCAGTGCCACATGGTGGTTTTCCTTCTTGAGAATTTAGTAATTTAAACCAGACCAGAACCAAGAAGCAGTTAGGACAGCGATTTGTAGTTACATTGGTTTGTTGATTTTCACATCTCAAAATGTAGGATTAGCGAATAAATAATTGTTAAGACCACTGCCAATGTAAATTTTTTTTTTTTTTTCATTCAGCATTAGGTTTTTGACATTAATTTCCATATGTCAATCATCCAAATACATGAGTAAATCATTTTTATACTGCAGTGGACCTAGTAAAAGTTCACATGAACACATTATGCTCACAATGGATCAAAAAAGGTGGCTGGAGTAATTGGTTAGCACAACTAGTATCCACTATGCATACCAATCTCGTGACCGTCATTTTGTACTTGACTTTCCAGAAACACTTGGTCCGTGAAGAAAGTAAAAAACCAGCTCCTGTATACATGAGGTGGTGAGAGTAGCTTTGGCTTAGATAGCAGAGCACTTTTCCTGCAATTTAGTGGTCAGGGATTGGACCTTGCTTTATGCTTGACTTCAACATCTTTTCCCCACAGCTCAATTGGTCAATTTAGGTGAACTGGGCTGATGTTAACTGCAGATTTAACCAATTTAAATCCTGTTTGCTTGTGTTCTTCTCCAATATGAGCCAACTCTGAAAAGTGGACCAGACAGAAGATGGTTCCCTTTCCAACTGGTTGAATCTAACTAGACTTATATGATTCGGCTTCCAAAAAATTTCTTTCTGTTGGCTTCCCTTTACCCATTTGATGGTCAAACCTATGATGCTTGGGTGTTCGTGGTGGAATTGAGGGGACCTCTGTTGGTTGGAGCTGAGGGGGGCTCTTCCACTATCAAGCAATGATTTATTTGTCAAGTACCTTCTTGTTTCTTTGTTAATCCATTTCATGTCAACTTACACAATGATTCTCTTGGGTAAATGAGCATCAATCTGGATCTTCCAACTGGGCCAAGTGAAAAGAAACATGTCTTCCTTAATTTAAACATGTGTAAAGATGCAAATACATTGGCCATTTACTGTTATCATCGTTCAATGAATGTTGTCCTTTAGAATAGATTCCGGCATGCATAAGCTTTTTTTTCTTTTTATTTATTATCCTCCTTGCTCTGAGTACGTTACCCCAGTTGTTTTGGGTCTCATATGGAGATACATTTGTCCATCTGCAGCCATTGCGGGAATAATATTTCTTAGAGAGTTACGCTTCCTCTCTCAGGTAGACGGGTGGTCCTTGCTCATCATGAGACAATCTTCATTATTTGTCTACCTTCTTATGTGCTCGATTGATTATTGCCAAGATTTCTGACGATCTTTTTTCCTCTTTTGCAGAGGCTGTCCCTTTTTAGTTTTTTGACGACCGCCATCAGGTTAGTGGGAATATTAAATAACTTGTCATTTTCTATTTCATTAAATTTGTTGTGGGTTCATTTTCTACTTCGCTAATCTTATGGTAAGACTTCAGTCCTTTTGAGCTATGTGACGACTCCTAGTAAATGGATGTAAGCGTTGGGTTCATTGTCTTCTGTTTTTGGAATTTCGCCTTGCTTGCTCTGTAGGTAAAATACTCCCACATTGCTTTGCTCGACTCGTAGATTACAATGTTGAAACTGTACCTGGGGAATATTTGTCCTTTCCCCCTAGAAATGGAGACATTGGTGAAGTTATTTGACAAAATAATAGACTGGTGAGTTTCTTGTCTGGTTGACTTTTTAGAGGATGACAAAACATTGCAAGTATTAAGCAATACAAGAAGGGGAATAGTAGAAAATGTGCAACTCTAGTACCGAATATGTAGTATCTTTATTTTTACTGAACTTTTGGATATCTGTACAGCAACCTATTTGTTTTTCCCACTTTGGTGCATCTTTCTGCAGTGTTTCATACAGCTACTATTCTTCTGATTGATCAATTATTTTCTTTTGCAGTGGAGGGATGCTAGTGTTTTATCTGTATAAGATCAAGCAGAAAAGAGATCAGGTGAAAGGTCCTTCATACGAAGAGGGGACGGAAACTCAATGAAACAGTTACCGTAAGTATCATTGATCGTATTCTTATTACAGTGTCCACCGGATGAAAAGTTGTGGTTGTGTGAGACAAACCGAGGTTCTGTGGCTGGCCAGTGGCCTAACTTAGCTATAAATCTGACTGTGCACTTCTCTAAATTCTTCATGTAGAAAGTCTCACAAAACTGCAGTAGCTAGGATATACAAGAGGTGCAGCAAGCAGAAGCAGAGAGCGCTACATGCTATTGGAGATCGGAGTCCACCAGTTGTGGCGTGTTCTTGCGCGCGTCACCTTTATATAAATCTCGTGGTGTCAAATCAATTAGGAGGTTTTTTCAATCTTTGGGGACTGAGTGTTCGGGGTGAGAATAATGAGGCAGAGTTCTGTCTTTGTTGTAGGCTCAGGTACCGGGGTTTATTTTTCCCCTGTACATTAAACTAAATGCCGAGAATTTGTTTGAAGATGTCTGCAGTGAATCAATGCTTTGGATTGTCGATTGTCATATAAGGAATTTGTGCCTTGAAAGGTTTGATCTTTCTTCTTGATCAGTCGAAAATAATACGGCTTACTGAATGCATACTATGATAGCATTGTCGATGTGTTCTACGTAAGTTCATGTGGTGCGACAAAGTGGCACAGGTGGCCGGTGGGTAGTTGGCGAGTTCAGCGACTACGTGGTTTATTGTGCAGTGTTGATTGGTTTATTACTCAGAAAGTTTCGTTACACGACATAATTTATAGATCCAAACGGCAGTTTACCTGAGGCTTATGATGCATGCGGTCTGAACCTGCCCAAAGAAGCAAGTGAATCCTCCAAGAGAGCGATAGATGTGCAACTTTGAAAGATAGAGGCGGCAGCTTCTGCTCGTTAATCTGGTAAAATTCTTTTCGTTGTCAATTGCTTTGCTGAGAACTCTCTTTTGGTTCGACGATGAGCTTGAGCCCTAACCTATTCTAATGTGCGCTAATAAATGGAAATGCAGCCGTGTGCAATTTCGGTCATTGGATTCTACCGAAGCAATTCGGATCCTAGGGATCACGTTAAACGAAAAGCAAAATAAAGCTCGCCGAACGATTGATTACCGATTAACTTTTTACACTCAGTTAATAACTTTAGGGTAATGTACTTTAAAACTTGACTACTAATGTGAAAAGTTACTAAGCAACAGGGATTAATAATTACTGATGGGCAAGTAGTTATTTTAACAATTTAATTACAGCATCGATTGCTTATTATAATTATTGTTATGTTGAAATTTACCTATTCATACAAATGGTTAGAGTTACATAGGAAGATACAGGGTTTTGATAGGTTGCAGATTACTTTTTAGTTCTCATAACGAAAACTTACTAAGCACCGATGAAAAACACCAGTGGCAATGGCAATAAAAATTACTCCGTGTTGATTCTTACCGAAACAATTATAAAGCGCACACGCGGTCCTTGTTCTGTTAAATGGTCATGTTCATATTTTTGGCAAGAGTAAATCAGAAAACATCTTATAGTATGTTGCCGGTAACAGGGAGTCAGGGACCCATTCCCTTTCATCAACTACCAGAAAAATCTATCTTGTTTAATTTAAAGCCGATTTGGCATCCAAAATCGGGTGTACACTCAAAAGAGGAACACTCGAAGTGAGGGGCAGGACCAACTTGTAGACCACGACATGAAAAAATTCTGATCTCACGTTGAGTAGCAGTCGAAACCGATGCCTTCTCCTGGGTTTATAGATGGGAGTTGTTGGGGGAGTAGCAAACGAGTTTACCATATATAGTTCTTAGAAGCATGCATATTGTATCTTTATATTTCATTTGTAAGATAACTATTGAGGAAGCTGTTGACAGCTAAATTATGCAGCAGCAATTCTATTTCCGGGTAACTGTCACATTGTCATGTCATTAATCACAGAACACCAATCTGTGTGCATTCAAACCCACTTATGAGGGGGTCAGTGGGTTAGCACATACTTAAAAAGCAAGAACAAAAAAAGATGGAAAGCAAAAAGGTAAACAAGTAACTGCAATGCCCATTTAAGTCTCAAATGATTCTTTTTCTTTATACAGAGTGGGATAATGTATTGAAAAGGCGCAGATATATGTAAACCAAGGAAGACAGCAAACACGTTTGGTTGCTATGAAAAGCAAAGGCCAGCAAGTGACACTGCCTGTGTCGAAGGATTTATAAACCAGTGAGGTCAGAGAATAACCATGTACCTGATAAAGCCTTTAGCTTATATAAAAATCTGAATTACATGGTGGAGTCCCTCCACACACGTCTCCCTTCAGATATCGGTGTGAGAGCCATGACTCAGCACCTCTGCCTGACCATCCAGCGGCATGTACTGTGCCATGATAGATCGTATCTCGGAGTCCATGTAACTCTGCGACACAATTTCAATGAGGAAATCACTACAATGACAATTCCAATAAACACGGTTTTGACTGGCCTACCAAGAGATACACTGAATGGCCATTCATATCACATGGTATGGAGCGCCTTTTTCTTCTTCTGATGTTCTCGACTTTCGTAACTTTAAGTTGCTCCATAAGAGGTAGTTCAGGGACAATGCTTATTGTCTACAACTGTCACACTGCCTTTCTCTAGACAGTTTAAGCTATACTCAGTTTACTCTAATCATAAACCGATAGGTGTTTACAGTCCTATTGGCTTTCTGCGACCCTTCATGATAAACTGAAACAATCGATCTCCCCAATACAAACGAGCAAATGAAAATCTTACCCGGATTCTATATTTGTACACCATGTATGCTCCAACTCCAGCAGCAGCCAAGCCGAAAATGACAATCCAGAAAAATACTCCAAAATTAGACTTTGTGACAGAGTTTGTACCTGCATTAAGGAAAAGAAAACATTGAAAATGTCTTACGGCAAAACTATGTCATATGAATATGAAGTCCTCAAAGCAAATATAAAGTTGAAAAATACTCATAGACAAGCAACTTGACATGCTTAGGTTTAATTAACCTAACCAGGTTCTAACTTATGATTCGCTGCTTTTCCTCCACACTTTGTCTATTGTGAAGCTCAAAATTGGTGTTAAGATAGTTTGCAGCTTTAATTTTGGAACGGATGGTTGCAGTTTTTAGGTAGAATAGGTTTCAATCTCGATTCTTGAGTCTCCATTCACCTATTTATAATTACTCGGTTTTCTTTCACTTGTTAATACATTTTCTTTCTGTATAGGATGTAGGGATTATTACAAATTCTTTTACCCAGACACATCAGATTCACATGCTTAAGGCTTTTGTACATCATATCAATCCATTAGGAACAGTGTCAACTTACGATGTATAAATTGCATTCTCTATTTATCTAAGTAGAACAAATAGATGTGCACTTAAAACTTAGAACTGGTCCTTTTTTAAAGCAAAGGAAGAAAGTTATCACGAAACCCATTAGCAAGTACAGCATTCAAAGGTCTGTGGGTCATGGTATAATGTTATTGTTCAGAAAAGTCAATTATTGATTAATATGTGTAGCAGATTAAGATCACTCACTTATGCAGGTATCGTATTCCTGCATGTACAGTAATCCACCACTGCAGGTGCACTCAAAGCCGCCCCATGTGTTCTTGCATTTGCATTCTGGGCACTGGCAGACTTTCTTTTCTTTGCATTCGTCCACATCTACGCAGAACCATCAACAAACTCAAAATCTCAGCAGAAGTTGACCAAGCACTCCGTACATGTTTAATCATCCATGTACAGTGAGAGCAAGGCAAGAAGTAGAAGCATGCATACAAATCCTGTTCACACGTGAAAAGTCATTACTCTTTTCCCCTACCCACCAACAAGCCCACAATTGATTGGCTGAAAAACTAACACAAGTATCAAATGCATCAGAGCAAAACATGGTGAGACAACCCTACCATAATCAAAAAGGTGAAACTACCATCTCCAACCCTATTATCAAATACAGCAACTACAATATCTGGGAATGTATTCTCTATGTTTATCAACTGATTCTATGAATGGTTGATCTATGTAGAGCTCAGTGTTACATCCATGGCAAAATATTTTCAGATGGAAACTGAGATGCCCAGACAGAAACTGCTTTCTCGGAAAGAAACTTTCTACTTTACAAGATTAGAGGTTCTAGAGCTGATATTTAGAAAGGTTAATTTCGATACCTTCACAGGAGTTTACACCATCTCCGGTGAAGCCATGAGGACATTTGCAACCGGTGCTGCTGTCATCCTGGGAGAACAATCACATATATTTGGACAGAACAGACCAACTTAAATGCTTAAAGCAAAGAGTGCACGAGCTTACAACACAAGCAGAGAATGTCCTGCCACCACGTGTTTCGTTCCAGCAGCTGCCATTGTTGATTTCACATCGTAGAGCTCCAGAAGCTGTCAAGTTGTTGAATGAGAAAGGTACATACCCAGAAGAACGTTCTTATTATCTCAAGTTCAAAAGAGCCAAAGGTGAGTTACTAGAGGGTTTTCAGAAGATGATAGGATGGAAATAAGTTATTGGAAGAAAATTTATTTTGGTGAAGTTCAGATTAACTGGTCAAAACAGTACTAACTGAAAATTAAGAGACTGTATGCTTTACCATACTTCAAGTTTTGCTTAATGTTACATTTAACGCATTCTCCAGTTCCATTTGATTTGACAGAACCAGTTGAATTTGCACTCTATGAAAAATATTTACCTTCACAGTGTGTATAGCCATCACCGACAAATTTCACACCTTGCACAAGAGGGCATTCACAAACTCTTCCCCGAAATGTATCCTGAAATAGAAGAAACCAATGCAGAGCATCAAGAGTTGATGCCAAGGACCCTAACTATATCGTAAAGATTTTGAGAACATACCCGGCATGCAGTAATGTTAGCAACTTCGTCCTGCCAGCAACCCCCATTGTTTTCCAGTCATTCATTTGTTTCAATATCTGCAGATAGATACATAATTTTCTGATATATATAAGGTTCTATCTATAGAGTCAAATTGACATTCTCAAGCCAATGTGAACAACTTCTATGAAAACAATGGCCTGTACAGGAAGAGTTTGCAACTGCAAGCAATTTTAAGAGATTTATCTTCAGTAGTGCGCGGTTCTCTATACTTCTAAGGATTACGGAGGAGTTGGATTTCATCTTATCAAACCTTCAGAGAACATCAGGTTGTCACTTGTATAATGCCAACAGGCCTGGCATCTGATTTAGTCATCCTCTCTCTTTGAGCATTCCCTTTTACATTAAAAAAGGTAATGCATGGTTCTCTACTACTGGGCTACTCTCTCACATAAGAGGGACGGCCAAATCACATGGACAAGCAAACTAACTTTTGTTAAAACAACACTAAGGACCATAAAAAATTCAGGTGCCAACTTGAGTTTTTCTTTTGCCAGTTCTCAAATCGACTATGCCTCTATATATACACATAATAGATAGATTACGGATCAATTTTGCCAGTTAAGCACTAGAGCAAAAGGGCAACAGGTTATTGAACTTGCCTATGAGACTGAGAAAATTTGAACACAATGATGATGTACAAAGGAAGTACATGAAGGCGAAAAGCAAAATAATTATAATAAATGGGATCAGAGAAAAAGGATCACGGATGAGGACCTGAACTTAAGCAAATATTTGGTTCAGTGGTTTCTTGGAAACCTGCACATACGGCTTTTAGAACCGCTTCTCTATCCAATTTACCTACAACCATCGAAATAAGGGATCAGCCAAACAAGACTAGTCAGAATGTCATTAACTTTTGAAGTCATGGCATGCTGAGACCTCTGTACTGTCGATTGTTAATGATTAATGTAGGCAAAATGGAAACATCTCCACGAGACCCTTTGCCGATCTGAAACCAATTTGAAGAAAACATCACCAATTAAAAAAGCACAACAAAGACTGAGCAATGGAGAGAATAATAGAGTAAATCAGAAACATTCCGTTAGGAGCCTAACCTGTGCGTCCTGTTCAGCTTTGAGGACTGGGTTGTCCATGTCGGCATCCGGGTCACCTATGCATTGGTTTATCTTCTCGAGATCAACACCTGCAGAGTGTAGCAAATAATTTAAATATTATGGCCACAGCATTGTCCAAAAGCCTCAGATCATTAGATGGCCAAGCACAGCAAAGATTAACAGATGGCAACCATCATAGTACATGGCCAATTAAACAATCTAAACCATCATGTCTTCCATGATACGGAAGAAATAATTAAATTAGTGTCATATCTTTGTTCAAGTTATATTACCAAGGAGGGATTTTTCAGGCCGACAGTCTATTGGGGATCTTTGCAATTATAATTGTGATTATTCCCCTCTAGAAGCAATTCTGCAGGATGACAACCTAATGGCATTTTAGTAATAAATTTTGTTGTTCCTCCCCTCTAGATTACATATGAGCACATTGCAGACATAGCTAAGAACAACATAAGAGCAACAAGAACACACATTTGTGACCCACAAAGCAGGAAAAGAACACAAGTGCAGTTGCGCTCTTTTTTGCGCACACACATGCACACTCAGTCCTGAGGATGACATTTTTAGTCTGGTTGTCAGTGCTCCAGAAAAAAGAAAAAAGTCATTTGGAATGACTAAAAATAACAATTCCTCACCGGCAGATTTAAATGTGAAATTAGATCCAGAAAGTCGTTCAAAGCTGGACTTTTTCTTGTGAAAAAGAATGTCGACAAGCAGATAATATTAGGTATAGTTAATGGAGTTCGTGCATGACTTGAATCTCCAGGCCTGATACGCATCACTACACATTTTCGTGCCTCCTGTCATCCAGAAACTGCTAAGAAGACGAACTAAAGTCTAAAGAGTTTTAAGAATGAGTGAACCTTACCAAGTGATTGGATGACTTTTTCTGCGCACTCTTTGTTGAACTTTTTCTCTTTCATTGGGCACCGAATTGCAAAGTCACTTACAAAATCCCACCAGAGCCATGGCTTGTTGCTCTCATTAGCCACTTTAAAAAAGCAAATTTCACGTAAATTCTGAAGCACAACATCCCTTCCATTATAACCTTTACTGAAATCCTGCTCGGGATCAGGAGCACAGTACCTTCCACTGTTAATACACTGTGACCTGCACTCCTCGGTCGAAAGAAATTGTTTGGGGCAGAACCAGGTTATATAGTGCGGTGTGAACTGAGCATACCCTTTTCGCTCAAGTATTTGAGCAGCCCCCTTAAAGTTCTTAACAAACTCAATCTGAGTGTCACATTTTGGCCCACACTCGTCATTGCTATTTGTCCAGAATTCATACTCAACCCGCTCATCTGGATAAGGAAGAGCTTCAGTCCAGTCAAGGGTAACAATAACCATCTCCCCAGCAGACAAAGCTTTCTTTATGTTATCTCCCAATGATTCTGTGATCAATGCAGCGGGAATAGTGATGTTCTGAAGATGATCAGAATCACCATGGTTTTCTCCTGGGGCATCCATGGTGATCAAGTCCTCATCTTTCTTGTCGTCTGCAACAAGAATTGCAGCAGCACCGCCATTCTGCGCATTCCATGCCTTCATTATAAAGTAACAACCTGCACTGACAGAAAATTAACCACGGGCCAGTAAAGGCACACGTGAGCTAGAAGTACCTTATCTGACTCAGTTCCTGACTGTTATTCAAGGATATGACTATTCTTGCAGATAGAATAATTGTTAGGTTTCTGCAGCAGCCAAACATGGATGATGCCACAACACACTTTTTTTAGTGCCGGAGCCAAACTGTCGATCAATTTTTCAAGGTCAATATAGGCAATCTCTGGGAAGCATGAATTTTTAAGTCAAAGATGAGGTGAGAGCGGCCCTCATACTCTCGAGTCTCAACCATTAAATGATACATTAACCACCATCAGACACAGGTTACCTAGTACTAAACCGACAATCCTAATTAACTGGAAAACAAAGAGCTAGTCGCTAAATTAAGCAACACAAAGCAAGCCATTGATATTGACACAAAAACAAGAACCCGCCAACCAAAAGCGAATCAACTTAACTTCTCAAAACAGGAACTCAGAAACACGCAGACATGTCCTCACCTCCTCGATCAGCAAGTAATATAGTGGGCGATCCCCTAGGAGCGGTCGCCAACGAAGCATTAAAATCTTCGAAGCTCTTGCACACATCCCGATTGTCGTCCGGATAAACAACGGTCCCTAGCATCGACCCTCCATATAGAGGGACGCCGAAATTCCCCATCGAACTCTCGTAACTTCCCTTCAACGATTTCGGAGTAGACACCTTCAAGCTGCTCTTCTCCACCACAAACCTTCCCACGCAAGACCCGCATAGGACGCACCAAACCCAGATCAGAAGCTTCGATCTTTCCCACGCTCTCGCCATTCTTGTCCCCCGACAGACTCGCCATTCTTGTCCCCCGACAGATCGAACTGGCGTCTGCCCATGAGATGGAGAAGAACCCAAGTCATTGTTTCAGCTGGGGAACAGTCCAAGCACATGCGACAACTTGGGTTGATGTTTACGAGGGACGAAACACGATGTTCGATGATTCCTAAACGAGGTCCCTTTCCACCCGCCTGCACACGTTCCATTCTCTGTCTCGAGTCTGAACGACAAACGTAAGCAAGAGAATCCATCGAGGGTCATCATCAGGTGGACTTGTAGCGTACGGGGAGTTTCGCTCCGAAGAAGAAAAAGAATTTGAACAGATTCATCGTACATGGACTGGCGCGGGACGGGGACGGCACCGGGTGCCGTTCCAAACGCTACTCACTAATTCGAAACTCAATGCAATATGCGACAGAAAGAATTCAAGATCAATGATCACGAACATATAAGGATCTATAATGGTGATGGTCGTTGAAAGATGTTCAATCATCCTGAATTTTTGTTCTTGACATTCTTACACTATTACAATCAAGTTGTAACAGAGCAAGGGCAACCCAGATAATTCCGCAAACCGTTGCAAATCCTAGTAAGTAAATGTTTGTGCATATTAACTAAATCACCTGAGGAATGTCAACAAGATGAACCGCATTTTGACAACTATACATATTTAATGTGGGTATTGAGTTTCCCAATCTTTTTACCTATTCAAGTTTAGTTGGAACCTGAACATGTCACATACCTTATTATATCCACCTTGCTACCATTTCTATGTATCGAAGTGGAACTACTCTCTTTTTATTATCTTAAAGTGAATCAACAAATCATTCAAATAACTATTTTCCATCGAATTTGATTATAAAATTTCAAAAAAGAGTGCTTTGTAAGAATTTGCCCTAAATTCAAATAAATTAATATTTGTAATTCCGACACACCATAATCACTATTTTCTCTCGAAACAGGAGGTCATTTCTTTAGATTTTTCAATCATTTGCGTACCAATTGCTCTGAGAGAGGCTCATTTTCATAAGTTAAAAGCTTGTGATCTTGTAGAGTGCCCATAAACCTTCAAATAGTTTGGCCTTACATAACTATGCTTGCAATAGACGCAAAGCGTGGTATAAAAATAAGTGGTCTTGAATTTCTAAAGAAAAGCAGTACTAATCTTTAGAAGAACGTTAAAAAGTGCCTTGAAGACACAATCTCCTTAGATATGCTTTGGAAATATAAAATTCTATATTTAAGTAATGGGCCTTCTTGGACCGTATACTTTTCAATTTCGAAAGTGGCTCTAAATTTGGACCAATGTTTTCTACCATTTCATGATGTAGGTTGGTCTCTAAAGTTCAATCTGTTTTGCAGCTAGCCCCTGGGGTTCAAAATCAAGTGCTCTGATCTCTAAGGATTTTATTTGCTCTTAGTTTTCACCATGAAGTAATTAAAGTCAAGCTTCTCTTTAGTGCATATGACTTACGTGGTATTTAAAAAATAAGATTTTAGAGGGCATCAAAGGTGAAACTAAATTAGGGTTAAAAGTTTACCCCCCAAAAAAGAGTTTGAAAAAAGAAGGCAGGAGAGAGATCAGATCTAGCCAGGAGTGACATTAAGGGCGCGTTTGATAACCATTTCGTTTCGAGAACAACTTTTGATCAAAAATGATTTTTTTATTTATTTTATTTTAAACGCGCTTGGTGGAATTCTTAAATTTTTTAATACTTTTGTTTTATTTTTCTTGTTTTTCTCTTTTTTCTTTTTCTCTTTCTCTTCTTCTTCCTCCATCTTGGTAGCTAGTTGCCGGCGACTGGCTAGGCGAGGTTCGACAAGCTCACCGAAGCCTCGCCTGGCCAAGGTGAGCCTCGGCCTTGTCGCGGGCCGACGACGCTTCAACGAGGTCGCCAACCCTCGTCTACCGTTGTCGGCCATGGCTAAGGCCAACAACCGGCCAAAAGGAAGAAGAAGAAGAGAAAAGAAAAAAATTAGAATTGATTCTAGGAATTGTCTTCGGGAATAAAAATAACTTTTTTCTGCTTCTTAATTCTATTCAAAATCTATTCCCAAGAACAAAAAAATTACCAAACAGATTTTTTTTTTGCTTCCGGGAATAAAGAATAGAATTAGTTGTTCCCAGGAGTGTTACAAAATAGGCCCTAACCATTCAGCCATTGGATGATTCTCTTTGCATGTCACTGAGTCTAGGAAATTCTTAAGATATTATTTTCTCACCACAAACATAGGATGCCATTGCCCCAAATTAAAAAGGAAAAAAGAAAAAAAAAAAAAGAAGAGGCATTCCTCTCGGTGTGCCTTGCAATTGGATTCCGGACAAATTACGATGCTCGCTAGGCATTGACCCCTCTCCAATAATCAAACCGATGCCAACGGGATTAACTAATTATTAGAATCGACCTCTAAAAACTCTCGATTATAGAAAATATGGAAGTTTCCTATAAACTTCCAATCACACATCATTTATAATCATAATCATTGATCACGTGGAACTAGGTGATCAACATCTCAAATCAAGACAAATATGTCTCGTTCGCCCGATGTATTCGGCTTTTGTCCTCGTCACATCGAATCCACCCACTACTACTACCAAAGCAAAAAGAAGTTCCTTGGGACAATCGTCTCCCCTCAACTTCAGCCTGCGAGTTTAAATTGTTTAGAGGAAAGACAGAACTGGAAATGGATAAAGTTTCCCCGACATCGAAAATGGTTTCTATGTCATCTATAGATTTGTCTAGGGACCCTAGTTAAAAGGAAGCGCACCGAAGGAAACGATCAGGAAAAGGCACCCGAGATCTGGCTAGTGGGCGGAGGACAAATCACCAGAAAAAAATCGCAAAAGTTGGCTCAAGCTTTATGATAAGAACTTGCCTTTGCCTTGTCCGCTTTAGTGCCTGTTGATATTGCATGGTGACGGTGATCACCATTGAGTTTCTTTAATGCGTTGTCGACTGCCATTTTTGTGTTAGTGGAAGCTCTTCCTTACGTGTCGTGCGCTATTACATGGAACGCAACATGACCTGTTTTTAGGGGGAGAAATACCGCATGATGATGATAACGTAAAGAAGCATAGGACCTTGCGAAATTCAAGCATAAAGTTAATCGAGATGCATATCATTCCAGCGTCGTGATTGACCGGGTTACGTCATGTTAACCCTTTTAATGGAAGCATTGTCATGGGATGCGCGCGTGTGGATTTCACATGCGAATCCCAATTAGGAAGCATATTTTCCCATGGCCCAAAAGCTCCCACTTCCGTAAGGACTACATAAGTGGGCGATAAAGAAGTTCGGCAAGTTTGGCAGATGCAGGAAGAAGCTAGGCTCGCTTTATCCTGGTGTTTTATGCAGCATCCTCCTGAATCGTAGTCCATCTCGGATCGAAAGATGAGGGTGATCGCGTACTCCGACACGGTGTTGGTGCCGCTGAGCCTCTTCGTCACGGTAGGCTACCACGCCTACCTCTGGCACCACATCAAGCGCCGGCCCTCCATCACCACCATCGGCCACGACTCGCAGAAGCGCAAGGCATGGTTTCTTGCCCTCAAAGAGGTAACAAGACCAGTCCTCGTCTCCCGGTTGTGCCCCTATCATGCTTCCGTAGGCTTTAGAAGTGGCAATTTTGATTCAAGTGTTCTGTTTCTCGGTCGACAGGGCGACGACAAGGCGAGCATGTTGGCTATCCAAAGCACGCGAAACACCCTGATGGTGACCATCCTATCGGCAACCGTAGCCATCCTGATCAACTTGGCGCTTGCGGCTCTCACCAACAACGCCTACGGTGCGGACCACCTCTTCAGCAGCGCCTTCTTCGGTTCCAAATCCCCCAAGATCTTCGCCCTCAAGTACGGCTCGGCGTCCTTCTTCTTGAGCTTCAGCTTCCTGTGCAGCTCGATGGCGGTCGGCTACTTGATCGACGCGAATTTCTTGATAAACGCACCCAACAGCGACGGTATGTTCTCTACTTCCCCGTACACGCTGGCGGTTTACGAGAGAGGGTTCCTGCTGGCCCTTTTTGGGAACCGGCTGCTCTGCGTGACGTTTCCCTTGTTGTTGTGGATGTTCGGGCCGGTCCCGGTCGCGCTCTCCTCGGGGGCGTTGGTGTGGGGGCTTTACGAGCTCGATTTCGCCGGAAGATCTCCACATCACACTGGGAAAACCCGAGCATGAGCGATTCGGAATTGTACAGGTTGCGATGGATCCGATGCAGTTTCTAGACGAGAAGGACATTGCAATTCAAATGCTTCATCAAAGCTTGGATTGAAGTAATTTAAGGCTTTAGGCAGGGCTTGATATGTCTAGTACCGAGTGTTATTTTTATCATACCATGCTGTCGAAACTTCAACTTCTAAAAGTGGTAATTTTTCATGATGACATTTCTTGGTCCATGATCTTTTGTGTTGACGGTACCGAGCTTCTCTTTTAAGCCACAAATGCAATCGGGCTTGTGAATTGAAAAGCCCAAAACTTCTAGCAAGATATGAACATCTTATATGTGGAAGAATCGCAAATGAAATGATATGTCCGGGGAAATTTTCCCACCATGTTTCTGATTGATAGATTACAAGTAATCAACTTTCTTTGTCAAAGTATTGCTCTCAAATATAAGATCAAAATTCAAGCTAGAAGTGAATACGACAGTCGATGTTGATTGAAAAAAACATGCTTCAATCATCTGTTAGAGTGTTTGGTTTTACATATTATTTGGATGTCTAGCGCTAGCTAGAAATTGACTGGCGCCAGCTAGCAACTGACTAATCCCTAATGAGTGCAGCAGTCATCATAGAGGCGCACTAATTTGTGCCTCTCGAGGGTGGCCAAAGAGATCAATGATGGGTTTGAAGTCGAGACCCGTCACTTCTTTGGGTGATAGCCCCACGTGCCTATCCAATCGCGCCGACCTATTTGGGTCAAGAATCAACATGTGAGAGTGATTTGCATGAACGAACTAAGGTAATCCTTGAAAGTAGGGACGATAATGGGACAGATTCGGGAAGATCGGCCTTGTCCAAACCCAAATCCAATTTGCAAATAAATCGCAAAGTCGTTCCAAACTGGAGTCATGTCTTTTGAATAGAGTCTTCATTCCCATCTTATTCCCACTTAGGTACACAAGAACTCGAAACTGGGGAGAACCCTTTCGAACTCGTCCCGTGGCTGTCCCTACCAAGGACATAAACAAATGTAGTGATTCTCATGTTCACAGCTTCGGTTGATTCGATATTCTCTTTTGCCCTCGAGCTCAACGCTCGATTTAATTATATGTTTTGACGATCGATCGTATTTCATATGAAAAAGCGTGGGACTGAAGGCATATATTAAATTTCACATAAGAAATGCGGGAATATTCCTTAAAACCCATGAGTACAATAAGGTCAAAACGAAGAAGAAAGTGCCGCTGCAAGGATCCGGGTCCTCTCGAGTGGTCCAGAGCTTCAGCTGAAGGGTCTTTGTCTGTTCTTGTCCTTTCAGAAGTCCAAAAGCGGAAGCGGTCGATTACAGGCCCAGCGACAGACACTGAATCTGGATCGACTTACCGTAGGTTCGTCCACTTTCATGGTGATTATGCGCACGTATAACTCGCAGTCATTTCGACCCAGACGCGAACGCAAATCATCGAATCGGCTCCCTTGGTTTCATTGATGCGTTCCACCCTGGTCGACAGTGAATGGTGGTGTTTGTTAGAGAAATTTTTTATGATGTTTTAAAGATGATAAAATAAATTAAAGACTACTAACGTGATTAATGATTGAGTAATTAAGTGAAAAATACACAAGCCGCTATGTAGATGATATAACATATAGAGAATATTGTCAATGATTATATTTAAAAGAATCATAAGACTCAAACTTTAAGGTTGAATTTGTTAAAACTTAAATTGAGATTGTGAAGTCTACTTCAGTTTGAACACATTCAGAATAATACAAGTATAGAACGTGACAAGTTTAAAACGAGGCAACTTGATAAAACATGGCACAAGCCCAAAACATATAATGGCTGGTAAACTGGTTTGAATTTTACACCTAGATAGATTTAATTGACTCAATCTAATTGATTGACAATTGGATTTTAAAGACAAGAATTTTCCAAATGAGGAAACTCTACTCATGAAAATCAAGATTCTAATTGTATAGGTGATTGAAATCAAGTGGAGATTCTATCTTTGTCACTCAATAGCCACCAAATTTTCTTCCAACGTGTATTTTGGAAGACGATCCTTTGGAGACTGTCCAGTGGCTAGTTTGGAAGTTGAGGAGTATATAAAGAGATTAAGGGATCAAAGAGTATGCAAGAGACAAGACCTAGAATCTATAATTTCAAAGTCCAAGTGAACTTTGATCATACACTTGCTTTTAGCGTGCTTAAACGTTTGTGATCGTGAGAAAAATATCAAAAAATGTGACTTAATGAGATAGTGTAGTTTGCCACTGAGGGTTTGCACTTAAAATTGTAACATCTTGTTGATAATATAATTGAATCCAGCCAATAGACTATCAGCATGAGAGAGTAAATGTAGATTTGATCTAAACTGAACCACCATAAAATCTCATGTGCAATTTTTCTGATCCGTACTCTCTTATTATTATTGTTAAAGTCTATTGCACACTTACAAGTTGCTCTTAAAATTCATTCTATTGCATGTTAGATTCTGAAGCTTGTTCCAGAATTTGGACCTTATGCAAATCTTGATATTGATTTATTCTATTCCGCATTAATTTATTAAGATTTTATTTTATCATATATTCACCCTCTCTAGATGATATGGGCCAGCACATCAGTGTCGATATGCACGATAGGATTACACGAGCTGAGTGCGTGAGGGAGGATTCGAACTCGACGGGATCGAAGCAGCACCATGCACACAAATCGCCCCGCGAGGCAAGTGGAAGAGTAAAAAATTACTGGCCGACCCCAGATGAGCTGAACCTCTTTGCGTCAATTGAAGCAAACGATTGTTACAGCCTACAGGGCATACTGTAAGAAGCATCACCGACACTTTGGAAGCTGTCTCTTGATATCTAATATATTCAATGTTACTTTTTGACCTTGAGGTTCTTTCGACCGGGTTTTACTTCTTCTTGGAAAGAATAAGCAAAATTCCATTCCCTGCCCCTCCTCTTCAATCCAAAGTACTAGTTGTATCAGTAGAATTTAAACTGTTGAAGGTCACCGGTCACCCAAGTTGAGTTTGTCCTTGCTCTTTATCAATTTGACTAACAGGAGACGTGCAGAATATACTTCGATTGAAAATTACCCCCACTATCAATAATCGTACCAGCAGCATCAGCTTTTTGTGAAAGATCTAACTACTATAAAGCACATTAGACCTAGTGGGGTGCAGGAAACCACGCATCTTCCACTTGTCAGACTATCGTTGGTCATCGGCACAAGGAAAGATGATCTATGTACTATACCGTGGTGAGCAAGCCAATTGACTTTATACTTAGTTCATGTGTAGTTTCCAATTACTCATTTATAATTCGATGCACGGAAATAATCCGCAAGCTAATACAACATCACACAAGCAAATCGACTCTAGTGCAGATTCATGTATCGGCTGTGTGGCTCATCAGTAGCAAAAAGGTCGAGAAGCTTTCAGCAGGAGTTGGAGTAATTGTACAGTACGATAATTACATTGCTTTTGAAGCAAAATGAGTTAAAAGAGTTAATGCACTTTTGCCCTACCCGATTAGCCCTACTTGACATGCTAAAAAGCCCCCATCTTATAGCTTTTGACATGAAAGGCGACAGCCAAATCACAAGTTAAAAAGTCGCGACCAATTTAAACTGCAGCTTAGACATATATCCGAGCTAGCAATCAACATCACTGTTATAGATAGATCGAAACATTTAAGTCATAGCAATGGGCATAGGCCGCGATTCAACAGAAGATCATCTCCGAAACTATCATATAAATCGTGTCCAAATGGCATTTATTTCATATGAGCGATTGTATGTAAATAAATTCCCAATTATAGATCAATTTTTGAGAATATTGCTGGCGTGTCTGGCAAAATCGGAACAAACCCAGGAGATATATAGTACGTGTTTGGCCATAATCGAGAAGGACAAATAGTTGAATCTGAAGGTACTCAAGAACGCAAATTGATCACATAGGATCTCTTTTCTATGCCACAATCAAATATATCGGACCATCCTGATATGAAAATTGCAAGCAAGAGTTATATAAAGTCCATGCATTTACCACGGTAAATCGACCAAAATTCAAGAACTCCACGTATTATTACCAATCAAAGGACAAGAATCCACAAGCCATGACCAGACTAATCGGAGAACATCTGCCAGCTCCTTATGTTAATTACTTATCTATGTAGCTGATCAATGTAAAAAGATGGGAAGGATCCTCCCGTTAATTTGCACTGGAGGGAAAATATATGGATCTCTTCCGAATTAGTAAACTAGCTTTTACAACATTGAAGAATCTCAGTGACCGTCGATCTCCATCTCAAGCAGAAAACATCATATAGATCAGAGCACATATTTGTCTGAACAGTTAAAATGGATGAGGTCCACCAGTTCCATTAGTGCAGATGGAACCTCAGGAGTACCTACACTGGGTCCAGGCAAAGATGACCCTATATATCAATAAAGCATGAACTCGTCAAGCTGATCCACCTCTCTCGGCCAGTATTCAGAGAGAAAATTACAATCGCTCGGCGGTGGCAGTGGCGGCGGCGGCAGCGGTTGGGAGCGGAATAGGGTGTGATCGCCGCCCGGCACCGTCTCTTGCCTGGGTTCCTCCTTTATCAACCCGAAGCTCAACGAGGAGAAGAAGGCGTTGTTCTGCGAGCTCACGGCGTTGCCGCTGAAGCTGACGAGGTTCTTGGAGTCCTCATCCTCATGATCGACGATGATCTGAGGGGAGTTCAGCAGGTTCTTGCAGGTGTGGCGGCCATAGTAGGTGCTCTGATACATGGGAGGGTCCTTGGATATCATCTGGACTTGCTTGGTCGCCGGGCACTTCTGTTCCACTTTGTGAGTGCACCTATAATAGCTCCTGCATTCCAAGAATCGAAAACAAAGAAAAGAAAATCAAGATTAAGCAGGAAGCTTCACGGAATATGCCCTAAATAAAGATCAAGAAACGCCCACTTGCATACACACACATATTGTATGTGTATACTTTCGTTATCTACCGCGACAATCAATTAGAGGCAATTTCTAAACTCCTCCACACTCAGATCGGAGGTCGCGACCCAACGCTTCTCTAGAGAGAAAGCTATTTCCTTACCTCGGGAAATCGGTGTTGAGGATGGACTTTTGGCCGTACTTTCTCCAAGCATGGCCATCGTCGACGAGCGTAGGGCTGACATTTGACCATGTATCCGAAGCCCTCCTGCAACAACGACAAATCCAACAACAAAAAAGGAAGAAAGGGACAAAAGAAGATCAAATCTCATCCATGGTAACTCCCGAAAATCAACTAAGCGACGCGCGGATCTGTCAGCAACATATCAAAGTACCTCCTCTTGTAGCGTCCTCTGCCGTCTTTGCGCTTGCTGCTCTCCTCGGACGAGCCGTCGGACTTGGCGGCGGGGTCGTTCTGGCCGTCCGAGACTTGCGAGCCGTCGTCGGATTCGGAGTGGCTCAGCACGGAGAGGGCTTTGGTGAAGGAAGCGACGAGCTCCTGGGCGGCGTCCTCGGCCGACGACGGTGACCCGCCGCGGGAAATGGTCGTCTGGAGCCGCTTGGCCAGATCTTGGCCCCGCACCAGCTCCTTCATCGCCTTCACTTTCCGATGTCCGAATGATGAAGCTTCCATATTTTATTTTCTCTTTCTTTCTTTTTCTGTGGGTATAATTTAACCGGGCGTTCTTCGCTTAAAGATGATGGTGAGCGTGGTAGATAGAGAGATGGAGATCGAATGTGGAGGAAGGGAGAGTGGAGGCGGGCGGGCATGGAGGGGAGGGATTACGTCCGTAGTGCGGAAAATAAATAGAAGGAAGCTCCGCGGAAAGAGGCAATGTCGCACGTTCATGGAAGGAGCTGAGAAAATAAATTGGCCAGGCTTAAAGCTTCACGCGTCGCTGGGGTACCCCAATCTCCCACGCGCGCACTCTCTCTCTCTCTCTCTCTTTACCCATGCATATGTACAACTTGTGAGTTTTTCTTTTTTGGCCTTTCCATCTTCTTGTGCGATTCCGGTCGTCTAACTCGCTCGGCGTGTGATACAATCCTTCTGCCTTGGATGTCAAAGATGCGAATGATAACCATTTTACTCCTGAGAATAATTTCTAACCTGAAATAAGTTTTTTTTTTTTTATATCTATTCACTAAATGAGTTTTTGAGTACTCTCATCGTGTTTGATAATAACATAAAATTTCTGTTTTCGGATTAGAAATTCATTTGATAACGTGATAATATTTTCAACCCCTCCTCCCTGATCTTGCTATTCCCCTCTGTTGGATCCACCTACTCGTCCATCTCACTGCATAGCTGGACAGTCCTGAAGTGGCAGGTCTTTGCTCACCACAATGCTTACTACTATTGATGTGGTTGTGAAGAGGATCATGAAGCATTGTCATTCTCGTCCATCTCACTGCATAGTTGGACAGTCCTGAAGTGGCAAGTCTTTGCTTTGAATGAAGGCTCCATCACCACAATGCTTACTACTATTGATGGGGTTGTGAAGTAAAACAAATGGTGCCTAAGGATCAAACTTAGCGAACCAAGAACCGAGTCATGCTAAGGCTGGTATTGTCAAATTTTCTAGGATATAAAACACCAATGTGCAAAACAATTAACGATAAATCAGCCGATAAAGCCAACCACAACCCACTTGCCCTCCTTGACTTGAGGCCGTGCATGATATTAATTTCACAGTAAACCATGATCTGCATCCTCGACATCCAGATCCTAAGGATCATGAAATTAGGCGTTTTAGGGTTTGGAGGAGAGCTTAGGGAAGGAGGTGGAGGCGTAATAGCCATTGTTGGAAGAGGTGAAAGCAAAGGGGGTGAAGGAGGCAAGGGCCAATCTAGGGGTTTGGAAGGAAGAGAGTCTCGAGGAGGAGGAGGAAGGTGGTCTTCTCGTGGGAAAACGCATGCAAGAGAGAGGGAATGAGCGATGAAAATATTTTTTATTTTTGTTTCTATTTGAGAAATAGAAAAGTAAAAAAAATTTACTTCTTACTTTTATTCCAAGCCTATTTCTAAGCATAAATTTGTCTAGAAAATAAAAAATAATGAAATTGCATTATCGGATGGGTTTTTGTTCCAAGCATGTTCTCGGGACAGAAAAATAGAAACACGGAAAAAGAAAATGATTATCATGCATAACTCAAGAGTCCATTCATTTAAAGGGAAATTGTTTTTCGACTGTTTAGTATTTCGATAACGGAAAATTAATTGATTTTGATAATATATTTCATGAATTGAAAATAATAAACTTGAATTGAGGGGAAAAACGATTTTCTTTTTTGATAAGAAGACAATTACTTTCTCAAATAGACAAAATAAACGAAAACTAACTATTTTCCTTGAGATGGTCTGTGTCACTTTGAACATTGATCTAGTTTACAGCTATTGTCCACCGAGACTTTGGTCAGCAGCTGGCCCCTCTCAAGTCACCAACTTCCTCGTGCCTACTAGGTGGAGACGAAGGGTCGATCCATGCCAAAGGATCTTCATCCTCGAGTAATCGACACTTTCAGCACAGCAATAGCAGCAAAAAGCGGGCAAAACTTGTTCCATTTTCAAACCCGATTAGTTTTGATCAAAGTGGAGCCAAACCTGGACTCTCCTCTTTTCCGCATCGAAAAATCAAACCTTAACTTGAACAGTGAAGAAGTATACCACGGTGACCAGCTTGGAGCGCATTAAATAGTGACCCATTAAGAAAGGGTTGGTTAATTTCTATCGAATTAAAATTGGGACCAATATTGTATTGAAGTGCTAGATCGGTCTAATTCAGACAATGCTTATCCTTATTATTAATTATCAAATTGAGAACATACGAATCTCGTGTTTCATGTGGCTGGGAATCGGCAAAATCTCAAATCGGTCCAAAAATTAAAAAAATAAAAAATAAAAATTGTCAACAAAACTCAAACATCATCGTACATCTCGAAGCTGGAGATGTCGCTATAATTTATGGTGCGCAGATAAGATCGGATCTGAGCGACGAGTGCGACGCACGCGCTCGGGCCCGCGCCTGGTCGTCTGCCATCAGAGTCCCCACTGCTCCCCCTTCCTCCCGCTGAGCGCGCGCTGACGTAAGCAGGCCGGCGTCATCGCCGCGCGTCAGCACCGACTTCACTTGCGGAGCCCTGGTGCGTGCGGAATGACGGGAATGGCCCTCCGCGCAGCGCCTCTCCCGTACTCGGGACGCCTCGCCTCGAGGGGTAGGGGCGTCATTTCCCGAGGATGAAAAGGACAAAAACACAGTAGGTAGCGGGGGCAACCCCCGTGGTCGCTGTCTGTCTAACGCCACTGCATTGTCACTTGAGGTCCGAGGGACTAAACAAACTGAAAAACCCCCCAAAAAATAAAACGTGTAATTAGGAGTAAAAAAAAAAAATATATATATATATATATATATATATATATATATATAACCTTCCACCAATGGGCGCTTTTGTAATTTTACTTTTCAATGATTACAAAATACATGGCCAGGTTTTACTTTTTGGAGACCACTTCGCACCGATCCCCGTGTCATCATCTGAGGAAACGCCGTTTTCTTTGAAAAATTGCCTACCTCAAAATATTAAATTCTTCGTACGTACCCAAAAAATTCAAACTAACATAAAACTCAACCCCTTGGGCCCTAAGTAAGATGTTGAAATAAGTTTGTAAGGATGGACGATTTAGTCTTTTTTCTTTATTGTGGGGTTTGCTTTAGAGGTATGTGAGCTGGGTTTGTATTAATTCCTTAAAACAAAAAATCCTCGACTTTATCTCCAACTCTAATTCTTTTCCTATTGTTTTTTTGTCCGAAAAAAATGCACATCACTTCTCTTTACTCACAAATCCGTTCAGGTTAACCATTTGTCAAAAAAAAAAAAAAAAGATTGCAACTAGTTCCATCTAAATTATCAACATTCAGAAGTTGCTCTTGTTCTATTTGGAAGTGAGGACGTAAATGAAGACGCGAGTTTTAATAATAAACCTCTAAATGGCTGTAATATATATAATTTTGGAGGAACCGATGGTGATTTTTAGGAGGGTTAACGAGGGTGGAATTTAATTGCGATTTTCATTTAAAAAAATAATTTATGATAGAATTAGAATTGGATCTAAGGTCCGAACTTTCTAGGAAAGTAAGACAGGGGATTGGCTCAACTTAGATCTTAATTTCTTTGTCGTGATCTTCTCAGTAGTTTATATAATGAGGCATTTATTACTATTTTCCCTATGATTTGACTCACTACACATAACACCGACACGATGAGGTGGGCCTTTATGTGGGATTGATTTTTGTCTATGATAAATGAGATGCGTACCAACATAAAATTGTTCAAAAAAATCTTAAACCCATTGCTTTTTCACAATTTAATTCTAAACTTTTCAATTTTACTAATTGAGTCTCGAAATTTTTTATATTTTACAAATTAAGCTCATCCAACTAATGTTAACTAGAAATTATTGATGTAAACACCAGTAGTGCCATGTTGGACAACTGGCATTGACATCAATAATTTTTTAAATTTTTTAAAAATGAATTTTGCATTATTTTTATTATATATTGCTTTTCTTTCTTTCTTTTTCTTTTTCATCAAGTCCGTGAGGGTAGACCAATCCTTGTTGACCATAGGTGAAGGCAATGAAGCCCTTGCTGGTTGCGGGTGAGGGTCCTGGCCTTCTCCTAGTGGCCGACCTTCACCTATGAATGGCGTGGCGTGGCCAGTGACCCTTGTCAGGCTTGGAAGAGAAAAAAAAAAAGGAAAAGGAAAGAAAGAAAAAATAAAAAGAGAAAGGAGAAAATAAAAATTCCAATTTAAAAAAAAATCATATTAATTTTTCACATCAGCACTGGCCATCCATTAGTATCGACTATGCCACGTAAACTGACCGACGTCCACATTAGTAATTTCCAGCTAAAATTAACCGGATCGACTTAATTGAGAGAATATAAAAATGTTTATGACTAAATTAACAAAAGCGCGGTAAATTTAAGATTTGTGAACAATCTTACTAACGTGCCTATCTAACTACACAAAACACCCATACAATCGCACAAGAAAAATCCAAACTTCATTTCGGTATCAGCACAAATTTTACCCTCACATATACACAGGACACGCACGGTCAAGTTCGTTTCCATGAGATCTACTAAGAGCCACCTTCGCTTAGCAATATCCGTCGAGAGCTATTTCTCCCGCGGACGGAAGCGAATGACCAGTAGACGGGCCCTCGTGTAGCTCGGTGACAGCGAGGGCTCGCACCATTTGGTCAAAGCCAATCAATTTAAAATGGTGGTTGGATTCGTCCTGCTTTGACTCCACGGACAGGCATCACCAGATAATGGGAAAACGAATCCTCCAATTCATATCCGAACCCACCTGTCGTTACATGGAAAGCTACAGTGCAAATTCCCAGTTCAAACCTCTTGAAAAAGAGTCGTTCTTATCGAATCCCTTTCGGGCGTTCGTTAGACGAAGGACCGCACCGTTCACACTGGCGTTGCCAATTCCACGTTAATCACTGCACTAAGCCTTAAATTGCGCAGGACCCTTCTTGGAAAAAATTTAACGTGAGGGGACTCTTCCACGGACGTGTACGTTCGTTTGACCACGTGGGTAGTATGGAGGGGCGTTACCTGCCCCAAGACCTGCGGCTGACCATTGACCCATCACCATGTTCGAGGGAGTGAATAGTCAAAGACCCAAGACTTTGTTTATGATTCGATGGACCGTGTTGCTCAAACACGGCCTCACGAGAAACACGTTGATCCCACAAAAATAATCTATGTTGGAGTAGGGTTTGTCTACAATTTTAATGGCAGGTTAGGTAACGTATGGTTCCTCGTAATTCCTTGAATTTATAGAGTTCTCTTTTACGCTGGGACTTGGGGTTATTTAGAAAGTGGGCGTGATTGATTTGTCCATCCTAAATTGAGAAAAGCCGTATCCTCAAGTGAGGAGTTTGGTCGAAAATGAGGAGGTTTATGCAAATCGGGTTTGTCAACTTTTATCATGTATCAAATACTGTTATGTGAATAAGGAAAGTTGATGTCGGGAACAAGTCGGATGATATGGGAATTGGTTCCAGAGAAAATATATGTGAATTGTAGAGAGGAGCTGAGAAAACCAAGTGCTAATAAGTACAACATCAGCTCTAAGTTTTAGGCTCGTACTAAGTTTCAAAAAATGTCTTTTTTATTGTCCAGTATCCATCCCAAGGCAATCCTAAACGACTTTGGTACATCATGTGATGAGAGAGAGAGAGAGAGAGTCTATGAATACAGCCTCGCATAAGTCCAAGATTTCATCAGAAGTACGATAGTTTCCTAGCTGCCACCGGAAGAAGAGTAGTCAACCCAACGATCTTTCCAAGTTTATGGTCCTTCTCACCTAAAGACTCCTTCAAGTCTCGGACCACATTGTATTTGCAATTTTAGGAGGGTTAGTTTCTCACGTGTCACTATTTTTTTTTTTTATTCGGTTCAGAAATTTCAATTAATTTTACAGTGAATTAGCTCTCTGGTGAAGTAGACACTCTTCGTTATGGGAAGTGATTACCAAATGAAGTTGTCCACGAAGAATTACAAGATCTCAATACTCTTCCTAATACATATTTGTCTGAGGGACAGTTTTCCTGACCAGATCAACCAGAATTGTTACGGGATTGAGCACCTGATCGATCAGCAAATTTAGCAAGATGTTGATAATTAAGATTGATAAACAAAAGTTAGCAACGGATTGATACTAAAAGCATATGGTTAAGAAAATATTTGCATGCCTCGCTCTATTTTGGGAGACGGACGCTCTACTATACAATCCAATTGCGGCCATTGAGGCAGCAATTAGTTACACACCTCTATCCCCTTTTACCGTAATAGAATATCGAGTGAACACTCGCAAATTTACTCACAGTTGAGCTTTTCATTTGTATGTCTCGCTAGACTAGATAGTCGGCACATATGTTGCCATTATACCTATGCCTAGATTGGTCATTCGTCCTTGTGAGATGTCATCACGATTTTGATAATTGACAGAAACCACATTCGACTTTCGAAATCTATCCTTCAAACCAACAAAGAGGACAATAAAGAAAATAACGTACCCAGAGAACTTGTTTCAAAGTCTCCGTCTTCATCAGGCAACCTAAGATCAGAAACCCTAAAGCTTCGTTCATATATCAGACGAGAACCCGCTTTTGCATATCTACTCCCACCGGGCAATGTGGGAAGTAGCACTACCTGTTCATAAGGTAGGATAGGCTCTGGCCTCACGCAATATAGTGAAATTGGCGAGAGGAAGGAGATAAATAGAACATCTCTGAACGCTTCCACATTTCTCGAAGTCTCAGATTCAAACCTTCTTCCTTTTTTGGTTACTGGACAGGTTACTTTACAAACTATTATGTACTCTCTTTTCTCGTATTCCTCCCTTTGTATTCAATGCCCTAAACAAGTACCATCATAATACACTCGGCCTAAAATTTCCCTCCTACCGAAACGGCCCAACCAACATCTTAAGTTACATTGGTCGGTATCCCTGAGCCACTCTGTCAACCTCCCCCCAAACCCCCCCAGAGCCCCGACCTGAATCGTTTTCCACGCTGCCAAACAGCTCTCCCAGCGAATGTCGAATATCTTCCCTATTTGGCCAAGAACAGTGCTGCACTTCACACTTCTATGCTATAAAAGCAGATCTTCATTTTCTGTATACCATGAGCCGATTCGATGAAGCTGAGAAGTGCAAATGGCAAAAGAACTGTTAACAAAGCATGGCAAATGATTGAACTTTTCAACATAAAGACAGATAAAGTCTCAGGCAATCTCTAAAAAATCCTTAAGCATCTCAACCAAAGAAAAAGAAGAAAAACATAAGTGCTTGAAATGTCACGCATACTTACTGTAGCTTTATTCAATGTGTTTCAAGAGAGCTGTACAACAGACCAGCACAAGGGAAGCTCTTGAATTGGCTTTGTCTCCAAAAGTAGTGCATGTCACGTGGAAGTTTGATTTTCTTTAGAAACCATATGATCAGGCCATTTCTTTAGGATCTCAGCCTCTCTAGCCACTTGGATATCAGAAGGCCAAAAAGCTTGCCGCACCACTTTGAAAAGAAAACGAGGGAGTAATGCTACTACAATTATTAGCAAAATGGTGAGCCAATATGAAGGTGATTTTGCCAGATGATAGATGGTCCTGAAAATAAGCATTAAAAAAATCAGCTAAAAGATATTAATAAATAAACCATATTAAATCACAAATACATGAGACTGACCAGTAATTCGGAAAGACTGGAATGGAATCTAAGACCACCATACAGGCATATGTAATGACGATCGATCCCCATACAGCAATATGTGTGATCGATACCCATCTCTGAATGTCCATTGCTAAGTGAATGTTGACGAGAACAACGACTGATATGGTCCATAAGCTGCCCATGCTCCATATGTCAATTGAGCTCTCACTGTATATGAACAGTGGTATGTAAAACAAAACAAGACTCTGCCATAGTGTATCAATCATCGTGATCCAGAAAAGATACAAATTGTAAGCCTCATGTCTATGGCCAGCACCGTAAAGTTTCGGATACCGCAAAAGTGTCTTATCGCTCAAGTCCTTGTCCCAAATGCCAACTATGACCGTTGGAACTGAAGTGTATATAACCGAATAGAACACACTGCTCCAGTCTGTTAAGGCAGAAGTAGTTGAAAAGGCTGTACACAAAATATACCTGCAAACACAGCAAGAAATGAACAAAAGAGGAAGCTAGGACCACAGCCATACACGGGAGCTGAATAAGTTTTCAAAAATTTAACAGCAGAAAAGCTTTCAAAAGACCCCTGGCCAGATTTACAGCTCATATGGTAAAACAAATTAATGGCTAGCATAAAATGAAAATTCCACCTATTCTCCAGTTTTACAACCAAGCATTGCATGTAGCCAAAAATATGAAAAAGCAACTATCTACAAAAAAATCATTGTATAACACTCCGAAGAGATGTTTTTCAGCAGAAAACAAATTTCAAAAACAAAAAGACAAGCATTTGCCAGGAATTCTGTCTACAAAATATACAAGTTTCATGGTTAAAATAGGGGAAATGGGAGGCAGAACATGGAGTGTGCCGCTTTAGGTCCCCCATAACACGTGCATTTGTTTGGGTCCTAGTTGAAACATATGTCAGAGCTATCATCAAGTAAATAAAGTTGGACACCCAAAATGAAACAAAAAGGCGTACCAGAAAAGCATCAAGACAAAAACAGCATTTCGGTAGAAGTTGTACAGAACGAGATAACCAATTCGCTGGTAATTCCAGTGACCATGCACTAGAAGTAATCTTTTTAGAAACCGAAATTGCCCCATAGCAAAATCTGATGCCATGACCGCTTGACGCCCTTCCTGACCGCATATTCCAACACCAACATCAGCCATTTGAATCATGGATACATCATTTGCCCCTATCAAAACTCAATTAGTTAGACAAAACCAAGGATAGATATATGAGCTTGCTAACGCCAACTTTTGTACTTCACATGTCTGACTGTAATCATCAACTAGCTTCTCAAATGGCCTAACGCGACTGAGAATCGAGAACTAAGGAAGTACAGCAATCGACACAAACAGCATGCACATGCTACCAGCTTAAGTTTGGAGAAGATAGCTTACCATCACCTATAGCCAGCGTCATATCGTCGGTCCTGCTCTTAATCAAGTCAACTATCCCAGCTTTTTGCAAGGGTGCAACACGACAGCACAGGACAACACTACAAGAAGTTGCCAGCTCAAAAAGCTGTAGAAAAAACAAAATATTAGTGATACTTCTGCAAGTGATTCTCAAATACATCCGAAACACTCAAAAGTAAGAAAAAAATCTGTAGGACTAACAGCGATCCTTCATAGAAATTGAATTGCAGCATATACTAAATAAAAAGCAAACACATGCCTCTGACTCCAAATCTTTCTCCAAGATGTAAACTAAACTGTTGCCGTCAATAATGAGTGCCAGTGACACATTCGGTTTGGCTTCTTCTTTAAAAACAGTCCACTGTGGCATCTGGGAAGACTTTGTATGAAGAGAGACCTCATGATAGCCATTTTCAGAATTATTTCCCCTTCCAAAATCTTCATTTCTTCTATTCAATGATTTCACTCCATACTTGTTTTTGGCACCAACTAAAAGATTTCTGCACTCACTCTCTGAGTTGCCATTAATGATGATTTGTTGCATGTCCGTCGTTAGTAGCTTGCAAGAGAGCCCAATAGAAATCGCTGTTTCCTGCTTATCTCCAGTCAAAACCCAGACCTTGATTCCCGCTTGCCGGAGAGACTCAATGGTTTCAGGAACTCCATCTTGTAACTTGTCTTCAATTGCAGTTGCACCAAGAAGATTTAGATTACACTCAATGAGAGCAGCCGTTTGACGAAGTTTTGCAGCTCTATCTGTCAAGGAAGTGCTGGCATCTTCATACCTTATTTGCCACAGCTCAAGTTCTGCAACAGTAAGATCTCTTGCTGCAACGACAAGTGTACGTAGACCTTCTGATGAATACTCAACCAGATGATTTTCAGTTTCTTGCCATATATGATCACCTCTTTCAGTATCTTTCGAAATAACACTGAACATAGAGGTGTCAGCTCCTTTCACAAGAACTTTCACGGCATTATTGGGAAACCTTATAACAACAGACATCCTTTTGCGCACGCTATCGAACTCATGCAGTCCCAAAACATCCAACCTATTTGACAGGTGTACAAGAAACTGCCAAAGTAAGAACAATTGTATGCTAGATCTCAATTCATGGCAAAAAAAATACTAGCAAACAAAACCCAAAAATTTCCATTCTACTACTAATCACATAAAGAGCCTACTGACCGGTTAAGCACTCAGTGAGCATGTGTCTGTGTGCCCGTGAGAAAGAGAGATGTGTCCGTGTACCCGCGAGAGAGAGAGAGAGAGAGAAAGAGAGAGGGGTTCTCTACCTTAGTGTCTCACCATTCACATCAATAACAATATGCCCAGATGTCCGCTCAAAAAGAGTGTATCCATAAGCAGATGCAGCAGCAACTAATGCCTGCTCATCTGGAGATTCACCCTGATAATCAATCGATACCATGTCATCTTGTAGAATTGGGATCACGGTGTTGCATGCAGCTAGTGTAAGGAAAAACTCATGTGCACAAAGCCTTTCTCCTTCAATTACTTCTTTGTGCAATAACTTCATAAGTTCAGGATCAACAGCAATTTCTGACTTGAGCTTCCACCTTTGCGTCACTGTACTTCTCTCTACAGAAAGTCATGCCAAATTGATAATATATTGGAGAAGACCATAACATAATCTTAGATAAATATATGTGAAAAAAACATTGTAACAAGAATACGGTGAAATACAAAGCACATGTTCAGACAAAAGTAAACACTATGTTGTGCAATTAAAATACTAACAGATCGCAATGGATCAAAAGATTAAAGTACCTGCAAATATACCAGAAAGAAACACCATTGAAACTTTAAAACAAATGCACATATAGATGTCTTTGATTCTTTGAGCCAAAAAAGGAAGGTTGAGACTAATCATCTGGTCTCTTACTGTAGTGTTTGGAGCAATATAAAGAAAAGGAATTGCAGATAATTAGAGCTCCAACATAACAATCCATTAAGACAACATCAAATAGTGCCACGACAGATATTATCTTTATTAGTGAAAACAAAATTCTTTGTCCTCAAGTTATAATCAAGCCCATAGTAGAAATTTCAACCCTTGTCTAGTAGTGAATTTGCATCACATAGTCAACAAGTAGGAGTTTTTCCTCCTAGATGTATGAAAGCGTTTATCCTATACATTTTGGTTCCAAATGTATACATGAACCTAGAAGCAGCAGATTTGATAACTTGACATAGAGGATAAAATAGAAGCATAAATACAAAAACAATTAAGTTCAAAATGCAATCGAAAAAGAAACACCGCAATCATCATCTGCAAAGTAGAAGAAGCAGAATCTATACCTGTAATGCTGGTCTCCAGCAATGGCAAAGAACTCCCATAGCTCTTACCACAGACACTTGCTTTGCGGAATTCCATCTTGTTTTCAGTTAAGGTGCCAGTTTTGTCAGAGAAGATATAGCGTATCTGGCCCAAATCTTCATTTATGTTCAATGATCTACACTGGAACCTTGATCCAGAACTACTGTCATACATATGATTGTCTCCAATCATGAAATAGGACTGTCCTATTCGAACCAATTCCATCGTAATATAAAGAGATATTGGAATCATTATCTGAAAAACTATGATAGAACTGAGGAATGAGAAGAAAGTCTCCATGGGAATTCCATAATACTTGTATGTCTTCCCCTCATTTCTTCCCACTGTGAAATATCTCTTTCTGTAGAACGGCAAAGTATCAAGCTGATACTTGTGACGTACTAGCCATAACCCCATTCCAAGTGCCACAACCACACACATGATGAAAAGAAAAATCGACAGCCACATGGTTTCCCTGTTCATATAACTTTCTAGTTTACTCCTCTTGGAAGGGGATGCTGCACTGTTCAGCATCGCCTTTGTTTCCTGTCCAGTGTACACGACAACACCAATCACCCACTCTGTGTTCTTCAACTGACAACCTCGCAAAACAATGTTAGACTGGCTGAGAGAAAATCTATGCCCATTAAAGTCCATGTTAGCTGTGAATTCATAGATGTTTCTGTTTGGTTGCTCGCAAGTGATCACTCCAGAAATCGCACAACCTTCAAACACAGCTGAAGCAGTTTCCTGCCTTGCATATCTCGTCTTCAGGTTGGACTCGCCATCCAAATTCATTGTCTGAATATACGCAAGCCCACTAGGGTCACTTGTTCGCAGCAAAACCATGTCACATGGAATTGTTTCATCCGAACAAATTTTCAGCACCTCGCCAGCTTGTATATTTTTCCATCTCTTCAAATGAAACTGACCTCCTTGACGCACTAGTGCTTCCCGATTATTCTCTTTCCGGTCTGACCTGTGCCTTCGCCAGTCCTCATAGCCATCCTTAACAGCCGTGACAGAAAGCACAAAGAGAAGGGGGAAAAGAGACACCGTTCTCCCGAAGACTGCAAGTGGAGGGAGTTGATTGAGAGCAGCAATGGCAAGAAAATATAGGTAAGCAACGCGATGGAATTGAATGAAGAGATTCTTAGGCAAAAAAGTGATAATGGTATATCTGCTAGTTCGGATTTCATTGTCAGAGAACTCATAGTTTTCATTTGTCTTCCTTGGATCATCGATATATATCGATCTGGCATTCTCTTCATGAAACAGGTTCTCTTCAAACTGCGAACTTTTGTGCCGTACTCTTTCGGACTTCCCGTTCTGACCCACCGAGGAGGCCCCGGAAATTTCAAAAGGGGCGAAGCCGTTGTTGTTAGATCTGGGCAGCTCCATTGAACCCCACGCTACCTGCCGTTTCCTCCCCGGCGTGGGGCATTCCAATGGAAACCGCTGATGATAGCGCAAGTCAGCTGAATAGAACTGCTTCTTCAGGGCAGGTCGATAGGCTGGTGCAAGTGGTTTATCGGGAAAGATGTCCGAAGGAGATGAGTCTCCTTCTTCGCTTGTCAGATTGCTCTGTTTGTCATCAACGGTAGACGACGTGAACGAAGCATCCCGGCAGAGACATCCAAAAGAGCCCGCGCTCTTATTAAGCTTCAACGATGGCGGATCTGAAGATGACAGCAACGGCAGGCCCGAAGTCATAAATAACAATCCTCCAACGACCACATTGGAGAACCGTACGCATGGACGGCTGGATTCCTAAAAATTCAGGAAAAAGAAGGGTAAAGCACCACGTTGCAAAGCATTTCCATCCGCAGAGAAACCAAAGTCAGACCGACACATCCGGGATTCACAGCTCACGAACATGAAGATCGATCATTTAAACTCGCTCTCATTCTCCTCAAATCAATCAGGATCAACCCAACATCTGATAATTCATCACACCCACACCATTCAAACTACAAAAAAGAAAAAGAAAAGGGCAGTGCCAAAAACCGATGACAAGCAGATGCTGAGGACAAAGGCAATTATCGCCCAAATTGCACACCCGGAAGAAGGCTCCCGCACGCTTCTAGCGGATAAAGTCCTCAACTTTTCCGTTTTAAACGAGATAAATCACAAGCTCGGTAGCGGACAAAAAGAGCCTCTTCCCGAGTTTCATCATTTACAGACAGAGGCCTGCAAATGCAGAATCCATTACCAACAAGTCCCAAAACGAAAAGCCACCCCACCCAATTCAATCGAATGTCGACAAAATTCACACGGATACGAAGGCGGCAAACCGCAAGCCAAAACCGACGGCCAAAAAAAAAAAAGAGAAGAAAACTAAAGGCCGCGATCCAACCAAGCTAAAGGGGTTCTGAAAATCGGGGAGCTAATGATGATTCGGCAAGGGAAACGCAATTACGAAAGACGAACCTCAGCGGGATCGAGGAAAGCTCTATCGCCTCGGGGGAACCGCGAAACGGACGCGCGGGGGGGCCACCAGCAGCTGGCGACGGAGAGCCTCGTGCCTCGGTCGGCGAATCGCAACCCCCGATTCAATCAATGCGCTGAATGCGAAATCATGGCGGAAACGTCAGAAAGGCGCAGGCGGCAGCAGCAGCAGCAGCAGATCGCAGATCGCGCGGATCTGGAGGTACTTCCGCGCACAGATCTCTCCTTTCCTTTCCGTTCCGACGGGCAGAGCAGGAGGGGGGGGCGATTACTGCACCTGAATCATTAGGGAAAACACCAGATCAAAAGCCTCCCAATCCAATCCAATCTGCGCGCGCTCGACGATGCGACCGGGAAGGTGGAGGGAGGGCTAGGGCTTAGGGCTCCAGGCAGAGACGCAGACGCAGACGCAGAAGAGAGAGAAAGAAGAGAGAGAAAGGAGAAAGAGGGAGGTGGTGGCGTCTGTGCGGATGGGTGTCGCGAAAGGCGTGACCGACGGAGGAAGACAGAGAGGAGGACGAGCGGTGTACCATCGATTTTGGCTCTTCTTCTTCGCCCGCACAGCTCCGAATTATTCCCCCCTTTTATATTCCAACAACAACCAAAATAACGTCGTGCGTAAATGTATAATTTCGAGAGACCATAATACACCGACCCAAAAAAAAAAAAAATTAAGAGAACATAATAATAACAACAACAAGCAATAATGATGATAATAATAATTAAAACGATGTTATAGCAGTTGAGAAATGGAATTTCGGTGTGCATATACGATTCATTGTACACGTATAATCCTCCACGCCAATTATATGTGGATAGCTTTTGATTCCACATTTCGCTTGATTTGAAAAAAGATTTGAGTAAAGGTCTCTGTTAGCGTAGACTAGCGATTAATCCGCACAATCCGATCCTCGAACATTAAACATGTTACATGATTGCGTTGAATTAATATCAGAAGGTGCCAATAAAAGAAATTTATCTCAATAAATGTGGGTATTTCGTGACTAAATGGGTTAATTTTGGATTTCTAGTAGATTGTTTGGGTGTCCATTATTTAAAAGATGATATCTAATAAAAAAATGGTCATGAGGGTACTAAAAATTCATTTAGTATTTTTCATGAGTTATTTATTTCGTCCTCCTGGCTCTCTATATTTTGGATATATGGAGACAACCCGACAAGTACCATGCTTAAAAAAAAAAATGCTCGTGATGGTCACGATCTACTTACATCACCTAATTTTGGGTCAAAATCTATCGGTACTAATCCGTTGGAAACCCAAGTTAGTAAGAAATTAAATGTATAAAATCTCAATTTGCATATAATTCGATGCTATTGGTTATACTATACAAGAATAAATTAAATTATCTCGCATCAATCTCATGTACTTCATCTAGATAGATCTACATAACGATGGTAAACTTATAAGAAGAATTTGCATAAATGTTTATTTTTATTCAGGTCAAAGTTCATTAAGTTCATCATCTTTCATGCGAATCGTGATGCGAATATGCGCGCACTTCGTTTGCTTCGTCAATTTATTTTGCAAAGTTCGTTTGAATAGGCATATCGTCTGAGCCAGAGCTTTGACTTTTGTAGCTTCAATTTTAGTCAAATGTCACGGTCGCGTTTAATTTATATTTCCATATAAATCAAAAAAGGATACGGCATTATATAGCTTTCTATTGATACTAAATCAAGCGAAAGGAATTTATGTAGCCCCATCTTTTCTTGATATGCAAATGAAGGCTTGATTATGAACCGAGAGTAATTCATGATTTGATTGCGATTGTCTTATTGCCATTTTGAACCCTCGTTTTATCCAATATTTAAACAACATATGATTATCATTTAAATCACATAAAACACGGGTTTATGAAATTCCGTGAGTTGAGATTCAAAAGGAACAATAGCACAAATGATCCATATCGTCTATAAATTTTTAATTTATGCAATATAATTCATAAACTTTGACTTAATGACAATATTATCCATAAGTTTTTAATTTATTCAATGCAATTTATAAATTATTGATAAATCTTCAATAGAGTCCTTAAATTATTTAAAATTAAATTAAAGGTTAAGAGGTCAGATCAAATAAATTAAAGTTTAGCAATGGGCGATAATCGGTGGCGTGGCAATGTCACTAACTGGGTTTGCAAATTGAAGATTGCGATCCAAAAATACAGGAAAAGTGAGATTAATCAGGAAATGCCCGACGTCCCATCTAACCATATCTGAATGAAATAGATGTTTTTATTTATTTTATTTTTATTTTACAGTTTTAATTATTAGATAAAGAGCATAATGATGGCGACGTCGCCTGAGGCGAGGGAAAGGGACCCGTCGGGGCCTCGGAACGTCACCGTCGCTATTAAGAAACTTGACATTTGCGGAATCCCCTGCCACTTTTTCTGGTTCTCTTCATCTCATGATTAAGCTTCCAAACTCGCAAGATCGAGCGGATCTCATCTCATCGAATTCGGAATGACCCAAAATTCAATGCAAAGGTGAATCTTTCCATTCTCAACTTACAAAAAAACCAATATGCCCTATTAAAGGACCAAAAGCATTGCACAAAACTCTTCCAGGCATCTCGGTTAAGAGAAAAATTGTTCATGAAATCCCAAAGACTATGGCACTTTTATAAATTCAATTGCGAATATTCAATTTTATCAGTTAAGTCTTAAATCTTTTTGCATTTTACTAATTAAGTCAATCCAGCTTATGATGTAGACATCGACCGTCCTATGTGCTAATTTTGTCATTGGTGGGCCACTAGCCATAGGTGATTGCCGGCCATCAGCCTGCTCGAGTGAGGGTGAGCCCTGGGAAAGTCGGCTGCGCCTAGGCTAAATCTAGCGAGGGAAGTTCTCACCCAATCGGGCCTCACCCGTGGCAAAGGCGAGGCTAGCCAGCCATCGACAAAGAGAAGAAGAAAGGAGAAAAAAAAAAAGCAAAAGAATAAAATATTTTAAAATTATTAAAAATTATTTACGTCAATGCTAATCCTATCATGTAAGATAATCGGCATTCATATCGACGAATTTTAGCAAAAAGTAATTGGATATATTTAATTGACAGAATGTGTGCAATTGAACCAATAGTGCCGGTTGATTGACTAATGCGCCTTCCGAAAAAGCTGCAATGAAGACTATACACGTCCGCTCATCTCTGTATATCAAGATGGGTAAACGGACAGCCGGTTGACCGCACGCGAGGGACATTAGCTTGCTTCCGAGCTAATAATCTATTGGAGTTTTCTCTTATTTCAATGCAATCGCCTAAAATTAAATTCTTTTGTAAAAATGTACTTGATCAAAAACAATTTATATGACAAACACTACGCGTTAAAACGTACAATACAAGAATCGGGCACAGAATCTATGTACTTGATTCCCTTTAATAGACTTCGTATAAGTACGTAATTTATATTTTGTGCTTGATGTGATTTTCATCCACCACGTGATTTATTATTAACTCTTGACGTGAAATTGGCAAAGTACTGCACGTATTAGCTTCCTTCCAAGCTAATCTATTGGAGGTTTTCCTTATTTCAAAGTAATTGCCTAAAAGTAAATTTTTTTTTTTAAATATACTTGGCAAGAAATAATTGACATGACAAATACTATGCGTTATAACATACCATAAGAGAATCGAGCACAAAATCTATGTACTTAATTCCCTTTTATAGACTCCGTATAAGTACATAATATATATTTTGTGCTAGATGTAATTTTTATCCACCGTGTGATTTATTATTAACTCTTGATGTGAAATTGGCAAAGTACTACACGCGAGGGAGATTAGCTTTCTTCTAATCTATTGGAGTTTTTTCTTATTTCAATCCAATTGCCTAAAAGTAAATTCTTTTTTTAAAATATACTTGATAAGAAATGATTGACATAACGAACACTACGTGTTATAACATCCCATATGAGAATCGGGCACAAATTATATGTACTTGATTCCTTTTAATAGACTTCATATAAGAACATAATATATATTTTGCACTTGATGTAATTTTCATCCACCGGGTAATTTATTATTAACTCTTGATGTGAAATTGGCAAAGCATTTTCATAGCAATTGCATTGGTTTCAAAATCGTCTAGGTTTCTGACCAAAACAAAAAATCGTCTAGATGTGATCCAATGTCGATATCTTTAAAGTCATCCATATACTTCCAAACTTACTAGATTTATTTATTTTTTCCAATTCTTAGCTAGTTTCATCCGATACGGAAGTTATTGATTTACATAAGTAGTTTCTAGAACTTTTTATATCACAACAAGTATAAAATTTTGTTCAATATCTTTCTTTTATAAAAAATATTGCGTTCGATGTATATTATTATTCACTCATCTAGCTAATACATTTATGAAATATGTGTCAATGGTAGATCGTTGCAAAACATCAAACAACAGCAGACAAACTATAAAAATACAAACAAATTGCATATTTATTTTATCCGCTTTTCCAAATGTTTATTAAGAGATCGTTCAGAGCACAACTTTTAGTCTTAGAAAAATAATGCACAAAATAACTGTGTATAATACTAGTCTCATCGTGCTGTGGGCACAGGCTCATCACCAGTAAAATTATAATATTTGAAAATTCGAGGCCGCTCAAATTAAAATAAGATACTTGAAAAGGACTTCCAGCACATATATATCCCTCACCACGATACCTATATTTAATAGATACTGTTGTTGTACTTAAGTGCTTCTTACAAGACCAGTCTCGCCATCAATGTGGATTGTTGGCTAAAAAGGAAAGAAAAAAAAAAAAAGCAAATCGATTTTCTCTCGTGACCTGTTGACATCAAAAGGGAAATTACCGATGCGAAGGTGATCAAACTGGCATTTGATAAAAAGGAAAAATCATGAACAAATCGGATTTGCTTTAAAAACTTCACTAACCTAAAAGGAAAGTTACCAACGCGAAGGTGACCAAACTTACATTTGATCACGAAAAATTACTGGGTGAAGAAAATAACTAATGCATAGTCGCATAACTTTACAAAGTGAGATTGATCACGTTCGTAGGATGCCAAGCCCTTAACATGGTTGCAGGGGCAGACAACATAAGAAAGATTGGACGACCTGTCCTGTTTAGGATGATCGACCCAGTCCAACATTTTCAGCCGTATATTTACAGACATGTTTTTTGAGAAAGTGGTCAGGCCTTAGGTAAATTAACATGAAGTAGAGGAATGCTGAAGTAGACAAAAGAAACCGAGGAGCTTATCAGAACAGCAAGTAAAATAGAATTAGGCAACTTACAAGCTGGTGAATCTAAAAGAAATTTCCACAACAGATGTAGCGGGCGCTAAAATTCGCCGGAGTCAGAAGTTTCATATTGTTGTAACCAGAGTTGTCCTCAAAGACATGTTACTCTATCAAGCAGTCATGACAATGAATACTCTTTTCTTATTTGAGTCGAAGATGGAGATCGCAAAACAGCGAAGGAAAGCTGAAAAGTATGGAGCTAAACCTATTGTGTGCACAGTGCATATATAGATGGAGAGATCAGCAAAAGTTTGGGAAGTTGAACTTCACTCGGATTACCAAGAGCAGCAGCCAATGATGCCAAACCAACTCAGAGTTTATACAACAGATGCTTGAGTTACATAGGTGATTAGTAAAATTAAATTAACAAACAGAAAATTTGGCCCAGTGCTCAGATAAACCTCAGTCTTGAATCAGCGTTATCCTGCTAGTTGAACATATGTCAAAAAGAAAGTGTGATAATGCCTGCCGGATTAGGTGAGTGTCCCTGTCACTTCTTAAAACATACACATGCTTTCTAAAAGTTACTGCCGCCTGCTTGAACTCGAGACTCATAGAAAAGTCTCACGGTTGAGTAGATGTGCGAAGGTTCAGCCATTGCCCCATTTCCGTAGTCACCACAAGCCAGCCTCTTTGATACAGGAGGAATCAGAGAAATTCCAAGCTCATCAACTGTCATAAGGTGCCGCTCTGTGAAGGGGTTGTTCCACATGAAAGTGTTCATAGCTGGTGCAACAAAGAGGGGCTTGGTGTAGTCCCATGCTCGAACGATGCATGTTAACAGATTGTCACACAAGCCTCCAGCAATCTACAATGAGACGGCACAAAGAACTAACAAATCAAACTCTTTCTCCATAACCAAAGGAAAGACAATTAAATGAACAAAGAGAAACTAAATGACTTCTATGCAAGTCCGTGACGAGCACACATCAAAATCTTTTTATAGGAAAGAGATTTCTGCTGTCTCCAGATGACATAAGGTACAACGAAGTATATAACTTCAGACAATAACCAAGAAATGACCCAATGCGAAGGACTCAATGACCCAAGTATCCAGTACAAACAACAAGAAGAATATCCAGATTGCTCGTATGTTTTACCTTGCCCAGCGTATTCGCTGATAGTGGAGCAATGATCATGATATCAGCCCATCGGCGCAGCTCAATGTGAAGAACGCTGTCCCCAATTTTACTCCAACTTGACCATTCATCCTCATCAGTGTAAAGGACTACATCCCTGGGCAGTGATGCTCTATCAATGAAATGTAAAGAAGCCTTAGTGGCAACTGCTTTCACTTCGGCCCATTCAGAGAAACAATGACACAGGTTCGCAAACTTGATTGCAGCCACGCTTCCACTAGCAGCCAGCAATATCCGCGGCTTCCTTGGAGCACCATTGGTTGGTAACGGCCCTCTTTCAGTACCTGCAGTTTCTGCCGATGCCATTTATACCTACCGATTGAAAAGGAAACGCAGGAACATCATCAGAAACAATCTGTAAAAGGTTGCCCCCCAAATCAGTCAAAATAATCAACATGTTTAAGCAAGCAAAGTCCAACCGTGACACATAAGGAAAACAGTGCCTTTTCTTGGCACAATACAAGAGAACTAACTCTCAGAAAAGGCTCACAGAGAACTATTGACACCTCAAAGCAGCACCAAGTCTCTGAGTCCCTCATTCTCCAAAGGAAAAATACTCTGGCCTAGTGATCATAACTACACGAGATTCTCGATACGAACTGCACACTTTAGTGCCGATTTCATGGTTATGCTATTTGAATCTTACATTGAAGTATCGTGAATTCGCGGTAAACCCGCACCCGCAATCAAGCAGATGCAAACCCATCTCACTCAACCGGCAAAGGTCTCATCCAGTAAAAGTAAGAGCAGACACCTATCAACCTTTTCACATTCTCAAACAAACAATCCCGAAACTTCACTGCCAGCAAACGCCACTCCCGCTCCCTGCTTTACGGTGCAGCAAAGCGAACATGGCGTGTAAATTGACGCCACCCATCACGGCGGGCCACGTTACCATCTTTTCTCATTCAAATCCCCCACACACGCTAGCTAACTTCCGTAATCCCTTTTCAACAGCCCGATTAAACTCAGCTCCCCCGAAAATGATCAAGTCAATTCCTTTCCCGCTCGCCAGTCAACTCCCAAGAACCGCATTTAGACGTTGCAGAAAGAATCAGAAGAGGGTACTTCAAGAAAGTCCTCGAACACGCGCTAGACGACGCACGCGCGAGACCGAGAATCGGCCAAAGCGAAGAAAGCATCAGCCGCACCACCGCCCGACCGCCTGGAACTCGGAGACCGAGAGGCGGGCTCGAGCTCAAGGGCGCGCTAGGGCTTTTGCGACTGGAAAATGCGTGGAATTTGAGATGTATAGCTATCCGATCACCGCTGAAAAAAGGCAAAGGCTGCTTACCCGAAACAGGGAGCCGCCGCCGACGACGACGACGACGAGAAGACACCGCGCGGTCGGCTCGCGACGGCGGACGGTCGGCGAGGGGCTCGTGCGAACCGCCGAGAGGTTGAAGAACCGGTCTGCTTGCCGATCGGTCGCTCGAGGTCCGGTCTCGCGGTTCGGTGGCCGGAGAATTTGAATGGTAGAGACTCGAGAGAGAGAGAGAGAGATGCGCTAAATAAATTTATTCGAGCACCTTATACTTCTAAAAAGAAATAATAATAATAAAATGTTTATTTTTTTGGTCGGTAAATTATAATAAATGTTAAAGTTTATTTGGAGAGACAAATTAAGAGCCGCCTTATGTGTTGTCATATCAGTATATATAAAAAGGTGAAAAAGGTTTAGCTGATTTTCGTCCGATAATATTATAGATTAAAGTCGAGAGATTTGACAAAACCAAAAAAAATCTAATAACCGAAAAAGTTAAAGTAATTTCAAGTAAACCTCTAAATTCCCAAAAGCAATAAAAATTAGACAGAATATTGGAAAAGTTCTACGGATAACCTTAGATACTCCTTAAGCTCAATATCTAATTGCCCTTTTTTTGTCTAGGTAATGCATCCAACCGAATAATTGCTCTTTTGTGCGTTTATTCAAGTAAAAATATTCTCCACGAACTAGTTTTCTGAAATTTCATTTGTTTAGTTGACTAAAAATGATTATGGTCAAAGAGATATGCATACCCAAAGTTAAAAAAATAAATTTTCTAACTCGAAAATGGACATTTTCTTGAAAATTATTTCGAAAAAATTATTTTCTTTAATCATGAAATTTTTCTTCAAACATACGCCGCCTTGAGTTGCTTCACGGGATGCGCAATGTGGCTGTTGCGACAAAAATTAGCAACAATATGGAATTATTCACAGTGCTCCAAGGAATGCCATAGTGCAGGGCCCATCAGACCTCATGGTTTTAGCGCAATACAAGGCTCTATACATGGCTCAAATCATTAAGAATCCTTAATGCATTGGAGCAAAGATTGGAAAAAGCTACCGAGTCAATCTTTAATCGCCTACTCTTTTTGGCCTCCTTTGCTGATCCAAACCTGCATCAAATTGCAGCTGTCGTTCCTCGAGATCTGTCGAATGCTATGTCGCAATCACTATAGTACTTGACAGAAAAGGCTCTTGTGGGCTCTTTCGAGCTGATCGACGGGTAACAAGCATCACCAAAGAGCCCTTTTATGGAATTCGACTGTCTCATCGTATAGAGAAGGGAAAGAGCACAAGGGAATGAGAAAGACGTCCTCACGCTAGAAGGTCGATGTAGTGCACAAGACCTGTGCAAAGGCCCTCCACAGAGGAATGGTTGGATGCTAAATGCCGGGATAGTGAGTAGGCTCGAAGATCATAAAAAGTCCATTGGAAGGTCCAAGTCGTCCTGATTTTCCCTCGATTTAGGACGGGATCTCCTGCGCCGGAATTCTCTTCTCGTGCGGCGATCATTAGCTAATCTATCTTCTTCAAGATCATAATATTCTTCCACTTCGTTGAAGGATTTCCCAACGTTCTGGGCACCCCACCAACCCTGGCACATGAGATGAAAGTTGCTAAGTAGGGGGAATGTGCATAAGATTGAAACAAAGGGGAAATGAACCCAAAAGCAAGTTAAAAGGTGATCATATCGACTAGGAAATACTAATGGTTGATGTCAGAGATGCTCTAGAGACCATCATTGCGCATGTAGCAATGAAACAGCTGTTGATACGCTAAATGTTCTAGAGGACATGAAGATTGGTTTTTGTCACTCTGACGTACCTTTGTTAGCCTCTGTAAGCGTGCTGCTGCAGCTTCATGCACGAACACTTTATCCGATACAACTTCTAGCACATCCTCAACAAACAAAGCATAAGTACTCACCTGAAACAACAGCAAGCATATACAAACATGAATTTTGAAGTTGACACATATTCCATAAAAATACCCATCAAGACCCCACACGCACGCATGCACGCATAGGGGCCCAAGCACACGTAGAACACTCAGTTTGCAAGATCAAAAGGAATGCTTGACATACCAAACTTGATGGAATGATTGAGATACCGAATGAATCAAGCTCAAGGGACTCGAGAGCCCCTGAATTAACATTAAATGTGTAACCTCTGACCTAGCAAATACCAAAAGGAAGTTAGTTAAGGAAGATAACACTTATAACGACACGCTATAGCTCCTCCAAACATAGCTATAAAAAAGATATAACTACTGCAAATTATCATTATACCTTGCCAATACTTCTTCTGCCAGGAGTTACAACTTCATACCCTACCTAACAGAAATAGAAAGCTCTTAATAGCAAACTTATGCATAAGCTCCTGAAACAAGCAAGCAACTGATGCAGAAAAATTACAGTTTTCAGGTACAGAATTCATGTTCCCTTAATATTGCACGGTTGTCAATAGCCAACCAAAACTCCACCATCCTTTTTATATGTGCATATGATGAGTTGATCGACTATGTTTTGTGCGCCTTTCTCCGGAACATGTCAATTTTACAAGGAGAATTTAACCCAACACGTCGTCAAACCTCATTTAGACCTTCCTTAGACAAGTTCCATAACAAGTTGAGCACTACTCGTGCAGATAAATAATTTGAAAATCAAGAGAAAAAGAAACTCTAGTGTACAAAAACATACCAATGTCTCCAGCCCCACCATTTTCAGCTCATTCTCCATTACCCTCTCATTCTCAACAAGCACAACATCACCTACCTGCCACAAAACTTTGGGCGATATTAACCATCAAAAAAACTACTCAAGCAAGAACTTGAGGGCCATAATATATCGAATGCCTCAGACTCACTGACAAATATATCAAGTATGTTCATAGTCAAATTTACACCAAATAACTACCAAGCAACGACTCTGGATAACTGCTAAGCAAAGTGGTGGAACTTTAAATTTGTGAATGATATACATCACAACAACGAACATCTCACTATTCCACAGAGTAAATGCATCCACCGTAATGATTTGCAGACAAAAGGGAAATGCAAGGTTACTCAGTAAAGAAAAAGTGAAAAAGAAAAAAGCACCTGGCAGACATCTTCAAGAAGAAATCTCTCTGAATCACCAGAAAGCAAATTTGGCCTCACTTCCACAATCACGACGTTCCACTAGTCCAAAGAAAAATCTCACATTAAAGATGACAATCTCCAATTCCCATAAGCGATGCAATGTGTCCTTATAGCATATGAGAATAATCAAGACTGCAAATGAACCTGATTCTTCCCTTAATCACTGGTTTTCCAATGGATACTCCATTATTAAGTGATTGCAAGGCAAACTTGACTTTAAGACTGATTAAGTAGTACAATCAACTGCGAAAGCATATGCGTTCACTTATGTACATCTCTATCTTCCTCCAACTATCGAATAAATTTAGATAACTACAAATAAGATACCAAATGCAAAAAATAAATAAATGCACAGACCAACATGACATTTACTATTATCTGTCTTGTTAGCTTTTTGTTGAAGTGGTTCGCTCTGATTGACTCGAATTGAATACCAGTAAACTCCAGTAGTTCGTATATAAAGACAACACTTTTAAGCCTTCCTTACAATTCATAGTCACCTGCTAAAGCACAACCCAACTAGATTTTTCAATGAATAATAATAATCTCCCGCAGGCACGAGAGATTTTGCTTCCCACAACAGATAACAGAAAAACTACAAGAACCGAGATGAATACTAGTAAACTCCAGGAGTTGGTATATAAAGACAACACTTTTAAGCCTTCCTTAACATTCATAGTCACCTGCTAAAGCACAACCCACCTAGATTTTTCAATGGATAATCTTCTGCAGGCACAGAGATTTTGCTTCCCACGACAAATAGCAGAAAACTACAAGAACCAAGATGAATACTAGTAAACTCCAGGAGTTGGTATATAAAGACAACACTTTTAAGCCTTCATTAACATTCATAGTCACCTACTATAGCACAACCCACCAAGATTTTTCAATGGATAATCTTCTGCAGGCACGAGAGATTTTGCTTCCCGCAACAGACAACAGAAAAACTGCAACAACCAAGAAGAAGAACTCCGTCACTTACCGAGGCGGTATCCACCCAGAGGTGAGAGACGAACCCCAAGCTAAGAGCAGATTCGATGCTGATCACTTGCTTCGCCACCATACTCGATCGCCTCATCATCTGTCGCCCACCCCTCACCCTCAATCTACTCTCCGATTCCTCTTCCCTCCTCAACGCGACGCCGGCATCGCCGCCGTCGCTTCGGAGCACCTCCTCCTCTTCCACCCCGGACCGCGCCGGCTTTTCGGCGCCCAAGTTTCCGCCTCCCGCCTCATCACCGCCGCCGCTCCCACTTCCCTCCCTCGATCCCGCGCCGCCGCCGCCTCGGTCCGTCTCCAGCTCGAACCGCTCCTGCCCGTCGTCCTTGAGCCCTAGCCGGCCGTAAAACTCGCGGTCCCCGGAACCGAAGTCCGCGCCCCTCCCGGGGGCGCCGCCGGCCGACTTGGCAGCCGGATGCCCGGCGTACGGCGGGTTTCTGAAGGTAAGAGAACGGCGGGTCGCGAACGGCCCGGCCCTCGGCGTCGGGAAGGAGGCGGTCGAGGCTGGCTTGCGGCTCCTCGGGAGGAGCGACGGCGGAGGAGTAGGAGGCGACGGGACGCGGTCGCACATGGTGGAACGCCGAGCGCTCGAACCTCAACGAATGTGGCGGGACATCATCGTCACTGGTCAGCGTGTGCCGCTGCAATGGAGAGAGAGAGAGAAAGAGAGAGAAGCCGAGAAGATAATATCCACGTGTCACTGTGTCGGCGCTTCTAGGTGATGAACGATTTCCTTCATTTTGAAGAATGAATGACGAGTGATTTTCTCATCTTCGACGCTTTTGCAATTTTGGTTTTCCCGGAAAATTTTTCTGACGAGAAGAATTAATTAAAGAGAACGACAGAAAAGTCATTTCCTTGAAGAGATATGATATTATACGAGCGTAATTAATGTTTATGATGATATTACGCTTGCTATTATACAAGTGTCCAGTGACGGATAGAGAGTAAAAAGACATCCTTTGCAAACATTGATTCTGATGGTATAAAGAAGCTGGCACCGGAGATGCATTTCTGTTTTATATTAGTTCACCGAATTCGGCCTGGAACCGGTCTGTGCGGATCCGTTTTCAAGCACGGCGTGGTGACAAGATTCACTGTCGAACGGAGATCTGCAGCGGTCTCAGTCTCAGTCTCAGTCTCAGTCCGAGGGAAACATGCTATCGGCACGGCGGTCTTGAAAGAGGGTTCCTCTACAATTCGTGGCGACACCATCCGAACGCCTTTCCAAGTAAACAGACAAAAAGACCGAGTAGCTCGACTGCCACACACCGGAGGAAAAACATCCGACCCACGACCTTATCGTACAGAGGACAGTGAGCAGGATGATTCCTGCAACACTGCCTTACCTGAACATTGAACTCGATTTCTTAAGATTCGCGATCACAAGACCGGAGAGCCGAGCTGATATCAGAGACATGCAGAGAGCCAACAGGTACAGGCAGCGAGTAGAAGAAGACTGGACCAGTATTCCTTTTATGCACCATGAATTATATCTTAGGACCTGCTCGTAAATGAGAAAGCTCCTGGCTTTACAAAATCTGTACATGATAAGCAGGAAAGGGAATTTAATGTAGAATTGAACGCAAAACAATGGCCAAGGAATGAGCGGTGATGCTTGCACTTACATCATTTGCCAACTTCCTATTTTCTCAAGCTCAGTCTTGAGAGAACCGCAGCTGCTTGGTCGCCTCCTAATAAAAAATAAGGATGCCTGAGGGCGGCTGCGGCCGATAATCTTCCCCTTCTCAGGAAACCTCTCTCTGAGATGAGCTTCGTGGCCAGGTCCCACCCTCTTCCCGAGTCGAGCTCAAGAATTGTCAAGTCGGGCCTCAATCTCGTGTTGTCTTTCCATTTATTCAAGTCATATTTAACTGCCTTGATTTCAGAATTGAAATTTTTCAGGCCTGAGGAGGTCCTCAAGGTTGGGATCGCCATTTGCAGGAGAACGATTCCAGCAGAGTACATGTCAAACAGATCAGGACTGTTCAGCTGCAATACAGTACAAACCGTAATTTAGCATTTCAAATGGCAAATGGTTGATATTTCGGGCTCATCTGAGCTCGCAATCAAAACATATCCAAGCATAAAATACTTAATATCTTCTTGCCCCATCGAAGCTCCAAAGGAGCGAATTGGTACTCCCCATCTAGTTAACAAACAAAGAAAACTAGCTATGACAAAAAAAAAAAAAATTGACGTGAAAATAAGATTTATGCTCTCAATGTTTCCTTTTTTGTGGGAATATCCTTTTAGACTGAAACAATTCTCATTCTAATTCATTAGGATTATTCAATGTAAAATATTTCAAATTAACTGATGGAAGCCTTGTCCAGAAAGCTGAAAGCATAGTTGATGAACTAGAAAGACGATAACAAACACCTTTCTCTTTCATTTGATACACAACAAGTCATAACCTACCCAGCAGAACAGCAGTTACCTGCCACAAAATGGGGGAAAGAAAGGCAGCAACTGGCTCTGGAGGTGGACTTGGAGTTTCCTCCGGGAGTACATAAAGTTCGGGGGGACAATAATCAGGATCAAGCAACCCGCGATTTGGCACAAAGTTCTTGCCAATACGAAGGTCTGTGGCTGCCCCAAAATCAATGAGCTTAATCTGCCCTTTCTTTGTCACAACCAAATTGGCTGGCTTTACATCCCGATGGACAATGCCAGTATTATGAATCTTCTTCAGCGAAGTTATAATCTGCCGCATCACTTGCTTAATGATCAACGCATTCCGCTTAACGGAGTCTACCCCTCGCAAGACTTTGCCAAACATGATGGACTCTAGATTCAAAGGGAAGCTGCGATCCTTCATGTAATCGGCAAGGTCTCGATCTCCCTATTGCAAGAAACACAATTACCTGGTCAGCATGAGGACACAAATACAATGGCAAGTATCTGACCTTCGTCAGTAAGTCACAGTTATAGTAGATTACAATCTCTTTGTGCACTTGAAAGGCGAGCATAATTGAAAGAGAGACAACTCTTCCAGCCAAATCACGAGTGATCCAATGAAGATATAGCAGAGGATCTTGACATAATGTTTAATTAAAGTTAGTGCTTATCCTGAGAAATAATTACCTCAAATTTCCAAACCAGCCATTTCTCACCCTTGGTGTATCGCGAATTCGTCTTATCAGCAACAAAACTCCCTAAAAACTCAGCACAGGTCTCAGGCGCTGCCCGGGACAGCCTGTAATTGAACCACTCCTCAAATTCCCCACATTCTTCCGCGCCTTGTACTCCAACCTTAACCTGAACATTCTCATCAATGCAACCAACGAAAAGATTATCCTTCTTTCTTGACATTACCGAAACATCTTCACATAAAACCAACACAAACCCATTAAAAATTCACCCTCTGCTTCAAATTGCAAAAACATACGCAGGACACCAAGCTTAGTCCTTTTTTGAGCTACATCACCTCTGTCTTTCATTTGACACATCAAGCGAAAACTACAGGCACGAAATGCATGATTTGATGATTTATGTTTCTGGGTGTCTGTCGCTTACCTGTTTCAAGATGACCTTCTCCTTGAACGTCCTATCCAAATCCAAAGCTCTCCTGCCACGTCCTCTCTTTTGCACTCTCTCCTCAACGTTCACATTCTTGGGGACGACAACCCCATAGTACACAACCCCAAAAGACCCCTCCCCCAATTTGTCCCCAATCATAAAGTCACTCCTCTTGAACCTCCTCCTCCCGCTCAAGCTGTCCACACCCACCTGCAGCGGAGCCAGAACGTAGGCATCGATGGCGCCGATCAACACCCCGGGCCTCGCCGTCAGGTAAACCCAAGTGAGCCCACCGAATATCACGACCCCCCATCTCTGCATCTCCGGCAGTTCCTCAGCCGCGCCCAGAATTCGCTCGTACCCAGATTGGAAGAGCGGGACCTGGGACAGCGACTGGTCGACCAGCTGGGCAATGTCGCTCGTAAAGGCGTCGCATTTGAGGGTGCTCGTGGCCTTGGCTCGGTTCGGGAAGAAGCACAGAGGAAAAGCTGAAGTGGGTCTCGGAGAAGAAGGAGAGAGCGAGAGATGAGCGCATTTCGGGTTTTGCTGGGTTGAAGCTGGCGGTGCTGGGAAGAGCAAGGAAGCCATGGGGATCGTTGCTTCGACGTAAGCAAAGGAAAAGGAGGGAGCTTTCTTCGTTTATTCGATCGTTTGTTTCGGGAAAACTGAGAAGAGTCAGCAGAGGTTGCATTTTTGCCGCGTCAGCAATGTTCGGTTTATCCGGTGAGAGTAAGGAATGCTTGGTTACCAAGAACCGGGCTCAGCGAAATCTGTTACAGAATTCATCACCTCGTAGAAGAGACTTCAAATTACTTCAATATATACTGCTCGATTTGAATTATAATTACTCGACACTACTTAGATAACTCAAAGACTAAAATGACCCGATACTAAATTTCGAAATAATTATGTTATTCTTTTCGTCGATCACTTAGAAGAGGAATGAAATGAAAAGAAAGTCCAGATAAAAATTCGAGAAATGTTGGAATATTTCTTGTCAATTGCGACAGAGGAAAGATGATTCTCTTCTCTATTTTCCATTCCTCTCCTTTTCATAGTTGTTTCCCAAACAGAGCATTAATGAAAACTTTGCGAAATTATGGACAAAACAAAAATGGACGGTATTTGGGAAAGAAGAAATGGGAGAAGAATAGAGGCAATCAGAGAACTAGACATCTGCTACACCAGAACCAACGTTTCGAACACAATGCAAACATTTTTTTACAGAATATCACGCGGTCATACTCATATATACAAATACACATCCCAAGCCAAAAGATTTAGGAACAGAGAATTTCATGAGTAGGAATCAGAATAATCACAACAAAAGAAAGCAAAAGAAAAGGGTCCCCTTGCACCTGCTGAAGAAAGGATCCCAAATACACACATACACACAGGATCCAAATACACACACACACACACTGACAACCGATTACAAATTCGTGTCTAACGTGGGTTGGTGGAATCAACGATTGCAGTGATCTTCTTCTGAAGCTCAGGCTTGTTGGCACCCACTAGCTTGTCGATTTGCTGGCCATCTCTGAGGAAGAAGAAAGTGGGAGTGGCTTTAATATCCCAAGATGTGCTCATCTCCTGCATAAGTCCAAAATCATCAATGCATTTTACACGGGAAAGTGGAGAAGAACAACAAACATTGTCGATTGTTCTATATGATGATCACGATGCTATGTGACTCCTGTTTTTCTGCATAAATAGATCACGGATCACTTGGTGGAACTGGCAATCAAATCATCGAACTTTTAACTTTGATCACCAAATGCACTAGCCTTTCGAGTTTTTACAACATATGTACTCTGACCGGAATCCAACAATTTTTTGGCAAAGTACTGACATGGCAGATATGTGACAATTTTCTAGATGCCATGTAATTGCCATGTGGGCATTGACGATAGCGCTTGACAGAAAATAGATTTCATTCCAGCCATAGCATATCAGTTGCAAAAAAGTGAAAAGTGAGTATATTGGCTGACTGAAATCAAAATCAGTGACCTGTCTGCAAATTCCACTAAATTTCAATAACCCCTAATGGAATGTACTTTGCCTTTCTTATCCTTATTTGTGTTTTACTTTTCATGTATTGTGAACACTTGTGCACTTGCTGCATTCAGTTTAAGGGCTAAAGTGGAAGAAAACTTTGAAGACGACTGCATGAGCATGTGTTTGTTGTTTAGGCTAAGCGGTTGGAAATAAGGATTAAGGCAAATAAGTAAGTTCCATTGCTTACAGTTAGCTCATCCACATCAACCACCAGAAACATGATAGAAGTATGTTTCTCGGACAGTTCCGAATAGAATGGTGCCATCATCTTACAAGGACCACACCAGGTTGCACTGAAATTTGCAAGAACCTGCACAGAAATCCAATTAAATTAGAAACCAATGCAAATTCAAGAATATTCGGATAAATACAATTTAGTCTCCCACGGTATTCTTATGCAAGAAGCACAGCTCTGAGACTGTTCATAAAATTGCGGCCTAACTGATGCAGTAAAGAACATCTTATTTGAGCATATTCAACCAAAAGAGAAAACGCTGAAAGACATAATTAGGCATGCTACCTAATACAAATAGTTATAAGTTAAATTCACGACCTAAAAAAAAATGATCTGCTGATGTGATGCTTGACAATTGCTCATACAAAATCTTTTCTCAACATACCTCATAAAAATCAAACTAATTAGCATTGTGTTAATTTTGCTCATGAAACACTTCTAAAAGCAGCTGCAGAGTACTTACAATCTTGCCATCTTTATTTGCTTCTGACAGCTTCTGATCCCAGCTTTCTTTGGTAGTAACGACGTGTACATTCCCACCAGCAAATTCAACATGCTCATCAGAATCATCTCCATGCATTTGGTTCTACAAGAATTGCACATGTGATAAGGGCTTTAGAAATAAGCAAGACACAAGTCTAGATTAGGTTATGACATCATGAATGCACCTTTAGGTGTGTGGCTACAGAAAAACCAGTATTACCCAGGGCTGTTGATGATCAGTAAATATCCTGTTGTAAACCGTTCAGCATAACCCACAGACCACCATTCCCTCTTTATGTGGTTCAAAGAGCTAAAGTCCGCATTGCATTACTAGTATCTCGATCGTAGTGAGATTTTATGAATTACCTATTCAGCCGTTGGCTTAGGGCAAAATTTTTTCCACGAAATTGAAAGGCCATAGTGATCATTCCAAAAAGTCCTTCAATTCACAAAGTAATTTTTACAATGGTCATGTGTCATGACATCTGGTATCCGCTGAAATTGTCCATAGTACATTCTCTTCACCTCAGGCTTTTGACATATGCTCAGTTTGAAAGCGACAGTCATCAGCTGTCTTATGCAGGCAATTCAAGTCCTTCAGAAGGACTATGTATCCATTATTTCCATTGGAAGAATCACATCCACGCATTCAAAAGCAAGGTGATGGATAAAATAGTTGAAATTGATGGATCGAATGGCGCATTGAAACCACAACTAATGTTGCGGTGGGGAAGTTTTTCGATGTTAGTTTCATCAGGTCAGTAAATTCCCACAAATTTTACACAGGCTAGGAGTTCGACTTCTCACAACCCTGCCTTCCCCCATCTCACCCAGTGTGCTGATACGAGGTTCATCAAGGGAAAAAAAAACATGTAAACACGATGCGAGCACACACGTAGCAAAATTGGGACATGTATTTTCAATATGCACTTTTTTGGACAAAATTTGCTACACGGGCTGATCAGCAGATGCTTAACAGGCAGCCTTACATAGGTGCACCAAGAAAGCACCTAACTAACATGGACTTTTAAACTGAGTGCATACCCCGCAGATTATGCAGGCAAATGCATATAACCTCAATTTGTTTTTAGTTAGCAACAATAGATAAATTTGACTGCTATTCAATATGATTACATGCATGATGTTATAGAATAAGATAACTATAAAGAAAAGGTTTCTTCTCACTTAAATGCTATTATATATTACATGAAAAATGTGATGACAGGTTTAAATATAGGCTAAAACTTTCCCAGATTGAAGAGCCAAACTTGTGACTGAATTAGATTCCATTCCATTAATCGTTTAGCTAATCCCATGAAAAATTTACCTTAGGGTAACACTGTCCCATGATGATGTATCTGGAATGGAGTTGCAATACTTAAGACACAAAAGGACCCTGACAAACAAAGCAGCAGAAAACCTATCAGTACATGTAAAAAAGAAATATATTTATCGAATCCAAGGCTACATATTAAACCAATAAGATACAAAGGAAATGAATTAGACACCTCAATAAATTGGTAGACAAATCTAGACCATTTAAGCACATGCCAAGAAGTTAGATTAAGCTGAGAGGAAGTGAGAGGAAACGAATTCCTTGTGGCACCCAAAAAGTATAGCATTTGTCAGAGTAAAGATTCTTAAGCTTCCATTAAGCTACTTGCGTGGTTCTCGTCGAACAAACATGGAAACCAAGTTTAACAAAAACAATTCGAAGAAAAGAGTTAGCACGATCATTGCCTAGAGAAACCTCCAAGGCTGAAACATTGAAAATTTCATAGTTTCTAATCTGAGCTCACATCTTCAAGGTCCTGGAAACTTCACAAGGCAATTATGCTTGAAATGGAAACTGTATACTCGGCTTTACGAATGATGAAACCATTCCGACACTTGCAAAACCTGCTAATTGGAGGGGCCGCTCAAGTCAAGTCCTGATTTTTCAAAGTTCTATCATGTATCATTCCAAAAACCGCCCCCCCCACTCCTTATTTTAGCAAAATGTAGGTGTTGGGGAGCATAAATGCTGTCGAGCATTAAAAATCTCATCTTTTTTGGATAGTAAGTTCACTCTTGAATCCTTTCTATTCTTGAATGCTTTCCACACAAGTCAAAGAATATTCTTTTTCAAAATCTCACAAACTTCCCTCTCTGATTTCACCCAAGAAAGTAAGACACGAACCCCATAAAAATCTCTAGAAAAGGAACGCGCAGATTAACAGTGCGACAAACGAGCTCGCTATCTATACCAATCAAGAACATGAATACAAAAACAATCACCTCCCGCTTCGGCTCGTTCGAGCAGTCACAACAATCGATGAAAATTTCACACTCGCGAGACTCCAAATCCCCACGAGTCACCCGACACGCCACACGAACTCGAAACGAAGACGAAGGAATTCAAGATTCAGCATTAGCGAGCACGGACGACTGACCCACCTGACTACAACCGAAACAACCCTTTCTCGCTCGGCAGAAAAACAAACCCAGAAACCACCGCGGGGAGGTTCGTTCTCTTACAAGCCGGTCCACCCGCAGAGCAGCAGCGGAGTCGCCTAAGTGTCGGATCGCGAGACGGGTACTGCCGCAGCCGCGAACTCGGCGCGACGCTGGAGCCTGCAAATCTTGGACAAGACAACCCGGACGGACGGGCTCGACGAAATGGAGCGTGCTCGGGTCGATTCGCCTCGTGGGGTTGCGATGGAAACTCCGACGAGGAAGTGGGGACTTTCGCTTTTGCCTTCTGCAGAAGCAAACGCGACCCAGGTTGACGAATTCGTATGCGAACCCAAGAAAGGGTAGATGGCAGATGCCGAGTTTGGTTTGCCGAGTTCGACACTTCCCCATAAGATAATCCAGACACGGCCCCACCGACGTTCGTTGCCTAGGATTTGACAAGTCTCTCGAAACCGTCAACCTAGGATTTGACAAGTCTCTCGAAACCGTCAACCTTGCCGGTTTAAAAACTCACAAAACATTTTCTTGACCCAAAAAAAGAAGTGCAAATATGTTTCATTTGATTCGCGAGTTAAATATGGTATGAGCCAAAATACGAATACATGGATCTACAATGAATATCATTTACGGTTGAAAGTAGAGGAAATCAAATTAACATTGTCGAGACTGTTCATGGAAAATCCGATTTATGGGTTTGGTTTTGTGGGGTTTATTGTTTTTTATTTGATTTCGATTCATCAACGATAAAATTCAACCAAATTTACGAGCTTGATAAATAATTGCTCTTCTTGACTAGATAAAATTGGTAACTTAACCTTATCCAAAGTAGCCACTGTTTTATTCATTCCTCGGCGATTAGAATAGAGGTTCTATTTCCCAGAGGCCACTCTTCATGAAAACTCTAAATCCTAGACTTAATATCCATGATAGGGTTTCCATTCTCCATCACATTCCTAAGTTTAGCTCAGTTATATACTTTATTCTATGTCATAAATAAGTAATTTGATGCATTTGTCGTTGTACTTCTTCCTTGATGGGTTTTGTAGAAATTTGCATTTTTTACAACACAATATATTTAAGAAAATCTCAAGTTAATTAGCTCTCACAGGATATAATTTAAGTGTTGAGACTTTTCAAGCTTGTCTCAGTGTGCTGTTAACATTCTGAAATCGAACTAAGCTGAAAGTTAATCAAAGTTACTGATTTGATCTGGGCTCTGGTTTTAATTCGATTTGCATTTAGTTGCTCTCGTCTAAAAAATCCATATATACAACCTCTACATCGTATAGCTTTAAAAAAATAAAAATAAAGAGTTTAGCTCTGCTTAATTTGGTTTTGGCCAGTGCACACGGCGCCTCCATTTTATTCAAAAAGATGCCCGAAATGCTTAAATTATTAAACTACGATTTTTCATGAACACATCCATCAAACCAAGTTCTTCACTTCCCCCTGTATCACCCATCAATAATGCGTCGCTGATCCTACACTGCCCAAGCCAAGAAAACTGTAGGATGCTATAGAAAGAAAGAGAAAAGAAAAAGAAAACATCGATTTCTCCATGAGAAATGGCCACAAAACAAAAGACCACATCAAAGCTGATTTCTCCTTGAGGACGCTTGAGCACTTTTCACGTTTCTCTGTCCGAGAGCTGCTTGCTTTAGGACTGAGATATAAATAATCCTCCGACCAATATATGACCATAGTAAGGAAGGGTGCAGTCTCTCAGTCGCTATAAGGGGGCGAATGGTTCGGGCAGAGACTCGAACCCGTTATCGAAGATCAGTCCCTGATCAGATTTCTCGTCGAAGCTGTGGAGCCAGTTTGTGTTCTTCAAATCCTCTTTGAGCAGCATCGCATCGTATCGGGAGCTCTCGTAGATATCGACTTCTGTCAATTTGGCGGAGTACCTTCCATTGCCCGCCTCGCTACCAACTGGTGGAGTTCTCATTCTGCTGCCATTCTCCAGAAAGACTACGTCATTCATGTTGTGCTGGTTGCCATTGCCGTTGACGGATGGCGGTGCGCTGAAAATGCGAGCTGATTGGTTCTTCGAAGCAGAAGACCGAATACTCTGAGGAAAAAGGGTGGTGCCTGAAAGTGCCCGGTTGCCTCCTGCTCCATTTCTTATATCCTGTTTGTATATATGGAATCAGAAAGTTAGAAAGTTCGCTTTCTGGAGACTATTGAGAGGCCAGCCCTCTGTTCTTGCTAAGGCAACAGAAAGATTCCTTATGAATTGCAAATTGCTTCAAGTGGAAGTTACAGAAGAAGCACACTAGCAATCTTTTAAGGAAAGCTAATTCTACACCTGCGACTTGAGCTTCAACTTCAAATGTACTTATACCTTATTGCACCAAAAGATCACAAGCCAAGACTAATTATTTTTATCCATTCTGACGGCGTAAAAGTCATATCACTAATGTAGGAGTACTTGGTTGAAACTGTGGTAGTTGAAAGAAACTTTATGATATGGGACAGGTCACATTAAAAATAATATATGAGACCTCAATGAAGAGGACAAACGAGACTGTAGCTATAGATCTACAGCTGCATCGTAATTAGCTAGATACCCTGTTGGCAATAACTGATTCCATCAGTGCTACTAAAGAGTGAAGGGCCTATTGTTTAATTCAAGAGAAATCAAATTACGATTGGAAAAGAGCTCTACCTAATCACAATTCCAAACAATCGTGGAAGGAATGAAGAAACTTGATATACTTAAAATATATTTTCACAGTAGAAATTAAAATTTATTTGTGAAGCTTGCAAACTGACATGTCAGAAGTAATGTTACTGTGCATCAAATTCACTAAAATTACCGTATCTTGATATGATGAGGATGGACGTACCATATGCCTGATAGCCATATCTAATGATTTCTTGGAGATAGTCCTTCCAAATCCAGTGCTCTCACTAAGAGATGTCACACTTTTCACGGGCTTTCTCATTCCCAACTCTGGTGAATTAGGGGATCTACGGGGCTCGACTATATCAGTCGCGTTAGCATGGACACGACCTCTTCCGGTGGACTCTGCAGTTGCGACTCTTCCCCTGGTAGTAATGGGTGATGGTTGCCGTCTTGTTGCGTTTACTGGCCCCAAGATGTCTGAGTTCCCTTTAACAGTGACAGAAGCACCAGGACGCGACCTACCAGCAGAAAGTGGCCGGTCTGGTAAGGTAGTTCTAAGGTTAGCTGGTGTTTCCAGAGAAAAATCAGGGGGAACAATAGGTTGTTGGGGAGATCGAAGTCGTGGGCTTGGAGAGCTTGGTCTTGATGCAGGGGCTCCACTTCGACCATTTGAAAGCACTCGTCCACTAGAGATTGACGTGCCTGCTGACGGGGATGGGGAAGGTGCAGAGCTCCTACGAGTGGGGGTAGATGGACGAGAATTAGATCGAGCAGTGGTGGAACTTATATTTGCCGCAATCTGTGGCCTTGAACTTGGAGTGGAAGGCCTCGAGTTTTGTGATGGTCGAGGTTTTTCAATAGAGGAGCTTGTGGAGACTGGACGAATTCTTGAAGGAGTTGAGGATCGTGATGCAGTTGCACGGGCAGATGGGGTGGAAGGTCTGGCCGCAGAGGAAGAGCGGGTAAGTGGGGAAGATGGTCTGGTGTAGGATGAGACTGAGGCTGAGCTGGTGTTCAGAATTGATGATGATCTATTAGAAGAATAGGTGCTATATTGAGAAGTAGAGATAGAAGGGCGAGTCACCGAACTGCTTCGGGTAGGTCTGGAGGAATGAGTGGTCTCTGACTGTGAAACAGATAACTGCAAGAGATACACACAATGCAGACTGATTACTGCTAGCAATATTATTCAAGCTCAGACTCCACGGAAAACCATAACACCCAAAGCAGGCAATAATTAACTCTTTTTAAGACTTGGCAGCAGAAGTAAATCGACATGACGGAGCCTGTGCCTAATTTCTTCTAATTACTGCATGAACCAGATTAAGAGAAGCAAACACACTATGAAGTGTAGAAGGTTTAGATTCTGGATGGGTAATAATATTTACTAAAAATTAGAGAAGACACACATACCCTGGAGACCTTGGTTGTAGAGGTTGATCGGACATTGGAACTGCTTCTCGGCACCGCCGTGTTTGATTGAGACTCATTTCCATCCGATGAAGGAAATAGAGGAGTCCCAGGAGGAGTGAGAAGCCTGATAACATTTTTCCATATCAGAAATTTCAGAAAATAGAAGAATGAAGACAATCTAAAGTCTTGCACTAGAAGCTACTGCAAAAATAAAATAGGCACTCGGGAACCTAGATCTGGCAGGAAGCCTTTGGATAGTTGCTAAAACACTGTTTAGTTAGCTTAGCCATAGTATCATGAATCTCAGATGCACCATTCTATAATTGATCAAAGATGACTAGGCCTCTTTTTGCTCTTATTTTTTGTTTGAGCTGGAATTCCATAACACTAATTGTCTAGTCTCTATCAAAAGGAGAAAGGACACCTCATCTTGTTGACAGACAAAGTCAAGGTCCTAAGCCAATGTTCAGAGGGTACCTCAAAATGCTTTCAGATAGATGGCGAGGTCTCAATTCATAGCAGTTAGAAACTTATATCTATAGATCACAGATCACACAAATCCCATTTCCTCGGTTGCAAATTCTATGCTTGATGAGCACATGAACATTCCTGTTCAAGAATTCAAAAGATAAAGAGTCCTTATCATGCTCGAACCACATCACGCCACTCACCTAGTCGACATAAGAAAAGACACCGCTAGATCCCTTCCCACACGGAAACTTATCCCAGCTGTATTATCACGGATTTGAATAGACATGAACAAATCTAGTAGTTGAACAACCACGCTAAAACATCTCTAGCAGGGGACCAAACTTGAGTACATAACCGCGACATAGGCAAATCTACTTCAGCAGAATGTCAGCACAGCCAAAGTTTAACAGTGAAAAGCGAATCTAAAAATGAAGGGAAAAGGGAAAGAAACGACCGAGGAGTACAGTTGCAAAGGAGCACTGCATTGATGTGGGATCATCGCAGAAAATTTACCAGTCGTAATCGTGCTTCCCTCCATCCGTAGATGTAAGCAGATCATCAATCCCGCTGCGCGCCACTTTCGCCGCTGATCCGACGGATAGCCTTCCTAGCTTTATCGAAGAAGCTGTTGTGGATCAAAAACTGAATCAGAAAAACCCAAGAATCTTATCCCACCAACATATCCATTCAAGAAAAGAAAAGAAAAATAAAAAACCATGGAGATGCAATTCGTCAGAGCACGCTAAACTCCAAATCTTGGGATCGTCGCATTGCGAAACGAGCAATGGGTCGACGAAATGGGGAGAGGATCATTGCCGAGAGGCCATGGATCATCATTACAAGCAACAGCAATTCCTACTTTCCTGTGCAGGAAGTAAAAGGAGAAAAAGAACCGATTTTTAACTTTTCCGAAAACGTGATCGTTTCGTATATTGTCCGAAAGGGTCGCTTCCATTTTAATGTGTAGTCCAAGAAAAACATCGTTTTCGATCCCCATATCTTCTCCTCCCAGAAGACGAAGCAGACAAATCCAAATTCTCCCCGGAAAAAATCAAAAATTTAATGGCGATCTGGCCAGTGTGACCGGGCTGCCCTGCCCAATCAGACGAAAGCAACAGCCAATCGGCGATCGCAGACGCGGGAGAGGAGATCGCCGACTACGATCTGAGAGGAGAGTGTGGGGGCGGGGCCATTTACCGTCGGAGGATTCGTCGGAGGACGCGACGGAGACGCTCCGGCGGTTCTTGGAGAAGAGATCCAGGTTCTCGTCGGCGGCGGCGGAGGCGTTGCGGGAGGAGGTCACGCCGGCCAGGCTGTGACCCCGCCGGTGGTGGCTCGGCGGCCCCGCGGGCCCGCTCCTGCCCCCGAACAGGTACTCCCTGCCGCTCCTGCTCATCCCCGCTCCTCCGGCGTCCCCTCAGGACGAGCCCGCCGCGACCCAGAATCGCAAATGGCAAATGCGACTCATGGGAGACGCGCGGGCGCGGGAGGAATGAAAGAATGGAGGGAGAGAGAAACGAGGAGAGATCTAGAGATAGAGAGAGAGAGAGAGAGAGAGAGAGGATGGGAAGGTGAGTTGCAGTAGATGGGAAGGGAGAGGACAGTAAAGTGGCCACGGATTGGGTGTTTTTCCTTTTTTTCTCTCGAGATTGATTAAGCTTTACGTCATATGATTGAGAGAGACAGAGAGAGAGAGAGAGAGAGGTTGGGATTGATATAGATCTGCGGGGGAGGTGGCGAATGCTTGCAGCTTCAAGATCCGTGCGCAGTAAATGAAGGGTGAGGTGAGGAAGAAGGAAAGCCGCAGCAGCAGCAGCACTTCCCTGACAAGAAATATGGTGGGGCTTCTCCTCCCTCGTCTCCCTCCCTCCCCACCTCGTAATCTTGACTTGCTCCTCGTATTTATGACGGCAAAAATCTAAGCTGTAACAGTTTTCTTGGGAAATAAATAAATAATAATAACAATATCGATGAAAATAAGTTGGTCATTTTCGACGCTCCATAAATATTTGCTGTTTCGTTTTATGGATTGATCTGCGTGTATCTGCTGTTAATATTATGCCGTATCAATCGGACGATGAAACCGGGTGGAAGAACCGTCGCCTATTTCTCTTTCATCTTGGTGAGAAGATGAGATGAATCGAGACATTGTTCATGATTTGAGATTTTCTTGTGTATGGTATCACATAGAGCAAACGGAATTAATAAGCTTCGGTATGCAAGAAAGTCTCGAAGCCAATCTCAAGGAGTACTAAAAAGTTTCATAGGGTCCAGGCGCGAGTAGTCTACTTCTTCAAAAATATGTCTATTTTATTTCACCGAGAGACGGTATCTAAATCACCATCTGTCATAAGAAATTTTGCTACCTTAGGGCTATTATAGCTACAACCACCTTTTATCGGATCATCAGTCGTCGGTTCTTTTGTGATCAGGTCACTAGCTTTCATCCGGTCATACAAATTTGTCCTAATCTACCACGATTTTCTTAAAGAGATTTCAGATCTTGAAATAATTTTTTATTTTCTTATATACGATTTATTTATATTGCATACTTTTATCAATTCTTTTCCATTATTTAACGATTTCGATATTTCCTAACAAGCTATTTCTTGCGAATGTCAATTAACACTCGCACGTGTGCCCATTGTCTTAGTACTTACAAAACCATCACTGTAATGAATCCGACCAAAAGGATTAAAAGAACAGCAGGTCGTTTGGTCAGAAAATTAATAACACGTTATCATAATTGTCACCTATAAAAGAATACCAAATGGAGAATTTCAATCTCGAATCTTCTATTCCCACCCCCCCCCCAAAAAAAGGCTATTAAATGCCCATATATTTTGTTAAGAAAAATCACAACAATATAGTAATTACCCAAATAGACAAATTCGTAATTTTTCAATAATTGAGATAATCGTCAACTTATCGCATTGAATGCCCTACTTTTTCTCAAATGGAATGCAGGTCTGCCTCATTTCGCAATCATTTAAATCTTTCCTAAATCAATTTCTTTAATTTCGCAACAATTACACGTGTGCGCATATTCTCTTTTCCTAATCACTATAAATGGAGAAGACATTATCCGTGCGTAAACAAAAAATAGATTTATTTGGTTTGACTTTTTTTATTAACTTGAAGAAAGTAAATTCAATGAGATTCTCCCGATTTCTCAGAAAATGAATTATTTAAAAAAATTCTTAAAAATGAACAATTATAATGTTTGAAATAATTAGCTAATAAAAAATATATTGATCATCAATAACAATTTATGTTCGAATATTTATATGGGTGATAAATATATTTTTCATTCATTCATTTTTAGAAGCACTATGAACAATCATTTAAAAAATATATATTTTTTAAATTATTTTTTTTTTCAAAAGTGATGTTGTAGTAATGGGATTTTGTAAATAAGCGATCCGGACACTTCTTAAACACATCAACAAAGAAATTTTCATCGTCAAAAAATGTAGTGTCTATCTGGTGTTTTGTGTAGTAAGTTAATTAAAATTCAAGAAAAATATTTCCTCATCTAATACGATTTACCAAGGCGAGTTCATTAACAAAACCCTCGAAACTAAATCCGTTCCGCCGAAATTTAATAACAGCCGCAGATTATATCTATAGGGTACGTGGCTAAACGTCCGAATCATGCCATTTTCCAAGCCAAATTTGGACCCACCTAACTAAAAGGGTGAATCAGCTCATTAGTAGTGACATAATTTCCGCCATTAATTAAGTACTGAAAAAATTAACCGAAAAAATAAAGAAAGATGGAAAGAAGGTGGAGTGGTTGATCGAGAAAAGGTCATGGTGAAAAGCCCAAGCAAAAGTTTCTGTGCCGTTGACAAATTACGAGCTTTGATTATTACGTTAGTGGGGACGATGCAAGAGAAAAAATTGGAGAAGAAGGCACAAAAGCCCTCCTCCCTTTTTATTATATTGTTTTTTTTCCTTAAACGAAACATCATTATGGTACATCCAAACGACACAGCAACTACCGTTGGCATTTAATCTTCATCGCCGAGAACTTCCCAACTTCCACATTGAATAATCATGCGTCCCTCATCAAAGCTCTATTTTTTTATCACAAAAAGAATTCCGAACCATAATGCCCATACCATATTTATTCAAAGCTAGACCCATTGAAATGGGATATATACCCATTTATCAACCCATATTAAATGGATTATAAATCTATTGGTTATATGGTTTTATATGGATTCTCAACTTATTTTAGACCCAACTTATCTTTATGATTCTATTTTTGCTCTCCCTTGTCCTCATTTAATCCCATGCTCGTTTGCTCCTATTCTCACTTTAGTTTTGGCATGAGATTTCATACATTGGGTTTAAAATATAAGTGTTTTAATTATATGAGTCAGGTCGAGTATGAATAATTAAATTTGTATTACATTGAAATCAAAAAACAGATTAAATTGATCAATTTGGGTTGGGTTAGTTTCAACTCGCCACCGGTTTGATAGTTCTCTCTTGAGCTAATTTTTGAGTTACTAAAAATCTCAAACTAATATACCGGTAATAAAATTTGCCTCGAGTTAGCTTCGGTTCACTATGCCTTTAAAATTGCTAACAAGAAAACACGCATGGCAAACAACTCAAATGATCGGCATGCAACGTGAAAATACAACATAGATGAGCCTTTTAAACGACATTATTTGGGGGAATCCATGTATAAATAAAATGAATTGAGATTGGAAAATTTAAAAATTTGCTAATTTTTCCTTTAGAGCTCCCTCATATTTGAAAATAGGCTAAAATCTCTAAATCAACACGATATTGTTATAAGATTTCAGTAAATTTGTCACGATGTACCGAATTAAGGTTTCTAGCTATACGATGACTAGTTTGGAGGGGATATACTGGTTTTATATTTTTTTTTATTGTATTATTACTATTATTTTGCTTTGTATTACAACAACAAAGGCCAATCAATCCGTTCTAGGAAGCATGTTCTTGAGTTCAAGATTTCTCTTTTCTTAGTGTGAAAGTTGATACTGTTGCCATTCTTGTTGCTTTACGTATCCATCTTTAGCTATTTTTGCTAACAATCTACGCGGACTTGGTTTCGGCCGTTGCATTATTTTACTCATGATTATATTAGAAATATTAGAAACTCATCCTCCTGCAATTTATTAAACTGTGAAAGCATATATATATTTCATGTAGTTCCACTTTCTACTAAAGCCATAAGGAGAAATAAGTACACCTCCGCAAAGAAGTGTTCGCTAATTAGACGACGTCCCTGTCGGCCCAACCCATGCGAACATTACGCATCAAGAATCATAAATTATCGTTAGAAAAGAAAAAAGTATCATGAATTTCCATGATTTTTTTCCTAAAACTTTTTGACTAGGCAGGGAGAATAATGAGATGCATCGAGTAGAATCTGATCCACTATAAAGTCAAGGATGTACGCGGGACGCATTCTTACTTTTTTAAGTGCAACTATTTTGCTATAATTTAATAGTATCATTTATAGGACCAATTCTTTTTGGACAAGGCATATGATTAGGGGAATTATTCAAAAATTCATAAACTTGTTATGCGGCGGCTAATTCAGTCCTAAATTTTTTAATTTGCCCAATTTAATCATGACATTTTTTACAAATGGTCAATATATTCTTTCCACTAATTTTGATTAAAAATTGCTGACATGAATATCAACCATTAATCATAGCATGATCGATGTTGATGTGTTTCCCTTCAATGGTAGGCGAACATAGTAAATACAAGATTACCCACTATTGAACCTAAGTAAGTCCTTTAAACTAATTAGTCGGAATTATGGGACGTAAAATTATGACATATTTTCTCATAGGGGGAGAAAAAGATACCTAAGAACAAGTGGGGCATTGGGTGGTGAAGGTAGACACCATGTCATGTCTTCAGACGTAGCTACTATCGAGCAGGTAGGTATAATAGCATTCTATGCCTAGGGTGACAAGGTAAAACTTGGAAGCATTCATACTAAGTCGACCTGTGCTAGTACAATATTTTTCAACCCATTTGTTGGCCTATTTTAACTAAAAATTACTGATGTAGATGTTAATCATGTAACATGACACAATCAATGCTAACATGCAAGTCTTATTTCCCTACATAGTAAATATAAGGTTACCCACTAAGTAAAATATGCAGAGATATATATGTATATGTGGCAAGTTGAAATACCAACCGGTCACGCTCTAATGTACGAGGCCTTTTGTGTCTTGGTCCAATCATTTCTTCCCTTATTTGGGTTTTTGTTCTGTTTAGGTTGCTTTACGATGGCCTGATAGCCTTTTTACATTTACCTCGTCGGGAAAATCTTAGACTCTATCCCGCGTGGCTATCGGAGGCTCTGTGTGAAGTTACACACTAGCCGAACCACATAGCTTTAATGGATTTCTTCACACCCCCTGAAATTGAGAATTTGGCCATTGAGAATTTTGGTCAATTGCGTAAAATCATGTGAATATCGGATCATGCGATTGAAAAAATTACAAAGGCTATCTATATCAATGTCGGGATACATCGTCGATGTCCACATTAGCAATTTCTAATTAAAATTGGCTAGAATAATTATATTGACAAATGGTCAAAAGGTTTAGGGACTAAATTGACCAAAATGAAAATTTTATAATTAAATTAGCTGTATGGTCTTTTGGATAATTATCCCCCACATAATCTTATTGGGAATGATTCATTGGAAGTTCTAATCCTTAAAGATATCCTATATATATTAGGGTTAATATGTTAAAGACCCCAAATTAATACACTAATAACAAATTTACTTGAAACTTTTTTTTTATAATAAAAATTCCAAAATGATACATTTGTAATAAATTCACCATCCGTTGGTTTTCATTAAATTGAACTAATGTAGTGAAAAATCATAAATTAGTACACTTATGATAAATGGAATGTAAAACTCCAAATTGATACACCCATCAACTATTACATGTCATTAAACTCGACAATTTGATTGTATAATTTACGAAAACCAACATAGTGTGAAATTATCATAGATATACAAGTTTAGGGTTTTCGTGGTATTTATCCTAAATATTACTTGAATCACCATGTCATGAAAATATATTCCGCGATGAGTCCTTGCTCTTCAAGAGGTTGCAGATGATAGAGATGAGCATGGTTTTAGAGTAGAATTTGGAGTCGAAGAATGGAACCATGGAAACCTATCCGATTCCAAGTTCCAAGATATATATAAGTTAGGTTTCGAGTTCTAAAATTTGGGGACATGTTTCAATAATAGATTTTTAGTTTTATGTAGGTGAACTTTGAATAAATTTTTATATTTTTCTTAGTCTATATCCTCTCGTGATAGTGCGATATTTTATAGCGTCTGATGATGAGTGTATAATATAGAATCACTGGTCTAAACTTTCATATTATAACTGAGACTTTGATTTTAGTAATATTTAATATTTTTCACGTGTCTAAATACAAATTGTGATCAATAAATTGCAAGGTAAATGTTAGGTCTGAGAAAATAAGAAACTGAGTGAGTTCTGGGCAGAACGGAACGTCAAATTGCTCAAGCCAATCTGGTTTTTGGTTCCATCTCTAAAATGAAATTGAGGAGAGAACACTCCTTCCAATCCCACCTACTGAGATCGTTCGCATTCGGGGGCGTAGATTTCGACCTTTGCCGTGTGCCCAACCCACACGCACACATCGTTATTCGACCCACGTGGCCATCGGAGGCTATGTGAACTCACATGCTAAGCAAAAACCGCACTTACCTCCAATCGGATTTCCTTTTTACCATCGACACCGAAAAATCCGGGCAATCGCACAAAATCCAAATCGCGCGAAAGATCGGATCACGCGACGGACAGTGGCGTTTTTGCCTCTTTTCGCTCGTGTAACTCGGAAAACGAATAGGAAGGAAGGGTTCGTGAACTTGGGGATTTGGCATCGGTGGTGGTCGGTCGGTCGGTCTTGGGGATCGCACGGGACCACCATCGACGTCTCACGATCCCCGTCCGTACCATCAATCCCTCGAAATTTAAGGTCGTTTCCGGACAACTGTCGGCCAATCGAGCTCCCGACCCATCTAACACCCAACAAGCGTCGTCACGTCACCTCGGCATGAACTGAACGTGTTTTGAGGCAAGGGGAAAGAAGAAAAGAAAGAACGGAAGATGGAAAGTCGGGTTTTCCAAAGGGGAAAGGTAACAGTGACGCGAAGGGGGCAGGTGGATGTGAATGAATGCATCATCGTCTAGCGACTTCCCCTAAAGTCCCCATCACCAATTGCTTTTTTTTTTTTTTTTTTTTTTGTTTTTCAGCAGGCTCCCATGTTTGTGTTCCGCTATGTTGATCCGTGTACGAGACCTGAGACCGCCTGTCTATCTGGGTCGATTCGAGTGTCGATGACCTGGGTTGAGGCCGCCCTTGCATCGTGCGATTCTCACATGGGGCTCATTTACCTCGGAGTTTCGAGAGGCTTCTTCTTTCGGCATCGTTATCAACTAAGAATCGACTGAATTGCACCGAACAACTCTAGAATCGGACATACACTTAACTCATGAGATAACTCTAAAAGTCCGTGACTAGTGACTCGCGATTGAATTTGGTCTTGCTTTTTTTAGGTGAGAGGTCCAAGCATCCAATCAATGCACAAATCAATTAAGAAAGTCACTTTAAATCCATTGCGAATAGCATCAATGTGATTATTATATTTCAGATATGTGGTGATCATAACACCATTAGGGGCAAAATGCACGCAATGGGATGATGTGATCTCTACATCTTTATAAATCGACTGCTACATTTAGTAACGCTCAAGAGTGTGCTCGAATATGCCCTTTAAAATGATAGATGTGCAATGCAACGTGCATGTGCACGAGCTGCGCACCAGCTGCTAGCCACATGGATGGATTTGTGGGATACGGCGTGGTGCGAGCAAGGAGGGTCTTATCCCTCACTTTAGATGTAGATTTCTTATGTGGCTTCGTTTAATTCATAATACAATTTTGATATTTTGAATAATATTTTTAAATAAATTATTTTTCGGCTTTTGAAAAAGAAAATTTTGATTTTATTTTCCTAAAACGACATGTATTATTCGTGTGATATAAGAAACCCAATTATTGGGTGTTGATAGTAAGAGCCAAGATTTCTCCAACTACTAAGAACTAGAGCATATGAGAGTGGGATCTGGTTCGGCCTTTGATGGACTCGAGCTTGGATGCTGATGACTTGACTCGAACTCGAAGTTGGGTACACAAGCATTGTTGCCGAGGTTTTGGGTCTAGCCTAGAAGGACCTTGGCCAAGCTTTTGCGAACGTAGGCCCGACCACCAAGAAACCAATCTTGCGAACTAGTGATATGGTTGTGGGAGTTAGGTACCATATCATGGCTACTGGGGATTCGAGCATAGACATGGGAGTCTTGAGCTTAGCCTATATGGATTTAGACCTAGCAGCCAATCCCCAGCACGGGTGTTGGGGCTTCTGTGTCCAAGTGACATTGTCTAGTCATAATATTGAAGGTTTTCGTCGACTATGAGAAGATTTCTCTATTGATTCATTTCCTTAAGTGATTCGAATGCCGGCGAATGGAAAAAGGAGAGAAGGTTTTTTTAAGGAGAATTTTCACGAGACAAATGAAACTCGCAATCTCCCGGATTTTTTAAATTTTCTTTGATAACAATATGGGACAAGAAAGGACTATCTTAACTTATACATAGGTGAAGCAATTGCGCGTATATATACATCAAATCATGAGTAAGTAGAAATTAATGGGTATTGTTAACTTTAAATGAGTGTCTAAGGGACACTGGTTCATTTAATCTCCCACGATGCTATTGCTCGTGGACAAATTTGGAAAATCCGAGTCTCGAAAGTTAAAAGAGGAAGGCGTGTGCGGTTGGAATTGGGATCAAAGGATATTCATAACAGATATAGGTGGACCAGCCATATCATCCAGATGCACATGAAAATAAAAAAAGGGTTTCCTAATGCGAGTGGATCCCGCGGCATGGAAAAACCCCACCAATTAAAATCCTGCGGAGTCTCTTCCGGGGTCAGAACGGATCGGATCGGATCAGGCCTTCAAATGAGATGAAGAAGTTGCTGGACCAAAATGAGAAAAAAGACTCGTCTCCGCCAGCATAATAGCCATGTGCCACCGGCTATGTGGGATCCTGGAAAAAGATGGATGAATTGCCCCCCCCCTCCCTCCCACCCCCATGTGATTCTCGCCAATCCTCAGCGCGGAGAAAACGTTCAGGAACGCACGAGGAATCCGACAGCGAGAGAGCCGCGCCAAGACAGGGACCTACGACCCCATAATTCTCGACTCCTCGTCTCCTTTTTCTTTTCTTTCTTATTTTTCTGTAAGCGCTGGAGACTCTTCCAGCCCTCAATTAATCTCCCGAGATAGGCGATGCTTTAATAACTCAAAGCTGAGGATGCCTCTGAGGAAATGCTCGGATGGGGAGTTGTTCCCCTCCTGCTTATCTGCTCGGACCCCCATACGAAAATGTCTTCTGGTTTCGACGAAATTTGGATTTCTTGGCCTGGTCAAATCGCGAACGGACCAATGTATGTTCTATGCCGAAATCAAGATCCAAACTGGAAGCCCTAGAGGTTTCGAATGCATCTCGGATTAAAATTTTACGGGCATGCAATTCATGATTTTGGGTAGATGAATTTCTCTAGTACTCATTTCACTCTGGACAGATCAGACCAAGTTCACTAATGCGCTTTTTATCTGTTTGAGAAAAAAAAAAATCAGATGATGTTTAGGACAATAGTGATAACGATAAGACGATAGGCCCCGAGTGTCAATTCTTTTGGTGAGCTTAAGCATATGATTTGGGGCTTTGTTTAAGAAATTGAGTCGGGATTGAGACACGTGTGCAAGGTTAATCACTTTCCTGTTTGAGAAGATTGACCATCCCAAATCTATTTTCCTATTCACTTTGTTTATTTTGCAAAAAATAAATAATTTTAAATAATATTTTTTAAATGATCATTTATATCACTTGATATAATTAGACAATCAAAAGTGTTTTTATTTTCAACAACAGTTTATATCTAAATATTTTTCTGAATGATAAAAGAATTTTTTCGAGTGTAAACTTATAACAAAACCGATCACATCGTTTGCATAATAAACATCCGATCCTACATGGCACTCGAATTTTGGAATTACTGAGTTCTGATGGGCTTCGTCGAATCACGCATCGTCGTGGGCTTCTAAACTAATTTCTGCTGCGTACAAAAAGATCAAAATTCCAGCCCACGACCTTCGAGAGTGGGCTTAATTTTGTAACTAGGCCCAATCCCTCCGAAGACCGCTTGTCTCGATGGTGAATAATTATAACAATGGTATCCATGCCATCTCTCTGGCTATTATTTGTTAATTATTTCAAGCAATGGAAACCATCATTTTTAGGAGAATATTTTTCAAATTACTCAATTTTCCTGAAACAAACGAAGTCTGAATTTTTTCTAAACGAGACTAATTTATCTAAATTTTTTTCAGTAGAAAAAACGATTGGCGGTCCTCATTCTAGAATTTTCCCTTAATTTGTTTTATAAAATTAAAAAAAAAAAAAAGATCATTAGATACATCCCACCCCCAAGTCCATACCTTCTTTGACTTGATGATCCTCTCTCTTGTTATGATCATAAGATTTCAATTTTGAGTAGATAAGATTTCCCCACCGAATGAATAACTACTTGTTGCCACGGACAATGACAGATTTTTTCGCATATCGATTTCAAATTGAATTCACTAGAATTGAACTAACGGAAATCATAGATTTCATATACAGTAGAAGAATCGAACATGTTTTATCTTTTTTTTGTTCAATTTTAGTAGCGAACATTGTTTTTCTTTCCTTGTTAAGCTATTCAACGGTACTAATCCTTGAGACTAGAGAATTCACTTTCCTTTTTGGCCATTCGTTATGATCTAAACGAGTTGTACATACACCTTAGCACATGTTCCCCAACACCGAGGACATTCCCAAAGAGTGGACTGATGTAGCAATTCACTAAGGGCATTTGTTTGGGTTTCTATTTTTTTTTTGTTCTAGGGAACATCAATAAAAAAAATTATTTCTGTTTCGGGGAACAGTTTTTGAACAAAAGAACGCGTTTGGTAAACTTATTTTGGAATAAAAATGAATAGAAATATGTTTGGTAAATATGTATTCTTTTTTTGTTTCTTTTAATTTTTTAATATTTTTATTTTATTTTTCTTTTTTTCTTTTTTTTTCTTTTTTTTCTTCCTTGTGGCCGGTCGCTAGCCTCGGCCATGACCGGCGACCGGCCGACGAGGGCCGGCGGCCTCGCCCAACCACGGCGAGGCTCACCGGGCCACTGCCAGGTGACGTCGACCTGGCGATGGCCCGACGAGGCCGAGCCTTGCCGGTGGCTAGGGCGAGCTCGGTGACGCCGGATCGGGCGAGCTTGGCCTCGCCGGATCCGGGCGAGCCGAGCTTGCCCGGCCAGCCAGGCGAGGCCGAGCCTCGCCAAGGGCCGGCGACGCTCGGCCTCGCCGGGGCTAGCGACGCTCGGCGAGGTTCGGCCCTCGACGGCCGGCCAAAGAAAAAAGAAGAAAAAAAAAAAGAAAAGAACAAAATAGGAGAGAAATGTTTTTTTGAAATTGTTAAACAAAAACAAGTTTTTTTTGTTTCTTTTTTTTTTGTTCCAATTTTGTTTTAACAAAACGTAAACAAACGTGTTTTTGTTTTTTTTTTGTTCCTTTAACAAAAAAATAAAATTTTTGTTCAAAAAAAGAAATAAAGAACATAAACAAATACACCCTAAACCACTCGTTTTATTCTATTTTTCATTTTCCACATACACCTATATGTATGTTTGGTGATCAACATAAATCCTCCATTCACGTATAATTTCTCAAAAGTCATGCCAACTCATGAAAGTTAGAAACTCCCTTTTGCTTGGCGTAATGGTATAGATCCAATCACGGCGATCTATAAACGAGAAGGATTAGGTATGCTGATTAAATTGGTCAAACGGATGAGCAAGGTTGAAAATGATCTAATTCAAATTGACCCATTTAACAAATTTTCATACATCATAAATCGAGCGATCTATATTCGATTAAACTCATATCGCTAAAACATTTCTATATTTAACATACCAAAACCAAGGTTATAGTAGAGAACAAATGTGCACAAGATCGAATGAGAGTGAGAAAGAGTAATAAACGTGGATTTAAGTAGGTTATGAACCATTTAACATCTATATTATTTGGGTTTCATCATTCTCAACCCATCTATATATAATAATTCAGCTATTAAATGGGGGGTTTTTGAATCCAAAAATCAAATACGAGTGAGGAAAAGGGTTATAACTCATTTTAACAGATTTAGTATTGGTCAATCCTCGCTAATTATATCCTTGTACATTTGAGGGTAGGAATTCACTATTTCATGTAGTGTTTTTTACCCTCGAAATTTTAACAAATCCCAACCGCAGTGATTTTCACAGGTTATTTTGGGGACAAAAGCGTTACCAAACGCAGCCCTAATTGAACATCCTGCGGCCAATTCGAGATTCTAATTCATTCCTAATCGAGTCACGAACAGGATCGTAGGTACGCGAATCGGGTGGGTGAACGTAAAGTAATGGCGGTGACGTGGGCGCCGGGTTCATCATCCTCGAAGCGGTAGGCAGTTTCTGAGCCACAGAGACAGAGTCGCGAAGAAAAATGCTCGCCCACAACCTGGTCGTCCCGTCGCCGTCCTCCTCCTCTCCTTCCCCGTTCGCGTTCGATCGCCACCGCCGCCGTCTACCTCGGCACCACCCCCTCTTCTCCGACGCCGCCGCCGCCGCCGCCTCCCCTGTTCGACTGGCCGGAGGTAAGCGCCGTACCGCCGCCGCCGCCGCCGCCGCCTCGAACTGCCGCCGCTTGACTTTTTTTTCCGACGCCATTTTTTCTCGTCGTTTGAGATGATTACGCGGCTCTGGGAATGCTAAGGATAGAATCGCGCCGATCCGCCTGCTTCTCGGCTTCCCTCGAGCGAGACGCGAATTGGGTTTGACTTCGGTTCGCGCGGCGTAGTGTCGCGTTAAGTGGATGGAATTTTTGCTGGCGGAGGTTCGGTTGTGTGGGAACGACGTTTGGTCCGGCAATTCGAACCGAGTGAAAGAAGGAATCGAGTTGAATTTCTGAAGTCAAATTCTAGAGAAGAGTTGAGAAGTTAGGTAGAAGTTAAGTGGGAAAGTTTCTCCCCCCAAAAAAAAGAGAGATTTGGCTTATCAGAATGAAAGTATCAGTAAATGCAAGTCTAATTTTGTGGGATCGAGTACTAAGATCACTCCTTTACTCAATTTCTTACTGTTAAACACCACGCGCGAGAACGCACGTCTCTTTTAGAATGAACTCCCCATGCCCTGATCATTCTTTTACCTGAACCTCATTGACACCATTAATGCATCATTGGGATTTTATCTTATGCATACCTCTCCCCTAGAAGTGCTTCTTGTATTATTGTGTAGCTTCTTATAAAGCCTTTCTCGTGTAAGGATTGGTTGGGTTTTGGTGCTTTAAAGAGATGGAACGTTTGCTTTCACTATCCATTTCAAAGTGGAAGAGGATTAGGATCAAGAACTTTTGAAATTTGGAGACATCAAAATTCATGGAGTCATTGCAGTAGAATAAAGCATGTGACCTTGATGCGACAGTTCGAGCTTCTTTCCATGTTACTTGGAGATTTAATTCCTTGAGATGCGTAGAATGTACATCATGAAAAACAAGCGCTCATTTATTGGATTTGTGCCTCGTTCTTATATCTGTTGCTTGTGAAGATAAAAGTATGGCAAAACAGCTTGATCAATGTAAATAACGGAACCCAATGAAGGGGAGTTTTTCTTATCATGAATTGAATTTAAAGGTACTTGTATTTGTACATCCCCAAGTCCTGTCATTGGGTGAAACTGAAAGTTGTGAAACAAAAGTCAAATGTTTGAATAGGAAGGGGATACACAAGGATGCAGATTAAATAAGCCATATCTTCAGCTAGAGAATGAAGTTTCTTCATCTGGTAGAAAAATCTATTCGAATTTGCAAATAACTTTCGCATGTTGGCTATGTCAAAATATTATTTATTGTTTGGCAATTGTGCCTGCATTTTGAGTTCCAAGCTGAAGTATTTGCATTTCACTCAGTCTTTAAGATACACTTTGTCTGATGGATCATCACCGTAATACTCCTTGTTTGAACATCTGAACCACATGGGTAAGAAAGGAGAAACTGGAAAACTTTAGTTGCGTTTTCTAATAGCTAAAGGTCCAGTTCTCTTGTGCTGATCTTTCCATTGTTCTCTTGGCTTCTACCTTTAAAATATGACCACTTTCTTTCTATTAGTCTCTTAGTTGGCATTTGATTGATATCTGACATTCTTTTTGCAGCAAGTCGAAGGATTAAAGTTTTTCCGCTCAAGTCTAGCTTTTGGGAAACCATAAGATCAGGGTAAATGACAAATCATAAAAGCCTTGATTATGCTGTCAAGCATATGATGCACATGCGCCCGAATTGCAAATATCAAATTCTTTTCGTTTTCTGATCATTCATCTTTATTTGAAGAGTTAAATACTATCCTTACTTGTGGTAGTTACATCAGCATGGTTGCTTTACTGGAAGAAACTTTTTATTTGAGTTACTTTGTTTTCTCAAAGCTTGTAGTAGCACAAAACATTTCAAACAAAAGAACTTTTTATTTTTATTTTATAAATGTTTTTTCTTTACTGAATTGCTTGTCAGCCTTACCAGGTGAAGAAAATGGATGTCACTATCGGTACATTTGTCACAATCGGTACATTTGTCACATATATATTTATCGAAATCTCATAGTTTCGAACACTTTCCTTGTGAGAGCAATAGATTTAAAGTTGGGCATCATGTATTTTTGCCAAGTGGTTTAGTTCATGGCCACAGCTTATTTCAATCAAGAAAATAGTCCATTTTGACATAATAACAATTATTGTATAAGGATGTAAAATAGGTTAGTTAAAAATTGATAAAAGGCCTGTGTTTATTAGAGCTATAGTGGACATGGTGAGAACTCTATTTCCAAAGCATCTCAATTTACTATTCATAGTGATTGTATGAGCACAATCAAACTTGAACCACAAATTTAACTATATGGAGCTGATCCTGAAACCTATATGGCGTGCTGCAAGAAGCTTTTAGTTTTATCACAATTATTAAGTCCCAACCAGTTCTAGATGGGATGAAGCTAAGTTTTTTCACTTATAAAATGTGGGTTCTGGAAGTATAAAAGGCCCTTGTTGTTTAATATTCAAGTTCATTTGTTGCTCTTGATGATTTATCATATATTACAGGTTTATTTTGGATGCCATTTTATTTCTTATGCTAGATTTCAGCCATTTCTTATTCCGCATTCTAAGCTATGTGCGACACACATTGGCATGCCTTTTTCTGTAATGTGCATTCATTAGCAGAATCTTTTGCCAATACTCTCTGGTGGAATGTAGCCGCCTGTTTTTAGTTAATACCAATATTCTCTTTTGGCAGTTTTTTAAAGGACAGTGCGACACAAATTGTCGATCCACCAACCAGTCCTGAAGAGGAGGAAGAGATCTTACCTCAGGAGTTTTTACTATTTGAAAAGACTCTACCAGATGGCTCACTTGAACAGATAATGTTCTCATCTGGTGGTGATGTTGATGTGTATGATCTTCAAGCACTATGTGATAAGGTGATTTTAAGTTTATTGTTGTGTCCCCTTAATCTTCATCTGCAAGAGCTAGCTAATACTTAATTCCTTTTGGTGGTTAAATTTGTATTTGTAATGCAGTGTTAGGTATGTCTTTAGGTTTCTTTGAGCTGCATAGTGTAGAAGTGGAGTTGATTTGCTCAATCGAGATCATTCATGTCATCTCTTCTTTATTGCATCCCTGTTTTTCTATTTATGTGTTAAACAAGAACTTTTGTGCCTCTAGTGGTAATTAGAAATAAATCAGTTTCACATGTTTCGTAGGTGGGATGGCCTCGGAGGCCATTGTCCAAACTGGCTGCAGCTTTGAAAAATAGCTACATTGTGGCCACGTTGCATTCTATAAGGCATTCCCCTGAATCAGGTATTTTAAAACAAGAAATTAGTGTGTTGCGGTAGATCCATTTACCCCCGTTGTATACGCATTTTCCTTTCAGTCAAAGACTATTTGATGCTAGTCTTATTGTACTTGCAAAAGTTACCTACAGATGAGAGTGCCCAAACGAAGCTCATCGGGATGGCACGCGCTACGTCTGATCATGCCTTTAATGCCACCATTTGGGATGTCCTTGTTGATCCTTCTTATCAGGTAATTTTATGTCACAGACTAAATAAAAGTGGAGAAACAGCATCTTCTGTTCCTAAAGTTTCACCATTTTAATGGTTTAGTCCACAATCTTTTTGAGTCTTTAAATATGGAATTTTGTGCTATGTTTGTCCTTGGCCTTCATATACGTTGCTTCTGCACCATAAACTTTGCACATGACCAAGCTGAATTATGGCATCATTATATAATTGAGATAGCCAATCCATAGGTTACCTCAGAATAATTATTTATTAAAATATTCCTATTATGTAGTGGATATCTGTCATGCAACACTGTTTCTTGCAACCAATTGCACATGCTACTATTACTTATTATCCCAACTTCTAATTGAACCTTTTCATCATGCTAGATGAATTTTGATTTTATAATATAGATCTAGGGACCCTGGTGCTTTGTTTGCGAAGATGGAGAATTTTACCCCATTTTCCACAACCACCATCCGAACAAAGCATTGATGCCAACATTCTGGGGGATTTGTGGGATAGTTATTACCTGATAATGACATAGGGTACCATGGGTAATATACTGCTTGAGTATAACGGACAGTGTTTTGTGTCCTGATTTACATACTACAGCAGCAGTGTTAATGACGTTCTTTTCATCCAGGGTCAAGGCCTTGGGAAGACTCTTGTGGAAAATCTTATCAGGACTCTTCTGCAGAGGGACATAGGCAATATATCACTCTTTGCGGATAGTAAAGGTCTGTGAGCAGTGATGTTGTTTGATGCTTCCCATATGATATATATTGTCTGGCAACTGATTAAGGTCACACCTCAGCTCTCTTCTTGAAAAAGGAAAAAAAGAAAAAAGTTTGTACAGCAGATCTCAGGTTAAAGCCTATTATTACCTTTGAGTATAGTCAATTTTGTTGGAGTTTGAATGGCTTCAGTGTATACCCAAGTTATGAAACTTGTGCATCTGCTTATCTAGTCATTTAATCTATGCCTCTTTGTGGGAGATGGAAAATTTGGAGTCTGAAAGTTGATTGTTCTAAGGTGAAATGCTTTACCTTCTAATATTTGGAGGAAATAAGGACAGTGGACTAGAAGTAATAGAATATGTAGGCCATGTGACCCAGAAAAAATTAGAGAAATCATGTCCAAAATTTTCCCATCTGTTTTCTGTCCCTGCTATTATCATGCCTTGATTGTGGACTGGAGGTTGGCTCTTAAGACACAATGCTATACTCTTTCAAAATTGCTGAAATTTGGTTCTTATTGTTATGTTTGTTATAATTACTACTGTTATATCATTAGCTTATCATGACCCCTCTTCATTTTTTTTTTTCTCTCAATCTTCTTTGTTTTCTCTGTTTTTTGAAAATTTTCAGACTGTAATATCATAAAAGCTGTTGAGGGTTGAGGCACATTTCTTGATCATGCCACTTTCACATATCTTTTGGTGCTGTATATATATTTTGCAGAATAAACCTACTTTTGATTTCCAATGCTGCAGAAATTACTGATAACACCCATCTACTATTCTCATCAAATTGATTTGCTTCTCATTTTTCCTTTTTCTCTACGAGCATCAATCTCCTCCTTCCTATGTACCAGCATGTGCTTTACAGTATGAGTAGTGCATGATGACATCTTCCACGTTCTGAGAATAGATTAATAAATGAAATGCATATATCAGTCTGAGGATATTGTTCTTTGATCATCTGTTACCCTCTGATTCCAGCTGTTCTGAGTGCTTGGAAGCTTTGACTAATTTTAGAGTTCCTCAATTGGCTTTCATTTTGATTTCAAGTAAATATGCATTTTTCACTTTGCTTCATCGCTTTCATTGCAGTTGTAGATTTTTACCGGAACTTGGGTTTTGAAGCTGACCCAGAGGGAATCAAAGGAATGTTTTGGTACCCGAAGTATTAGCGGCTGGTTCTTTACCACAAGCATGATTTTGCTGCTGCAGAGCCATGGGAGGAGCCGTCGACATTGATGATGGAAGACCAGTAAGATGAAAGCTGTGGCATGTTGTTTACTTGAGAAATGTACATTGTAAAGGTCGATCCTGTAAGACCGAGTCCAAAAATTAATTCTTCGCTGGGTCTCGTCTCTCAATTGTAGTCATTAAGCGTGATCCAGATTTTTCAAAGATTCATCAAGACGATAGCGGTGTTATTCTTTCTTTAGAGTAGCAATTTGTTCAGTACGGACGGGGTGGTTTCTAGATTCTGGTGGGCAAAAGTCAGACACCTGGCCGCTGATTTCACTCTCACGAGCCTTCATTATAACGCAAAGAATGGTCTCGCCACTAGTGGTCAAGCATCTGTGCTTTCTCTGTACTTCATTTACTCATCGCGAAGCTTTCCATTCTTCACGGCAGGGTTGTGTCGCACTGAGATTGAGACTCCATTTTCCGTCTGGCGATGCCTTGAAAAGAGAAAAAATTGTACATTTCAATAGCCGTCTATTAATCTAACATTTCATTTTGCAGATTATGCATCGTCTACTGCATTTGGTAACGGAATTCCTACCAATTCGGGATTCAACTGGGATCTTGCCGAAATGGGTTGCGCCTGTTCATCCGATGGCCTTTGATGTGTGCTTGAGAGAAGCACGATGAGACTTGACCTTGATCGAATTTGGTATATTTTTACCCAAGTTCATGGCCACCTCTCTGCTCTTAGTCAGCACAAGAGTTATCATGGCGGTATGAAATCTCCATCGGGGGGTTACTTCCAGGCAACGTCCCACCAACCCGAGATGAATCACAGTAATTAATTAATGGACACGTATACTCGATCTATAGTACTCACGTGGGGTTCGGTATAAATAACCGGATCCGACCGGTCTGGATTCGATTTCTCTACCCGCCCGAATACGCCTAAACAATTATTCAATCACTTCGTCCATCGAATGACCTTTTCACGGCAATGGTTCGGTGCACTTTCGAGAGATTCCAGCTGCGTCGGATTACTTAAACATTTTCAAATGCTTTGCCGGGCTATTTAAAAGGAAAGACAAAAACATAAAAAAACGAACGAGTCATCCCCACAATTATTGATATAGTAAAATCCAAAAAGCATAAAAATGGGTGTGGGGTGGGGTGGGGTCCCTCCACCGGAAGAGTGCGCGTGACGTCAACGGCGATTTGGCCAGTTTTGACTATCATGGGCAGACCACAGTTTTGGCGTTGGCGGTGGGAGCAAAACAGCGTGCTCGCGTCATTAATACATCATCGTACCTGACTCAACTCGAATCTATATTCCCTTGCGAAAATTTTCAGATCCCAATTAACCAAAATAGCAATATGGATTATTAATTTATTAGCGATATCTGTATTGGAAGGGGGAAGAGGGGGGATTATTCCGTGGAAGCTACTTTGCCCTGCCTTCTTTCTTTCTCCTTCTCCTTCGCCAGAGACTCTCCTTCTCCTCTCTCTCTAGGTGTCTCTGGCGTTTTGGACGACTCTTGCTTCCGTCCTCTCGGTAAATTCCTTGTTTTTTTGGATGAAAGTTTCGTTTTTTTGGGTTTCGTGGATTCCTCGTGTGCCTCATTGATGGGGCTAGGGTTGTTTTCGGCCCCCGAAAATTTTGATGGTGAGATCAAAGCATTTCGGATTCTGGGTTCTTTGTTTTGCGGGCAGGTGGTTGGTCCTCGATGTTGTCTGATCTTGATGCGCCTCGTTGGTTCGTGAATTGATGTGGCGGACTTTCTGGGTTCCTCTTTTTTTGTCAAACGGAGTCAATATGCTTTCATGGGTGCGTGTTCTTTCGGCGGATTTCGTTTCTCTGTGGTTATTCGCCCTTGAATTGTCCGATGATCAAGTGTTTCTCGTGCAACATTTTTCTTTTTTTCGTTGGCCGCGATTGGAAATTTTGATTAAAGGTGGGACTAATGAGCTGCTTAATTTGGTTGGAGGGACTGATTGGTGGTGCATTTTGTCAATTCCAGGCTAGTTTTTGGTGACTTTTTGTTTTATCTGGTCTTTGAAGTTTGTAACTTGGCCTGCTCAGGATGGAATTTGCCCTTGCATGGAATAATTCGATGATCTCTGCTACCAATCGAATTGATATTGAGAGCTTTTTGCTCATGGTATGCTAATTTTTTTCCACTGCAGCAGCTGGGTCATTATAGGAAAATTTTGCGGCAGTGGGTTCTCAATCCTTGGTTCCTGCACCTGCATTTGCTTCTGTCGGTGTAATTCTTACCTGCATGCAGAAGGGTCGTTTTCGTAATTGTAGCACCGAGCATATGAGAGTTCTTCTCTTCTGAACTCTCTGCAAAACGAATTATTTGTTGCCAGTCAGTGGTAGAAAGACCAAATTGTCTGCAAGAGGATCTGTCGGGGGCATCTCTTGATATATTGAAGGCCCCATATCTTCTTCGTGTGTGCATAGAAGAAGATGGGAGCAAAACCAGTCCTCTTATTTTTCTTCTTTTCCTTGGTGGTATTAGATTGCATTGCGGCACAATCTGAAAATGAAATCACACGTCTGAGAGCTGCCCCACACAAGGATGTGGTGAGTAATGTCATAGATGGTACTGGTGAGGAGAAGGTCCTAAGTTTTGATGGTGCAAGTAACATACTGGGCGGGAGGAAGAATGCCGACAGTAAGGTCTCAATCTCTACTGTTGCTTTATTTACCCTGGCAATGGCTGCTGCGACTGGTCTTGGTGCTGTTCCATTCTTCTTTGTGGAGCTTGGTCCACAATGGGCAGGACTATGCAATGGAATGGCGGCTGGTGTAATGCTGGCTGCAAGTTTTGACCTTGTACAGGAAGGGCAGGAACATGGTGCTGGAAGTTGGGTTGTTTTTGGGATTTTATCAGGGGGCATTTTTATCTGGCTCTGTAAAAAGGTAATGGATTGTCTTTTAATTGCCATTTCACCTTTGTGTAAAGTTTACTGATGCTTCTACAATTTTTGTCTCTGAGATTTTCTGCCTAGATATTTGTTCATATCTGCATGTCCAATGCTGTGCCCCTGTCTCATAGTCTGTAAATGGCATGACTTTAGATTTTACTCGAGGATGAATATTACCAGACTCATTGCTAGGACAGTGTTTATGGAAAAAATTCATTTAGAGGACTTTATAATTGTCATCCTTATGAATAGGTGTTTGTTCATACTTGGTTAGAGAGTATCTTGTGGTTGCTTGATATAGTGTATGAATGTATCTTGATCTTACCTTTCTGTTTTTTTTTTTTTTTTTTTTTTTTGGGAGAAAAGCAAAACACATGTTAGTTTCGGTCACAATTTGCATTCTATTTTGATGGTTTCAGTTTTTGGAACAATATGGAGAAGTCAGTATGTTAGACATAAAAGGCGCAGATGCTACTAAAGTAGTTCTCGTTATTGGGATTATGACTCTTCATTCATTCGGGGAAGGATCTGGAGTTGGAGTTTCTTTTGCTGGTTCTAAAGGATTCTCCCAAGGTCTACTAGTGACTTTGGCCATAGCAGTTCATAATATACCGGAGGGATTAGCTGTCAGCATGGTACTGGCATCAAGGGGTGTTTCTCCACAGAATGCTATGTTATGGAGTGTAATTACCTCCCTACCTCAGGTATGGAGTGAAATGTTGTAGGAGTTTCTCCTTGGCAAGCCTTTTCTTTCCTGTTACCTTTCAAATATATTTCATCATGGGAAATTCAAAGCCTTTTCCTAAGCCAGATTTACCTGACTGATTTAGAAGTACATTGGATATGATGTGTTCTTATATCCATTGTCCATGGTACTCGTAGTTGTTTAGGATTGTCCATGCCAGGCTGCTCAAACTATCAGACAGATGCTTTTTAATAGTGAAGCATGAATATTACCAATTACAATTCTTTGTCAGATTGTTCTTTTCTTTTTCTGGTGCTGTTTGTCTAATTTATTTAGTTTAATTGCTGCTGCAACTTTATTATTGGGCTATCAAATGCCATCGAGTTGGCTCTTCTGCTCCTAATTGTTGCTTACACTACCCTTTTAGTTGTTTTCATCCAGAGAAAAGAAATGAGCCTGGAAGTTTCATAATGAAGTATGAGGAGAACATGCAAACTATATATCACATTCTCTAGTTTATGGAATATATGATGCAGGCCTAGCACGTGGATTCCTTGGACTAAATCAAGTTCATTAATTTTACTCCTGCTGTTGAAAATTTTAAAACTGAAAATTTGAAGAAGCCCAAACATATAGTGTCTCTTGTGAAATTTACTAAACTATTGGATTGACCTGACCAAACCTTAGTCAGTTGATATTGGGCGCTCACTACTCAGTTTGCTTGAGCGGTGACTGTTTGATACCAATGATTACCTGCAACCTGCTCATGTCCTTATTTTTCTGTCAATAACTGGCATTATTATTTGTTTTTGCAGCCAATTGTAGCAGTCCCTTCTTTCATCTGTGCTGATGCGTTTAGCAAGTTTCTGCCCTTTTGTACGGGCTTTGCTGCTGGATGTATGATTTGGATGGTTGTTGCAGAAGTCCTTCCTGATGCGTTTAAGGTAATGATCTATTTGCTAAACTTTTATTGGATTGGTTCTGTGATCGTTTAACCCAGTACCTTGCGTCTGAAAAAGGGCTGGCTAACCATCAGGCCCTGAGATTTGTTTTAGTGCATCTAGAGATTTAAGGTTCATTGGGCTTTTCACTTGTAGGAAGCTTCTCCATCTGAGGTTGCATCAGCAGCAACGCTTTCTGTGGCATTCATGGAAGCTCTCAGCACTCTTTTCGAAAATTTCAGCCATGACTACAGGTGGGTCTGTCTGTTCAAAACCTTGATCCTGAACATGAGCACAGAGAAATGTTTATTTTATTGTTTTATGAAAAAACAAAAATAATACTGAAGGGCACCAAGGGGGTACAAACCCATATATGCAAAGAGCTCAAGTACAAACAAATCATCTATGATATGGATTAAAGGATTAACATACACACATTACTGTTCACTATACCAGAAGTTTAAGATTTTCAATCAGCTTTCAAAATTTATAAAAAAAAGGTTGTTTCTTCTCCAATGAAAGCTCTCTTTTTTCGCTGTTTTTAAATCAACCATAAAACAGCAAGAGGGATTGAAGAAATCGTCCTCAATGCAAGAGTTGACCTTGCCATGCCAGTAATTCTCGTTCAGTAGATCCTTTTATAACCCAAGATAGCCCAGTGCACCCTTAAGTGGCCACTCGGATCATTCTTGTCCATGGACATTAATGGAGGAGATGACTCATTGTCTCTGCCTCTCTCTTGCATAAAAAAGCGCCTATTAATAAGCACATTCCCTCTTTCTGCTAATTGTCTAATGTGAGATGACGTTCTCAAGATGCTATGCATTATGAAACTGTTATTGGTACTCTTCCTTTCCGAATAGCAAGCAAAAACTTCCTTGCCACCGAAAATCTTCTTTCAGAGTATATTATAATAAGATTTTGCAGAAAAGGTTCCATCTCTACTATTACTCAAAGACAGTATCCACAGTAGCTCGGGATTTCTTTGAGTTATACAGCAATCAAAAAACTGCCAAAAGATTCAGGTTCCCAATCTTGGGCTTGTCTTGTAATGAGAAATTATAACAATCCGACAAAAGAGCCTCTTTGTTCCTACCATGTCAAAGAGGTTAGGGACACGATTTTGAAAGAAATATCCCATGCCAAGCGTAAAGCCAAAATTGTATCTGCTTACCATTTCCCACAATAGGATTCATATGAGTAACAATTTCACTCAACTCATGAGCTATTCTTTCACTTTTGAAAATCCAACCGGTTCTTTTAAGGCCAAATTTAGGACCACTTTCCTCCAAAGACAGTCATTTTTAACATTGAACGTCCATAACCATTTGCCTAGAAGAGCCTTGTTAAGCAAGAAAAGAGATGTTGATGCCAAGACCACTGTCAGAGAAAGGTTGATTAGCTGCTATCCATTTAACCAGATGAAATTTACATGACTCATTATACTCCTTCCCACAGAAGTCTTTTCTGAATAGCCTCTGGCAATCAAACAAGGGATAGGAAAGGGAGACGTCAGGTAGATAGGAAGATGGCAGATAGTGTTTTGTGAGGGGATCAATATTCCTCCTTTCGAAAGGAAAGATCTTTTCCAACCCTGCAATTCTTCTCAATTTCTCAGTAATAGGCTCCCAAATTCGCATATCCTAGCACACAAAGGAAGGCCTGAATAGGTCAAGGGTAAAGAACCCATCCATACTAGAATTACTTGGAATTTTTCCTTTGATTAGCGAACTGCTTGGATTTTCTTACATTGATCGTGAATGTATGATTTTCGCTATCCTTTTCAAGACATTTTCTTTTCCATAGCGTCCTCTGTTGGTCATGCATAGGCATCGTCAATTTAGCAGCCATCAAACTGTGAGTATGTGTCTTGTTACTGTTCCAGTCTGTAACCAATGCTCTTGCTGAGTTTGGATCAAGAGTTAGCTGGCCTGCCAACTGTCCTCCTTTGGCATTTCTTTATCAGTCGCTCTCATTTTTCTCATCCTTTTTTCACCCAGTCCCTAATTTGGTTTTCGTCACCATAGCCAAAGTATTTGAATTTGGTTGTCTTATCTGGTTAATGATTAGTCTTTCTACTTTAGTATGGTTTGGACAATCACTTGGGGTTTATAAACTGACAGAATAAGGATTGGGATGATAATTTTTATCTTTTAACCATGTTAATCTTCTTGAGCTGCACCGGATGTACCAATTAGTCACGATTTTTTTGCTGAATTGGATTTGCCTCTTTTTGGTTTTCTTTTCCTCTCTTTTCAATGTCTCATTTTGTATGCTTATGAAACTAACTGTGGGATATCATCCAGCTCAGAGGATGCTTCTGGCTTCTTTGTCTCTTTACTATTTGGTCTTGGGCCACTGCTGGGTGGCATTGTTCTTGTAGCATTTGCCCTTGCATTCCGTCTGCAGCATGCCCTCCTCATGGGTGCCGCCTCTGGAATTGCATTTGTCCTTGGTGCTTGGCGACCATTGCAACTGTTACTCTCCTCGAAGATGGGATTCATTCCTCTGATTTCACTTATTGCTGCTGGATCAGCATTCTTCCATGCCGTATCATCTAGCATCTTAAACATTGCAGGACGCAAGAAAACTTCATCAAACAGCTTGCCATCAGTTACTGGCTTTCCATTGAGCATGATCACCCTCCAGTCTTTTTTATCATGTGGAGCAGTTGCTTTGCATGCTTTAGCTGAAGGACTTGCCCTAGGAGTTGCAGCACCTAAAGCATACGGGCTGGGCCGGCATATGGTCCTTCCAGTCTCTCTGCACGGGCTTCCAAGGGGTGCGGCTGTCGCTAGCTGTATCTTTGGAGCTACTGGCAGCTGGCACGGCTCCCTCGCTGCCGCTGCCCTTATCGGGTTTATGGGTCCGACTTCTGCCATTGGAGCCATACTTGCAGGAATTGACTACAGTGGTCTTGACCACGTGATGGTATTTACTTGTGGGGCATTACTCCCGAGCTTTGCTCGGATAGTAAAAAGAGCGACGGGATTGGATGCAAGGAAAAGCAGTTGTGGTTTGTTAATGGGAGTCGGTTTTGCCACCATTTGCTTAACATGCACCAAGCTGGTGTGCTTGCACACACCTTACTGCAATTCGGCACCGGAGGCTGTCAGATAATTTGGCGATGCTCCATATCTTGCTGTGGACTTGTCAGGAGCGAACAGAAATCACTACTTTTGGCTCATCTGTTTGGCGACTCTACTGGAATGGACTCATAGAACAAGCTAACGCCGTCAAGAAGTACCCGGAGGACACAGCACATGTAAAGATTTGATGCATGAAAGTTATTGAACTCAGATTTTTCACCTGATGTAGATTATGCAAAGAAAGTGCCAATTTTTGGTGGCTGTTGCCCCTTGTACTAGAGGAAGCAATTCTAATTCATGAAGTGCGTCCCGGTTTATTGACTGGTTATTGGATTTTGAATGAGCAGGATGATGGGCTGTACATATTTTAACTTAGAAAAATCAGATTTTTAAGTCAAGTCATCGTTATTTTTAAGTCAAGTCATCGTTCTGCCCTCTGAAGTGTAAGGACTGATGTCCGCTAGTTGGTTTTCCCGATTGCTGTTTGTACGTACTAGGCTGCTGAAGACTTATTCAGTGGCGTATACGGAAAATTGGCATTTCTAAGTTCTTATAGCCATTTGAAGCAGCCATCGTCCTTGAATACACTTGGGACCCAAACTGAGATCTAAAGATACAAATGAATTTTAGATGTCAATTTCATGTTCTTAATGAAGCCCCCATGGCTAGGAGACAGACTAGTCATTTTAGAGATTTTTCAGCCCCCTCTCTCTCTCTCACACACGCTCAAAAACATCTCTCTCTCTCTCTCTCTCACACACACACACACACACACAGACACACAAAAACATATTCTGGTGAGGGAGGCATTTTCGCATGATTAGTTTCGGAAGAGGACATAGGACAAAGGCTCCACCATACAAGAGGACTCGTAGCTCAAGTCTTCAAGAGCAGACAAAGAAGCCGGCATCGGTCGCATCACAACCGCCCGTAGAAAAGAACAAGAGAAATTGAACAAAACATTTTAGGACAAAACACCGACATTACATCAACAAAAAAAAAAAACACGCTTGTCAACGGCTGGCCGTGTTGGTTAGTCAGACTGATGCTAGTAAACGGTCAGTTCACAGCCCAAATTATTTGGTTTTTTTGTTTTAAGATTTCTCCATCAAAGCCAAAAAAATGAATTTGTAGGAACAAATACATGGCACATCAGGTCCAAGCCATAATCAAGACCACCCAGTAACACCCACCTCTTCAAACTTTATTGCAGCCTTCGATCAAAGCTATGAACAGAAAAGGCCTACGGTTATAGAGAACTTTGAAAGAGCAACACGGATATAATTAAACATACATTACTTGTAACTGTTCTCATTGCCCTGGACACCCTCAGCTTCCCCATCAACCAACTTCTCCTTCTCCGAAACCAACCCGTCTTCGACTTTGCCAGGCTTCGCTTCCTGAATACTCTGTGATCCTGTCAACCTTGCTAATATAACAAACGTCATCCCGCCAAGCACATTGTTCGCGCACCTCAGAGCCACCACAGATGTCTTGAAGGCCAGCGAGGGAAGCCACTTCTCCAGCAAGAACTCGATACCATTCAGAGTTTGGTATCTTAAATTGCTGCTCAAACCCATGTGAATTGCCCAAGTGGCTGCATTCAGGATGGTCGGGGGAGGCTTATTTGGTGTCTCGAAATTAGGATCCATCTTCTTCCTCATCTTCATCAAGCCATTCGAGAGAGCGGTCCCTACAAGGCCAGCAGCAAACCCAACTGCAGCAAAAACCGTCCCTTTGTACACAAAAGTCCCAAATCTTTCAACTATGCCATAAGCACCGGGTTCAAACATGTGACTCTTCGGGCAACTAGCAAAAAGAGCAGGGAGACTGGACGATGCTGCAGATGCAGTGGGCGCTAAAAGGTACATAAGAGTGAAATTCAGTATGCACCCAACAACAAGAGTCGAGAACACGAAGTCGAGCTCATTTAGCCCAAAATTGGGGCGAGAAGCCATATCTCCAAGAACACACGCACTGACCCCCACTAATTCCTCCATCAGGACCTTGAATGGAAATTGGGGATCTGCAGCAACTCTGGACCTCCACCCATTGAGGAAAAGGCCCAAAATCCCCAGACCCACGGATGGCAACGAGGACTCATCAGAACTGCCATCCCCACTCCACCCGCCACTGTTGCCACCGCCGCCACCGCTGCCACCGCTTCCATGGCCAACCCCACTGTTGCCACCTCCCGCACCACACGAAAAATCATACTTCGCATGCAATTTGGCTGGGAAAGTCTTTATCTCTGGCAGGAGAAAAGACTGGTTTTGAAGATTGAGAGAGGATGAGGAAGGTGGGAATGCAACCACAGACGGGTTACTGTTGATCCGGTGGCGATCACCGCCGAAGCTGTGGTGCCCGGCAAGTGGGTTGTGACGCAGTCTGTAACGCAGTTGAGACAGAGTAGCCATGTTTCGGTCCTTAAATCTCTAGAACAAAAAAAGGCTCGGTCACCAACCTCACCTACCCACCACCCACGCCTGCACATCCAATCCCAAGATCAAATTAACAAGAAAAACATACAAAACACATACACACACCAACAATCATGCAAGCCAATCAACAAGGAAAAAAAACCCAGCAAATCTCAACAAATCTAGATCCCACAAAAGATCCAAAACGAATCAATGGTCTCGGACGATGGTCAATCCAACAGAGAAACTCAAAGCTAACCACCAAACTAAAGCCTCAGGTCAAAAAAGAAAGCAACTTTACACGCCACTTACGGCTCCACATCGACACATTCGGCGGAAAAAACGAGTACCTGAAGTGGGTATTCGAGAAGAAGCAGAGACGCCGCCGGGAAGAAGCGGATCAACGTGACCGGCGAGAACCGACTGCGGTGTCGACGAATGCGTGCCTACGGGGTTGGACGGAGTCAATCCGATCTTCAGCGGCGGCGGATCGAGGACGGCCTCAACATGGGGCACTCGCGCGTGTGGGGAAATGGGAATGGTCAGAGGAAAAGCGACCGCAGAGGGGAGGAGAGAGAGAGAGAGGTAAAGGGCGGAAGAGAGAGAAAGTGGTGTTGCAGGGACGAAGATGACATATAAGCTTCTCGCATAAATAACCCCCTCCCCTCCAATGACCTCCCACATGAACCCGTCTCGTGAAGACAAACCCTAGACTAGTTTTTTCTTCTTCTTTAAAAAAAAAAAAAAATCTTTTACAGGAAACGTAAGACTCTTTTTTTCTTTCGACCAAAAATAACAATTTAGGACCTGAGCAAGTCCTTAAAAGGCTTAAGAAAAAAATAGGCGAGAGATCCGCCCGGGTTGGAAGACCTTGAGCTATCCATATTCTCTCTCGGGAAAATAAAGATAGACGGGAAATTAGAAGGCCCAACGGAAAAGAAGGTAGATTCCACGTCGAGGTATGCTCGTATGCTTCGACTATCGCCGGGTAAGCTACCACTAACTAGGCTAATATAGTAACCACCCGCACTTGATGTGAGTGAGGGTAGGTAAAAGACTCACAATATAATTAGCACGCCTTACGGCATTACACGGAATCACAGGCTAACTTTGTTCTCCTAGTAATTGAGTAAAAACAAAAAATCCTAAATTTTACTAATTATGATAAATTTAACTCAAACTTTTTTATAACACTAAAAACTTTAAATTTGTATACATGTGATATATTTACCCCAAAAATTTGGTATCATGGAAAAAGTTTGGGATTTTTAGCGTTATAAAAAGATATTTGAGGTAAATATGTCATACAAGTATAAATTTGGAGTTTTTGATTTCGCAAAAAAAAAAGGATAAATGTATTATATAAATATAAATTTGAGATTTTTTGTATCACAAAAAAAAATCAAGGTAAATGTGTCACAATTTATAAAGTTTTAGATTTTTTGTGACTTTTTCCTTGAAAAATTTCATGCCGACACCCCATAATATATCCACTACTAGTACTCCTGACCCAATATTTATTCTTCACGATCTAATGTGGAGGGTAAATTTGAATAAGAGGTACCGGATAGTGATGTTTGCATAGTGAAATTAGTTTGGAGTAAGTGTATTATGGGGTATCTATTTGAAATTTTTTTGTGATATCAAAATTAACTTGTGATGAATATGTCATGGCCTATGGGTAATTAGTTTGAAATTTTTAAAGGTATTAACCCAATGAAAAAAATATCTAATACCTACTATGTTGCCTCTTTTGTTTCTTGAATCGCTAACTTGGTTTATGGATATCGAAATCATTTTGTTCACATATATTTTTGACCATCGTATACAATAATATGCAATTCAACGTGAGTTTTCTCGCTATTAAAGGCCCAAAGTTCTAACAAAATAAAAATAAAAATAAAAAGCCCAAAGTTAAGAAATTAAAAAAGATCAATACAACAAAGCAATCTAGGTTTATCTCGATTCTAATATAGTTCAAATGTACATCAAATGTGATTGATTTCAGGATAAGTCGACTCTCACTTTATAATCAGGAACCATCCACTTAGGATTGATTTTATGAATTCTAAAATTGAAAACCGTTGATTCTTGAACTCACTATCTCCCTTGTCGGAGTTGCTCCCATTACGAAATGTCTCTCATCGAAAGTCATTTCTTGATTTTATCAAAGGGGACAAGGGTTCAACTCTAGACATAAAATATCTCATGCAATAAGGAATTGAACTTCTTTGATCCAAACAACATTGTATAATCTTATGTTGGGTTGGAATTTAATCAAAGACAAAGGCCCAAATGTTGCTAAACCAATCTTGAACCATGCTGGAATTTAATCGACAAAATGTGTTGAAGATAGTAAGATGCAATGCCAAAAATTAATCGACAACGATGTACTAGGATAAAAAAACACATCGGAATCTAATCAATGATAGGAATTTAGAAGATATAGCCAAGGAAATTAGAATATACTATTAGAGAAGTAAAGATTAAAAAAAAAATAACATTTTGATTGATTTGTTGGGTTATTGCTGAATGACCAATAGTATTTATAGTGAAGGTATGATAATCGTTTGGTGATTTTATCTTCTTTAGTAATTATCACTGACTTTGTCTTTGTCCTTTATAATACCCGTAGACCCATTTCCCCATGTTTCATATAACTGTTCTAGTTGTGTTTTGAGCATCGTGCAGTTGTCGATGGCCATTTCATGAATACAACATGCGTCTCCGATGCTAATTATCTTGGTGTTATGAGTAATATTCAAAACACCTCTAATCAAAAAGCTGTCACTAAGGTTTATACAAGCAGCTACCAACCGTCCGTCGTCGTTGTATTTTTTAGAGAGCATTTCTTTATTTCATTGTCAATCATCGGGCATCTACTCCTTTGTCCATCGATGGTTCAGCGTACACTAGACATCACCAATGTGTTATGCATGTGACTGTAGCTTACTTCTGCTCAAATATTATATACTTCTCACTCTCGTGGCAAGCGCGTACCAACTAGATCAATTATGGGTGTCAATACTAGCATTTCGTTATCTTGTCTCCATTCTCGATTTTCTTCCATTTTGCTCCATGAAAGATTCTGAATCAGAAAGATGCAAGACGGAGAGAGAGAGCTAGTTGCGAAAAATATGAGATGAATTAGGACTTTTTGAGAGAGTGCGCGTGAGGAGTTGACTTTCTCACTCTCAATCCTACATCATAAAAATTAAAAATACACATTCATGTATCAGTCTGGTGTTAGTTATTCAGATGTGCAGTTCCACATATGAAACTAGCAACCTCCGGTTCGGGTGATTATTGATCTGATCCGGTCCGATTATTTTACACACTCCTAATATAAATTACAGAAATTATAATGGTAAAAAGATATGAAAAAAATGGTTAGGCGTACATAAAACTATTTTTTCTTAAAATAAGGGAAACATCTTATAGGAACACGAATATAATATATATATCAAGAAAAAGGAAAAGCTCTCCAATTAGGTGGAGAAAACAAAAATGATAAGAAAAGAAAAAGAAAAAAGAAAGAGCCAGAGGCGACCATATAAGTTGGGGCTGAAATTCACCCGATCGACTCTCACGCTGCGAAAATCAATCCCTTTCCTTCCTCAAAATCCAAGCTTTTGCTGCGGCGGCGGCGGCGGCGGCGGCGGCGGCGATAGTGGTGGAGAGATGTCGTGGGTATGGCTGGAGGCCACTCTCCCGCTCGGGATCATCGCCGGGATGCTCTGCGTCATGGGCAACGCCCAGTACTTCATCCACAAGGCCGCTCATGGCCGCGTAAGCTTTCTCCTCCCCTCCCTCCCTCCCTCTCAGATCGGCTCCCGATTGCCTCCGCCTCCGGCCTGATTTTGAAAATTTTCTTTTGGGGGTTTTTGGGCAGCCGAAGCACATCGGGAACGACGTGTGGGACGTGGCCATGGAGCGGCGGGACAAGAAGCTCGTGGACAATCCCTCCTCCGCTCATTCCGGCTGATTCCCTAGGGTTCCGCCCCCGATCTCGTGTCTCTCGGTATGCCCCCGATTCGATCTCTCTGAATGGAATCTATGTGGTTTCGAGTTGCCTGTGAAGTTTGGGAGTGTGGGCTTAATCGCGTTGCCTGCGTTGTCTGGCGAGGATTTGGTTTTTAGGGTTTGGGTTGGACTGCTTGGCTCAATTCGCTTCTTTTTTGAATTGGTCTACCCGTGTGGTGCTGTCGCGGCGCCAGTTACTCTTGCGGCATTTGCAAATCAATAGAATAGAATTGCGGAACGAATTTTTAGGCTGAAAGCTGTGAGTGGCTCGGGCAGCGTTGAGATGGCGACATTGTTCACTTCTACAGGTTGAGTCGATAATCTCGACCAGAATGTTTCCATGGTTGATAAATTAAAGTTCAACCGCTTGGATTGCTTTGGTTGATGGTTCAGGGTGCAGAACACCATGAGAAATGTTCATTTAGTGGAGTACAGATGGTAAAAACTTAGTCTTGGCAGAATCAGTAAAGGGTTATAGCAGTGGAATAGGATGTTTTTCTCTCCTTTACAGTTAGAAGTCAGTAGGAGAAAATGCTGCAACCTGCTATTTTGAACAGAAGGTGCTTATTTCTTGAAAATTGAACTGGGAGGCCCAACGTCTTTATTCATGTGCAAGGGAAATTAAGAGCCAGGAAAACTCTAGAGTCGGAAAGGTTGTGATTTGGTTCACCATTTGGTTTATAGGTTGCCTATTCCAGATCCACGGCTCTTATTCCCATTGTTTTACGTTTATTGACCAAAAAAGAGCTGAGTCTCTAGGGATGAAAGATGTGGGAATATCTTTCCAAGAGTTGGCTAGAAACCTTTGGGCACCACTAGTTAGAATTCAAGCCATTACCTCCATGTTGGATTGCTGATAATATGAAACTTTGTTGGGCAGCATCTCCTTGTTCCTTACTAAATCCCACCACCACGATCATCTAGATGCCATCATAACCCCCTGATCCCACGTCATTCTAGAATTTTCGTGGATTATGGTGCCACATTGTCTCCTAAACAAAGCAAATTTCACCTTGAACTACTACATCTGCACATGCATTTTTGGTTCACCAGTCTAATCTAGCCTTGTTCAAGGTCTTTTTGAACTGAAGTTATAGTTTCCCATGACCCCTGTTTTGGTTTGATTTCGTTGGTCATAGCATGCCATCATATTCAATCAAGTAGAAGTCAAATTTAAGAAGGTTTTAGAGAGTGTAGTTAGTTGAAAAATCTATCTTCCTGGTCTGTTGTGGCTTTACATATTAAAAACAGAGGCTAGCTTGATGAACTTGAGATAATTTTGGACAATGGTTTAAGTAAAACAACTTCTTCTTCTTCTTCTTTTTAAGTAAAACTTCATTTGTTGAAAGTCTTGTTTTGGTGAGAGAAATTACTCCTGTCTTCATCTCTTGGATTTTAAAGTTGGAGGTGGCAGCATGCTACTTCATAATATTTCTATGGGAACATGGTGGAAATTCTTACCTTTTAGGATGGTCAATTTGTTAAGCAGTTTCTATTGCTTTTAAAACCATTTAGCTGCAACTGGAGTAGTGCAACCTCAAATTCTTGTCAGAGTGATGGAGTTCTGCACGGAGTGGCTAACCATGCAAACCTCAGGAACTTGCCTGTCATAGCAGTTTTGTTTCTTCAAACAGACTGTCTTGTTCTGTCCTTCCTTCAGACTGACAGTTGCCATGGGTATACTGTTCTGTTAGAAACCATGCTATGGGACTTGTCACGACCACTATCTTGGGGATAGAATTTGAAGTAGTATTTAGATCTGATTTTTTATTGAATTTCCAGTGCTGCGCACTGCAGTTTTTTTTTTTTTTTTTTTTTTTTTTTTTTTTTTTTTTGGGGGGGGGGAAGGAACAGTGAGGGCCTTATTGAGATGATTTAGGGTCCGTTTGTTTCGCGGAAAATGAATGATTTGAAAAATATTTTCCTAAAAATAATAGTGTATATCGCTTACGAAAATGAACAAATGAAAAATATTTTTATCGTTCCTGAAATTGTTTAGACATAAATTATAATTGATAATGAAAACATTTCTACCTTAAATAGTTATTTCAAGCGATACAAGTAATAATTTTTAGGAAAATGTTTTCCAAATCATTCATTTTTCGCAAAATAAATGGAGCCCCCTTTTGATTGCCTGAATATTCTTTGAAATTATCTCGTTTTTGTGCATTTTTTATGAAAGAAGATGAAAAAAGGAGAATAAGCTGAGGATGCAGCATCTTGCTTCTGCTTATTGTTTCCCATAATTGCCCTTGGATAGAAATGTGATTGACCAATCATTCATTTTTCGCAAAATAAACGGAGCCTTAGTATAATATGCCCTTTTGATTGCCCGAATATTCTTTGAAATTTTCTTGTTCTTGTGCATTTTTTGATGAAAGAAGATGGGAAAAGGAGAATAAGCTGAGGATGCGGCATCTTGCTTCTGCTTATTGTTTCCCATAATAGCCTTTGGATAGAAATGTGATTGACCATGTCATTATTTCACTATTAGTGAAAAAGATGTATATGATTTGCATTATTGTTTCCTTTCTATCCCATGTGCTTGATTTACTGTCAAAGGAACTTTAAAATGATGGTCTTTCAGCTAGCCCCCATCGTTTATGCATGTGGACAAGGGTTGCGACAGATGAGGCTCAAGTGTGGTATCATATTACATACATAGAGACATGGCAACTACTTTTGGCATTTTTTCTACTGCACTTCCCTCACTACATCTGAATGCAGCTTGATATCCAAATTCCTAAATTAAAATGCATTATGCAGGAATCTCAAACAAGTCAGTGAATTAATAAAATGCTGATCCATGTTCCATCCGTGGCAAGGAGTCTGGAAGCAATATCTAGTGGGATCCTTTTTTGTTTTTTTCCCCGTTTTTGCATGTGCATCTTGGTGACCTTATAGACCATTTGGGGGATATTTGACCTTAATTGTACTTTTTATGACTGTCCATGAATTTTTTTGTGGAGGTTTGATGATCCTCATTCAGTTTATGTTTCACTGCTGTCATTACTATAAGAAATTGCACATTTAAACTTGAGTTCTCAGAGTATAGTGTACAAATTGAGGTGTCGATTTATAGACAGAAGAAATCAGTTTGATTTACAGCTGGGGAGAGAAGTTGAGGAGTGTATGGCGAAAATATCTAAGGGATGCGAGGATCTTGTTAATTTTTTTGTGTCAGCTGGTCATGTAAAGTTTCATATGAGTCGTCAGTTGCAAACCTATCAAAAAGTTGGTCTGAATGGTGATTCATGGGGCCTTACAGAGAAGACTCATCACCTGTTTCTTGTCTATTGCTTTTCAACCATTTCACTGTGCCGTTCTCCTTGGTGTAGTTTTCATGGTACTGATGTGCTTGAACTTTTGGAGAGATGCATAAAGTCTTGAGACAGTCGCTTGCTTATGCTCTGGTCTTATAGCAATACTATTTTGTTTTTTTGGGGTCAGATTATCGTTATGCTGTTGGATTAACTAGTAATTTGAGGTGCATAGAGACCTGAAATTTGGAAGAATACTAATGTTTAGTTTCTAAGAAATCGATCACACGTTCCATTTTTTGTAACTGCCCATGTCTGAGGAAGAAACACCATGATTTGGTTGAAGAGAGGTATATTTAGCTAGCTACTAATATGTGAATCGGGTATAAGAAATATGCATCACCTTGTTATAGATATGGAATGGCCTGGTTTATAATATTCTCAGACATCCTTTCTTGAGGACATCCTTGCTTTTGGGCTGTTTCTTTTCAGACGGGGCTTTCTCCAACGTAGTTGAGCAACCCAATGGAAACCATGGTTGATCAATCACAGTAAAGATCCTTCTGGGTTCTCATGTGGGGCTGACAAAATGGGACCCATTTTGTGACTCGGATATAATGAACCCAATTTCATATGGATAACTTGGTTTTTTTTTTCCTTCTAAATGGGTCATCAATAGGTTGAGAAAAAATAAAACCTAAAAAAATTGGTCATTAATGGGTGACGGTGATCTATATTTTAACCAATTTTCCAGAGCCCACACTCACATTTACTCAAGCAGAAAATTCCTCCTGAACATATTGAATAAGAAAACTCGCCTGTTATTGGGAGGCTTAATTCTCGGCGACTTCATAGTCGAGTCTTATATTGCTGGGTTTGTCACTGTTGTTCAAGATGCCGACCGCATTGAACTCATTGTCTTTTGAGTTTGGAAGCCGAGACCAGACTAGCCTGGCTGTTTCAATGCTGTTCTGTAGGTGATTCGATAGCATGATTGGCTGAACAACCTTCAAATCCTCCGAACTCAAATCAAATCCCAACCCTGAACCCCAACTTTCAATCCAAAAATTTCCCTCTAGGCATCGACTCCTCACGATTCCCGAACGCGAAGTAGAGAGGGGAGGTTTGTGCCAAGTGGAGCATGATCAGAGATTGAAGATTGAGCTCAACTGAATTGGTGTGAAAGCACGATGAACAGTACTTAAGAGGCGTAGAATCACCCCGCACTAGCTGTTGGGGCAATATCAATGAGTGCGCGTCTGAGGTTGTCTTTTGACCTATGGCCAGTAGTTGACTTTTAAGTATAATATTAATTATTAAATCACAAATGACTTACTTCAAGAGGTGCGGGTGCCGGTGTAGGTGCCGGTGTAGGCTTTTGACCTATTTATGATTTTTTTTTTAACTTTATTTTTTTCAAGTCATTTATGACCCCTTTAGAAAAAACCGAGTTACTCATACAAAATTGGGCTCATTAAATCCGAGTCTCAAAATGAGTATGCTAGCCTTAAGTTCTTTATAAGTATTTTGATTTATAGGTTTTTTTATGTTCTTTATTTTATTTACTAATTTTTTTTTGTTTAATTTGATTTGAAATTTTAGTCCTAATAAAATATACACGTGAAGAGCTTGGAGTGGGTTAAATAGGTGGGCATGAGTTTTCCTAAATTGTGTTAAATATTAATGTGTTTTGCCAAAATGGGTTAGGCCAAGTACATCATTAAATTTATATTGCATGGAAGATGGGTCAATATGGATTAGACCATTTTAGACCCGACTCAACTCACTCATTTTCGACCCAACCAATAGTTGGGACGGCACATGGTCCTCAATACTAGTATTATCCCATTTTGATGTCCTTAAACGTGAAAGCCATTAAATTCCTCCATTTTCTAAACAGGTTCTTTTTTTTTTTTAATCAAAAAGATGGGAATCCTCTTGTTCCTCTCTAATTTTTGGGCAGCTTGTAGTTATGCCTTATTCATACCCTAATTTGACTCTCATAACAGTTGACTTACCACTTGCTGGCATAATTTCGTGGCTTCTGGCTCCCACTTGCTCCGACTCGTGGCTTTCCATCATCGTTAAGAAACGCCCAACCATGAAAGGGGCTCTCATTCTTTTTTCTTCTTCAGCTTTTTAGGTACAGCCCATTTTCTTTCTGGGTGGAAACAATCTGGCAAATCATTGGATGGAGGAGTTGTCAACACGTGCTCCCGTACCATAATCGGGTTTTGTCATTGTGTCATTGGAAAATACTGTACTTTTACCAATTGTGTGCATATTAAATTTGCGTCAAGTTCGGATAAGCCATATGATCATGTATAAAAATTTTCATTCGCGAGTGAAAAAGGCACCGTAAAAGCCGGGATGCTCGGCACGAAGCTTTGCCTTTAAAATTTTTAGCTTTTTCCATTAACTCTAGGTGAATGTTGAACGTCGCAACGCATATAAAGGACGGTACTTAAAGCCAACCAAACAAAAGCAATAGCTTTCATTTTTTGGCCTAAAACTCGAACCAAGAGCCAAAGTCACCCCAACATAGGCTTCGAAAGCCGGAGCTCATTTGCCATTACCATCCGTGTCGAAAATGGACAATTACTAGGGGCTCTTTCCTCTGCATAAGGACAATAATAGAACTAATACCAAAAGAGAGAACGTGAAGTCACAGTGGAACGTGTTTCGCAGAGGAAATTTTGTTCATATTGTTCTCATTAATGTGATAAACGATAAATAACAACGCAATACCAAGTTATTCTGCAAAAGGGAGGTGAATCCATGACGGAACAGATGTTCCCGTGATTACCCAAATTGACTTTCGAATCTGATCTCCTCGTCCCGCTTTGCCGTGTGGTGCCGTGGATCTATCTGATCTAGCACCATTTCTTTTTAGCTATGGAAGTCCCCACCCTTTAATCCGATTGCTTACCACGTTGTTCCAAGATTATTATGGTATATGTACTATCGTTTTCTCTTCTCTATCTCTTTTTGGGCTAAACAGAGAACTCAGTGAGAGAATCATAATTGCGATTCGCTCGATTTCAGCTAATCGCAAGCAACTCAATTCGTTCATTTGAACGGTTGTTTACTGATCTTTTCCTTTTCACGCCTCTCTATTTCGTGATGCTGAAGCAACCAGCTACTTTAAGAGAATCTGAGACAAACGTAGGATCGAATTTGTCGTCGGCATTGTTGAATCGAGTGGGGTAAACTTATTTTAGTTGCTTTAGTCCGGCTGGAAAGCTTAAGGTAATTGTCGGATCGAGTTTGATTACTCCATGTGAGATCTTCACTCATGAAAATCTCGACATTATGACCTCTGTCAGGATACTAATTTCTTTTTCATAAAATACCCACACGTTTGGTTTTTGTTTTTCCTCGTGATTTTCTGGAATTGTGGAAACGTACCCGCATTCCATTTTATTCAAACAATAGTAGTTCGTCAAATCTGTTTTTATCTATGTTTTAGCCATTTTATTATGTAATTGCCCATAATGTCATATAAATAAAAAATATTAGTGAGCTCAGTCTCCACCTGGAATAGAACTTTCGATCTCGAGATCATCGAGTTTGACCCAACTTCTTAGCAATAAGAAGTAGCTAAATTCGTGCGATTATCTTGAAGGCTATTTACCATCATCTACCAGTCAATCATAATAGCACGAAAAAGCCTCGGCTCGACATTCTGATTCCAAGTTGGTGAGGATGGAGACAGGAGACAGGAGACAGGCAGGCCAGTCCAACCCAATAAAGAGTAATAAGCAACATGTTTTGGACATAGTGGCCAAAGGCTTAGCTAATTAAGAGGACTCTCCATCACACCATTTTGCTTTTATAAATTGTTTGACAAAGCTGAAAGCGAAAGCAACCTAGCCGTAGCAAAAGGGTGGAAAAAAGGAATTGACTTTCCGACTTCACATCTAATGCTCATCATCATTTTCAAATACCACATAAACGAGTGGGACTGATAGGGTTCTTGAAGTACTCCAGTCCCCTTCATGGAGGTCAAGGTTCGCTATGCGGGGCGACCTGAAAGCTTGCTCTTGTATAGAAACTTGTGTAGAACCTGTGTACACATTTCTTACACCAGACCCAAAAACCCAACCTCCTAAAGAGTAACAGTTCGCAATCATGGGTCCAGGGTGAAACTTAAAAGAGACGAGCAGACACAATAATGCTTGATTGCAACGTTTCGTAAGAGCACATTGAGACTACCCTAGTTGAAGACACTCTAAGGCGGTCTAGGCCCTTGGAAAACAGTTACGTCCTAATCTGATCAATCATGCTGTTAATCAAAAGTGAGCGGTACAGGACAGACAGAAGAGTTGAATGACGCGGAAATTTCCTTTTATTCCTTCTCAATTGGCAAGTAAATTCAACACGATTAGAATTCGACTTTTTTCACTAAATGCACACGACAACGAATCACAAAATTATGGACGCTCACAAGTGAAAGAAACAGATTTACACAAAAATCCTAGTTTGCCCACACTAGTAGCAAAGGACTTACCATGAATGAAGAGATTAGATGGGAGACACCACCAAAAAGAAGGTGCGGTCAGGGGAAAAAAATCCTTCTCTGGGCAGAGGAAGTGAACTTGAATAGAAGCGGCAGCTCCATGAACGTGGAAGCTTGCCAGAATATTTGAAGTTAGGGCACATATTCACTCTCGAGAATGGGCTGGGTTCTGGTGACCATAGCTGCTGGTGCTTTCGTGTCACCAACCGAAGTCATATGCAGTGTTTCCCCGGCTTCTGCAGCCTTCTCCATCTGTTGCATATTCTTTGTTTGCTTGAACTTTTGTGCCCATAACGCTAACAAACTCAGTAGCAAAATCAATGCCAATCCCCCCACAACAGACCCGACAATTATCCAGACTTTGGTGTTGGACTTTCCATGACCTGCCTTTCCTGGACTCGGTCCTCCTCCACCAGGTGGTGGAGGCGGAGAGACTGGAGAAGGGGACGGAGCAATAGATTCAACCACTATGGAAAAATGTCCCTGTTCTGTTGTAGAGCATACATTGCTCGATATCAGATTGCTGAAATTGATAGAACCATTTATATCAAATGAAACACACTTGGCAACAGACCCCGGTGGAGGAGACTTCACATCTGTGAAATGAATCAATATGGGGTTAGCAGTTGTCCTGATATCCAACTCTGGCAAATTCGTAGCCGACAAGTTAAATGCGTCATAAGCAAGAAGACCCAGAACAGGTGATAAATACGTGTGACCAGGTAACGGATAATACAGCGCAGACCAATTTCCCAGATTTTGATACACAAGAACCAGCCTCTCAACATATGGAGTCGCAGTAACTCCAATTGGAATTTCAAACTCCTTGTACGCCCGAACACCTCTGGTTCGGAAGCTGCCACTCCGAAGCCTCATTGCAGATACCTTAATCCCTGTCAAGTTTGGGGGAACAGTTCCGTCGTAGGGAACGCCCGTCCTAGGGCGGTTAAAAGCCTTATACGCATAATCCTGGAGAACCGCATCCAAAGCTTGTGAGGATCCGACAGTAGACTGGGCATCCGAACTCTCGACCTCAAATAAGCATAACAGAAGGACATGCATCATGAGACCCCAGAGACGCCCCATCGATGCTCCCAGTGGGGCGGCGAAAATCGGCAGAATGCCACTCTACTCGAACCGATATCCCAGTTCAACGCCCACAGAGTAAAGGAACACTCCAAGAGCCGCGCAGTAAACTGTCTTCCAGAAACTGGGTTTCTGCAATTCCAGATTCTTGAAAAAGATTTCCAACCAAATGACAAGCAGCACCAACGGGCACCGCAGAGGAAAAAGGGAGAGGGGAACGTGGGTTTCAAGAGAGAAGGCGAGAGGCCAAAAGCTTTATTCAGCCGTTGCAATTCCTGAACAAGGCAATGCCCAGATTTACTTTTCCCCTTTGCCGATCCTTGCGAAAGAAGCTACTGCCCCCGGCCTCCTGGACCAACAACAACTGCTGGAGAATCTCAAAAGCTCCGCCTTTTCCACGAGGAAACGAGCCCATCACTCCGCCCGCATTCCCATCCTCATCATCAAAGGTCTCGCCTTCCGGATGGGATCGGACAGAGCGACGCGAAAAAAAAGGGGGGCAGCTGCCGTCTGATCACCTCCCCCGTCCCGGAACGGTCAACCAGGCGTCGCTATCGCGAATAAAGAAGGCATTTATTAGTCGCCAACGTCCTGTGAATGCAGGACCTCCCCGATGAAAGTAACGCGCATCCAACCAAAGGCAAATCCGAAAAGGACGCAGGAAAACGTAGGGCGGTCGCAGCGAAGTACCTGATGAAGCCTCGCTCTCGAAACCCTAGAATCCGGAGCCGAAGCCCCCGCGACCTCCCGCCGCGGAACGCCCGCTCAGCGCCGGCCGCTCGGGAAGCGGGGAGACCCTGGGCAAGAAGCCGGAATGCGGATCCCCGGAAGCGCCGGAAGCCGCGAAGGACCGGAGGATCTTGAGGTAAATCATCAACGCGCCCGCCGGAGACGGAGATCGGACGGCGGCGCTCGAGCAGCCGACCGCATTACGACCGAATCTGGGGGGGAGGCGAGGGGAGCGGACGGCGAGACGGAGGAGGACCGCGGGCCGTGCTCGCGAGGCGCGGACGGGGCGGCGGGCCGACGCATTCACCGACCGTCGTCGTCGTCGGCGGCGGCGGGAGGCAATGAGGAGCGGGTCTCGTCGGCGAAGCAGTCAAGAGCTACGAGACGAGGGGATGTACCGGAGCTAAATGCGAGCCACAGAGAGAGAGAGAGAGAGAGAGGGGATGAGTGCATTGATGGACTGTAAGTTCTAGAGAGAGAAAGGGAGAGGGGTAGAGAGAGAAAGGGAGGCTTTTTACCGGTCAGTGCCAGTGGAGCAAGAGGACTGGCCTGTAGAGAGAGAAGAAGAGAGAGGAGAGAGAGAGAGAGGAGTGCGGAAAGCAGAAAAAATTGGATACGAGCACACCATGCGGGGGAAGCAGGTTGTCTCCCTTCTCTTTCTTGTCCCCTCCCCCCGGCATTCCTTTCCAATTTTGCTTTTTATTTTTTCCTTCTTCTTCGGTCGAAACTCCTTTCCCCAATTTTCCCATCCGCTCCATTTTCGGAATGAGATTGAATATTCCTCGATTTGATTTTTATTCCCTCGCCTTTAATTCCCAAGATTAAATCAATCAAGTCCCCAATAATCGGGTCGTGGTGATGCTCCGAGCATGCTTTGAGATGAGATGGAAACGACTTTTGTGGCCATTAATCGTAGAGAACGAGAAAAATGAAATAAGGAAAAGGAATTTGCAGCACGAAATTTGTGGATTTGTTTTTTTGCGCGTTTTATATCTGGGTAATATCTTTTGCCCAAGCGTGCGTAGAAGGCCGAATGGTACCTTTTGTGCCCACCTTGGTCGATTGATGGTTTCTCTTATCGAGCTTATTGCAATTTTTCATGGAGCCCGCGGATGTTCGGTTGCTTCGAGAAGAAGGGTGGTGACTGATAACGACAAAGTAGAATTGCAATCATCCTAAAGTGTCGAAAACAATTTAAAAAGACATAATGCAGTTTTCACGTCTGTGTGATATTTGAAATTTTAATGAGTTAAAAAAAAGTCAATCATCATTGTGAAGTTTCGAATTCATTAAGGAAAGTTCAGATCTATGGATATATTGTAGTTATGTTTCGTGACCACGGGGGTTTAAGAGATAACTCTAGATTAGTGATGTAATCTTGGATTATCTCTTTCTTGGGATATATTAAAGAGATTTGACTTGGTAAATTCAGAGTAGACTCACTGAGGAAGCCAAGCAAGGTCTACCCTCAACCTTTTTCAGAGGGGCTTTATGGTCTCGTGTCCTCATAACATGTGGCGACACACCATTCGCTAATCTCTTTATGATGTAATTGCAATAAGGCAAGATCTCACTCACTTACCATAATAGTCACATCCTTGAAAACGCTTCGCTTGTTATTCATATTTGGAATCCATAAATAAGAATACCGACATGGTTTTCTCTATCATTGATCTCACCTCTCCTCATCGACTGAGCTTTGCCCCCAGCAAAACATTTTACTTGCCATCAACACTTGAGCCTAGACTAAACTCGATCCGTCTCCATCCTTAAAAAAAAAAAAAAAAAAAAGATACGTAATTATTTTGAATTTTGGAAAGATGAAAGAGTCGGCAGAGTAGATTATTAGAGAGAGTAGATAATTGGCACCATTGGTGTGAATAGAGTAGTCAACTTTTTTAGCGCGTTAATACGATCAATCAGTCAATTGAGGAATCTGACTTAGGATAGATTTTCTACTTTCCTAATGTGCATATTAATGAAAGTTTTGGAGTGATGTGACAGCATATGCTCTTTATAATTAATTGGTTAGTTAACTAATATGTTATAATCTTAACAAGGGCAGTTGAGAATATTTTTAGTTGTCGAGTCATCAGGGAGTATCTATATTTTATTCGAGCTCGAGCCTCGAAAAAAGGAAAAAGCTGTGGCCAAGCCACAGGAATCGGCCTCATATATTTAATTAAGATATTCGGTGATTCCAATCATCGACAACGCCTTTTTAAAATAGGGGAAAATGCCTATGTGAGGCTAGAAATGAGGACAAAATGATTATAAAATTAAGGTTCTCGTGAACTAACTAAATTTGTCAAACGAATGGGTTAAGCTGAAAATATCCGATTCACTCATTTTAAGTTGTTTTGATTGATTTTCCATATAAAAACTAACATATATCGCTAAAACACTTTTGAGATAAACTCATACCTAATTTAACACATACATTAATTATGATCCATTCATCAGATATAACTAACTCATATAATAACCCTACCTATCAAATACAAGTCTTCTTTGAGACTAAATTTTTTTTTTTTGTGGGTCCTCTTTTGAAAAGGATCTCTCTACTTTTATCATAATTTTCACTTTTCGAACTAACTTTTGCTGAAAATTCTACTTTCCTATGATTGGGCGTAAAAGTTAAAACCCACATCTAATATCGATATAACTAACTCATATAATCTATCTCAAGCCTACTCTACTTTTAAAAGGTTAAAACCCACATCTAATGTCGTCTCTATCTCAAGCCTCTGAAAAGGTGGGGATTCGAATCATCCTCCTCCCCTAGAACACAAAGTTAGGACAGACAATCACAACTTGAATAAACATGGCTAATAAGTTTGAATTAACGAGTATGATACGAATGTACAGATAAAAGTATGGTGCATTCTTCGGATGTGTATTGCGTACCCAAAATCATTCTTCAGATCGACCCACCGGTGAACACGAAATTTCAAGACCCCTTTGGTAGAGACTAAGTTAAGTGAACCTTAGCTATTAATCTGGTCTATAGCTAAGTGAAAAATTAATTAGACATGGGTCCAGATGCCGTGCCAGCTCACAAGCCACTTTGACTCGCTTTGTGAATGAATGGGGCGTCTTTTCACCTTGGCTTCGGACGGTGGTCCACACGTGCCTCTGCCGTACGCACGTGACAGCGAGGCCAGCCGGCCAGTGGGGATGCAGTAACTTCGAATCGGCAAAACCCCCAGAATAGCGACAGCTGTGATACGCCAGTTTCGTTTTGTGTTGCGCGTTTTTTTTTTTTTTTTTTCTAATAGTTGTCTTAGTTAGTGGGAAGTTAAATTAAAACAAAATTTAATAGATGCATTGAATTTAATCTGGACTAGTAACGAGTGCCTTCAAAGCAACCATTGACTATACCTAACAAAAAAAATGAACAATTACGTTTTCAATTTCACAATTGTGTATTACGAGGAAAGCAATGGTTTATAAATGACAAAGTTTCTTTTAATGTCCCAAGCTATCCGTTAACAAATCCCCATTTGATTACCGTCGATTGGTATTCTAAGTTGGTTTTTTTGTGTGTTTTTTAAATTGCAACAGTTTTCAACGTGTTCTTATGTTAACTTTAAGGATTAATACCCTAAAAAACCCCAAACTGATACACTTGTGACAAATTTACCCCAAACTATTTTTTTTACCACCAAAAACCCTAAATTGGTATACCTTTGACAAATTTACCCCAAACTAGTACACTTGTGACTAATTTACCCTCTGTTAGTTTTCGTTAAATTTTACTGTTAAATTATTAAGTTAAATGACACGTGACAATTGACTGGTATACTAATTTGGGATTTTACGCTCCATTTGTTACAGTTTACAATTTTTGTGATTTTTTATGGTATTAATCCAATTTAGTGGAGGGTATATTAGTCACAAATTTACCAGTTTGGGATTTTTTGTGGTCGAATAAATTAGTTTGGGGTAAATTTGTCATAAATGTACCAGTCTAGGGTTTTTTATAGTCAGTCGGGGTAAATTTGTCACAGGTGTACCAGTTTGGAGTTTTTTATGGTCAAAAAAATAGTTTGAGGTAAATTTGTCACAAGTGTACCAGTTTGGGATTTTTAAAGGTATTAACCCTAACTTTAAACCACACATCGCAAAATAAATATACTTTAACATTAAAGGGATGTCTGAGAAGCATCTGTTCACGATCACCCCCACGACCAAGTCCATGCATTTGATTTCCCGAGCGATGTCTAAACGGGACGGCCGTATTTTGCTCCTGTCTGTAAGACAAGATCGGCGCGAGTGTCCGAGTCCTTTGTCTACATTGCTTAGACATTCGGGGAATGAGAAATAAATGAGAATAGACTAAAAGAATGAACCTAAATGAAAATATAGGTATACCACGCCGGCCCATAAAATTTTTATTAAGAGATGCGACAGACTCCGTGATTAAATTTTCAACCTAGTTGTCGTATTCATCATCCAGGGTCAATTCTCCACATCATCATTTAACACAGAATTTGCCTCAAGATACGAAGCATTGGAGATAAAACGGCTCAAGGCACTAACTGAAAGCAGTCTCAAGGGCCACAACCTTCAAGTTATGCTAAAGCCTTGTTCGATGCCATGTCTGCACGCTTCCATGGAAATCGGTCGAGCGGACGGGCGGGCGGAGGGGCGGGCTGAGTTCAAATGCCACATTTTTTTTTTCCTTTGAAAGGAAAGAAAAAAAAAAGTGATAGAGAGAGCATGAATGAAGTGGGAAAATGGGAATTATGGGACCACCTTTTACTTTGTGAAGATTGCGGTTGTTGGGAAAGGAGAAGATAGACGAGCACCCAAGCGAAATAGTGGGAGTCTGCGTGTTTGTGGGCTCGCGAGTGATGCGCCGATCTCGTCTTGCTTACCTAACAAGGATCGAATTGCCCAATCGTGTCCGGGGTGGGAAAATGGAGAAAAGAGAGGCCGCTTTGCTCTCTCTCTTGAATTTTTCAATTAGGACCCACCCGGCCCACACCCGACTCATGCTCTATATCGTAATCTAGCCTTTTGGAGTGATGTCCCCTTCACTTATTTTAAATTAGGCATGATCAAGAGATTGTTATACCCTATCTCGAAAAATCTTTAAATTAATCTCTCTCGTGATCCCTTTTTGCGGAAAAAAGGTAAATGATTTTAAGTGTGCGGAGTGGATTACTATGCCGGTCTATATAGCAATCTAGCCTTTCTGAGTGTTGTCTCCTTCACTTCACAACCCGGAGATTGTTATACCCCATCTCGAATTTCTTTAAATTTGTCTCTCTCGTGATCCCTTTTTGTGGGAAAAAAGATAAATGACTTTAAGTGTGTGTAGTGGATTATTATGCTTGTCTATATCGCAATCTTAGCCTTTCGAGTGTTGTCCCCTTTACTTATTTTGAATTAATCACAACCCGGAGATTGTTATACCCCATCTCAAATATCTTTAAATTAATCTCTCTCACTTCTTTTTTCGCAGAAAAAAAAAAGATGAATGGTTTTAAGTGAGTGTAGTGGATAATTATGTCGGTTTATATTGCAATCTAGCCTTTCGAGTGTTGTCCCCTTCACTTATTTTAATTTAGTTACGATTAAGAGATTGCATACCTCATCTCGAATATCTTCAAATTAGCCTCTCTTGTTTCCTTTGTAAGAAAAAAATAAATGATTTCAAGCGTGTGGAGTGGATTATTATACCAGTCTCGCATAGATGAATGTCTAAGATCTGGAACTTCAGAAAAATGGTACAAAGAAGAGTCTTTCTCAGGCAAATCCGTCACTGTGCCAAGATGTGCTATCATTTCGAAAGAAAATAAGAGTTGCGATGGACAAACGCAGCGGCCTCAAGAGGGAGACGGAGAAATTCCACGTGAAATTTCATATACATAGTGTACGTTTGGTAATAGTTGCACCAAACATCAAGCGGTTGGGGATAATCTCTCTCGCCCCAATTCGTCATCAAGAAGATTTACAGCACTTCCCGCGTGATAAATCGGACTTCAATGGTACAAAGACATCACGTTGAATATCTCATCTTTCCAACCCAGTTAATCTCCTGTGCGAACACGCGCAAAACCATCCCGTCCTTGTGTATCGGGTAAGAGCATCACCCCACTCGAGAATGGGAGATTGGTGTAATTTGAACATTGCACCATTCCATCAATATCATAGTCGTTGTGTCGCATTTCTTCTGATAATTATCCTCTCCTGGGTCGATGCTCAATGATTGATAAGAGCCGATAACTGATTTTTCACTTGACGACGAAGACGGAACAAAAGTCCGTGGGGGTGGCGTGGAGAAAAGGAGGCCCTTTTCACACATGCCACGCCCCATTTGCCTTTCAAGCCTTTTTAACTAACCTTATGTCCTGCCTTTTCAATTCATTTGTGATGCATTCTAGGCAGGTTCCACGAATCAATCATGTTGTACGGCCACCATTTCCCTAATTACTAGCGCAATGATTACCGACGGGATCGGGAAATCACGACCGCAATGCACGGGTGTGTTGTCAACATTGAATCACTGCGAGATTAGCCTGATTGAGAAGACTCAAAGAGCTCCCGATCATCGATATTGCAAAACTCGTCGAACCGTTGAAAAGAGGCGTGCATTGACCTAGAAAATTCAAAAATTTTGGAATCGAAAATTGACTCATCCGGTCCTACGATCGGACTAGACTGAATCGCAATTCTTGACAATCCAATAGAACCGATGAATTCACATATCTTGGTCAAAAGTTTTACGTTGATTGAATTGCCAATGATGGGTTGTGATTGTAGGGGCACACTAGGAAAAAGGAGGAGGATTTGGTGGATTTTTTTTCCACAAATGATAGACTCACAAATTTAAGGAAGGCACGAGTAAGTGAAGGAGATAAAATCGGTGAATTTTATAGTAAAAAGAAAGATAATAAAATAAAGAAAGGAGCAAATTGGATGAATCAGTATAACAATATGGAAGAAATAAAGATTTTCTTTGTCTTCTAGAACAACCAAGAAATTAGAGTTTAGGTTTACACATTACTTCTTCAATATATATATATATATATATATAAATTGGTCTTATATATAAATTGGTCTCTCGGTCTTGCTCGGGTAGTTCAGTCCCCACCGGCCGGCCACCCAGTTGTTTCCAATTGGCCTTTCATTGGGGGTATATCTGCCTAGTATGCTAGGAGAAGACATTGACCTCCCTCCAGGTGGGATCCTTCCCCGTAGAGGGGAGTGGCCGGAGAGCCCAATGGGGGCATTATCCCCTGTTGGTTAATAAAGCCCAGCGGGTTTTCCCCTTGGGCCTATTAACACCCCCCCCCGGGGATACCCAGTTCAAGGGGGAGCCTTTTAAAGTCCTGCTCAGGACTAACTTGAGTACTTCCCCTTCCAGGCTCGGCTCAGACAGGGGTCCCGTCCCCTGTCTGCCTTCATTGCCTTTCGGGGGTTTCCCTGTTCCTTGAGTTTTTTGTGGGGAAACCCTAAAGATTAAAAACCCCATCCAGGGACCCATTGCCCCCCTTGTGGACGGGGCCCGCCGCCGATGCGGGAGCCTTTTAAGGTCCCGCTCAAGACCAAAAACTTGGGCTTCCCCATCCAGCTCGGCTCACACAGGGGTCCCGTCCCTGTGTGTGCCTTCATTGCTCTTTTTCGCTTGGGTTTTTTGTGGGGAAACCCCGAAAGATCAAAACCCCATCCAGGGACCCATCGCCTCCCGTGTGGGCGGGGGCCCGGCTGCCTGATGCCGGGAGCCTTTTAAGGACCTGCTCAGGTCCGGACAAGCGCCCTTTAAAACCGCCCAAAATCAATCGGTTCGGTCTGGTCGAGACAGTTTTATATGCTCACTGGGAGAGGTGTGTAAAGAGCAGGTTACGCGGGCCGTGGATATTTAACCAGAAGCCCGTAATACTCTACTGCACTAAGTACGTGTAGGTGCCAGAGAAGAGGCCGGACAGGAGTCGGAATTGGGTTCGTTAACTTGGGCCGGGCCGGTCGGGCTTCTCAAGTCGCTGATATTGTCACTCTCGGTGGAGGTGAGCCTTGGCGAAGAGAAGGCCCCATGAATGGGCCGGCCACATAGGGGTGGGCTTTATGACACCACTATCTTCTTCGGCCCACGATCGACAATACATGTTTTTTTTTTTTTCGTGGGTCGAACGACAATACATAATTGACTCATTTTCGCACTTTCAATTCGGCAAACTCCCTAACCCCCCCTCCTCCTACGGGTGGTTTTTGTTATTAAGTCCTTACACTTTTACTTTTTTTTGCTAATCAAATCCTATTAACTTTGCAAATTATCCAATCAAGCAGCCTATCACGCACCAAATCCGGCCGAATCGAGCCCACAGCCCCATTGGCCAACATTGTGAATACATCTTTTCAAAGTGAAAAACTTTCTTGGAATTAGGAGAAGCCGACATTAACTTACCGATATGTTGTAACGGAAATTGTATCACTTGCGCTTAGTGAGTTGCTCAATCGTTCTCAATCTATCCATAGTTTCGCGAGACCGATTTAATCCATTTCATCATGGGAAATTGATATACGGAACGAACCAGTCGAGCGATAAGATGAGTTCATAGACTTTAGAGCATATAGCTTACAGACAGAAAAGCAACCCAAAAAAAAAAAAGGAAGAAGGAAGGAAGGGAGGAAGGGAGGAGGCAAGTTGTATATGAGTGCGACGCGGAAAGAGGAATTGGCGAGATCCCAGCTAGGACGGACGACCCCATTCCTCTTTTTTTTTTTGACTGTTTCCCCTTTGTCCTTTTCTTCTTCCTCCCTCCTTCTCCGTCTTCATCTTCTCTCTCTCTCTCTCTCTCTTCGGCGAGAACAGAGAGGTGAAAAGAAAAGGGGGGGAGAAATAAAGGGTCGGTCAGAGCAGACGACAGGGGACCTGTTCCTCTTCTTGCGGATTTTTCTAATCGATCTTCGTCATGGGTTGGGTCTATTCTTGATCGCCCTACGCCTGCCCTTCGCCCACGCTATCTTGTTTCTTTTCTTTGCTTTGTTTTTTTGGTGGGTTGGGTTTTTCAAGAGAAGGAAAAAAAAAGTATCAGCGGCCGCGTATAAGATCGCTGATCCTGGTGCTGTTCCTGCTCCGTCCGGTCAAATCCGAGCTGCTTTTATCATATCTGGGTCGCTGACTTTTTCGCAACCCTTTGCCCCTCTCTCTCTCTTCTTCCTCCTCCATCTCCGTTCTTCGCGATTGCGATCGGTGGGTCTTAGGGTTATGGTCCCTCGCCTCGAGCTCGCGCTTTGAATTCCTCCCCCGATTATCCACGGAGTTTCGCTCTCGAAGGTGCGTTCGGCCGACCCCCCCCTTTTTTTTGCTTTTTCTTGCTTGTTGGACCCGTCGGAAGCGGCGTCGCTGTTCTTCGCGTCTTTCTTCTTGATTGGTTTTCTGAAGTGGGTGTGGGTCAAGGTTCTGAATTTCGAGGATAGTTGATCGTGGGCGCGTGGTTGTGTTTATGGGTACTTCTAGGTTTTCGGCGTCTAGGCAAATGGAGGCGTCCGGTGGCGGCAATTCGGACCCGTACAGAGGATCGGCCGTGACCGGGAGTAGTGGTAGCAGTAGCAGTAGTAATTCGAGAAGATACAGTCTATTATCGGCTTCGAACCTCATACAGGCGCCGATATCGACTTTACTGGAGTACTCGGGTCTGTTGAGAACGAGGCCAAACCATCTAGAGACTGAGCCTTTGTTCCATGGAGGGGTCTCTGGAGGTCTTCACGGTCGGGCGGAGGATTCTACGGTGACGAGCAATGATGGGGAGGTTTCGATTCGGATAATCGGGGCAGGAGAACAGGAGCATCATAGGGAGAGGGCTGGATTGGTGGTGGGTCAGCAGGTGAGAGAAGCTGGCGGAACTAATGAGGCATCGACACGATCGCCGGCTGCAATTGCGGCGGCTGATGGTCAGGGAGATGCTAGGAGTGGAGTGGGTGAGGGGGCTTCGCAGCCGGGGAATGGAAGCAGTGATTCAGAAGGCGGGGAAACTAATGGCAGGGAGTCTTCGTACCAGAGGTATGATATTCAGCAGGCCGCGAGGTGGATTGAGCAGATTCTGCCATTCTCACTGCTCTTGCTGGTGGTCTTCATCCGGCAGCATTTGCAAGGTATCTTCCTGGCATTTAGTGGTCTGCACCATTAAGAGATTGATAGTTTAGCTAGAGATGAATGCTCGTGAGAGAGCGATAGCTTCCAAATGGCCAAATGCATAGTGATGATTGTCTGCTTTAACTTTCTTTCAGATTTTTTCCCTGATGTCCTTATACCTCATTGTGATATCGCATGTTATGGTTGATCACACAATTCCCAAAACTTTTGGTGCCTGTTTTGATTTGGTTATGTCAAGAATGCATGAGAGAGAAGCTGAAAGTGCAGTTTGAAGCTATGTTAAAAGGAAATGCTATTATAGGTTACTAACATGAAATAGCCATATCAAATCTTTTGAAATTATTCTACAAATGGATGACTGCTGCAATTTGACATTGATGATCACTATGAATGAAGTGATGATCCAGAGATCATTTGTAAGTTATTATGAATCGTTATAGGAAGAAATGTGAAGGTTTGAGTTTGGGTGACTAATAATTCAAGGTTTGGTTGTTATAGTTGAAGCTGCTCTTTGTGACTGTTCATGTATATTAGCTGCTTCATGAACTTTTTTTTGTTGAGTAGCCCTCTCTCAAGCATACTCTTGTTAAAATCAAATTTTCTTTCTGCTGAATGTTAAAATCAATTGGCACGAAAACTTGTGAAAATTGTTATGGAATTATCGTAAACTATTAACCTTATCACTTTATATTTAAGAAGTTAATACATGCTTTATTTTAGGCTGTTTCTCCTGGTCTAGTGTGGATATGTATGCAGCATGGATATTTTTTAGTTTTTGGGAAATTTTGTGGAGGAGTTAAAGTCCTGATCATTTCTGGCTGGCCAAAATGAAAAGAAACATTTTTTGGATATGGTAACGACAAATCATTGTGAGGTCAAAAGTGGTTCCATATTTGGTCACCCTGGGCAACAATGTGATTTGGCTCCTTAGATTGCAAATGGTGATTGAATTTTCTTGCGGAAATATTAATTTGTAGTACAGCCTAGTTATTTGAAAGCACTATAGCTTTCCGTTTGTAGATCTGTAGAAGTAAATGTCATATTATCTTCCTTTAACTGGAGGGAATTTGTGTATGAGAGTGGAGTTCATGTTGAGTGATTCACAATTCTTTTTGGCAAGGAATTGCAGGTTTCTTTGTTACCATTTGGATTGCCGCTTTCTTGTTCAAGTCAAATGATATCCTACGGAAGCAAACAGCTCTAAAGGTGCTTATTTTTCACAGATATGGTACTTCATAATTTTGTAGGCAGTCCGTATTATTCAGAGTTGTTTGATTGTTTGGTTAAGAGGGGCGATTGGTTGTGGTTGCAGGGGGAGAGGAAAATTTCTTCTCTTATCGGCATTTCACTTTTATTCACACTTCATATTGTTGGGGTATACTGGTGGTACCGAAAGGACGATCTCTTGTACCCATTGATCATGTTTCCTCCCAAGGGAATACCTCCTTTTTGGCACGCGATGTTTGTCATTGTAGTCAATGGTATGTCTTTTTCTCCATGATAATAGATGTATTGTTTCCAATGTAACTTTCTTCTTTCCCCTGCTCTAACAATCTTTTTTCAGTTTTTGGTGCTGCGCTTGAGTACTAGCCTATGTTACCATTCGGAAAAGAAAAAACCCTTCTATTCCTAATTCACATGGCATTTAAAAAGAGCAAGAGAATTGGGAAATTCATATTTAAGCAATGGATCGATTAGAATGTAACATTCAGGAATTGTCCGTGCTGAGTTATGCTATGATATCTTTTTATAGGTTTATTATCAACAATCGTTCATGAACGGCCAAAAGGAACCATGGAAAACTTTCCCTATATGACTAGATCTCCCCTCGCAACCTCTGATATAAAAGATAGAAGGCCTCTGAATGCCGTATTAGATGAGTGGGAGCCTGTCTTTGGCTACTGCAAATCAGTGCAAAGAAGGGTTTTGTCCGTATCATTGTGACAAATAAATAGACATTCGACTGCATTGGTGGGGGGCACTAATTAAATCCCACCAAGCAAAAGCTATGACCAGTTAGCAGACATAACTGCAGGCTACATCTGTATGAAGTCTTTGAAGTATAATACCGTTGGTGAACAGAGACATCAGTAACTCGGCATATCCTGCATATTAGTACTTAACCTTATAGTTATTATTATGTCACGTGTTGCCAGAAATAAGTTTCGAGAGAACGTAGACAAGAGTCTGGGCTTTCTTGTAGCCAACTAAGTAGCCCATTTTGAGTGAAGCAATGTCTCCCTTGATTGGTGTTTCGTGCCGAGATTAAGGGATAATTTGGACAGTTTTGAGCTGAATTTGGCAACTGCTAAAATGGAGGGATTGTTTCTCTTCCTCCACTCCGTCCTACTACTATGCAGAGATTGCTTGACATAATGCATTCATCAGACTGAAGAGTTTTATCATGCAACCATATCATTTGTCATGTTTCAATAAAGTTGGAGGAAACTTGAGTGGATAAGGATAGCAAAAGACAGTGGAAGAAGATTAACTAAGTGATTGGAAAAGGTTCACTTCTTGGGATCAGTGGGTTGGTCTTCTGTCTGCCTTCGTGAGCTCTGTGCGGCCTTCAATTGAACAAAGCTTTTTGCACTGTTGCCGCTGCCCCTTGGGCATGCCTCCTATACTCAATTGATTATAGTGGGTCTCTATGGATATATAATTGAGAGGAGATGGATGTTGCTCAATAGAAAGCTAGGAGAAGGTATAGCAAGGAAGATTCAGATGTGGAACAGGAAAGAAAGGATGGGTTTAATAGGGAGAGGTGGGATTATTGAAGATCCTTCATGACCCTTGTAGGAAGCTATAGCTATGACTCGATTATCCTTTAATATTTGATGTAGCATGTCAGTGATATTGATCTTCGACTGGTAGATCTTAAGATTTAACGTTTGGAGTGGATCATTATTATTTTTAGGCATTAATCACAACTGAAGAAACGCGTGATAGAAGCGTGTGTTAGCCAGGGGATTCTGGAGCCAAAACAAGAGTGGCCTTTCTTGATAGGTGCTATGTTGCATTCTCTTTTCAAGGCTTATTTTGAACAGATGGAAAGTTATATATCTTTGCCAATGCTGGTCAGTTTAACATAGGCACGTGATGTACAGAGTGCATGTTCATCTAGTAATCATTGTGATCCAAGTCATATGACTTGCCTTTTTCTACTTTTTTTCTTCTGTATCATTATATCCTTTATAGTTTGGGGACAAAGTTTTGTTTCAGTCCTCTTCTAATTTTCTGAATCTTGTTTCTTTGAGATGCCTTCTTCATTATTTCTCACTTACTTACTTGATGAGATTCCGGAATTATTCCTTGACTGTTTTCTGAATTTTCTGAATGTGGTTCTTTTAGATACTTTGGTCCGGCAAGCAGCTATGGTGATCAAGTGTCTTCTGCTAATATATTTCAAAAACAGTCGAGGGCGGAATTATCGCAAGCAGGTGAGGTCAATTAGAGAACTGTTACACTTGTCCATTTGAACTTGTGATTCTTGAAATGCCTTGTTAGAAGAGTAGAATATGTAGGTTTCTCATCTCTAGGTTCTTTTACCCCTCAACTCTTGCCTTCTTTCTCTTCCCTGCACTCTTTCACCTTTCCATGAGAGTAAAAGCTCCAGGTGTATATGGAGTTTAATGTGTTGCCTTGTCAATGTTTCAATCTACTGGTGCTGTCTCATTGCTTAATTTTTCCAGGAAAGGTGGATGTTTTGTACTAGATGCACACAGAGACATTTATTAGGTTTCAGTATTGCTTTCTCACCCATTATCATGTGTTTTGCAGGGTCAATTGCTAACTCTGGTAGAGTATCTGCTTTTGCTGTACCGTGCGTTATTGCCGACACCTGTTTGGTACCGGTTTTTCTTGAATAAAGAGTACGGAAGCCTTTTCTCTTCTCTGATGACGGGATTGTATCTGACTTTCAAGCTCACATCTGTTGTCGAGAAGGTAGAAATCAAGGAAACTTGCATCTCCTTCTTGTGGAAGCTGATTTTAAGCTTTTGTGCTGATGGGCTCATACTTTTGTTGCGATATTGTTCTCAGGTACAGTCCTTTTTTACTGCATTAAAGGCGTTGTCTCGTAAGGACATCCACTACGGGGCTTATGCAACTGCCGAGCAGGTTATTAAACTTACATCTGTTATTCTTCTCAGCTTAATATTTTGAACTGAATGTTGCATGTCTTATGTCCATGCTGCTGTTCCTTACAAGAGCAATGCTAGGGTTTTTTATAAACAGCGTTACTGGCAGTTATATACATGATCAAACCTCAGCAGCTAGAATAATAGCATGCATTGATGCCTAGCATACATACCTGGTTGCATGCAATGTTTGTACTCGTCTTTTGAGCTATTGGTCATGCAGTTCTGTTCTGTCCTTTCTTCCAGTTGAGAGTTTCCCATGCATTGAAAGAGTTACTTTATGTTATGCAGGTGAATGCGGCTGGAGATTTGTGTGCAATTTGTCAGGAAAAGATGCATGCTCCCATCTTACTTCGCTGCAAGCACATCTTTTGTGAAGATTGTGTCTCTGAATGGTCAGAACGACACTTTCTCCACTGATGAAGTTCTTCCATATTGCATCCCTGAGAACGTAGCTTTTGCCACTTATAACTGCACATGTCAGCTTACAGATTCTTATCGTTTGCACATCTTTCCTTTTAATTGATTGTGCAACTTCTTGTCTGTTTAAAAAGAATCTGAGAACCTGGACTATTTAGAAATGAGGCCTGATATAGACTTACATCAGTTTGTGCTGCAAATACTCTTTATTCCCCTGATAATAATATCTCTGACAACACTCGATGCAATATGGGAAGAAAGAGAAAGTTGGGTGTCGAACAAAATGAAAGATGAGTACTGAAGTTCTTTCTTAAGAATGAATACCATGCAAAAGTTTATTTTGCATGGTAAATTTATTTTGGTTAGACTGTCTGTATAAGCTGCTTGTTGATAACCTGGAGCCTGGGCAAATTGAAGTTTTTAGTATGGTTAAAGATAACCTTTTGATACACCGTGTTCTCTAGGGAAATGAGGCCAAATAGGGCTCCACTCAGCGAATGCATGTTCACTTTCAATCATGTGTTGCAATTCTTTTCTTTGTGCTGTATTTTGCCATCATATTCTTCTGTGTACTTTCTGTCGGATTAAGGTGTCATTATGGATGTTTCTGTACAAACAGGTTTGAAAGGGAAAGGACATGCCCACTGTGCAGGGCTTTGGTGAAACCCGCAGATCTTAGATCATTTGGCGATGGATCAACGAGTCTGTTCTTCCAGATATTTTAGGATCTTATATTGTTAAAAGCCTTGGAGTTTCGTGAAGAAGTCGAATCCCAGGTACAATCTTATTGGCCTTTTCAACCGCAGAGGCAGATCCTCCAATATCTTGCTGTGTCCCATATTTGTGTTCCTCTGAGAAAATCGGATTGATCGAAGTAGCCCTGGATTGTAAACTGGCTATATGTTCATATGTTGTGCCGAGTGTACCTAACCTCCGGTATAGAAGAAAGTATGTTTCATAGAAAACGATCGACATATGTAATTGTACCCATTTTTCATCAATGAAAGCCTTCTTCCATTTGAACTGACGTGCATGCTTAGTGCCGGCTAAGGTATATGCTTTCATCTTATAGGCTGCTTAACTTGAGGTATTGCATTTGCAACAATAGGGGATTCGAAATTTGAAGTAAATGAGTTCTAGGCGAGGAGAGAGTTTTTGCGATGCAATAACATGATTTGCTATTGTTTTTCTCGATATTGTGTGAATTGATTCTCCGATCTTCCTCACGGATTTAGTGATGGATGGAGACTTCAGGCATTCTGTAGTAAAGAGCTGCACTAGCCTATTCACATGCCCATTCACCTCTTCTCTTCTCACTTACTCTTGATTTCCCATCATTCTCATTCACTGTGTCTTTCAAACTTGGTGCAGTATGCTCTCCCAAGTTTGATTTGCATCAAATAACCCCCTTGAAGTTTTCGCATCTCAGACCACTTCGAGATTTCAAGTTAGTCCGAATTCGGATGACATTCGATCCCCCGGCTTGTGAGTGACACATTTCGAGGGCATTTGAGATGGAAAACGAATCTCGGGGTTGGTAAAATCTCGCGTGGAAACTGAAATTTGATGGAAGGGAAATGAAACCCTTTGAAAAGTCTTAAGGAGCAATATAATGTCGGAAGATATGCAGCAAAGTCGTAGAACTTGGGGTGGAAATATCCCAAGTTTTTGAGACTTTAGGGTCGTGCAATGAAAACTCGCGGAAATTGTGCGAACCAGTGTTTTTCGTCAAGTTCGCTGGCCTTAGTTGACTGGAAGTCAAACGTGTCTCTACGTTGAATTTTTTGTTGCTGTCCATGTCATGAAACTTGGCACCGATGTAACATTAAGTAGGTGTCACGTCAATGACGTTGATTTTTAAAATATAAAAGTATAGAGAATTTGAATAATGATAACATAAAAAAAGGAGGGGACCCTTTAAATTTGGCGTTTGTCACAAGAAATTGACCTCAGCCAATGGATGACAAATGCTCGCGGAGATGGGGGAGGGAGAAGGGAATCTTCAAACCTTAACCTACCCGACCGGAACTTTTGATAATGAAAAATTATTATTTATATTTAATGAAAGCACTAAAATATGTTTTTATCGTCGAATTTGATGAATGCCACATGACACCGCTTTTATTAATATGGAGTTTGCGATTAGGACAAAAGTGCTTAAGCGTTTTGGATTTTTTGTGCTTATGGGGCTATTCTCTCATTTCTCACCCACACACGGCGAGGATCATTGTACCTCGCCTTTAACATAGGAGTATTGTGCACTACGTCAGTCTCGAAATATTACAAAAATATATAGTAAAAGGGAAAATCAAATAAAAAAAAGTCATTCAACTTCTTCATCGCTCGAGAAAAAATGCACCCTTTTCTTTTGTTTGCCCATGCCGAGTTTCGAATTGTGCCGACACACCTTTTGCATGGTCGAAATGTTTTATGGCTTGCTCCAATGCATGTTTTAGGATTTTTAGGGCGCGGACGGTAACATTTCTGATCTTGAGAACAATTTCTTTTTAGATGTAATTCTTTTTTTATTTCCTCTATTCGGTTTCTAAGTAAAACAACGCATTTGGTAACTATGTAAAATTTTTATTCTTGAAATAGAAAAATAATAGGAATTCGTTTTGTACAATTCAGAAAAATAAAATGATCGCTTTTGATCGCCATCGCCACCCACCGACTGCTATCAAGTGACAACAATGGTCAGTGGGCGATGGGCGGAGGAGAGCAGTGGGCGGCAATGGTGGCGGTTGATCATCAACAGCAACCGGTTGGCGGATGGTAGCCACTGAGGAGCGACAAGAAAGAAGAAAAAAAGAAAAAGAGAAAATAAAAAAATAATTTATTTCTAGAAATTGTTTCGAGAACAAGAAATTACTTTTTTCTACTTCTTGTTTCTCTTCCAAATTTATCCCCGACTACTTTTATATTATGGAGAATATAAAAATTAATTGAAGTTATCAAATAGATTTCTATTTTTTTTGTTTTGTTTCGAGAGCAAAAAAACAAAAGAACAAAGGAACAGAAACGTTCCTACCATTATCTTAGTTTATAGAGGTGATCAATGAGTGAACAATTCACTTGACCTGCCCTAGGTCCAAGATGCCTGAAAAGTAAATCGATAGACTTGTTAATGTTCTCACAAAAGAAAGCCTGGCCTGCTTAATCATAACTCGGGTTACACGTGAATATTTGCATACAAATTTATATTAGAGATAATTATATAAATATTTTATAAACTTTAACTTAATATGCAATGTGGTATTTGAATTTTAGCTTAATGTGCAGTATTGTCCATAAACTTTTAATTTGTTCAATATGATTCTTAAATTTTTAGTATATGTTCAAGTTAATCCTCATTATGTGAAAATATTCAATATTATTCTTTTATTAATTCCAGTTCAAGGAAAATATTGGATATTTTTATATAATCCATGGATTATATTGAATATGTATAAAAGGGTCAGAGATCACATTAAATAAATCGAAAATTCAGATATCACACTGAATAAATTAAAAATTTAGTATCGCATAACATATTAGGTCAGAGTCGATGGATCATTCGTGTCATTTACATTTTGTGGTATGGACCAATTTGGACAATTCATTAAACCCGGCTAATTTTTACCAAGTTCTTTGGGTTTCCTCTTTTTACAGGACAGGGGAAGGGGAGGTTAGGCCAAAATAGAGGAGGGTTAGGTGATGACAATGAAGGCGATCGTCCTGCCCCTTTTCATTAGTCTTTCCGTCTTTGGATGCATTACGTGTGTACACCCCCACGCACGTTCTTTCCCCTCGTACCTTAAATTATTGTTCTTGACCCAGTCACCTGTCTGTGTTCATTTTTTTTTTTCTCTTCTCGGAGAAGAAAAAAATCTCATCTTTTTCGCTTTTGATCCCTCTCTCTCCCTTCTATGGTGAAAAAAAATCGTATCTTGGCTCACTCCCTGGCTCGAGATCGCCATGCTGGGTGCGACTGCTCATTTTGAAGTGACCGGCGAAGTCCATTTGCCCCGTCAACCCTAAATTCTTACCCGCTCGTTACTTGGTTGGGTGGGTGGGTGGGTGTTCTTGAAATTCGCATTGACTCCGGTATTGACCGAACCCACTTGGGCAAATCGTCGATCGCGCTGCCTTTCGGGGAGAGATGGGTTGATCCGACACTGCCGCCGCCGTCGCTGTTGATCTGTGCTGGTGGGTACTGAGTGCCGTGTTTCCTTCTCCTGGTAAATTTTTACGAGCTCCGGTTCGAGCGTTTTCGTCTTTACTTTGTTGGGTTGGTTAGAATTTACTCTTTTTCTGGCATCTGAGTTATTCGCCCGCGGTACGGAGCCGGTTGTGCCCTTCTGGCTGTTGGGTTCTGGTAGATTTTTGGTGTGGATGAGGGGCGAGAAGAGAATTCCGCGGTTCTTGATTCGGCCCGGAGGATGTTCAGAGGACCTGTCTTGCTTGATTGTTTGATTGATGATTTCTATTAGTGTGGGAGAATCACGGGTTTGCTTCAGCAAGTGGGGGCAAGTCGCTAGTTTGAATTTCTATGTTAAGCGTCCGGTGAATGCATACGAGGGAAATGATGGCGAATGGATCGGTATCTTGTTATTCTGCAATTTGAATTATGTGCGTGCTGCATGGCTCTTCGGTGTCTGAATCCTAACTGCAAGGTTGCTGTTAAGCATTACTTTTGGTTTGAGAGAACGAGTGATCTAATTTGTGTAGCAATAAAGGGTCGTATAAGAAAGGCTATGAGTAACACAGCCCTTCCACAGGATAGAGGCATAAAGGGAACCGGTTTGGTTTGGCTTTTTCCTTTAAAAGAACTTTATAAACCTTCAGGGGTGTGGATCTACCAGTATGTGCAAAAGAGACCTTACCCCTATAGCAACTACCTCACGTACTCTATGTTTATTACTTGCCTAAGTCTCTTTCGCAAGGTTAACTGGAGTGTGGATCTATCAGTACGTGGAAACTGACTTTGACTAAGATGTGTAGCTATAGGGGAAAGGTCCTCTACATGAGGTAGTTGAAGATATGACGACCTGGTCTCTATTTTCATTTCGGATGATATCCATACTAAAGTACATGATCCATGGCTAAAAGACCAGATTACATGCTTAGCTGTGGTGTTG